>CM061138.1:95465587-96850442 GCA_030789695.1 Scilla litardierei | reverse complement strand
GAGATTTTGAATTTTCTTTGCAAATTTGGTAAACTCATCAAATGCTTCATTTTTATCAATTAAAAATGATACACATGTAAATCTAGAAAAGTCATCTACAATGACTAATCCATAATGAGCATTTCCTAAAGATGCTACTCTAGTAGACCCAAATAGATCTAAATGAAGTAATTCTAGGGGCCTCTTAGAAGTTATGCCATTTTTCAGTTTAAATAAATATTTACAGAGTTTACCTCGTTGACATGAATCACACAAGCTTTTCTTATTAAAAGATATTTTAGGAAATCCTTTAACTAATTCATGCTTAGCTAATTTATATAAATGCTTAAAATGGACATACACAAAACAGAGATGCCATAATAATTGTTCATTAGAATGAGATACTAGGCAATATTCAAAAGATTTAAGCACACTTAACATATAAATATTTTTATGTCTAATGCCAGAAAATAAAACATGTGAATCGTTATCAACTGTAGTACACAAACATTCTCCAAAGTTAACTAACCTTGTAACCTTTGTCACAAAGTTGACTTATAAAGATGAGGTTATAAAATAAACCTTCTACTAAATAAACATTATCAATTAAAGGTTTGGATGGGTTACCGACTTTGCTTACTTCAATAATGGTTCCCTTTTGATTGCCTCTAACGGTGACCACCATCATTGATGCAGATCACTTCAGAGAACAATGATGGATCTCCCGTCATGTGTTTGGAGCAACCGCTATCGAGTATCCATCCTTTTCTTTTAGATCTAATATTTCTTTTATTGCTCTCTTTCTTGTTCTTGGGTACCTACATAGTATACCATAAGCTCATGGTATCCAAGCTTGTTGGGTCCAAGGGGATTTGCCCATTGGAAACCAAGTCCAAGTGGACTTTGGCTTCCCAACATCGTTACCACTATTTATCTCATCACTAAAGTACGAACTTACATATGCATTTATATCATTTGTACTAGTGTTCTTTGGATCCCAAATAGTGTATGATTTGGGAGTCCTCTTCATAGTTGCATGCACATTAGGTGGAGGTCTACGTGGTGCATGATGCTTAGGAGTATGAGGTCTAGCATATGAATGTGGAGGAGGATATGCATGTGTCATATAAGGATCATATGCAAAAATTGGAGCTTGCATATTATATGGTGCATATGGAGCATACATGTGATGTGAAGGATATGGATGAGCATGCATATGATGTGTATAAGCATAAGAGTGTATAGGAGCACGTGCATGAGTATTTCTCAAGTGTGAGTTTGCACGTGCCCGTGGGTGTGGAGCATAAAATTCATCATATGTGTTCATATGTGTGGTAGGAGTGTTCCTACATGGGTGAGTGTTAGTATACATGAAAGCATGTCCTTTCTTTTCATTTCCACCCTTAGTGGGTTTCTTGTCAAAAGAAGGAACATGTGTAGTGGTGACTTTCTTGGTAGGTTTGCTACCAGTAGTGTTTTTGTCACTACTAGTGGATGCACCAGAGGATGGCCTCACAAAATCTATAGTTACACCACTTTAGGAGGTGCGTGATTTGGATGCATTTGCTTCCACATAACCAAGTCCAACACGATGTGTGGCCGGAAATTGGTTGGAAAGCAATTCATCCAATTGCCATTTCCCTTTGTTAAATTTCTTAACATGGGAGGACATGAGCTCATATTTCTCCTTTAAAGAAGAAATTGTAGTGTCCAAGGTGGACACACGTGTAGTGAGCTCGTGCACTTGGGTTTTGAGAGAATCATTCTCAATACCCAATTTTGTATTTTGTGAAATTAGATCATCATTATCTTTAGAAGGAATGTGATCTAATTGAGATTTGAGGGAATTTACCGCATTTCTCAATGTGCCATTTTGAGAAACCAAATTGGCTTTCTCAAGTGTGAGTGTGTTAACAATGGTGTCATTATTGGTGATGGATGGCATGGATGAACTATTAGCATTCAATTTCTTCAAATTAGTAAACCTAAGCATGAGAGATTGATACTTTGAAAAAAAACTCTTCGTTAGCAATACGAAGTTCATCCATTGCTACCTCGGTTTCATCGTTCTCATTATATCTTCCATCAGAGGGTGTATCCTCACGTGGCATGAAGCACATGTGTGCACTCTCACCCTTCTCATCTTTGGATTCGCTTGAAGAATCCTCGCTCGAATCATCAAAAGTCCCAACGAGTCCTTTCTTCTTATACTAATTGAATTTGTTGGACTTGTGGTACTTTGGTTCCTTTCACTTTTCTTTGTTCTTTAACATTGGGCAATCCTTCTTGATATGCCCTGACTTGTTACACTTAAAACAAAGAGAAGAGGAATTGTTAGTGGAATCAAATTTAGAGTTGGAAGGGAATTTACATTTGTGAAAGAAGCGTTGGAACTTCTTTGCCATAAGCGCCATTTCCACCAAATCCATCTCGTTCTTGGATTCATCACTATCGGAGGATGAAGAGGCAACATTGAACACTAAGTCTCTAACGCCTTTTTCTTTGCCTCCGTTGGCTTCATCATAAGTCTAATCTTCAATCGGTTCTCCCATCTAACTTTGTAAGGCTTGCGAGTACCGATGAGATTCACCACGGTATAATTCTTCATGTCATTAACCTCCTCAATGTCATTAGTCCTTCTTTTCCACTTTGAGATCATTGCCATGATTATCTTTCTTACCTTCTATTATTGTGTGTATACTTGTCCGAGAGCTTCAAGCTCATTGGTGATGTCGGTGAAGCGTCCATACGTTGTTGCAATGTTCTCACCTTCTTGCATTTGAAACATGTTGAAGTTTTGTATATCAACATATAACTTTTGACAATTTTACCTTGTTCGTCCCCTTGTGGGTGACGACGAGATGGTTCTATATTTGATATGCACTCTTACATGTGCATATCTTGTTGAACTCATCCGGATCCAATGCGCAATGGAGAGTGCTCATTACTTTGGCATTGTTTACCTCGGCGGACTTCTCGGCTGGAGTCCATTTGTCGAAATCTTCTTCGGTGTGTTCTATGTAATCCTTATGGAGGGTTCTCCAAAGAGAAGCACTCCTTAGGAACGTCTCCATCCGGCACTTCCAATAGCCAAAATTCGTGCCAATGAAATGCGGAGGACGAACCATTGATTGACATTCGAATACGGTGAAGCACCATTACGATCGTGATTGTTGTATGAAGAAGGTGGTGGAATGTTGTTGTTGTTGGATGCCATAACTATAAACTTGCGCTCCGATACCAATTGTAAGGACCATTGCTATGAGGAAAACACTAGAAGGGGGTTGAATAGTGTTTATAAAATTTAACTAAGAAATTACGTCTAATTAAATTCCTAATCCAACAAAGATGCGGAAATAAGAATTAACAACAATGAATCAATGCAAACAATAAGATGTTTCAAGGGTTCGGATTACCTAAGTCAAACTCGACTTGTTCCCGATAATCCTACGTCCCTTCCACCTAGATACCTCCGGATACTCAAGTTAGAACCCTAACTTGAGGTTTCCTTTAAACCCACTTGTAGCAACCTTACAAGTGTAATCGAACAACAATCGATGTCCTTGAATCCCAGAACTTGGGACCAAACAGACCACTCTTACAACCGAGAGAAAAACTAAATAATGAAAGTAATGAAATTATTAAATTACAACACTTACAATCACCTATGCCTTGAAATAGAACTTGAAGGAGCAAGTGTGTTGTGTATTGATGTCTCATCCAAGAAGAGAGAAAGCCCTTTCTCTTGTCACCACCATATGCCTATAGGATATCACTTTAATTCTAGGTTGGAGAGCAAGAGTGAGTGAGATTCTAGGGCTTGGAGAGAATGAGAGCTTGAGAGCTTGAAGATGAATTCTTGAGTTGCTAAGAGAATGACTTAGAGGCTCCAATGGAACAGTAGAAGCCCCGCTTATATGTTTTTCAAAACCCTCAAACAGAATACCCAAAACTCCTTTGAAATCTGTGTGGAAACTGCCAACTGATAGAATTTACAATATTGACAGTCGACTGGTGAAGAAACCATAGCCAACTGTTGTACTGTGTCAGAGGGTAGGTGAGAATTCAAATTGCAACTTAACACGTAGGACAGTCGACCGATGAAGGTTGGATAGGCGCCTGAAAACCATCTGGCGACTGAGAAACCTTCTCCAGAAGACTGATGTGTAAGTTGTGAAATCAAAGAATTCTGGGTATACCAGGACATGCGACTGATGTGGAATCCACAGGCGCATGTGCCATGAGCAGGCGACTGGGAAACCAACATCAGTCGTCTGTTGCACAGATGTGAAACTTGCCAAAATCAAAGTTCTGGGCAAGTGTTGGACATGCGACTGTAGAAGCATATACAGGCGCCTGTGTCATGGGCATGCGCATGTAATTCCTTCTTACATTGCTTGCAGGGGTTACTGCGCCTGTAATTCCTTCTTACATCGCTTGCCATGGGCATGCGCCTGTAATTCCTTCTTACTTAAGAAGTTTGGACAAGATGAGACATGCGACTGAATAACAAGTCACAGGCGTCTGTAACTGGACATGCGCCTGTCTTTGTACAACAGTCGCCTGATGAAATTAAAGAACTGAAAGCCCAAAACTCAAGTCAAACAGAGTGTGCATAACAGACAACTGAAGAACAATTCTCAGGCGCCTGTATGGAGACAGGCGCATGTATAATGTTCATCAGTTGCCTTTGAAAGTCCAAAATGCACATTAAAGGGAAATCAAAGATAAAGCCCTAGGAAATGTAATCTAATGAAATCCTAGGCTAGAAATAGTGAAGTGTGTGAGCTCCAATAGTAAACTACTTCAAAGCTACATTCTAATGAGAAAGAAAAGAGAATAAAAAGATTACATATGCTTTAGCTTCTCTTCTTTCTCTTGAATGATCTTGAAGTCTTCTTGAAGACTTTGAAGCTACATTCTTTATCTTTGATCACCCAATCTTCAACTTTGAGCTTTGATTGATCTTCATGGTCATCCATTACTATTTGATCGTCATGATAAGCTTAGGTAATAGATTAACTGCATGTAGGGGATTAGTCACAAGTATTTCTGTTTGCTCATCATCAAAAACAAGTAGGGAGAAGTTTAATACTCAACACGGGTCCTCCGTTCCTCTAGAGATCCGAAATGCGGCCTCCTCTCTTTCTTACTCTGTGATCGACAAGATTAGGACTGAATTCCTCTCATATCATTACGGTGTTCGGATCCCCTTTTACTATTAAAGGATTAGTTTTCCCAGGAAGCTTGAAGTTGGGGTTTACACCAAGTTGTTCCGGTTCGGACTCCGTTTCCACCATCATCCTTTTGTTCTCGTGGTCATAGGCTCTCTGGAGCTCTACCTCTGTCTGTAAACGCCTAATTATATCACTCCTTTGGCCGGCTTCCGCATTCTTTGCTAGCTACACTGAGCAGTGTTGACCTTCACACTCTTCCTCTACTTCTTCCAAGTAAGGCTTGCCCCTTTGGGAATGTGGTATCATATCTCTCCCAGGAGGGCATGAACCTCCTGCTTGGGCTCCCTCACAAAGTTAGTGATTGGCGGAATCAATTCATCTTCTTCACCTTCCATGGGGAAGTGCTATTCCTTACTCGCTGGGGTTACTTCAGCATTTCGAAATCAGCAGTATCAAACCTTTCTAAGGTCAAGTCTAGGGCTGCTGACCTTTTATTGGCCCTGCCGGCTGAAGAGAGGTCGATCCGGGTCTTGCTGGATGACCAACGACTAAAGAGTGTTCTGTGGGCCCCAGGTAAGGGCGGCCTTTTGATTTAGTTCTCATCTTAGCTCATCGTGATCTTCTCCTTCTTTGCAGGGATGGCCGGGCAGAAATTCAACCAGCCTTTCGATATGATCCGGCTTATCTATCGTGGCTTTAAGAAGACTAAGGGTAGCATGTCCGGTCGGTCCATTTAGCAGCCCGGTAGGTGAAGTGGAGCAAGGGTGCGGGCAGCCGATCAGGAAGCTGAGCCCAACCTGTGTCGGTGCTTCACAAGCCCCGATCGCGGAGAGCTCTGCCACAGACATGGGGGGAGTTGGTTCAGGTGACCTAGGGCTCGATGCCTGTGGAGAGGGTTTAGACGGCCCCGAGGGAAGCTCAGCCGAAGCGAGGGCTCATAGAAGATGAAGGAGCACTCATCAGCACTTCTCGAAGTTCCTTAGAATATGATGAAAGAGGACGAGGCCGTGCCTATGGTCTTGGCCACAACAGAGAATGTTAGGGCCGATTCTCAGCCACGGGGGGGAGGGGGGTCTCCCCTCTCAACTAGATCGATTTGACCCCCTTTCGAGTTGGAACAGGCTCGGATATTGCTCGTGTCCAGGTCTGGCCCTATCGATTAGAAACATTCTGTGGGTGATCTCATCCGGCCTATCCATGAAGCGTGGGCTGGCGAGTCAGTCTTCGTTGACTGTGGAGCAGCGACCTGTTTAGCGGAGAATTCCATCCTTCCAAGGAATTGTCCCTTCCTGGAAAAAGTCAACTCTGAAGGCTTGGCGATCTGCATGGTATGGCAAAGCCAGCAGGTTGGTTTCTTACCCTTCTTTGTTCTTCCCACCATGCGTCTGACTTCTTTTCTTTGCAGATGTCTTCGGTTTCCACCGTACTGCGGCGACGCTCGGTGATGATGACCGAGATCGAAGCATACCTCGAGCGGGAGCATCGGATGGTGATAGTCTTGGAGAAGGCAGCTGAGGAGGTATAGATTGAGTTGAAGTTTGTGCTTCTCAAGGTTTCCATATTTTCATCGAAGGTTGGGAGGCTGGAGAGGGTATTGGCTGAGGAAAAAGGCGTGTGCTTGAGGCGGGAAAGATGGAAGAAGGAGAAGGTCGAGCTTCGAGCTCGGATCGCCAGGCTGAAGACTGTCAACCCCAAGCGAATCATCGTTGAAGTCATGAAGAGCTACGATAAAGACATCGTCCTGCAGATTGTGAATTTTTTCCAAGATGGCTTCCTTCGATGTGAAGAGCAAATCATTCAAAAGTTTCCTACCTCCGAGGTTTATTTCGACAGGTTCGAAGTGGTGAGGGGCATGGACGAATGCGAGCAAGCTGACTCTTCCTCCTATTGGATATGGACGACATGAATACACCCATGAGGGGATGTATGAGGGTATACGGACCTCAGATGTCGCGTGCACGAAAGCGTGCACGAAGGGAACCTTTTCTCGTGTGAAAAGGACCACTCGATAAGTGGAAAAAGTCACTTTATAAGTGCATAAAGGCACTTGATAAGTGAATGAAGAAGAGGATAAGTAAATGTGCTAATATAGGCCAATAAGCTTATATTTAGTTATTTCCTACAATAACTACCCCTAAAGCCTATAAATAGGACCCAAGGGTAAGGCATTTACACTAATCTAACCATGCCATAAGTTTGCATAAGGCAACTTGTGTTCTTCTTCTCCCTTTCATTAAAATCCTATTCTAAATAGAGATTTAGGCGGTGAAACGCTGCTTCGATCCTCCGTGACGAAGTACCGACCGTTGTGGCGAATCCGAGGGCTAAGTTTAGAGATTACGGTGTCGCGTACGCAAGCGTAAGTCTCTACTTTATTATTCGATACTAACGTCCTTGTTTTGACAGGATCCTACATTGGTATCGGAGCCATACGGGTTCGCCCCGGTCTAACCGTCGCCCCGGTCTCACCGATGAACGAGGCGTTGTCTTTTTCACGAATGAGTTTCCTACCATTATGGATATGGTAGGAGCGCATCGTGACGGAGAGAATCGCAGCAGTTGTTCTTTTCACGTTAGGGTCTTCTGTCATTACGGATATGGCAGGAACTCTCCGTGACGGGAAGAACTGACCGTTCATATCGCCAAACTCGCACTCTTCATGGATGCTGAGTCTCTATTCAATAGAGAATGTGAACTCTCTTCATGTGGAGCGTGTAGTTTACGAACTTGAAAGTATTTTATTTTTTCGGCATACTGCCATTGAAGTATAACTACTTTCTCGACGAACGGGTGCTTCATCGGAGAAGACGATGGCGGTTATTCTCAACGAAGAAGATGACATTTTTGGTGCATGATCGCCATGGCCATATGGGCTATGGAGGCAATGCATCCCCCCTCTCCATGCGGAGGGGGTTGGCTACGGCCAATAACAACCACGGCCACCCCTCCGACGGGGTGTGCGGCCAAACCCCATGCAAGGGGGTGGCCGGCCATGGCCATATGGGCCATGTCCGGCCAAGGCCAAAGTGCCATGGCCGGGCCATGTCCGGCCCCGACCAGGGCCAGGGGGCCCTGGCCAGACCGGCCTTGGCTAAATCTTATGACACAGATATATCGGCGTTACTGCAGTCGAGGAATCGGAGTCGCGACGTGATTCGTAGCTGTTCCCAGTTTCGACGCCAGGTTTACGCGTGACCATCGCACCAGGAAAGTGCCCTAAACTCGTAGCGAACCCACACTGTAGAAGAACCGAACCCTAACTAAAAATTGGACAACTATAACTAAATTTACTTTCTGATCCTTTAAAATGATGTGGAACCGTAGATCGACGATCGGACTATTTGACTGTGCACATAGGATAGAATCGTCGGATAGGCTGAATAGACTTTTTGACATGTGACTATTAGGGTATCCCCGATTAACCTAGAAATGAACCCTAATAGGACTTATTGAAAAACGCGACCTGACACCGTCGCCGTGACACTATTTCAGACGGACTACCGCTGACGAGACGCTTGGACGAGACGCTCTGGACGGACGACACACACTCGCCACCACAGGCAAGTGTACCCACTTGTGTTTTTGACCGCGTCTTGGTCTTAATTGTTAGAACTGTTAGACTGTGAGTGTTTAGATCCGGACGTGAAATGATAGCGTCCGAGTCACCCTGACGACTTAGACTTGACGACGAAGTCTAAGTCTGACGAACAACAACTTGTGACACCGTAGGATTATCTTGTGTGTGCGTGCGTGTGGACACCCTAGAATAACTCTCCCGTACACTGGTCGTGTCTTGTCCCTGTTACACAAAAAGCCTTCGGGCGTTTCAGATGCTCTCCTTGCGGGAGTGATCTCCGTGATACAAAAAGCCTTCGGGCGTTTCAGATGCTTCCCAAGCGGAAGTGATCTCCATGATACAAAAAGCCTGCGGGCGTTTCAGGTGCTTCCCTAGCGGAAGTGATCTATGTACTTCTTGTCCTGAGTTCTGGGGTTTGGGGTAGGGTTGAGCGTGCGCACGGGGAGAGGGTCTGACCCCCCTCAACCCGTAAGGCGTGAACCCTTCGTGTCTCACATGTCGTGTTGTGTCCGTCTTGTCTTGTCTGTCTTCGTTTGGTCCTGACACCTTTAGGATAGTCCCGTAGTTGGTAGCACACGCTACGACTACTACTTGCTACGCTTTACTTTTCTGCTACGTGTACTTCCTTTTTGGTTACTCTGTTATACCTCTAGCATGCTAATCAACCAGTAAACCGTCTGTTATAACCCCAGCATGCTAATCAACCTGTAAACCGTCTGTTATAACCTCAGCATGCTAATCAACCAGTAAACCTTTGTTTAATAGTTGGTGCACTTGCAGTAGAGTCTAACCCCTCTTGTAGACTTTACCTGACTTACAGTTCCTTTCTTTTGGGTGCTGTACGTCAGGTGTCGAGCCAGAGTTGGTGGACGGGACAGACTTACCGAAGCACGTGGAGCCGGGGACGTCGATCCAGAGTACGTGCCTGACGAGGACCAGACCTTGAGGACCTTTCAGTCGTCACTTTTCAGAGGTTACTACTTTTAGTTTGCTCTTTCGATAGTTTGTTGCCATGCGTAGGCTTCCTCTTTTTAGACTTTGTACTCGCTGGATATTATTTCTCTATATTAATGAATGCCACTTTCTTTCTATACTTCCTATTGTTTCGAACCTTATTAAATGCAAGAACCTGAAATTTTAAAATGGTACCCCCTACAGACGCTTATTGGGCCCGAGCTTCACAGCTCCGGCCTAAGCGGGCCTTAGTCACGCTTCGCCTCCGTATTTTTGGGAAGCAGGGCATGACACAAGGTGATCTTAGATGCAGATCGGCACTTGTGTGGCGAGCTGGTGTGGAAGGCACGCATATGTGGAAGATATTCGACCTTGTGTGTAGATAGATGTGTAAGGAATTCTTACAGATAAGCTAGCCCCTTTTTGTTGGAGGAGAGGGGTATTTATAGGCTGTTGGAGTCGGTTGCTTTAGCTGAGCTGGCGGTGTCAGGGGTCCAGCTTAGGATGTCAGAGCCGAACGTGTCAGGCGCGCTTTTGTCAGTTCATCAGAGTCGTTAATGTCAGGTGTGCTTTTGTCAGGCTGTCTGGCGGCGAAACTGCTAGGCGCTCTTTTGACAGGCGGTCAGGAGGGGAAGCGGCCAGGTGTGCGTTTGTCAGACTTGTCTGTTGTGAAACTGCTAGTGGCATGTCGTCTTCCTCCGGGGTGGGCTCCGTCTGGATGGAGAGGTAGGCGAGCTGCTTCTGAGGCGAGTTGGGTAGATCGCGCGATTCGCCAGAGGGCTTCTTCTCCTTGACTTGATTGATGGGTCCGTAGCTTTGTAAGTGTGGGCTGCTCTGGAACCTGGCGAGCTTCTCTAAGCCATGGCGAGGTTGTGTAGATTTAGCGAGCTACGACTTGGACTTTCTTCACAAATGCGGGCCTAGATTAGCTGGGCCGATCTTGAGGTCGTAACAGTGAGCAAGCGAAAACACGAGAATTACCCTGGTTTGAATACCCAAGCCTTACTTGGCCTATTTTACATCTAGCCACCTGAGCTCCATTCGGCTAAATCCACTATTTTCCAAATAGGACAATTACGAAAACTGCCTCTTGCCAAGAGGTCTTTCTTATAACAAATTTCTTTCCAAGAAATAAATAACTCACCACCTCAATACTTTGAGAATTTTCACTTACCCTTTTAAAATTAATACACTTTCACATATAGCCTTGCTTTGAAGCCTTATGTAGATGTGATGGCTGTAGTGTTGTCTCCAATGGATGATGGAGTTGAAAGCTTTGGGAGATCAAAGATCAGGCCAAGAGAATATTGAAAACTATTTGAGATTTTTGGCTAAAGAGGTGATTAGGGTTCAATATTGTATATTTTACCCCTCATTAGATGGTATTTTGTGCATAATTTGTGTTCATTTTGGCTCCGATACGCGCATTTTGATGATATCACTTAATATTGGAGCTTACCGTTTTTATATGCTTAAAACATAATTTTTACAGCTTATTGGCATCTTCATCTTGGTCTCATATTATTTTTCAGTTGAATTTCGCGAAGTCCCGATTCCAATGCATATTTTTCCAGAATTTTTGGAGGTCAGAGCAATTTACTGCATTTTTTGGAAGACATGGTGACGGTGCTAAAAATTTCTGGGCTAGAAAGTCTGCTTTTCCCCTCTTGCGCAGAATTCTGCTATCATTTCAGAGTATATTCCGGCCTAATGATGTTTTTTGTTGTTGTACACTTTGTTACGGTTCCATCGCCGCCTGGAACACGTCATTTCGAGGTCGGATGAATTTTCAAGAATTTTCGCAAGACAGTGTGACGGTGCTGAAAATTTCTGCAGATTTGACCCTCTTGTGAAGAATTCTGCTATCATTCCAGTGTATAATTTGGCCTAGTGATATTTTTCTATTATAGTACACTTTGTTACGGTTCCATCGCCACCTGAAACACTTCAATCTGAGGTCGGATGATTTTTCTAGAATTTTCGCAAGACATGGTGACAGTGCTGAAAATTTCTGCAGATTTGGGCATTAGTTGCGGGTTTGGGCGCGGATCCGACCCGTTTGGGCTGTTTTCAGACCCAAAATTCTGAGTTATTTCTTGGGCTTTCCTCCCCTCTATTCCCCTCATTCCATTCTGCCCTCTTCTTCATTTTAGGGTTAGAGCTTGGGGAGCACAAAGCAAGCTTGGAGGAGCACTTTGGAAGAGAAAGTTTATGTTTTTCTTAGAGAAATCTCGGTGAACTCTTTCCCTTTCTTTGTGTATTTTGATTTGGTGATTTGTAATGATATTGGATGATATTTTTAGAAGTAAAAAAATCTCTCTTTTCTTGTTATAATGAGCTAAATCTTCTTCTTCTTGTATGGTTGGGTGGTGATATTTGGTTGTTGTGCTTTGGTATTTCAATCTTGCATGTTTAAATGTTTATGTGGTAGGATTGATGAGATATACTTTGAGTTAGGGACCCTAGTGGATATCCCTAGAGTGGAGTTTGCCTAGTGGTACCACTCATGTATGCTTTGTTGTTTATTATCTCAATTTTCCATACCCTACTTTCATTGTACACTAAGTGTTCGGTAAAATGCCCAATCCACCGATTGCTCATTCCTTAGTGGGAAAGACAATTGAGTTATCCTCGGATTGAACCCATATGCTTAACAACCACATTCCCACACACCACACAAGCTTCCTCGCCTATTTACCTCTCCGATTCTCGAACCATAGGATGTTGATTTGGTAGATGGTCTCACCCACATTTTCACACACTTTTCCACCGTTAGCTTAGTTGGTTGTAGCTTCGTCGTTATCTCTCCTTTATTAATTGAATTTGTGATTGCAAAGCGACTTGTCCCCGTGATCCGACCCGGTCTCACCGGATATAAATTTATTACTTGATGTCCTCCTACACTTGGGAGTAGCGCTCAAAAGGGATGAGAGAATTTTTAGCTCAATCATGAATTTTTCTCTTCAAAACTTCTTAAAATCTTTTTAGAAAACCTAAGCCCAATCCCTTTACGTGCCAAGGAAATTCTGCACTTGGCAAATTTCCAAAAATACCCCCTAATGGTTATTTCCGACACAATTCTGAAAATCACGGATCTGTTAGATTTTTCCGTTAGGCTGAAAGTAATCGACTCATGTTATTGAAGTAGTCGACTACTTCAGTGGTAGTCGACTACTCCAACACTACTCCAACAATAATAGTCGACTACTGGCTGAACCCAGTATGTCGTTCTGCTCTCTGTCTCGATGGTGGTCGACTCCTATGAAGAAGATAGTCGACTATCTAACAGATATATATGATACGACATGAAACACTTTTAAAACATTTTTAAAACATTTTGAAATCATTTTTAATGTGTTTCTATGTGTGTATGAGCTTGTAGCAAGGCCTTAACAATCTAAGACAAAAGAAACAAAAATACATCAATTACATTTTTGCAATAAAGTCCGTTTGATGCATTCTTGCTTCCCAGGCTATTTGTCTTGCTCTAATAGGTCCATGGCCTTATTTAGCTCATCAATACTCCATTGACTGTTTCTTTTGATTTGCCTGAAGTTCGTGCACTTAAATATGTTAGTGCAACATTTTTTCATCATCAAAACCACACATGGTGAGACTCAATATCTTAACATTCTCCACCTTTCTGACGATGACAAACATGCATGCATAATAACAAAAAAATACTTTCCCATCCTGAAACACATCATGTTAGTAATCAAAATTACCATGTGTAAGTGTTGCAAACGTATGAAATTATGCATTGAAATCTAATATTTATATCCCTTTTGGTATCAATTAAAAGATATTAAATAAAAAATTTCTCTCCCTTTTTTTGAAAAATATATAATATTTTAAAATCATTCTCCCACACTTGTAAATTTCTCCCCCTAAATATATGCATGAGTCCAAAGTGTGACTCGATATCTAAAAGAGAATGCATAATAATATACTATGTGTTAAGCATGAAAATAATTTTACCAAAAGCTTAGCTCCCCTTGGAAATATGATTATTAATTTTAATTCTCCGCCAGCAAATTTTAAATTTTGAAGGCAAGCAAGTTTCTAATCCCCATAAATATATTTGAGTATCTGAAAATCAAAAACTCTTGATACTCTTTGCTTTCGAGTTTATGGGGTTAACAATAAAAAATGATATCAAACATTAGGGAACCAAACCCATCTGGGTTTAGATTTCCTATCATATGCAAATATATAATCATTGCTATAATTAACATTGTTCATAAACACATAAACATATTCATCCTTCATTTGGATGGTCCATCTCTTGGGTATCCAAAGTTTGATGAATCCGTTTGTGGTTTTACGAACCATATGATGATGAGTAGCCTTATCATTTTGATGTGTCTTATATCCTAGGCCATGTTTGCTACTTGAGGGTATTTGTGAGCTAATTAGATCGTCTCATTTTTCTTTACCCTTGTTGAATCTAGCGACATTCCAACACAAATCTTCATGATTGGCCCTAATGGCAGCCAAAGTGTTTTCTAAGTCACTAAACCTGTCACTAAGGTCCTTATACTCCACACTAAGCTTCCTATTCAATTCTTCTAATTCCTTATTCTTACTAACCAATTTTACTCTTTCTTCCATAATCTTTTCTAAATCAAGATTAGAAAAACTAATATTAAAATCTTTATGCATTTTCTTGATTGCAAGAAATTCTCTTAGTTTGTCCTCATATTCGGCATAAAGCTTGTGATACTCTTCCTCCCAATCACATTCATCAATACTACTATTACTAAAACTAGAGTGTGAGTCATAATATTTTACTTCATTGTCATCTTTGACCATAACACACATATATGTGTAACGCCCTGCCACCCAGGATACCTGGGAAGTCCGAATCCGTCCCAGGATTTTCCAGAGCAGCGAGTGTTACGGAGGGAGAAGAGCAATAAATACAATAGAATCGGCAGGCCACTGCGCACTGCTGGGGTAGTACTTGGAATGTTCCCACACAAATGTCCAAAAACAAACACAGAAACTACAACACAGAAAGAATATTGAGAAACCAAAGAAACACTGCATCTACCATATATCGTCAACATACATATACATCATCATAGACATTGATACATCAACAGAACCCCCTCACAAAGAAAACCCAAAAGTACAAGGGTCCCTCACGCTCATCTCACACCCAACCCACATCTCAAACTCACACAACTCCAAGCCTCCTATTAGCAGACCCAAACTCCACTCCACTTGAAACCACAAATTGGAGCACGTCAAAGCGTGTCCAAGTAGGAAACCCAACTTATGCAGTATGTAAACATTAATTTGGGGACTGATATCCTTTTTTTAAACATAATATAGTACAAGGCACAAAAGAAACCACAACTACAGCAGGCCAAGGAATAAGTAACATACATTGCAAATTCAAAGCATTTAAGCATGTAGTTAAAATTGATTTGGAAACCCGGGTGTGTCGTTGGATATGAGGAACTGGACTCCACCCCAAAGGTGGGGCGGTAGGGAGCACCCGCCAGTGGACACGAGCACGGTTTCCTTAACGGGGCCTCTCACTCCACCCATACCCTCCCG
This sequence comes from Scilla litardierei, assembly GCA_030789695.1. NCBI lineage: Eukaryota > Viridiplantae > Streptophyta > Magnoliopsida > Asparagales > Asparagaceae > Scilla > Scilla litardierei. The sequence goes on along the minus strand of CM061138.1, from coordinate 96,835,190 downwards.
TATCGGAGTGCGAGTGAGGAAAACTCCACAACATCACAAAACCTCGTACCCGAAATTGAGCAAGGTACGACAAAAACCACAAAGTACCCGAAACTGAGCAAGGTATATCACACATCACAACACAGTCCAGTCCTCATACCCTACTAGTACCCAGTTCTCCCCCAGCCCTTTCTAGGGTGCTCACCCGCCATATGGCAGACCGAGACATCCCCTTTTGTTTTTATTAGCATTTAAGTTAAGTGAGCTATCATGCGACATTTAGAGAATTGTATTTAAACTACATCAAGGTGACATAAAAGTGCTATAAAGGAAACAATAAAGCCATCATCTTAGAATTGCAAGTGTCAACATGGCTAACATATCCAAATGGCATTTAAACTTAGAATGCAATAGTAAGGTGGCATATTGGGACACGAAGAATGCAACATAAAGGATGCATTAAAATTAAAGAAGAAGTATGCATTGACAACATCTAATAGTACTATTATATGTGAATGGAACATCACTTATGGTGGTTTAATTTAAATACAAATAGTGGCATGAAAATGCAACAACTTGCATTAGAGGGAAGTGCATTGGCATGGCCTTACTTTCATCCTTCCATCCACCTAAATTTCATTTGTTTCATCCACATTTAGATCATGCATCCATGTGCTAGGCCAATCACCATTGGACCTCTTACCACACAACATAGTATGCCAACATAACCATGCCACTACAATTCCCACAACAACACCTTCATACATATCCATAATAAGTCCCACAAGCAATTCATTATAATGACTTGAATGAAATGCACTATCTTTACAACAACACTTCCATTACAATGAACTTGAGTAAAATGCAAGCCTTTAAGAGAAACCCCTTATATTGCTTTGCACATCACCATGGACATTGCATGAAACTATGGCATCTTCTAATTAACATCTTAACTAAATCAATGACATTAATTCTAAATGACAATGCTAATTTTGGCATAAACATAGCAAATGAATTTACTAACTTTCAATTGTTTTGTCATAAACATAGCACTTGAATTGCTAATGTTAATTTTGGCATTAATTCTAAATGACAATGACATTAATTCTAAATGACAATGCTAATTTTGGCATAATATCAAATAAAGATACTAACTTTAGGCTCAATTTGTCATTGTATTAAGGAAAGATACTAACTTTAACCCTCAATGAAACTATCAATATTATCAACAAGCCTTAATTAATATTTACCATGACAAGTTGGGAATCCTACCTAATTGAGATGTGGATGAATCCCCCTCCTTCTTTCTCCTTTCCTCTTTCTCTTTCCTTTTGAGTTTTCCTTTTCTCTTTCTTTCTTTCCTTTTGAGTTTTCCTTTTTCTTTCTTTCTTTCCTTTTTTTGTTTTTGTTTAGTTCGGTCTAATTAGGAAAGAAGAGAGAATAAAGGAAGTTGAAAAGAAAAAGGAAAGAATGAAGAAGAATGAGAGTGTTGTTATTCGCACCACAGAAAGTTATGAATACACCACATTACTTGATTCACCACACTTATATTTTTAATATTAGATGTTCGGATTTGAAGATCCGAACGGCTCTAATAAAATAGGTGTGTAAATCCGAACACAATACATATTTTATTATAATGTTCGGCTTTGGAGATCCGAACAGAAGAATAAAAGTATTAGAGCCGTTCGGATCTCCAAATCCGAACATCTGATGTTAAAAATATAGTTGTGGTTAATCAAGTAGTGTGGTGTATTCATAAATCTCTGTGGTGCGAATAACAACACTCGAAGAATGATGTAGAAGCATGAAGAAAAGTCTAAGGAGAAATATCTCTTCCAAAAGCCTCTTATTTCCAAGTTTGCCATGTGCACGAAGACCCTTAATAAATGCCCTCTAACTTGGTACATTAATTACATCTCATGCCACTAGTATAGATAGCAATACAAATACCCCTACACTTGGGTGTGTAATTACCTCTCATGCCACTCAGATACTACACATAATACATTTCTACGCACACACACCTACGCTCACAACTTGGCCCTCTAACTTAGTGTTGTAATTACAATGGGTGCCACTACACTTAACCCCTTTTCACACTAGGCCACTCTACACTAATCCATCCCTTATTCATACCCTCTCATTCTACACAAATACCACCTTAATTACTAAATACCCACCACTCTACACACACCCATCTACTACACACACAAGCTACAACTTAAATACAATAATGCCATCACTAATAAGGAGCATCCATAGTATGAGCCATAACAATAATGAACAATAACGTCAATAATAACAATGATAACTAATCATGGCATAATAATAATAATAATAATACTACACACAATCAAGTAGTTACAACAATGCCATTATAGGTAATCACCCACTTAAATAATAGCAACATTAATAATTAGAATGAGAACAATAATAATGACAATACTATCACTACTACTAATAACACATCATTACTAATACACAATGCACTTCCATATAAACCAACATTATTAACTAATTCACTACCTTACATATACAATCATAATCCACACTCATATACTCAATACCAATACATAAGCACAATCATAATCAGTCAAATAACACTCCAATAGTACAGTCACTTTACACACTACGGATTGCACTATACACACTACGTAATATATATCACTACACATGTATACACACACACACACACACACCATACATTACACAATACAAAAAAATAAACATGCCCTACGTATATGACACTATGGCCATTACAATATGTCTTCTTTCATTTTCTTCTTCGAATGAGGATGTAGATGAAGAATTGGAGCTTCCATCTTTGTCACTTCTATCACATGCAGTGAAGTCTTTCCACTTTGGCCTTTTGACCTTCACCTTGTCCTTTTCTTTTCTTTTTGCTAGTGGGCAATCTCTCTTTAAATGCACTAGCTTGTTGCATTCAAAACAAATAGGATCATTAGTTAATCTATGACTTCGGTTTCAAGACTCACATGCTTTTAGGATTTTTTCGGAAACCCTTAGAAATGAGATTTAGTTGCTCTTCGATCTCATATCCAGACTTCTCCGTTTTTGATGTAGCTTTGATGGCAATAATCTTCTTCTTCCTAGCATTCTCATTATCTTTCCGTTGTTGGAGACGATTCTCGTATGCCGTGAGATTTACGAACAATGCTTCTAATATGAGCTTGTAGGTGTCGTTTCATTCCTCTATGGTTGTGGCCTTTCTTTTCCACTCAGGTGTGAGACATTCAAGTATCTTGGTCATGTGGTCTTCTTGGGTGTAATTCTTGCCAAGACTTGCAAGAGTGTTGATTATCTCGGTGAAGCGGGTGAACATATCCGAAATTTATTCTCCTAGCTTCATTTCAAAGTTTTCATACCTGCTAAAATTGAGAGTAACTTTTGAAAATTTAACTTTCAAATTACCTTCATACGTTACCTCAAGGATTTTCCAAATTTCATGAGCGGAGGTTGCACGAGCTACTCGGTTGACTTCAGTGTTATTGAGAGCACAAAGAAGTACGTTCATCGCCTTAAAGCTCAATGCATCTTTCTCTTTCTTGGCCTTGGTTGATTTAGGGATTTAGGGTAAATATTGCATATTTAACCCCCCCCCCCCCCCCATTTATTGTTATTTTGTGCATATACGACGCGTATTTAGCTTCTAATATAAGCGTATTAAAAATATCAATTATTATTAGAAGAATATATTATTCTATGTTCAAAACAACATTTTACTTGTTATGTGTGAGGGAGACTTATGGTCTCCCCTGCCTCATTATCCACCATAATACACCACTACCATGTAGTGGGGTGAACCCTTGGGCTATTAGGTGTAATCTCCTATACTATGAATGAATAAAAGGATACCATGTGCTATTGCCATGGTTGCTCTTTCTCCAAACACGTTATTAGCACGAATCTCTTGAAAAATTCTTTTTGAGCCACAAAATTTTATTCCATCTTCCCCACATATTTTTTCCTCTTTTGAAGGAATCTAGTTGTTGCGGCAAAGTTTTTGCGACGACGAGTGATCGATTATTTGCAAGCCATTGCGGGAGCGAGGATTTTTTTTCCTATCTACGGCTTTTTTGGTTCTTCCCAAGATCATTGATCTAGAGGTATACTTTTTTCCCCGTAGATATAGATTATGGACCATAATTTTTTTTATTACATATGCATGTTGCTTGTAATAATCAAATCAAAATACAAATAAAAACTATTTTATTACAAAAATATATATCTCCATTATTTTCTTCATCTCTGTTGACGACCAACCCGCCTGAAGCGGCATGCCATATGATTTTTCGGCTATCACCCAAAGTGATCGATTGTCCGGAATATATTGCTGGAAATCAGGACATATTTACATGCTTATTATTTTGTTTATTCTTCTTAATCTAGAACTGATATTGTTCTGAAAATTTTATGGCTAAAGGTTTGGACTATTTTCTACAACCTTCATATTATGAACTTTGTCTAATTCGGACTGTAAATATGAGTAAGAATAAATCTTTCCAACATGTCTGATTTTATCCAGTCTGGACACCTTTCACGAAAACAGTGATCAGTCCCTTAATACTTAATGAAATTTAGTGTTTTTAGTCTCGTTGGAAAGATAACTTCAAGATCTACAACTTTGTAGTTTTCCACTTTTGCTGAACTGCAATTAGGAGTAATTAAGTCATGAAGTCAATGCAGTTTCTGTTTTCAATTTCAACACTTGTACACTTTGGTGTAGATTCTGTAGAAAATAGAATACTTATCTAACCTTCATAAAAATTGATATGTGAACTCAGGACACCTATATGTATAACTTTTATTTACATTGAATTGTAACATTCTGTAAAAAAATATGGAGGAATTTGCTGTTAAACTTGACTGTTATGAAATTTCCAGCCAAGCTAAAATTTATGGGAGTTGGATTTTGATTGTTTTTGGTCCATATAATATTAATAACATCACTATTTGCATAATTATTACATTGGATTAATTAAAATTTTTAAAATTAATAATTTTGAAAGGTCCCGAGATCGCTCTGCCGTTAATTATCTAACCTAACGGTGTATGATATGTCTCCTCGTGGCCTAAGTAATTATAAATATTTTAATTTTTCCATATAATTACTTGCATGTGATGTTGCGCAATGATTTATGTCTGTGTTTGTTGCATAATTTATAAATTGCATGGATGTTTAATAAATTACGTTGTGGTTTTGGATCGACCAGTTTGTCACCATTTATATTCCTCGCACTTTCTAGAGAAATTGAATTGTAGTGATGATATATTTGTATAAGCAAGAGACCAGAGTATCTTTCCTTGAAGACGGAGGCAAAATTGCAAATTTGCTGGGACCCCAATGGGTTTTCAAGTTGTACTTTTCCATTTTTGTCTTTTGTATTCTCTGGAGTGTATATCTTATGAACTTTGGACTTTATTATGTGGTGACTGGCCGATCCATGCAACTAATTTATTAATTTTACATAAATTTTTAATATGCTTTATTATTAATTCATTTTATTTTAAATGCATAGATAATATGGCAAAAATAGCAAGTATCGACTTTGAAGTTCTCAATGCGGCTGGAAAGAATTATCTGAGCTGGCATGTGGACCTGAAGTTCCACTTGCGTGCACAGGGCCTTATGGCCACAATCTCTACTCCTGTGCCTACGGCTACGGCCACGACAACGGGCACTGCTGAGGCACCTTCTACACCAATAGTCTCTGATGTAGATAAGGCAAAAGCCATAATCTCTATCAGGCGACATATTGATCGGACCCTGAAAGCCAAATATCTCACTGTAGAAGATCCACTAGAGTTTTGGACTGCACTGGAGAACATGTATAAGCATCAGAAAGATGTGATCCTCTCACGTGCATGTTATGAGTGGGAAAATCTCCGACTTCAGGACTTCAAGTCCGTTGCTGAGTATAACTCAGCACTTCACAATATCACCTCACGCCTGAAGTTGTGTGGTGAAGAAGTCACGGAAAAACGCATGCTGAAAAAGACTTACACGTCCTTCCACGAGAAGGATGCAATCCTCATGCAACAGTACCGTGAACGCAAGTTCACCAAGTACTCTGACTTGCACTCCTGCCTTCTCATGGTAGAGCAGAACAGAGACTTGCTATTGGCCGCACATACCCTGTAGGCTCAGCTTCTCTCCCCAAGGCTCATAAAGTTTCTTCCCAGAAGCAGAAGAACAAACAGAAGGGGAAATTCAACAAAGGGAAAGCCCCTAAGAGGCAGGCCAGAGGTCCTCCCCAGAACAATAACTCTCCCAAGAGCAACAACAATGAGGGAACAAAGAAGCTCCAGTGGAAGAAAAAGAACACTGGACAGACGTCTATTCCCAAGAAAAATTGGGAGGACAAATGCCACAGATGTGGCATGACTGGACATTAGTCCAGAAGATGTCGTACTCCACGACACCTCCAAGATCTGTATCAGGCGAGCCTGAAGTCTCCCGTTGAAACAAATCTGGTGGAAAACCAGCCGTCAACCAAGTTCACAATGGACGACTTCGCGAATGACGACCTCCTAGACTGATGTCATATTTATCTTTTATGCATTTACTTTATCTGTTATCAGTACTTCATCTGTAGTTTGCTTAATCATGTTATATATTTCCTTTTCAATAATGAATGACTTTCTTTTTATTAAAGTATTGAATTCATGTTCTACAGATGAAGTGTGAGTGCTTAGTGGACAGTGCCTCGATGCACACAATCCTTTGCGAAAAAGCTATTTTATTAGCTTAAATGATTATGATGGTCATGTCATTACTATTTCAGGACTGTCAAACATAATTGATGTATCTGGTGAAGTAATGATTTTGCTCCCAAATAACACGAGACTAATAATAAAAGATGCACTTTTCTCTCCTAAAACAAATAGGAATCTGTTAATTTTCAAGGATATTCATTTAAACGGATATCACTTAGAAACTAAAGATATAAATGATGATGAATATCTGCATGTTACTCTTCAAAAATACGGTTTAAAAACTGTCTTAGAATGATTTATGGGACTCCCGTCAGGTCTCTATCATATTCATATTCAACCTATAGAAGCTAATTTGACTGTGAACAAGAAGTGCCTTTCATCGCCAGGATTCAAACTCTGGCATAATAGATTTGGTCACCCTGGATCGGCAATGATGCACCACATCATCACCCAATCTTTTGGACATAATCTGAAGAAACTTAACATTCTTCAGAAGGGTGATTTTCCATGTCTACCTTGTTTCAAGGGTAAACTAATAACGAGACCATCCCTACTGAAAGTGGGATTAGAGTCTCCTAGCTTCTTGGAGAGATTACATGGGGATATTTACGGGCCTATTTACCCCGCAAGTGGCCCATTTCGGTATTTTATGGTACTGATAGATGCATCATCAAAATGGTCTCATGTGTGCCTCTTATCCACCCGCAACCTAGCTTTTTCAAAGCTATTGGCACAAATAATTAAGTTGCGGGCTCATTTTCCCGATAACAATGTCAAGAAACTACGTCTTGATAATGCTGGAGAATTCATTTCTCAAGTCTTTCAAGACTATTGCCGAGCAACTGGCATCGAAGTTGAACATCCAGTAGCACAAGTTCACACCCAGAATGGGTTAACAGAATCTCTGATAAAGAGACTGCAATGGATTGCACGTCCATTGCTGATACAATCACAGTTGCCCGTTAATGCTTGGGGACATGCCATATTGCATGCCACATCGCTTATCAGAATACGGCCCTCTGGTGGCCATATTTTATCGTCGATGCAGCTAGCATATGGTGCACCTCCGAATATCTCTCATTTGAGAGTGTTTGGTTGTGCAGTCTTCGTCCCCATTGCACCACCTCAAAGGACCAAAATGGGTCCACAGCGTCGTTTGGGTATCTATATAGGGTTTGATTCGCCCTCTATAATTAGATATCTTGAACCCCTGACGGGTGACGCATTTAAGGAATGTCTTGATGACTGTGAGTTTGATGAAAATGTTTTTCCAAAACTATGCACACAGTCTAAGAAGCCAGAAGCTTCTGAGACCATTTCTTGGGACACAACGACTTTGTCTTATTATGATCCGCTTACTAGTTAATGTGAAGATGAGATCCTGAAGATCCTTCATCTTCAGAATACAGTACATTTACTACCGGATAATTTTACTGACAACCAGAAGATTGTCAGATCACACGTCCCTGCTACCAATACGCTAGCTAGGATTGACATCCCCAAAGAAAGATGCAATCCACCGGCAGCAGAATCGGCTGTACCTCAATTGAAGAGAGGATGCCCACCAGGTTCGAAGGAAAAAGCTCCTCGAGAAAAAAAATCCTGGAGAAATAAAGATGAACCCTACACAGGATGCTGAGCTCAGACCATCTACCTCTCCCCTCCTACATTCCCCTGAAAAGGAAACCATAGGAGAAACATCATTAAATTTTGTACGTACTGGGGAGATACTGGACAAAAAAGCACTGTCGTTGACGACGACTTTGCGTTCAATATTTCCGTGCACGTAGTCGAATGCGTCGATGACATCGAACCACGATTTATTGCGAAATGTAAACGCAGAGATGATTGGCCAAAGTGGAACGAGGCAATAGGAGTAGAGCTAGACTCACTCTTGAAATGCGAAGTTTTTGGACCAGTAGTCCAAACACCTGAATGTGTAAAACCTGTGGGTTATAAGTGGGTTTTCATCAGAAAAAGAAATGAAAATAACAAGATCGTATGCTACAAAGCATGGCTTGTAGCACAGGGATTTTTCCAACCACCGGGGATAGATTATGAACAAACATATTCCCCTGTTATGTATGCGATTACGTTTTGATTTTTATTAAGCATATCATCTCTGGAAAGCCTAGAAATGTAGCTCATGGACGTTGTGACTGCATATTTATATGGCAATATAGATAAAGATATCTATATGAAACTCCCTCACAGATATAAATTACCTCTAGAGATAGAAGAGAGACCTCGAAATGTCTACTTTGTAAGGCTTCAAAGATCATTATATGATCTTAAGCAATCGGGTAAAATGTGGTATAACAGGCTGAGTGATTTCCTTGCGCAGCAAGGTTTCACCAATACTGAAGTCTACCAATGTATCTTTATTAAAAGATCGGAAACATGATTTGTTGTAGTCACCGTTTATGTGGACGACTTAAATCTCATTGGATCTCCTGCAGAGATCGTTGAGATATCTGCAAGCCTAAAGAATACTTTTGAAATGAACAAAGTATTGTCTTGGCTTACAGATCGAACACCTACGTGGCATCCTGTTACACCAATCCACATATACAAGGAAATTACTGAAAAATTTCCTAATGGATAAATGTCATCCTCTAAGTACACCAATGGTCGTTAGATCCTTGGATGTACATAAGGACCTCTTCCGTCCTCTGGAAGAGGAGGAGGAAATGTTAGGTCCTGAATTACCTTACCTTAGTGCCATTAGAGAACTTCTATATCTGGCTAACTGTATGCGGCCCGATATAGCGTTCTCAGTGAATTTTCTACCCAGATATAGTGTAGCGCCCACAAAGCGCCACTGGAACGGAGTTAAGTAGCTTCTGCGCGACCTCCAAGGGTCAATTGACCTGAGATTATATTTTCCTAAAGGTGGATCTCCCATTTTAATTGGTTAAACAGATGCAAGTTACAAGGTTTGATCCTCACACCGAGAAATCACAAACTGGTTTTGTGTTCACCTACGGTGGTATAGCCATCTCCTGGAAATCTGTGAAACAAACCACTACATCAATCTCTTCCAACCATTCCGAGCTCTTCGCGATCCATGAAGCAAGCAAAGAATGTGTATGTCTTCGTTCAGTCATTCATCACATCTTAGTGACTACCGGCTTGAAGACTGGTGACCTTGAGCCAACCACGATATTTGAGGACAATCCAGCCTGCATAGCTCAACTACAGACTGGTTTCATTAAGGGCGACAAGACGAAGCACATATCTCCTAAGTTCTTTTGGATGCATGACCTACAAGAGGAGAAGCAAGTCGAAGTACAGCAGATTCAGTCTTGTAATAATTTAGCTGATTTGTTCACTAAGTCTCTGCCTAGATGTACTTGTGTAAAGCTTGCAAAAGGAATCGGGATGAGACAGCTGAGAGACCTAGAAGCCTACAACTTGTACGGATCAGGGGGAGTAACCTGTGGGTTGTACTCTTTTTCCTTAAGGCTGTTGGTTTTTCCACTGGGTTTTCCACAGCTAAGGTTTTATCGAGGCAAACACATTTACTCTGGATACAGAAGTATCCACCCCATTAGCATCATGAATCCTGAAGCATTCATATGCTAAGTCCAAGATAATGGATGGATTAGGGGGAGTGTTATGAGTGAGGGAGACTTATGGTCTCCCCTCCCTCATTATCCACCATAACACTCCACTACCATGTAGTGGAGTGAACCCTTGGGCTATTAGGTGTAACCTCCTATACTATGAATGAATAAAAGGATACCATGGGCTATTGCCATAGTTGCTCTTTCTCCAAACATTACTGAGTATTTTTGCATTCTTATATTTTTCATGAGTAGACCTCGATTTTACGATTCCAATGGTTATTCAGTTATATTTTTCTGAGATCTGTGCGAATTTCTATGAAATTTTGAATGCAAAATACTATTTAAAATGCAGAAACACGAAGAAATATGGCCGAAATACGAAGTGAATATGGCCTCGCCCTGTCAGGGACACGTGGCGGCCATCTGAGCCTCTCCCGCTCAATTTAACGACCGTAAAAGGCGGGCGACGTGGCTCATTTCTTACCGTCGGATGCTGATCTGACGGTCAAGATTAAATAACGAATGCGGATCAGATGCGATGTGAAGCGGGCGATGTGGCGCAACGAGATCTGCCCGATCTCTCATCCAACGACCATAAAAGAACCCGCATTGGAGTCGGACTCAGCAGCGAATCAGGTTGGATCTGATGCCACGTGTCAGCACCGTGCTTCATCACGCCGAGATCCAAGGGCCAGATTCTGAAGCGGGTTGCGGGCCACAAAATGATGCAAATTTGATGCGGATGCAGATCCGCTAGCGTTCAAAACCCGCAAGCACTATATATATATATACGTATTTGGGCTAGGGTTTGTGGTATTCTTTGCGTAATTTGAGCTCTAGGAAGCGTATTTGGCCGTAACTTATGGATGCCCTGGAGACAGAGGCATCAGATATTTTTTGAAGGAGATCTAGGGTTCAATTAGAGAGATTTGGTGATAAATTCCCTAATTTTTCTCTTGTATTTTGAGTATTTGCCTTGTATTTTGAGTATTGATGATGTCTTTTGCAATGAATATTGATTCTTTTCTCTCCATGCTTGGCTAAAACTTATGTGTTGGTTGTGATGTAGTTAGGGCTATGTAATCTTTTATTTTAATGTCATTTTGCCCTATGTTGAATGTTATATCGCGTATTTCGTTGATTTCTACGTATATTTTATTTGGGTATGTTCTTCGGAGATGTATGCATGCTTGAATCGAATATGATCTGAGTAAGACTTATTCGTGATGCGATGCTTATTTTCTTCATGAAATCAATAATCTACATGATTACTCTTTGGTATTATTTTATGCGCTTTATCGCCATACTATCCAACGTTTTCATGCCCTAGCAGGATGAAACGTTGAGGTATAAAAAAGATATTAATAATCATTGATTGTAAACACCCTAATGAAATCACAACCGACATATATCTCCATATTGGTACCATAGTATCGAATTCAACGTAGTTATCGTAGGATTGTTTCTTTTAGTATTTTAAACATTTACTTCATTATCTCACCTTCGAAAGGTGGTAGTTTCTTATCTTTTTAGTACTCTTTATAAACTGAAATTCGTGGTTTTGCAGGTCAGTTGTCCCATGGATACTATACCTGGACTCACCAATATTAGTGGTGTGCATGTCCGGGTACCCAGTTTTCGTATGTTACCTGGAACCTACCCGGTAAGGGACCAGTTCCTAAAATTTGGATCCAAAACCTACCCAGTTGGACCCTATACATGGAACCTACCCTGACCCTATGGTTCTAGGTAGGTTATGGGTACCATGTAAAAAATTACATTACTTATTTACTTTGTGTGCACTCCACTGACTTCCCAAAAGAGAAATAAATTGAGCATAACAAAATTTCCAGCTAGATTTAATATTGCCTTTTACAGTAGATATTCTACAATGCTGGCATATTTCAACAGCCATATCTGGTTCTATTTTGAGGCATCTTCCATCCACACGAACTTCCATCCACCCTTCATTCTCTTTGATGACATGACAACGTAGGTAGATCTCTTCCAATTTTGTTACTAATTGGGACACATGCTCACTACCATCATCTGGTTTCCATGGTCGGTAAAAAAATGTTAGAATCTTTGAACATAAGCACCACCGCCTCAAGCCTTCATTCATATGATCTCAGCCTTGCTCCCTCCCTGGAGACTAATTTGTGTTCCTCGGTTTGTAATATCTATGGTAAAAAAAGGGTTTGGATATCAGTTCCAGGTCTAGGTACACGTTCCCTATAGATGGGGACCAGAACCAGACCCGATTCACACTGGTTTTTAATTTTCCTACCCGAAACCTACCCGAAACTAATGGGTATCTACCCGGAACCTACCCGTTCAGGTAGGTTTCGATCGGGTATCTGGGTACACTGTACCCGTGCACACCTATAACCAAGATTATTACTTGTTCAATCTCATATACTTGGGAGTAGCGCTCGCATATTTCGAGACGAGTCAAATTTTTGGCACCGTTTCCGGGGACAACGGTATTTGTGATCCACAATTTCAGTTGTATATAGGAATATTCGGTAAGATCCTTCCACCTTATAGTTTCGGACCTTTTATTTTCTTATTTTTGTTTTCTTTAGACAAAACACAAACACAAACACAAACACACAAATACACACACACACACACACACACACACACATATTTGAGGGCACGGCGGTTTCTCCCCAGTTTACATAGTCTCGACCGAGCTCTCGCGTTACCCTCCTTTGCCAAAGGCAGGGGAGGGGGTTGGGGATTTTTCTGGGTTGTGTGTGTGTGTGTGTGTATATATATATATATATATAGAATAATGGCTATCATACGCCACATGAGAGCCTCTCTCATACGCCCTCTCACATAAAGCACCCAAGTACAAGCCCACATGGGCTTGTACTTGGTTGTACTTGAGTGATTTATGTGAGAGGGCGTATGAGAGAGGCTCTCATGTGGCGTATGATTGAGAAGCTCTATAACTAGGATTGTTATTGGACTGTTTTCCCGAATCTTATCCCGAAATTCAAACTCACTATTGATGCGGCAAACTGGCTGGATAGGAGTATCTCTAAAGCAAAAATTAAAGAGGCAGCTTTCCAGATTGGTAAAGACAAGGCTCCGGGTCCTGATGGCTTTAATTCATTCGTTTTTCATCTCCATTGGGATATTATTGGTGGAGATGTTACCTGAGCAGTCAATTCATTTTTTGAATCTGGTAATATGTTGAGGGAGATTAATCATACGTTTCTTACTTTAATTCCCAAAAACTCAAAGGTCTTTGGGTTGGGAGATTACAGACCGATATCATGCTGCAATGTAATATACAAAATTATTAGTAAAATTATTTGCAACAGACTGAAGATGGTAATCAATGGGCTGATTTCACTGAATCAGGCTGCATTTCTACAAGGGCGCCTACTTTCAGATTGCTCCCTCCTTGCTCATGAGCAGATCCGTGATTTCAGTAATCCCATGGGATCTCGTGCATGCATTAAATTGGATCTCCGCAAAGATTTCGACAGTTTTAACAGAGGATTTGTACTTTTCATTCTCCATCAGATGGGCTTTAATTATAAGTTTATTGCCTGGATTGCCGAATGCATTTCTACCCCAACTTTCTCAGTGTTAGTTGAAGGCTCCCCTGCGGGTTTTTTTGGTTCGAACAGAGGCCTTAGACAAGGGGATCCTCTTTCACCTTACCTCTTCATCCTGGTCATGGAGTGTTTCTCTCTTCTATTGGCTAGAGCAGAAGCCTCACGTTCTATTCATCCTATGAGACGATCAGGATCTGTTTCGCATCTCCTCTTCGCAGATGATTTACTGGGTTTTTGCCGGGCTAATCAACACTCTTTTTCGGGGCTCTATGATTTGTTGTGCAGCTTCAGTCTATTTACTGGTCTCCATGTCAATTGGGATAAAAGCTCAGCCATCTTTAGCAAAGGTACAAGGAACCCATCCTCTCTTGCTTTGTCTCTAGGGATAAAGAAGGTATCCTCTCTCTCTGTCTGTCTTGGTTTGACTTTAGCTGCAAATTATCCTAAAACTATCAATTATTCTCGGCTGATTGATAAATATAAGAAGCGGTTGCAAGGTTGGTCCTCATCGCTTCTATCTATTTCTGGAAGAATAGAGTTGGTGCGTACCGTAATTTATGGCATGGTCTCTTTCTGGATGTTTTCCTTCCGTCTCCCTATTGCTGTCCTGTGTACGATTACGTCTATGTGTAAAATATTTATCTGGGGGAAGCATCACTGTTGGGCCTGGAAGGATTCTTGTAAACCCAAAGAGGAGGGATGTGTTGGGCTGAGACTATTATCTGATCTTAATGTCGACTCGGGTGTTAGACTCACTTGGAGACTACTTACTTCTTCTGGGCCTTGGGCGCAGTTTATGAGGCGACGCTATTGCCCTTCTCAGACCAGATTCTTTAATGCAACATCATTGCCAACTTCCTCTGGCACCTGGAAGTTCCTTCTTCTTCATCGTGGCACTTCTCATCGGCTTATCAGGCATGTTGTTCGGGATGGGGCTTCCACTTCTTTCTGGTTTGATAACTGGCTACCTTGTGGTCCTCTTGCACTTTTACACTCAGTTCCTTCAGGAGAAGATAACAGCCTTGTTTGTCACTATTGGTCGGAGCATGGATGGGCTGATGACCCGCACATTATAGCCGTCCTCCCTCTCATCTCTCATTTCTGCCTATCTTCAGGAACAGATAGCTGGGATTGGATTCCTGGCGGCAATTGTAAATTCCGGGATGCTTGGAGTGAGGCCAGAATCAGAGGTAGGCCTTTTCGCTATTATCAGGTGGTCTGGTACCCTATGCATATTCCAAAATGGTCCCTCACTCGTCTGCGAGCGTTTCATGGCAAGCTTTCAACTAAAGACATCCTTTGCAAATGGGGCGGCAACTATGGGTTGAAATGTGTGCTTTGTGATGCAGACATTTGACGAATGTTTGAATCACTTATTCTTTGAATGCAGCTATAGCCGTTATATTTTAACCAGGAGCCTCCTTAAGCTGAATGTTAGAGCGCCAGTCCCACTCTCCCTTGCTGGGGTGGGAGACCTATTCCTAAATTTGTATAGCAAGAAGGATTGCGTTGGAATCCTTGCAAAAACTGCTCTTGCTTCCATGGTGTGGAACATTTGGAGGGAACGCAACAACAGAATCTTTGAGGGCAAAAGGGTAGGGAAAACAGCCCTTTTCGGAGCTATTAATGCTGATATTCTCTTAGCTCTTCGGGACATTGAACGTGACCAATCAACGGCAGCAATTCCATTTGACAATTGGGGTTTCAGCAGTGTGTGACCGAGTCTTGTTTCTCTTTATACGTGTACACTATTGGCTTAGCTGCTCTTGTTAGGGTATAATTAGTAGTGGATGACGGCGCGTGTGCCCTATCCCCACTCTTTCTTCACTCTCCCAAGGCAGATACTTGTCTATTTGTACTATTTTGTATTGTTTTGTCTTTAATAAAATTTTATCATTTACCCGTCATATATATATATATATATATATATATATATATATATATATATATATATATATATATATATATATATATATATATATATATACTAGTCATAACCCGTGCCCGCGGGCACGGTTCATTCTAGATTTTCCCCCGTGAAATCTTTGTTTCCCAAAAAATTATTTACACAACCAAATTCGACGTAGAATAACAAATTCGGCACACGCGCCTTCAACGCGGAACAACAAATTAGCATAAAAAATTTAGCGGGCGCCTTCGGCGCCAGATTAATGTTTGAGTCAATTAATGTTTGAGTCAATGCTATTATTAGTATTTCCTCCAAAATTCCCCCCCCCCAAACATGATTTGACACTGCCACATAGTACATAGAATCAAAATCTGCCCTGAATTGTAATATTGATGATAAAGATGGGAACTAGGATGGACGTTGACTCTTGCAGATTTGAATTCGGGGGTGGGTCTCACGACAGCCACATACAGCTTCCCCTTTTCATGGTTGGCCTGTTGTTGAGGTTTCCAATTTCAAAGGCTCAGTCAAAACATACATCTGAAGGCAAAATAAGGCTCAGTCAAAACTATGTCATTTACCAACATCCATCAAACAAATAAGATTACTTCCACAAAAAACCAAGCTGACCAAGGATTTCTACATCTTGTATTCAAGTTTCCATCATATAGTCAAATACGGGACAACATACATCCAGACTCCGACCAACAAAAATACACATTGTGAGGCTGCTGAAGCTCACACAACCAGCCGAATGCCTGACTCGCTCTTGAATCAGCCCCTCAAGCTTTCACACATATTTCTTGCTCCAATTCTATGAGAAGAGCAAGATTATTATACTCATCACAATCCATAAATGGATTAAGTACCATAAGTAATCAAGCAACGACACCAAGACTCTGACCATATTATTTTTTGTAGCATACATACCCATCACACACATATCCTTCCTTTTCGACCTTGACCCCGGTATCATCATCATCATCCTTCTTCTCTTGAAACTATGTCATTATTGCTTCATCTGTGGTTGGCAAGTTATTTCTACAACCAAATCTTATGCATTCTTATTATTGAGCTAAAAATGGAGGCAAGCTTGAAGTTGATGTGCTTTGCGGTTGACATGATGGCTATCGTTTTTGCATCGTCGATGGTCGAGAGAGCGGCCGCTGCGGAGGCTCCTGCGCCTAGCCCGACATCCGCTGCATCTGTGTCGGCTCCCTTCGCTACACTTAGGTCACTGACTGCTCAAGCATTTGGATTCCTCTTGCTTTGAATCTGAGGTGGAATTGATTTGATTGCCATTTTAACTCATTGATGTTGGATTTGCATGTGATTCTATGAGTTGGGGCTTATTTTGTGTGTTCTGATTCTTTCAATGTAACATATACATTTGTTTTCCATGTGAAACTATTTTTTTGTGCTCAATGCGAATATTAACAGAGCAAGTAAACAGAGAAATTGGTCAGTGAAATAAGCAAAGAAGGTGATATTATACCTATAAATCCAAACCACTAATTTCAGCAATCACATATATGTCAAATATTTGACATATGATTGTTCAGAATCTCAGCTTCCAAGAGCAACCTCCTAAACAAAAAAAAGTGTTTTCCCCTTGGAATATATAAAGAAAAATGAAGATGACCAGAAAGCTCATCGATTCATTAATTTGGGAGTCCTGGGAGTCCTTGGGAGTCCTTGGAATCGAAGTTCTTGCGGCCTGGCTGGCTTCATGCAATCTCGTTGGAACATGTTCAGAGGCTCGAGGCCGAGGGTGGACTCGTCGTACTCCCTGATGACGTCGAGGAGGTACTCCATGCTGTTCTCGCCGTTGGGGACGGGGCGGCCGAAGCTAGTAAGGTGGACGGGAAGGGCGGCCGGGGTCCCCAAGTAGACCAGCCTCCCCCTTGCGAGAACAGTGATGCCTCCCCCTTGCGAGAACAGTGATGGATCCTGAAGGACAGTGAGCTAAGAACAGTGATCACGATGCTCCCACTTCGAGCGATGTCCTTCACTTTCTCCACCACGCTGTATGCGCTTGTCGAGTCCAGGCCCGATGTTGGCTCGGCAACGACGGCTTGTGTATGATGTCGACGCCGATCGACACCCTCCTTAGCTCGCCTCCCGACACGCCGCACATCCCTTCGTCCCCGATGTACGTGTGGGCTGCCGTCTGTTCGAGCGATGTCCTTAATCAGAGTGGTCCTATAGTGGCTACAGACATGGGAGAGTAGGAATCTACCTGCAAGCCGAGCTGTTCGAGCAGCTCCCAGACCCGGCGTCTCTTCTCGGGCTCTGAGATGGAAGGAAGGAGCCTGACCTCTGTGGCGAACATGGGGAAGAGCTGATAAGAACCAACAAATAAGAAGCAAGCCTGCAAAAGACTTTATCATAGTAAAAGGACTTCGAATAAAGCAATCATGCAAATGGCTGTTGCTATCCCCAAAAAAAGCCCCTTGCTCTCCCCAAAAGCAGACTTGCTTTCCCAAGGCAAATTGCAGGTTACGAAAAGAAATGGGACCCACAAAAACTCAAAATACAAACTGTTCATCTCAATTTTTAATCCCAACCGTTTATCATCCAAGATTAAATCCTGGCCGTCTTTTATCAACCAGTTTGTCCTAGTCAGCTTGTCCTAGTCAGCCCTAGGATTCAAAAATCGCTGTCAAATGTATAATAGATATGGGTAAAGGGGCCTATTCACAAGCCTCCTGTTGTGAGGGGTGTAGCCACGGTGTTTGACAAAATGCCTTAGCGACCTGCACAGCCAATTATAATTAATCCAACTTCAGCTAAGGTGAGCTGGGCTGATGTTTGCTCCAATAGGCGAACTTATGGAGATTCAATTGGGATGAAATTCATCCCACCAATATCCAGACATGATGGCTCTTGTGTGGCTCGGGTCCCTAATTCACTTCTGGAGAAGGGGGCAGAGCAATGGAGATCCACCCTGGTTGGATATGTCCTGGGTGATACTCCCATGTTTGGACAGATCCAAGCTTGGATGGATAGGCTATGGAAACCGAAGATGAGGGTCCAAATATTTAGCAAGGAGAACGGCCTTTTCTATTTTCGATTTGAGTCTCACGATGAATGCGAGAGGATTCTTCATGGTGGTCCATGGCTATTTGATGGGCGTCTGGTTGTTCTCAAATTATGGAGCCCCGCCCTACGTCATGACCGAGACATCCTAATGTCTGTTCCTGTCTGGATGCAAATGCATGGGATTCCCGTCAATATGTGGAATTTGGAGGTTCTTAACATTCTTGCATCTGTAGTTGGGAATCCTCTATGTTTGGATCGAGCCACTGCAAGATTGGAGAGAATAACCTATGCTAGATGCTTGGTGGAGGTGGATGCCAGGAGGCCTTTACCTACTAAGGTTGAAGCTAAACTTGATGATGGGACTATATTGTTGTTTGATGCCAAATATGAAGCTGAACCTCCGTGATGTAGTATATGTATCTGTTTTGGGCACTCTGACACGCAATGTCCCAACCATTCTAAGCAACCAATACCACAAGATAAAGGCAAATGAGTTGATATCAATACAAAGCAGAGTCCAACGTTTGAGACTGGGCAGACTTCTAGTTCTGGCAATTCTGATGCCGTTATTCCTAAGGCAAATTCCAATCAGGAAATGACGGGGTGTGATACGCTACAGGTATTGGCTAAAAACTCAACTAGGAATGCATGCGCAAAGGATGATCACCGACTGGGAGGGAGCTCATTTGCGAGTTGGTTTCCCAAGCTTAAAAGACTTGTGTCTATGCTGAAGCTTTTGCACATTCTTAACAACAAGGTGGTCAGTGGCCCTCACAATCTTATTAACATTGATATGCCTCCTGATATCATTGTCCCACACAATCCAACTCTCAAGGTGGCCAGTCCTGGAGGAGCTCCTGAGGCCAACAATTTATCCTATGATAGCCCCATTGGTCATGTGTTGCAAAACTTCCCTGCGGCCAGCATGGGGACAATTTCTACAGGCAACTCTTCGGGAAACTCTGAAAATTGTGATGATTTAGACATCAGCCTTCCACTTGAACCCTCGTATGACAATCCGGAGTGGGTTGAGGAACACGCTGAATTGCAGAATGAACTGGACTCTACAAAGCAGAGGAAGCATGGAAATGTTACTGCTACCCGACGGAGCAACAGACTGAAGTAGGGGGTCTATACTTGTTATAACATCATCAATACTTTAATGTCAATCCTGATCTGGAATACACAGGGACTTAACAGTGTTGTGAGGCGCAAGGACCTCAGGGATAGGATAAAGAAGCTTAGGCCTTCAATCATTGTCCTGCTGGAGACCAAATTAAAGCTTGGCTCACCCCGAACTAAATCTTGCTTCCCAAAATACTGGGTTGTTATTGACAATTTCGTAGCACATGCTGGGGGGCGCATCCTCATGGGCTTTGACCCACTTGTATGGCAAGCAAATGTTCTCTCTACTACTACTCAACACATTATTGTGCGCTTTGTTAATGTAGGGGGTTTTGCTTTTGCTTTATCGGCTGTTTATGGAAGTAATAGTCTGATTGAGAGGAGGACCTTATGGGAGCAGCTGAAGAGGGATGCGGCAATATTGAGCAATGTGGCTTGGCTTTTAGGGGGGACTTTAACTGCATCTTATACGCCAAAGATAAGGTGGGTGGTCGAAAGGTGGAGGCCAACAATCTTGTTGATTTCAACAATTGTGTAACTGATTGTAGCTTGCATAATCTCAAAAGTACGGGGGCACACATGAGTTGGTGCAATAAACGTTTTGGACACCGACGGATTTCTGCTAAACTTGATAGGGTTCTATGCAACGAGGAATGGATTGATAAGCTCCCGGACTCCTATGTTGATTACTTAGACCCACATACCAGTGATCACTCGCCAATGCTTGTCAACCTGCATCCCCAGGTACACTCTGACCTGAAACCGTTCAAATTTTTCAACCACTGGATTAAGCTGCCTGGATATTATAACACAATGAATTCTTGCTGGGCTCAAACATTCCGAGGATCCCCTATGTTCCGCCTAATTAGTAAGATGCGGCTCCTGAAGCTGGAGCTTAAAGGTTGGGCACACAACCTTCAAGTCAGTAACTCTATTCAAACATGTTGCAGCGAACTTGAGGCCGTTAGGTCCCACTCAAGCATTCATTCAGATATGGAGTTACAGGGAAGAGAGCAAAAACTTTCCAAAGAGCTTTCAAAACTACTGTTTATGGAAGAGGAAATGTACCGCCAAAGGAGTAGGCAAGATTGGCTAGACCTAGGGGATAGGAATACAAGATTCTTCTACAATTCAATGAGATCACGACAAGCCCACAATAATTTGTTGCATCTAGTAGATGAGAATGGTGTTCAGTGTAAAACTTATGAAGTCATAAAATCTGAGGCTAAGAAGTTCTTCGAAGACTTATACAATCAAAACAATTACTGGAATGTATTCCCTAAGCTTGTCCCCAAAAGGAAGATTAAGCTGGAAACAGCTAGGTGGCTTGAGCGAAATGTTACCGTGGATGAGATTAAAGAAGCGGTCTTTCAGATTGGTCCTACTAAAGCTCCTGGCGCAGATGGCTTCAATGGGTTTTTCTTCCAGCACAATTGGATTCATATTGGAGGTGACGTGGTAGGGGCTGTCCAATCCTTCTTCAGATCGAGTTCCTTGCTTCGGCAGATGAATCACACTTTCCTTACTCTTGTCCCAAAAAGTTCTAATGCTTCTTCTCTCAGTGATTACAGACATATAGCTTGCTGTAATGTTATTTATAAGATTATTAGTAAGATCATCTGCAACAGGCTAAGGAGAATTATTCATGATTTGGTATCACCGAACCAATCGGCTTTCCTTCAGGGGAGACTACTTTCAGACTGTGTGTTGCTTGCTCATGAGCAGATCAGGGATTTTAGTAATCCAATGGGGGGTCAGAGGGTGCCTAAAACTTGACCTCAGGAAGGCTTTTGACAGTGTAAACAGAGAGTTTGTGTACTATATTCTGCATCAGATGGGGTTCGGTTATAAATTCATAGGTTGGATCAAGGAATGTATATCCACGGCCTACTTCTCTGTTATGGTCAATGGTTCACCCGTGGGTTATTTTGGTGGAAACAGAGGGCTCAGGCAAGGCGACCCACTTTCGCCATACCTATTTGTTATCATCATGGAATCTTTCTCCCTCCTTCTTGCCAAGGCTATAACAAAACGTAGCATTCAGCCTATGAGACGAGCTGGCTCTATATCACACCTATTGTTTGCGGATGACCTGCTGGTCTTTTGTCGCGCCAATCGGAAATCCCTTACAGGCCTAAAGAATTTGCTTGAGGAGTTCAGAAATTTCACAGGCCTGGAGATCAACTGGGGCAAAAGTATCTCTTTGTTTAGCAAAGGGATAAAAAATCCAGGAGAGCTAGCAGTTTATATGGGAGCCAAACATGCGAACACTATCACCACATACCTAGGGCTTCCCTTGTCAGCCAATTATCCCAAAGCTCAAATGTATAGCCGTATGATTGATAAGTGCAGAAAACGATTGAGTGGATGGACTTCTTCCCTATTATCCATTTCCGGTCGTATTGAGCTGGTAAGAACTATCATCTACGACATGATTAATTTCTGGGTGCAAGTTTATAGGGTTCCAACCAGTGTGCTGCGAACGCTAACCTCCATGTGTAGGAATTTTATTTGGGGTAATTCAAAGGCTTGGGCATGGAGTGATGCTTGTAGGCCCAAGGAGGAAGGAGGAATGGGATTACGATTACTTTCTGATCTGAACTTGGCAGCGGGTATTAAGCTTATATGGAGATTTCTGAAATCTGATGGGCTTTGGGCGGAGTACATGCGGAGCAAATTTAAGGATGCGTCAATATTCTATGAAGCTAAAGGGGGAGTCACTCAATCTGGAACTTGGAAGTTCTTGCTACACTGCAGAAGCATATCACAACAATTAATTAGTAGGAGGGTCAGGAATGGCAAAGATACCCTTTTCTGGCATGATAATTGGCTCTCCTGTGGCCCTCTCAAATCCATTTACGATATTCCTGATGGTGCTAGTAGCCGGCGAGTTAGCGACTATTGGGAAGGGTCGAAGTGGTCTGATAATGCGGAGATTCAATTCCTTAAGCCATTGCTACAACATCAAACTTTGACCTCGGGGGAAGTTTCTTGGGTTTGGAAGCTTGGAGCAACATTTAAATTCAGTGAAGCATGGAATGCAGTGAGAACAAAAGGCCAGCCATTTCAATTCTGTAAGCTGATATGGTACAGTAAACACATACCGAAATTTTCAATCACCTTACTTCGTGCCTTTAGGGACAAGCTCTTAACTAAGGACCGCATAGAGAAATGGTCCCCTCTTGCGTCCAACACTTGCGAGCTGTGCTTGGGGCCCAGTCCGGAGACCACTGACCACCTTTACTTTGGCTGTCCCTACTCCAATTACATCATGCGGCGTGCTCTCCTAAAGCTAGGTGCCTGTGGACCTACAGACCTGACGCTGCCTGAGATTGGCCGGTTCTATTTAACTACTTACAAGAAGAAAGGTGTACTTGATTTGTTGGCAAAAACGGTTCTTGCGGCAGTTGTATATCACCTGTGGCGTGAGCGCAACAGGCGATTGTTTGATAAAATTAAGAAATCGAAGATTGCCCTGTTTGAAGATATCATCTCGGATGTCCATACTATAATCCGGAACGAGGAAGAAGCCGAGGATGACGCTGCCAATGCTCTTGATAACTGGGGCATACTTGACAATGGTTGAACAGCTACTAGAGGTTTAAAATTGTTACGGCCTGTGAGGTGTAAATTTTCTGTATTTTGATTTGTGATGTGGTGCTTGTAATGTTTGGTGGTCCGGCTGATGGATGTTTGACTAAATGGTATAGAGTGACGACGCTTGTGTCCGCTCCTCTATTCATTGTGTCCGCATCCATCTACCAGCCACATTGTATACTTTGTTCGACTATTTATAGATACTAACTTACTCTGCAAAAAAAAGGGATCCTAAGGTGCCTCCTTAGATTCAATCTAAGGAGGCGCCCTCTTTTTCCCACATCTCCCACATATTTTTTGAAATTTTTTTTCGAAACTTTTTTCATGGCATTGTTGTTCACCTTATGGATGATCAACATACCAAATTTCAAGAGATTCCAATACTTTTTGAGCCCCCACCTATCCCTTTCAACTTAGTGGGGTTTTAAGCACATTTTCAAACCGTTAGAAGTTGTAAGTGGTAGATGCTGGCTCAAAAAGTATTGGAATCCCTTGAAATTTGGTATGTTGGTCATCCATGATGTGAACAACAACCCCATGAAAAAAATTTCAAAAAAAATTGTAGGAGATGGGGGGAAATGATGGCACATCCTTAGATTTCTCTAAGGAGGCACATTAGATCCCCCTTTTCCTCTATATATATACACACACACACACACACACACACACACACACATATATATATATATATTTGAAAGGTAAGCTTGGGACTCCATATATACAGAAATTACACCTAAAAGGCATGAGGTTCCAACAGAGAGAGGATAGGGCACAAGCGCCGTCACTCTCCACTGTTTGGTACCCCACCCTAAGCAATATACTATACATTTGTAATCAATCTCTCCAAAAAATATAGCTGGGATAAAGAAATGGAAATCAGCCTTTGTCTCTGAATTCCCATCTGGCAAGAGCTGCAATCTCATCTTCGCTTGAAGGCTCAAGGTCTCCCAGTGCCACTCTGATATCTGCTGCAATCTCTTCAAATAAAATAGTTTTACACTTACTAACCCCTTCAAAGATTCTCCTATTCCTTTCTCGCCAAATATGCCAAACAGTAGCAGCAAGCGTGGTTTTAGCAAGTAGACTCAATACGTTTTTCCCCCGGAAGTGCAATAGGTAGGAATCCCCAACCATTTCCAAAGTAGAAGGAAAATGATCTTTGATGTTCAGCTTTAGCATTGCTCGCCTTAGGATGTAACTAGAATAATTGCATTAAAAAAACAAGTGGCCTCCAGTTTCCAGATTGTTGTTGTCACAAAGGACGTAATATGTAGAAATGTTGGTGCCCCATTTACTCATCAATTCCTTGGTCAACAATTTCCCCTTAAATGCCCTTAGGAGGGTAAGAGACATCTTTGGAATATATTTGGTGTACCAAATTAATTTATAGTAAGGGAAGAGGGTACCTGGACTTCTAACCCCATCCCACACTTGCTTGAATTGGAAACTCCCACCATCCGCCCAGACCCATCCATCAGCGCCCCCCCCCCAAGTGTGAAGTCGCGCAGCAGTGGCCGAATATGAGCAGGCACGTCGGCTAATCTCCAGCCCGCCGGTCCCCAATACTCACATACGCTCTGCCTCTCCTCTCCATCCGGGATATCATATGAGTCTTTGAGTGGACCGCAATCAAGCCAATTATCAACCCAAAATAATGTTGATCTGCCATCCCTAACTCGCCTTTTGATCAGCTTTTGGGAAATATCTTTACATTTAAGCATACACTTCCAAGTTCCTGACTGCAACACCCTTCCTTCTTCACTAAAGAATGACTCAGCCGAAGTATACTCCTCCCTCATCTTAGTTGCCCAAATCCCATCTGATTTTAAAAACCTCCAGATGAGCCTAATCCCTGCCGTAATATTAAGGTCCTCCAGTTTCCGAATGCCAACTCCTCCTTCCTGTTTTGGTTTGCAAATATCATCCCAGGACCACGCTTTAGAATTACCCCAAATGAAACGCCTACAAGCCGAAGTGATAGTCCGTAGGACTTTGGTAGGAATGTGGAAGGCTTGCATCCAAAAAGCCACCATACCGTATATAACAGTCCTGACCAGCTCAATACGCCCTGAAATAGATAGTAGTGAAGATGCCCACCCCATCATTCTCTTTTTGCATTTATCCACAAGCCTGTTGTAATTTTGGGTTTTTGGATACTTGGAGGAGAGGGGTAGCCCCAAATAAGTAGTAATAGTAGTGGCAATCTTAATCCCCAGGGAGTCAGCTAACCGACTCCTGTCCACCACACCCTTACCGAATAAAACAGCACTTTTATCCCAATTGACTTGAAGTCCAGTATAATCAGTAAACTCAAGGAGAAGATTTTTGAGGCCCAAAAATGATTTTAAATTAGCACGGTAAAAAATCAGAAGGTCATCAGCAAACAGGAGATGGGATATAGTACCTGTGCGCCTCATAGGTTGAATAGAATGCTTATTAATTGCCTTTGCAATCAAGAGGGAAAAAGCCTCCATGACCATAACAAATAAATAGGGGGAGAGAGGGTCCCCTTGCCGTAGACCCCTATTTCCTTAGAAGAATCCCACTGGAGTACCGTTGACCATCACTGAGAATGTGGGTGTAGATATGCATTCTTTAATCCAGGAAATAAATTTTTCCGGGAATCCCATTTGGTGCAGAAGATAATAAATGAATTCCCGGTTCACACTGTCGAATGCTTTCCTAAGGTCCAATTTCAGACAGGCTCTGCTCCCCATCGGATTGCTGAAATCTCTGATTTGCTCATGCGCAATAAGTGTACAATCAGAAAGCAGTCGACCTTTTAGAAATGCTGCTTGATTTGGAGAGATGAGATCGTGGATAACGACCTTGATTCTATTGCAGAGCAATTTACTGATGATCTTATAAATTACATTACAGCAGGCAATCGGCCTGTAATCACCAAGAGTAGTAGCATTTGAATTCTTAGGGACAAGTGTGAGGAAGGTGTGGTTTACCTGTTGAAGGAGTTTACCAGATTTGAAGAAAGATCTAACAGCACTGATTACCTCGCCACCAACCAGATTCCAGTTATGTTGGAAAAATAAGCCGTTATACCCATCAGGCCCAGGAGCTTTGTCAGGCCCAATCTGGAAGACAGCCGACTTGATTTCATCATTAGAAAACCCCTTGCAAAGCCAAGCAGCACCTCCTGTAGTTAGTATTTTCTTGGGAACTAATCTCGGAAAAGTACTTCTGTAATAGGTCTGATTGTATAAATTTTCAAAGAATTTTGGTGCATCCTGTTTGAGGACATCAAAAGATCTGTTCTGTTGACCACTGCTATCCACCAAATGCCTAAGATTGTTATTGGTATCTCTTGATTTCATGGAACTATAGAAGAATCTGGTGTTCCTGTCCCACAAGTTAAGCCATTCTTGACGGCTTTTTTGACGATACATATCCTCCTCCAGCTTCATAGCCTCTGATAATTCCTTGATAATACTCTGTAATTTATTCTGCAGGGGAATATCATGAAGAATTTCTGGGGTATTGCGGCATTCTTCCAACTTGTTGCGCAATATGCGCACATTGTTTGTTGCATTGTAATCTCCTGCCCATTTATGAAGAAGGGGTTTCAATCTCCTCAGCTTTTGAGTGAGACAAAACATAGGTGTGCCTTCAACTAACCCACTCCAGCTAGCCTCCACCAAATCATGAAACCCAGAGCATTTGATCCAATAATTAAAGAATTTAAAAGGCTTTGCATCTGGAAGTACCTGAGGATGCAGATATACTGCCATAGGCCGATGGTCACTAGTATAATGGTCCAAATAATCACAGTAGGAATCCGAGAGCATGTTAATCCACTCTGCATTGCAAAAAACATGGTCCAGCTGTGCAGAAATGCGGTCCTTGCCCACCCTGTTGTTGCACCAGCTCAGTTTCCCCCCTTGCTTTTCAGCTCCTGCAACCAACATTTCCTGATGCATTCATTGTATTCGGAGATCATTTTCTCCTCCAGAATCCTTCCTCCCACTTTATCCCTGGTGAATAGGACACAGTTAAAATCACCTCCCACCAGCCAAGGCATCCTCCCTACCTGAAGATAATCAGTTTCCAAATTATTCCATAACTCCTTTCTTCCAATAATGGTGTTCCTAGCATATATGGCTGTGATAACACAAGAGAATCCCCCGGTATTTGAGAACCTTGCTGAAATGTGCTGACAAGAGCTCGAGATAATAGAGGCTTTCCAAACATGAGGGTTAAATCCGATTAGAATACGCCCACTAGAAGCATGAAAGAAATTGTCAAAAGATTCCCAATTTTTGGGAATGATTGAATTATTGATCCCCACCACAGACTTGAGTTTGGTCTCCAATAGAATCATCACAGTAGGCTGAATTTTGTTAGTAATATCACGAAGATCCCTCCTCCTAAAAGAGTTATTCATACCTCTTGTATTCCAATACAATATAGTCATTTGCGGGTGGTAGGATTTCGCACCAGGGAGCTCTCCTGCAATCGACTGCTCTTCCTAGTGTTAATCAATGTCGGACAACTAGGCTTCTTCACGGACATTGTGTTTGTTTCTTGGGTAATAATGTCATCCATTTCGACATCCCAGTCAGGGTTGTCAATGACAAGTGTAGCAGGAACTTTATCAGTATCATCATCTCGGTTGTCTTCAAGCAACGACGGCATGCCTATGGTACAGTTGTTGACAGGATCATTAGTAGATTCCGCACCCTCGGTGGAATCACCCGACTGTCCCCTTATTCCTCCTGTAGAATTCACCCTGGCGTCTGGTTCCATAGTTGTAAGGGGGCCCTGATTACTGGCCAACGCCTGCAAGTGTGCTAGCTCTCGAGCATTGACCAGTGACACTTGAGCATTATGCAAGACCCCAGGCATGGGACCTGGAGTAGTAGCCTGCTCATCATCCTGTGACCCCTGAGCATCATTCTGTGACCCTTGAGCATTATGCAAGCCCCCAGGTATGGGACCCTTAGCATTAGCCAGCACATCATCACACGCTGGTAATGTGTCTTCAGTAGGGGATAACAATGCTGAATTAGATGCTACAGGAATAATGTTGTCATCCGTAGTATTACCTATGCTCTCAACCAATTTCGCACAAGGTTGTACAGTCAGGGGATCCTGGATGTGCTCAGAGCTACCTCCATTGATAGATACGCTTGCCACCCCAGTGTCACCATTGGCCGCATCGATTTGGAATGAAGGGAGCTTATCAAGAGATGGGCACTGGCTATCAGTATGACCAAAGCAAATACATTTACTACACCGTGGAGGTTCTCCTTCAAATTTGGTGTCTATGGATAATGTGACTCCATCATCCAGTTCCACAACTACAGATTTTGGCAATGGTTTCTTTGCATCGACCTCAACCAAACACCTAGCATATGTGATTCTCTCCATATTAGCAGTAGCCCGATCTAGACATAAAGGCGATCCAATAACTGAAGCAATGATACTGAGGGCCTCCAGGTTCCATAGATATAGGGGGACACCATGTAACTGAACCCACATAGGCACAGAGGATAGGATAGCCCTATCATGAGTAAGGTTCAGATTCCATCTTTTTAGTACCACAAGCCGACCGTCAAATAGCCAAGGCCCCCCTTGCAGTATTCGCTCACATTCCTCCGGTGATTCAAATCTGAAGTAGAAAAAGCCATTTTCTTTGCTATAAATTTGAATCCTTTTCTTCAGCTTCCATAGCCTCTCAACCCATGCCAGAATATGTCCGTAGAAAGGGACATCCCCCAAGACATATCCCACAAGAGTATTCTTCCAAATATCAGCACCCTTCTGAACTAGCTCCCCAGAAACCCTCGCACAGGCAGACCCATCCGGTCTGATTGTTGGAGGAATTAGCCTCATCGATATTTAGCATCATAAGACCGTCTGTTAGTACAGACATCCACCCAGGATTGTTTAGCAACAGAGGTATCAATTCTGATCTGTGCATTTGGTCTCATCGGCATTTTGACAGGCACATTGTGAGCTCCCCTAACCGGCATGTTTGCCTGCACCTTGTGAGATCCCCATACTTGATGAACGCCTCCCATTTTTTGATGAAATCTTCCTGAGAGAGGGCCACCCGTCTCTCTCCGCGCAATTCGTCCAACAGGGGGTTTCGACTTCTTGCTGACAAGCTGCCAGCCATCATCAGTGGAAGAATCTCCCTTAACGTTTGCAGTGCCCTGGCCACTCCCCAAACCAATGTCCGTAAGCCCCACATCCACCTTTGAATCCCCATGGAATCCACCCAAGTTCCGATCTCCATCAGCCCCCGACCCGCCGTCAAACCCGACTCCAGATCCACCTGCTCCCAAATCGCCCCGGTAACCTTCCTTCAGGCCCCTCCAAAAGCTCCTCCCAGTTACTCCATACATACATACATACATATATATATACATACATACATATATACATACATACATACATACATACATACATACATACATACATACATATATACACATACATATATATATATATGGGATTAATGTAGAGCAGGTGGCACCTGATCCATTGGATCAGGCGCAAGACACAAAAAGGTGGGGCCCCAAGAGTACAAGCTCATGTGGAGGCTTGTACTTCCCACCTTTTTTGTGTCTAAGCACCTGATCCAATGGATCAAGTGCCACCTTTTCTATATTAAATCATATATATATATATATATATATATATATATATATATATATATATATATATACTTTTCAAAAAATATATATATATATATATATATATATATATATATATATATATATATGAGTATCTATTATACATTTGACCACGTTTTTTGAATTCTATGGCTGACTAGGACAAGATAAAGAGTGGCTGAGATTTGATCTTGGTAAATCAATGGTTAAGATTGGATTTTGTGAAAATTTTGGTGGGAAAAATTTAAGGGGGAAAGTGTCTTGGAAAGCAAAACTTTGAAATTAGAAGTGTCTTGGGAAAGATTGTGGAGATTAATTTTTGGGGGAAAAATGTCTTGGGAACCAAAACGTTGAAAGTAAAAGTGTCTTGGGAAAGATTATGGAGAAACATGATCCATTAAATTAAATACAACTGTTTTTGAATTCTAGGGCTGATTAGGACAAGCTGACTAGGATAAACATGTTGATAGAAAGACTGCTTGGATTTAATCTTGAGTAAAGACTGGTTGAGATGAGATTTTGTGGAAAGTTTTGGAGAGAACATTTATAGGGAAATGAAAATTTCTGGGGAAATGAAACTTTATATGGAATGAAAATTTCTTGGTAATAACAGAGTGCACACAATTAATGCACTTGGAAAAAAATATTAACTTGCACTTAATGCTGCAGATCGAATGATCTCTCCCTCAACGCGGGGCCCACCGTCTCTTCGACCCATGGGGCAAAGATGAGAATAATTTCCCGCAGCAGAGCCGTCCACGCCGCCGGAGCCGCCCGCGGGCGCCCGCACCTCCAAGAGCGTCCGCTAAATTTTTTTACACTAATTTGTTGTTCCGTGTCGAAGGCGCCCGCACCGAATTTGTTGTTCCGCACCGAAGGCGTCCGTGCCGCTAAATATTTTTACGCTAATTTGTTGTTCCGCACAATTTTGGCTGTGGAAATAATTTTTTGGGGAACAAAGATTTCGCGGGGAAAGATCTTAAATGAACCGTGCCCGCTGGCACGAGTTATGACTAGTATGTATGTATGTATGTATGTATGTATATATGTATGTATGTATATATATATATATGTATGTATGTATATATATATATATATATATATATATATATAATAAAAGAGGGATGTTATCAAGAGATATTGGATAAGAGATATTGGACAAGAGAAATTGGATAAGAGATATCTATATTATAAAAGAAGGATGTTATCAAGAGAAATTGGATAAGAGATATTGGACAAGAGAAATTGAATAAGAGATATCTATATTATAAAATAGGGATGTTATCAATAGAAATTGGATAAGAGATATTGGACAAGAGAAATTGGATAAGAGATATCTATATTATAAAAGAGGGATGTTATCAAGAGAACACACGCTTAATTGATATCGCTCAATTAAGAGGACACACGGTTAATTGATATAATTTCTTTCCAATCCTGTTTTAATGGTAGTTTACAGTAAACGTTGGGCGGAAACATACAGATAGCAACACAATTCCCTAAGGTTAGATTTTCTTTGATATGGTTGTATATGAAAGATAACAAGCTACCTTTCCGAATGCCAAAAAGAATGATCTCCCATTTGAAAAAAATGTCTTAATTGGAGGAATAAAAATGCATTTGGGAGATGATTATCATGTCACCATTTCACCCGTGCACTGACTGTCCTCCTCGGTTTCGCACTCGGGTGACGACCTTCGCCGTGCCCTATGGGCACGGGTTATGACTAGTATATATATATGAGGAATATGGACTGAGCTGACAGCGCATGAATTTTTTCCTGCGTTGTTAGTGATTTGGGGGTAAAAACAATTTTGTTTAAAATTTTTATTTGCAGTAGTTAGATATGCTTGTTAACTAGCTCCCCCACAAATTTTCAGGTCAATCCAACACCGTTTGAGCCTCCGTTCATCGATTTCAAAAACGTTGCGCAAAACTGTCCAGAATTCTGGACAGTTTTGCGCAATGTTTTTGAAATCGATGAACGGAGGCTCAAACGGTGTTGGATTGACCTGAAAATTTGTGGGTGAGCTAGTTAACAAGCATATCTAACTACTGCAAAAAATGTAAAAAAATATTTTTAGAGGGCCCAAAACGCTGACATCGCAGGAAAAAATTCCTGCGCTGTTAGCTCAGGCCCATATTCCTATATATGTATGTATATTTATATATATATGTATTTATATATATATATATGTATGTATATATATTATTTAAAAGAGGGATGTTATCAAGAGAAATTGGATAAGAGAAAATATAAGGGATGAGATTTTGAGGGATAAGAGAGGAGGTGGAGAATTTTGCACATACAACCCCACTTTTTGCATTTTTGCCCCAGGACCCTCCCTACGCACACACCCACACTTTTTATTGTCCCCTCTTCCGACCATTTTTTTTCCAGTCCTTTGAAGATTTTGAATCTTATCCTATTAGGATAAAGCTTTGTCCTACGTGGCAAGTTTGTAATAGGTGGCAATGACAATTTTGTGGGAATTTAATTTTGGGCAAAAAACTTAATTTTGGGGGGAAACTTGAAATTTTGTGGGAAAACTTGAAATTTGGGGGAACTTGAAATTTGTGAGGGGGGGACTCAGCTATTAAATAAACCGTGCCCTATGGGCACGGGTAATGACTATATATATATATATATAACCCTTATGAGGCGATTGGGGCGATCCCCGCTGCGGCAACGTCGGCAGCTAAACCCCTATGAGGCGATTGGGGCGATCCCGGCGACGGCAATGTCGGCAGCTCCGGTGAGGGTGGTCAAGGGGTGCGGCACAGCATGGAAAGCAACGATCCCAAGGACAAGGGCTGGCGGCAAGTAACTAGGAACGCCAGGGGGAAGCTGCATTTGGGAGAGGGCATCACCGAGATCTATTCTAGGCAACTTAGAGGCGACGGAGGGAACTACAAGGGGAGATGGAGATCCAACATTCCGGTGGGGAAGAGGAAGAATCATTATAAGGGGCCTCGTTTTCAAACAAATCCAACTCGATTGGCAGATAGCCAATCAGATGCACGGAAGGTGATTGAAAAAATTCATGTGAGGCCTAAAGTGGCAATCGGAATTAATACGTCAGGTACGAAACTTTCCTGGTCAGATGTGTGTTCGAATATGAGATCGTATGAGGATACTATGGCAATGTCCTATATACCAACATTGATCGAGGATGGCTCGTCCATTGGTAGAGTGGTGGGCTCATTGATAGAAAAGGGGCCTGAGCGATGGAAGAATACCTTGGTGGGTTATGTTCTTAGGGATGTCCCATAGTACGGGCAAATACGAGCATGGGTTGATCTCTTGTGGAAGCTGAAGAAGGGGGTTCATATATACAGCCGAGATAATGGCTTCTTCTATTTCAAATTTGAATGTGAGGAGGAATGTGAGAGGATTTTATATGGTGGGCCATGGATATTCGATGGGAGGTTAACTGTGCTTCAACGTTGGGGTCCTACCCTTCAGCATGATCGTGATATCTTGTCTTCAGTCCCTGTCTGGGTTCAACTCCATGGTTTGCCGCTAAGTATGTGGACACTAGAAATATTGAACATTGTCGCTTCTGTGATATGTATGCCTCTCTGCCTTGATAAAGCTACATCGAACCTAGAGAGGTTATCTTACGCTAGATGCCTCGTAGAAGTGGATGCAAAGAAACCACTCCCAATGATGGTGGAAGTTGAACTGGATGACGGAGTTATCATCAACATTGACACAAAGTTTGAGGACGAACCCCCTAGGTGCAGTCATTGCATTTGTTTTGGGCACGCAGATAGCCAATGCCCAGATCAGCTGAAGCTCTCTTCAATCCAAAGCAAAATGCCGGATGTTCCTGAGGTTACTGAGCAGCTAATAAAGGAAATCCTATCCAATAGCTCAAAGGAGATTGCGGCAAAGGACCATTCGGTAGTAAAAATTGCCAAGTCGACTGCTTCTATGTCAGATGAGAAGATTATTGAAGAGGGGGAGACTCCTGTTATGGACCTTGGGGAAACTTCTGGTGTTATAATGGAGAAGGCCGGCAATGCAAGGGGGAAATGGATGTTAATGCAAATGTTAATTCTAAGCACTCTGATGCTAATATGCTAGGAGACCAGGCAGGTGGGACAAATATCATGGAGCATGGCAGTATCCATGTGGAGGGGAAGACTACGGTTGTAGAGAATGGCACATGGGAAGCGGTAAACAATCTGGTTGGCAATGATTTTTCAGCAGTCCAAAATGATCGGCCAATTCTTGGCAGACCGACACCTTCCCTCATTGAGGAGATTACAGACTTGGAAATTGATATGATTCCGGAGCTCCTAACAATTGCAAATCCAGTCTGGGAAAATGAGCACTGAAACTGAAGGAGAAATCGGGAGGGGGGATTAATATGAATGCACCGTCCCAAGCAGCTACAGGCGGGGGATTACGAAAAATCTCCAGACTAAAGGATGGAGCTGGGGGAAGACAACATCAACCTACTATCCAATGAGTATATTTGTGTGGAATATGCGATGTCTCAATAACCCCGTCAGACGTAGAGACCTACGTGATAGATTAAAGATGTTGAAGCCAACAATAGTAATTCTGTTAGAGACGAAGTTGAAGATCGATAAAGGAAACTGGAGATCCTATTTCTCTAAAAGTTGGTCCACGGTGGACAACTTCTCCATGCACACTAGAGGGTGGATTCTTCTAGGATATGATGCATCCACTTGGCGGTGTACGTTAGTGTCTACTTCTGCACAACATATCACATTGTGATGTCTGAATGAGGGTGGACTCCACTGTTCTCTCAGCCATCTACACCTCTAATTTACGCTCTGAAAGGAAGCAACTCTGGAGTCATATGGAAGGAGAAGCTGCTAAGCTGGATGGTGAGGCCAGGATAATGGGGGATGATTTTAATTGTGTTCGCTTCTCTAATGAGAAGATTGGGGGGCAGAGCTTAGACCATACTTTGGTTGATGAATTCAACACTTGCCTAAGTCGTTGCTCACTTCTTGAGCTCAAAAGCATAGGAAAAACTATGAGTTGGTGTAATAAGCGAATTGGCGCATGGCGCATTTCTGCCAGGTTGGATCGTACGCTCTGTAACTCAAAATGGATTAGCATGCTACCCGAATCCTTCGTGGATTACTTGGACCCGCTCACTAGTGATCACTCCACTATGTTGATTAAGCTGCATACTAAGGTAAAATCCTACCCAAAGCCATTCAAGTTCTTTAATTTCTGGGTAAGATTGCCAGGTTTCAATGAAATAGTTGATACTAGTTGGAATCAATACATCCAAGGATCCCCATGCAACGTGTTTCTACTAAATTGCGTCGACTAAAGTCAGATCTACGTGAATGGGTGCATGCACAAGCCGGTCCGGATTCTGCTGCTGCATGCCGAAATAAACTTGATGAAATCCGAAAGCTTCCTGCAATTCAGAGTGATACCGATCTACAGAAGGAAGAACAAATGCTATCTAATAAATTGGCTAAGCTTATGGGGATGGAAGAGGAGATGATACGACAAAAAAGCCGCCAACATTGGTTGAGTCTGGGGGATAAGAATACAAAATTTTTTTATACAGCTATGAAGGCCATGCATAGTCATAATAATTTGGGGGCACTTAGTGGATGTTGAGGGTAATCAAAATAGTTCTTATGAAGAACTAAGGAGCAGTGTGCCCAAATTCTATGAATCTCTTTATACTCAAACTCACTTCTGGAATGTTTTCCCCAATATCATTCCAAAGCGCATAATTACTCGAGAAGCTGCAGGTTGGCTGGAGAGAAGGGTATCTAGGGAGGAAATCAAAGAATCGGTTTTCCAAATAGGAGTGGATAAATCTTCTAGGCCGGATGACTACAACGGTTATTTTTATCAACACAGCTGGAGCATGATAGGTAAAGATATCACTGAGGCTGTCCTTTATTTTTTTCGTTCAGGCTCTTTGATGCATCTAATAAATTATACTTACCTTACTCTAGTGCCTAAGAATTCTAATGCCTCTGGGCTTGGAGACTACAGACCTATAGCATGCAGTAATGTCCTTTACAAGGTGATTAGCAAAATTATATGCAACAAACTAAAAGTGTTAATCCACGAATTAATATACCCAAACCAATTTGCTTTTCTCAAAGGGAGACTAGTGTCAGACTGTGTCGTGCTAGCACATGAACAGATTAGGGATTTTAGCAACCCCATGGGAGCCAGGGCTTGCCTCAAGTTAGATCTGAAAAAGGCATTTGACAGAGTAAATCGGGAATGTATTTTCTTCATTCTACACCAAATGGGGTTCAACAGGAAATTCACTGAATGGATTAAGGAATGTATAACAACCCCGATCTTCTCAGTTATGGTTAATGGATCTCCGGTGGGGTATTTGATGGAAATAGAGGGCTCAGACAGGGAGACCCTCTCTCTCCATATCTTTTTGTCATCACTATGGAAGCATTCTCCCTTTTAGTAGATAAAGCTATCACTACTCACAACATCCAACCTATGAGGTGTACATATTCTATCTCTCACCTACTTTTCGCAGATGATCTATTATTATTTTGTCGTGCAAATGCCACTTCGTTTGAGAGCCTCAAATCATTGCTAGCAGACTTCACTAACCTAACAGGTCTGCATATAAATTGGGAGAAAAGTACCTCAATTTTTAGCAAGGGGAAAAGAACCCAACTTGTTTGGCTAACTTATTGGGCATTAAATTTGGTACCTCTATCACGACATACTTGGGCATGCCTTTATCAACTAGATATCTGAAGCCTTCTATGTATACCAGATTGGTGGACAAATGCAAGAAAAGGCTCATGGGCTGGACATCTTCTATGCTTTCCATTTCAGGCAGAATAGAACTAGTGAGAACAGTTATATATGGAATGGTCAATTTTTGGATGCAGGCATACAAAATCCCGAAATCTATATTGCGCACCATCACATCAGCATGTAGGAGATTCATTTGGGGTTCTTCACATACATGGGCATGGAAGGACATGTGCACCCCAAAAGAGGGGGGAGCAGGCATGAGATTGCTCTTTGATCTCAACCATGCAGCAGGGGTTGGATTGACATGGCGAATGCTTTCTTCGTAGGGGCTATGTGCAAATTATATGAAGAACAACTATAGAGACAATGATTCCTTTTTTGCAGCAAAAGGTAAAACAACCCACTCTGGAACATGGAAATTTATGTTACACTGCAGGAAATCCTCTAAGAAGCTTATCAAGAGACAAGTTCGAGATGGTACGACTACGCTATTTTGGCATGACAATTGGCTGGCATGCGGGCCCTTCAGTGATATTTATGATGTTCCCCCAGCACCAGATAACAAGAAGGTTAGCGATTATTGGGCAACCTCGGGCTGGATTGAAGACCATGCCATTACACACATTCGGCATTTGCTCCAGGTCATTTCGATCCATCAGGGCTCTGACACTTGGGCATGGTCTCCTGGCTCAATTTTCAAATTTAAAGATGCCTGGAAAGGTACCAGGAGGCAAGGTACACCTTTCCCCTATTTCAGATTAATTTGGTACAAAAACTATATCCCCAAGATGGCATTAACCCTTCTGCGAGCTTTTCATGGTAAATTACTCACTAGGGACCTTCTGATTAAGTGGGGGATTAAATCTCCTCCACAATGTGTGCTTTAAGATGAGGGGGTGGCTGAGAGTGTCAAGCACCTTTATTTTGAATGCTCCTATACATGCTATATTTTGCGCAGAAGCCTCCTCAAATTGGGTGTATCAAACCCCATAGACCCAGTTCTATCTGAAGTGGGTGATTACTTCCTTGCCCATTATGCCAAAAGAGACACAATGAGTATGCTGGCCAAATCCACCCTAGCTGCGATGGTTTGGCATGTCTGGAAAGAGAGGAACATGAGGATCTTTGACAATACCAAGAAGACCAAGACTCTCCTATTTGAAGACATAGCTGTAGATATCAGAATCGTGCTTAGAGACCAGGATATTTATGCACCAGATGCAGTAGAGGCTATGACAAATTGGGAGTTCAGAGATGAGGGATAATGGAATGCAAATTTGTACATTTATTTTTGGTAGAGTGGGTGAGATTTGTTAGTAGAGAGTGACGACGCTTGTGTCCTCTCCTCTCTCTAACATTTCTTTCTCCCATTAGATGCCACATTGTATGTTTGTTCATTTTTTCCATTCTAATAAAGATACACACTAACTTTCATACATACATACATACATACATACATACATACATACATACATAAATACATACATACATAGAGGAGGGATCAAATGACCCCCCAAAAATAACCCCTATCAAAAATCCTATGCCCCCCATTTTTTCGGAAGATCCGAACCGTTCATCTTGATCTCCACCCTCTAAATACCTGACCCACCAATTTTTAACCCGATCCCATGTGGGCTTGTACTTGGTTGCTTTATGTGAGAGGGCGTATGAGAGCATATCTCATATGGCGTATGATAGCCATTATTCCCACATACATACATACATACATACATACATACATAGAGGAGGGATCAAATGACCCCCCAAAAATAACCCCTATCAAAAATCCTATGCCCCCCATTTTTTCGGAAGATCCGAACCGTTCATCTTGATCTCCACCCTCTAAATACCTGACCCACCAATTTTTAACCCGATCCCATGTGGGCTTGTACTTGGTTGCTTTATGTGAGAGGGCGTATGAGAGCATATCTCATATGGCGTATGATAGCCATTATTCCCATATATATATATATATATATATATATATATATATATATGAAAACCCAGAAAAATCCCCAACCCCCTCCCCCCCGCCTTCGGCTTAGGCGGGTAAGGCGAGAGCCCGGCCGAGACTGTGCAAACTGAGGGGTGACCGTCGTGCCCCCAACGGCCCCCGGGTTAGTCCGAGAGGGGAGATGTAGCCCCATGGTAAATAATTCCACAACAAATTCCACAACAATTACCAAGTTACGGCGGTCATAGGCCTCGAACCCCGCACCCCTTGGCTTTGGAGCGGAATGACTTACCACTAGGACACCCTCTACTGGAAGCTTAAATGAAATTCTACCTGAGGTTCCCACCTATGACAATCCTGAATGGTATGCGGAGCACACTGAAATTATGAATGAGATTAAAGGATCAAAGGGGAAATTGCAGGCAGTATCTCATCCTGTCTCGGCTACCTGTCGGAGTAGCAGGCTAAAGTAGGGGCCTCCTACTTCTTCTACCAACTTTTATCCAATGTCTGTCTTGATTTGGAATACACGCGGCCTGAACACTGTTGTGAGGCGTAGGGACCTCAGAGATATGATAAAGAAGATTAATCCATCGGCCATAATCCTACTGGAGACTAAATTAAATCCTGATACAATCAAAACAAAATCTTTCATCCCAAAGAGTTGGATTACTTTAAACAATTTTCATATCCATGGAGGTGGCCGAATTCTTATGGGTCTTGATCCCCTTGTTTGGAAAGCGAGTGTTATCTCTTCTTCAGCACAACACATTTCTGTTCGTTGTGAAAATGTTGGGGGGGTTGTTATCTGTGATTACAGCAGTATATGGAAGCAACAGCGTATCAGAAAGGAGGGATTTATGGGAGCAGCTGAAGGGGGATGCAGCAAAAGTGGGTAATGAACCTTGGATGGTAGGCGTAGATTTTAATTGCATTTTGTATGCTAAAGATAAAATTAGAGGGCGCAGGGTGGAGGCTAGCAAACTTCATGAGTTCAACAACTGCTTATCTGACTGTCAATTACAGACTCTCAAAAGTACTGGAGCA
Organism: Scilla litardierei; assembly: GCA_030789695.1. Classification (NCBI taxonomy): domain Eukaryota; kingdom Viridiplantae; phylum Streptophyta; class Magnoliopsida; order Asparagales; family Asparagaceae; genus Scilla; species Scilla litardierei. The sequence continues at coordinate 96,795,269 of CM061138.1, read as the reverse complement.
CGCCTAAGCTGGTGTAATAAACGAAGGGGAAAAGGCCGTATCTCTGCACAACTTGATAGGGTGCTTTGCAATGGTGAATGGGTCAACAAGCTACCAGACTCTTTCTTTGATTATCTGGACCCTCTCACCAGTGACCACTCCCCAATAGTTGTCCATCTACATTCCCAGGTACACTCGGACCCAAAACCTTTCAAATTTTTCAATCACTGGATAAACTTGCCTGGGTATAATGCTACTATGGATTCTATTTGGCCTCTAAGTTACAGAGGAACCCCCATGTTCTGTCTGACTAGAAAGCTGAGGCGGGTTAAAATTGAGTTTAGAAGGTGGGCAAAGGAGCTCCAGACTAGAGACCCTATTCTTATTTGCAGAAAACAGCTTGAAGCCTTAAGACATCAGAATGGGCTTCACTATGACCCTGAGCTCCAGGAGAGGGAACATTCTTTATCTAATGAGCTTGCTAATCTGCTTGGGATGGAAGAGGAGATGCTTCGCCAGAAAAGTAGACATGAATGGTTGGACCTGGGTGATAGAAACACAAGTTTCTTCTACACTGCTATGAGATCTAGGCCAGGCCGCAACAATCTTATGCACTTGGTGGATATGAATGGGGTCCAGAGTAAATCTTTGGATGATATTAAATCCGAGGCTGTTAAATTCTATGAGTGCTTATACAATCAAAACCATTATTGGAATGTGTTCCCTAGGCTTGTGCCCAAAAAGAAGCTTAAACAGGAAACTGCTAGGTGGCTTGAAAGAAGAATTACTCCAGAAGAAATTAAAGAGGCGGTCTTTCAGATAGGTCCATCCAAATCTCCGGGGCCTGATAGATTCAATGGTTTCTTTTTCCAGCACAATTGGCAGATTATTGGCCCTGATGTGGTAGATGCAGTTCAATCTTTTTTCAAATCTGGCTCACTTCTACGCCGGGTCAATCACACCTTCCTTACTCTTGTTCCCAAAGGTTCTAATGCTTCAACTCTAGGGGACTACAGGCCTATTGCCTGTTGCAATGTAATTTATAAGATTATTACCAAGATCATTTGCAGTAGGTTAAAGAGTATTATTCATGACTTAGTTTCTCCAAACCAGTCAGCTTTCCTCCAGGGGAGATTGCTATCAGACTGTGCCTTGCTAGCTCATGAGCAGATCAGAGACTTCAGCAATCTTATGGGGGCCAGAGCATGTTTGAAACTTGACCTTAGAAAGGCTTTTGCCATCGTGAACAGAGAGTTCGTGTACTATATGCTGCATCAGATGGGATTTGGGTATAGGTTCATTTGTTGGATCAAGGAATGCATTTCTACGACCTCTTACTCTGTTATGGTCAATGGCTCTCCTATGGGATACTTTGGAGGGAACAGAGGGATCAGGCAAGGGGATCCTCTTTCCCCCTATCTATTTGTCATTATCATGGAAACTTTCTCCCTCCTCCTTGCTAAGGCTATTACAAAAGGTTCCATCCAACCTATGAGACGAACTAGTTCCATATCACATCTGTTATTTGCCGATGACCTGCTGGTTTTTTGCCGAGCAAACCAAAAATCACTTAGTGGGCTTAAGAATTTGCTGGAGGATTTCGGGAATTTCACAGGCCTGGAGATCAACTGGAGCAAGAGTATATCTATGTTTAGCAAAGGTGTTAAAAATCCAGGAGACCTGGCAGCTTATTTGGGAGCTAAACATGCAAACACTTTCACTACTTACTTGGGACTTCCATTGTCATCCAAATACCCCAAAACTCATATGTACAGTCGTCTCATTGATAAGTGTAGGAAACGGCTGAGTGGATGGACTTCCAACATGTTATCCATTGCTGGTCGTATCGAGCTGGTAAGAACTATAATTTACGGCATGATAAATTTTTGGGTCCAGGTATATAGAGTTCCTACCACTGTTCTGCGAACACTTACATCTATGTGTAGAAATTTTATTTGGGGTTCTCCTAAGAGTTGGGCATGGAGTGACTCTTGCAGGCCAAAGGAGGAAGGAGGGATAGGATTAAGATTACTTACGGATCTGAACCTTGCATCTGGGATTAAGCTAACATGGAGACTTCTGAAGTCTAGAGGCCTTTGGGCTGAGTTTATGCGGAGCAAATATAAGAATGCTGCAACATTCTATGAAGCAAAATGGGATGTATCACACTCTGGAATGTGGAAGTTCCTTCTCCACTGCAGGAATCTGTCGTAGAAGATTATTAAGAGGAAGGTGAGAGATGGAACCGATACCCTATTTTGGCATGATAACTGGCTCCCTTGCGGTCCTCTTAAGAACCTATATGGAATCCCTAATGGGGCAAGTAGAAGGCGTGTTAGCGACTACTGGGAAGGTTCTGCTTGGATTGATGATGCGGAAATTGATATTCTCAAACCAATGCTTCAACAGTTTACATTGACTACAGGTGCGGATTCCTGGGAATGGAAGCATGGTTCAGACTTTAAATTCAAAGATGCGTGGGACACTGTGCGCGACAAAGGTACCCCATTCCTTTACTCTAATCTTATATGGCACAACAAATGCATCCCCAAAATGTCCATCACGCTTCTTCGTGCATTCAAAGACAAGCTCCTTACTAAGGTACGCATGGAAAAATGGTGTACTCTAGGCTCTAATTTCTGTGAGCTATGTTCTGCTGATTGCCCAGAAACTGTGAACCACATTTTCTTCGATTGTCCCTACTTCAATTACATCATGCGTTGTGCCTTACTCAAGCTAGGGGTGAAGGAACCTGCTGTGCTCTCACTTCCTGTCCTTGGATCATTCTACTTGGTGAAATTTGAGAAGAAAGGCACGCTGGGATTGCTTGCAAAAACAGTGCTTGGTGCCGCGGTCTAGCATTTGTGGCGTGAACGCAACAGAAGGGTGTTTGAAAACATTAGGAGGCCAAAGACTGCTCTTTTTGATGAGATTTCTGAAGATGTGCATATTGCCCTGCGACATTTGCAGGAAGCTGAGAACGAGGCAAACACGCCATTGGAAAATTGGGGTATTCAGGTTGCGGGTTGATCACGTTGCCTTCTGTTGCTATTGGCCTGGACTAATCAACTGGGTGTATCCGGCTTAAAGAAACTTTCGGTCACCTAGCTGGGTTTAATTCAATAATGGTGCTATTGTCCGCTTGATGCATCACTGTGATGAGGTGCAGCCTCTGTGCGACATCATCTGGTTGCAGGCGTCCTTATGCTGTGGCTGCTATGTGAATTGGAGTAGTGGTGTAATTTATTGTGATTTATGTAATGTATTTAAGTAGTGTTAGAGCTGGGTGGTTCTATCTATGTTTACTAGACTCTATGTTCTAGCGTGACGACGCATGTGTCCTATCCCCTAGTCATTAAGTCTTGTATTCATGGACTAACCACGTTGTAACATTTTCCTTCAGTATCTAATATAGAGCTAACTTACTTTGCATATATATATATATATATATATATATATATATATATATATATATATATATATATATATATATAATATGAGTGGGTGCCTCATATGCCCTCTCACATAGATAGAGGGGTGCGTGCCTTGCTCCACCCCGTGCGATTTGGGCGGTTGCGTTTGCTTCTACCGCCAGCCATCCAGCCGGTATCCGGCACCGGCTCGAGTGCATTTCTCGAGCCCTCCCTTTGCTATCCGTTCTTGACACTCCTGGGGCTCCGATGTCGTCGATTTGGTGGCCTTTTTTCAGATCTGTTCTAGTCCAGATCTGGAAAATTTTCGTCCCCCAATCAACATTGACGAGCTCACCGACGTCCTGACATGATCTCCTTCCTGGATTCACTTCTCTTTGGCAGGGGACTCTGGGCACTCTGTAGCGATTTTGGGCGATAGGGACCTGATCTCCGGAGCTCTGACCGTCTGTCCGACGTCGGCTCTGCGAGGGTTTTCCTCTGACGTCCCTGCTGTTCTCCGTCCACGTGTGTTCCGTCCTTGCTGGAGCTTCAATCGTCGCTGGTGCTTCACTACAGCCTGTTCGCGATAAGGCTGGAGTGTTGTTCTCCTCGCTGCCTCAACATTCAATGGGGGGTGGGGGATGGCAACAAAGTCATGTCGACTACCGAAGCTTCTTCTAGAGAGGCGTGGAGGACTGTCTCTCACCACCAGGGTGTTGCCTCCAATCCCCCCGGCCTTGGGTGGCCCGTCATATGATGGTGCTGGTCGGCCATCCACTATTGGTCAGAGATCCACCGACCCTTCTCGGTCTGATGCTGCAGGGGTGGCTATTCCTCCTCGGCCCCGTTCTTCTTCGAGTCATTTGCTTGGTCACCCAGTGTTAGGTCGTCATCCAGCACAGAATGTGCTTGCCAAATGCCTCACCAAACTCCTACCCCTTGGAGCTCAAATGGGGCTGCCGATCTGATTGCTAAACGATCTGTGCGACCTAGCCTCCCCCTCACGTTCAGCCCTACTACTACTATTACCTCTTTGGCGTGATGTTTGCATGAGCGGTAGGAATGTTGACGATTCTCGTCAGATGAGGTTTGTAGCTCCCGCTATGGGGGAGGATGGTCTTCTGGTTGGCCTTGTCCCAAATCACCTCATAGATGACACTGCTCGTAGATGGGATAATACTCTGGTGGGGCACGTTCTTGGAGACCAACCTTTCTTGAGCCAAATGTGTGCCTCCGTGGGCAGAATGTGGAGATTGAAGCATGGGTTGTGGATTTTCTTGAGGGGTAACAATTTCTTCTTTCGATTAGAAAATTGGGATTATTGTGAGGCAGTCCTCCATTGGGGGGCCTTGGCTATTCGATGGGCGTCTCATTATCCTACGTGGTTGAAGTTGCGACCTGTCCTTAGATCACGACATGCACAAGGTGGTTCCAGTGTGGATTAAATTACCTAACTTTCCTATAAATCTTTGGTCGGCGGAAATCCTGAACATTGCCGCTAGCTTGGTTGGGTCTCCCATATGCATGGACGCCGTGACATCTAAGTTGGACAGATTGGAATTTACAAGATGCTTTATTGAGGTTAGTGCTGAGTTGCCGCTTCCGCGTGCTATCAAGTTGGCTTTTGAGGATGATTCCACCCTCATGTTGGATGTTGAATATGAAGGGGAGCCAGCTAGATGTGTTAATTGCTTGACCTTCAGTCATTGTATTGATCAATGCCCTAAGGGGCCTTCGGGGGGGTGCATTCCACGGTGCCTTCGGCGAGGCGTGCCTCGTCCTTTTCGAGTAGGATGTTGCTGGTATCGCCGAGTTAAACACCATTGGTGGCAAGACGGATGTTGTTCACCATTGGATTGACTTGGGTGATTCCGCCTCTACTTCTTTGAATCCTATGGATGATGGCGTCCTTCTTGGGGAGGATTAGGATGATATGTATAAGGTGGATGAGGAGATCGTTATGGAGGAGCCCAATGGTGAATGTGTGACCCTTTCTGGTGCTGACTGGCCGCCTTTGCCATACTGCCCTACTAGGGCAGATTTGGCCCCTTCTTCGCTGATGCCTGAGTTGTCGGGCCTGCCCATTGATGACAAACTTCCGGTCATGGTGATAAGCGCCCCCCTGCGATGGCCGAACTGCCTTCGACGTCTAGGCGCCACGGCAATGCCCTCTTGTCTGGGCCCCATGATGTTCGTCTTGTAGGATCCTGTCAAAACAAGGACGTTAGGATCGAATAATAAAGTAGAGACTTACGCTCGTGTATGCAGCACCGTAATCTCGGAACTTCGCCCTCGGATTTACCACAACGGTTGGTACTTTGTCACGGAGGATCGAAGCAGAGTTTCACCGCCTAAATCTCTATTTAGAAGAGGATTTTAATGGAAGGGAGAAGAAGAACATAAGATGCCTATTGCAAACTTATGGCATGGAAAGTGTAGTATGAATGCCTTACCCTTGGGTCCTATTTATAGGCTTTAGGGGTGGTTATTGTAGGAAATAACCAATTATAAGCCTATTAGCCTATATTAGCACATTCATTTATCCTCTTCTTCATTCACTTATCAAGTGCCTTTATGCACTTATAAAGTGACTTTTTCCACTTATCGAGTGGCTTTTTCCACTTATCGAGTGGTCCTTTTCACACGAGAAAAGGTTCCCTCCGTTCACGCTTTCGTGCACGTGACATCTGAGGTCCGTATACCCTCATACATCCCCTCATGGGTGTATTCATGTCGTCCATATCCAACATCTCCCACTCACACTTGAGGGAATTGTAAGGAAACATCTTTCCTTTAACTCTTCTGTTTATCATACCGAGAAATAGGCCGTGTGACCGTCATGCGCATAGAGTCCGCTGTTGTGCACTTGTTAGAGATACACAACACCCCTCGAGGTGCAAAGTTGAGTAGATCAACGCATGCTTTACCCTAGATTATTTCTTCACATTTCTTATACTTTATATTCAACAATTGAATCCCATCTGGATTACAATTGGCTGGCCAACTTTGAATCTCTAAAGTCCAAATGTGAATATGAAATTAATCTTCCTCTTCTTGCGATCCTTTTGAGCTTGACTTGACTTGCTTTTCTAACATGCCCCGCCGGACCGAATTGACCATAGTCCATAAGCAACATGCTAAGATAGCAATCACCCAGTCAAATCTAAAGGAACCAATTAGAGTCCATAAGGGTAATGAGTTAAGACCCATGTGGCCTTTGGGTCTCACATAATAGTAAACACAATTACTATTCTAACCCAATGGTCAAAATGCATACGTAGTATGAATACGTATTACAACATCACTCCTTTCCCAGGGAGCGTATGTCTTAATGATGTTGTAAGGATGATAACCAGACACCACAATGTCTGACTTTGAGTCCCTTTTACTACTCAAATAATCTTCTGGACCCACATCCCGCATAAGACAGGTAGGATTTCAAAAATCCTCTCAGATCTTTTGAAAGCATCCATATGATGCAGATCTTTCATACGACCATTTTGTTTAAGTCATGACTCTAAATTGTCCGTCTGACGATTTTGACTTTAAACAGGTCTCATCTTTATTTTATCCGTCTGATAGAATAAAGGCGGTTGCTTATGTGAGAGAGCCAACCTTAATCTGTCCGACATACTAGAAAGTATAGCTGAGATTTCAAAAATGTACACAAACATTTCTTAAAATTTTAGATGCAATGTTGAAAAGAACTTATTCTTTTATTGAATTTGATCATTTACAGACATGGGAATTTACATTGGTACAACTCAGCTCTTACGCAATCCTTGAGATGATAAGTGTTTGTAAAACACATCTCTGGGGATCGCCTTTGTAAGTGGATCCGCTATCATCTCATACGTAGATATGTACCTTATGTCTACCTTCTTGGTTTTATCATAGTCTTTTGCAAATTTGTAGCGGATATCTATGTGTTTGGTCTTACAATGGAATTTAGGATCTTTGACATAGGCTATAGATGCTTGACTGTCGCTGTGTATAGGTACAGCACCTGAGTCACTTGCATCAATTAGCCTGTCTAAGAATTTCCTAAGCCAAACAGCCTCTTGGACTGCCATGCCAAATGCTACAAACTCGGCTTCCATAGTTGAAAGTGCGATGCATGATTGTTTCTTGCTACTCCAGGATATTGCACCAGATCCGAGTAAAAAAACATATCCTGAGGTCGATCGTCGCTCATCGAGATCACCCGCCCAATCAGCATCAGTGTAGCCTTCGAGCCTCAAGGCATCTCCTTGATAGCATAAAGCATAGTCCGCAGTTCCTTTAAGATACCGCATTATCCTCTTAACCGCTTTCCAGTGTACTTTCCCTGGGTTGGATTGGTAATGAATTACCATTCCAACGGCAAAACAGATGTCTGGTCTTGTACACATCATAGCGCACATAAGACTACCAACTGCACTGGAATATGGAACTTTTTCCATAATTTCCTTTTCCTTTTGGTTCTTTGGACACGATTTCAGACATAAATTGTCGCACTTGCTTATAGGAGTATCAATGGACTTGTAGTACTGCATATTAAAACGTTCTAGAACCTTCTTTATATAAGTCTCTTGTGAAAGAGAAAGAAGTTTCTTTGAACGATTCCTTGAAATCTTAACTCCAAGGATATATGCGGCTTCTCCCATGTCTTTCATCTCAAAAACTGATGAAAGCCAAGCCTTGATATCCATCACAAAGCCCTTGTCATTTCCGGCTATTAAAATGTCATCTACATATAGAGACATAATAATGTACTTGCTCTTAATCCTCTTGATATATACACAGTTGTCTTCATCAAGCATGGAAAACCCATTTGATAAGACAACTTCTTGAAATCGTATATACCATTGCCTCGAGGATTGTTTAAGACCATATATGGACTTACGAAGTTTACAAACCTTATGTTCGTTTCCTTCTTTTACAAACCCTTTTGGTTGTTCCATATAGATCTCCTCGTCTAATTCTCCATTGAGAAAGGCAGTCTTTACATCCATCTGATGTAATTCGAGGTCCAAGCAAGCTACCATAGCCAGAATCAAGCGAATCGAGGTAAAACAGACAACAGGTGAGAAGGTCTCTTCATAGTCTATCCCTTCCTGTTGTGTAAAACCTTTCGCGACAAGGCGAGCTTTATATCTGTCTATAGAGCCATCAGCCTTATGCTTGATCTTGAGAACCCATTTATTCCCAATAGCTCTACGTCCTCTGGGTAAGTCAACTAAGTCCCAGACTTGGTTAACTTTCATGGATTCCAACTCTTCCTTCATCGCTTCCATCCATTGGTCTTTAGCAGGGCATGATACAGCCTGTTTGAAAGTAGCAGGCTCGTCATCATCTTGTAGTAAAGTCATAAAGGTTTGCGGAAATTCATCCTCAAATCTTATAGGAGCCAACCTTGTACGATTACTACGTCGTATTTGAGATTCTTCAAGTCCTTGTTGACTCGAATTTAGATCAATTCTAATATCACTCCCACTTGGAATGTTGTTAGAAATGCTCCCACTTGTATCATTATTCCCGTATGGAATAGGATTAGCATCATTCGTATCATCCATTGGTGAAGTTTGAAACGTATTTTCGTCTTCACCAAGAATTCTCCCACTCGAATGAGGTAATCCTTCTTGATCATTAATCTCAAATAGAGATAAGTCCTGACTTATCTCGCCCTGTCTTGGAAACTCGTTTTCCAAGAAAGTGACATCCCTCGACTCAAATTCAATTAGACCTCCATTGTCTTTCTAACCAATGAAAACATAACCTTTGGAGTTTTCTGCGTATCGTAAAAAGATACATTTCCTTCCCCGTGGCCCAAGTTTGCCATACTTATGGGAGGAAATATGTGCGTAGGATGCACATGCCCAAGGTTTTAAAATGTTTAAGTCAGGAGACATTTGGTTCCACAACTCATAAGGAGTGGAGCTAACTGATTTCGAGGGTACGCGGTTCAAGATGAAAGCGGCCGCCAATAATGCATCACCCCAAAAGGTGATTGGCAAGTTAGCTTGCGCCATCATTGAACGGACCATTTCCATTAAAGTCCTATTTCTCCTTTCTGCAACACCATTTTGTTGCGGAGTATAAGGCATAGTTACCTGATGTACTATGCCCTTTTCATCACAAAGTTCATTAAAACTTGTTGATTGATATTCACCGCCCCTATCGGTTCGCAAGACCTTAATCTTGCGATCTAATTGATTCTCCACTAAACTCATATAGTTCTTAAAGCAGGTTAATGCTTCACTTTTGTGGGATATCAAATAGATATGTCCGAATCGGGTGAAATCATCAATAAAAGTGATGAAATAGGACTTCTCGCGTCTTGTCTTGACATTCATCGGACCACATATGTTCGAATGGATGAGCTGTAATGGAACCTCGGCCCTTGTGCCGGTTCCAAACGGCTTGCGACAAGATTTCTATACAAGGCAATGTTCGCAAGTTGACATATTAACTTTTGAAACATTAGATAGAAGGCCATGTTTGGCAAGTCTATCCATACGCGTTGGTTCAATGTGACCAAGCCTTGCATGCCAACAAATTATATCAGACTCATAAGTTGAAGAATTTGCTACAAGGAAATTTTCATTACAATATGACGAGTCATATATTGTATTTAATACAATAAATCCTTTAAATACATACCCAGTACCAATTAAGGAATTATTACAACACAAGTCCACTTTACAATTTTGAAAGAACCAACTATAACCAAGACCCATTAATACGACCACAGATATTATATTCCTTCGAATATCTGGAGTGAAGAGAACATCATGAAGTAGGAGAGTGCGGCCGTTGTCCAAGACTAGCTTGCAAGTCCCAACGCCTTTCACTTCAACACGTGTGTTGTTTCCTACATAGATCCACTTCGTTCCTTGGGGTATTCGGTGATACTCCATGAAGGACCGTCTGTCCCTTGCTATGTGGTCGGTGGCACCTGAATCAATTATCCAAAATGGATTAGATTCTACAAGAAATATTGAACTAGAAACACATATGTAACTAGTATAATTACAAGTTACCTCGTTGCCTCCACTCGTACACGAACGAGCATAGTGACCGAGCTTGTTGCACTTGAAGCACTTGATCCTCTTCAAGTCTTTCTTCTTGTGCCATTTCTTGTGCCCACCCTTATGTTTGGGTTTCTTGGTAGACTCAGGTTGCTTATTACGTTCATTAGTAGACTTCGAACGATCTTTCCGTTTCTTTCCCCCATGTGAGGAACTAGCAACCATGTGCACTTCTGCACTTGGCTTGGCAGCCGCAAGCCGCTCTTCCTCTAATTCGAGGTGCTTGGAAACATCGCTGAAGGTCTTGATGCTCTCATTGTGAGTGAGATGCATCTTCATTTGGTCCCACCCATTTGGTAGGGAACGTATGACTGCTTGGATTTGTTGCTCATCAGTGAGCACATGACCTGCATCCTTTAACTCTGAGATAATATTCGCCATATGTCGCAGATGTTTCACCATGGAATGATCTGGACGTTTCTTGTATGAATCAAATCTTATAGTTAAAGAACGAAGTTTGGACACCGATGTGCCACCAAACTTCTCCTCAAGCTTGGACCATATGTCCATGGCTAAGTCATGTTCTCGGAAGATGCGCATTATGTCATCGGCCATACTGCTTAATAACGTAATGTGAGCTATCTTGTTCTTTCGAGACCAAGCATCAAAAGCTTCCTTGTCTCGTCTGTGTTGGGCCGTAGTGCCCAACTCGGGTTCAATCATTACGTTCTTTAGAGTTTCGAGCACTTCTTGCTCCTCCAGAACGTACTGAATCTTAATGGACCATAGTTTGTAATTATCGCCGTTGAGTTTTTCACCTCTGTTTAACTCAGCGACGATATTCTTTGAAGCGGAAGACATTTTACTTTTAAAATGCTGCAAAAGACACAAAACCGAAGGTTTGATCAAAAACATTGCATTAAAAATTCTTAAAATATAATTCCCACTTGAAATGATAATAGAATATCCCATTTGGATAGTTCTAATTTCAACTCCCACTCGGAATGATATTTATAATTTGATAAGTTACTTTCGAAAAATACTGAAGATGTTACCCTAGAATCGGAAAGGTCACTACATTTCCAATCACCATCTAGAGTAACTTTCAGTATTTCCCCATCACTTTATCAAATAAAAGTACTCTTATAGTACTTTGCAGCGGAAAAGCGTTTTTGAAAACGTTTTTTTCAAAAAAAATATTTCAACCTAGTACCCTTATGATACTAGCGAAATATCTAGTAACCTTATGATACTAGAAAAATATTCGGCAATCCCTAGCCATTGCCGGGGTTGAGCCGTTACCGTGCCAAGGCCGGATCCCCCTGAGGGGATTTTTCTGCAAGCCATCGTCGCCGGCTCCCGTATGGATCCAAGCGTTTCCCCCCTTATAGGAGAATTTTGCCGCATGATGACTGCTGTCGGCCCCGTATGGGCTAGCCATGCATATTCTTTCATGCATGCCCCCCTCCCCCTCCTAAAAACAGGGTTAACCGGGGCTCGGCACTGACCGAGGCCAGCAGTGGCCGGCGCCGGCCTCGGCCAGGGCTGGCCGGCCTGACCCTGACAGAGGTCAGGGCAGGCCTCGGCCTGGCCTGGACGAGGCGGGTCAGAGGCTCTGGCCTCGGCCCGAGGCCGGCCAGGGCCCCCTGGCCCTGGCCAGGCCTCGGCCAGGCCTCGGCCAGAGGCCGGCCAGAGGCTCTGGCCTCGGCCGGAGGCCGGCCATAGCCCTTTTGGCCATGGCCGGCCTCCCCTTTTCTTGGGGTTGGCCGCATGCACTCATCCCCCTCGACGGGGTGGTTTTCGTTATCATTTGACCGTAGCCAACCCCCTCCTCATGGGGAGGGGGGATGCATAGCCTCCATGGCCCATATGGCCATGGTGATCACGCACCAAATGTCATCTTCTCCGATGGAAATAACCACCATCTTCTTCTCCGATGAGACACCCGTTCGTCGAGAAAGTAGTTATTCTCTAATGGCCGTGTGCCAAAACGAAAAATAACATACTTTAAAATTCGTAAACTACGCGCTCCACATGAAGAGAGCGCCCATTCCCATTTGAATGGAGACTCGGCATCCATGAAGAGTGCGAGTTTGGCGATATGAACGGTCGGTTCTTCCCGTCACGGAGAGTTCCTGCCATATCCGTAATGGTAGGAGACCCTAACGTGAAAAGAACAACCGCTGCGTTCTCTCTGTCACGAAGCGTTCCTACCATATCCATAATGGTAGGATACCCATTCGTGAAAAAGACAACGCCTCGTTCATCGGTTCGACGGGGCGACGGTTTGACCTGGGCGAACCCGTATGGCTCTGATACCAATGTAGGATCCTGTCAAAACAAGGACGTTAGGATCGAATAATAATGTAGAGACTTACGCTTGCGTTTGCAGCACCGTAATCTCGGAACTTCGCCCTCGGATTCGCCACAACGGTCGGTACTTCGTCACGGAGGATTGAAACAGAGTTTCACCGCCTAAATCTCTATTTAGAAGAGGATTTTAATGGAAGGGAGAAGAAGAACATAAGATGCCTATTGCAAACTTATGGCATTGAAAGTGTAGTATGAATGCCTTACCCTTGTGTCCTATTTATAGGCTTTAGGGGTGGTTATTGTAGAAAATAACCAATTATAAGCTTATTAGCCTATATTAGCACATTCATTTATCCTCTTCTTCATTCACTTATCAAGTGCCTTTATGCACTTATAAAGTGACTTTTTCCACTTATCGAGTGGCTTTTTCCACTTATCGAGTGGTCCTTTTCACACGAGAAAAGGTTCCCTCCGTGCACGCTTTCGTGCACGCGACATCTGAGGTCCGTATACCCTCATACATCCCCTCATGGGTGTATTCATGTCATCCATATCCAACACGTCTATCCTTCCCGATGGTTGTAAAGAACCTGGAGTGGGTAGCGTTAATGGCGAAATGGGTGGAAAATCGAAGTCTAAGAAGAAATCTGTGCCTGCTGCCCATCAAGTAGCTATGCACTCGAGGGGCGGATCTGTGGTAGGGGGCGCTTTTGCCGGCCTTAGTAGCCTGAAACTATAAGGGCTTTGCTCTACTACTGCCCTGGGACTTGCTAGCTAGCTTGTCTTTGTTTGTTCTTGCTGTGTATTGTTGCTGAGGCCATTGTAATTTTGTATCCGCTATGGTGGTGGGGTTTGGTGCCATGTTGCTGAACCTGCATCGGCAGGCTGTATGTGTGTGAGTTTGGGTGGTCTACTGGTTGTATTTCTTTGGGGTCGGGTCATGTTGGCTATTTGTACTAGTGCTTGGTGACTGTTTCCCAACCTCTCCCAAGTCCGTGCTTTTGGCTATCTGCCCTGACATTCTCTTTGTTCCCTTTTTATGAATATAATCCACTTACTTTTCATATATATATATTTTTTTTTGACAGGTAATGGTTAGTCTTTATTAATGTCAAAATATACAACATTCCTAGCCAAGTGAGAAGCAATCATAATAAAGGAAAGGGGATAGGGCACAAGCGCCGTCACCCTCTACCAAATATTAGTAACTACCCCCACTTGTTAGGAATGAGTATCCAAATATAATACAACAAGTACTACAGTCAAAAAACAAGGTTCAAAACTAGTCAGCTACAAGACCCCAATTTGCAAAAGGGGTTGTGTCAGACACATCATCATAATCTAAACTGCATAGTGCAATTTTGACATCCGCCACTATTTCCTCAAATAAACTAGTCTTCGTTGTGAACTTCTCCTCGAAGATACGATTGTTGCGCTGCTTCCATATATGCCAGACCATAGAAGATAAGGCAATTTTAGCCAAAACACTTACCGGATCCCTCTTATTAAATCTGGCTAGGACAAGATCACAAACTGCTGAAAGTGATAATGGCACCTGGTTTGAAATACCGAGCTTAAGGAGAGTCCTAGCAAGTAAGTATTTAGTATAATCACATTCGAAGTAGATGTGGTCAATACTCTCCACCCCATTACCAGAACAGAGAACACACGACTAATTTGGAACGCTTCCCCATTTGTATAGCCGATCCTTAGTTAATAGTTTCCCCAGCAGAGCCCGTAGCAAAGCAAGGGAGAACTTCGGCACATGTTGTTTGAACCAAACACATGTATATGTATATGTATATGTATATGTATATGTATATGTATATGTGTGTGTGTGTGTGTGTGTGTGTGTGTGTGTGTATATGTATATATATATGTACATGGTGAACCACTTGTTCTTTGACTGCAATTATACAGGTTATCTCTTATGCAGGACGTGGCTGAAGCTAAAATTGCCTTTACCTAATCCTAAAACTCTACCTGAGGTGGGTGAATTAATTCTTGCTAAATTTGGTAAGAAGGGATGTTTGAGTTTGCTGGCCAGAACCTGCCTGGCTGCTCTAGTATGGCACATATGGAGGGAGAGGAATAGAAGAGTATTCGACAATGATAGTCGATGTAAGATTGCAATTTTTGAAGAGATTGCTGCTGAGGTCAGAGTCGCCTTACATAGCCAAGATCCATCTACGCATGAGGAGATCGAAACCTTTAAGCTTTGGGATTTTAGAGATAATGGCTAGCCTTTAGTCCATGCTTTGCTGTATTATATGTTGTCCTAGGGTGACTGGGGGTTCTCTGAGTAGGGAGTGACGGCGCCTGTGCCATATCCTCCCTCTGGTGATTACAACCATCCACTCTAAGACAATTGTACTTTGTATATTCATTAATAAAACTCATACGCTAACTTTCCAAAAAAAATGTACATGGCGTCTACTTGCTTCGGTGCCGAGACATGGCGTCTACTTGCTACCACCGAGTAATTGGCGATGGTCGCTCCACTTTGTTTTGGTATGATCCGTGGCTACCTTGTGGCCCTTTGGCGGACCTTCATTCCCCTCCCCTCCATCTCAGATACCGTCGGGTTGCTGACTTCTGGGATGGTGTTGCTTGGTCCCTTCCCTCTGAGCTGGCTCATCTTACTCCCTTGTTGGCTTCTGGTTCCGTGTCGGATGGCCCTGACGCCTGGGTGTGGTCCAAAGACAGGGGTGCTCTCTCTGCTCCGCTTGGTCCTCTACTCGTCGCTCCTTCCCTCCTGACAGGCTTGCTTCGGTGGTCTGGTTCCCAGGGCACACGCCCAAGTTCTCCCTCACTCTCCTGCATGCCCTCTTTGACCGCCTGCCCACTACCCAGCAGCTGGCCAGGCATGGAATTCGGGAACAGTCTGCTTGTGCACTATGCGGCCTCTTCCCCGAGTCGGCTCGCCACATCTTCTTCCGCTGTGAGTACAGTGCTTGTGTCTGGGCGGAGTGCAGGATTCGCCTTGGCCTCCCTCTTGGTTCCAAGTCCATCACCGTTGAAGCTCACATGCTGAAACGGCGGTTTGGAGCCAGGGGGAAGACCATTCCCAGGGGTAGGATTTCCTTGATGGTCTTCTCTGCGACGGTTTGGCACATTTGGAGGGAGCGGAATTGCCGCATCTTCAGAGCTCTCAGGTCCCCTGCGACCGCCCTTCTGGCACAGATCTCGTTGGACATCTCGGACGCCCTTGTTGGTTGCATCCCGGATGATTTAGACCATGTGGATACTTCCCTTTTTGAGCGTTGGGGTATCTTGTAGGCCGCCTTTTTGTGTGCCCCCGGCATAGGTTCCTCCCTTTTTCCTTATTGTTTCTTGGCTCTCGCCTGGTTAGTTGTGTGCGGGGTGACTGCTTCCCAGCATCTCCCTTGCCTTGACTTCTTGTTGGCGCCGCCTTGATGTAGCCCTTGTTCATATCTATACATACACACTTACTTTTCAAAAAATATATATCTGTGTGTGTATATACATATATGTATATATGGATGGTGATAAGTCATTCCACTCCAAAGCTAAGGGTCATGAGTTCGAGGCCTATGGCCCCCATGGGTTGGTATTTGTTGGGGGATTATTTATCCTGGGGCTACATCTCCCCTCTCTGACTTACCTGGGGCCGTTGGGGCCACAGCGGTCTCTTCCAGTTTACATAGTCTCGGCCGGGCTTTCGCCTTACTCTCCTGAGCCGAAGGTCGAGGGAGGGGGTTGGGGATTTTTTTGGGTTTCAAAAAAATGGATGGATGGTGATGCATACTTTTTAAACTTTATTTCTGATTTGATCCAAATTCTACCGGTCTTCCACGATACGAATGAGGAGAATCTGTATTTTCACGTGCAAGAGTTTGAAAAGATATGATACCATTTGTTTCCTGGGAACAAGCGCATTGGACGATTATGTCTTAAATATTTTCCGTATTCTTTAAGAGATAATGCCATATCTTGGTTTAATTCTTTGCCGCATGACTCATTATCTAATTGGGGCTGACTTCCTTAAGATATTCATGCCTTCTTTCTTGAGGTAGGCGCAGAGGCAACAAGCTATGAAGCAACATGTAATGAATTTTATCCAAGTCGTTGGGGGAGGCCTACCATCAGGCTTTGAAGAGGTTCAACGATTTAATGCTTGCGTGCCCACCCCATAGCTTCCACGATGATCATCTCCTGTAGATCTACACAAGATTACTGCCTCTTACGCGAGATTTCGTGCATATGAGCTGCAATGGAGAATTCTTTGCATGTACGACAGAGGATGCATGGTGGTACTTGTAGGACCTTGCAGTGCATGAGCAGACTATGCAATCTAGAGATCAATCACCTAGATATGAAGATGATGGCTAGAGCATTCCTTACGCGTAAACATTTCAGCAGGTCCAGGGACATCCCTAGGATTTACCTTGGAGTTATTACCGCTGCAACCCTATGGGGCACCAAGAGGATTTATGCAAGAGGGAGCATCAGAACCAAGTAAAGGAGTTTGAACGAGGACATTTGGATGAGTGTGAGGAGATGGGTGATGGGGAGTCGATTATGAGGGTGACACGGTGCATCTCCATTTTGATGATAATGATGGGGAGGAGACAACTGCTGGCGAGAGCAAAATCGATGACATTGAGGAGCCTGAACCTTGTCTTCCTTTAGATTCATCTCCCCCACCTGAGGTGTACGAGTACATTGGATGGACTGCTACAAGTTACCACTGTTATGATAAGGAAGATATGTGCGAGGGAGAGCTTACAGAATACGATGGAGCTCGAGCCACACATCCCCACAGATTCGTTTCAACAGCCACTATTTCCTCCACCTCAGGACGTGCACCAAACCATCACCTATGAAGACTTTTAGGAAGAACCACAGAGTTCTGAGAAGCCTGCAGAACCTATGATTTCTGATGGAGAGGGTGAAGAAGATGAAGGTGACTATGAAATGACATACACCAAGCCTGAGTTGTCTTGCCCTCCAGATCCATTTCTGCAGCCACTTCCAGCTCCTCTTGAGACAGAGTATCAAATCAAGTATAAGGATCCTTTTAAGCGAAGTTCCCATGAACCTAAACACTCTAGTTCTGACTCTCAATTTTTAATTCTGATCTTTTAAATTCAGATGGTCGTCAACTAAATTTAAATTCTTTTATCATTTATGACGACCCATTATGGCAAGCTTTTATGGAGAATCAAATTTGTCCATCTCCTTTTGACACAACGTATCTCATGCAGGAAAAATGTACAAACATGGAGGAGATATGCTGGGTTGTGTCAATGCTTGACCATAAGGAGGTGAGTGGAGGAAGAGTATTCGCCGAAGAGTGCAAGGAGAAAATAGAACAACTTCTTCCACCGTTAAAGATCCGTGATCTTCCATTTGACTACGGTGTGTTCTTTCCAGTAGCGTAGATTTTTTATATGCTCTCTAGGATATTTGATTTTGAATAAACTCGTATCCTTTTCAACATGGAGGACAATGTCCATCTTTAGTTGGGGAGAGTATGAGATCTTACGATTTTTGGTTTTCTTTTAATAAAAGAGAGAGAGAAAAGAATCAATCACCACTTCTCATCATTCAATACTCCTTCACGTAATACACTATCGGATCATTGTGTATTGATCGAATTCTTGAAATTATTTATGGCTTGAATTAATTATTTTCATCTCATGAAATTAATCATTAATATGACTTTTATGAAAAGTGTCAATTTCCATGATTAATATCTTGAAATAGTTTGAATTTATTTCATGCAAGTTATTGTGATGCATAAGTTTAAAGTAGACATGATTGATTGGATTAGTTTTCGAATTGACGAGGAATTAGGCCATTATTCTTGCTAATGTTTATGTCCGATGAATCGGTATTGAATTGCTTCAACAAAAAAAGAATAAAAAGAATAAAATGCACAGTTCACTTGAGTTTTATTAAGTAGATGGGTCTCCGTGCCTCAGGAAGCATTGGGGATTAATGTCGAAAGATAGACGATAGGGAATGCATTAGGAAAAAAAGAGATAATAAAAACTCAGATCATTCGAGTTATTAGGTTCGAGGGGTTCTTTTAAGTCTAATGCCCGAATGTCTTCTGACTAGGATTCATTAACTGAAAGCTTGTTACATGGATCATTCTAAGTTTAAAAAAGAGAAAGAAAAAGAAGAAAGATACGGTGAATAAAAAAAGCAAACTTAATGCCCATGAATCAGACGATCTTTATGCGATGCCAATTCCTTGGAAATAAGAAAACTAGAATATGGCGTCGTGTCATACTTTTGCTTAAGCAAAACGATGCTCACATGTTAGTTATTCAAATTAAATTAGAGAAAATATCATGTCCATGTTGTTGGACGCAACGAGCTAGGAACTTTAGTTTGATGATGACAAACGTGTGTGAACTACTTAACGTGTGCGCTAAGTGTGTTTCAGGAATGGCAAAGCGGTAAATTCTCAAAGTGATGACTTAGTCAACCGGTGGAGGAATTGCTATCCACATAGCTAAAGGACTTGGTCAAAGTGCTATACACAAAGCGATTTGACTTGGTCAATATGGAGAGAGATGGAATCTATTTGGGATTTGGTCAAATCAATTAGATATCTATTTCCAATTTCATATTCAATTTGAATTGCTATCAAATCTAAATTTGATCAAATCAAATCTCCTATTTGTGGTGCAAAGTAATAGAACCAAATCTCTAAACTCCTATTCAAAATAGGATTCCCCGTAACCGCATCACCCTATAAAAACCCATCCTCTAGGGTTGAAAAGGGGCGCGGCTTAAACAAAAATTTTCAAGGGAGCCTTAGAAAAAAAAATCTAAGATAGAAATTTCGGCCAAGTACCAAGATCAAAGGGATTCCAAGCCGCAACATTGACCAGGCAAGGATTCTTCAAGGCACAAATTTCCAAGAGGACAAAGGATACACGCAAGAGGGGAGAGCCGCACTTTTATCTCCTTTGTGCAACATTATTTTGTTTGCTTTTTTTATAGGAATCAGCCGCACAGAATTTTTGAAGAGGCCATTCACAAACATCAAAGAGGCCGACCAATAATTAATCCAAGTAGCCACACTTTCATTTTTTTTTGTGCTTGGCCATTTTATCCTCTTCCCTTTAGCAATCTCCAAGTACATGGCCGAAAGTTCACAGGCTAAGTTTTTTGTTAATGCATGCAATTAAGTGAACAAATTTGAAGGGGCAACCAGAAAAAAAAGGGGAGAGTTGCTGCCGAATTGTTACACAAGAGGCTTATTAATTTAAGTTGATTTTTGTTTTGTTTTGCAGGAACTTCCAACAAACGCACCAACCTGGGAAAGATTCTTTGTGGTACTAAGCAAAAATAAAAGGGGGATTAAATGCAAATGAATCATTAAAAACCCTCTTCACTTTATTCTGTGTTTTGTTTTCTGGAGGGAAACAAAAAGGTTACAGCTCAAAGCACTCCAACTTTCTGCAACAAATCTAAGAAAATTAAGAGATCCATGTGCTTTAAATGCAAATAAAAAAGGAGAAATTTATGAAGCCGCATGGTTCTTTGTTCAAAGCAAAAGTCCAATGTCCTCTCAGCCGAAATCTTTGACTCCAAGCATCACAACAATTCTTAAGTTTTGTGTTCAATGATCTTTTAATGCATTGATTATTAAATAATCTGTTTCTTGCAGGGGACTCAAGATCTAAAGTAAGATCAAAAGGAATTGAAGCTACGAATCACATGCGTCTGCAAAAAAGCAAGACAAAACGACAACAGAGCCAATACAATTTTTTTTAACCTTGCACAACCGCAACTTAATAAAAGGGGGCGCACGAAATCACCTGCTGCCGAATCATCCCAAATCTCCAAGAGATTCTCTCTCTTTTGCAAACCAAAAAAAAGGGGAACAACACACACAGAGGCCGAATCTTTGGGAGCAGCAAGCTGCATTCCTTGACCGAAATCATCAAAGGGGCAACACAAAAATTAAAGCAAAGCTTTGTTTCTCATAGCATCAGGTTATTTGAGTTCTTGGCTCTAAGTTGAATAAATAATAGACTGTTTCTTGTTGTGTGCAGGTGGACAAAAATGAATGCAGAATGTTGGACATGCATTAGTTGGAGATAAGAGAGTACATGTTGAAATACAAAGGAAAGAGAAGTGCAAGCGCGAGGCCCTTGCTGCAATAATCAAAGAGCTTATTTATGTATCGTTGAGGTGCTGAGGAGACGTGACGAGACGACTACTTCCTGCCAGACGAAAGCTGGCCCGTGCTTATTGGCGAAGACATCGCTGCTACCCAATCTGAGCTTCCTAAACTCTATATTTTATTATTTTGTGTAGAAATTGTGATAGATCTTCGTAGGGGAAACTTTACCTTTTCTGTGACTATTTTGGGACTTGACTGGCTGGGGCTAGACAAGTGGGACCCAGCTAGTTTGGGACTAGCTGGTAGAAAGCTTTACTAGGATTGATAGTGAGAGAAAACACAGTGTGTGGGGTACTGAGACCCTGGCGAGTGTAGAGACGTAGAGGGTGCTCTGAGCGTGCTCTAACTTGTGGTTTTGTACCTATTGCGCTATTCAATACTAGTATCTGCTTTGGGGGCTGGAGTAGGTCGAAGGGTTGACCGAACCAGGGTAAATCTGCTGTGTACTCTGTGTCTGCTTTTTATTTACCATGTTGCTGCTATAACTGCGTGTGCTTATTCGTGGGTTGCACGAATTATTTTTATAAGCCTATTCACCCCCCTCTAGGCTAGGATCCAGATCCAACAAGTGGTATCGGAGCAGGTTTTAGGATCTAGCCTAGGATTGACCATGAATAACCATATGGATAGTGCTTTTGCTGAGGGTCAGTCTGTTTCCCGTCCCCCTAGGTTTAATGGAGGTGATTATGCATATTGGAAAAATCGAATGAAAATTTACCTCATTTCTGTAGATTACAAGGCTTGGCAAATAACTGAAAAAGGATATAAACTGCCTGTAATTAAAGTAGAAAATGTTGAGATTGAAAAACCAAATGACAAATGGGATGATGATGATTGGAAATCTTATTCTTTAAATGCTAAAGCTATGAATGCTCTCATTTGTGCACTTGATAAATTTGAATATAATAGAATCTCACATTGTTTAACTGCACAGGAAATATGGCATACTTTGGAGGTGACGTACGAGGGAACGTCACAGGTAAAGGAGTCTAGACTGTCTCTTTTGAGTGCAGAGTTCGAGGGATTTCGCATGCTACCATCAGAGAGCATATCAGAGATGTATGCGAGGTTCACCGACATAGTTTACAAGTCTAGCTCGCTTGGAAAGCCATATGATAGCCTCGATCAAGTGAGGAAGATCCTAAGAGCATTGCCAAGCTCTTTCAGACCAAAGGTCACCGCCATCCAGGAAGCAAAGGTATTGTCACAATTGAAGGTGGAGGACCTTATTGGTAATTTGATGTCCCATGAGTTGGAACTGCAAAATGTTGAAGCAAGAGAGAAACCTGAGGAGAAAGAGAAAGCCATAAAGCCCCTTGCTCTGAAAGCTAACAAAAGTGAAGATGATGATGACGACATAGCTCTAATGGTGAGAAACTTCAGAAAGTTCATCAAGACCAAGCATGGGAGAAACGAAATGGCACCCAGGTTTAATCGTTCTAACTTTAATAATTCTTCCAAGCAATTTAATGATCAGAAATCTACTAATAGAATGCAATGTTTTAAATGCAAATGAAGAGGACATCTGATGAAGAATTGCCCAAATGAAACTGCTCAGCTCGCTAAAGGAAAAGGAAAAGCGAATGTATTAACATGTGATATGGATAGCGAAGCTGAAAGCGAGGAGGAAAATGAAGCCCATTCTTGCATGGCTTTGATGGGGATCCAAGATGAGACACCGTCAGGTAGCAAAGCTGAACTTCTTAAAATTTGTGAAGAAATGCAAAATCAAATAGTAGATCATGAGTTCACTATTGAATGTCTCCAAAATCAGAACTATGAAATGCAAGTTAGAGATGATAAAGTGTTTAAAGAGAATGAAAAACTGAAAATTGAACTCAATGCATGTAAGTTTACTATTGAAATCATGAAGAAGGAAAAAGCTAGCTTTGATGAAACTGCTCTTTGTATTTCTTGTTCCTCTTTATTAAACCAAAATAGCATGCTTAAACTTGATTTGATTAAGCTCGAAACTGCAAAAGACTATGTGATTAGAGAGCTTAATGATAAATTCTGCATGTTGGATAATGACTTTAAAAGAAAAATGATTGATTTTGAAAAGAAGGAAGAGGAAAATAAGAGAGCTTTTATTAGTAAATGCACGATGCTTGTGGAAGAAAACAAACAATTAAAAACCAAAGTCTCTCATCTTGAAGTGGCCATTAAGAAATTCTTTATGGGAAAACAATCGTTGGACATTATTTTAGAGAATCAATTATATGGCAATAATAGAAGAGGACTTGGTTTTGGTCTGAAAAACGTTGAAAAGCAAAAATTCAAGAAATTCCACAATGTACCCTCTATTGCAAAGAACAAATATGCAAAGTGCTTTACTTGTGATAGTGTAGGCCACACTTCATATTATTGTAAATTTAGGAACACAAATATCAAGTTTAAACAAGTGTGGGTTCCTAAAACAATAATGGCTAACACTAGTGGACCTTGTTGGATTCCAAGGTCACACTTGCACCTTTCATGTAGGTAAGGTGGAGATTTGGCGCGGAGCAAATTTTTCAATGTCTCAGTCTTTTAGCTCCTTCATCAAATAGCGACGAGAAGATATAATTTTTATCCCTCTTTGCATTCCATTGCGTACCTTCATAGATTGTTTTGTGTGCTTGTTTTTATTTTGTTTTGTGTGCTTGCTTGCATGATTTTTTTAAAATGTTTTTATTTCTGAAAAAAAAAATTGAAAAACCAAAAATAAAAAAAATGAGCTTAAAAGAATACCCTTTATGATTTATCTTAAGTGGTATTGTATGAACGTTCAACTCTATCCCTTGTAGAAGTTAATTCATTATTATTGTAGCTACATGATCATGATGTTATTCTTTTTAGTAGCCATGACATGTCTCAAAAATTTCAAATTTGACTTCTACACCTACATTTGCACTTTCACGATAATTGACTCTTTAGTGCTTTAGAGATTCTTTTGAAGAATAATGGAAAGTGAATGTAGGAATGATTAATTTCTGTATTTTCTAAGGGATATGAAGTGTTTAGCCCTAAAAATTGAGCACAAAAGAATTGCAAATGAAAAAAATGAAAATTGCTCCGTATGAAAAATGGATACACTTCATGGCTAATACACAACCCACGAGTATCCAACTTATGCTACATGTGTAATCATTAGCGTTGGTGTATATAACTCGTCAAGCAATGCCACCCCACATTTAAAAGTCCTTTTAGGCCATGTTTTGGGGTTTGGTAACTTGAACTCATCTTTGATGAGGTGGGAAAAATCAATCCTAGTGATAATCATGAAAAATTGGAAAATGTGGGTTGATTTGGTTGATTTTCTAAAATTGAATCTCCTCTTGTACTTTATTGTCTATATCACTACACTTACACTAAGGTGGAGAAGTCTTGTTATGAAATCCTATGAGCTTGGATTGTCTATTTTGTGGAAAACACATGCAAATTGCACGATACATTTAATAATGGTTTATTTTTGCATGGAATATTTTTGAGACTTCCTTAGCCCACTTCTGATGATAACAAAGGGGGAGAAAGAAAAAGAAAGATTTGGTGTGTCTGTATTATATGTTGAAGGGGGAGCTTGAAAAATACATATAGAGGGGGAGCATGAGAGAAGGGGGAGCATGCTTATATTTGCTATACTTATTGTGCATGCTGTGTAATGTTTGTATGTCTCATGTCTGTATGTCTCATTCCATATCATCCATACATTATATTTCATTACACCCGTCAACACACTTCACACACTCATATTCAATATACAAATCTTTCATTGGTTTGTCATCATCAAAAGGGGGAGATTGTTGGACGCAACGAGCTAGGAACTTTAGTTTGATGATGACAAATGTGTGCGAACTACTTAACGTGTGCACTAAGTGTGTTTCAGGAATGGCAAAGCGGTAAATTCTCAAAGTGATGACTTAGTCAACCGGTGGAGGAATTGCTATCCACATAGCTAAAGGACTTGGTCAAAGTGCTATACACAAAGCGATTTGACTTGGTCAATATGGAGAGAGATGGAATCTATTTGGGATTTGGTCAAATCAATTAGATATCTATTTCTAATTTCATATTCAATTTGAATTGCTATCAAATCCAAATTTGATCAAATCAAATCTCCTATTTGTGGTGCAAAGTGATAGAACCAAATCTCTAAACTCCTATTCAAAATAGGATTCCCTGTAACCGCATCACCCTATCATCACCCTATAAAAACCCATCCTCCAGGGTTGAAAAGGGGCGCGGCTTAAAAAAAATTTCAAGGGAGCCTTAGCAAAAAAAATCTAAGATAGAAATTTTGGCCAAGTACCAAGATCAAAGGGATTCCAAGCCACAACATTGACCAAGCAAGGATTCTTCAAGGCACAAATTTCCAAGAGGACAAAGGATACACCCAAGAGGGGAGAGCCGCACTTTTATCTCCTTTGTGCAACATTATTTTGTTTGCTTTTTTTATAGGAATCAGCCGCACAGAATTTTTGAAGAGGCCATTCACAAACATCAAAGAGGCCGGCCAATAATTAATCCAAGTAGCCACACTTTCATTTTTTTGTGCTTGGCCATTTTATCCTCTTCCCTTTAGCAATCTCCAAGTACATGGCCGAAAGTTCACAGGCTAAGTTTTTTGTTAATGCATGAAATTAAGTGAACAAATTTGAAGGGGCAACCGGAAAAAAAAGGGGAGAGTTGCTGCCGAATTGTTACACAAGAGGCTTATTAATTTAAGTTGATTTTTGTTTTGTTTTGCAGGAACTTCCAACGAACGCACCAACCTGGGAAAGATTCTTTGTGGTACTAAGCAAAAATAAAAGGGGGATTAAATGCAAATGAATCATTAAAAACTCTCTCCACTTTATTCTGTGTTTTGTTTTCTGCAGGGAAACAAAAAGGTTACGGCTCAAAGCACTCTAACTTTCTGCAACAAATCTAAGAAAATTAGGAGATCCATGTGCTTTAAATGCAAATAAAAAAGGAGAAATTTATCAAGCCGCATGGTTCTTTGTTCAAAGCAAAAGTCCAATGTCCTCTCAGCCGAAATCTTTGACTCCAAGCATCACAACAATTCTTAAGTTTTGTGTTCAATGATCTTTTAATGCATTGATTATTAACTAATCTGTTTCTTGCAGGGGACTCAAGATCTAAAGTAAGATCAAAAGTGTCTTCTTCATAATTGTGTATATTAGTGGTAAAGATTATGATGGAAAACATATTTTTGAGCCAAGCCATAAACGATTGATACATTTTACTATTTTTACTAATCATCCGACTTAATCGTTCTTTTTTGCTAAGGATTAGCAAAATGCTAGTTGGGGTTATGTGATTTAGGTTAAATATTACATATTTAACCCCCCATTTAGTGTTATTTTATGCATATATGACGCGTATTTGGCTTCTAATATAACCGCATTAAGAATATCAATTATTATAAGAAGAATCTTTTATTCTATGCTCAAAACACCATTTTACTGAGTATTTCTGTATTCTCATATTTTTCATGTGTAGATCTCGATTTTACGATTCTAACAGCTGATCGCGTCCGGATATACACCCGAAAAATGACTTGTAGTCTTACCGCAAGCGCACGGTGTAGTGGCGAGCGGGCATCGAACTCAGGGAGGACAAATCACAGTATCTTACCTTGATTACCTAGCTATCAAGAGAATAAGAATAGTTTTGATGCAATAGTCACAATCGTTCAAATAGCAAGAAATATCAATGTAATAAAGGCGTCTAGGGATAGAAAATCCCCACTACGGACCGTCTCCTATCCTTGTGAATCATAAATTTCATTGTTGCTAAACTTGAATGTAGGTGAGCTAGTCGCAACTTAATGTAGAACCAAGCTCACGCTCTCGCGCTATTGCCGGTCTATAGCAAACCTATAATAGAGCCCACTCTCGTGCAAACCCTATCCTAAGCCGCTAGCGTGAAGATCGACATCATCGTCCAATCGCATCTCGAGCCCACTCTCATGCAAACTCGAGCTACGATCTAGGTTATGATAGTTCGTATTCGTCCAATCTCTTGCAAACAAATATTAGTATAGATTTATAATTAAAAATCCTAGCTTTGGTCCAATCTCTTGCAAACCAAATCTAGAGTAGGGGATAGCACGGTCTTAAACCGGTGGTTTGGGACCTAAACCGAACCAGACCGTATAAGTAGCGGTTTCTCACAGGCCAGACCAAACCAGACCGCCAGACCGACGGTTTTCGAGCCGACGAAAACCGCTTGGAGCGGTATGGTTCGGTTTGGAACCGCGGTTTAGACATATGATGACAGAAGATCCCATCGTATACCCAATTTTGCTAAATATAGACTTTGTCATTAAAATAATTTCATGACATGGCTTCATTAAACCCCAACTAGCAGATCTGAGATTCGAATCAGCAGCTTAAACGAATCATTACCTCAGTTCCTTATTCCCTCAGCGAACCCACTGCGACCACTGAAGAGGGTTGCACGACTACGTCGGACAGCTTCTCAACGTCGGCGTTGGACTGCTTCTCAACTGAATGAGAAGAATAAATAAGAAGATGAATACGAAGAAAAACAACAAGAAGAAGAAAGAATAAGAACGAGGAGGAGGGGTTTACCTGGTCTGGTGTTGGCGATGGCCGATGGGTTGACCGCTGATGGAGAATTAGCGATGCTCAAACGGAAAAAAAACGAATGCAGTCTGAACTCTGAAGAGTGAAGACTGTAGATTGAAGAAGGCAGATAGCCAAATAGGGCCGGCGCGGCGCCGCTCAGCCTAAAGGCCTTAGGCTAGGGTTCCTAGGGACTAGGGTTAAAATCCCAACAGATTTCCAGCACAATATATAATATATGTTAGGAGTCGGTTCTGTTCGGTTTAAGCGGTTTCGACAGGGTGAAACCAAACCAGACCATATAAGTGGCGATTTCCAACGATTGAGACCAAACCAGACCGATGGAGTGCGGTTCGGTTCGGTTTTTGGCTCGGTCTGGTTCGATCCGGTTCAGTCCGGACGGTTTGAGCAAACCGTGCTCACCCCTAATCTAGAGAAATTCAATTATTAATCTAAATCGAATATCTAGGCCTTCCTATCAATTGGGATCCAATCTCTTGCAAATCCCAATCGATATGAATTCCTAACTACTCGTAATAAATCGATCACAACCTAGCCAATATCAATTCTAGCAACGAATCTATAAATTCATCACAATTCAAAGATCGGGTCCATAGGGTTCATCTCCATGCCCTAGAACGACGGAACTACTCACTAATCATCATGAAAATCTCAGAAACAATAGATGGAATCATAGCATAATTCATTGCAAATAAGAAACAATTCATAAAAATGAGTTTTTTTAACAAGAAAGAACAAACCAATAATGTCGCCAATGATCTCCAGCTGAGATTTCTCCAAAGAATAGCCGTCAAAAACCTAATAGAAGTCCCTAAAAAATAATTCAAGTCTCTCCTAAAACTAGGGTAAAAACTAGGTTTAAATACAAGCCAAAATCGTCCAAAAAATCGTGACAAAACTGCCTCTGCGCAGCCCAGAATTCGCATTCCTAGCAGCAGTCAGAGTGGGTCACTCGGCCGAGTGACCCTTGTCACTCGCCCGAGTGACAAACCCTGTAAAATAACAGTAAATTCGGGGTTTTCAGGGGTCTGTCTCTCGGGGTGGCTCGGCCGAGTAGTCTTCTTCATTCGGCCGAGTGAGCAATCATGCTCGGCCGAGTGAGCTTTCTCAGATTTTCCAGTAACTTGGGCTCTTCTCTGTCTGAATTCTCTGTACCACTCGGGCGAATGAGATTTCTTACTCGGCCGAGTAGAATTCCTTACTCGGCCGAGGAAACATGGAAAATCTTCAGTGCATATCCGTTTCACTCGGGCGAGGGTGATCCTTCACTCGGCCGAATGAGCAGTCTTGCTCGGCCGAGTGACGTGCTCCTGAGCTCCTTTCTTCTCTTTTTCACCTCCTCGTCGATCCTATGAAATTCCTTCTTCATCCGCTCATCCTCTATCGCTGATAAGTCCTCCAATAAGCCGTGGGCAACACTCCTAAGTGCGTGAAAATCCTCTGATCTCATTTTCACTCCAAATCGCTCCATATTTCCTGAAATGCGACAAAAAAAGAAATAGTGAAAAGCATCGCAATATCGTCGAATAATCGTGAAAAACGCAATATGGGCAATCAAAACGTCATGAAAACATGCAGAAAAAAGGTGTAAAATATGGAGTGATCAAAATCCCCCAAGCTTACCTCTTACTCGTCCTCGAGGAAGAAAAGTAAAAGGCGAACCCGATGGATAAAAATAAGGAAAAGGAAAAAAGAAATAGAAGATAGGAAAGAAAACAAAGAGGGAGGTGCTAGATCATTTTCTCAGGATGTGGATTTTCTTACTCAAATAGCACACGACGAATATAAAACACATGCCAAAGATTTTTATCTCGATATCATAATATAAGGATGCATTCAAAATAGAAACCCAAGAATATCAAAATAGTATGAAATATGGAATCATTCTAGAATTAACATCGTCTGAAGCATCTAAAGCGGTATACATAATCATAGACCACACTTTTTTTCAACTGAATGTTTCTATTTGGAGTATAAGAGATATCACACAATATGAAGCAATAAGAATAGAGAGGCGTGGTTTTCATGAAATGCATGCTAAGTTTCAATTCCTGGATTTTGTAAAACTTTTAGTAATCTCACCGAGTATAGAAAATTACCTAGTTTAGGTTGTCATGCACAGTCAAGTAGTCGCTCACACACACATCATTGGATCCTCTCCCCAAACTTATCTATAAGCGTGGTGGCATCAAATCTAGCAATAAGAACATTCCACATTTTTAAAGCTCCAAAAAAATAAAATAAAAGAGGGGAGAAAGAGAGAAAGAGTATGAGATGGGATCATATATGAACTTTTTTTCTCTTTTCTTTTCTTTTTTCTCTTTTTTTCTTCTCTCTCTCTTTTTTCTTTTTTTCATTTTTTTTCATATATACAACTATGATCCCAAATCAAAAGATAGAAAGATATACAAGAATTTTTTTTCTTTTTGATTTTTGTGGGGTTGGAGCATGGATTTTTTAATAGAGAGGGAAAATGCCAATATAAGAATCGCTAAAGGGAGATTTACCAATGATTTTAAGTATAGAAATAATGCTCAAGATATGTGGAGAAAGAAATATATGTAACACTCGGTTCACACTATAGAATGTGCACGACAACTTTCAGCAGAGTAATGTAATCTACTCAGTTTAATCTCAGAAAGTAAACTAATCCAGTTATATCAACCTAGCATTCATTCAATCAACTTGAAGGTGAAGCGTATAGTTTTCATGCAGTAAGAAGTGATATAAGATAAGAAAGCAGTACTCCAAATTTAAGCAATCAATGCGTGAAGCTTGGTGTGTTTTCTATGAAGAGTATACGGTAAAAATAATCAGACTCAGCTAATAAAAGAGTTTCATCCATATTCATACAACAAAAGGCGAGTTACTATCTCGAATGCATAGCAAGACATATCATGTGATATCTGAAATAAAAACCATGGCATGACAAAATATTATGCATATAGAGATAAGCTAATACCACGTCATCATCATCACAGAAAATTCATCTCTAGTAAAAAGGATAAAAGAAATAAGGATAAATGAAAATAAAAACTACTGTACAATGCAGCACACTCAAAGAAATAAGGAAAACGTGATGCATGGAAAAAAATTGAAAAAGTGGGTGAAAATAAGTGTAAAAGCAAAGAAAGTTGGGAAAAAAATAAAAATAAAAGGTGACAAAAATAAAAAGTGCGTGAGAACTCACTTCCCCAAGCTAAAGTACACAGTGTCCTCAATGGGCAAAGTGTGGCACGCTGAGAGACAAAATATGGGATGGGTGAGGATGCATGCATGATGAAAATAAAATAAAAATGAGATGAGTATGCAAATGATGCATGCAGAAATCAAAATAGTACCATGTAAGTGTCCCCAAAAATACTCCCTCTCTCCCAAAAAGGATATAAACAGATATGAGCAAAAAGTGACCAAAACGTGTGTGGAGGAGGGGTGCAAAATCAGCCGGCACAAAATATCCAGAATAATAGCAGCAAAAATATGAAAGGCATCCAGAATATGCCTAGGTGGGTGGTGGGGGCACCAGCACCGTCCTGTGGCGGAGGTGGTGGTCGTGGAGGCTGCTGGGTGGGGGTGGGTGGCTGAGGCAGATGCTCAAGAATCTGGTTCATGCAAGCCTGAATACCAGGAAGTAACGCGACACGGGTCTGGACAGCGCTAACGGTAGCGGAGAGAGCCCGAAAATCTGCTCTAAGTCCACTCATCGTTCCCTCTAGAGCACGGAGGTGCTGAACTAGGGTGTCAGGGGGAGGTGGAGCAGAGGGTCGAACAGGTCGAACAGATGAAGAGCGGGGCTGTCTCACACGGCTACCGTAAAGGATATGTGCGACTGTGGGGTGGTCCAGTGGTGGTGCTATGCTCGCGAAGTGATGCTTAGCCTCTATGGGGGGCCGAGACGCAGGCAAGGTCGAAGAGGATGGAGCAGAAGCAGAAGCAGAAGTGGTGGCAGACGACGAGGCGGGCAGAGAGGTCAGTGACATAGACGTCACAACACTCTCGGAGAATACAGCGGCAGTGGAGACAGAAGAGTCAACGGCTAGGGGGCCGTGAAGTGCACAGGAAATGACTTCCCAGGGGTCGAAAACAATAATGAGGAAATGGTCTCCACCGCGGAGGTAAAAGAAGGCTCGCCGAACTCAAATATAGTGGGGGACGCTCGGGGCTCGCCGCAGAAATGAGATCTATGGACATAGGCACAGTGGTGGTGGTGGTGGACTCAGCTAAAGTGCTCCTGACACTAACAGATGTGTGGACAGAGGTGTCGGAAGGTGCAGACAGGTCAGGCGCAGGCTGGGGTATCACAGGTTCCAGAGGTGGAAGGAGGGGCTCCTACTGAGCACCCTCAGGCTCAAGCACATATGCGGCAGGGATAAGGAGATTCATTGCTGGAATCCACTCCCCGCCAACGGGTCCAATATGCGTACGAGTAGGGCTCGACAGAATCATATAATCAGGGACATAGGGACCGTGCAACCACACCCAGTGGTGCTGACCACGAGGAAGAAGCATCCTCATCCGGGCCATAACATCTATGGAGAGTGAGGTGGGGCCCGGTGGTCTCAGCAAGCCAGCTGGGAGGTCAACTCCGCACAAAAGGGCCAAGAGGGTAATCAGACCATCGCAACAGATGTGTGTACGAGTGCCGACAGAAATAATGATGCGGTCGATGTACCAACTGGCAATGTCAATCTCGACGGCGGGGACCAAAACGTCTCCTCATCGGTCGAAGGACCGCGATCATGTCATCGCGTAGAGCATGTAGAGCTATGGCATCGACATCGTCCCTGGCTCATACCTCGCAAGAAAAGTGGTCGCCATAAGGCGTTGTGCAATGCGGAGGCATGGGTGGAGGATGGCGGAGGCCTTGGCCTGGCTAGGATCAAAGGTGAGAGGAGAACCCGTGATACGTGTCCAAAAAGCGTGCGTGTCGAATGACGGGGGTGGGATGTGCATAGGACTGTAGGCTCAGTCAGGGTCCGGGACAGGGGGCCACTGAAAGAATGTTCTAAGCATGTCGAGAGTGACCTCGCACTCTCGATCCATCAGATGAAAGGAGCATCCTCCAGGGGTATAGTCAATAGAACTACGGACCTTTAGTGTCGGGCGGATGTAAGTGTCCATCGACACCGACAAGAAATCACGCCACCCCACGTTATCATACAACTGGAGTAGCCCCTCTAGTACCCCTAAGCGCTCAAAGTCAGCGAGGTGCGCAAACCTAGTGGGTACGATCGAGCGATGAGAGATACGCTCAAATCTAGCGCACTGAGCGTCATCTCGGAACGTGATCCCCATCGCATCGAACGCGAGGGAGGGCGGTGCCGGTGGTGGAATGGGTGCGGCAGGAGGCTGCTGTGTGGGTGGTGGTGGGATAGGTGGAGGGGAGTCTGCCCTAGTGGAAGAGGAGCCAGGATCGCCTAACCTCTTCCGTTTGGAAGCGGGCTCCCGAGTGCGTGGCCTAAGACGTGAGGGCATGAAGCCCGTGAGGCGAGCCTGTTGGATATGGACGACATGAATACACCCATGAGGGGATGTATGAGGGAATACGGACCTCAGATGTCGCGTGCACGAAGGGAACCTTTTCTCATGTGAAAAGGACCACTCGATAAGTGGAAAAAGTCACTTTATAAGTGCATAAAGGCACTTGATAAGTGAATGAAGAAGAGGATAAGTAAATGTGCTAATATAGGCTAATAAGCTTATATTTAGTTATTTCCTACAATAACTACCCCTAAAGCCTATAAATAGGACCCAAGGGTAAGGCATTTACACTAATCTAACCATGCCATAAGTTTGCATAAGGCAACTTGTGTTCTTCTTCTCCCTTCCATTAAAATCCTCTTCTAAATAGAGATTTAGGCGGTGAAACGCTGATTCGATCCTCCGTGACGAAGTACCGACCGTTGTGGCGAATCCGAGGGCTAAGTTCAGAGATTACGGTGCCGCGTACGCAAGCGCAAGTCTCTACTTTATTATTCGACTGTCCTGGCTCAGTCGACTGTCCTGGCTCAGATTATAGCCGTTGGATATTTTCTAGCCGTTGATCAGTCGACTGTCTCTTGATCATCAGTCGACTGATCCTGTCGTTTTCACCCAGTTTCTAGCCGTTGCAGATTTGATTATTTGGCTATTTCTTTGGGTTTTGAGCTTGATATAGGATTCCTATATATATGAGTGTGTTGCCATCACTTGAGAACTCTTGACACCACTTGATAACTCTTGACTCTATAGAAAATCTCAAGAGATCAATAAGCCACTCTCAAGCTCCCTCATTTCCCTCTATTGAGCATTCATCTTCCTTCATGCATTGAATTCCAGCTCAAGGGAAATCATCCAAGTGCTCTCAAGCATATTCCAACACTTGGAGATCATCTTCCATGCCTTGCATTCATTCATGAGTAAGCATCTCAAGGCATAGGTAAGAGTATTTACTTTACAGTGTGTAATTTGTTTTCTTATTTCTCTTTGTGGGATTAGGATACTCTCTTTGTGGGAGTTTCTCTCTTTGTGGGAGGTTGTCTCTTTGTGGGACTAGGGAATTCTCTTTGTGGGAATTAACTCTCTGTGTAGGAGTTCTAGTGTCCTAGTGTAGGGCTAACCCTAATTCTCTGAGTGGGAGTTAGTGATTCTCTGCGTGGGAGTCTTGATCCTTGTGTAGGATTGGTTGGGTCCTTGTGTAGGGCATATATCCTCTTTGTGGGGGTATCTCCTTGTGAGATTTGTATTCACTTCTCTGTGTGGGATTATAGTGAATATTGGTGAGGCTGGATGTACCCAAGTTTGGGGAACCATTGTAAATCTTTGTGTTTGCGTTTGGATTGATTGTGCCATTTAATTCCTCTTGCATTCATAATTCCGTATTTGCAAGTTAAATTTTATTTGGACAATTTTATTGCCATTACACTATTCACACCCCCCCCCCCCCCCCCCCCCCCTCTAGTGTGTTGTTAGTATTGCAATGGTTAGACGATCCCTACAATTGGTATCAGAGCGAGGTTAAAGCATATTGCAACGATGGCATTCAACTATACTTCCGCGCCTCATAAAGAAGGTCTTTCTACCGTCCGACCCCCGCTCTTCAACGGAACCAACTACCCGAGTTGGAAGATCAGGATGATGGTCTACTTAAAGAGTCACGACCTTTGGGACATAACGGAGTCACCCTTCGAGGAGCCTTCTACTCCCGCGGCTTTGAGAATTAAAGCGGAGAAGGACTTGATCAAAGTCAATGCTAGGGCTATGTGTGTTCTCCATTGCGCCCTCACTCCGGATGAGTTCGATCGCATCTCCATGTGCAAATCGGCTAATAGTATTTGGCATACATTGGAGATCTCTCATGAAGTGCTACTTCAACATAAGGAAGAGATCCAGTCAACCAAGCCCGAGAAGAAAAAGGGGGTTGCTCTTCATGATGAGAAGGAGTCTTTCAAATGGAAAAAGCAGTTCCAACAAGAAGCTCCAAGTGAAGATGAAGAAGATCTTAGCGACGATGACTACATCGAGCTTGCCAAGCAATTCAAGAATTTCAAGGCATTCCTCAAGGATAATCAAGGTATGTCTTCATCAAAGTTTGTCTCACAGTCTAACAAGATGGTTTGTCTCAACTGCAGTGGAATAGGTCATGTGGCTACCGAATGCCCTTCCAAATCCATCAAAGAAACTTATAAGGGTAAAGGGAAGAAACATTGGATAGCCAAGTCCGAGGTCAAGAACCAAAAGAAGGGACTTATCGGCACATTTGATGATTCCGATGGGGACACATCTAATGATGAAGGAGAAGATGACAAGGAGCACGATCAAAGGTGTTTCGTTGCCCTTGATGACTCTTCATCAATTTCATCTAAATCTAGCGATGAAGAGATAGAGACATGGCTCAACTCCAATGAAGAAAGTTGCTTCATGGCTAATGGGGAAGAGTCTTTGTCAAGCTCAAGCGAGGAGGAAAGTGATGAAGAAACCGAGGAGGAAAAGCCATCATATGAGGAGCTTGAATACCGCCTAACTGTGGCCTCCAATTTGGCAAGTAAGTGCATCGATTCATATGATAAAATGAAAGCTAAACTTGATAATGCTATGAGTAGGGTGCATGAGTTAGAATCATCTAGTGTAAATATTCATGATGAAAATCATGTTTATGACACTTGTGAGAGAGACACACTTCTCTCTCAAGTTAAGGAATTGAGTCTCTCTAATGAAAATCCCATTGCTCAAAACCTTAGCTTAGATGCTCACATTCAACAACTTACGTTGAAATGTGAAGAGGAATCCCGGAAGCTCATAAGCTTTGTGTATTCTAGGGATTCACTCCACGATTTGTTAGAAAAACAACATCCGGCAAATCATAGAGGAGGTTTGGGTTATATTCAAAATGTGGTTCCCAAACCCACCTCTAATTCTTCTTTTGGTGCAAATTCAAGAAATATTGCTAAAGCACCTAAGAAGAATCACCATGCTTTCTTGTACAACAATAACACCAACACGAAGCATGTAGATCACAAGGTGATGAGGAAGAATGAAGAATCTTCATTTTTTGCTAAGAAGCAAAATCTTCATTCTTTGCATGCTAAGAAATTTGTTTCTACACCTAAGCATGCCACATCCTTCCCTCTTGCACAGGCAAAACCATTGTTTAGGAATTCCTTGAGATTATGGATTCCCACTAAGGCTAGTGTGCAAGAGAGAGATAGTTACATCAACTCTCTAGTTAGGGATGTAATCACCTCGTGTGATTACGTTAGGAAATCAAACTCCTATTGGGTTTGGTTACCTAATGTCTAGGTTCCTCACACATTTGCATATTGCATGGGTATTGTACTTCTATGTTTTTTAAGCATACCCATTGATTGTGTGTGTTTCATGATTTTGAAAATATTTTTCAAATTTATCTCTTTTCATGAAAATGGGGACCTTGGGGTTTATTGACATGCATGCATTTTTGATCCATGTGTATGTCAATGGGGGAGTTAATATATTATATGTTTAAATTATTTTAAGACATATTTTAACTCTCATTTCGGATGTTATTTGAGATCATTATTTACATTTGGTTATTTTGGGTCTCAAACCAAACCTCTTGTTGTTTATTGCCAACATGGTTCATGTCTCATTGTTTTTGGCAATATCCTTGTGTATCTTTGAAGCGTGATCTTTCCATATCTATTGCTTTGATACACTTTTTAAGGCACATGGCTCCATTTATTAATTGGTATTAGATCCTAGAAGTCAAAATTTGACCATTTCTATGATCTAGGGGGAGCATGGGATAGTGAATT
Organism: Scilla litardierei; assembly: GCA_030789695.1. NCBI lineage: Eukaryota > Viridiplantae > Streptophyta > Magnoliopsida > Asparagales > Asparagaceae > Scilla > Scilla litardierei. The sequence continues at coordinate 96,758,522 of CM061138.1, read as the reverse complement.
GATACCCACTAAATTTTCAAATCTGGTATCATACATATCTTTTGTTTCTTGCATATTGTCACATCTTGGTTAAGATAACAAATGGGGATATTTTTGATGTCCACCTTTTTGACGACGTCAAGGGGGAGAGATATATGCATTATGTGATCATATCTATAGGGGGAGAGATATATACATATGCATATGGGGAGAGATATCTCTATAGGGAGAGATATATGGGATTAGATAAACCATTCATGTTTGCATGCCTTTATTCTTTGCAATTGGTTTATGTAATCCATGCCTATTATATGTCACCATGTTTTTATTGGTATTATGAGTATTTACCTTTGTGTAGCTCATTTATTAATTGGTGCATATAAGTAGGGGGAGATCATTAGCATTGTGCTTTAATTCTTTATGATTTACATAATGTGTGTCATCATCAAAAAGGGGGAGATTGTTGAGTATTGGTGTTTCATACCAATCGTATTTTGATGATGATCACAACATTATGTTGTTGCTAATGAATCTCATGTTTTTAGTCTCTCAGTTTATTTCAAGGATATCTTTCTTGGAGACTAATCACTTGGTGTACGGATGGACATCATGTGAAGAAGGGCCAAAGTTTGGACTCAAGGAGTGCCAAAGCTTGGAGATGATGGAGAGCAATCAAGGCATCAAGATTGAAGACTTAGACTCTTAAGAAAGCATTGTAATACATGTAATTTACTTTATTGCTTTCTCTCTCTTTTGCGTCTAGGGTTGATGTAATGCCTTGCTAGATGGTTTGCTCATTCATGCACATGCATTCAACCATCTTAGTGAACCTTAGGATTATCATAGAATCCAACCCAATAGGTTCACTCTTTCCGTCAGTCGCCTGTTGAGGGAAACACAGCCGACTGGGTGATTTCCAGTCGCCTGTAGATCCTTCTACAGTCGCCTGATCTGCACAGCTCAAGTCAACATTTCTATTGACTCAAACTTGAGCTTTACGCACAGTCGTCTGACGATCAGTTTTCAGTCGCCTGTATATTTACACTCACCTGGAAATTGGCCAACAGTCGCCTGTCTAGCGTAAGTGCAATCTCTGCATCTCTCTGTCTTCTCTCCATACTTTACAGTAGTTGACTGATGAATAATGTACAGTCGCCTGACTATTTGACAGTCGACTGTATTATTAACATCAGTCGCCTGTGCGAAGAATTGGAGAAAGAGTGCAGCTCTCTGTTTCGATCCATCCCCTGCAGCAGTCGTCTGCTGAAGGATTAACAGGCGCCTGTCCTGTTTGTCAGTCGACTGTATTGACTTCGTCAGTCGACTGTCCTGGCTCAGATTATAGCCGTTGGATATTTTCTAGCCGTTGATTAGTCGACTGTCTCTTGATCATCAGTCGACTGATCCTGTCGTTTTCACCCAGTTTCTAGCCGTTGCAGATTTGATTATTTGGCTGTTTCTTTGGGTTTTGGGGCTTGATATAGGATTCCTATATATATGAGTGTGCTGCCATCACTTGAGAACTCTTGACAACACTTGATAACTCTTGACTCTATAGAAAATCTCAAAAGATCAATAAGCCACTCTCAAGCTCCCTCATTTCCCTCTATTGAGCATTCATCTTCCTTCATGCATTGAAGTCCAGCTCAAGGGAAATCATCCAAGTGCTCTCAAGCATATTCCAACACTTGGAGATCATCTTCCATGCCTTGCATTCATTCATGAGTAAGCATCTCAAGGCATAGGTAAGAGTATTTACTTTACAGTGTGTAATTTGTTTTCCTATTTCTCTTTGTGGGATTAGGATACTCTCTTTATGGGAGTTTCTCTCTTTGTGGGAGGTTGTCTCTGTGTGGGACTAGGGAATTCTCTTTGTGGGAATTAACTCTCTGTGTGGGAGTTCTAGTGTCCTAGTGTAGGGCTAACCCTAATTCTCTGAGTGGGAGTTAGTGATTCTCTGTGTGGGAGTCTTGATCCTTGTGTAGAATTGGTTGGGTCCTTGTGTAGGACATAAATCCTCTTTGTGGGGTATCTTCTTGTGAGATTTGTATTCACTTCTCTATGTGGGATTATAGTGAATATTGGTGAGGCTGGATGTACCCATGTTTGGGGAACCAGGGTAAATCTTTGTGTTTGCGTTTGGATTGATTGTGCCATTTAATTCCTCTTGCATTTATAATTCCGCATTTGCAAGTTAAATTTTATTTGAACAATTTTATTGCCATTACACTATTCATCCCCCCTCTAGTGTGTTGTTAGTATTGCAAGGGTTAGACGATCCCTACAATCCCCACTACGGATCATCATACATCTCTGTGAATCGTGAATCTCAATATTACTAGACTTGTGTTGAGGTGAACTAGTCGTAACTAAATATAGAACCAGGCTCACGCTCTCGCACTATTGCCGTTCTATAACAACCTAGATTAGGGCCCACTCTCGTGCAAACCCTAACCTAAGCCACTAGCATGAAGATCGACATCATTGTCCAATCGCATCTCGAGCCCACTCTCGTGCAAACTCGAGTTACGATCTAGGTTGTGATAGTTCGTATTCGTCCAATCTCTTGCAAACGAATATGGATATATATTTATAATAAAAATCATAGCTTTGGTCCAATCTCTTGCAAACCAAGTCTAAAGGATCTCGATTATAAACCTAAATCGAATATCTAGGCCTTCCCATCGATCGGAATCCAATCTCTTGCAAACCCCAAATCGATGGAAATTCCTAGCTATCCGTAATAAATCAATCACAACCTAACCCCTTTAGCAATTCTAGCAACATAGAGATTCATTCATCACAAATCTGAAATTAGATCCATAGGGTTCGTCCCTTTGCCCTAGAACATTGATTCTACTCAAGCATAGCACTAACGATGGAGAAATCGATAAAAACATTGCTTGCATATATAAAGATATCAAATCAAAGATTCAAATGATAAGAACAAAGATACTTAGCTTTGATGAAGAATTCCAATCCAAATACAAGCTTTTTGATCCAAGAGGGTGCCTAGGGCATGACCTAACCTCTAAAATAATCCCTAAGAAAACATATGGGGAACTCCCTCTAATGATAGCTACAAACCCCTTATATAGCCCCCAAAAAACCCTAGCAAAAGCCCCTAAAATCGCCCAAAAAATCGTGACCAAACTACCCTTCCGCAGCCCAGAAATCGCAACTCTTGCAACAGGCGGAGCGGCTCACTCGGCCGAGTGAAAAGCTCACTCGGCCGAGTGAGAATTCCTGCAGAAATTCCAGAAAACAGCACTCTGTCAAAAACTGTTAAAAACTAGTCACTCGGCCGAGTGAAAGTGTCTGTAACGACTGCTTTTCTTGTATCTGGATTTATTATAATATAATATATGTTTTGGTGGATTTTCTCCTCATGTGTGGTTTTCGTCTCCATAGATTTCATTTTCGATCGATTCGTCGTATTTTCTCGTTTCTTCCTTAGGATCGTCGATTTCGAAGTAAGTCACTCGTGACGGGCTTCATAACGGTCGTATCTAACTATTAGATCAAGCCTAGGAGTCTTAGGAATCGATCCCGGGGCCCCGCGCTCCGTATCGGTACTTTTGGTGCTCATTAGCCGGTGTAAGAAGGGCCACCGACCGACTAGATGACGATCCAGTCGGTCGGCAATCTTTCTTGGACCGACTAATTGGCTTTCTAAAATTATTCAGGAGTTACTGTTTATCGTTAGTCGGTCTAAGAACGTTGGTTGACCGACTAGGTTGCAAACTAGTCGGTCAGCAATGCTTCTTGAATCGACTAACTCATCATCTTATTTTTGTATCAGCTACTGTTTACTCTTAGTCGGTCTAAGAACGTTCATCGACCGACTAGATGCCAAACTAGTCGGTCAGTATTTGTTCATGGACCGACTAACTCTAAAATCCTATTTTCGTTCAGAAGTTACTGTTTGCACTTAGTCGGTCTGCGTTGGTCGACCGACCGACTAGTTGCCAAACTAGTCGGTCAGTGGTTGCTCTTTGACCGACTAACTAGTGTTGAAACCCTAATTTCTGGGCAGCCGCCAGCCCATCCTATTTAAACCCAACCCAAACGATTTCATCTTCTCCAACACGACCCAAAACCCTAAAATCTTCCCCCTTCAACCCCCATCTTCCTCCAAGCTCCATTCCTTCATTCCAAGCCCTAAATCCATCATCCAAACCATCCATCTACTCTATCTACCTCTCATCTTCCCCAAAATCTCATCAAAACCCATCAAAATCCCCAAATCCCCCAAAACCCTAGTTTCCCCAAACTTCTCCAATCTCTTCCAGATCTGATCCTAGGGTTCCCCGGAGTGTTTCTTCCGCCTCCTCTCGGTAAGAAATCGATCTACCGTTGTTTTCTTAACCTATTTATAATTTTATGAAAACCCTAATTAATTTCATGTGTTTGGTGCTTGTTTCCCCCATAACAGCGATTTCCCCCGTAGATAGCATCCGTGTGACGAAGTGGTCATCAATCCCCGGTGCTAGGCAAGTGAAACTTGCCACTTATGGTTTAGGCCATGTTTAGGCCATTTGCTAGTTGTAGGCGTAAAAGAGGCTAGGCGACGAAATGATACTCGCCTAGGCGCAAATTGGGGAACTAGCTTGACAACGAAGCTAGTTCCGACATTTAGCATATTGCACAATTACCATGTCATGTTTACTTTCCATTAACGATACGCAAATTAAATGTCATGTCATTGCATTCTTTAAGTGTTTATGTGATTGCGTAGCTTTGCTACAAATGCTTGTGTTCCTGGCTCGTGTTCCAGAAGCGGGCCATGTGTTGGTTGATAGCCAATGCCCGAATTGCGTGGTCCCGGCTAGGTGCACCCCTACGCCAAATGTTTAATAATGCGAGCTCATGTGCGGGGCAACCCCAGGCTCACTAGCTGAGTTCATTGTGCGGGGACCCTGGCTCCATTACGTGTGGGTATTGGGGGTAAGAGTTAAGCGACCAATCAACTGGGAGTCTGCCCGATCAGCAACTGTAGTGGTAAGGCGTAAACTCTTGGGTTTGGGGTAGTTGTTAAGCGGCCAATCAGCGAATGTAAAACCATTCAGCTGTAAGGCGTAAACATCTACAAAACAACGTGAATAGTGAATTGATTGAGATTGATAGTAGCGTGACTACTCTTGTCTTGTCTTGTCCCGATGATTGTTCTCTTGTACAAATTGTCTTACCGTGTTTAAATTGTGCACTCATGTTATAACTGCCATGTCATGCATACTAAACTGCTAGGTTGCTAGTTGCCTTACTTTCAGTTTCCTTGCCCAAGTCTTTTAGACTTGCTGACATGTGCCCCTTTACTCTTTTGGGTGACACATGTTAGATCCTGAGCCTGAGTACCTCGTTGAGGACGAGGTGTTTGCTGACGCCGAGCCCGAGCTTGTTTTTGACAGGGAGTACGTGGACACTGGGGACCAGTCCTAGTGTCTTCGTTGTGTTTTACTTTTGTTAGACAGTTGTTTTGTTATCGGTGCGTAGCACCTATACTTTGTTGTTGTCGTTGCTTTTGTTGGCCTTGTTCTGGGCCTTTAGACTCTTTTCTTTTAGCCTGGTGGCTTTTCTGGATGTTGGACTTATTTTTGATGTTGGACAATTTGTGAGATGTGGAATTTTATTTCAGTCTCTCCTTGTGTTATTATTGTTATTCTGTTGTGGTTACATGGACCTGTTTATGTATTGTGGACGCTTATCGGGTTTGGGGCTTCATAGCTCCTCTCCCGTGCGGACCTTTTCACGTCTCGCCTCCATTTTAGGGAAGCGGGTCGTGACAGGTTTTAGTGGTGGCCCATGCAGGTCCTTCTGTAACTGCGATTTTTGGAATATCAATAATAATATTAGAATGTCCAATAAATTAAGTTCGACGTCCGAGTCATAAGCTATGAGTCTAATCTGATTCGTTTTCTGTGTCACTAGATGGCAGGAAGACGTTTCACCCGTGGTGGGGGTAGTGGTGCGATCCCTCATGATGAGGAGCCTGAGCGGGAACCCACCAGCGGTGAGATGATGCGGATGATGCTCCAGATGATGCAAGTGCAGCAGGGCGTGCTCCTGCAAGTCCAGAATGCTCCACTTGCTCGAGCTGCCCGGGCTCTTCCGGATGTTCCTCGCTCTGAGCCAGGAGCGAAGCAATTTCGGGAGCTGGGTCCCGCATATTTTGATGGTTCTGAGGGTCCTCTGGCTGCCGATGAGTGGATTCGGAACATCGAGGACAATCTGAAGATGGCCAAGATCACCCCGGCTGGATGGGTTGATTTGGCGAAGAGGCAACTCAAGGATAATGCTCGGAATTGGTGGGATGCGGAAGAGAAGTTGTTGGTGGAGCCGATAGCTTGGGCTACCTTCAAAGCCAGATTTGAGGGTGAGTTCTTCCCGAAGCCTGCCAAGGAGGAGATGCTGCAGCGTTTTATCGATTTGAAGCAGGGGAACTCGTCGGTGGACATGTATCACCAAGAGTTCATGAGGCTGAGTCGGTTTGCACCGAAGATGGTGCAGGACGCTGAGGAGAGGGCTCAGAGGTTCCTGCAGGGGCTTGCTTCGGAGCTCCAGAGTTTTGTGACCTCTTCTGACCGGGAGTCTTATCAGAAGGTTCTGGTCGCTGCCAAGAGGCAGGAGCTGCTTGTGAACCAGAGGAGGGGGTCTATTGTTGGTGCTGGGAAGAGGCCTATGGAGCAGGCGAGAGCTGTGGTTAGACCTGGATTCAGGCCTAATCAGTCTGCTCAGTTTAAGAGGCCAGGAGGGCCTATTCTGAAGTCTTGCCATTTCTGCGGTAAGCCTGGCCACGTTAAGGATCAGTGTCGGAAGTTTTTGGGCCAGTGCCTGGTTTGTGGAGATGCTTCCCATGCCGCGAAGGATTGTCGGCATGCGAATCAGCTGCGGAGGGCTCCTGTTGCAGTTCAGCCGTTGCAGCAGCGAGCGTCTGTTCCTGCTGGTCGTGGAGCAGCTCTTGTTCCGCAGGGGCAGGCTTTTCGGCAGGCTGTTCCGCCGAGGAGGCAGGCTTTCCTGATGACCGCTGCGGAGAGCGCGGCTGTGGATGAGGTTATCGCAGGTAATCCTCAATCTAGCTGTTACTTTCCTAGCTGGTTTTGATTGTTAGATTATGTTGTTTGCTTGAACATGGTTGTTTGCTAGACTAGGGTTTGATTGTTAATTGCTTGTTAGGTGTGGTTTTGGTGTGCACATTTCCTGCACGAGTCCTCTTTGACTCTGGTGCATCGATGTGCATTATTTCTCGGAGTTTCGTGGAGAGGCATTCCTTGTCGACGTCCCCTCTTCCCAAGAGTTGGAATATCGTCACAGGGAATGGTGTGGTCTCGGTGCATCGTGGTTGCAATTCTTGCTCGTTGGTGGTCTGTGGACATGAGCTTTTTGCTGATTTCATTGTCCACGACATCATCAACTATGATGCAGTTCTTGGGATGGACTGGCTTGCGAGCTTCTATGCTACGATCGACTGTCGGAGAAAGAAGGTGGTGTTCGAGATTCCCGGACATCCAGTGTTTGAGTTCAATCGTGGTAGCAGTTCGCTTGGTCCTGTCAGATTTCGGGACAGGCCGGTGGAGGCTGTGGCTATGCAGATGGAGCTGGAGTGGCCAGCTGTGGTGCGAGATTTTGGCGACGTCTTCCCCGAGGAGATGTCTGGTTTGCCATCTGATCGAGCTTTGGAATTTTCTATCGATCTTGTTCCAGGTGCGCAGCCGATTTCGAAGGCGCCGTATCGTATGGCACCTGCAGAATTGGAAGAGTTGCGGAAGCAGTTGGATGAGCTTTTGCAGAAGGGTTATATTAATCCTAGCGTGTCTCCGTGGGGAGCACCGGTGTTGCTGGTTAAGAAGAAGGATGGTTCGCGTCGCATGTGCGTGGACTATCGGGAGTTGAATGCGGTGACCATTAAGAATAAATACCCGTTGCCTCGCATCGATGATATTTTTGATCAGCTTGGAGGTTCGAGGGTGTTTTCTAAATTGGATTTGAGGAGTGGTTACCATCAGTTGAAGGTGAAGAAGGATGATGTTCCGAAGACAGCGTTCAGGACGAAGTATGGACACTATGAGTTTGTGGTTATGCCTTTCGGCGTAACTAACGCGCCCGCAGTTTTCATGAATCTGATGAACCTGATTTTCTACGACTTTTTGGATAAGTTTGTCGTTATCTTTATTGACGACATTCTGATCTATTCGAAGTCGGAGGAAGAGCATGCCTCGCACTTAAGGACGGTGTTGGAGATTTTGAGGAAGCATCGGTTGTATGCTAAGTTTTCGAAGTGCGAGTTTTGGCTGGATAGAGTTGCTTTTCTCGGGCATGTGATGACTGGAGATGGTATTTCAGTGGATCCCGAGAAGATTAGGGCCATCAGGGAGTGGCCTGTTCCGTCGTCGGCGTCTGAGATTCGGAGTTTTCTTGGACTTGCTGGTTATTATCGGCGTTTCATTAAGGACTTTTCTCGTATTGCTGAGCCGATGACCAGGTTGACGCAGAAGGATGTTGCTTTTATTTGGTCGGATGATTGTGAGGGTGCTTTTGGTATTCTGAAGGAGAGGTTGACGACTGCCCCTATTCTTGTTGTGCCTGATCGCAGCGGTGGATTTGAGATCTTTTGCGATGCTTCTGGCAAGGGTCTCGGTTGTGTGTTGCATCAGCACAGGCACGTTGTGGCGTATGCGTCTCGTCAGCTTAAGGTTCATGAGAAGAATTACCCGACGCATGATTTGGAGTTGGCTGCCGTTGTGTTTGCTCTTAAGATTTGGAGGCACTTCTTGCTGAGTGAGAAAGTGAAGATTTTCACCGATCACAAAAGCTTGAAGTATATTTTCACTCAGAAGGAGCTCAACATGCGACAGCGTCGATGGTTGGAGCTTATGGCGGATTATGATATTGATTTGCAGTTTCACCCTGGCAAGGTGAATGTGGTTCCAGATGCTTTGAGTAGGCTTCCAGCGGTAATGATTTTGACCTCGCAGTGGAGATTGCAGCAGGATTTTTGTGAGTCTGGCGTGGAGATTGTTCTTCCTGGAGAGGCTTCTTCGTTGATGTACATGCAGGTACAGTCGACGATCGTGGATCGGATTAAGGCTGGCCAGGCTGAGGATCCGAAGCTGGTGAGGATTCGGGAGCAGGTGGAAGCCGGTCTGCGGACTGACTTTTTGATTCATGAGGATGGCTCGCTGAGGTTTGGAGCCAGGTTGTGTGTGCCAGCTGGGGATATCAGAGAGGAGCTGATGGTGGAGGCACACAGTTCGCCGTATTCTGTGCATCCTGGTGGCACCAAGATGTACCAGGATCTTCGTCTGAATTATTGGTGGCATGGTATGAAGAGGAGTGTGGCTCGGAGTGTAGCCAAGTGCTTGGTTTGCCAGCAAGTGAAGGCGGAGCATCAGCGTACGGCCGGGTTGCTACAACCGCTTCCGATTCCAGAGTGGAAATGGCAACACATCACTATGGATTTCGTGACTGGACTACCTCGGAGTCCGAAGCAGAATGACGCGATTTGGGTGATCGTAGATCGATTGACCAAATCTGCGCACTTTATTCCGTTCCGAGTGGGACAGTCCACTGAGGCGCTAGCAAGGAGATATATGGAGGTAAAATTCTTTTTACTCTCCGTTTTATTTCCTTTTCCTAGTTTGGATAGTGATGTAACGTGAATCGTGCAGGAGATTGTGCGACTTCATGGAGTCCTCGTGAGTATTGTGTCTGACAGAGACACGAGGTTCACATCTCAGTTCTGGCAGAGTTTGCAGAAGAGTTTGGGTACGCGTCTGAGTTTCAGCACGGCGTACCACCCGCAGACGGATGGCCAGTCCGAGAGGACGATTAAGATTTTGGAAGACATGCTGAGGGCGTGCATGTTGGATTTCAAGGGTTCATGGGAGGACCATCTACATTTGGTGGAGTTTTCCTACAACAACAGCTTCCAGGCGAGTATTGGCATGGCGCCTTTCGCCGCTCTTTATGGGAGGAAATGTCGATCGCCATTGAGTTGGGATGACGTTGGAGATCGGGAGTTGTTGGGACCTGAGATGATCGTGGAGGCCGTGGATATCGTCAGGAATATTCGGGAGAGGTTGAGAATTGCTCAGGACCGTTTTAAGCATTGGGCGGATGCTAAACGTCGTCCTTTGGAGTTTCAGCCGGGCGACCATGTGTTCTTGAAGATTTCCCCAAATCGTGGTGTGATTCGTTTCGGGAAGCATGGAAAGTTGAGCCCGCGATACATTGGACCGTTTGACGTTTTGGAGAGGGTTGGCGAGGTAGCTTACCGCTTGGCCTTGCCGCCGTCTTTGGAAGGAGTTCACAATGTTTTCCATGTGTCGCAACTTCGTCGATACATTAGCGATCCGTCTCATGCGGTGGATTTTTCAGAGATTACCGTTCGCCCCGATATGACGTATGACCAGTATCCAGTGCAGATTCTGGACAGGCGTCAGAAATCGCTTCGGAACAAGATTGTCAATCTTGTGAGGGTGATGTGGCGACACGATTCACCTGGAGAGTCTACTTGGGAGAATGAGGATGAGATGCGAGAGCGTTTCCCACTTTTGTTTCCGGACTCGTGAGTATTTGGAAATTCCGAGGACGGAATTTTTCTTAAGTTGGGGAGGATGTAACGACTGCTTTTCTTGTATCTGGATTTATTATAATATAATATATGTTTTGGTGGATTTTCTCCTCATGTGTGGTTTTCGTCTCCGTAGATTTCATTTTCGATCGATTCGTCGTATTTTCTCGTTTCTTCCTTAGGATCGTCGATTTCGAAGTAAGTCACTCGTGACGGGCTTCATAACGGTCGTATCTAACTATTAGATCAAGCCTAGGAGTCTTAGGAATCGATCCCGGGGCCCCGCGCTCCGTATCGGTACTTTTGGTGCTCATTAGCCGGTGTAAGAAGGGCCACCGACCGACTAGATGACAATCCAGTCGGTCGGCAATCCTTCTTGGACCGGCTAATTGGCTTTCTAAAATTATTCAGGAGTTACTGTTTATCGTTAGTCGGTCTAAGAACGTTGGTTGACCGACTAGGTTGCAAACTAGTCGGTCAGCAATGCTTCTTGAACCGACTAACTCATCATCTTATTTTTGTATCAGCTACTGTTTACTCTTAGTCGGTCTAAGAACGTTCATCGACCGACTAGATGCCAAACTAGTCGGTCAGTATTTGTTCATGGACCGACTAACTCTAAAATCCTATTTTCGTTCAGAAGTTACTGTTTGCACTTAGTCGGTCTGCGTTGGTCGACCGACCGACTAGTTGCCAAACTAGTCGGTCAGTGGTTGCTCTTTGACCGACTAACTAGTGTTGAAACCCTAATTTCTGGGCAGCCGCCAGCCCATCCTATTTAAACCCAACCCAAACGATTTCATCTTCTCCAACACGACCCAAAACCCTAAAATCTTCCCCCTTCAACCCCCATCTTCCTCCAAGCTCCATTCCTTCATTCCAAGCCCTAAATCCATCATCCAAACCATCCATCTACTCTATCTACCTCTCATCTTCCCCAAAATCTCATCAAAACCCATCAAAATCCCCAAATCCCCCAAAACCCTAGTTTCCCCAAACTTCTCCAATCTCTTCCAGATCTGATCCTAGGGTTCCCCGGAGTGTTTCTTCCGCCTCCTCTCGGTAAGAAATCGATCTACCGTTGTTTTCTTAACCTATTTATAATTTTATGAAAACCCTAATTAATTTCATGTGTTTGGTGCTTGTTTCCCCCATAACAGCGATTTCCCCCGTAGATAGCATCCGTGTGACGAAGTGGTCATCAATCCCCGGTGCTAGGCAAGTGAAACTTGCCACTTATGGTTTAGGCCATGTTTAGGCCATTTGCTAGTTGTAGGCGTAAAAGAGGCTAGGCGACGAAATGATACTCGCCTAGGCGCAAATTGGGGAACTAGCTTGACAACGAAGCTAGTTCCGACATTTAGCATATTGCACAATTACCATGTCATGTTTACTTTCCATTAACGATACGCAAATTAAATGTCATGTCATTGCATTCTTTAAGTGTTTATGTGATTGCGTAGCTTTGCTACAAATGCTTGTGTTCCTGGCTCGTGTTCCAGAAGCGGGCCATGTGTTGGTTGATAGCCAATGCCCGAATTGCGTGGTCCCGGCTAGGTGCACCCCTACGCCAAATGTTTAATAATGCGAGCTCATGTGCGGGGCAACCCCAGGCTCACTAGCTGAGTTCATTGTGCGGGGACCCTGGCTCCATTACGTGTGGGTATTGGGGGTAAGAGTTAAGCGACCAATCAACTGGGAGTCTGCCCGATCAGCAACTGTAGTGGTAAGGCGTAAACTCTTGGGTTTGGGGTAGTTGTTAAGCGGCCAATCAGCGAATGTAAAACCATTCAGCTGTAAGGCGTAAACATCTACAAAACAACGTGAATAGTGAATTGATTGAGATTGATAGTAGCGTGACTACTCTTGTCTTGTCTTGTCCCGATGATTGTTCTCTTGTACAAATTGTCTTACCGTGTTTAAATTGTGCACTCATGTTATAACTGCCATGTCATGCATACTAAACTGCTAGGTTGCTAGTTGCCTTACTTTCAGTTTCCTTGCCCAAGTCTTTTAGACTTGCTGACATGTGCCCCTTTACTCTTTTGGGTGACACATGTTAGATCCTGAGCCTGAGTACCTCGTTGAGGACGAGGTGTTTGCTGACGCCGAGCCCGAGCTTGTTTTTGACAGGGAGTACGTGGACACTGGGGACCAGTCCTAGTGTCTTCGTTGTGTTTTACTTTTGTTAGACAGTTGTTTTGTTATCGGTGCGTAGCACCTATACTTTGTTGTTGTCGTTGCTTTTGTTGGCCTTGTTCTGGGCCTTTAGACTCTTTTCTTTTAGCCTGGTGGCTTTTCTGGATGTTGGACTTATTTTTGATGTTGGACAATTTGTGAGATGTGGAATTTTATTTCAGTCTCTCCTTGTGTTATTATTGTTATTCTGTTGTGGTTACATGGACCTGTTTATGTATTGTGGACGCTTATCGGGTTTGGGGCTTCATAGCTCCTCTCCCGTGCGGACCTTTTCACGTCTCGCCTCCATTTTAGGGAAGCGGGTCGTGACAGGTTTTAGTGGTGGCCCATGCAGGTCCTTCTGTAACTGCGATTTTTGGAATATCAATAATAATATTAGAATGTCCAATAAATTAAGTTCGACGTCCGAGTCATAAGCTATGAGTCTAATCTGATTCGTTTTCTGTGTCACTAGATGGCAGGAAGACGTTTCACCCGTGGTGGGGGTAGTGGTGCGATCCCTCATGATGAGGAGCCTGAGCGGGAACCCACCAGCGGTGAGATGATGCGGATGATGCTCCAGATGATGCAAGTGCAGCAGGGCGTGCTCCTGCAAGTCCAGAATGCTCCACTTGCTCGAGCTGCCCGGGCTCTTCCGGATGTTCCTCGCTCTGAGCCAGGAGCGAAGCAATTTCGGGAGCTGGGTCCCGCATATTTTGATGGTTCTGAGGGTCCTCTGGCTGCCGATGAGTGGATTCGGAACATCGAGGACAATCTGAAGATGGCCAAGATCACCCCGGCTGGATGGGTTGATTTGGCGAAGAGGCAACTCAAGGATAATGCTCGGAATTGGTGGGATGCGGAAGAGAAGTTGTTGGTGGAGCCGATAGCTTGGGCTACCTTCAAAGCCAGATTTGAGGGTGAGTTCTTCCCGAAGCCTGCCAAGGAGGAGATGCTGCAGCGTTTTATCGATTTGAAGCAGGGGAACTCGTCGGTGGACATGTATCACCAAGAGTTCATGAGGCTGAGTCGGTTTGCACCGAAGATGGTGCAGGACGCTGAGGAGAGGGCTCAGAGGTTCCTGCAGGGGCTTGCTTCGGAGCTCCAGAGTTTTGTGACCTCTTCTGACCGGGAGTCTTATCAGAAGGTTCTGGTCGCTGCCAAGAGGCAGGAGCTGCTTGTGAACCAGAGGAGGGGGTCTATTGTTGGTGCTGGGAAGAGGCCTATGGAGCAGGCGAGAGCTGTGGTTAGACCTGGATTCAGGCCTAATCAGTCTGCTCAGTTTAAGAGGCCAGGAGGGCCTATTCTGAAGTCTTGCCATTTCTGCGGTAAGCCTGGCCACGTTAAGGATCAGTGTCGGAAGTTTTTGGGCCAGTGCCTGGTTTGTGGAGATGCTTCCCATGCCGCGAAGGATTGTCGGCATGCGAATCAGCTGCGGAGGGCTCCTGTTGCAGTTCAGCCGTTGCAGCAGCGAGCGTCTGTTCCTGCTGGTCGTGGAGCAGCTCTTGTTCCGCAGGGGCAGGCTTTTCGGCAGGCTGTTCCGCCGAGGAGGCAGGCTTTCCTGATGACCGCTGCGGAGAGCGCGGCTGTGGATGAGGTTATCGCAGGTAATCCTCAATCTAGCTGTTACTTTCCTAGCTGGTTTTGATTGTTAGATTATGTTGTTTGCTTGAACATGGTTGTTTGCTAGACTAGGGTTTGATTGTTAATTGCTTGTTAGGTGTGGTTTTGGTGTGCACATTTCCTGCACGAGTCCTCTTTGACTCTGGTGCATCGATGTGCATTATTTCTCGGAGTTTCGTGGAGAGGCATTCCTTGTCGACGTCCCCTCTTCCCAAGAGTTGGAATATCGTCACAGGGAATGGTGTGGTCTCGGTGCATCGTGGTTGCAATTCTTGCTCGTTGGTGGTCTGTGGACATGAGCTTTTTGCTGATTTCATTGTCCACGACATCATCAACTATGATGCAGTTCTTGGGATGGACTGGCTTGCGAGCTTCTATGCTACGATCGACTGTCGGAGAAAGAAGGTGGTGTTCGAGATTCCCGGACATCCAGTGTTTGAGTTCAATCGTGGTAGCAGTTCGCTTGGTCCTGTCAGATTTCGGGACAGGCCGGTGGAGGCTGTGGCTATGCAGATGGAGCTGGAGTGGCCAGCTGTGGTGCGAGATTTTGGCGACGTCTTCCCCGAGGAGATGTCTGGTTTGCCATCTGATCGAGCTTTGGAATTTTCTATCGATCTTGTTCCAGGTGCGCAGCCGATTTCGAAGGCGCCGTATCGTATGGCACCTGCAGAATTGGAAGAGTTGCGGAAGCAGTTGGATGAGCTTTTGCAGAAGGGTTATATTAATCCTAGCGTGTCTCCGTGGGGAGCACCGGTGTTGCTGGTTAAGAAGAAGGATGGTTCGCGTCGCATGTGCGTGGACTATCGGGAGTTGAATGCGGTGACCATTAAGAATAAATACCCGTTGCCTCGCATCGATGATATTTTTGATCAGCTTGGAGGTTCGAGGGTGTTTTCTAAATTGGATTTGAGGAGTGGTTACCATCAGTTGAAGGTGAAGAAGGATGATGTTCCGAAGACAGCGTTCAGGACGAAGTATGGACACTATGAGTTTGTGGTTATGCCTTTCGGCGTAACTAACGCGCCCGCAGTTTTCATGAATCTGATGAACCTGATTTTCTACGACTTTTTGGATAAGTTTGTCGTTATCTTTATTGACGACATTCTGATCTATTCGAAGTCGGAGGAAGAGCATGCCTCGCACTTAAGGACGGTGTTGGAGATTTTGAGGAAGCATCGGTTGTATGCTAAGTTTTCGAAGTGCGAGTTTTGGCTGGATAGAGTTGCTTTTCTCGGGCATGTGATGACTGGAGATGGTATTTCAGTGGATCCCGAGAAGATTAGGGCCATCAGGGAGTGGCCTGTTCCGTCGTCGGCGTCTGAGATTCGGAGTTTTCTTGGACTTGCTGGTTATTATCGGCGTTTCATTAAGGACTTTTCTCGTATTGCTGAGCCGATGACCAGGTTGACGCAGAAGGATGTTGCTTTTATTTGGTCGGATGATTGTGAGGGTGCTTTTGGTATTCTGAAGGAGAGGTTGACGACTGCCCCTATTCTTGTTGTGCCTGATCGCAGCGGTGGATTTGAGATCTTTTGCGATGCTTCTGGCAAGGGTCTCGGTTGTGTGTTGCATCAGCACAGGCACGTTGTGGCGTATGCGTCTCGTCAGCTTAAGGTTCATGAGAAGAATTACCCGACGCATGATTTGGAGTTGGCTGCCGTTGTGTTTGCTCTTAAGATTTGGAGGCACTTCTTGCTGAGTGAGAAAGTGAAGATTTTCACCGATCACAAAAGCTTGAAGTATATTTTCACTCAGAAGGAGCTCAACATGCGACAGCGTCGATGGTTGGAGCTTATGGCGGATTATGATATTGATTTGCAGTTTCACCCTGGCAAGGTGAATGTGGTTCCAGATGCTTTGAGTAGGCTTCCAGCGGTAATGATTTTGACCTCGCAGTGGAGATTGCAGCAGGATTTTTGTGAGTCTGGCGTGGAGATTGTTCTTCCTGGAGAGGCTTCTTCGTTGATGTACATGCAGGTACAGTCGACGATCGTGGATCGGATTAAGGCTGGCCAGGCTGAGGATCCGAAGCTGGTGAGGATTCGGGAGCAGGTGGAAGCCGGTCTGCGGACTGACTTTTTGATTCATGAGGATGGCTCGCTGAGGTTTGGAGCCAGGTTGTGTGTGCCAGCTGGGGATATCAGAGAGGAGCTGATGGTGGAGGCACACAGTTCGCCGTATTCTGTGCATCCTGGTGGCACCAAGATGTACCAGGATCTTCGTCTGAATTATTGGTGGCATGGTATGAAGAGGAGTGTGGCTCGGAGTGTAGCCAAGTGCTTGGTTTGCCAGCAAGTGAAGGCGGAGCATCAGCGTACGGCCGGGTTGCTACAACCGCTTCCGATTCCAGAGTGGAAATGGCAACACATCACTATGGATTTCGTGACTGGACTACCTCGGAGTCCGAAGCAGAATGACGCGATTTGGGTGATCGTAGATCGATTGACCAAATCTGCGCACTTTATTCCGTTCCGAGTGGGACAGTCCACTGAGGCGCTAGCAAGGAGATATATGGAGGTAAAATTCTTTTTACTCTCCGTTTTATTTCCTTTTCCTAGTTTGGATAGTGATGTAACGTGAATCGTGCAGGAGATTGTGCGACTTCATGGAGTCCTCGTGAGTATTGTGTCTGACAGAGACACGAGGTTCACATCTCAGTTCTGGCAGAGTTTGCAGAAGAGTTTGGGTACGCGTCTGAGTTTCAGCACGGCGTACCACCCGCAGACGGATGGCCAGTCCGAGAGGACGATTAAGATTTTGGAAGACATGCTGAGGGCGTGCATGTTGGATTTCAAGGGTTCATGGGAGGACCATCTACATTTGGTGGAGTTTTCCTACAACAACAGCTTCCAGGCGAGTATTGGCATGGCGCCTTTCGCCGCTCTTTATGGGAGGAAATGTCGATCGCCATTGAGTTGGGATGACGTTGGAGATCGGGAGTTGTTGGGACCTGAGATGATCGTGGAGGCCGTGGATATCGTCAGGAATATTCGGGAGAGGTTGAGAATTGCTCAGGACCGTTTTAAGCATTGGGCGGATGCTAAACGTCGTCCTTTGGAGTTTCAGCCGGGCGACCATGTGTTCTTGAAGATTTCCCCAAATCGTGGTGTGATTCGTTTCGGGAAGCATGGAAAGTTGAGCCCGCGATACATTGGACCGTTTGACGTTTTGGAGAGGGTTGGCGAGGTAGCTTACCGCTTGGCCTTGCCGCCGTCTTTGGAAGGAGTTCACAATGTTTTCCATGTGTCGCAACTTCGTCGATACATTAGCGATCCGTCTCATGCGGTGGATTTTTCAGAGATTACCGTTCGCCCCCGATATGACGTATGACCAGTATCCAGTGCAGATTCTGGACAGGCGTCAGAAATCGCTTCGGAACAAGATTGTCAATCTTGTGAGGGTGATGTGGCGACACGATTCACCTGGAGAGTCTACTTGGGAGAATGAGGATGAGATGCGAGAGCGTTTCCCACTTTTGTTTCCGGACTCGTGAGTATTTGGAAATTCCGAGGACGGAATTTTTCTTAAGTTGGGGAGGATGTAACGACTGCTTTTCTTGTATCTGGATTTATTATAATATAATATATGTTTTGGTGGATTTTCTCCTCATGTGTGGTTTTCGTCTCCGTAGATTTCATTTTCGATCGATTCGTCGTATTTTCTCGTTTCTTCCTTAGGATCGTCGATTTCGAAGTAAGTCACTCGTGACGGGCTTCATAACGGTCGTATCTAACTATTAGATCAAGCCTAGGAGTCTTAGGAATCGATCCCGGGGCCCCGCGCTCCGTATCGGTACTTTTGGTGCTCATTAGCCGGTGTAAGAAGGGCCACCGACCGACTAGATGACAATCCAGTCGGTCGGCAATCCTTCTTGGACCGGCTAATTGGCTTTCTAAAATTATTCAGGAGTTACTGTTTATCGTTAGTCGGTCTAAGAACGTTGGTTGACCGACTAGGTTGCAAACTAGTCGGTCAGCAATGCTTCTTGAACCGACTAACTCATCATCTTATTTTTGTATCAGCTACTGTTTACTCTTAGTCGGTCTAAGAACGTTCATCGACCGACTAGATGCCAAACTAGTCGGTCAGTATTTGTTCATGGACCGACTAACTCT
The DNA here is from genome assembly GCA_030789695.1 of Scilla litardierei. Classification (NCBI taxonomy): domain Eukaryota; kingdom Viridiplantae; phylum Streptophyta; class Magnoliopsida; order Asparagales; family Asparagaceae; genus Scilla; species Scilla litardierei. The sequence goes on along the minus strand of CM061138.1, from coordinate 96,740,057 downwards.
AAAATCCTATTTTCGTTCAGAAGTTACTGTTTGCACTTAGTCGGTCTGCGTTGGTCGACCGACCGACTAGTTGCCAAACTAGTCGGTCAGTGGTTGCTCTTTGACCGACTAACTAGTGTTGAAACCCTAATTTCTGGGCAGCCGCCAGCCCATCCTATTTAAACCCAACCCAAACGATTTCATCTTCTCCAACACGACCCAAAACCCTAAAATCTTCCCCCTTCAACCCCCATCTTCCTCCAAGCTCCATTCCTTCATTCCAAGCCCTAAATCCATCATCCAAACCATCCATCTACTCTATCTACCTCTCATCTTCCCCAAAATCTCATCAAAACCCATCAAAATCCCCAAATCCCCCAAAACCCTAGTTTCCCCAAACTTCTCCAATCTCTTCCAGATCTGATCCTAGGGTTCCCCGGAGTGTTTCTTCCGCCTCCTCTCGGTAAGAAATCGATCTACCGTTGTTTTCTTAACCTATTTATAATTTTATGAAAACCCTAATTAATTTCATGTGTTTGGTGCTTGTTTCCCCCATAACAGCGATTTCCCCCGTAGATAGCATCCGTGTGACGAAGTGGTCATCAATCCCCGGTGCTAGGCAAGTGAAACTTGCCACTTATGGTTTAGGCCATGTTTAGGCCATTTGCTAGTTGTAGGCGTAAAAGAGGCTAGGCGACGAAATGATACTCGCCTAGGCGCAAATTGGGGAACTAGCTTGACAACGAAGCTAGTTCCGACATTTAGCATATTGCACAATTACCATGTCATGTTTACTTTCCATTAACGGTACGCAAATTAAATGTCATGTCATTGCATTCTTTAAGTGTTTATGTGATTGCGTAGCTTTGCTACAAATGCTTGTGTTCCTGGCTCGTGTTCCAGAAGCGGGCCATGTGTTGGTTGATAGCCAATGCCCGAATTGCGTGGTCCCGGCTAGGTGCACCCCTACGCCAAATGTTTAATAATGCGAGCTCATGTGCGGAGCAACCCCAGGCTCACTAGCTGAGTTCATTGTGCGGGGACCCTGGCTCCATTACGTGTGGGTATTGGGGGTAAGAGTTAAGCGACCAATCAACTGGGAGTCTGCCCGATCAGCAACTGCAGTGGTAAGGCGTAAACTCTTGGGTTTGGGGTAGTTGTTAAGCGGCCAATCAGCGAATGTAAAACCATTCAGCTGTAAGGCGTAAACATCTACAAAACAACGTGAATAGTGAATTGATTGAGATTGATAGTAGCGTGACTACTCTTGTCTTGTCTTGTCCCGATGATTGTTCTCTTGTACAAATTGTCTTGCCGTGTTTAAATTGTGCACTCATGTTATAACTGCCATGTCATGCATACTAAACTGCTAGGTTGCTAGTTGCCTTACTTTCAGTTTCCTTGCCCAAGTCTTTTAGACTTGCTGACATGTGCCCCTTTACTCTTTTGGGTGACACATGTTAGATCCTGAGCCTGAGTACCTCGTTGAGGACGAGGTGTTTGCTGACGCCGAGCCCGAGCTTGTGTTTGACGGGGAGTACGTGGACACTGGGGACCAGTCCTAGTGTCTTCGTTGTGTTTTACTTTTGTTAGACAGTTGTTTTGTTATCGGTGCGTAGCACCTATACTTTGTTGTTGTCGTTGCTTTTGTTGGCCTTGTTCTGGGCCTTTAGACTCTTTTCTTTTAGCCTGGTGGCTTTTCTGGATGTTTGACTTATTTTTGATGTTGGACAATTTGTGAGATGTGGAATTTTATTTCAGTCTCTCCTTGTGTTATTATTGTTATTCTGTTGTGGTTACAGGGACCTGTTTATGTATTGTGGACGCTTATCGGGTTTGGGGCTTCATAGCTCCTCTCCCGTGCGGACCTTTTCACGTCTCGCCTCCATTTTAGGGAAGCGGGTCGTGACAGTGTCACTCAGCCGAGTGACACTGATACGCGAATTCCAGCTCTGCAGCATCAACTTGCAGAAATTCTCCAGATTTCATGCGACCTCCGATTGGCACGTTCTTGGCGGCGTTGGAACCGTCATGAAGTCTACTATCCATAAAAAATATGAGAAAAATACTTTGACCTCTGGAATGAAAGAAGATTTGAAAAGAGTGGAAGGCTGTCTGAAAATCTGGGCGCTCGTGTCATCAGCTTCACTCGGCCGAGTGGGATTCTTCACTCGGGTGAGTGGACTTCTCTACTCGGCCGAGTAGGTCTTCTAATGTTCTCCCCAAAATTCCAGAGAGTCGGCTTTGATTTCTTTCAGAAGTCCTGACTCACTCGGGCGAGTGGCGATCTCTACTCGGCCGAGTGGATGTAACCACTCGGTCGAGTACATTGTGGCTCAAGATCCCTTCATATCAGTTGTACTCGGCCGAATGCGCTTCTTCACTCGGCCGAGTGGGCTATGTTACTCGGCCGAGTGGCCTGTTTCTGGAGTCAACTATTCTTCTCCTCGCCTCTTCATCGATTCTATCGATTTCCTTCTTCTTCCACTCATCTTCCAGCGCCGTTAGCTCCTCGATAGAGCCATGGGCGACGCTCTGGTACATGTGCAAGTCCTTTAAGCTCATTTTTGCTCCCGATTGCTCTATATTTCCTGAAATCCGACAAAAACAAGAAATATTGAATAGTAACGCAATATCGTCGAATACTCGTGGAAATCGCAATATGAGCAATCGAAATGGCGTGAAAACATGCAGAAAAAAGTGTAAAATATGGACCGATCATATGACAATATTTTCAATCATGTGTCAGGCGCTATATCGACAAATCAAATATGAAGCACACTTGAGGAAGCACACGAATAATCTATATCAGACGAAGAGGCAGAAGAACACATGAATACCTACATGTGTTTCACGACGCAAGAGGTAATCTCGGATTCCAACTTTGATGATTTATTAAAAGCTTTCAATGAACTATTTGATAAATATAGAAAATTAAATAATTTGTATAAATCATTAAAAATGAACATGAATTGTTAAAGAATGAACATATTATTTTTTTAAATGATATTCATTTGAGTAAAGACAAACTAAGCAAAGAAAATAAAAATATAAAAGAAGAAAACACTTCACTCAAAAATGTATGTGAAGTCTTTAATATTAGAATAGAAGAGTTAGATAAAAATATATTCTCAATTAAATAAAAATATGATGAAATATCCCAAAATGTCAACAAGTCTAATGAAGGGAAAGAAAAATTGAATGAATCATTGATTAACCAACGTATTTCTAATTTCAAGCAAGGATTAGGTTATAATAATATAAAAACATGTTATTAATAAGTTGCATGTTAATCAAATTAAAAAGAATTATGCATGCAAATATAGCAGACATGCAACTCACTCACATAAAGTGCATCATAATCATTTTGATTAACCACATAGACTGCATTATGATCATCATCATATGATTTCTATGTGGATACCCAATGATGCATGCAAGTTTGACAAAAATGCATATAAATAATCTCATGCGAAATGTGTATTATTTAAGAAACTATTTGTACATGCACACTAGGAAAACAGATCCAAATTGGACTTGGGTTCCGAATAATTAAATCCTAAAGAACCAAATATAAGAAGTTACCAAAATCCAACTGTTTATTTTTAAGGTACCTTATATGAAACGAAGAAGAAAATTTGAAAACAAAAAGAATAGTAAAATTGAAATCAATTTTATCAATGAAAAGAACTAGAAAATTTAAGTTCAAAATATTAAGGTTATAACAAATAATTATGAAGAACTTTACTGAAAATGGATAGTTACTCAATGATACGGATGCCATTAGTCAACCAATGAACACTTACTAGTCAACTAACGAACATCGATTAATGAGTCTTGATTAGTCGACTAATGCAGTTTAAAAATACTATATCAGTTTTTCTGACCTGTTTAGGTTCAAATCCAAATCATTTAAATTAAATGTGAGTCCATAATGATTTTACCCTAATGACTAACCCCAAAGACCCAAAATGAAAAGAGTACCAATGTTTCATGATTATTTTTTTCAGGTACCCATAATAAAAATGGAAGAGTACAAATTGATGCGACTTCATAGAATGATTCTGTGATACCAACACTTGGTACCAAACTTTTGATACTCCCTTTTTTTATGATGCCAAAGAGGGGAGAAATGGTATAAGATGATCAATTTTCCAAAATAAAAACTATCACTATTTATTGCAACAGCTTCGTCGAAAGATGGCCGGCCAACCGATGGCTATGGACCACACACTAACCAACCTGTATCGGGTCGCAAGGCCTGGCTGCTTACCAACTGGCTACTATGACAGACAGCGACTATCATCTGACAACAGATGAATGTAGCAAGCTGTCACTTAGGCATGGTTTGGGGAGTTTGTGTTAGATTTTATTTAATTTAGATCCAATTATTAGATCAAGATTAAACCAAAAGGATAGAGTTTGATTAAAACTAAAACTTCTAAGGATAAAAGTGTAAGATAAGACGTAAAATATTGTTGCTATACGAGAAGGAACAGAGAAACAGAATACTTATCAGAATAATTTCAAAGCTGTGTCGTGGGATGACCACTGACTTGAAAGAAATTACGGCTCGACCTCGGTGGTAATCAAAAGCGCTGATTGCTCCCAAGGTTAACACAGCAGCCTCTATACGCGTCCACTCGTGGTTAGAATCTTTGGAGTTTGCATAGGACAGATTTACCCAGGAGCGAGTGAGAAGAAAATTGGAATGGAGATGGAATGAAGACTCAAGAAGAATTCTGTTTGCGTGTTATTTCTTGAGGAATGAAGAAGGGATATAAATAGGAATTCAAAAATGGCTGTTACAGAATCTTAAACGGCCAAATATTAATCGTGTATTAAAAGGAGGGTTTGAATGCTGCGTATTAAAGCGAGGTGTTAACCGCGTATTAAGGAGAGGCTTTGAATGCTGCAATAGCTGCATCAATCAATTAGTCGTTTCTAACATTTAGAATGAGACATCAATGGGCTAGGTCCAAAAAAGGAAAGTCATAACGTCCAAAAAAGAGAAGTCATGCGCGCCACGCCACGCCCGACACACGTGTGGTGGACCCATAGTCATGTAAGTCCTCTCCCCTTCACAAAAGAGTCGTACTCCTTGGGGCACATCCACAAATCTCAACAAATCCCTAATATACTCCTCCAAGGAAAATTTCCCAAGCAATGTGGGACTAAAGATTTAGTGGGAATAAAATAGAGGCTTTTAAGAGCATTATTTCCAACAAAAAGGACTTCTAGGAATATTTCTTTTGTAATGGTCTAAGTGCCATATACAGTAGAGTGCATATATTTGTGTATCTATGTATTACTATATAGGATTGTGCAACAACTTGGATGGTGTGGATGTCATGTGTGAAATAGTGATGGTATATTATTAGTAGTATGATTGTGTAGTTGTGTAGTTTTATTGTAATATGTGTTAATAATAGATGGTGATTCTTGTGTGTAGTATTTCTTGTATATGTTGCATGGGGTAGTGGCATTTTTGTAACAGAAAGAGGTGTGTGTATAGTAGAGGGGAGTGTGTATAGAAATAGCAAATTAGTAATTAGTTAGTTAAGTGGGAGAGGGGTGTGTGTGTGTAAGGACACATGTTGACTTTTCCAACTTGTTTTCTTAAGAGAAAAAGGAAAGGAAAAAGGAAGTTGAAAGAAAAGAAAAAAGAGAAGAAAAAGACAAAGGGAAGAATAGTGTAGAAGAGAGAAGAGAATGTAGAAGCCTCTCACATTTAAAATTCACCTTTTTCTTCCCCCCTCTTGTCCAATTTTGTGCTTCCCTCTCCTCCCTCTCCCTTGCTCTCATTTTTGACCCAAAATTCATCTTTTTCCCCTCATTTAGTCCCTTGTGCAAGATGCTAGCAAGGGGTTTTGGTTGGAGCTTTTGAAGAGGAGTTTTGAAAGCAAAGTTAGGAGCTTTGTGTGTGGGGGGGGGGGGGGGGAGGGGGAGGATCCTTGAAGGAATTTTTATGGAGCTAAAGTGGAGGTTTAGAGGATGGAAAGAAAGCTTCAAGAGGTATGAATCCTACTCCTTTTATGTGTTCATTGCATAATTGGAATGATAAGATGAAGTTTGTTCTTGTTCAGTTTTCTGCATTTTTACAGCAAGTTAATCCGTGAATATTGATCACTGTAGTTGCGTAGAAATTATGAAAAAATATATATTTGGAAAGCTTATCAAATTTCACACAACTTTCATGTTTTGAACATTTCCTAATTATGTCTACAATTAAGAGTGATTAGCCTTTAACTGTAGCATATCAAAAATTGCAAGCATTGACACTGTCTAACCAAAACAGCCACATCTCTCTCTATGATTGAAATCTTGTGATCTTGGTCACATTGGAAAGTTAACTTCATTAACTAAGACTTTCATGTTTTGATCTCCTTGAAATTCTGATTGTAAGATGCCCTAAAGGACAGACATTTCGGACACAAGAATGCTGCCTGAAAACAGAATATATACCCTGTAGGGACTAGGCTGTGATAATTAGCACACTTACTCAGATTTTCTAAAATTTCATATCTTGAGATGAAGCTTTATAATCTATAACTTTCATTTAATAAGTTTTTCCAAATTCACAATGTAATTGGGCATTTTCAGCCACTGAATTACACCTTGCTGTAATTTCCTGCATGCTGGAATTCTTTGTAGCTATGCAATTCATAATTTATTTCCTTGTGCCAAAAGTGTATATGTTTTTGTGATACAAATGCATGGGATTGTGATGAAATGTATGTGTGCTTTGTGCATATTGATCTTATGTCAAGAAAATCATATTGCTAATGCAAACTTATATGGCTATGCTTGCATTGATGAAATCATGCACAAGTTGTTGCTTTTATTTAAAGAATCATGCACAAGTTGAACTCCCTATTTCTTTTGATGTGGAAATGTGAATATGGAATGTGATGAACACACGGATATAGGACACGGATGGCACTACATAGAGCAAGATCCACAGTAGGAGGCAGGGGAATTCGCTGGGGAACCACCTCTTGACTCCATTGGTAGTTGTCACAGTTGATAATGGAGTAGATCACATGACACTTGCACGCCGGCATAGTTTTGGGATCCCTTGCATTGCATTGCATTATATGCATCACTTGCATCAAGGGTGACATACCATCATATGCATCATGATGTATTTGGTGGTGGATGTGTGTGTTTCACTAATTATGTGCATGCTGCTTTTGTTTAGTTCCTTAGTTTCTTTCCTTATGGCTTGTGGTTGCACATGTTGTGTGTTCACACCTTGCACACTAGTGATACTTACATCATCCTTGTTTTACTTTAAGTTCTTTAATTAGGCGCAATAAGAAGTGCCTCTCATCTCCTTATCATGGTGTGCCTGTTTTCTTTTCCTTTGTAACTTTGTTACTTTATGCATTGTACCTCCTTGTAGCTCATATTTAAACCTTTGTAGTTGTCTTCCTCTTGTTAATTACTACTTCTAGATTCATTAATTGTAGTCATCTTTATGTTCATGCATTACTTTCTCACATACTATACTATTGTTTCCCTTGCTTGCTTGTATACAACTTTTATAATGCCATATTAGCACATAGAGTAGTTTTACATGTAAATGGCATACTAGTTGGCATTCCTACTGGGTCATGCATTGACGCGTCCCACTCGTGGTTTCAGGTAGCAAGGGATGGAGTGAAGATGGAGTTGGCTTCGAAGTCCTTGAAGGTGTAGATATGAGAGTGTGGTTGGGGTGTGAGAAGAGTATGAGAGACTTGTGCTTTGGTTCTTTTTGGCTTTGGGGTTTTTGGTTTAGAGAGTGGTCTTTGATGTACATGGACATGTAGTTGGATACATATATATAAGATCTGAGTTGGCTTTGTTGTTTCTCTGTGTTGCTTCTTTGTTTCTGTACTGTCTGTCATCTCTCTGTTGCTTTGTGTTGTTGTTTGTGTTTGGTACATTGCATGTACTACCCCAGCAGTGCGCACTGGACTGGCTTCAGTCTTCTCTTGTCTTCACCCTCGACTCCATGGGTATCCTAGGGAGCATGGCTTGACATCTTTACTCCCACATCTAATAATATGAGAGAACTTTAGGGATTCTAGCACTATATAAAAGGGTCTTCTTCTCCTCTCAAAGGAATCCAACACTAAGAAAAATCAAGAGAAGAAAATAACTTCAAACTTTGAGGTAGAATTCTCTCCCATAGAAATTCCCCCCCCCCCCCCCCCCCCCCCCCCCCCCCCAATGCTAGCAATGTTTGAGATCGAGTTCAAGTTTGTAGAGAGCGCATGGATCGTGAGAAGTTTCATCATCAAGATGAAACTACTATCATGATGGTTGGTGAGGAGATCAGAAATCTTTGTCGGAATTTTTTTGAAGAGTGGATATCACGTAAGAATATGCAACGTAAGAATATGCAAGTAAAGATAGCACTAACTAATTCTCGAGATCAAAACACAAGTGATGCCCCATCCTTCCAAGTTATAGACTAATCACTCCGCAAATTTCAAAGGTTAGTGCTGACATATCGTTTTAAACCAAATGACTAACTGCTTTCCTTAATTCCTTAGCAAGGATGCCTTGTCCTTATGCAACGACAGAAACAACTCATAAAATCAAAAGGCGAGTGATATCACATTCTTCTAAGTAATAGATTATCCACTCTAAGAACTATCTGTGGCTAGTAATGCCCAACCATTCTAAGTCGAAGGACTAACCACTATGTCCAACTCCTTGACGAGTAACATATTGTCCTTCATCAATGAAGGAATATCAATCCCAATATCAAAACACGAGTGACACCCCATGCTTCCTAGTAAGTAAAAAAAAAACTACTCCATGAACTATCTATACCTAGCGATGCCCGGTCCTTTTAAGTTGAACGACTAACTAAAATGCCTAAATACTCAGTATGCAATGTAATGTCAGTACACAACGATGGACTAATTAGCCCTAAAATCAAATGGTGAATGGCAATGTGTCCTTCTGAGTCAAGGACCAAACACTCCTCGAACTCATCATGATGAGTGATGCCATGTCTTTTTAAGTTGAAGGATTAACCATTATACCTGGCTCCTTGACGAGCGACATGTTATCCTTTCACATTAAAGGACTAACAATTTCCAAAATTAAACCACGAGCGATGCTCCATCTTTCCTAAGGGTGGCAAGCAGGTAATGTAGGTTAGGGTCCGAGTCAGGTCAAGTTTGACTCGACCCGAATATGGGTATACTCAAACCCATTTTAGATTTAATTCGGGTTAGTGACATGAAGCCTCTACCTTACCTGGATGAAATATGGGTCACCTAAACCTGACCCGTTTAGCATGTCTGGTTCAGGCAGGGTATGGGCAGGATTTGGGTTCAGAATTTATGGCATATTTAGGCTGTACATAAAGCCTTTAGTCTTGTGCCTTTGGCTATATATACGGCTTCTTTCTAACTAAAACCCTGGGCTGTAATTTGGAAGGCTAAATTCCATTGAAACAAGAAAACATTGGAAATAAGGAAATCTCTGTTCAAGGTTTTATACTTTTTAGATCTACATTTATGATGATCCATTATCTATGTTTAACATGCTATAAGATAGTATACTACAACTTATTATGGGTTAATAAGCCATCAACATGTTAAAATGTTTGTAAACATTGAAAGATAAAACAAGGAACACAACAATAAACAGAAAGGATCAGACTACAGAAGCATTCAAGATTTGGAAGTCGAGATCTTCCTTAAACACCAGAATGTTGACTACATACACCTACATATTCAGCCATGCGTAAAACTAGAGAACATTTCAATTATCAAAACAACTAGAGAACATTCTGAGCATGGACATTAGGAGGAAGAGGAAGTAAGGGAGAGATAAAGGAGCCAGAGATTCACTCGAGATTTTATCAGAGTTGAGCGGATCATATAGGAGGATGCCTCTTAGATCCAAATGATGGGGAGAATCAAATCAAAAATATCCTAATGTTTTGCTCTATTTTCAAAAAAAAATATATATCTACCGCTTAGAACCTTTCAATTGAATACATTAAAACTGCTCATTAGCATCACATAGGAACAACAAACCCACAAAATATAGAAAAACACTAATAAAATATTAATCAAATACTTAAAACACGGTAACTCAAATAAAGCAAAAAACCCCCATCTTGTCAAGATAAGATATGGATATAAATTTAGCCTAATTTGCTTAATTCAATGTCAAATAACACAACTCATTTCTTATTTTTCCCAAAAAGTAATCAAGAAGCCCACGTGCCCGTTTAAATTTTCTCACCAATCATCAAAATTATAGAGACCAACTTTTACACTCCAAACCAACAACACGATGTATGATGAATTGAGTGACCCATTGTTTTGCGCACTCTCAACGATGGATGAAGGTGAGAGAAACACATCACAGTCTTTTGGGTGTTCGCCAACATGAACTTGTTTGATCCCATAATATTTCTAAAAAATTTCCCTCTCTCTCTTTCTTCTTAATAAAATTTCTATCTCGTCAATAAAGAGTTAAAAGGGGTAAAACAATGATAGGGTAGTTGGTTAAAAGACAACAATCCTCAGTGATGTTGGTCAACATAGCAGGTTGGGCATTAAGTGTAAAGTTTTGAAATGTTATGCAGGTATTTTAGAGTAATTGCCAAGTTTTTCTTAGTTTATAATGATCACTTATAATTTCACAAATTATATTTATATATTTATTAAATTCAAGCCAGTTTGATACGGGTCGATACGAGTTGAGATCTTTGCACCCGTATAGGACCCGAATCTTTTTTTCAAGTCCGAACCCAATTACACCCCTCCTCGTACCAGAAAATCCATGCTAGGTTGGGATGTACACATTGGGTTTAAGATTCGTTTACAGCCCCATGGTCATTTCGAGTCAAGGACTAACCACTCCGTGAAATTCAAAGTCTAACGACACCCTATCCATCTAAGTCGATAGGCTAACAGGTATGCTCAAATACTCGATGAGCACTACCGTGTCCTTCTGCAACAAAGTACTAACTGTTACTGAGATCAAAACACGAGTGATGCCCCATCCTTCCAAGTCAGGGGCTAACCACTCAGTGAAATTCAAAGGCTAGTGGCACCATATCCTTCTAATTCGAAAGACTAATCGCTAGGCCACAACTCTTTAGTGCACGATGCATCGTCCTTTTACAATGAAAGACTAACCAATCCCGAAATCAAAACACGAGTGACGCCGTGTCCTTCCGAGTCGGACTAACAACTCCGTGGACTCTTCATGGCTAGCGATACATTGCTTTTCTAAGTCAAGTGACTAATTGCTATGCCCAACTCCTCAGCAAACGACACCATTTCTTGTAGCAATGGAGGACGAACCACTCCCGAGATTAAAATATGAGTGACACCATGTTCTTTCGAATCAAGGACTAACCACTTATAAAATTCAAAGGCTAGCAATGCATGTCCTTCCAAGTCGAAAGACTTAACTGTTATGCCAATTCCTCACTGAGTGATACCATGTCCTTCCCTAATGACATACTAATTGCTTCTAAGATCAAAGTATGAGTGACATCACATCCTTTCGAGTAACGGATTAACCACTCCATGAACTCTCCCTGACTAATGACACCCTACCCTTCTAAGTTGCAAGACTAACCGTTATGCCCAACTCCCCTGTGACCGATCCTAACTTTGAATCAAGTGACGCATGTCCTTCTAAGTCAGAGGACTAATAGCTATGCCCGAATCTAAATTGAGCAACGCAACACAGACCATAGATGAAGAAGTTATCACTCGATAAGACAAGGGTCTTGACAGCCTGCAAGTTGTGACTACATCGTAACATTGGACTTCTAGGGGTTCCATGGTCATAACATATTCAAGCGAGATGAAATTGATATACCATTAAAAATCTCCATTCCTAAGCTTTCTAACGGCGCCCGAATCGCCAAAGGTCAAAAAATAGAGATATTGCAAGGTGAATGAAATCAAGAAATTCAAACTAGCAACTTCCAGCTTTAAAGTGCCGCAAAATGTTCTTTATTTTCGCTGCTATATACATATTCACAGTAACATATATCATTTATAAACAGCTACAAGACTGGTGACCTGAAGTCTATTACAATGATCTCTATATATTTCCATTCAGACACAAAAAAAAACATCAATAGAACCCCAACAACTAGATGCTCGGATCTTGGATGCCAAAACTAAAGTCTAAACATAAGGTCTCCTAAACGCTCGATAGAAACTTGCCTGCCTTGGCACTTGCCTCGGGTGACCAACGAATGTAGGCAAATGCTCTCCATCAACCCACCATCTATCCTTTCCTTCAGTAAGAATAAAGGCAACAACTTTTTGCAAAGGTTGATGCTTGTGATCTACATTTTGGGGTATGATTGTGCAAATTTTCCTTATGAATGCATCTTACGATGCACATATTCATATTCACTATTCTTAGGAATCAACCGATTCCAGAAATGATCTCTTATGATAAATTAGGTTAATATATTCAGTTTCTCCCTTTAACGACATATCATAGTTTTTTTATTATGCATGAAGCATGCACTCAATTCGGTCATGCTTAAAAGGTTAAAACTTGAACCATATTAGCCCACCAGCCCTTCAGTAGATAAACGGAAAGATAGCTCGCCTTGACCGTGGGTAGCTCTCGAATTTGTAGCGGTACCATTTGTGGGTTTCTGCCGCTGCAAATACGAGATTTGCCACCTGCAGCCAGAAATAGCCTTTCCATCAGTTATGTAACAGAAATTTACTCATAACAAAAAAGAAAAAAGAAAAAAGAAAAAAGAAAAAGCTCCTTAATGCATGTGAATACATAATACCACGAAAAAGAAAAGAAGCCAAATTGTAATGTCTGAGCCTCCACTTGCAACCAATATGCCAGCATATATAATCTGCATGTCAAGAGCCGGTCGATTAATATGACCAGAAGCAGAAGAAAGTAAACAGACAGCTGCAATTTTCAGATCGATAAAAACCCCATTGCCGTTTTGGCTTTCTTTGAAACAAACATGTAAGACTGACCTGCAATTCAATCGGTGCATGAAGCATGCTTAGCTAGTGTAAAATATTATAGCATTCACATTTAACTTCTTTGACAATCATTGGTTAAATGCAGTGTTACATAAACCCGATGCACAGGGATCAAGCGGTAGCATGTGCCGACTCCTGAGGTGTCCAAAACGGGAACGTCATGAAATCCAACGCAAGCCAAGTCTATATTTTACATTTTACATTTTACGTCCAATTTTACAAAATCTTGCCATGTCAAACATGCCAACACAATGCGACAATTGGACACACATGTCCCACAATATGCATGTCTCAAATAAAAAAACAAAATGAGAATGATGGTATCACTGTATTTGGAACTGAGAAAAAAATCAGAAATTTGGAGTTGTTATACAAGGGAAGAAAGAAACAAAGAAAGTTGCTAGTGTTATGTGCTTTTTACTCATCCACTCCAAAACACTCAAAATCGTTTTGTATAACTATGTCAATGCCATGATCATAAACAAGCAGTATGAAAGTGAGCTTATTGCTCAACTGAATATTGAAACGCCAGACAGACAAAGATGCATCCTTGCATCAGTGACCCCCAGCCTATTTTTTTTTAAATTAACCATGTCAGACACTTCAAAGTTTAAAATAGTCGAAGATATTGACAGCTGTTATCTATTATCCAGCTAAATACAAATATGTTGCAAGGTATGGAACAGGTAATCCATTTACCCAATCGATTCATGGTTGAATGTGATAGATGAGGCATCTAAGCACAAAAATATTGGGTTGATATATTGCAACAGAATTTTGATATGGCCTTGATTTCAATAGAACTGTCATTAGAGTGTCTGCAAGGTTTCCTGAGTGAGCAAGCGTCCAACATTGCATAAAACTCAAATTTCAAAGCCTGCTCAGAATATTTGAATTTCTGTATAGACAGCATAATTGATCCAACTAACACCACATAATAGATCTCCAACTGAAATTATACTAACGAAATTATTTTTTACAACAACAAAACTTTCCTAGATGCTATTATACTGATGGCCGCTGGCTTTGCCTGTTAGAGCACAATGCATGTGAAATAGAAAGTAATCCAAACAATGGTGAATATCTAAAACAGATGTATAAACAATCTCCACATGTACACGTCGATTTGTTTCCATATAATCTAATACACATACTAATTTGACATACATTAGAAACCAAACGAGTAAAAATCTGCCCTATACCTCAGTTGTTGACTGCAAATTAATATTACCAGATTTGTGACATGCTTTGGTTCGCCGTGGTGATACATGCATGGAGTACACTACTTTAGGAGGTACATGGCACAAAGGGGTGGCCTTAATCGGATTGCCATTTCATTCATGGTAATTTTAGGAGCATTAGCCATGATCGTTTCGATAATTATGCAAGTAAAGTTTGTGCATGACAAAGAAGGGGCATGTATATAACTGTGAATATGTGTAAAATAAGGATTCACATAACATAAACTTTATCTTTTAACATCTATAAAGGATGTCTTGATCTGATACTTACTGAAAGAATATAACATAAATCGCTCTAAATAAAAAAATGATTTAGATTATAATTATACCAAACTAGATTTTAGGGCACATGCAATCTTGCACGTGAAATAAAATTAAAAATTGAAACTAATTGTAGACTTCAAGATGTATTTGATCTATAAAATGATATATATTAAACATAATATATATATATCGTTAAAATTGATGATAATATTAATTATTATAATAATCATATAATGAATACATGATGTTGGGAATTGACAAGCATCAAGTTAAAGTGAAATTTAATGAGGATGTATCACTGGAATCGAATTGAATTAAGTTGTTTTATTGTATAACAGAAAAAAAAACATTACATTAGTCCATGACATCGCAAATAAGGATAATTGGCAAGGAAGGGAAACATTTGCCATTATAATAGTGAAAATTATCAAAGTACAAGCTTCTAACCCCATACTTCAGAGCTATAATATGGGTCTTTAAGAAAACAAATAAATATATTAAGAAATGGCTAAAATAGCACTAAGTATGACCAAAATAACTCATCAAATCAATTAATCATTTATTGTTCCGTTATTTCTCAAAATCGCTAGTTTTCACGTGCTGGATCTGGAATGCACCATTAACTGGTATGCACAATTTGGATCAAGGCTGGAAAGGGGCAGAACAAATTAGGCAACACAACATTTCATTATTTTGAGCTTCCTAATAAGTCTATTAGGAAGTAATCGTCTTCAATGTATTGTGTTAAATGGAGATAAAATTCACAGAATTGATCAATTCAATATTCGACTTAAAGTGTGCTTCTATACTCATATCAGTAACTCAGAATTTTTGTCAACAAGTAATTATACATAAAATATATTTCTCATACAGATTACAAAGTTCATGCCAATAAGACAGCTGTTTCAAAATTTAAATCACCATGTTCTACATGTTGCATTGAAGCCTCTCCAGGTGACCCTTCAAGACAAAAATGACTTGGATAGTAATGATGATTAATATTTTATAGAGTAATATTGATGAATTTATTAAATCAATGTATAATAGACACTCATATGGCTATGTCAAGCTTAAGTAACATCATCACTTCACGTGCACGCATAGGTTGCTTATAAACATAATTAAAAACACATGTGCCAACTACTTGGAGGGAGCCAAATATCAGAGCCAAATATCAGTGTACTAGAAATAACCCGTGCACGTAGTGCACGGCGCAAAAAAATCCCACGAACAGGATGCGGTGCATGCACACAATCGAAAAGGAGTGAGAAGTGTGGGTATGTGTCGGTATCATCGGGGGATAAAATGTGTAAAAATCTCAATGGCAATCATGTAAATAAGAGGGGATCAGGGGGGAATGCCAATGGCACACTTGTAAATAAAGGGAGGATAAGTGGATAAAGTGTAAAAGGGGGTTGATATGACATAGCCACATGGGACAAAGTCACATCACCCCCCTCAATTGTAATATATAGATGATCTACTTTGTTTTTCTTCTCATGCTTTGCCACAGATTAATATAACTCCTGTAACAGCTAGTTATTTATTTTATCTACAGTCTAGAACTTGCCTCCAGGCAATATGACAGGTTCAATCTGCATTGACAATGAATTTAGCACCAAATTAAATAGTTGATATATTTGTTAACATCCCATTCAAATTTGTGTTTCATCCTGCCTTGAGACTCTTGACTGTGAATTGAGCACCACGGTAGTCATCCGTTAGATAACAAATGTATTGGTGGCAGCAACAATGATGCCCAAAATAGACCACAATGCATCATTTGACATATCATAATTATGAATAACATATTCAATACGGCGTGGCAGTAAAAACTAGCAGTGTTCAAGAAAAACATTGGAACAAATACTGGAAGAAAGGCACCTGAGAGATGTGTGACCATAGTACTGGACCAAAGAAATTTTATCGGTACCAAAAGCATAGCATCAGGGCCTATGGATCTTCCTTTTCCAACATGGCTAACCACATCTACTTTGGGTCTAACGGGACTAACCGTTCTACATGTGTTTTGTTATAATATATGCATTTCTTTTTATCGTACTTGCTGCCTTTATACTTGACTTGTAGACTATAACTTGATTAGCTTTAGTTGCTCATTAATAGTTATTGTGTAAAAAACATGTAATTTTATCACAAACGCTTGTGTATTTAGGTAAAGAGAATTATCTTCGTTGGATTAAGTGCATCACATGTTAGTCATGTACTGTTTCCTTAGTAATTTCGGAAGCGAACATGACAATGGGTGATCATTATATTTTTGTGGAATTCATAACTAGAATAAAATTTGGGTACCTACATGAATCTTTTCACAGCTTAACATTATAAAAGGCCATATCAAGCAAAACATATTATTTAGCATAATTGTCAAAATCATATAATATGCAATACATATATGATATGATATGGACAAAAAAGTATAAATCAGATCGTCATATCAGGGTAGATAAATTATCTCACAATATGAGATATGCGTCAAATGATATGATACAGAATTTGCATCATCAGTATGGTGGCTTATAATTTTGATTAAATTTTGGGATGGACTAATGTTTTAGGTCCAATATTTTCTTAAATTATGCGATATAAATGGCTAAATTTTATAAAGTACATCATGTTGTTATTGGTTCATCTGATCTTCTTTTCTCCTTTATTATTTCCATCTTTAATCCCGTATCTTATAACCACAAGGAACTTTGCCAACTATCTTTGAACCTAGCCAAGTCCTCTCTAAGATGTTTGCATCTTGTCAATTATGTATGAGCATTATCAAGCATCTCCGAGTCCTGTCAAGCCTCATTGAGTACATTTGGGTGTCATCTTGCTTTAACAAATTTACTTCGAGCATTTTTTGGGATCACACAATGTTGTTCCTCCAACAAAAATCCCTCAATTTGTGTTGCACATTTCAGTATTACTCTATTTTGATTTGATCTCTCTATTTTTTTACAACATCAATTTGATCTAGAAAATTATATGCAGCTTATATTGTTTATTTTTAAAATATTGTTAGCTAAATTAATTGGGTGTTCTAGTCTCTATTTTTATAATGTTAGTGTAAACAAGAAAATGATAGGAACCAAAAGCAGATCTGAAATTTATTAGTAAAAACGGAAATAAAATAAGATAGGTAATTACAATTTTGGGGGTAATCGCCCTCCCAAGATGCTGATTAATAGGAGACGTCTGCACCCTCCCGAGAACGAAGTATTCTCCCTCAGAAATAACTCAATAATCAAAACTATAGCATGTCTAGGGCCGGCCGGCCTCCCCGCCTATTTATAATAATATCGCTAAATGTCTAATTACCCAAATACCCCTACATTAATAAAATAACACAAACACCCCAAAATAGGCCCCTTTTGGACCGGATCTAACACTTCTCCGCCCCCGAAAATCCACCTTGTCCTCAAGGTGGTGCATGAAGTGCGTGTGTCATCAATTCCAAGTAGATTGCACGCCTTCTCCCGGGTCAAAAGGATGTTTATACTCAACTGATTAATATTGTCAGATTAAGTGATTGGATGTCAGTTGAATGATTGGTATTATCATGTCTTAATGTTCTTTGATTCACCCATCTTTGTATATATATAAGAAAAAAACCTTTGGCGGGGCTTCATGCAGTAGAGATTGAAGTGCAACCGATCAGCCAACTAGAAACAGTAAAAAAGTAAAAAAGCTCCGCAACTATTTGGCCTTTACAAAGGAAAAAAACCGTGTCCGTTTGAAAGCATACTTTTACAAACTACAAAGTACCCCCTTTTAATTGCATATATTATTAGTCCAGCCACACATATCTCATGTTTATATATATATATATATATATATATATATATATATATATATATATATATATATATATATATATATATATATATATAAGTCATATGGGGTCAAGTGACCAAGGAGGAAAACCGGCAGGTGGACCTCCACGGCCAAGGCCCTCCCACATTTTTTTCAAATTTTTTTCCAATATGATCTACACCTTATGGATGATCATCACATAAAAAATCAAGTGATTCCAACACTTTTTTTCCCATCAATCCATTCATTGCAAAAAGTTCTATATTATTCTGTCGTTGATTTTTGCAATGTGTTGATCGATGGAAAAAAATGTTGGAATCACTTGATTTTTGGTGTGGTGATCATCCATGAGGTGTAAAGCATAATGGAAAATTTTCAAAAAAAAATGTGAGATGGCCTTGCCCGGTGGTGGACCAAGGAGGAAATCCCCTCCTTGGCCACCTAACACTCATTTTTCCTCTATATATATATATATAAGATTAGTGTATAACAAATAACACATGACCAAGTTAATCAAGTGCAGCTGATGTAATAACCGTCCATTGGTCAGGAATCCATCGGTTAATAAACAAACGCACAATATATGTGCTTTACTTTCTCGCAAACAATAAGAAGCGCGTGCGCACGCACGCACATACATATAGTTAGACCATGGTGTCCTGGATTGGACCAAACATACTAATTCATCCTAGTCAAATTTAAAGTTTCGCAACATAAATAGAAAATTCATTCCATTACATGTGATTTAACATATTTAAACTTCTTATAAACAAAAAATTAAATGATTTGGGTTTGCATTACCCATGCAAGACATGATGGCAAAATTCATGTTTCAAAATTTTCATAAAATCTGTCACCACTTGATGCATAAGTAAAATACATCCAAATTATTTGACAGTTATGTATAAATAATTTAAACACATTAGATCATACATTAAATCATATCTAGCGGACTGGATTTTTATTTAGGTTGTCAAACTTTAAATTTGATTAGTATGGTTCGACATGACAAGTTTGATCCAATTAAGTGTACCATAATTTAACTCTCTATATTAAAATATATGTGTGTGCATGTGTTGTTGTATGATAAGGCTCAATAGTGGTCAATTAATACCAACTTGGTTGTGCACACATTCTTGCTATGCTATTAGTTTATTTATTTCTTAGTTTGACCTTCTCAAGGAATAATAAAATTGTACAAGTAAAAAGGTATAGTTATACATATGCTCAACTTTTAATAACTTTTAAGCAATAACACATATAAAACATGACAAGTTATGTGCATTCTTTCTTAATTGCATATACTTTTGCACGTGCCATGAGATCTATTATTATAACACAAAGCTTTGGGATTCTTCAATTTAGCACATATTTTGTGTCACAAACGTTTTCACTATTTTTAACCTTCTTAAAAAATAATATATTTACACATATTTAATGAGTTTCTAAGAATTACAAGGTTAATTATACGTATTTAATGAGTCTAAGAATTACAAGGTTAACTATGCGTACGTCTGTACGTAATTTTTAAAGAAGAAAGACACATTTACAAGTTCTATGCATCTTTTCTATGAATTGCTCCTTTTGCAAGTGCCAAGGGATCAGGTAGTATTGTAGCAAGAATACAACATTTGCTTATACCATAAGTATCAAATTAAGAGTTTATCTTGTGATGCTACTTTGACTAATGGCCTTGTGGTCCTTAAACTAGAAATTTATACACAAGATTTGTGTAATATATGTGCTAGATCGGTTCTTTCATGTTGTTGGCATTTCTCCTTAGTTATCCATTTTTTTATGTTTAATTTTCTCCATATTTTTGATGATACATATAGTTATATGCTTCATTATCTAATTAATTCACACGAGTGGATCATATGATACATAATGATAATAATGAAACCTGATATTGGAATTGTATCATGATTTAATGACTATGTTCTTCAAGATTCATGCTCATAAAAGGCCCAACTCTGTGATAACCTAAGACACATAATGCAACCACCTTGCTTTATACTAGCTTAGGACAGGCAATGAAAGATAAGACACTAGTAAACCACAACCAGACAATAATTTCACACCTGAAAATCTTCAACTATTATTTCCCAACAGAGGACAAGGATGAAGAGACACCTAACCTCTTAGGATTTAAAAGGAGGATGAAAAATCATAAAGAATAATATGATACATAATGATAATAATGAAACCTGATATTTGAATTGTATCATGATGTAATGACTATGTTCTTCAAGATTCATGCTCATAAAAGGCCCAACTCTGTGATAACCTAAGACACATAATGCAACCACCTTGCTTTATACTAGCTTAGGACAGGCAATGAAAGATAAGACACTAGTAAACCACAACCAGACAATAATTTCACACCTGAAAATCTTCAACTATTATTTCCCAACAGAGGACAAGGATGAAGAGACACCTAACCTCTTAGGATTTTAAAGGAGGATGAAAAATCATAAAGAATAATCAATGTAAGTCTTGTAGGAACAAGCAATTGGACCCATGTAAATAGTACTGGAAAAAGATGGAACTTGTAATTTTATTGTCAAATTTTTTGCAAGGTTTCAAATCTTGATTTCGGTCTTGATATCAGGTTTGCGGTATCAGTATCGTTTGTATTGCGAATATCAAGTGATACGTATTGAAAGTATCAGAGTTTGTGTATTCATTACATTAGCTCAATGTTAGATCCGAAATAAGAAGGCGGGCCGCGAGTAGGCGCGCACGCAAGGGAGGCCGCATCACCCAAAGGGCATTTTCGACTCCTCTTTGATTTTGAGTGGCAAACTTGTAATTGTGGAGAGGGGTGTTTTATTCTTAAGCTAGGGCTAGCTGTCATTTTATTTTTATGCTTGCTTATTGAATTGTTTGGAGAAAGTTCTTAGGTAAATTTTAGGAGAGTGCGGACGTCCTCGCTTTAGGCGTCTTGGGAGGGTGGTTGCCCCTATCAATTGTAGCTAATTTATCATTTTTCTTCTATTTTATCTATAAAGTTCAGATTTTGCCTACAAATCTATTAATTTGGTATCAGAGCGACTACGATCCATGGCGGCGTCAACAAAGAGTAAAGATCGAAGCGAAGCGAAGGAGAAAAACCATGCGGAGATCGAGGAGGTGAAGAAAACCATTGCGGGAATAGCGAGTCGATCGTTAAATTGACGACGGCGATGGATCGACTCGTCGCTAAACAATATAGAACAGAGGAAGCCATCGCTCAGATTGTCTTTCAACTTACGGCTCTCGACGGCAAGTTAGGGATCGACGGCTCAAACCCTAGTTATTCGAAAAGGGAATTGCTATTGGGACATACCTTCTTGCTGAGTTTACATACCACTTAATTTTTCTAAAATTGCCAGAACTATCCTTTAAAAAAATATTTTTTAAAACCCCCAAAAAAGCCCTTAGAACGGCTGAGTTTAGAAACATTCTAAATGGGTGCACAGACTTCAATAATTCTTCTAAGCAGTCTTAGAGAGAGCCATGGATTGGATCCAACTAAGTGTGCAACAAAGAAGAAGAAGAAATTAAGATGGTGTCGTTCTTTCTTTCTATCACGTTGCTTATTAAAGTTTTCATCAAAACTCAAAAAGGTCATAACTCTAAAATGGTTAGCAATATGCGCACCTTTACATAGAGCAGAGGTGGAAGTTAGTTTTAAAGTTGTTATCATAAGATAACTACCAAAAAATGCAATCAAATGTAAGTAAGAACTTTCTTCGGGCCAAAATAAAATTAAAAACTAATAGTTAGCATGTGATTCAAGCAATTGAGACAGCCTACGTAAATCGAGACCACACGGTATCATGACTCTTCTAGCAATATCAGACGGTCATTACATGATTGCTGGATAAGTAACAGATTAGAGCCAGACATGATCAACAATTTTTATCTCACCTGACCTTTCTCTTACATATACAAACTTCCTCATTTTGTACAAAAGCAATAACGTGAGTAAATTCAGGGCATTCATCTGGTGAGAGTAAGTAAAAGTCGCAACACTCAAAGGTCGCCACTGCAACCATATTCAGGGTATTTTTGTCATACGCGGTATGTGAACTCAGCAAATTTGATATTTAGGTATGTGCACGATAGTAAAAAATTAGATGGTATGTAAACTCAGCAAAAAGGTATGTTCTAATAGCAATTCCCATTCGAAAATGGTCACACTTTGAAGAAGGGAAAGGAAAAGATCGAGAATTTTGAAGAGTGATTGCTTTCAGATGCTGACGAGTACTTCAAAGAGGAGGAGCACTGGAGGATCGAGAAGAGCATGGGACCGCGGCAAGGGATTGAGGGAAGTCGGCTGCCCCCCAGGGTTCATATGGGGGGCGGCCCTAGGGTTCATATGGGGGTGGCCGAATCAGTTTGGGGGCGGGGGGCCTCGCCCTGCCCTGGAGGTCTGGCAGCGCCGGCTGAACCCTGCCGACCAACCGGCAGGGTTGGCTGACCTTGTTGGGCTCACTGAAAGGCCCGACAGGTTGCGGCAGCCCCCTGGCAGCTACTAGGGGTGTTCGCCAAGCCTCCCAACCACCACCATGCGCATCTAGGCTTTCCGCCGCGACATCTGAGGCACGAGGAGCAGTTGCGTGGACCCCTGGAGTTTTCTGGACATGGGCAGGCAAGGGTCTACTACCACGGGGATGACGAAAGGGGCCGAAATCATTATGATGAAGGCGGATGAGCGTACGGAGGTGACTTTGGTGCTGGTGAAGGGTGAGAAGATTATGGGGGACATACAGAAGGGCAGCGAGGGGACTTTGGAGACCGCGGTGGAGGGCCACATGGAGGATACGAGACACATAACGAGAAGTGACAACATCATCACCAGCCCAGGCACGCAGAGTGTAGGCTAGACCAGGGACATTTTAAGGGTGATGGCAGGGTGAGGAAACTGAAGATGCATGTGTTAGACGGGGAGGATCCGCATGCGTGGCTGTTTCGGGCGGAGAGGTATTTCACTGCTTATCACATGACGGAGGCCCAGAAGTTGGAGGCAGCTGCCATTTGTATGGAGGGAAGAGCTTTGGGGTGGTATCAATGGAAGGAGAGGAGGCATCATTTTCGTAATTGGGATGAGCTTAAGGATATCATTTTGGCAAAGTTTCGGGATTCCCACCTAGGAAACCTTCCCGAGCAGTTATTTGCCCTCAGGCAGGAATGGCCGGTGAGGGATTACATTGAGAAGTTTGAGACCTTGTCGGGACGAGTGCATGGAGTCACTGATGAGTCACTAGAGGGCACATTCATGAAGGGGCTGAAGCCCAGTCTTCGTGTTGGGGTTCGGCCATACAACTCCAGGGGGCTGTCAGATATCATGGAGATGGCACAGATGGTCGAGAATGCTCAGGATGAGGAGAGGAGAGTTGGGAGTGGGTACGGTGGTCAGATGCAACGTGGGTCCTCAACCGTGTCACGAGGGGTGAAGGCTATCACAGGGACAGATCAGGCAAGTGACGAGAAGATTGAGGAGATGAGTAGTGCACCGCCAGCAGGGGTTCAGTTCATGAGGATGATTGACGCCGAGATTAGTGAGAAGAGACAAAAAGAGCTCTGTTTCAGATGCGGCGAGCGATTCATCCCATGACACCACTGTGGGGTTCGCAAGCTGCAAGTGCTGATAGCCGGGTAGACGAGGAGGATGATGTGGATGATGAAGAGGTCGGAGTGGAAGACGACTCCCACTCGGAGTAGGACCGCCAGAAACTGCATGCACCACCTTGAGGACAATGTGGATTTTCAGGGGCGGAGTAATATTAGATCCGGAATAAGAAGGCGTGCCACGAGTAGGCGCGCGCGCAAGGGAGGCCGCATCACCCGAGGGGCATTTTCGACTCCTCTTTGATTTATTATAATTGAGTGACAAACTTGTAATTGTGGAGAGGGGGT
Organism: Scilla litardierei; assembly: GCA_030789695.1. Taxonomy (NCBI): domain Eukaryota; kingdom Viridiplantae; phylum Streptophyta; class Magnoliopsida; order Asparagales; family Asparagaceae; genus Scilla; species Scilla litardierei. The sequence goes on along the minus strand of CM061138.1, from coordinate 96,715,840 downwards.
TTTATTCTTAAACAGGGCTAACCGTCATTTTATTTTTATGCTTGCTTATTAAATTGTTTGGATAGAGTTCTTAGGTAGATCTTAGGATAGTGCGGACGTCCTCGCTTTAGGCATCTTGGGAGAGTTATTGTCCCCCATCAATTGTAGCCAATTTATCATTTTTCTTCTATTTTATCTATAAGGTTCAGATTTTGCCTACAGATCTATCACTCAACATAGCTATTAGTCGCAAGTGGATCTTCATACTCAATATATCATGCATCTATCTATTTGTCTCTTTTAACCCAGGCATTATCTTCATCTTTTCTAACCAACTCGATTAACGAACCAGTATTTCACATCATGATTTTTTATTGTTGAATTTTTTTGTCCATTATATGAAACTACATAAAAATTCAAAATTTGGTAATTCATACATTGATTCGCTTCTCCTATTAATTGTTATAAGCTAGTGTTGATGGTATCGACCCGATTTGGATGGATTGTACTGCTATGCTTGAAATTCGGTATGATACAAGCAATACGTATCGGTATTAACCGGGATTTCAAACCATGCTTTCTTGATACCAAGAAATACCCTTGTGGATGTCAATTTTCCCCCAAAACAGCACCTACTATTTCAGATTTCGGATAAAATTGCTGACAAAAAATTTCTATGCAGTTTGTAATGTTTCTGATAGGAATCAAGCAAAACTGAAATTATATTGATCAAAACATCGAATAAAAGATAAATTGGCTACAATTCTAAGGGCAACCACCTGCCCAAGACGCCGAAAATCCCTCGAAGAACTCTCGAAGAACTCTCACAAAAATATCAATAATAAGCATAAGGAGATCTATGACGGCTAGCCCTAACTTAAGAATAAACCCACATCTAAACAATTACAAGTTTGCCATTAAAATATTAATAAAGAGAAAGGGGTCGAAAACACCCCTAGGGGTGCGGTTGGATGGGCACGCGCGGCTGGGTGCGGGTGCGGCGCCTCTGGTAGGTGCGGATCCCATCACTACTCCCAAAGAGCCACCTTGTCCTCAAGGTGAAAGTCTGGAAATTGTTGCGCCATCACGCCCATGGACTCCCACATGCTCTCGTGCTCTGGCAAACCCTTACACTGTAGCAGAACCTCGCACTTTCCCGTGCTGCCTCTACGAACACCTTTCAGCTCCTCAGGCTCCAACCTCACCTCTATATCAGTTGTCAATGTCTCCGAAAGGGTGGGCGAAGGTGTGTGGTCTCCGATAACCTGGCGAAGCTGCGATACATGGAATACCGGGTGAATAACCGATCCTGTGGGTAGTCTCAACCTGTAAGCAACTGGTCCCACCCTGGCCTCGACCTCGAAAGGTCCAAAATATCGCAGCGCTAACTTCTCATTCCTCCTGTGGGCCAAGGATCTCTGCCTGTAGGGTCTCAGCTTCAAGTAGACTATATCTCCAACTGCGAACTGCACATCTCTGCGGTGAAGGTCAGCCCGCGTCTTCATAACTAGCTGGGCTCTAGCCAGATGGAGCTTCAGCTCCTCCAAAATCTGATCCCTCTCTGCCAGGTACTGCTCAACATCTAATACCGGTGTCGTCTCCTGCCCATAGTGCAGTAAATGTGCAGATCTCGACCATACAGAATCCTGAAAGGTGTCGTCTACGCTGCAGTGTGATAAGATGTATTGTACCAGTACTCCGCTCATGCCAGCCAATGAGCCCACTCCTTGGGATTTTCAGAAATAAAGCACCGCAGATAAGTCCACACACTCCTGTTGACTACCTCAGTCTGGCCATCCGTCTGCGGGTGGTAGGCTGTGCTCCGCCTCAACACTGTACCCTGAAGCCTGAAAAGCTCCTGCCAGAATCTACTAAGGATCACTTTGTCTCTATCAGAGACAATGGACTTTGGGGGTCCATGCAAGCGAATGACCTCTCTCAAAAATATATACGCCTCCGATACTGCGCTGTACGGGTGCCGAAGTGGTACAAAGTGCGCATATTTGCTGAGGCAGTCTACCACAATAAAGATGACCGTATATCCACCCGACTTCGACAGCCCGTCAATAAAATCCATGGAGAGATCCTCCCACACCCGATCGGGCAAAGACAACGGCTGTAGTAATCCCCTCGGGACATCCCCTGGTACTTGTGACGCTGGCAAACGTCACACTCTGCAGCCATCTGTGCTACATCCTTCTTCATTCCCGTTCATTAGACCTCCCTCGCCAGTCTCTGGTAAGTCTTGAGGACCCCAGAATGTCCTCCTACGACGTTGTTGTGGAGCTCCTGGAGTATGGTCGGTATATATGTCGAAGTCCTCGGTAGAACCAGTCTCCCCCAATGTAGTAGCCGTCCATCCTGCATAGAATACCATGGGTACTCTATAGATCCCTGTAATAGCGCCGCCCGTATGCCTGCCAAGTCCTGGTCCTGCTCAACCTCCTGTTGCAGAGGCTCCCAGTCCTGGAGTACTGAAACTGTCAGTGTCGCCAAATCTACCTCCTCTCGCCGTGAAAGGTGTCAGCCGCCTTGTTCTCTCGCCCCGGGGCGATACTCAATCTCGAACATGTACCCCATCAGCTTCCGCAGCCACTTCTGATACTGCTCTGCTACCATGTGCTGCTCTAATAAGTATTTAAAGCTCCTCTGATCCGTGTGTACCAGGAAACTCCTCCCCCAACAGATATGGCCTCCACTTCTGAATAGACAGGACAATGGCCATCAACTCCCTCTCATAGACAGACCGCAGTCTGGCTCTAGCAGTCAACACCTGACTGAAGTAAGCTATGGGCCGCCGATCATGCATCAATACCTACCGCCCTAATCCATGTTCCGAAGCGTCCGCCTCTACCACAAAGGATCTGGAACAGTTTGGCAATGCCAAAACTGGCACGATGGTCATGGCCTTTTTCAAGGCCTCAAATGATGTCGTCGCCGCCTCCCCCAAATGAACTGGTCCTTCTTAAGTAGCTCGATCAGCGGCCAAGCGATCGTCCCACAGCCATCCACAAATCTGCAATAGTATCCTGTCAAACCCAGGTATCCCCTCAGCCCTCTGAGAGTGGTGGGGTGCGGCCAGTCTAGCATCGCTTCAATCTTTCCCCTATCTGCTGCCACCTCGTCTGCTGATACCACATGCCCCAGATACTCCACCTGTGGCTGTCTAAATAGGCATTTCTTCTTATTTGCAAACAACTGATGGTACTGCAGCTCCTGAAACACGACCTGCAACTGGTCCAAGTGCTCCTCCAGGGTACGACTGTACACCAATATATCGTCAAAGAAAACTAGTACAAAGCGTCGCAATTAAGGGCGAAATACCTTGTTCATCAAGCCTGGAAGGAAGCTGGTGCGTTCGTGAAGCCGAAAGGCATGACTAAAAACTCATAGTGGCCCTCATGCATCCTGAACGCCATCTTGTGCACATCCTCCCCTGCATCTTGATCTGGTGGTAGCCCGACTTGAGATCTATCTTGGTGAATATGGCTGCCACATGCAAATCGTCCAGAAGCTCATAAATAACTGGTATGGAAAACTTATCTGGCATCGTCTCTTTGTTCAAGGCCATGTAGTCCACGCAGAAGCACCAACTCCCATCCTTCTTCTTAACTAACAACACCAGACTGGAAAAGGGACTCACATTGGGCTGTATCACCCCGCATACACCATCTCCTTCGCCATCCCCTCGATCTCGTCCTTCTGATGATGGGGTAACGGTAGAGCCTCACGCTGATGGGAGATGCCCTCCCGCAGTACTATGGCGTGCTCATGATCCCTCGACGGTGGAAGACCCCGGGGCTCCTGAAAGACCTCGAACTGCCCCATCAGCTGATGTACCTCTCCGGGAATGTGCTGCCCTCCACCGGCCTCATCGCCTCCTCCTGTCAGTGCATGTAACTCCACTAAATATCCCCCGCACTCCGTCTGGAGGGTCCTCACCATGGTCTTCAGCGAGACCAACACTCTGCATAGGCTGGGGTCCCCATGTAATGCGACTGCTCTCCCCTCCTCTTAAAACTCCATCCTGAGCAGCGTCCAGTTCACTGTCATCTCCCCCAACGTCTGTAGCCACGTCATGCCCAGGATAAAGTCGGTGCAGCCCAAGTCTAGAGGCAAAAAATCTGCGATCACCTGTACCCCCTGTAATGTCAACACCAGCCCTATGTAAACTCCTCGGCTGCACTCCTTTCACGTCCCCATCATGACACTGAAACTCCCACAGTCTGTCAGCTGAGCTCCTGCTAGACCACCACTCTCCTGTAAATGAAATTGTGGGTCGTCCTATTGTCAATATACACCGTCATCTCCTGGTCGTCGATAAGTCCCCTCAACTTCATGGTATGGTTCGGTGTGAACCCCACCACGGAGTTAAGGGAAACCTCCGCCACGTCTAGCTGGTGGCCCTCAGACTCATCAACCTCAGCGGTCTCATCCTCCACCTCAGCCTTGTCCTCCTCATCCTCTAGCAGCAGTACCTAGAGCTTACGCCCCGCACATTTGTGGCCTGGTGTGAACCGCTCGTCGCATCTAAAGCATAGGCCCTTCTGTCGCTTCTTCCTCATCTCCGCGTCGGTCGTCCGCCTGAACTGCTGCCAGCCTGTGGTGCACTGCTCTTCTTCCCACTCTTCTCCTTGGTGGCCGGATCTAATCACGTCGTGGCTCTCTGTGGACCTCATATCGTTGTCTGACTACGGAAAACTGGGCCACTCCAACCACCATCGCATTCCTTTCCTCCATCTGCTAATCCTCCGCCATCTGAGCGTACTCCATGGCCTCCAGCAGACTCTGGGGCTTCTACATGCGCACCGCTGTCCGAATAGTGGCTTTCAACCCCTTCATGAAGGTGCTCTCCATCGTCTCATCTGTCACTCCATGCATCTGTCCTGATAGGGCCTCGAACCTCTCTAGATAATCTCTCACATTGCCCTCCTGCCTGAGTGATAGCAGCTTCTCCTGCACGTTCCCCAAGTGGGGGTCTCTGAACCTCTCCACCATCTGATCCCTAATCTCCTCCCACGAGCGAAAAGAACGCCTCGCATCCTTCCACTGAAACCAAGCAAGGGCCTTTCTATCCAGACAGATACCTGCTGCCTCCAGCTTCTGCTCCTCCGTCATGCGAGACTCTAAAGAATCTCTCCGCTCTGTAGATCCACGACATCGGGTCCACCCCATCAAATACAGGCATCTTCAACTTCTGCAGTCTGTCCATATTGAATCCCACCTGGTCCCCCCGTCCTCCGCTATGTCTAGGCTGGTGGTAGTGCTGTCATCTCTCTTGGTGTCGCTCATAGCCCCCACGCAGGCCTCCCCCATGGACACCGTGGTCCCCCCATAGACCGCCTCCTCGATCTTCATGTCCACCCCGTCCGTCGCCTCCAAACATGCCCCCCTTGCCCCTCCTGGAAGTCTCTGTAACCTCCCCTCATATCTCCGGTGCATCCCCCATGGTGGTGTGGTAGGGGTTGTCATCTGTCATCACCAAATCGAGGGTCGGGAGGTCCCGATACCCCCGCGCCATCATCTCGGTGCTCCTGGAAGTCCCCGGGATCAAATTCATCCTCGAAATCACGCGTCGGGTCCTCCAGATGGGGCTGGTCGTCACGAAAAGGCTGAAACCCATCATCTCGTGCATCGAAACCCCCGCGCGGGGGTTCTTTGTGATCCCCGAGGCCGCGGTGGGCCTGATTAGGGCACGTCGGCCCTGGTGGCTGGTCCATCTGGGGCCCGACGCCCCCCCCCCCCACTGGTCGGCGGGGGTCGCCGGGGGGCCGGGGCCCTTCGCCAGCCTCGGGCGAAGCCGAGGGTTGCACTTCCCCCGGCGGTAATCCTGGGGGCCCGCAGGGCCCGGAGGGAGTTCCCGCGGCCCCCCAAACCCACGCGCGCCCATTGGGGGGTGGTTAGGGCCGCCGCCCCCTTCTCTTTTCCTCCGCCTTCTGTCGCACCTCTTCGCGATAGTCCACCTTCCACGGCTCCCCATCTTCCTCCTCGTCGTACTCCTCCACAGGGACGGCTTCCGCATCAAAAAGCTCCATCTTTTCCTTTCCCTTGATCAAAGGTGGCACCTTTCCTGCTGATTTAGGGGTTCACTCTCCTTTTCCATCCTTTCCTGCGTTGGTCGCCAATTGAAAAAGTAATTGCGCGAATTGTTCGTCTTATTTCTCTTGCCTCGCCGTCAATTTTTCGATGGACGCCGTCAACTTTGACATGGATTCATCGTTTTCCACCAATGATTTCTTTATCCTGTCGATCTCGCTAGTAAATTTCGCCTCCAAAGCCTCAATTCTGTCTTGTGATCTTGTCGAAGCCGCCATGGATCGTTACGTCTCTAATACCAAATTGATAAGAATCAAATAAAACTAAAATTATATTGATCAAAATAACGAATAAAAGATAAATTGGCTACAATTCTTGGGGCAACCACCCTCCCAAGACGCCGATAAGCGAGGACGTCCGCACTCTCCTAAGATCCCTCGAAGAACTCTCAAAGAACTCTAACAAAATATCAATAATAAGCATAAAGAGATCAATGACGGCTAGCTCTAGCTTAAGAATAAACTCCACTCTAAACAATTACAAGTTTGTCATTAAAATATTAATAAAGAGAAAGGGTTTGAAGACGCCCCAAGGGGTGTGGCTGGATGGGCGGGCGCGGCTGGGTGCGGGTGCGGCGCCTCTGGTAGGTGCGGATCCCATCAGTTTCCTCTCTCTTTCTGTGTGTGTGTGTGCGCGCGCGCGCGCATGATTCAGATTAAGCTAAAACAAGGCACTAAAAAGTAGACATAGAGAAAAAAGCCGACAATGGATAATTGACCAGGTATTGATTGAGAATAAATAACTCAAAGAAATTATAAAACTTCAGGTTTGTAGGTTTGTAGGTTTCCTGTAGCACAACCAATCAATGACATAATGCAGACTAGTTTTGTTCCTGCACCAGAATAAGTAATAGTCAATGTGGGTGTGATAATGGTAAAAAATAGTAGGAATAGGTTCTCACATATGAGTACCCATAATTTTAAATATGCAAATCATATTTAAATTTAAAAAAAATTCCCAGAATTAAAATTAATCTACAAAGCAATTAGTCGCTAATTTGTGATGTATTTAGATGACCTTTCACCACCAATAATTCTAAGAATTATTGGTTTTAATTGAGATAATCATAATTATTTCCTTTTGTTAATTTTTACAACCTTTATCTTGGTTAGAAACAGGGATAGTTCTTTTATAAAAAATAAGGATGAGCATAAGTGTTGTCGAGGCGGGGGCTATAAATGTTCCTGTTAGTGGTTTACTAGTTTATTATCCACAGAGGTATACAATATGTCGAATATCTCAATAAGTAATCTGCATTCTTCTGCATGCCAAAATGTTCGATGGTCAAATTGATCCCTTCAGCCATGACTTGTCTCTAACGCACTATATATGCGTGATAGGATTTTATGGGTTTTTGATGATAAAAATAGGATTTTAGGATTTTTCTAGGGTTTGGATGGAGAAAGATGGGATTTTTGGTGGAAAGATTGGATTTTAGAAGAACAATGTGATTTTTAGGGCTAGAAAGAGAAGAATATGGGGGAAATGGGCTGTTTTTATTGATAATACCTGAAAATAAAAGGGGATACAAGATGGTTGGCCACAATTTTAGAGGTGGACCGATCTCCCAATCTGCCGATTCGAGAGGGGGTCGCGCTCTCCAAAGAAAAGATGGATAATCCCCCCTCAAATAAGTTTTCTTCACACTAATCAAGCATAAGAATCCCTAATCCCCCTAGCCCATATATATAATAAACTGAAAATTTAAAATTACAAAAAAGACCCCTAAAACTGAAAATTAAGAAATGACCCTAAAAATCTGAAAATTACAAAAACGTCCCTAAAGGGCCAAAATTGCATATCTATCATTACTCTGCCCACCGAAAACCACATTTGTTAGGTATTGGTGAGTTAGCTCAATATTATTTTGATGATGATTACAACATTATGTTGTTGCTAATGACTCTCGTATTTTAGTCTCATGTTTAATCAAATGAAGAATATCATTTCTGGAGACTAATAGATTATATATTGGTGCAAGGATGGACATCAAGGGGAGCATTGCCAAGAGGTGCCAAAACTTGAAAGATGATGGGGAGCATCATGGTTGAAGATTAGACTCTAAGAGAATCAATTGTAATCCATGTAATTTCATTTACTTGTTTTTCTCTTTTTGAGTCTAGAATTATTGTAATGCCTTGATAGATGGTCTACTCATACATATGCATATAACCATCTTAGTGAACTTTAGGATTATCATAGAATCCAACCCAATAGGTTCACCATGCCAAATAACTCAATTTGAGTCTGTCTCTCCAACAGGTGACGGCTAAAGGAAGGACAGACGACTTGGTGATTCCAGGCACCTGACCAGCCTTCTACAGCCGACTGTTGCGCACAACACAAGTCAACTTTTTATTGACTCATTCTTGACCATTTGGTACAGACGACTGAAGTTCATTATTCAGGCGCATGTCTTCCATCGGGCGCATGGGAATTGTCTTACAGTCGTCTGTGTGCCAAAGTGTAACTTATCATTTCTCGGCATCTCTCCAGCTTCTGTTCAGTCGACTGATGTAGAGTTTACAGTCGCCTGTCACTTTTTAGGCGCCTAGACTTTGCTCGTCAGTCGTCTGAATGCACAAGTGTGAAAGTTGCATTTTCTCAGCTCCAGTCCATCCCAAGTGACAGTCGCCTGACGAAGTTTTTACAGGCGTTGTACAGGCACCTGTGTAGTCTTCTACAGTCGTCTGTCCTGACTCAGATTATAGCCGTTGGGAATAATATAGCCGTTGATCAGTCAACTGTCCATCCTTCATCAGTCGCCTGTCGATGTCGTAAAATCCCAGATTCTAATCGTTGCAGAATTCTATCCTTGGCCTCTAGCTTGGGTTTTATGGAGTTTTTGGGGCTTCTTATAAATAAGAATGTGCTTAGTTCATTTAGAATTCTTGGAACTATTGAATATCTTAGTGAATCAATAAGACACTCCTAATCTCTCATTTTCCTCTCATTAGAGCTCTAATCTCTTCATGCATTGAAGCTTAGCTCAAGGGAAATCCTCCAAGTGTAATCAAGCTCATCTCATCACTTGGAGATCCTCTTCCATGCCTTCATCTTTATATTGAGTAAGTTCATCTCAAGGCATAGGTAAGAGTAATTTGTTTCATTTTGTGTATTGAAACCATAGCTTTCTTTGTGAGAGCTAGTTACTCTCTTTGTGAGAGTTTAAACCTTGTGAGGGTTGGTTGTTTACTCTCTTTGTGAGAGTTAGATTCTCTTTGTGAGAGTTTGGTTTTTTTCTTTGTGAGAGAACAAAACCTTTTTGCGATGTATCTATTTGTGAGATTTTATTTACTACCTTGTGTAGAATTATAGTGGATATTTGGTGTGGCTGGATGTACCCAAGTTGGGAAACCATGGTAAAATCTGTGTTAGCGTTTGCTTGATTGTGTTGTTTAAATTCCTCTTGCACTTATAATTCTGTATTTGCAAGTTTAATTTTTAATTACATGATTTGTGTCAATACTCTATTCACCCCCCTCTAGAGTATTTGTTGTTAGTATCGCAAGGCATAAACGGTCCTTACAATTGGTATGGAGCGAGGTTATAGCATACAACAACGATGACATTCAACACGTCATCCGCGTCTCATAAAGAATGTCTATCTACCGTTCGACCTCCGCTCTTCAATGGAACCAACTATCCAAGTTGGAAGATGATGATGATGATCTACTTGAAGGATCAAGACCTATGTGACATCACGGAGTCGCCCTTTGAGAAGACTACTACACCTGCGGCTCAAGGACAAAGGCGGAGACGGACTCGATCAAATACAATGTAAGGACCATGAATGCATTCCATTGCGCCCTCACTCCGAATGAGTTCAACCTCATCTCCATATGCAAATTGTCCAACGAAATTTGGCATATCTTGGAGCTTACTTATGAAGGGACGTCCAAGGTAAAGAAATCTAAACAAAGTGTGTTTAGATCTAAATAAGAAATGTTTAAGATGCAGGGAGGAGAAAGCATCTCGGATATGTTCACAAGAGTCACAGATATTGTGAACGCCTTGGAAGGACTTGGGAAGGTGATTTTCCAACAGGATCGAGTGGAGAAGATCCTTAACTCGCTTACATCTCAACGAGAGTCAAAGGCCAACGTGATTTTGGAGTCAAATGACATGTCCAAATACACCGTTGAAGACTGCATTGGGAATCTCATGGCGTATGAAGTCAAGCTTCAACACAAGGAGATTCAACCAACCAAGTCCGAGAAGCCAGAGAAGCAAAAGGGGGTTGCATTTCATGCCGAGGAGCCAATCGAGTGGAGAAAGAAATTCCATCGAGAAGCTTCTAGTGAAGAAGACGAGTGTAGTGATGATGATTTCATGGAGCTTGCCAAGCGATTCAAGGCATTTCTAAAGGGCAAGCGAGGTAAATCTTTGTCAAAGTTTAACTCTAAATCTAACAAGATTTGTTACAAATGCAGTGGCAAAGATCATCTCTCCACGGAATGCCCTTCCAAACCCTCCAAAGATTCTTACAAAGGGAAAGGGAAGAAACATTGGAAAGGCAACTCTAAGTACAAGAATAAGAAGAAAGGTCTTATTGGAACTTTTGATGACTCGGATGAGGACTAATCAAGTGACGAAGAAGATGATGACAAGGAGCAAACCCACATGTGCTTCACAGCTTTAGAAGATCTCTCTTCAAGATCAAGTAATGAAGAGGTGGAGGCTTGGCTCAACACCAATGAAGAATTGTGATTCATGGCAAAAGGGGAAGAGTCTTCGTCAAGCTCCAGCGAGGAGGAAAGCGATGATGAAGTTGAGGCGCCAAAGCTATCTTACAAGGAGCTTGAGTATCGTTACAATGTGGCATCCAATACGGCAAGTAAGTGCATCGACTCATATGCTAAATTAAAAGTTAAATTTAAAAATGCGATGAGTAAGGTGCATAAATTAGAATCTACTAGTGTAAATAATAATGATGATTTGCATGTTTGTGACACTAGTGAGAGAGACATACTTCTTTCTCAAGGTAAGGATTTGAGCATGATTAATGAAAAATTGGTAGCTCAAAACTTTAGCTTAGAATCTCGCATTCAACTTACATTGAAATGCGAAGAGAAATCTCAAAAGTTCATAAGCTTTGTACATGCTAGGAATTCACTCCACGGATTACTTGAAAAACAACATCCGGCAAACCATAGAGGAGGTTTGGGATATATTCCAAATGTGGTAACCAAGCCCACCTCTAATTTTTATGGTGCAAATTCAAGAAATCTTGCAAAAGCACCTAAGAAGAATCACCATGCTTTTTTGTATAACACTAACACTAACAAGAAGCATGTAAATCACAAGATGATGAGGAAAAATGAAAATCTTTCATTTTTTGCTAAGAAGCAAAATCCTCATACCAAGAAATTCATTTTTACACCAAGCATGCCAAATTCAGCCCTCTTGCAATGGCTAAACCTTTACCTAGGAAATTCTTAAGTCTTTGGATTCCTACTAAGGTTAGTGTGCAAGAGAGGGATAGTTACATCAACTCATTAGTTAGGGATGTGATCACCTCATGTGATTACATTATGAAATCAAACTCTTTTTGGATTTGGTTCCCTAATGTTTAAGTCTCTCACACATGTGCATATTGCATGTGTATCATGCTTAATGTTTATTCTTAGCATACCCATTGATTGTGTATAGTTTTTCATGATTTTAAAACTTTTTCAAATTATGTTTTTCATGAACATGGGAACCTTGTGGAATACATTGGCATACATGTATACTTTGAACTATGTGTATGACAATGGGAGAGTTAATATGGTTAGTATGTTTAAAATTATTTTTAAAACATATTTTAACTCTCATTGTGGCTTTATGTTTAAGATCATTGTTTACATTGTTTACAATTGGTAATTGTAGTCTCAAACTCACCCAATTGATGTTGTCAACATGTTTCATGTTATATTTTGTTTGGCAATTTCATTTGTATCATGATGCTTGATATTTTGTTATCTATGCTTTGATACATTTTAGGCACATGGTTCCAATTATTTTTAATTGGTCTTTGAAGTCAACATTTTGACCATTTCTATGAACTAGGGGGAGCATAAGATAGTGATTGATACCCACTAAATTTTACATTTGGTATCATACATCTCTTTATCACTTGCATGTTGTCACATTTTTAATTGGAATCAATGACAAGATGTTATTTCTTGTATGTCCACCTTTTTGACAATGACAAGGAGAGAGGAATGTGGATTATGTAAACCATACTTATGCATCTACGGGGAGAGAGCTACTCATAGTGTTATTGATTTATTACAATTGGTTTATGTAATCCATACCTATTATATGTCACTATTGTTCTTAATCTCAGTTTAATTTCAATTGGTATAATGATTATTTACAACTAGTTATCCATCATTTTACAATTGGTGCATATAAGTAGAGGGATCTCATTAGCATTGTGCTTTAATTATTTATGTTTTACATAATATGTGTCATCATCAAAAGGGGGAGACTGTTAGGCATTGGTGTTTTAAACCAATATTATTTTAATGATGATCACAACATTAGGTTGTTGCTAATGACTCTCATGTTTTAGTCTCATGTTTAATCAAATAAAGAATATCATTTCTGGAGACTAATAGTTTGGTGCAAAGATGGACATCAAGGGGAGCATTACCAAAGCTTGGATCTTGATGGAGGGAATCTTATCAAGAGGTGCCAAAGCTTAGAAGATGATGAGGAGCATCAAGGTTGAAGGTTAGACTCTAAGAGAAGCAATTATAATCCATGTAATTTCATTTACTTGCTTTTCTCTTTTTGAGCATAGGATTATTGTAATACCTTGATAGATGGTCTACTCATGCATATGCATATAACCATCTTAGTGAGCCTTAGGATTATCATATAATCCAACCCAATAGGTTCACCATGCCAAATGACTCAATTGGAGTATCGGGCTCTCCAACAGGCGACTGCTAAAGAACATGCGACTAGGTGATTCCAGGCGACTGGCGTGCACAGCTCAAGTTAACTTTTTATTGACTCACTCTTAAGCTTTTGGATCAGACGACTGAAGTTCATTATTCAGATGCACGTCTTCCATCAGCACCTGGGAATTGTCCTACAGTCGTCTGTGTGCCAAAGTGTGTAACTTGTCATTTCTCGACATCTCTCCAGCTTGTGTCAGTCGACTGATGTAGAGTTTACAGTCGCATGTCACTTTTCAGGCGCCTGGACTTTGCTCGTTAGTCGTCTGAATGCACAAGTGCGTAAATTGCATTTTCTCAGCTCCAGTCCATCACATGTGACAGTCGCCTGACGAAGTCTTTACAGGCGCCTGCACATTGTACATGCGCCTGTGTAGTCTTCTACAGTCGTCTGTCCTGGCTCAGATTATAGCCGTTGGGAATAATATAGCCGTTGATCAGTCAACTGTCCATCCTTCATCAGTCGCCTGTCGATGTCGTAAAATCCCAGATTCTAATCGTTGCAGAATTCTATCCTTGGCCTCTAGCTTGGGTTTTATGGAGTTTTTGGGGCTTCTTATAAATAAGAATGTGCTTAGTTCATTTAGAATTCTTGGAACTATTGAATATCTTAGTGAATCAATAAGACACTCCTAATCTCTCATTTTCCTCTCATTAGAGCTCTAATCTCTTCATGCATTGAAGCTTAGCTCAAGGGAAATCCTCCAAGTGTAATCAAGCTCATCTCATCACTTGGAGATCCTCTTCCATGCCTTCATCTTTATATTGAGTAAGTTCATCTCAAGGCATAGGTAAGAGTAATTTGTTTCATTTTGTGTATTGAAACCATAGCTTTCTTTGTGAGAGCTAGTTACTCTCTTTGTGAGAGTTTAAACCTTGTGAGGGTTGGTTGTTTACTCTCTTTGTGAGAGTTAGATTCTCTTTGTGAGAGTTTGGTTTTTTTCTTTGTGAGAGAACAAAACCTCTTTGCGATGTATCTATTTGTGAGATTTTATTTACTACCTTGTGTAGAATTATAGTGGATATTTGGTGTGGCTGGATGTTTCCAAGTTGTGTAACCAAGGTAAAATCTTTGAATTAGCGTTTGCTTGATTGTGTTGTTTAAATTCCTCTTGCACTTATAATTCCGCATTTGCAAGTTTAATTTTTAATTACACGATTTGTGCCAATACTCTATTCACCCCCTCTAGAGTGTGTTGTTAGTAATGCAAGGCATAGACGGTCCTTATAACATTGTCCTCAAGGTGGTGCATGAAGTGTGTGGATCATCCGTTCCAAGTAGGTTGCATTCTGCCTCCTGGGTCAAAATGATATGATTGGTCTACACCGCCTTCAATGACGTCCGAAATAAAGCCACAGTAATCGCCAATCATATCTGAGGTCCTCCATGCCCAAAACAGAAACGCCGACGTTCAGGAGGACGTCCAACTGAAAACCAATGACCTTAGGGCAATGTGAGAGTATTGACGGGACAAGGCAGGGCCCAAAGGGCGTCGTCGGGCCAAGTCAGGCCCTACAAGGTTGCGAAAAGGGCCCACGGGCCTGCCACGGCTTACAGGCCGGGAAGGCCTGCCTGCAGGCTGCTGCCAGCCTACAGGGCAACCTGCAAGCTGCCAGGGGCCTGCGGGTCCAGCCGCTCTCCCCAGGCCACGACGAGCCTCTGGGGAGGGTCGACAAGCCCGCCGTTCATCACCTTGCGTCGATTTTCGTCGTCTGAATGCAGATTCGCGTTAAAATTGTCGACTTTTTCTTCTTTCTTGTTTAAAATTGTCGTCTTTTGCCCTAGATATGGGTTTTTGTCCAAATCTGACTTTTTCGCCAAAATTGTCGACGTTTTCCCAAGATTAGGGTTTTCGGCCACATCGTCTATCTTCGTCGAGATGCTCGCAAGTTGTTGCATGATTTGCGCTATGATTTCTCCATGTTTCTCTAGGATCTCTCCATGCTTCTTTATGGCTTCCCCATGCCTCGCTAGGGTTTGCTTTATACTATCAAGCTCGTTGTTGTATTTTTCCTCGAAAGTATCGAACTAGTCTTTAGATCTCATCGTCGCCGTCATGGATCTCACCGCTCTTATACCAATTGATGTGATTTTTATGGGGTACTAATGATAAAAATAAGATTTTTAGGATTTTCTAGTGCTTGGATGGAGAAATATGGGATTTTTGGTGGAAAGATAGGAATTTTGGAGGAAAGCTGTGATTTTTAGGGCTAGAAAGAGAAAAATATGGGGAAAGTGGATGTTTTTATTGATAATACCTAAAAATAAAAAGGGATACAAGATGGTTGGCCACAATTCTAAAGGTAGACCACTCTCCGAAGCCGCCGATTCGAGAGGGGGGCGCGTTCTCCAAAGAAAAGAGGTATAATCTCACCTCAAACAAGTTTTCTTCACAATAATCAAGCATAAGAATCCCTAATCCACCTAACCCCATATATATAATAAACTGACAATATAAAATTATAAAAAAAGACCCCTAAAACTGAAAATTACGAAAAAACCCCTAGAAATCCGAAAATTACAAAAGCGCCCCTAAAGGACCAAAATTGCAGATCTATCAATGTGATACTAAAGTCTATCCCAAGAGAGCATACTAACAACTCAAGTTCATGCATGAACCAGCTTCAGATGTTATGTCACAGTTGATATCATACCTACATGATCATTTACATGCATGCTGCTTTGTGTTAGTAAAAAGAGATAAAAACACATGTTTCTGCCTTGCAGTTGTTCTCGTGATATTTTCATCGATTTGTTGTCTTCTGAGCACTGTTTATTATTTCAATATAACATATGATATGCAGTTATTCTATTTGTACAAATCCTCCCATGTTTGCACGCAATATGATAGGAATGAGCTAAAATGCATTATCGATTCTAGAACAATACGCATTCTACTCCAAAAGAACTCATTAACCGAACACTTGCCATTCCCAGTTCAAGTAAAATGCTGATCACACACACATGATGCATCTGAACGTCAACCCCTTAAAGTAAACCATCAAGCAATTATAAACCGCTGAACACTACAATTCTCGAGTCTGTAAGTCTATTATATTGTGATATCAATGTGTCCATTACTTGTGGAATTCGAAGCCACTGAAATTTGCATGCATCAATTAATAATTTGCATGCATCAATTAATTACTTATAGGATGGAACATGACTTACTATTTCAGCAAGGTAGTGTGGACACGAGACATATTCAAACCAGTCGCCATGGGGGATCACATATTCATCAGCTCCTTTGTGTTCACGCAAAGAACCCTATTAAGAATAGAGGCTCCAAATTAGATTATTATTGCTGTGTAAACAAGGTAACATACACGTTCACCATACAAGACTGTCACATAAATCCCTATAAAGCGAATGTTAAAGCAAATAAACAGCAAAGGATTTTTCCAATTTTATCAGGGTAAGAAATCAGAATTCATGTATGACATTAGGAAAAGCAATCAGAGACAGCCAACCATATCTGCCTTTATGCTCACTCAACAACCATTCCCATTGACAAACAACACCCAGAAAAAAAGATTCTTAATCTGGAATTTGGAATTAACAAGCACTTTAGTTTAAGGTTACAGTGAAGAAAACATATGCGATGTATACAGCTAAATCAATTGCTCGTGAAACATTTTTATAGAACATGTAATATTTTGCATGGTTCTGCTATTATTTGTAGAATGATGTATGCCGTGAGCAATTCCAACCATTTATTTTCAGTATTAAAGCTGCATTATGCCATAGAAAGCACTGAAAAAGTTTAAAATATATAAATAGTACCAAGTGTTCTTTCATATTAAAAAATGTTAGAAATCCATTATATTTGTGTTCAAACTTGGCATCTTCATTGTGAGTAACCAACCTTTATTTTCTTACTTGGATGAGCCATTTGGTTAGCTACATATGAATGCCCCCAAAAAGCGACTAGATTCTAAATGGGTGTCTCATAGAAATGAAGTTTCTAGTTAGAACTGACTTTCTTCGGAATAGTCCACCTAGATCAAATAATATCATGTCTAAGCTTTTGTCAAATGAATTCAGATCAGATCCTTCTCGTAGCACTTTCTTATCTATGAACCATGTTTCTTTCAGCCTGGCCCAATTGCAAATTTGCAACATCTTTTAACACACGATGGAGTAAAAACACTTCATAAACTACATCTGAAAAGAACAATAAAAATGAAAAATATTCCCAGGGATTTCATAAGATGATCTTATCTGTACTAGTAGATCCAGATACATGACTTTCCTCAATAAACTTGATCTTTGCATCAAACCAGAGCTAACCAAGACTCTGACCCAGATCCACAATATTACATGACAGCATGACTATACGCCCTAATAGACCCAGGCCCTCTCCCCAACTTTTATAAACAATCCTTCCACGGATAGGGTATGAAATGATGAACCCAGCTCCAATCCCAGTTTGTATCTGAAACTGTCCAAAGGAATGTATGTCACTGTTCCTTTTTTTCCTTTTCTTTTTGGAGCAGATTGCAGCAGTCAAGTTACTTGCATAAAAAATAATGCACCACTATGTTAGATCCGGCCGGCCCAATTTGTGGGGGGGGGGGGGGGGCTCATTTTGAGTGTTTTATGTTATTAGGGGGTATTTGGGTAATTGGCTAATTTCGGAAATTGTATTAGAGGGAGGGGTGCTAGCCGGCCCTAATCATGCTTGATTATTGATTATTGTGTGAGAGATTCCTAGAGAGAGTGCGGACGTCCTTTATACCGGCGTCTTGGGAGGGTGGTTGCCCCTTATAAGTATAGCCAAAGTTATCTTTTTATTCCAATTTTCATCAATAAAGTTCAAATTTACTTCTAGATCAATCAATTTGGTATCAGAGCATCTATACATTGCGGCGTCGACGAGGGGCAAAGACTGAATTGATGCGGTGGAGGAGAAGTTTAATGCGGAGATCGATGGAGTGAAGAAAACCCTAACGGAGCACGGAGAAGCAATTGCAAAGTTGACGGCTTCCGTTGATCGGATCGAGACTTCATACGAGAGGTTGAACGCGAGGCAAGACAAACAAGACGAGGCCCTTGCGCAAATCATCTTCCAATTATCGATTCTCACGGGAAAGGATGGAAAAGACGGCGCGAACCCTAGTTCTTCAAAAAGGTGCCACCTTTGGACAATGGAAAGGAAAAGATGAAGAAAATTGACGAGGGTTTTTTTTCTCATGCAGATGAATACTACAAAGAAGAATAGGAAGATCTGTGGGAAGAGTATTTTCGCGAAACAGTTCGTCGGATGGCGGAAGGGTGTCGACTGAACCCTAGAAGCAATCGGGAGGACCGGCCGGCCTAAAACTGGGCCGAAACAGGCCGGCCGGCCCTCTCCGATAACCCACCGGGCCGACGGGCCATGACCGGCCCCCAGCAGGGTTGCCCGACCCTGGTGGAGCCTCCAGCGACCTCGTCGGGCCACCATGATGGCCGACGGGCCACCTCCGACCACCAGCAGGGTCGCCCGACCCTGCTAGAGCAACCAGCAGCCCCGCCAGATGGCCAGCGGGGCCTGCAGATGCCCAAACAGGACCAGCCCCCCTTGGCAGCCGCATAGGGGTGATTTCGAGCCTCTGGGGTTCCACACAGCAAGCCGAGGGCTTGGACATGAGTGTTACTGTTAGGAACTAACAAAAGATGCAATTTTTATAGAGAACTAATAATGAAGAACTAGATAATTGAACACAAAAGAGGTGTGTTCTCCTCCCAAGACGCCAAAGAGGACGTCCACACTCGTCTACCTATGGAATCACACAAATAACAATAATCAAATAGCATAGGCAAACCAAGGCGGCTACCCCCATATTTATAATAGAAACTAGGGGTTTTGGGGGGGAAGCTAAGCGCGCGCGCGGCCACAAAGGGGCGGCCTGGGCTTGGGCCGCCCCCTTTGGCCTGCGGGTATACACCCGCAGGCGTGATGGGCCTCCAGGCCCATCAATACTCCCCCCAAAGAGCCACATTGTCCTCAAGGTGGAAGTCTGGAAAGCGCACCGCCATCTCGTCCATGTCCTCCCACGTGCTATCGTGCTCTGCCAATCCCCTCTACTGCAACAACACATGTCGTCCTCCTGTGTCGCGCATACCCCCTTCAGCACCACGGGCTCCAATCTCACCTCCATATCAGCAGTAAGGGTCTCTGGTAATGAAGGGGAAGAAGTGTGGTCGCCAATGGCCTGGCGCAACTGCGAAACGTGGAAGACTGGGTAAATGGCGGATCCTGAGAGTAAGCTCAATCTGTAAGCCACTGGCCCTACTCTCGCCTCAACCTCGAAAGGCCCAAGTGTTGTCCATCCAGAAGTGGAGGCCATACTTGTTGGGACGGAGCTTCATAGTACGCACCGATCAACGGAGCTTGAAGTATTTATTAGAGCAGCGGATGGTAGCAGACGAGCATCAGAAGTGGCTGCGGAAGCTGATGGGGTACATGTTTGAGATTGAGTATCGTCCGGGACTGTATAACAAGGCAGCTGACGCATTATCTCGGCGGGAGGAGACAGAGCTAGCGGCACTGGCAGTGTCTGTATTTGAGGACTGGGGCCCACTACAGCAGGAGGTGGAGCAGGACCCGGAGTTAGCAGTTATACGAGAGGCCCTTCTACAGGGGTCGACAGAGTATCCGGTGTATTCTCTTCAGGATGGGCGGCTACTATACTGGGGGAGGCTTGTGCTATCGAGGACATCTGCATTTCTACCGGCCATACTCCAGGAGTTTCATGGCAGTGCTATTGGAGGACACTCTGGGGTCCTCAGGACCTACCAGCGGCTGGCGAGAGAGGTCTACTGGAAGAGAATGAAGACGGATGTGGCGAGGATGGTGGCAGAGTGTGATGTGTGCCAGCGTCACAAGTACCAGGCGATGTCCCCAGGAGGACTACTACAGCCGCTATCTTTACCAGACCGGGTTTGGGAGGACATCTCTACGGACTTCATAGATGGGTTGCTGAGGTCGGGTGGATTCACTGTCATTTTTGTTGTGGTCGACCGCCTCAGCAAATATGCGCACTTCGTTCCGCTTCGGCACCCTTACAGCGCAGTCACTGTGGCAGAGGTGTTTGTGAGGGAGGTCATTCGTCTGCATGGACCTCCAAAGTCCATATTCTCGGACCGAGACAAGGTGTTCCAGAGCAATTTGGCAGGAGCTTTTCAGGCTACAGGGGACGGCATTGAAGCGGTGCACAGCCCACCATCCCCAGACTGATGGTCAGACGGAGGTGGTGAATAGGAGTGTGGAGACTTACCTGTGATGCTTCATTTCAGAGAATCCTAAGGAGTGGGCTAGCCTGGGCGGAATACTGGTATAACACTTCATATCACACGGCGGCGCAGACTACACCCTTCCGGATTTTGTATGGCAGAGATCCCCTGCACTTACTTCATTATGGGCATGAGACGACGCCCGTGTCAGATGTGGAGCAGTAACTGACGGAGAGGGACCGGATTCTGGAGGAGTTGAAGCTCCATTTGGCGAGGGCACAGCAGGTGATGAAGGCTCGGGCAGACCTACACCGTCGTGACATACAATTTGAGGTAGGGGACATAGTGTATCTGAAGCTGAGACCCTACAGGCAGCGGTCAGTGGCACATAGGAGGAATGAAAAGATGGCACCGCGGTATTTTGGGCCTTTCGAGGTTGAGGCGAGAGTAGGGCCAGTGGCTTACAGATTGAGCTTACCCCCAGGATCCGCCATTCACCCAGTCTTCCACGTTTTGCAGTTGCGCCAGGCCATTGGCGACCACACTTCTTCCGCTTCATTACCAGAGACCATTACTGCTTATATGGAGGTGAGATTGGAGCCCGTGGTGCTGAAGGGGGTACGGCGGAGTGACACAGGAGGACGGCAGGTGTTGTTGCAGTGGAGGGGATTGCCAGAGCACGATAGCACGTGGAGGGACATGGATGAGATGGCGACGCGATTTCTAGACTTCCACCTTGAGGACAAGGTGGCTCTTTGGGGGGAGTATTGATGGGCCTGGAGGCCCATCACGCCTGCGGGTGTATACCCGCAGGCCAAAGGGGGCGGCCTGGGCTCACCCGCAGGCCAAAGGGGGCGGCCCAAGCCCACGCCGCCCCTTCTCTAGCCCAGGCCGCCCCTTTGTGGCCGCGCGCGCGCCTAGCTTCCCCCCAAAAACCCTAGTTTCTATTATAAATAGGGGCTAGCCGCCTTGGTTTGCCTATGCTATTTGATTATTGTTATTTGTGTGATTCCATAGGTAGACGAGTGCGGACGTCCTCTTCGGCGTCTTGGGAGGAGAACACACCTCTTTTGTGTTCAATTATCTGATTCTTCATTATTAGTTCTCTATAAAAATTGCATCTTTTATTAGTTCCTAACAATTTGGTATCAGAGCGTAACGATCCATGGCGGCCGCGATGAGATCGAAGGATAAATTCGAGGCGTTGGAGGAAAAGTTCATGGGAGAGATTGAAGGGGTAAAGAAATCGGTAGAATCGGTGATGGAATCCGTCGAGCACATGAAGGCGTGTCAAGCGAAGAACGACGAGCAATTTGCAAAAATCCTCTCCCTCTTGACGGCAAAATCCCAAGGCGAAGGAAACCCTAATTCGACACCAAAGGCGGCAACTTTGAAGAAGGAAAAGGAAAAAGGAGAGATTTTCACCCAAAACCAACCCTATTTCGTGGAGGAATTGGACGAGGAAGAAGACGAAGAGTCGTGGAGGGTCGATTATCACGAGGAAGTGCGGCGAAAGGCGATGGAGAGTCAAAGGGCGGCGGCGGCCCTAGCCGCCCCTTTCGGTAGCCACGCGCCAGCGAGGAGGGGCAGCCGGCCCCCCAACACAGTTTAGGGGGCGGTCGCCGCGAGACTGGGGCCGGGGAGCCCCCCGGCCTACCACGAGAGCCGGCAGGGCTGGGGGGGAGCTTGTCGGCCCTCGCCCTGGTCCGACGACTCTGCCGGACCTCCAGCAGGGCCCGTCGGCCCTGCCAGAGGGCCGACAGAGCCTGCAGGCCCTCCGGCAACCCCGGAGGGCCCCGCATGACCTTCGCCGAGAGCGGGAGGCCCCCTGGCAGCCGCCAGGGGGAGGGGACATGCGCGGACCAACTTCGGGGGGATTTTTCGAGCCTTTCGGATAGCGATCAGCAACGGAGGATCAGTATTATGGAGATGGACGCGAGCGAGACTTTTACTACGAAGGCGGGGGAGGCTACGAGGCTGAGTTCGGCGATGATGCGGGTTGGGATGACTTCGAGGGCAGGCGCGGTGGTCACCGAGGGGACTATGAGGGTCGCGGAGGAGTGCCACCTAGGCAGCACGAGACCCAGGACGAGAGGAGACAGCACTACCACCCACCTCACCGGGTTGAGGGGAGGCCCGAGCAGGGGCACTTCGGAGGAGATTGCAGGGTGCGGAAGCTGAAGATGTCGTTATTTTCTGGGGAGAATCCACATGCCTGGTTGTTCACTACAGAGAGGTACTTCGTGGCGCACCACATGACCAATGCACAGAAGCTGGAGGTGACAGCCATCTGCATGGAGGAGAGAGCCTTGGGGTGGTTCTAGTGGAAGGAGAGGATGCATCAGATCCGAGGCTGGGAGGAGCTGAAGGACCTCGTGCTGGAGAAGTTCAGAGACCCCCGTCTGGGGAACCTACACAAGCAGCTATATGCCCTCAGGCAGGAGGGGCCGGTGCGGGAGTACATCGAGAGATTTAAGACACTGGCAGGGCGAGTACATGGTGTGTCGGACGAGTCGCTGGAGGGCACCTTCTTGAAGGGGCTGCGACCCAGCCTTCGAGCGACAGTGAGGCCATACAAGCCCGGGGGCTTTCTAAGGTCATAGAGATGGCGCAGATGGTGGAGGACGCTCAGACAGATGATATGAGGGTCAGGAGCGGCTACAGTGGCCAGATACCGAGAGGCACCCCGTCTGGAGTATCAGGAGCAGGGACACCCACGTGGGCAGCCCAGACGAGCAGGGAGAAGACGGGAGAGAGGGGTATTGCACCACAGGCTGGGGGTCAATTCAGGCACATGACTGACGCTGAGATGAGAGAAAAGAGGCAGAAGGGCTTGTGTTTCAGATGCGATGAGCGATTCTCAACAGGCCATCGGTGTGCGGGGCGCAAGCTCCAAGTGATTTTGTTGGAGGACGACGACGACGAGGCTGACGTCGAGGAGGAGACAGCTGAGGCAGAGGATGAGCTGGATGGCCAGCAGTTGGACGTGGCAGAGGTGTCTCTCAACTCCGTGGTAGGGTTCACACCGAACCATACCATGAAGCTGAGCGGAGAGATCGTCGACCAAGAGGTGACTGTGCTCATTGACAGTGGGGCTACCCACAATTTCATTTCCAGGAGGGTGGTGGCACAGCAGGGACTCCAGCTGACAGATTGCGGCAGCTTTAGTGTGATGATGGGGACGGGAAAGAAGAGAGCAGTCGGGGAGTTTGCAGGGGACTGGTACTGACCATGCAGGGGATACAGTTAATCACAGATTTTTTACCTCTTGACCTGGGAAGCACTGACATCATTTTGGGCATGACCTGGCTACAGAGGTTAGGGGAGATGACAATAAATTGGAAGCTGATGCGGATGGAGTTTCAGGAGGCAGGGAGAGCAGTGATACTCCAGGGGGACCCCAGCCTATGCAAAGTTTTGGTCTCCTTGAAGACCATGGTGAGGACCATCCAGACTGAGGGAGGAGGCTATTTAGTGGAGCTATACTCGTTGACTGGAGAGGGAGGCGCGGAGGCCAGTGCAGAGCAGCCCATCCAGGGAGAGGTACAGCAGCTGATGGAACAGTTTGAGGAGATCTTCCAAGAGCCTCGGGGTCTTCCCCCACCTAGGGACCACGAGCATGCCATAGTACTACGAGAGGGCGTGTCCCCCTATTAGCGTGCGGCCCTACCGATACCCCCAGCATCAGAAGGATGAGATAGAGAGGATGGTGTCAGAGATGGTGCAGGCAGGGGTGATCCAGCCGAGTGTGAGCCCGTTCTCCAACCCAGTGTTGTTAGTAAAGAAGAAGGATGGTAGTTGGAGATTCTGCGTGGACTACATGGCACTGAACAAGGAGACGGTCCCAGAAAAATTCCACATACCAGTGATCGACGAGCTCCTGGACGAGCTAACGGGGCAGCCTGGTTCAGCAAGTTAGAACTTAAGTCCGGCTACCATCAGATCAGGATGCGACGGGAAGATGTGCCCAAGACGGCGTTCAGGACGCATGAGGGTCACTATGAGTTTCTTGTCATGCCCTTCGGGTTGACAAACGCACCTGCCACCTTTCAAGCTCTGATACCAAATTGTTAGGAACTAACAAAAGATGCAATTTTTATAGAGAACTAATAATGAAGAACTAGATAATTGAACACAAAAGAGGTGTGTTCTCCTCCCAAGACGCCGAAGAGGACGTCCGCACTCGTCTACCTATGGAATCACACAAATAACAATAATCAAATAGCATAGGCAAACCAAGGCGGCTACCCCCCATTTATAATAGAAACTAGGGTTTTGGGGGGGAAGATAGGCGCGCGCGCGGCCACAAAGGGGCGGCTTGGGCTAGAGAAGGGGCGGCCTGGGCTTGGGCCACCCCCTTTGGCCTGCAGGTATACACCCGCAGGCATGATGGGCCTTCAGGCCCATCAGTTATGTCGTGAAGAATTTCAGCGACCAAACAGCCCTCCATGACATTCGTACAACAATGGTTATGATTCCGAAGATGGAAGGGGAGACTAAGGGTTCGTGAATGAAGGGGCAGGAGCATACGGTGGTGAAAATGATTGGGATACTTACAAAGGACCATGATGGGGCTATGGAGATCGTGGGAGAGGGTCAAAGGGAGGACATGAGACACATCATGAGAGGTGGTGACACTATCATCAACCCAGACACGCAAACGGTCGGGCAGAGTAGGGGCATTTTGGGGCTGATGGCAGAGTACGGAAGTTGAAGATGCACGTATTGAGGGAGAGGATCCACATGCGTGGATTTATCGGACAGAGAGATTCTTCACTGTGTCTTGCATGACAGAGGCACAGAAGTTAGAGGCAGCAGACGTATGCATGGAGGGAAGAGCCTTAGGATGGTATCAGTGGAGGGAGCAGTGATACCCATTTTGCAGTTGAGAGGAGATTAAGGACCGCATCTTGAAGAGGTTTCGAGATCCTTATAGGGGAAACCTCAACGAGCAGTTTGCACTTGGGCAAGACGGGCCCGTGAGGGAGTACATAGAGAAGTTTGAGCAGCTGTCAGGGCGAGTACGGGGGGTCACCGACGAGTCACTGGAGAGCACATTCATGAAGGACCTAAAGCCCATTATTCGCTCCGAGATTCGACCATACAAGCCCCAAAGGTTGGTGGAGGTCATGGAGATGGCACAGATGGTAGAGTACCACCAGACAGAGGAGAGGATGGCCAGGAGCGTTTGGGACGGGCAAGTTCAATGTGGAACTCCAGCAGCGATAGGTGGGCTGAGGCGGCCACATGGACAGATCAGCCGAGTGAGGAGAAGATTGAGGAAAAGAGCAGCGCACCGCCAGCAGTAGGTCAGTTCAAGAGGATGACTGACGCCGAGATAATGGAGAAGAGACAGAAAGTGCTACATTTCAGATGCGATGAGAGGTTCACCCCAGGGCACCATTGTGGGGTGTGCAAGCTGCAAGTGCTGATAGCCGAGGTTGACGAGGAGGATGTCGTGGAGGATGAAGAGCCCGGAGTGGGTGACGACCACCACTTGGAGTAGGACCGCCTTGGACTTCATACACCACCTTAAGGACAAGGTAGATTTTCGGGGGCAGAGTAATGTTAGATCCGACAGGTCCAATATGGGGCTCATTTTGAGTGTTTTATGTTATTAGGGGTATTTGGGTAATTGGCTAATTTCGAAAATTGTATTAGAGGGAGGGGTGCTAGCCGGCCATAATCATGCTTGATTATTGATTATTGTGTGAGAGATTCCTAGGTAGAGTGCGGACGTCCTCTATACCGGCGTCTTGGGAGGGTAGTTGCCCCTTATAATTGTAGCCAAATTTATCTTTTTATTCCTACTTTCATCAATAAAGTTCAGATTTGCTTCCTTATCTATCACACTAGCATGTCTAAATTGACAATATATATTGATCAGACATCTCATGTTTAGCATATTATTCAATGCTAAACGTTAAAATTTTGCTAAACAGTGGATCTATCATATCATAAAATGGGATTGTTAATGAATATGTATAAGCTGAGATTAATCTCAGATGTATAAACAACATTTACAACATATTGTTAGTAATGTTAGATCCGGCCCAAAGGGGGCCTATTTTGGGGTGTTTTGTGTTATTTTATTAATGTAGGGGTATTTGGGTAATTAGACATTTAGCGAGATTATTATAAATAGGAGGGGATGTCGGTCGGCCCTAGGCATGCTATTGTTTTGATTATTGATTTATTTCCGAGGGAGAATAATTCGTTCTTGGGATGGTGCGGACGTCCCCTATTAATCGGCTTCTTGGGAGGGCGATCACACATAAAATTGTAATCACCTATCTTATTTTATTTCAGTTTTTACTAATAAATTTCAGATCTGCTTTTGGTTCCTATCATTTTTGGTATCAGAGCGGTTCGATCTCGAGGGAAGAGATGAGATCCATGAAGGATGAATAGGAGGCTATCATGCAATTAGTCCAACAATCCAGACAATTGAGTCGAGAGATCAAGCAACTTGCACTCCTCGCGACAAGGTGTGGAAACGACGGCGAAAACCCTAATTTGGGGCGAAAGGCATCAACTTGGAACGAGAAAAAGGAAAAAACCGACTACTCTGAACTAGATCCGGAGGCAAGAAAAACTGCGGAACTTTCAGAGCTGAAGGCGGTGAAATTTTCAGATATCGGTGAAAGCCCATATCTAGGGTAAACTGCGTCGTTTTCGGCGGCAAAACAACGTGAGGCGTCATTTTCGACAGCAAAACAAAGGGGCCCACCCCTCCCGGGCATCTCCGAGAGGCTGTCGCCCCTCCTGCAGGGGCGCCAGCTAGGGGTGGCAAAATTTACCCGACCCGACCCGACCCGACCCGTACCCGGCCTCCAAATCCGGGTATGGGTATTACCCTAACCGGGTCGGGTCGAAAACGGGTCTGACCCGACTAACCCGGATAACTTACGGGTCGGGTCCGGGTTTGACCCGGTAACCCGGTTTGACCCGTTTTGTAGCCGGTTGCATATGAAATGTTAAACGTCTTAACGTGTATGATGTTAAATATTAGGTACAGACTATGTAAAATAAATAGGGCTCTATGTGTAAACATGTATAATATTAAATATTGGATACATGTGTCTGGTCTTTTATTGTGTCTTTTTTTTGTACTACTGTGTATTTGACTCTTTGGCACTTGGAGTCTTGGAAGGCTGGAAATTGGAACAAACTTTTATACCATTAAATTAAATATTGGACAGCCATTATGCCATACAGCCTGTCATTCATGACCGTCAGATACACAGCTTTTGGCTCTTGCACAAGTATGAGTTACCATTGGGCCTTAGTTAATGACATTAATTAATCGTCATCATTCATTTGCAGTTTGCAGAGAGAGTGCAGAGACCCAAGAGTCAAGACGACTTGGACGAGAGAATCAAAATTCAAAAGGCAAAAGCCAAAAGGCCAAAAGCAATTGAGAATCTGAGAGCAAAAACTTTATCCCTCCCACTCTCAGTCCCAGTTGCAACTTACACCGAAAAATCCGGCCATTTATTTAGGCCCTGGCCCCTGTGGCGACACCGCGACAGCGGCGACACCACGATAGCGGCGACATCGGGAGGCCCAGTTTGCACGTTCGGCGACCGACCGACCGATTCTACGTGGTAGTGTCCTCAGATCTTCCCATGGGCGCGCTGTTGCTTTAGTGAGTCTCGTCTCTCGATTTCTTCTTCTTTATCTCTCCTTCTCGATTTCTCCTTCTATATCTCTTGATCTAGATCTCTAATCCTCCATCGTTTGATATTATTTCATGCTTAGCCTACAGATTTGAGACAGATCAAGCTTTCCATTTCCATATTTGAGGAAGGATCTTGCGAGCTGAGACACAAAGGAGCCTCCTTTGGTTTGCGAGCTGAGAAACGAGAAGAAAAGGGATCAAAAAGCATCGATCTTGGTAAGTTACTGCTTTTTTTTTTCTTGAGATGAAAATGTATTGTTGAAATCTTCAGATCTGTTTATAGTAAGCATATCACATTTAGAACACCCTATAATACACCTTGTTACTGAGGAAAAAAAATCTGTTTATAGTAAGCATATCAAATCCTTCCTCTAACGTAAAGAAAAGAGAGGAGATTAAGCAATTTTGCTAATGAATTGATGAAGGGTAAGATAAGAACTTCACTGTTTTTTGTTAGATAAATTAAATGATCATATTTATATAATTATATCCCATGCTTGCATGCACTTAAATTCATGCCATCCTTTTGATACACCATGAATATTTTATACATACAAAGACTCAGACCAAATTGTGGAAGTTTTCCTCAAACAATGCTTTCTATTCATTGCCTAGAAACGAATAAATTTTATTGTAGTGTATTGTTGAAATTTTGAAATGATATAAAATTAAAATTGTTATTGATGATGTTATATTTTTGTTTTCATGTTCACAGTCTATGGAATCTGAAAATTTGATAAATCCAGTAATTGATACCATTAATATACATGATAACAGTCAGGCTGAATTGCATTCTGGTAGTGTGAATATGGTTAACGAGCAAGAGACAAGTGATTCTATCCAAAGAAATGCTGCTAGTAGGAAACAGAAAAAAGTTACTAGCCGTGTATGGAATTTATTCACAAAGTTGCCGAAAAAACCAGGAGAAAAATTGATGGCACAATGTAAGAAATGTGGGAACGAATATATTGCTGAGAGTAATTATGGAACAAAGAATTTGGTTAGACATATTGAGAATTGTCCAGCCTTAACTTCTATTGATGTTAGTCAAATGTTATTGTCAAGTTCAGATGGGGGAGTAACAATGAGAACATCCAATTTTAATCAAGACAAGTTTAGAGAACTTCTTGTCAAGGCTATAACGAAGCATAATTTACCTTTTCTCTTTGCTGAATATGAGGGAATTCGAGAATTGCATACTTATCTAAATGCTCAAGTTAAGCACATTTGTAGAAACACAGCAAAAGCCGATGTTCTTAAGTTGTATACCAACGAGAAAGAGAAGATTAAGAATTTCTTGAATTTTAGCACGGGAAGGATAAATTTAACTTCGGATTTATGGACTTCCATTGCCACCGATGGCTATATATGCCTCACTGCACATTTTATAGACAATGAGTATAGATTGCAGAAAAGAGTGCTGAACTTTTGCATCATGACTCCTCCTCACACCGGTGTTGCATTATGTGAAAAAGTATTCAAGTTATTAGTTGACTGGAATATTGAAGATAAGTTGTTTTCGTTTACTTTGGATAACGCATCAGCAAATGATGTATTTGTTGATATGCTGAAATATCAACTTAATTTGAAGCAAGCATTACTTGGGAATGGAGATTTCTTTCATGTTCGTTGCTGCGCTCATATATTAAATTTAATTGTGCAAGATGGTCTAAAATGCATTGATAAATGTGTGGTAAAAATCCGAGATAGCATTAAATATCTCAAAGGATCCCAAGTAAGAAAGAAGAAGTTTTTGGAATGTGTTTCGCATGCACGTTTACAATTGAAAAATGGTTTAAGACAAGATGTGCCTACTAGATGGAACTCCACATTTCTCATGCTTACCAGTGCCATGTACTATCAACATGCATTTCTTCAATTAAAGTTTGTTGATAGCAATTATATTTATTGTCCGACACTGGAGGAGTGGGGTAAAGCTTCCAAGATTGCAAAATTTTTGGGTTGTTTCTACAACATTACATGCATTTTTTCAGGCACGAATTATCCTACATCTAATTTGTTTTTTCCTCAAGTATTTCTGCTTCAGCATACTTTGAAACTGGGTATGGAAGATAATGATGAATTTATTAGTAATATTGCCAAAGAGATGTATAAAAAGTTTGATAAATATTGGGGTGCCTACAACTTGTTGCTCGCCATCGCTTGCATTTTAGACCCACGATACAAGATTCAATTTGTGGAGTTTTGCTACACCCGGTTGTATGTTAAAGGTTCTAAAGAATTTGACATGGTGAAAACTAAATTATTTTCATTATACAATGAGTATGCAAGCAAGGTAGCAAATGAGATGCCTCCTAGTACATCATGTGTGCAAAACACAAGTCAATTTCCTCAAGGAACTACTACTCTTTATACTCAAGATTGCATGGATGTAATGAAGGTAATTTATTTATTTTGTAAATTTATTTTCATCACATACATGTATGCATTTATAGATTTGCTTTTTAATTGTTTTTGTGATTTTAATCTAGGAATTTGATTCATTTGAGAGTATGGAATTTTCGGATAGTTCTCATAAAACACAACTGGAATTGTATCTGGATGAGTCTCGAATGTCTAGAGATATCAATTTGGATATTCTTGTTTTTTGGAAGTCAAAGCAATTTCAATTTCCGATTCTATCTCTAATGGCAAGAGATATATTGTCTGTTCCTATTTCAACCGTTGCATCGGAAAGTGCATTTAGTATTGGTGGTAGAATCTTAAGTGAAACCCGTTCCATGCTTAATCCTGCAAATGTGGAAGCTCTAATTTGCACGCGTGATTGGTTATATGGCGATGGATTGAAAGGTATTTCATTGATTAATTAAATTTATTATAATTTTTAGTTTGCTGAAAGGTTCTATTATATGACCTATGATTTTTTACTTCTTTATAAAATAGATATCACGTCACAAGTGGAGGATCTCACCGAAGATGTTTTGGACACTGATACTATGGAATCTCAATCCACTCAAAGCTCAAGCACCATTAACTTAGAAAACTAGTGGTAAATCTTACAATTATTGATGTATGGCTTATTTCTTTTTAACAAAGCCGTGTCTCATTTTTTTCTTCGTGAGTCATGAGTCTTGTGGAATCTTCAGCATGTTGGATGGAATCTTCAGCCATTTCCATCCAAAATTCCAAACCTCACTTTTGTCAAGTGCACACGTCAACTGCACACTGTATTTACATGTTCTGTTCTAGGTTTAATTTTCACTTCAGACTTTTATTTTCAAAATATTGTCTCTAGAATTTTATTTCAAAATATTGTTACTGATTCAAACTATCTGCGAATTCAATGCTTTTACATTCCTCAAAATGCAGAGACTTTGAGGACCTTTTTTGCATTCCAGATCCCATATTTGGTTGTGCCAGCAATGAAACATGCTATTTTACCAAAGTTGTGTAATTATCATTCAGATTCTGCAAATGTGAGTAATCGGCCATGCATTTACTTGATTGAATCAATAAATCTTTATAAGGTAATTTTAAATTGAAGAATCAGAAAGATAGAGATGAGATAGTAAAATTTTATATATCAGCATGTCAATCCTCATGCGAGGATAGATATTTTTCTTACATTTACTTCTTTGCAGGTATGAATGATTGCATGTATGAAGACTATGTATGAAGACTTGAAGATGTGTTTCCTTGGCAAAATTATGACTGCAGGTATGAAAAATTGAAGATGCGATTCCTTGTCAAAATTTGATTCCGGGGCAAAATTTGAATGACTGCAGGTATAAAGACTTGAAGACGCGATTCCTTGGCAAGTTTCCTTTGCAAATTAGACCGTGCTTAAATACATTTGAATGACTGCAGGTATGAAGACTTGAAAATGCTATTCCTGGGCAAATTTCCTAGCGCTTAACTACATTTGAATGACTGCAGGTATGAAGCATAAAGACTTGAAGATGCGCTTCCCTGGCAAATTTCACAGAGCTTAATTACATGGAGCTATTAATATTTCTGCATCCTAATGATGAGAATTTTGAAGAACGTTGATGCTGATGGGCTTTGATTCAACTGAAATTCTGATAGCATTAACAGTATGAAAGTGATGCTGGACTTCTTATGGCCCCGTTTGATTTTCCTTTATTTTTTGGTATGTCTGGGTATGTCTTGATTTTTGGAGAGAAATGGGTGTTATATGTTGATTTTTGGGAAGAAATGAAAGGAATGTGGCTTGTTGAATGTTGTTGGAGAAAAAATTGGTAGAAACACCGCGTTGATCTGGAATGATGTTCTTTTATCTATTGAATGTTAGGAGAAAAAATTAATACTATTTTGTTGTATAATTGTGATATTTGTTTTGGATATTGTGATCTGTCTATATTATTGGATGTCTGGTTGATATCATTGGCAGATGTGTGCGGGCAATCCCTTTTTTCCCCCTGTTTTGGGTTTTTTAATCTTTTTGAAATTTTTTGTGTTTTAAGGTAGTTGACCCGAACCCGACCCAAACCCGACCCGGATCCGACCCGGTAAAAATCCGGGTCGGGTACGGGTGACCCGGATTTTACCCGGGTCGGGTATGGGTCTCCTTACCCTGACCCGGATTTAATTCGGGTCGGGTTCGGGTTTATCGAAATCCGGGTCGGGTCAAATCTGACCCGACCCGGACCCGACCCGACCCGACGTTTGCCACCCCTAGCGCCAGCCCCTGCTGGGACCCCATGGGACTGCAAAAAATGATAGGAACTAAAAGAAGATCTGAAATTTATTAGTAAAAACTGAAATAAAATATGATAGGAGATTACAATTTTCGGGGTAATCGCCCTTCCAAGACGCCGATTAATAGGGGACGTCCACACCCTCCCGAGAACGAAGTATTCTCCCTCGGAAATAAATCAATAATCAAAACAATAGCATGCCTAGGGCCGGCCGGTATCCTCTCCTATTTATAATAATCTCGCTAAATGTCTAATTACCCAAATACCCCTACATTAATAAAATAACACAAAACACTCCAAAATAGGTCACCTTTGGGCCGGATCTAACACATATATACTTCTAACCTCTCAGCTCTTTCTACCTTGTTATATCATTAACCACAAAAAATCACATAGCCAGCAAAACTACATTATAATCGAATATTTCATAGATGTATTGTATTGATGAATAAAATCTGGTGATTGTCCTTGAAATGATTTGATCTGCTATATGCTAAACATGTCAATCAGTTTTATTTATCATGAATGATTGTCAAACAACAGTTAGGTGTGATAAATGATAGCCGCAAGAAGGACCAGGGGCAGACCTAAAGAAACATGGATTGAAGGAGAAAAAAGGTGTGTGTTAATGCAACAAAGGAGATGGCTCTTATAGAGCTTAACTGAAATTTAAAAAGTTTCATGTATCCAACCACAAAATTTTGGTACGCTTGCTGCTCCTGCGGCTTCTGTTGTATAAGTAAGATTAATTGAAATCAAGAAGCATATGCTTGATTGAAAATGTTGCAAAACAACTCTATATGATGATTTTCTAAAAGAAGTGCTCATCTCAATTTATTCTATATAAACAGCACATACACAATCTACAACCAATCCTGACACTAACCTGATAATGGATATTGAAGATATCCAAAATGTCCCCATTCGCTCCGTATCGGCATTTTTTAAGCAGATCGGATACAGACATTATGGTATCCGCTCAGTTCGTTCGTTTAACATACGCTTTGCTTTTAAGTAGTATGTTTATGTACACGTGTTCAATGTGATCAAAATTAAATTTTTATTTGTATTGTATTATTTTTGTATATGTATAGTAGTATATTATCAATAAGTAAATATTTCTTTCTTATGCAATTGATTATAAATCTGTTGAACTTGATATATAGGTATTAATTTTCATGAATTAAAACTATGATTATTAGTGGATATATGAAATATTCGAATCCAATTCGTGTCTATATCTAAGTGAATATGGGTAGTGGTAATTTGTATCCAACCCAACGAAATAAATGTCTGAATAGTATTCACTTAAAAAGTGAAGCAGATACGGTTATTGAGATATCCGCTCCAAATCTGCTTTGTTTAGACCCCTAAACATGATGGAAAATAATAATTGGATTTAGACCCAAACCCAATGTAAACATGATAATCCTTTATACAAAAGAGGGAGGTTGATGTGATTTTGTCATATGTGGTAATGTCACATCAACCCCCTCCAAACTTCTCTCCCTTATGCCCCCTTTATTTACAATGTTGCCATTGACATTTTACCCCCTTTGACCCCCTTATTTACATGCTGGCCATTGAGATTTTCCCTCTTTTACCCCCAACGATACCGATACACACACTTCTCACTCCTTTTCGGTTGCGCGCGTGACACCACATGTTGTTCGTGGGGGGGGTTGTGATGTGGACTGTGTGCACAAGTTATTTCTAGGTATCAGATAAAGCATATTTTCTATACACCACTGCAAGGCTCAAGC
This sequence comes from Scilla litardierei, assembly GCA_030789695.1. Classification (NCBI taxonomy): domain Eukaryota; kingdom Viridiplantae; phylum Streptophyta; class Magnoliopsida; order Asparagales; family Asparagaceae; genus Scilla; species Scilla litardierei. Next base: position 96,681,476 of record CM061138.1, on the reverse strand, counting down.
ATGAAGAGCTTAACCCCAGCAAGATCCATTCATAACCAGAAGTAGCCTAGACATGGTTTTCCGTCAAATTTTGGACCCAACATTATTTGGTTTTAGATCCGAAAATCGAACCTGGCCAACACTAATACAATCCCTAATTTTCAATAGTCAAAATAAACAACATTATAGGATGCATATCAATGTAGAAAAGCTAGCTATCTCAACTGATTGCAGAACTTGTTTTCAAATTTAATGCTCGAAAGTAAAGAGATGATTAAAATACACAGGTCAATTGTGAGAATTAGTTTCCAATGTCCTCCATGAGGAGACAACAGAAACTTTATACTACAGAAAGCAAATATGCAAAACCCAAAGGGTTTACAAGTTTACAATTGTTAACCACTTCTTTAGACAAGTTTCAGATCAACAGCTGAAGATCAACTGCTAAGGAAATTATTTGACTGCATTTAGAATGTTACTTACAAGAATTGCATGACAATGAAGCTGATGCAGCCATCCCCATATGAAAATAGCAGATCCAATCCACTGGCACCATCCCAAACTGATAAGAGGCGTTACTAAGTCCCACCAACTAACCACAATAACATGCATTCTTTCTCGTCCTTTGACTATGAATTCCGCTATTTGACCGCCTGCAGAACTAATGGCCCCTTGGGCACATGCACTAGCAAGAGATAGAGGTGCTGCTGTATAGAAGCTATACTCGTAAAAAAGAAGGAAAAGGGAAGAAATTAAAGATTTTATCACGTCATTGGGATTTCCCAATTGCAAAATTGTAAACACAACGAAACATAAATTTCAAATTATGAAATGTAAATACATATTATTTCTATTGTGAATTTGAGCAGAAAAGAATGCATGCAAAAGGTCCAAAAATCAGTAACACATAACGATAAATGTAAAATTAATGTAATTGATCAACAATTTTGCGACAATATCGTAAACGTAACCGGAACAGACATGTTTAGAAATAGATCATTATACTGGATGTACCAGATATAACTCTCAGACATCTTAAATACGGATTATTTCATAAGAAAAGGGAGGAATTACCCGCCTATGTATTACAGAAACTATTATCATGATGGTTGTTATGTAGGAAACATGTGAGATGTGCATATCTGACAAACATGTACTATGTATTTTCCAGCATTTGCTGTGTGTCAGTGTGCCGTATCCATGTCGACATGGCAACATCCATGAAAATCGCAACTAGCAAACATGTTTAAAACATATAACTCGTCTCCTTTTGATAAAAGAGAAGTGTTCTATATATTATAAGAGATTCCATGGCCATATGGTCAAACTGCATATTCTTTCTGTCCCCCAAAAACAAATGAGACATGATAACGGAGCAGGCAACATTACTAAACAAGAGCATATTTATATCATAAAGAGAAAAACAAAGCTCCACCAGTATATTAGCAAGAAAAGTGTGCTACAGCGACCATATTTCATGTGTTCATACAGTTCACCAATAACGGATGAACCAGGCTAGACTATCCAAGTACTTGTTTTTAATACAGCCATAGACTCCAAAGACCACCAAATTCCAAGTCATGGATTAACAGGGAAGCATTCACTGCTTGCGTTGAGGGTTCCAGTTTCTGATGGATTTACTCTAACTGGTGACTGAACCATGGTAAGTCTAATTCTTAAAACAAATCTTCTTGCCCATTCTTCATCAGGCTCCAAATACAATATGTTGACGAAGAGAAAATGCACCTATGAGCAATATGTGTGTCTACTTTTGAAGAATAGCAAAAGCCACCGTAAATTTCCAACACCCACATCAAAGAACGAATGTTTATCATGCTTGTGGATGTTCCACAACAGTCATCATGATCAGTCCTCGAAAGATATGTACTATCAAGTTAATGGATGATAATGAATGTCACACACCATTCATTACTGATGGCTTTACTCTAACAGTTGACTGAACCATGGTAAGCTAATTCTTAAAACAAATCTTCTTGCTCATACTTCATCCAGGCTGCAAATACAAGATGTTAGAGAGAAAATGCAACTATGAGAAATGTGTGTCTGCTTTTGGGGAATAGCAGAAGCCATTGTAAATTTCATACGCCCACATCAAAGAACAAATGTTTATCATGCTTGTGGATGTTTGTTAGGAACTAACAAAGATGAAATTTTTATTAGAAAATAACAAGCGAAATAAAAAGATAATTGGACACAAAAGAGGTGTGCCCTCCTCCCAAGACGCCTAGAGGACGTCCGCACTCGTCTACTCCTAATGGATGCTCAATAGAAATATTCCAATATTAAGCATGAGAAAATAAGAGAAGGCTACCCCCTATTTATAATAGAAACCATTACAATCCTAAACCAAGTAGGTCTAGTCCGTCAATCCTACTCCAAGGAGGACTCGGGGCGGGAGGGGGAATCCTCCAAGAAGGACTCGGCTAGGGCAAGTACAAAAAAGAGGGTGTGGCAAGGGGTCGGCTAGAGGGGGGGTGTGGCGGCTGGCCTGGGCCGGCGGGTGTAAACCCGCATGGGTTTGGGCCCAGGCCCATCAATACTCCCCCCAAAGAGCCACCTTGTCCTCAAGGTGGAAATCTGGTAATCGCAACACCATATCAGCCATGTCCTCCCAAGTGTTGTCGTGCTCTGGTAGATCCTTCCACTGCAACAAGACCTGTCGCGCGCCTGTGTCGGTCCGGCGTACCCCCTTCAGTAGCTCTGGCTCCAGTCCAACCTCCATGTCCGCAGTAAGTGACTCGGGCAATGTCGGAGAAGAAGTGTGGGTGCCAATAGCCTGGCGTAACTGTGAAACATGGAATACCGGGTGAATGGTCGATCCTGGCGGCAAGCGCAACCTGTAAGCTACCGATCCAACCCGTGCCTCGACCTCAAAAGGCCCAAAATATCGTGGTGACAGCTTTTCATTCTTCCTATGAGCCACCGACCTCTGCCGGTAGGGCCTTAACTTCAGATATACCATGTCGCCCACCTCAAAGTGTACATCTCGGCGGTGGAGGTCTGCCCGAGCCTTCATCACCTGCTGAGCTCTCGCCAAATGGAGCTTCAGCTCCTCTAGAACCCGGTCCCGCTCAGCTAAGTACTGCTCCACATCAGAAACCGGGGTCGTCTCATGCCCATAATGAAGTAAGTGTGGAGGGTCTCTGCCATATAAAATCCTAAAGGGAGTCGTCTGGGCTGCCGTGTGGTATGAAGTGTTGTACCAATATTCTGCCCATGGTAACCAGCGAACCCACTCCTTAGGATTCTCCGAGATGAAGCATCGCTGTCTGGCCATCTGTCTGGGGGTGATAAGCAGTGCTCTTTTTTAATGATGTCCCATGTAGGCGAAAAAGCTCCTGCCAAAACTTACTCTGGAACACCTTGTCCCTATCCGAAACAATGGACTTTGGGGGACCATGTAGACGGATAACCTCGCGCACAAAAGTGTCGGCCACTGACACAGCGCTGTAAGGATGCTTAAGTGGGATAAAATGTGCATATTTGCTGAGGCGGTCTACCACAACAAAAATGACGCTGAACCCTCCCGACTTAGGCAACCCATCAATAAAATCCATAGAAAGGTCCTCCCACACTCTGTCTGGTAGTGATAGTGGCTGTAATAATCCTCCTGGAGACATAGCCTGATATTTGTGACGCTGGCACACGTCACACTCCGCCACCATCCTAGCCGCATCCTTCTTTTGCCCCTTCCAGTAAATTTCCCGTGATAACCGCTGGTAGGTCTTGAGGACCCCAGAATGTCCTCCAATAGCACTGCCGTGGAACTCTCTGAGTATGGTCGGTAAGAAAGGAGAAGTCCTCGGTATCACTAGTCTGCCCCAGTACAGTAATCGCCCCTCCTGCAATGAATACCTCAGGTACTCAGTCGACCCCTGCAAAAGAGCTTCTCGTATAGCCGCCAAATCCGGGTCTGTCTCAACCTCCCGCTGCAGTGGGCCCCAATCGTCCAGGATGGATACGGTAAGTGCTGCTATCTCTGTCTCCTCCTCCCGCCGGGATAAAGCATCAGCTGCCGTGTTCTCCAGTCCCGAACGGTACTCTATTTCGAATCTGTAACCCATCAGCTTGCGCAACCACTTCTGATGTTCTTCTGCTACCATCCGCTGCTCAAGTAGGTACTTCAGGCTCCGCTGATCAGTGCGAACGATGAAGCTCCGTCCCAACAAATAAGGTCTCCACTTCTGAATGGACAAGACTATCGCCATCAGCTCCCGCTCATAGACTGACCGCAATCGGGCCCTGGTGGTCAACACCTGGCTGTAGTATGCAATAGGACGATGGTCCTGCATCAGTACCGCGCCCAGCCCATGTCCTGACGCGTCTGCCTCGACCACGAAAGGTCGGGTGAAATCGGGCAATGCTAAGACCGGGACCGTGGTCATTGCCCTTTTCAGGGCCTCAAAAGCTGTCGTCGCCTCGTCACCCCAATGGAACTGATCCTTCTTTAGTAATTCTGTCAATGGCCAGGCGATCGTCCCATATCCCTCTACGAAGCGGCGATAGTAACCTGTAAGACCCAAGAAGCCCCGCAGCCCTCTGAGAGTAGTAGGTCGTGGCCAATCCAGCATGGCCGCTATCTTAGCTTTATCGGCGGCTACTCCTCCCGTTGACACCACATGTCCCAGGTACTCCACATGTGGCTGCCCGAACAGGCATTTCTTCCTGTTCAAATAAAGCTGGTGGTACTGCAGCCAGTGTTCTAAATAGCGGTCCGCTATCCGTAATATCGGCCGCTATAGCGGAAAAATTACAAGCCCGCTACGATATAGGCTCCTTCATTGCGGTTTCCGCTTTTCGATGGCATATCGGCCGCTATCCGATATATCGGCCGATATATCGGCCGCTATCCGCTATGGAAATATGGGCCGATATTGGGTAAAATTGGTTGGAATGTCTTAACGGGTTTTGGGTCGGGTCCATGGCACAGTGGAACACTATACCCGAATGCATCTCTTAACCTCAATGGGTTGCGTGGAATGTGAGGGCGGTTTCGATTTTTGATTAAAAACCCTAAAATCACATCGCCGCTTCCAACTGCTGCTCGCCCCCGCCTCATCCAGCTGCTGCTCGCCCCGCTGCTTGCCAACAACCTGTCGACCTCATCGGAGGTGGATAATCGTCGGAGGAGCCTCGAGCGCTGATCGCGGCTTGGTTTTGGGGAGATCGGCGACTCGCACAGGTATGTTTCGTTATGTTTTAGTTTTTTTTTCTAATTTCATTTATTTCCGATTTCGTTTTGATTTTCTGATTTCCTTTTTTCGATTTCGTTTTATTTTTGTATTTTTTTCTAATTTCCTTTTTTTCGATTTCGTTTTTTTGCCTGAATTCGTTTTTCCCCCTCTATTGCTCAAACATATTTGTTTGCATCATAGCTGTGGATGCATTTGAGCTCGTCACATGCGTTCAAAGAGCCATCTTAAGGATTCTGATCGGCGACTTGCACTAATTATCTGGAAAAATGTTGCCTTTTTTGTTGAGGGATTGAGAACGCATGGCCAGTGAACTTTGGTATGCATTATTTAGAAATGTTTTGATCTTTGTGGTTTTCCTGCGCCCATCTTTGCAAGTCACTGGTCGAATGAGCTTGGAAAGTTCCTTCCTTCTGTATTCATTATGTTTGCGCCCATGTTTGCAGGCTGCCTCTCCTTTGGAAACCCCCATTGAATTATCTTTAAAGAAAGTTGACGTTGTTGCGGAAAGAACTGATCATCAGTCCAAAGGCAATCATCTGGTGTGCAAGCAACATCTTTTGTTCCTACTCAAGAAGCAGCAGATCGGGAATTGCAGAAGCCTCCAAAGCCTTAACACGGTCAGCAGATCGAATTGCAGGCAACATCTTGCACGTTGCTTCATTTTAATGATACTAATACATGAGTAACATGACACAACAATTGCATTTCACACCCATACAAATCAATGCTTTTTTAATGATACTAATACATCATACATTTGATTTGCCATAGGCCCATAGATATGAATAAACTTGCACGTTTAATGAGGTAAGTATACTGAAAATATATTTTTATTTGAGTTTCTATAGTTTATATTTTCTTAAATCTATACTTTTATTTGATATTATATTAGCCTCTGACATGGATGCCACTTTGAATCCGATATTTAGTCAATATCCCGATATTCATGTTTAACGAAAGAAATATAACCAAAACATACTTTTATTTGAGTTAGTATAGTTTATATCTTCTTAGATACATTTATGCTTGCATATATCATCATTTTTAAGCATCCGATATGACAGTCCGATATTTAGTCAATATCCCCGATATATCCCCGATATCCGCAATCCGATATCAAATTTCCTAGGCCGATACGCGACCGATATCCGATATTTAGAACACTGACTGCAGCTCCTGAAAAACTACCTTATTCATGAGAGCCTGAAAGGTGGCCGGGGCATTGGTCAGCCCAAAGGGCATGACCAAGAACTCGTAGTGGCCCTCATGCGTCCTAAACGCCGTCTTGGACGCATCCTCCCGACGCATCCAAATCTGGTGATAGCCCGACTTCAGATCTAGCTTGCTGAACCAAGTCGCTCCATGTAGCTCGTCTAGGAGCTCATCAATCACTGGTATAGGGAACTTATCCGGGACCGTCTCCTTGTTTAGTGCCCTGTAGTCCACGCAAAACCGCCAACTACCATCCTTCTTCTTGACCAATAGAACAGGGCTGGAAAACGGGCTAATGCTTGGCTGGATTACCCCGGCCTGCACCATCTCTGAAACCATCCTCTCGATCTCATCTTTCTGGTGCTGAGGGTATCGGTAGGGCCGCACGCTAATGGGGGAAACCCCCTCTCGTAGAACAATGGCGTGCTCGTGGTCCCGTGGCGGTGGAAGTCCCCGAGGCTCCTGGAATATCTCCTCAAACTGCCCCATCAACTGCTGAACCTCCCTCGGAATGGGCTGCTCGGAACTGGCCTCGGCTCCTCCCTCCCTGGTCAGCGAGTACAGCTCCACTAAATATCCGCCACCCTCCGTCTGAATGGTCCTAACCATGGTCTTCAGAGAAACTAATGCCCTGCAGAGGCTGGGGTCTCCCTATAGTATCACCGCTCGCCCGGCCTCCTGAAACTTCATCCGCAGTAGTTTCCAGTTAATGGTCATCTCCCCCAGAGTCTGGAGCCAAGTCATGCCGAGGATAACGTCGGTGCTCCCAAGGTCTAGAGATAAAAAGTCTGCAATAATCTGTATCCCCTGCATGGTCAGAACCAAACCCCGGAAAACTCCACGGCTGCTCTCCTTCTTCCCTGTCCCCATCATCACGCTAAAGCTGCCGCAATCTGTCAGCTGAAGGCCCAGCTGTGTCACCACCCTCCTGGAAATAAAATTGTGGGTGGCCCCACTGTCGATCAGCACCGTCACCTCCTGGTCTCCGATCTCTCCCCTCAGCTTCATGGTATGATTCGGTGTGAACCCTACCACGGAATTAAGGGACACCTCCGCTACGTCCAACTGCTGGCCCTCAAGCTCATCCTCTGCCGCAGCGGTCTCTTCCTCGATATCAGACTCGCCCTCGTCGTCCTCCAGTAGGATCACCTGGAGTTTGCGCCCTGCGCATCTATGGCCTGGTGAGAATCTTTCATCGCACCGGAAGCATAAGCCCTTCTGTCTCTTGTCCCTCATCTATGCGTCCGTCATGCGTCTGAACTGCCCCCCAGGTAGTGGTGTGCTACTCTTCTCCCCCGCCTTCTCCCGGTTCGCCTGCCCCACCCCTGTCGAGGCGCCAGCTCCTCCCGTCCCAGACGGACCGCCTCTCGCTGTCTGACTACTGAAACTGCTCCGGACACGCCTGTCCTCGGTCTGCGCATCCTCAACCATCTGTGCCATCTCTATGACCTCCGAAAGCCCCTTAGGCTTGTAGGGTCTCACTGATGCGCGCAGGCTGGGGCGCAACCCTTTCAGAAAGGTTCCCTCCAGTGACTCGTCTGAGACGCCATGCACTCACCCGGCCAGTGTCTCGAACCTCTCGATGTAATCTCGAACCGACCCCTCCTGCCTGAGGGCATAAAGCTGCTCGTGCAAGTTTCCCAGCCTGTGGTCTCTAAACTTCTCCAGCACCATATCCTTCAGCTCCTCCCAGCTCCTCACCGGCTGTCGCCTCTCCCTCCACTGGAACCATCCCAAAGCACGCCCCTCCATGCAGATCGCTGCCGCCTCCAGCTTCTGGGCCTCGATCATGTGGTGGGCCGTGAAGTATCTCTCTGCGGTAAATAACCAGGCGTGTGGGTCCTCTCCGGAAAATAGCGGCATCTTAGCTTCCGGACGCGACAATCTCCTCCAAAACGCCCCTGCTCGGGTCTCCCCTCCTGTCTGGGCGGCGGACGGTAGTGCTGACGCCTCTCATCCAGTGTCTCGTAGTGCCGGGGTGGCCCGCCTCCGTGACTCCCGTAGTCTCCCTGGTGACCTCCGCGACGCCCCTCAAAGTCGTCCCATCCGGCGTCATCGCCGAACTCTGCCTCATATCCACTCCTTCCGTCGGAGTAATAGCCTCTCCCGCGTCCATGGCCGTAGAAAGGATCATCGAGTGCTGGTCGGTGCCCTGGAGGGTCATAAAAGTCTCCCGAAATCTGTCCGTGGCCTCCCGTCGTCGTGGTCCGCTGCTCGGGGGGCTCAAAACCCCACTATCCTGCTGTCCGAAGCCCCCGCCCCCCTCCTGCGGCTGCCAGGAGGGGTTTCTGCCCTGTCGCGGACCCACAGGGGCCTGCCGGCCTTCGGCCAGGCTCGGCGGGCCCCTGGGCCCTCCCTGGAAGGTCGGCGGACCCTGCCGGCCTTCCGCAGGGTCGCCGGAGCCTGGCAGGCCCAGGCAGGGTCCCGCCGCCCCTGCCTGAGCCCGCAGGTGGCGGCGGGGTGACCCGGGTCCCCTTCCGCAGCTAGTCGACCCCCCCCCCACGTGCCGTGGGGGCTGATCTTCCTTCTCCCATGCCGTGAGTCCCCCTTGTCGCGCGGCTAGGTCCTCCGGCCTCTCTTTGGCTTTGTATCGCCCTCCGCCGCACCTCCTCGCGGTAGTCGTCCCTCCATGGCTCCTCGGCGTCGTCCTCGTCCAACTCCTCCACGAAGTAGGGTTGATTTTGGAAAAAAATCTCTTCTTTCTCCTTCTCCTTCTTCAAAGGTGCCGCCTTTGGTGATGTGTTAGGGTTTCCTTCGCCTTTAGGGTTTGTTGCTAATTGATTCAAGGCACACATCAATTGCGCGAATTGGTCGTCGTGTTTTGCTTGATTTGACGCCAATTGGGAGATGGAAGTAGTCAACTTGGCCATGGATTCGTCGTTCCCCGCCAATGACTTTTTGATCGCCTTGATCTCGCCCGTGAATTTTGCCTCCAACGCCTCAAATTTGTCTTGCGATCTTGTGGAAGCCGCCATGAATCGTCACGTGCTCTGATACCAAATTGTTAGGAACTAACAAAGATGGAATTTTTATTAGAAAATAACAAGCGAAATAAAAAGATAATTGGACACAAAAGAGGTGTGCCCTCCTCCCAAGACGCCTATAGGACGTCCGCACTCGTCTACTCCTAATGGATGCTCAATAGAAATATTCCAATATTAAGCATGAGAAAATAAGAGAAGGCTACCCCCTATTTATAATAGAAACCATTACAATCCTAAACCAAGTAGGACTAGTCCGTCAATCCTACTCCAAGGAGGACTCGGGGCGGGAGGGGGAATCCTACTCCAAGAAAGACTCGGCTAGGGGCAAGTACAAAAAAGAGGGTGTGGCAAGGGGTCGGCTAGAGGGGGGGTGTGGCGGCTGGCCTGGGCCGGCGGGTGTAAACCCGCATGGGTTTGGGCCCAGGCCCATCAATGTTCCACACCATTCATCATGATCAGTCCTTGAAAGATATGTAATAGCATGTTAATGGATGCTTATGAATGTTACACGCCATTCAATATGAACACCGTCTTAGAAAGATATGCAGATGGGAAATTCTAAGGGTTGAATAAAATTTACCTATGGAAAACATGTGGCCATTTGTTTTGTTATCATGATGCACTTGTTTGCAATCACTTAGTACATTGGTAAGAAGTCTTCAAACCATTTTATTTTTCAGAAAAAAATTTAAAGAATGGAAATCAAGAATAGTGTTGATCATTCGCTTGCATTTCCCAAATTTTTCAATATGTGGTGTAGTAGATTTCAAATACATCTGCTGTTTTGGTATGTTCTTGTTGTTGTTGGCTCCTCCCAAAGGATCCATAAGCCAATCCTTCCATTCATATTCAATGAATGGATATTCAAATAAAAATCCACTCCATTCAACTTGGTCTATTTTATATAGGTGCCCAAAACAGTAATCAAATGTATTCGAGTTTTATTATCTATGCGTCAAGCAGCAAACAATACATAACCAAAAGTAGCATGTTTCTTAAATATATGATTTGGGGCATAATATTGAAAATCTAAATCTTTAATTATCATCTAAACATTTTAAAACCGTATGCACTCGTTTCAGATGAAATTGGATTATCTTAAACTAAAAATCTCGACTGTTAATTTTTTAGCTGTCCATTTTGTGCGTAATTGATACATGGAAAAGAAAATCACTTATGATTGCCTTAAAAAATTTATTTGGCATATATATTATCTTTTTGCAGTGAAGCTCGTGATCCCCACCCTCCCCCTTTTGGGAAATTCCTCCTTTTGGGCAACCTATAGCCTTGAGCATATGACTACTCTTTCTTGTCACAATTCAACACCATACAAACTTGTCATGAGCTTGAATGAAGTAGATTTTAATTTGAAGGTCATATCATTAGATTTTTTGAATGCGAAGTTATTTCTCCCAAATCCTAATAGAAATTCATCAAAAATTGACTCCAAAAAAGCCCAGTAGATGATGGTCCAAGTCATTACTAGCTTACTTATGTAAACATACAAAAGTGCATTTTGTACAATGAAATTGGATGTTGTACTCGCTGCATTTTGATTTACATGCTCTGAAAGTTTTATGAGCAAAAAAACATGTATTTTTGATGATTTCATACCCATGCATTAAGTTCTTACATAATGGCCCATTTTCAACCATGACTTAAAAAAATCCTATGATCTATAAGTTAGGCGTCCAAGAGAAATGATATTTTGTTCATATATGTTTATAGATATATATAGATTATGATGAAGGAAATGGATTATTCTTTGGAAATAACTCATCACATAAATCATGCAGACTAGTTAGTTGAATTGTCAAAAGACCATTCAATTTCCATCCACAGATGATCAATGGGTGCTGGAGTTTTTTATAATTCTTTTATGGTGATGTAAAGCTCCTTGCCAATTGCGTGAAAACATACATCCCAGTAAAAGAGATTTGAGGAAGTCAGTAGCTGCAAGACTTTTGCCAGCACCGATTGGTTACTAATCTTTATCTTGCAGAATCTAAGAGCGAGCTTCATTACCGTTGTGCATTCTTCAGCTTGCCTATTTGGTTTTCTCAAAACAAGAATAATTGGCAAGTCGGAAATATAAGTCTGTTCTCTGAGATCCAATCATAGTTACCCTATCTAAGAACAGTTCATCAGCCAAAGTCAAACATAAACAACATCATCTGTCATTCTTATTCCACAAAGATCTATAGATATAGTGTTTGTACACATTCAAATGGACTACACCTTCTCTGTTTATTATTGCAGTAATCACTAAAAATAAGCAATGTCTTAAAGTCTGTTGGTTATTGACTAACTGTTTAGTGTATCGTAAGTAGAGACAAAGTTTGACTGTTAAGGGTAGTAAGCAGCTGCCTCTATGTCTTGCTTATGAAGCTTGAACATTATGATTTCCACTTAAACACCTAAATAACCCAGTGCATGTGCACCTATTGTCAACCTGCCCTGGCCTTCGAAAAAATGTAGATCAAAATGAAGGAAATAGACCACATGATTTCTTTGCAGCCTTACACTTTATTAAATGGCGATAACTAAGCTAAATAGCCTTAGGAGTATATAGTTGGGCATGGCTAACTAGCATTACTAGGTACGCCATGGAAATATTAAAGTTGCTTCATTTTCCTCTTTTTTTTTCTACTTTTTTATTTGGGTCTGCCGGGTGTGCGGGTTTCTTCTTCGTCTTCTTCTTTCTTCTTCTTCTTCTTTTTCTGTTGCTTCTTTATTAAATGCTTGGAGAGGCCAACAAGAGCATAAGTAATCGTAGCCACAAGGAATCATGAAGCACATGCAATTGGTGTATTTGCCAACAATCGAGGATGATTTATTTACAAAAGTCAACAAGGCATACGATTATCGTTTTAGCAACTTCACAAGCCACCGAACAACATATATGTACATTCCCTATGTTTAAATGTATATATATGTTTATTTCTATGCTTGCCTAACTCATTTGTTTATATGTATCTCTAACACGCATTTATTTCTATGCATCTCCTAACGCATATTTAACTGCTTACGAGCTCCAACCTCACTTTTGTGTAAGCAATGAACTATATAAATAGAAACCAAATCAACGAGATGGATCGAAAGAACTCACAATAATCCAGTCAAGTATCCAAGAACATGCATTCTTGCGGAGGGGCTATAATTGAACACCACCCTCGTCTCATACAACCTCCTCAGCACCTGAGCCTCCATTAGCAGCAGCACAAACACCGTTCGCCAAGAGCGAAGCTTTTCCTCCGCCGACGCAATTCCCTTCCCATGGCCACCATAAATCCTCCACCCGCCGGCCAAATTGCTGGCGACCGCCGAGAGCCCCAGGGGCTCCGCAGAGAGCGGTAACATCTCGTTGTAGGCATAAATCCACGTGCAGATCACGAGGCACGTGGTGAAGGCGACGGCGAATACGTAGAAGTGAAGGAAGAATCTTTGGGGGAGAGTGAGGGGCGATTTAGGGTTTAGGGTTTTGCCGCGTGCGGCGAAGTGTGAGAGGGATCGGCGGAGGAAGAGAAGGGGTTTGAAGGGAAGAGAGGCGGCGATGATAGGGATTATGGCGGCGAGCCATGAGATGCGGAGGAGAGGGACGAGAGGGAGGAAGTCCATTGGATGAGGAGGCGAAGGGGCTTGAAGAGAATTGAAAGCGGATGGAGGGGGCTGGGGGTAATTTTGTCAGGCCGGCTGAGGCGTGGGGTGGAAGAAATACCATTCGTGAATCGAGGGGAGGGGTTTGGGAAGAAGAGGGAGAAAAAGCCGACTGAAAAGGAGAGCGAGCGACGGGAGATAGAACGAGCATGCAGTTGCTGCGGGTCGGATTGGCTCCAACGCGCATAGGCCATTTTGATGGTCCAACGCGCTGTGGGCCGTTCGATCAAGGCATTTTTGTTCTCTGTGGGCTCCACCACCTATCACCTCATCGTCCTCTTCTTCCTTCTCTTGTTCATCATCTCTGAGAACAATGCCTATCGTGCAGTGGCCCCAACCTCCTCTCCCGCTCCCCCACCCAAATCAGCTACTGAAACTACGGTTTCATTTCCATGTTCTGTTTACAGGTGTTTTCTCACCACTGAATCGTTGACCGACGACTGTACGGTCAACGTGGTCAAGGGGTCGGTTGAGATCTATTGGAAACGCCAAGCTCGCATGCGCTTATCGTGAGTCGGAGATGGAATCAAGGTTGAGCGTCGGTCCTCGGCCGAAACGGAGCTGAAGGGAGGCCTCGGCTCTGGTCGATGGGCCGACGCTCAACCTCGATTCCATCTACGACTCACGCTAAGCGCACATGAGCTTGGCGTGTCCAATGGATCTCAACCGACCCCTTGACCACGTTGACCGTACAGTCGTCGGTCAACGATTCAGTGGTGAGAAAACACCCGTAAACATTTGGCGCTGTCTGTGGGAACGAAGCTAACACCCATGTAAAGCAACCACACCGACAATGATACGGCTCCGCCCTCCGCACCGAAGGGTGGACGCGACCCCGGCGTCAGGCATCGGTCCCCACCGCGGTTGGCGGGAAGGGACCATGACTCCCCGGCGCACGCTTCAGGAGGGAGCCCCGAGGCGACCCCGGCCCGACCACAGAGTTCAAATATAACATCATCATGTACAAATAGATAAAGCCACAACTCAAGTACAACTCCAACAAGTGTCTCATATTACATAGCATGTCATCATCTCATGCATCACTTGGATCATGGCCATAGCATGTCATCATCTTACATCATTTGGTACATGGCCATATATCAACATACCTCATATGTATGTATATCAAATGGCCCATGGACATCTATCAATGTGGCATCACATTCTTGCCATGATATCCATACAAGTGTCCCATATTAAGGAACAAGGGAGGGAGCTCACAAAGCTTATCAAACAACCACACATATCACAAACAATTTTGGTGGCATATGCAAGTCACCACACTGCAATGTGCGAAAGGATAGTGCAGGTGGTGCTCCAGTGTGTCTTTGGATGACATGATGTGAGTGTATCATTGTAGACGTATTTGTGAGATAGAGATGTGATCTGAGGAGATATGTGTGTGTGCGCACTAATCATAACCCGTACCCGCGGACACGGTTCATTTAAGATTTTCCCCCACGAAATCTTTGTGCCCCAAAAAAATTATTTCCACAGCCAAAATTGTATAGAACAACAAATTAGCGTAAAAATATTTAGCGGCACGGGCGCCTTAGGCGCGGAACAACAAATTCGACGCGGGCGCTTTCGGTTTAGAACAACAAATTAGCGTAAAAAAAGTTAGAAAAAATTTAGCGGACTCCCTCGGCGTGGGAAATTATTCTCATCTTAATCCCACATACGTCAAAGAGATGCTGGGCCCCACATTGAGGGAGAGATCATTCGATCTGCAGCATTAAGTGCAAGTTAAAGTTTTTTTCCAAATGCATTAATTGCGTGCAATCTGATATTCCCAAGAAACTTTCATTTCCTCATAAATGTTTTTCCCTACAAAACTTTCCACAAAATCTCATCTCAACCATTCACTCATCAAGATTAAATCAGAGTCGTCTTTCTATCAACCCTTTTGTCCTAGTCAGCTTGTCATAGTTAGCCCTAGGATTCAAAAACAGTTGTCAGATGTAATATAGATGTATTTGTATACACACACACACACACACACACACACACACACACATACATATATATAAATAAATACATGTGTGTGTGGAGGATTAATGGGTATTATACGCCATATGAGAGGGTGTCTCATATGCCCTCTCACATAAAGGGGGTCAAGTACAACAAGTACAAGCCCATGTGGGCTTGTGCTTGCCCCTTTTAGTGAGAGGGCATATGAGACACCCTCTCATATGGCTTATGATACCCATTATATATATATATATATATATATATATATATATGTATGAAAATTTTCAAATGAGAACATTTCGCACCGTGCGAAAATGTTTTTATCTTTTTTTTTGAAATTTTTTTTTTCAAAAATTCCTTTTTTTCACCATCATTATATGTTGTTATACCCCCCTCAAAAAATAATGGTTGAGAAATAATGTCATTTGGCCTTCGATCAAGCCATTTTATCAAATTCGCACGTTTTGAGACCGTTAAATTTGTAACGGGTAGATGGGTGCTCTAATGCCCAACGGGTTCACCCATTATTTTCCCTGGGGTATATAATTGTATGGATTAAATATCAAAAAAAGAATTTTTGAAAAAAAAATTTCAAAAAAATAAAAAAAAGTTTTCGCTCGGGCTTTCGCACGGGTTTTTTCGCACCCGAAGATCACTATATATATATATATATATATATATATATATATATATATATATATATATATATATATGGGTAAAATGCGCCTGAGCTCGTGCTCAGATGGGATTCCTGCGCTCGACCCCTCCTGACCGTCCGATTTGATCCCACGGCTGTTGTTAAAAGCGGAAGATGAGGAACTTTTGGTGCAATTACCAACGGGCCCTTACGCGCCCGGAAATTTTGGGGCAATTACCATCCCGCCCTTATAACCCCTATGAAAGCAACTTTTTAGAACTATTGGTGCAATTACCATCCCGCCCTTTATATCCTTTTCAAAGAAATAGTTTACACTATACGGCACCGTTGTGCGCGTCGACCCAGAACGGAGTATATTACTCCCCGCGAACAACGGGCTACAGCCTATGTGTCGTGCGCGGCGTGGGATTAAAACGCACAAGTGTTGAGAAGTTACCAACCGTGCGCACGACGGGCTGAATTACCCCCGTCGTGCGCGAGGGGGAAAACGCAACGTGTAAAGAAATTTCCATCCGTGCGCACGACGTGCAAAATAAACCCCGTCGTTCGCGGGGGTTAAAACGCCTAGTGTGAAGAAATTCACATTCGCGCGCACGACGGGCAACATTACCCACGTCGTGCGCGTGGGTTAAAACGCCTAGTGTGCAGAAATTTCCATCCGATCGCACGACGGGCAAAATTAACCCCGTCGTCCGCGGGGGTTAAAACGCCTAGTGTGAAGAAATTCACATCCGCGCGCACGACGGGCAAACTTACCCCCGTCGTGCGCGTGAGTTAAAACGCCTAGTGTGCAGCAATTTCCATCCGAGCGCACGGCGGGCAAACTTACCCACGTCGTGCGCGTGGGTTAAAACGCCTACTGTGTGAAGCAATTTCCATCCGCGCGCACGACGGGCAAAATAACCCCCGTCGTGCGCGTCGCCCGCGGGGGTTAAAACGCACAAGTGTCGAGCAATTTCCATCCGCGCGAACGACGGGCAAAATTACCCCCGTCGTGCGCATCGTGTGCGGGCAAACGCACAAGTGTAGAGCAGTTTACAGCCGTGCGCACGACGGGCCAAATTACCCCCGTCGTGCGCGTCGTGTGCGGGCAAACGCACAAGTGTGGAGCAGTTTACAGCAGTGCGCACGACGGGCCAAATTACCCCCGTCGTGCGTGAGGGGGAAAACGCAATCTGTAAAGCAATTTCCATCCGCGCGCACGACGGGCAACATTACCCACGTCGTGCGCGTGGGTTAAAACGCCGAGTGTGCAGAAATTTCCATCCGATCGCACGACGGGCAAAATTAACCCCGTCGTCCGCGGGGGTTAAAACGCCTAGTGTGAAGAAATTCACATCCGAGCGCACGACGGGCAAACTTACCCCCGTCGTGCACGTGGGTTAAAACGCCTAGTGTGGAGCAATTTCCATCCGAGCGCACGACGGGCAAAATTACCCCCGTCGTGCGCGTCGTCCGCGGGGCTTAAAACGCACAAGTGTCGGGCAATTTTCATCCGCGCGCACGACGGGCAAAATAACCCCCGTCGTGCGCGTCGTGTGGCAAACGCACAAGTGTGGAGCAATTTACAGCCGTGCGCACGACGGGCCAAATTACCCCCGTCGTGCGCGAGGGGGAAAACGCAATCTGTAAAGCAATTTCCATCCGCGCGCACGACGGGCAAACTTACCCCCGTCGTGCGCGTGGGTTAAACGCCTAGTGTAGAGCAATTTCCATCCGCGCGCACGACGGGCAAACTTACCCCCGTCGTGCGCGGGGGTTAAAACGCCTACTGTGTGAAGCAATTTCCATCCGCGCGCACGACGGGCAAAATAACCCCCGTCGTGCGCGTCATGTGCGGGCAAACTCACAAGTGTGGGGCAATTTACAGCCGTGCGCACGATGGGCCAAATTACCCGCGTCGTGCGCGATGGGGAAAACGCAATCTGTAAGGCAATTTCCATCCGCGCGCACGACGGGCAAACTTACCCTCGTCGTGCGCGTGGGTTAAAACGCATAAGTGTGCCGCAATTTCCATCCGCGCGCACGACGGGCAAACTTACCCCCGTCGTGCGCGTCGTCCGCGGGGGTTAAAACGCACAAGTGTCGAGCAATTTCCATCCGCGTGCACGACGGGCAAAATTACCCCGTCGTGCGCGTCGTGTGCCGGCAAACGCACAAGTGGATATTAATTTACAACCGTGCGCACGACGGGCCAAATTACCCCGTCGTGCGCGAGGAGGAAAACGCAATATGTAAAGCAATTTCCATCCGCGCGCACGACGGGCAAACTTACCCCCGTCGTGCGCGTGGGTTAAAACGCCTAGGGTGAAGAAATTCAAAACCACGCGCACGACGGGCAAAATTACCCCCGTCGTGCGCGTCCTGTGCGGGCAAATGCACAAGTGAGGAGCAATTTACAGCCGTGTGCACGACGGGCCAAATTACCCCCGTCGTGCGCGAGGGGGAAAACGCAATCTGTAAAGCAATTTCCATCCGCGCGCACGACGGGCAAACTTACCCCCGTCGTGCGCGTGGGTTAAAACGCCTAGTGTGGAGCAATTTCCATCCGAGCGCACGACGGGCAAAATTACCCCCGTCGTGCGCGTCGTCCGCGGGGCTTAAAATGCACAAGTGTCAGGCAATTTCCATCCGCGCGCACGACGAGCAAAATAACCCCCGTCGTGCGCGTCGTGTGGCAAACGCACAAGTGTGGAGCAATTTACAGCCGCGCGCACGACGGGCCAAATTACCCCCGTCGTGCGCGAGGGGGAAAACGCAATCTGTAAAGCAATTTCCATTCGCGCGCACGACGGGCAAACTTACCCCCGTCGTGCGCGTGGGTTAAAACGCCTAGTGTAGAGCAATTTCCATCCGCGCGCACGACGGGCAAACTTACCCCCGTCGTCCGCGGGGGTTAAAACGCACAAGTGTGCAGCAATTTCCATCCGCGCGCACGACGGGCAAAATAACCCCCGTCGTGCGCGTCGTGTGCGGGCAAACGCACAAGTGTGGGGCAATTTACAGCCGTGCGCACGACGGGCCAAATTACCCCCGTCGTGCACGATGGGGAAAACGCAATCTGTAAGGCAATTTCCATCCGCTGGCACGACGGGCAAACTTACCCTCGTCGTGCGCGTGGGTTAAAACGCACAAGTGTGCAGCAATTTCCATCGGCGCGCACGACGGGCAAAAGAACCCCCGTCGTGCGCGTCGTCCGCGGGGGTTAAAACGCACAAGTGTCGAGCAATTTCCATCCGCGTGCCCGACGGGCAAAATTACACGCGTCGTGCGCGTCGTGTGCCGGCAAACGCACAAGTGGATATTAATTTACAGCCGTGCGCACGACGGGCCAAATTACCCCCGTCGTGCGCGAGGAGGAAAACGCAATATGTAAAGCAATTTCCATCCGCGCGCACGACGGGCAAACTTACCCCCGTCGTGCGCGTGGGTTAAAACGCCTAGTGTGAAGAAATTCAAATCCGCGCGCACGACGGGCCAAATTACCCCCGTCGTGCGCGTCGTGTGCGGGCAAACGCACAAGTGAGGAGCAATTTACAGCCGTGTGCACGACGGGCCAAATTACCCCCGTCGTGCGCGAGGGGGAAAACGCAGTCTGTAAAGCAATTTCCATCCGCGCGCAAGACGGGCAAACTTACCCCCGTCGTGCGCGTGGGTTAAACGCCTAGTGTGGAGCAATTTCCATCCGAGCGCACGACGTGCAAAATTACCCCCGTCGTGCGCGTCGTCCGCGGGGCTTAAAACGCACAAGTGTAGGGCAATTTCCATCCGCGCGCACGACGAGCAAAATAACCCCCGTCGTGCGCGTCGTGTGCGGGCAAATGCACAAGTGTGGAGCAATTTACTGCCGTGCGCACGACAGGCCAAATTACCCCCGTCGTACGCGAGGGGGAAAACGCAATCTGTAAAGCAATTTCCATCCGCGCGCACGACGGACAAACTTACGCCCGTCATGCGCGTGGGTTAAAACGCCCAGTGTGGAGAAATTTCCATCCGAGCGCACGACGGGCAAAATTACCCCCGTCGTGCGCGTCGTCCACGGGGGTTAAAACGCACCAGTGTGCAGCAATTCACATCCGCGCGCACGACGGGCAAAATAACCCCCATCGTGCGCGTCGTGTGCGGGCAAACGCACAAGTGTGGAGAAATTTACAGCCGTGCGAACGACAAGCCAAATTACCCCCGTCGTGCGCGAGGGGGAAAACGCAATCTGTAAAGCAATTTCCATCCGCGCGCACGACGGGCAAACTTACCCCCTTCGTGCGCGTGGGTTAAAACGCCTAGTGTAGAGCAATTTCCATGCAAGCGCAAGGCGGACAAAATTAACCCCGTCGTCCGCGGGGCTTAAAACGCACAAGTGTCGGGCAATTTCCATCCGCGCGCACGACTGGCAAAATAACCCCCGTCGTGCGCGTCGTGTGCGGGCAAACGCACAAGTGTGGGGCAATTTACAGCCAGGCGCACGACGGGCCAAATTACCCCCGTCGTGCGCGATGGGGAAAACGCAGTCTGTAAAGAAATTTCCATCCGCGCGCACGACGGGCAAACTTACCTGGAGCAGCTCACGACGGGCAGACAGGGGGGACGGATGGCCAAGATACAATGAAGCAAGTGACGCTGATGCAGCTGCTGGAGCAGCTCATAAATGGCCACAAACTTTAAATTTTTTTCATGGTGGGTGTAACGACTGCTTTTCATGTATCTGGATTTTATATAATATAATATGTGTTTTGGTGGATTTTCTCCTCTTGTGTGGTTTTCGTCTCCGTAGATTTCATTTCGATCGATTCGTCGTATTTTCTCGCTTCTTCCTTAGGATTGTCGATTTCGAAGTAAGTCATTCGTGACGGACTTCATAACGGTCGTATCTAACTATTAGATCAAGCCTAGGAGTCTTAGGAATCGATCCCGGGGCCCCGCGCTCCGTATCGGTACTTTCTGTGCTCATTAGCCGGTGTAAGAAGGGCCACCGACCGACTAGATGACGATCCAGTCGGTCGGCAATCCTTCTTGGACCGACTAGTTAGCTTTCTAAATTTCTCAGGAGTTACTGTTTATCGTTAGTCGGTCTAAGAACGTTGGTTGACCGACTAGGTTGCAAACTAGTCGGTCAGCGATGCTTCTTGAACCGACTAACTCATCAAATTATTTTTTGTATCAGTTACTGTTTACACTTAGTCGGTCTGCGTTGGTCGACCGACCGACTAGTTGTCAAACTAGTCGGTCAGTGGTTGTTCTTTGACCGACTAACTAGTGCTGTAAACCCTAGTTTTGCCCTAGCCGCCAGCCTAGCCTATAAATACCCAACCCAAACGTTTTCTTCCCCTCCAACTCGACCCTAAACCCTAAAATCGCCCCCATTGATCCCCCACCTTCCTCCAAGCTCCATTGCTTCATTCCAAGCCCTAAATCCATCATCCAAACCATCCATCTACCCTATCTACCTCTCATCTTCCCCAAAATCTCACCAAAACCCATCAAATCCCCAAATCCCCCAAAACCCTAGTTTCCCCAATCTTCTCCAATCTTCTCCAGATTTGATCCTAGGGTTCCCCGGAGTGTTCCTTCCGTCTCCTCTCGGTAAGAGATCGATCTACCGTTGTTTTTATAACTTATTTATAATTTTGGTGAAACCCTAATTAATTTCATGTGTTTGGTGTTTGTTTCCCCCTAAACAGCGATTTCCTCGTAGATAGCATCCGTGTGACGAGGTTGATCGTCATCCCCGGTGCTAGGCAAGTGAAACTTGCCACTTAGGGTTTAGGCCATGTTTTAGGCCATTTGCATGTTGTAGGCGTAAAAGAGGCTAGGCGACGAAATGAAACTCGCCTAGGCGCAAATTGGGGAATTAGCTTGACAACGAAGCTAATTCCGACTTTTAGCATGTTGCACAATTACCATGTCATGTTTACTTTCAATTAACGGTACGCGAATATGTTCATGTCATTGCATTTTGCCTGTCACGTTTACTTTCAATTAACGGTACGCAAATATCTGTTCATGTCTTTGCATAGTGATTATTCATCGTGATTGCGTAGCGCACGCTACAATATTATATTCCTGGCTCGTGTTCCAGAAGCGAGCTTAGTGAGTTGGAAACCCCAACGCTCGACACATATGGGTGGGGTAAGAGATAAGCGGCCTGAGCCCCGAGTTGGCCTGATCCGCCACTCCGGCCAGCAGGTGGACTCTCTAGTGCACAAGTGATTAATAGTGATAGAGATAAGCGGCCTGAGCCACGAGCTGGCCAGCAGGTGGACTCTCTATGCACTAAGTGTTTACCAGTGACAAGTGATTAATAGTGGTAGAGATAAGCGGCCTGAGCCACGAGCTGGCCAGCAGGTGGACTCTCTATGCACTAAGTGATAAGTGATAAGTGATAAGTGATAAGTGATAAGTGATAAGTGATAAGTGTTAAATGATAAGTGATTAGTGATTTGGTAGCTTTTGCTACATTGTGCATGCTTGCTTCTCTTTTTAAACTGTTGCATCATGCTTAACTGCCATGTCATTACTTAATACTATAACTGCTAGGTTGCTAGATGCCTCACTTTCAGTTTCCTTGCCCAAGTCTTTTAGACTTGCTGACATGTGCCCCTTTACTCTTTTGGGTGACACATGTTAGATCCTGAGCCCGAGTACCTCGTTGAGGACGAGGTGTTTGCTGACGCCGAGCCCGAGCTTGTGTTTGACGGGGAGTACGTGGACACTGGGGACCAGTCCTAGTGTCTTCGTGTGTTTTACTTTTGTTAGACAGTCGTTTTGTTATCGGTGCGTGGCACCTATACTTTGCTTTGTTGTTGTCGTTTCTTTTGTTGGCCTTGTTCTGGGCCTTTAGACTCTTTTCTTTTAGCCTGGTGGCTTTTCTGGATGTTGAACATATTTGTGATGTTGGACAATATTTGTGAGATGTGAATTTTATTTCAGTCTCTCCTTGTGTTATTATTGCTATTCTGTTGTGGTTACAGGGACCTGTTTATGTATTGTGGACGCTTATCGGGTTTGGGGCTTCACAGCTCCACTCTCGTGCGGACCTTTTCACGTCTCGCCTCCATTTTAGGGAAGCGGGTCGTGACAGTGGGAATCCCTGTATCCCTAGTATAGTCTAGTGCTTTAATTGCTTAGTCGGGCAAAAACTGTGATGTTGCAAAATGTTTAGATGTAGTTTCTACTTTGTTGTGTTATGTACATTTGAATGCAAAAATTTTGTAGCATGTTGGAATACAGATCTTAATACAATGTCATTAAATTTGGTGCAATTGCATCACATTACAAAATTGCGTGATGCTAACTTGAAGTACCCACAATTACTCAGCTCGCACCAACGGCAACAGCATTCAACGTTGTGCGAGCTGAGCACAACTGTCTACGATTACCAACATTTACTCATCGATCATAACCGTCAAAGTTATGAACCGTTGTGCGCGTGGGGCTTAACTGCTTACAATTACCCATATTACTCAGCGCGCACATCCGTAAAATTATTGAACGTTGTGTGCGCTTATTAGGAAGCCTGTAAAATTACCAAGTTTTGATCAGCGCGCACAACTGGTAAAAGTTGTAAACGTTGTGCGCGCGGAGCTAAACTGTATACAATTACCCACCATTACTCATCGCGGACAGCTACATGCCTCATTCTCTTGAATCTTCATTCTCTTCAGCTCTACTGCTTCTGCTTCTTACTCCTTAATCCCATTAATTTTCTTGACATTTGTCAGGTTCTGCAGCAACAGAGAAATTATAAGATATGAGATCCGCAGCATCGGATATAGGTCTCGAATGATAGGCATCATCCTCATAGGCTTATAACCAAGACTTACTGTTTTAATGTTCAATTTGGACCCCCAGCCCTCTTAATTCAACTCCACGATGGCTGCATTTTGGACTAAAAATATAGGAGGCTGCCGTTTTCCGATGACCATTTTTAAAGAGAACCAGTTTACTTACAACCCATTTACACTGATATGTCCGTGACAGATGCATGTAGTATATTTCTTCCAAGCTGATACAAAATTGTTGCCTTTAGGATACAAAAATGTCATCCTTCATATCACAGCCTTGTTAAGTCATCGGGCGAAGATTTTTCCTACAGAGATTATGGAGCAATGATGTTACAATAATTTATACTAGTATATAAAATAGTAACCAGCTGTGCTCATATATACCTTATTTCTACCAGCTGTGCTCATACGACAAGTTCTCATGTCATGACCCTTTTCTGCACAAACACTGCATGTCCTTGTTCTTGTTTGACTTTGTTCTTGTGAGACTTGTATTCCAGACGGAATCCTTGACGCCACTCGTGGTCGGCCTTTAGTTCTAGCTTTTGCAGGATCATGCATAATGACATCATTTACTCCCACTTCTTGTTTGATAGGTGCACTGGACCCCACCTGTGATCTTGGCTCTTCAGAAGCAGTTTGTGCTTTATTAGTCATATTATGCTGGTCCAAAAAACTGTTTGCCCACCCAAAGACGACATCAAACAGAAGGGGATCTCTTGTTACCGCCTCCACGACTTTATCGAATGATGAGCGAAGTCTCCAGGCTTGAAGTGGAGTAATTTGAGTTAGACGCACTCCGTGTACTGTGCTAGTCGACGAGGCCCCAAGACTCATGATGCTATGTCTTGCATTTAGAGTCCACCTGGGTAAAATATATCTCTCAGGGATGGCTTGCATATCATACTTTTGCTTCATCATATATAAAATTTGCGTGCATAGCAAACCTTCAGTCACCGCCCTTGCACACGTACACCTGAACATTCCCTTAGATATATTGCATTGAACATTATGCACGTAGCTCTTTCCATCAATCCGCATAGTTACTCTATACGTGCTCGTGTCCCCATCCGTGCTCACCCTTTCGTGCCGACAGTATAAAGTATTTTTGAAACGATTTTGAAAAATGGAAAATATGTTTCTAGTATATACCTTTGCGGCATGAACCTCTAACTCATGCATGCCGCTAAATTCTGGTTTGTTCCGCATACAAAAAGTATCTTCTCTCTCCTCTTTGTCTCGCTGAAATTTTACGGCTTTATCATATTGATCAATGAACTCGTATAATGGAGTCATACAGTTTACGTATCCATCAAAATACGCGTTCATGCTTTCACTCCTTTGGCTGGACGCCATGCCTACACACAAAACAAGAAATGAATACCATGTGCTGAGTTTATTTTGATCATATATTTTTACACCAATCTCTATCGTATTAACATTCATACCCGCAAAGAAAGTATCCAGTAGGTACGCCTTAATCCAATGCTGTGCTTTCTCATGCATCGTATGCAACCACTTCCAGGCTTTCATTTCATTTTTTTGTTTTTCTGTCAATGGCTCCTGAAATTCCTTTTGGTACTTCTCCATTAAGATGCACCAACAATTCTCAGCTTCTTCAACATTTTGACTGTTCTTACACCAGTTTGCATAGTCTTCTTCAAATTCAGGGTTATAAGAAGACCGCAATGAACGTAGATGCTCATCTTCGTGCAGACTGATATGCCATATGCAATACCTGTGTTTTGTATTTGGAAAAACTCTTTTGATTGCATTGCATATTGCCGGGTCTTGATCGGTGATGATAGCTCCTGGTGCTTTATCCCACATACATGTTAACCACTGTCCGAATAACCAAACAAAGGTTTCTTCCTTCTCATCAGCAAGAAGAGCACATCCAAATAAAATAGACTGTTTATGATGATTGACACCTGTAAAAGGTGCAAAAGGCAATATGAATCTATTTGTCTTATAAGTGACATCAAATACAACAACATCTCCAAACTGGCTGTATGATGTCCTCGCCCTTCCATCAGCCCAAAATATACTTCTGCATACATTCTCTTCATCATGCTCAATAGCATACTAGAACTGAGAGTCTGTAGCTTGCCTTTTAATAAATTGTTCTATTACTCTAATGCATTCCTTCCCAATGTTGTTCTTTCTTTCTACTCTCCCATGATCAATGCATTGTTGCGTAGTAATATTGACATTACTACTACTTGTGGCATTTAGAATCCTTGCAATCTTTGCAGGTCCTACTCCACAGCCACGCATCTGATCAACTAAATTCCTACATGTTCCGTCCATCTGCGATCTTTTATGTGACAGTAGCATCTGGATCTTCGCTGGGCTTTTTATCAACTCATGATTATGATCATCATTAAAGGAATTTATCCGCCATACTCCTCCGGTGATTTTATGAACTGTCATTCGAGCCATACAGCCTTCTCTCTCGTTTTTCCTTCGATTAACGTCCCTCCCTATCTCCCTCTTATCTTTTAAGCTTTTATACCCTTCTTTGTTGCACGTATACTTCCTCCTCGTGGTATTGCCATCTTTTCCCTTTCCCGTAGATCCCTTTCGGGTTGCAAAACCTTTCATTGCTGCATATGTATTATAAAATTGATACGCATCTTCTTCTGTTTGAAATGTCATTCCAACATGTGGGCTGCCTTTTTCACTATCACTATGCCTATCCTCTTGATATACGCTGTTTGCACTGTCATTTTCAGCTTCAATCTCATTTGGCATCTCCTGATCATGCACATAGGGTTCACTCTCTTCGATTTTCATTTTCTACATTAGAAACAAGTAAAAATATCAGTAATATTGCCGCAGCATGACTGCTATACATGTCTATCCAAGTATCAGTCGATCATCATCAGCATGTTAGTTGAAACCACACTACTATTACTAATCATGTTAAAACCTGGCGTATTATATCTATTCTTTTTCAATCTGATCTAATTGTTACCATCATATTTGATGACCGGATCAAATCCATCAAAAAATCAAACATATCAACCGTTTTGCGCGATGGGCACTATTATGTACGCCATTCGCTCCATGTTGTTGTGCTATATGAGCTGCTTCGGCAAGTTTTGATGGACATCTCATATTGCTCAACGCGCACAACGGGTGCGATGTTTGAAGGGTTGTGCGCGGATAGTTATTTCCATCGCAACACTTCACTAGTTTGGAAATTACTCACCGCACAAAACGGGACAAAAATTTAGCCCGTTGTGCGCGGAGAGGAATTTCCAGGCTAATCGTCCAAAGGTTGGAAATTACTCCCCGCGCAAAACCCTTCAAAAATTTATCCCGTTGTTTGCGTTGAGCAATATGAGATGTCCAACAAATTAGGGATGACGATCCTTACCTCGATGGAGGAGAGTAACAGGGGAATCAACGAGAGTGTGATGGCCTGGATTTGGGGGCGATCTTAGGCGTGGGCTGTTGAAATCGAAGACCTTGTGTAAACCTGGGGATCTACTCCAGATTCTGCGTTTTGCGCGGGAGTGAGCAAAAGAATTGGTGGCGATTGCTCCAGCTTCTGCGTTTTGCGCGGGAGTGAGCAAAAGAATTGGTGGCGATTGCTCCAGCTTCTGCGTTTTGCGCGGGAGTGAGCAAAAGAATTGGTGGCGATTGTATTTTAGTACAAAAGGGGTTAAAGGTAATTTAGTACAGAGGCGCGTTAAAAAGAGCTTAAAGGGCGTTTTGGTAATTGCACAAAAAGGTCAGATATTACCATGATCGCTGATCGGATCGGACGGTCAGGAGGGGTCGAGCGCAGGAATCCCATCTGAGCACGAGCTCAGGCGCATTTTACCATATATATATATTTATATAGTAATGCTATTATGAGATGGTGAGCTCAAATCCTTATCGTGAGCTAGCACAATCGGCAACACCAATTAACGATCGGCACCGTTCATCTTCAAGAGCATGTCGATAGATCTATACCCTAAAAAAATTAGAGATTATAAACCCCAAAATCCTATGGATCAACCCGTTCCAACTTTGTTACATTTACAGGCAGCTTGTAAACCGTTCATCTTGCAAACACTTGATGGATCTGATAGAAATGTCCAAATGACACAAAAAATTATACATAAAGATCACTTGATAGATAGAAGAAGATGGACGGTTCCGATTGATGATTTGGCAAATAGTTTTAGCTAGTTCGAGATATGAATATCTCATCTCACCATCTCATATTAGCATATAATATCCCTGTGGCGTTTTCATGTCCTATATTCTGTCGTCTACCTACATCTTCATGTCCTATATTCTGCCGTCTACCTTCAGCTCCATTTCCTATATTCTGTCGTTCTCTGCTAACATCGTTTCTCAGAGCCGCACCTTGATCTGAAGTCTCTTCCTGTAGTGGCACCTTCGATCTTTGACTTTGTCCAATGGTAGTGATCCTGTCTTGACCCCCCATATCAGAACGAATTTCCTTAAATTGAGCATTCCAATACTCCACGGCTTCTTCGTACGTGTTGAAGCCCTTAAAGACCGCATTATGAAATCCTTGAACATGCTGTCGACATTCTTCCCAACTCCCAAAAAATCCTCGCTGCCGTCCATTCTTAACAACATATATTTTTTTTTGCCATTTCACCCTACAAAATTCCCATACAAAATGAAAACATCAGCTCCCTTGCAGGTAGGTCGTGACATGGTGTTGATTCAATATGTGTTGACAACATTCCCATTAAAAATGAAAACATCAGCTCCCTTACAAAATACTGTTTGATTGCAACTGTAATCAGTCTTCTTACACATAACAGATCCTGATCTATGATGCCCACGACAGCATATGAAACCCTAAATCTATGCTGCGAGATGTATCGTAAAACCAAATCGGAATGAAGCAAGCTAAATTGATTTTGAAAACAAGGGGTTTAGAAAATTTTACCCTCAAATTTTGCCGTCGACGTCGACTGTGGGAGACTGAGAAGAAGGGAGGAGGCTAGATGAGATCGATGGGGGTTACCCTGTGCTGAGGGGGCTGAGAGGGGGTGCGTAGATCGGAGGAGGAGAGTGGTCACACAGATCACAGTCAGGGCAAGCTGAGATCGAGAGCTAGGGCGATCGAGGGGCGAGAGGAAGGAGGAGCAAGGCCACAAGACAACCGGAGGGAGGAGAAGAGCGGACGGCTTCCGATTTTGGGCCCTAACGTCGGCGATCTCCCGGCGAGAGGAGAACGGAGAGAGGAGCGAGGGCGGGGCGCTGGGAATTGGGTTTTTTTTCTATCGCTGTCAGCTTTGCGGGAATGAAGGGGAATGGCACGCGCGTAATTATTTCCAAGACCGCGACAATTCCCAGCGCCTTTGAGGGGAATGGCACGCGCGTAATTATTTCCAAGACCGCGACAATTCCCAGCGCCTTTGAATCCGATCGCTTGGATAATATCGGACGGCTGAGGGTGAAAACGCCACAGGGATATTATCTGCGGCTGTGCACAGGCACAGTTTACCGTATATATATATATATATATATATATATATATATATATATATATATATATATATATATATATATATATATATATATGGGTAACATGCGCCTGAGCTCGTGCTCAGATGGGATTCCTGCGCTCGACCCCTCCTGATCGTCCGATCCGATCCCACGGCTGTTGTTAAAAGCGGAACATGAGTAACTTTTGGTGCAATTACCAACGGGCCCTTACGCGCCCGGAACTTTTGGGGCAATTACCATCCCGCCCTTATAGCCCCCATGAAAGCAACTTTTTAGAACTATTGGTGCAATTACCATCCCGCCCTTTATATCCTTTTCAAAGAAATAGTTTACACTATACGGCACCGTTGTGCGCGTCGACCCAGAACGGAGTATATTACTCCCCGCGAACAACGCGCTACAGCCTATGCGTCGTGCGCGGCGTGGGATTAAAACGCACAAGTGTTGAGAAGTTACCAACCGTGCGCACGACGGGCAAAATTACACCCGTCGTGCGCGAGGGGGAAAACGCAACGTGTAAAGAAATTTCCATCCGTGCGCACGATGTGCAAAATAAACCCCGTCGTTCGCGGGGGTTAAAACGCCTAGTGTGAAGAAATTCACATCCGCGCGCACGACGGGCAACATTACCCCCGTCGTGCGCGTGGGTTAAAACGCCTAGTGTGCAGCAATTTCCATCCAAGCGCACGATGGGCAAAATTAACCCCGTCGTGCGCGAGGGTTAAAACGCCTAGTGTGAAGAAATTCACATCCGCGCGCACGACGGGCAAAATTACCCCCGTCGTGCGCGTCGTGTGCGGGCAAACGCACAAGAGTGGAACAATTAACAGCCGTGCGCACGACGGGCCAAATTACCCCCGTCGTGCGTGAGGGGGAAAACGCAATCTGTAAAGCAATTTCCATCCGCGCGCACGACGGGCAAAATAACCCCCGTCGTGCGCGTGGGTTAAAACGCCTAGTGTGGAGCAATTTCCATCCGAGCGCACGACGGGCAAAATTAACCCCGTCGTCCGCGGGGTTAAAACGCCTACTGTGTGAAGCAATTTCCATCCGCGCGCACGACGGGCAAAATAACCCCCGTCGTGCGCGTCGTTGCGGGAATTAAAACGCACAAGTGTCGAGCAATTTTCATCCGCGCGCACGACGGGCAAAATTACCCCGGTCGTGCGCGTCGTGTGCGGGCAAACGCACAAGTGTGGAGCAATTTACAGCCGTGCGCACGACAGACCAAATTACCCCGTCGTGCGCGAGGGGGAAAACGCAATCTGTAAAGCAATTTCCATCCGCGCGCACGACGGACAAACTTACCCCGTCGTGCGCGTGGGTTAAAACGCCTAGTGTGGAGCAATTTCCATCCGAGCGCACGACGGACAAAATTAACCCCGTCGTCCGCGGGGGTTAAAATGCACAAGTGTGCAGCAATTTCCATCCGCGCGCACGACGGGCAAAATAACCCCCGTCGTGCGCGTCGTCGCGGGAATTAAAACGCACAAGTGTCGAGCAATTTCCATCCGCGCGCACGACGGGCAAAATTACCCCCGTCGTGCGCGTCATGTGCGGGCAAACGCACAAGTGTGGAGCAATTTACAGCCGTGTGCACGACGGGCCAAATTACCCGTCGTGGGCGAGGGGGAAAACACAATCTGTAAAGCAATTTCCATCCGCGCGCACGACGGGCAAACTTACCCCGTCGTGCGCGTGGGTTAAAACGCCTAGTGTGGAGCAATTTCCATCCGAGCGCACGACAGGCAAAATTAACCCCGTCGTCCGCGGGGGTTAAAACGCCTACTGTGTGAAGCAATTTCCATCCGCGCGCACGACGGGCAAAATAACCCCCGTCGTGCGCGTCGTCGCGGGAATTAAAACGCACAAGTGTCGAGCAATTTCCATCCGCGCGCACGACGGGCAAAATTACCCCCGTCGTGCGCGTCGTGTGCGGGCAAACGCACAAGTGTGGAGCAATTTACAGCCGTGCGCACGACGGGCCAAATTACCCCGTCGTGCGCGAGGGGGAAAACGCAATCTGTAAAGCAATTTCCATCCGCGCGCACGACGGGCAAACTTACCCCGTCGTGCGCGTGGGTTAAAACGCCTAGTGTGGAGCAATTTCCATCCGAGCGCACGACGGGCAAAATTAACCCCGTCGTCCGCGGGGGTTAAAACGCCTACTGTGTGAAGCAATTTCCATCCGCGCGCACGACGGGCAAAATAACCCCCGTCGTGCGCGTCGTCGCGGGAATTAAAACGCACAAGTGTCGAGCAATTTCCATCCGCGCGCACGACGGGCAAAATTACCCCCGTCGTGCGCGTCGTGTGCGGGCAAACGCACAAGTGTGGAGCAATTTACAGCCGTGCGCACGACGGGCCAAATTACCCCGTCGTGCGCGAGGGGGAAAACGCAATCTGTAAAGCAATTTCCATCCGCGCGCACGACGGGCAAACTTACCCCGTCGTGCGCGTGGGTTAAAACGCCTAGTGCGGAGAAATTTCCATCCGAGCGCACGACGGGCAAAATTAACCCCGTCGTCCGCGGGGGTTAAAACGCCTACTGTGTGAAGCAATTTCCATCCGCGCGCACGACGGGCAAAATAACCCCCGTCGTGCGCGTCGTCGCGGGAATTAAAACGCACAAGTGTCGAGCAATTTCCATCCGCGCGCACGACGGGCAAAATTACCCCCGTCGTGCGCGTCGTGTGCGGACAAACGCACAAGTGTGGAGCAATTTACAGTCGTGCGCACGACGGGCCAAATTACCCCGTCGTGCGCGAGGGGAAAACGCAATCTGTAAAGCAATTTCCATCCGCGCGCATGACGGGCAAACTTACCCCGTCGTGCGGGTGGGTTAAAACGCCTAGTGTGGAGCAATTTCCATCCGAGCGCACGACGGGCAAAATTAACCCCGTCGTCCGCGGGGGTTAAAACGCCTACTGTGTGCAGCAATTTCCATCCGTGCGCACGACGGGCAAAATTACCCCCGTCGTGCGTGTCGTCGCGGGAATTAAAACGCACAAGTGTCGAGCAATTTCCATCCGCGCGCACGACGGGCAAACTTACCCCCGTCGTGCGCGTGGGTTAAAACGCCTAGTGTGGAGCAATTTCCTTCCGAGCGCACGGCGGACAAAATTAACCCCGTCGTACGCGGGGGTTAAAACGCACAAGTGTCGAGCAATTTCCATCCGCGCGCACGACGGGCAAAATTACCTCCGTCGTGCACGTGGGTTAAAACGCCTAGTGTGCAGCAATTTCCATCCGAGCGCACGACGGGCAAACTTACCCCGTCGGGCGCGTCGGTTAAAACGCATATTGTGTAGCAATTTCCATCCGCGCGCACGACGGGCAAAATTAACCACGTCGTGCGCGTGGGTTAAAACGACTAGTGTGAAGCAATTACCCCCGTCGTGGGCGTCGTGCGCGGGAAACGCACAAGTGTGGAGCATTTACCAAACGTGCGCACGACAGGCAAAAATTACCCCCGTAGTGCGGGAGGGGTAAAACGCAACGGGTAAACCAATTTCCATCCGCGCGCACGACGGGCAAAATTCCCCCGTCGTGAGCGGGGCTTAAAACGGACAAGTGTGGAGAAATTTCCATCCGCGCGCACGACGGGCAAAATTAACCACGTCGTCCGCGGGGGTTAAAACGCACAAGTGTGAAGCAATTTCCATCCGCGCGGACGACGGGCAAAACAACCCCCGTCGTGCGCATTTTCCGCGTGGCTTAAATCGCACAAGTGTAGAGCATTTTCCAGCCGCTCGCACGAAGGGAAAAAATACGCCCCGTCGTGCACGCGGGTTAAAATGCCTAGTGTGAAGCAATTTCCATCGGTGCGGACGACATGCAAAATTTTCCCCCGTCGTGCGCGGGGCTAAAACGTACAAGTGTGGAGCATTTTCCATTCACGCGCACGACGGGCAAAATTACCATCGTCGTGCGCGTCGTCCGCGGGGCTTAAAAAGCACAAGTGACAAGTGTGGTGAAATTTCCATACGAAGGTAGCAATATGGGTAAACATATCTTTTAATTTCTTACAACAAGTGATTATTTTGCACAAAACCTAACATCAATTTTATACCGAATTTTTTTCAATATTAACATTCTTGTTGTCCCTTTTTACTCGGTGACGTGCATTATAAATTGATTTGCATGGAAGGTTGGACTTTCAAAATCTCAGCCGGCCTCAGCGTGATATTTGCCAAATCTCTCAATGATCCATCTCCATTCCCTGCTACTGCCCTTCATCGGAATGGCCCTCGACATAATTAGCAGCTTGATGGTTGTGCCTGCCCTCAACGACTGTTAACCTTCACTCCTCACCGCCAACGCCGACGCCCACCATTACCACGCAATGAGAACAGACATTGACACTTCTTGGTTTTAACTGGCCTGTCGGTCGTTTTTTCCTTTCGGTGTCACCTGTAAACCCCGCTTCTTTCACATGCAAAGTAAACAACTTTGCATGTGAAAGAAGCGGGGTTTACAGGTGACACCGAAAGGAAAAAACGACCGACAGGCCAGTTAAAACCAAGAAGTGTCAATGTCTGTTCTCATTGCGTGGTAATGGTGGGCGTCGGCGTTGGCGGTGAGGAGTGAAGGTTAACAGTCGTTGAGGGCAGGCACAACCATCAAGCTGCTAATTATGTCGAGGGCCATTCCGATGAAGGGCAGTAGGAATCCTATCGGAAGTTTTACATGCAAAGCGACAACATTCTTGTTGTCCCTTTTTACACGGTGACGTGCATTATAAATTTATTTGCATGGAAGGTAGGATTCTCCTACAGGACTGTCAAAATTTCAGCCGGCCTCAGCGTGCTATTTGCCAAATCTCTCAATGATTCCATCTCCATTCCTTGCAACTGCCCTTCATCAGAATGGCCCTCGACATAATTAGCAGCTTGATGGTTGTGCCTGCCCAACTGCCCTCAATGACTGTTAACCTCCACTGAACGCTGGATTTTTTTACGACATAAATAGTACCTTGGATTTTTGTACCTTCTCGAGCAATCTCAACCGTATCTGCATGCATGTAAAATCACCAAATTTCTACATCATTTTCCACCCAATTGAATAAGAATTACACCTATAGTGTATTTAAAAGTATATACTTACCAAATGGAATACCTCGAAAATCCCTACTTTCACACCCAAGAAAGGAAGAAAATGCTCATGTATCCTAGAAGGTCCGCTGACCGCTGAGATCTTCTGGGAAGATTTGAAGGTGCATTTTGGTTGCAAATGCTACTACGCTGTCCGCTGAGATCTTCTGGGAAGATTTGAAGGTGCATTTTGGTTGCGAAGTTAGACTAATTTCATTGGAGTCATTTTCTACCGCCATCCCATTCTCTTTACAGGCATCTACATCATGAAGGAAATGGTCCACGACTCCACATTGAAATAGCAGGAGTAACTTTCAATTTTATCTTCCATTTACCATGGTATATTTCTACATCAAGCAGAACGAAGCAATGGTTAGAATTTGTCCGGTTAAACTGAGAAACAAATATATTGTAAGAAAAATATGTAGAATACCGTGGCTATACGAGGAAGATCCGAGAAGCAGAATACTTGGCAGATGTAATTGAAACCGATGTGGCGCGACCTCGGTGGTAATCGCTATTGCCGGTTGCTCCCGAAGGTTAACACAACAGCCCCTGGCCGCGTCCACACTTGGCTACGTACCGTGGCTATACGAGGAAGATCCGAGAAGCAGAATACTTGGCAGATGTAATTGAAACCGCTGTGGCGCGACCTCGGTGGTAATCGCTGTTGCCGGTTGCTCCCAAAGGTTAACACAGCAGCCCCTGGCCGCGTCCACACTTGGCCAGAGACATTGGATTTTGCACAGTATAGCTACCCAGGAGAATGGAATGAAGCACAGAAGAATTTTTGGAGGCAGCAATTTTTCCGTGTATTTTCTTGAGGAAAGCAGTGGGATATAAATAGAATTCAAAAAATAGATGTTATGAATTCAAACGGTCAAATATTAAACGATTATTAAAATAGGCTTTGAATGCTGCGTATTAAAGCGAGGCATTAACTGCGTATTTATTGAGAGGTTTTGAATGCTGCAATCAAATTAGCAGTTACCAACATTTTAGAATGAGACGCCATTTATTATAGATGATTTGGACTGCCCATGGATGAGGATGATACTACAGTTGATTTACTGTGAGTCAGGGAAAGAACCCGTGAGTCTATAGTTGTTGAGCTCGTGAATATACAGTATATACAGATGTTGCGGTGTTAGTAATTTTTGAGGGTAATGTCAAACACAAAGCGAAATTTTTGAGGGCGTTCACGGTCAATTTATAGTGAAATTGACCATTCAAATTGATGAGTATAAGTCCGTCATCCTACAGCGAGCCCTTCATTGCAAACATCTACGTAGACAATCATATGTATCAGTTTGTAAGAGCATAGGCTAATGAATCAGTTTGGGTCTGTATCAGTATGTACATCAATATAGTTGAATTCGATTGAATATGCCTTCAGCTTGAATAAGTATCAGATTTAATTTTAAAGTTTGCATGTAGTTTCTGAGTCAGAGTGAATAAGTATCCGGTTTAATCTACAATGTTTCCAGATTGAACAAGTATAATAAGACTTAAATCTAAAAGCTTGCATGTAGGCTTGATTGGGATTCAGAATAAGTATGATTAAATTTATTCTCGTGGTCGTGTTGAGAAAATTTATCATCGATGAAACATCAGCTTAACGCGCACAACGAGTAAAATTCTGCTGGTTAACGCGCACAACGAGCATCTTCTTCTGTTTGAAATGTCATTCCAACATGTGGGCTGCCTTTTTCACTATCACTATGCCTATCCTCTTGATATACGTTGTTTGCACTGTCATTTTCAGCTTCAATCTCATTTGGTATCTCCTGATCATGCACATAGGGTTCACTCTCTTCGATTTTCACTTTCTACATTAGAAACAAGTAAAAATATCAGTAATATTGCCGCAGTATGACTGCTATACATGTCTATCCAAGTATCAGTCGATCATCATCAGCATGTTAGTTGAAACCACACTACTATTACTAATCATGTTAAAACCTTGCGTATTATATCTATTCTTTTTCAATCTGATCTAATTGTTACCATCATATTTGATGACCGGATCAAATCCATCAAAAAATCAAACATATCAACCGTTTTGTGCGGTGGGCAATATTATGTACGCCATTCGCTCCATGTTGTTGTGCTATATGAGCTGCTTCGGCAAGTTTTGATGGACATCTCATATTGCTCAACGCGCACAACGGGTGCGATGTTTGAAGGGTTGTGCGCGGATAGTAATTTCCATCGCAACACTTCGCTAGTTTGGAAATTACTCACCGCGCAAAACGGGACAAAAATTTAGCCCGTTATGCACGGAGAGGAATTTCCAGGCTAATCGTCCAATGGTTGGAAATTACTCCCCGCGCAAAACCCTTCAAAAATTTATCACGTTGTTTGCGTTAAGCAATATGAGATGTCCAACAAATTAGGGATGACGATCCTTACCTCGATGGAGGAGAGTAACAGGGGAATCAACGAGAGTGTGATGGCCTAGATTTGGGGGCGATCTTAGGCGTGGGCTGTTGAAATCGAAGACCTTATGCAAAACTGGGGATCTACTCCAGCTTCTGCGTTTTGCGCGGGAGTGAGCAAAAGAATTGGTGGCGATTGCTCCAGCTTCTGCGTTTTGCGCGGGAGTGAGCAAAAGAATTGGTGGCGATTGCTCCAGCTTCTGCGTTTTGCACGGGAGTGAGCAAAAGAATTGGTGGCGATTGTATTTTAGTACAAAAGGGGTTAAAGGTAATTTAGTACAGAGGCGCGTTAAAAAGAGCTTAAAGGGCGTTTTGGTAATTGCACAAAAAGGTCAGATATTACCATGATCGCTGATCGGATCGGACGGTCAGGAGGGGTCGAGCGCAGGAATCCCATCTGAGCACGAGCTCAGGCGCATTTTACCCTATATGTATAGAGGAAACGGGAAATAGGGTGTCACAGGAGAGAATCTCTCCTGTGTCGGTAAAAAAAACTCCAATCTCCACATGTTTTTTTGAAGATCCGAGCCGTTCATCTCGATCTCCACCCTCTAAAACACCTACCCACCAATTTTCAGCCCGATCCGAGGTGTTTTGCCCGTTCATCCACCCTTTGCAAAAGTTATGTTCATGTGAAACCGTTAAATTTGGGTCGGGTGGATGAACGGGCAAAACACCTCGGATCGGGCTGAAAATTGGTGGATAGGTATTTTAGAGGGTGGAGATCGAGATGAACGGCTCGGATCTTCAAAAAAACATGTGGAGATTGGAGTTTTTTTGACCGACACAGGAGAGATTCTCTCCTGTGACACCCTATTTCCCGTTTCCTCATATAGAGGAAACGGGAAATAGGGTGTCACAGGAGAGAATCTCTCCTGTGTCGGTCAAAAAAACTCCAATCTCCACATGTTTTTTTGAAGATCCGAGCCGTTCATCTCGATCTCCACCCTCTAAAACACCTACCCACCAATTTTCAGCCCGATCCGAGGTGTTTTGCCCGTTCATCCACCCTTTGCAAAAGTTATGTTCATGTGAAACCGTTAAATTTGGGTCGGGTGGATGAACGGGCAAAACACCTCGGATCGGGCTGAAAATTGGTGGGTAGGTGTTTTAGAGGGTGGAGATCGAGATGAACGGCTCGGATCTTCAAAAAAAACATGTGGAGATTGGAGTTTTTTTGACCGACACAGGAGAGATTCTCTCCTGTGACACCCTATTTCTCGTTTCCTCATATAGAGGAAACGGGAAATAGGGTGTCACAGGAGAGAATCTCTCCTGTGTCGGTCAAAAAAACTCCAATCTCCACATGTTTTTTTGAAGATCCGAGCCGTTCATCTCGATCTCCACCCTCTAAAACACCTACCCACCAATTTTCAGCCCGATCCGAGGTGTTTTGCATGTTCATCCACCCTTTGCAAAAGTTATGTTCATGTGAAACCGTTAAATTTGGGTCGGGTGGATGAACGGGCAAAACACCTCGGATCGGGCTGAAAATTGGTGGGTAGGTGTTTTAGAGGGTGGAGATCGAGATGAACGGCTCGGATCTTCAAAAAAACATGTGGAGATTGGAGTTTTTTTGACCGACACAGGAGAGATTCTCTCCTGTGACACCCTATTTCCCGTTTCCTCATATAGAGGAAACGGGAAATAGGGTGTCACAGGAGAGAATCGGTTTCACATGAACATAACTTTTGCAAAGGGTGGATGAACGGGCAAAACACCTCGGATCGGGCTGAAAATTGGTGGGTAGGTGTTTTAGAGGGTGGAGATCGAGATGAACGGCTCGGATCTTCAAAAAAACATGTGGAGATTGGTGTTTTTTTGACCGACACAGGAGAGATTCTCTCCTGTGACACCCTATTTCCCGTTTCCTCATATAGAGGAAACGGGAAATAGGGTGTCACAGGAGAGAATCTCTCCTGTGTCGGTCAAAAAAAACTCCAATCTCCACATGTTTTTTTGAAGATCCGAGCCGTTCATCTCGATCTCCACCCTCTAAAACACCTACCCACCAATTTTCAGCCCGATCCGAGGTGTTTTGCCCGTTCATCCACCCTTTGCAAAAGTTATGTTCATGTGAAACCGTTAAATTTGGGTCGGGTGGATGAACGGGCAAAACACCTCGGATCGGGCTGAAAATTGGTGGGTAGGTGTTTTAGAGGGTGGAGATCGAGATGAACGGCTCGGATCTTCAAAAAAACATGTGGAGATTGGAGTTTTTTTGACCGACACAGGAGAGATTCTCTCCTGTGACACCCTATTTCCCGTTTCCTCATATAGAGGAAACGGGAAATAGGGTGTCACAGGAGAGAATCTCTCCTGTGTCGGTCAAAAAAACTCCAATCTCCACATGTTTTTTGAAGATCCGAGCCGTTCATCTCGATCTCCACCCTCTAGAACACCTACCCACCAATTTTCAGCCCGATCCGAGGTGTTTTGCCCGTTCATCCACCCTTTGCAAAAGTTATGTTCATGTGAAACCGTTAAATTTGGGTCGGGTGGATGAACGGGCAAAACACCTCGGATCGGGCTGGAAATTGGTGGGTAGGTATTTTAGAGGGTGGAGATCGAGATGAACGGCTCGGATCTTCAAAAAAACATGTGGAGATTGGAGTTTTTTTGACCGACACAGGAGAGATTCTCTCCTGTGACACCCTATTTCCCGTTTCCTCTCCTGTGACACCCTATTTCCCATTTCCTCATATATATATATATATATATATATATATATATATATATATATATATATATATATATATATATATATATATATATATATACATACTAGTCATAACCCGTGTCCGCGGACACGGTTCATTTAAGATTTCCCCCGTGAAATCTTTGTTCCCCGAAAAATATTTTCACAGCCAAAATTTAATAGAAAAATAAATTAGAACAATAAATTAGTGTAAAAATATTTAGCGGTACGGGCACTTTCGGCGCGAACAACAAATTCAACGTAGGCGCCTTCGGCCCGGAACAACAAATTCGGCGTCGAACAATAAATTTGGTGTCTGCGCCTTCGACGCGGAACAACACATTAGCGTAAAAAAATTTAACAGGCGCCTTTGGCGTGGAACAACAAATTCAGCGAATGCGCCTTTGGCGCGGAACAACAAATTCGGCGTCGACCAATAAATTTTGCACCCGCGCCTTAGGCGCGGAACAACACATTAGCGTAAAAAAAAAATTTAGCGGGCGCCTTAGGCGCGGAACAACAAAACTCCAGGTATTTTTACGCTAATTTGTTGTTCCGCTAATTGTTTTACGCTAAATTTTTTATTTTGTTTAATTTAATGGATCATGCTTCTCCATAATCTTTCCCAAGGCACTTTTAATTTCAAAGTTTAGATTCCCAAGACACTTTTCACCCAAATTTAATCTCAACAATCTTTTCCAAGGCACTTCTAATTTCAAAGTTTAGGTTCTCAAGGCACTCCCACCCAAATTTAATCTCCACAATCTTTTCCAAGACATTTCTAATTTCAAAATTTTGGTTCCCAAGACCTTTTTCCCACCAAAATTTAAGTTTTCCCACTAATTTTTTCACAAAATCCAATCTCAACCATTGATTTACCAAGATCAAATCTCAGCCACAATTTATCTTGTCCTAGTCAGCCCTAGAATTCAAAAAACGCTGTCAAATGTATAATAGATATATATATATATATATATATCGGTAAACTGTGCCTGTGCACAGCCGCAGGGCGCTTCCCTGTGCAGATTTCACCCTCAGCCGTCCGATAAAATCCAAGGGATAGGAAGCTTGCCGCTGGGAATTGTCGCGATCTTTGCGATATTTACGCACGTGCCATTCCACTGGGAATTGTCGCGTTCTTCGGAATATTTACGCTCGTGCCATTCTTGCCCTTCGTTCAAAGCTGAGAACGCGAAAAAAAACGCGAAAATATTCTCGCTCTAAAATTGAGAATGCGAAAATAATATTCCCCAACTTCCCGCCGCCCCGCCTATCTCTGATCTCCTCTCGCCGGGGGCTCGCCGTCGTGAGGGCCCAAAAAAAAGACTCGACCTAGCTTCTCCTCCCTCCTGTGGTCTTCTGGCCTTGCTCCGATCTCCTATCACCCCTGGATCGCCCTATCTCTCGATCGTATGCTTGCCCTAACTGCAGCTCCCTCCGACCGATCTCCTCCTCCGATCTACGCACCCCCTCTCAGCCCCCGCAGCACAGGGTAACCCCCATCGAACTCATCTATCCTCCTCCTCCTCCTCAGTCTCCCACAGTCGACGTCGACGGTAGGGCTGTTGACGAACAGAACGTTCGACGAACTACTCGTGAACAAGCTCGGTACATGTTTGTTTAGATTTGTTCAGGAAGCTTAATGAACAATCTTGAACAGATTTTTAGAGCTCGGTTAGTAAACGAACAGAGCTTGAACATAACTGTGTTCGTTCATTTATGTTCATGAACAAGCTCGTTAAGTGTTCGTGAACAAGCTCGTTAAGTGATGTTCATGAACAAGCTCGTTAAGAATTCGTGAACGAACATGTACCGAAAATAGTAAATTTAGACAAATACTATATTTTTTTACTATAATTGAAATGGATGCTTGTAATGGGATTTATGGAGCTATTGTGCTGGATTTATTTGTTTTTGTCCTGAAAATATTTAATACTTTTATTTAATTGATTTAGTCATTGGCAATTATGTTTAAATAGTATTATTCCTGATTTAAAAATTGATGTTCGTTTGTTTGATTGAAAATCTGTTCATGAACAAGATTGATTGTGTGCTCACGAACATGTTCTTGAATATGTTCACGAACAAGCTCGATAAGTCTTATTAACGAACAAAACGTTCGATTAACTACTCGTGAACAAGCTCGGTAAATGTTTGTTTACGTTCATTTACGTTCGTTCGGTAAGCTTAACGAACAAGCTTGAACAGGTTTTTAGAGCTCGGTTAGTAAACGAACAGAGCTTGAACATGGATTTTGTTCATGAACAAAACCAAGCTCACTGTTCAAGCTCGTTCAAGCTCGTTCGTCAACAGCCCTAGTCGACGGTAAAATTTGAGGGTAAAATTTTCTAAAACCCTAGGTATCAATTTAGTTTGCTTCATTCCGATTTGGTTTTATGATACATCTCGTAGCATAGATTTAGGGTTTCAGCCCTATCATGGTCATCATGTTGTTGTGCATGCCTGCATGGTTTGTTTTAGAGATGTATGTTGTTGTTTATGCATGCATGCATGCATGGTATAATTTGTATTAATGTATTATTGCTATAAATTTTGCTACTACGCTTCTGGTTATTGGTTATTGAAAATGCAGTTTAGAATGTATGTTGCATGCATTGGATATGTGAAAATTTTGCTAAGATCCATACTAATTTTTACCTTGTTACTGTGCGTAGAAATGGAAGTACATCCCTACAGTCTTTAGTGTTTGTGAAATTTATTATAAGTGCAATGAAAATTTCCTTGGTTTAATTTTTTCGATACAAGTCTAATTTGTTTTTAAAGTTGTGCGCTTTTTGTACTAGAGCTAAGAAGCATATATTTACGAATCAATGTTTACCCTAATTAGTGGAATATTATTTTAGTTATTAACAGTATAGATTGCCCAATAAAATTATTATTACATCAAACCTCGGCTGAAGTGATTAATTTTTCTCTTCCTTTTTGAACTGTTGACGGCTGTTATTGTTTCAAGTAATTAATTTGTTTATGTTTTTATTTTAGAAAATGGCCGAGAGTGAACCCTTTGTGCATGATCGGCAGAAGCAAAATCAATCCAACGAAGATCAAATGGATATTCAAATGGATAATCAAAGTGTTACTGATATTGGAAAAGGCATACCACATATTGGGATGCAATTTCCAACAGCAGAAGAAGCGTGGGAATATTATAACGTATACGCAGAAAGAGAAGGGTTTTCTATTCGTAAGTCAACTAGTGCAAAGGGAAAAGATGGTAATATTACGAATAGGCTATATGTGTGCAACAAGGAAGGGTATAAAAGCTTAAATGATAAGAGGGAGATCGGAAGGGAAATCAAGCGACGGAAAAATGAGAGAGAAGGTTGTATGGCTAGAATGAAGGTTCATAGAATGACCGAAGGAGTATGGGTCATCAAAAACTTTGATGACCTTCATAATCATGAGTTGCTTAGAACCCCTTCGAAGGTCCAGTTATTGCGGTCACATAATAAATCGCATCTGGATGCAACCTGTAAGAGCTTGGTTGAACAGTTTCGTAGTTATGGTGTTGGCCCTTCCAAGATTGCACGGCTTCTAAATGTCACGAGCAGTAGTAATGTTAATATTACTTCACAGCAATGTAGTGACCATTTGAGAGTTAAAAGGAAGAACAACATTGGACACGAGTGCATTAGAGTACTGGAACAGTTTCTTACAAGGCGAGCTACTGACTATCAGTTTTATTATGCTATTGAGTATGATGATGATAATGTTTGTAGGAGCATATTTTGGGCTAATGGACGTGCTCGAACATCATATATCCAGTTTGGAGATGTTGTCGTGTTTGATGTCACATACAAGACAAATAGTTTCATGTTGCCTTTTGCGCCTTTCACCGGAGTAAATCATCATAAGCAGTCTACTTTATTTGGATGTGCCCTTCTTGCTGATGAGAAGGAAGAAACTTTTGTGTGGTTATTTGAAACTTGGTTAAAATGTATGTGGGAAAAAGCACCAGGAGCTATTATAACTGATCAAGACCCGGCAATTTGTAATGCAATCAAAAAAGTTTTTCCAAATACCCACCACAGGTATTGCATTTGGCACATCAACCTTCATGAAAATGAGCATCTACGTTCTTTGCTTGCTTCTTATAATCCTGAATTTGATGAAAGATACTTTTTTGCAGGTATGAAAACTTTAATTTGAGGTATATTGCAGTAAAATTATTGGACATAACAAACTGATCCACATCTTATTCCTTAATTTTTATGTGTAGGCATGGCCTCAAGCCAAAGGAGCGAAAGCATGAACTCTTATTTTGATGGTTATGTAAATGCTATGACTCCATTATATGAGTTTATTGATCAATATGATAAAGCTGTGCAATTTCAACGAATGAAAGAGGAGAGAGAAGATACATTATGTTTGAGAAACAAACCGGACTTTCGTGGCTTGCATGAGTTAGAGGCTCATGCTGCAAAGGTTTATATAAAAAACTTATTCTCTCTCTTTCAAGTTCGGTTCAAAAATATATTATATTGTCGGCATGAAAGGGTGTGCACTGAAGGGGATACAACAACATATAATGTGACAATGAGGATTGATGGAAAGAGTTATATGCATGCTGTACAATGCAATATATCAACAGGAAAGTTTATATGTACTTGTGCAAGGTTTGAAAATGAAGGGATGCTCTGCACACAAATTTTATACATAATGAAGCAAAAGTTTGATATGCAAGCCATCCCTGAGAGATATATTCTGCCTAGATGGACACTAAATGCAAGACATAGCATCACGAGTCTTGGGTGCTCTTCAACCAGCACAGTCAATTCAGTGCATCCAAACCAGATTACTCCACTTCAATCCTGGAGCCTTCGGGCATCATTCGATAAAATCATGGAGGCAGTTTCAAGAGATCCACACCTTTATGATGTCGTCGTTGGTTTGACAAACAGTTTTTGGGAGCAACATAAGTTGCGTATCCAAGCGCAACATTGCACCGAGGATCAAAGCACTCGGATGGGCTCCAATGCACCTCTAACACATGAAGTGGTATTACCTGATGTTATTATTATTGATCCTGCAAAAGAAAAAACTAAAGTCAGACCTCGAGTAGCATCAAGGATTCAGTCAGGTATACAAGCATCACAGGATCTTGCTCAATCAAGAAAAAGGACGTGCAGTGTTTGTGGCGAAAAAGGTCACGACATGAGAACTTGTAGTATGAACACAAGCACTAGTAGGAAGAAGGTATATTTTCTCCATTCAACCAATTTTATAAACTATTGTAAATTATTTAAACTTAAATGCGTCATATTTTTTTCAGGAAAAATCTTCGCACGAGGAATTACCAACGCTTTGATATGAAGATATGGGTAATAGTATAAAGAGGAGTGTTTCAGAGTGTTTTCTCACTACAAAGCGTTGACCGTGGACAACCCGGTCAACGTGGTCAAGGGGCCCACTTGGGTCCCTCGGGTGAGTCGAGTTGGTGCAGACGAGGCTCGAGTCGGATCTGCAGACGAGGCTCGAGTCGGATCTGCAGACGACGTGGAGCGCGTCGGCTG
This sequence comes from Scilla litardierei, assembly GCA_030789695.1. Classification (NCBI taxonomy): domain Eukaryota; kingdom Viridiplantae; phylum Streptophyta; class Magnoliopsida; order Asparagales; family Asparagaceae; genus Scilla; species Scilla litardierei. Next base: position 96,636,768 of record CM061138.1, on the reverse strand, counting down.
GGTCGAATCGGGGGCCTCGGCTGTTGGTAGGGCTAGGGGAAGCCTCGGCCTGGGTTGAGACGCTCGGCCTCGGTCGGTTGCGCTCGGCCTCGGCAGTCGGACGACGAGGGGAAGCCTCAATCGTCCAGCTGGTTGTGTGGTCGGCGAGGGGCGGAGGGGAAGCCTCGGCCCGTGGATTGGATATCCTCCTGCGTAGACGAGAACACTCGTCACGGGGGCCGGACCTTGGTTCCGGCCAAAACCCCTCCGATGCCTAAGTCAGACAGTGATCTGAAAGAGGAGGCCCGGCGGAGACGGTACGACTCGAGAGGAGATCGGTACGGCGTCTCACGGCGCGAGCGGGGGAGAAAGGAGGAGAAATGGGGGAGCTAGGTCGTTGATGGAGTACCTTAGGTTTTGAATACCTGAGATGCGGTCCCCTGTCCTGTCGTCCTCCTAGCCCTTTTATAGAGCTCCCGGCGTGATTGCCCCCGGACCACGTCGCTCGTCTGCCCTCAATCGTGCCCCCTCAATCCGCCCCCCGTCGCCGCCCCCTGCGCCATGCCAGCACCTCCCCATTATCACCATTTAGTGGTCGTGGAACCGGGGGAACGGTTATCGCAGGAGTGGGCGAGTGACCAGCGTGTTACCGGGGCCGGGTCGGATCGTCATTCGGGGGGGTCCCTTATAGGGCCTTATCGAGTGGGCCCGAGCGCGCAGATGGGCTCTTGACCGGCAGTCGGGTTTCTGGGTTCGTGTCTTTCGGGTCTCGGTCAAATAGGCGTAACAATTGCCCCCATCGGTCGGGTTGATCGGCTTCGGCCGGTTCGGCTCGGCCGATGTGACTTCCGCCGACTTTGACAGGCTCGTCAGTTGATGCCGACTCATTTATTAGTCGTCATCATGAGTTGGTCCGTTTGATACTTTTAAGGCGCGGGATCCGAAGCGCCGTCGGTCCTCTGATGCTGCCACGTGTAGCTGCCAGCTTATCCCCACCGCTCGCGGGGTCGTCTTAAGTTGAGGAGCCGAGGGGTTTGTGAGCCGCCCTCGGTGGGGTCGATCGGCCTTGGCTAGCTCGGTTCGACCGCTGTGCCTCTTGGGGTTCCGAGTGGCGCTTCAGTCGAGGCGTGGTCATAAATGTAGGTCATGATGAGGCGGATCGATTGGACTTCCCTTGGCGCCGATTTTGAAACGCCGCCGGTTCTTCGAGGCCTGCCACGTGTTCTTGTCAGGCGCTTCGAATTCGCCCCTGTGTCCGGTATATAAGATCCCCAGCTGCGTTGATCTCCACTTCTCTCTTGCTCTTCCCATTGTTCTAGGTTTTCCACAACTCGGAGTTTCCCGTCGCCTTCGCTTCCTTGTCTCCTCCAAACTAGTTAAAAGGTAATTCCTTTCTCGCTTACGTATTATGGCTGCTCTTAGGATTGGCGGTTCTGGCCAAGGGGTGAGGGATTCTCCGGAGTCCAGGCGGGGCGGGCCCCGGCTAGTGGGATCGGGTTCCTCCGCTGGGAGTCGTCCCCTCCGAGATAAGGGGAAGGGGAAGCTTTTCCCAGACTATGCCTGTGATGACGTGGCGTCGGCTGCCGTGTGGCTTAACGTGCCCCCGGTTGTCCTCCGAACGCCGTCGGAGACCCCTCCTTCAGTGGCCACGGAGATCCGGGAAAGGTATCTCTGCTTCCCGTACGATGTCCGAGTTCCATTCGTCGACGAGCGGATTTGCCTTCCAAGGAGCAATGAGGTCGGCGTCTACGTCGAAATGTTCCGCCTGGGTCTTCGTTTCCCGCTCAATCCCTTCTTCATCCAGGTCATGGAATATCTCATGGTGCCCCTTTGCCAGTTCACCCCTTGTTCGATTGCGGTACTGACGGGCTTTGCGACGCTCTGCTGTACCCGCGGTCTGGAGCCGTCTCTCCCCCTTCTCTTCCACTTTTATCAGATCCAGACGGTCGGCCCGTGGTCATGGCTGTAACTCCGAGCTCGCTCGAGGAGGGAGTGCCTGATCGGGCTACCCCGCTGGTCGGGGGATTGGAGTTCAGATTATGTCTTTGTGATCTTCCTGGAGGACGCCCAGATTTTGACAAGTTGGGGCGGGTCTGTCCAGCCTCGCCCGCCGCTAGCCCTCTCTGACGTTGATCAGGCAGCTGCCGCGCTGCTGTCGACCCTCCCCTTGGAATCGAAGTCCATCTGGTCTTTGTTGGACGACCTACTCCTGAAGGCCGTCTTGTGGTCTCCGGGTAGGTCGCTTTTTCAGTCTCGAATCGCCCTGTGACTCATCCTGATTTTGGTTTCCCTTGCAGGGATGGCTGGCCGCGAGTTCGTCCGTGACGTCGATGAGCCGATCCGTCGTGGAGCCGCTCGGAGCCGAGGTAGTACCTCTGGAAGGGCGCCTCGGCGGACCGTTGAGGAGGAAGTGCGCCGAGCCGAGCCTTCCGTGGGTAAGGTGGTGGCCGTGCCTCCCGCCTCTTCTTCTGGCGATCCCCTTCCCAGGGGGGTCACAAGGGCCGGACCCGCCCCGCCAGCCCAAGAGGCAGGGGGTAACGACGGGTCTGGTGCAGTCCTTTCTGACCTTGGTGCGCCCCCTCTGGTTCCCGAGGGTGGGGATGGTGCGAGGCGGAAGCGCTCCCCTCCGGCGCCCTCGGAGCCTCACGGAGGAAAGAAGAGGAAGGAGGACGCGGATCCCTCCAGTCCGGCGGGTTCCGTGCTCCCTGCGGCGACCACCGGGGATCTTCCAGTAGCCTTGACAACCACCCCCCTCGCAGCGTCCTCGCCCATATCACCGGGGATCGGAGCCCTGTTGGCGAGCAATTTGGCTTCCCTCGATGTCGTCCCTGGGAGTTCGATGTTTGTCGACCGAGCCTTGGCCCAGCAGGTTGCTGAGGTCTCCGTCCCTCCCCGGGACCGCAGCCTCCTCAAGAAGATCCCTGCCGACAAGATGTCGGATTCCTTGGTCTGGATCCTTCAACAGGTTTGGTTATCTTGCTATCCTCTCCTTCCCTTTATCCTCTTCTTAGCCCATGTATCGTCTTCAAGGGTTCAGTGCTCACCGTGGAGTTGCAGTGCCGAGCCGTCCTCTTGAGGGAGCTGGAGGAGTCCTCCATGAAGGCCCACGAGCGGGCCGGGGCGGCGGAGGTAGCTATGACGGAGGCTCAGATGGAGTCTCGTCATCTCAAGCTCCGTGTGGCCGAGCTGGAGGGGCGAGTGGGGGACCTCCGGGGAAAGTTGGAGGACGCTCGGCAGTCGGCTGAGGACGCGGCTGAGTCGTTCCGCCTGGAGAGGGAGGAGCTTCAGAGGGAACTATCAGATCGGCGTCAGGTGGCGCGGCTTGCGGAGGAGGTGGAGAGGGGTGTCGTCGGGACCCTGGGGGAGAAGATCTTCGAGGTTCTCAGGGAGGCCTTCGGTACGTATGAAGACCTCATCGCCCCTCGGATTGTCGAAGTCGTCCAGTCTTCCTTCCGGGATTGTGCGGAGCGCGTTCGGCAGGCTCCCCCGCTTGTCGATCCCCCTCGCTCCGAGCAGGGCGAAGTGCCCGAGGATGTGTCCTCCCGAGCCCGGGCTCCCTAAGCCGTCCCTCCTGGCCTTATCCTCAAATTTTTTAGCATCCGCTTCGCTTTGGGCCAGTCTACTTGAAATGGATCCCTGCCCCTGCTATCTCCTTCAGCTTCGCTACCGGCTCCGGGGCCAATAATTGCTGGTTGCATGGCTGCTCGCTTGGGCCGACTACTTTGGGTCTTTTGTCAACAAATTTTGCTCTGTCGGTGTCGACCCAGCTTCTGTAGGTGACGAACTTTGTCATTCGTCGTGAGTGGATTATTTGTAGAGAGGTTTCTTCGCTTCGATTCCCTGTAAATAAGACACATTTTTGTACCCTGGTTAACTGTTATAAATGAAATTGACTTACTCGGACTTCTCGCGTATTTTGCGTTGCTGCCTTGTTCTTGGCCTAGGACTGGATGACGTCCGTGCCTGCTGGGGGAATTGCCCCCAGACTTATGAGCGCAGGAGTCGGTCGGCGAGGGCAAAGCTCCTCGGCTTAGGACCGGTCGGCGTCCGCGTTGGCTGGGGGAACTGCCCCCAGACTTATGAGCGCAGGAGTCGGTCGGCGTGGGCAAAGCCCCTTGGCTTAGGACCGGTCGGCGTCCGCGCTGGCTGGGGGAATTGCCCCCAGACTTATGAGCGCAGGAGTCGGTCGGCGAGGGCAAAGCTCCTCGGCTTAGGACCGGTCGGCGTCCGCGCTGGCTGGGGGAATTGCCCCCAGACTTATGAGCGCAGGAGTCGGTCGGCGAGGGCCCAGCTCCTCAGCTTAGGACCGGTCGGCGTCCGCGCCGGCTGGGAGAATTGCCCCCAGACTTCTGAGCGCAGGAGTCGGTCGGCGAGGGCAAAGCTCCCCCTCCAGTGGGGCGGCTTCATCCTTCTGCACCCTTAGTGAAACGTCGATTCCGTCAAAGATTAAGAAAAGACAAAAGGGAATGCAATTGTACTCTTAAGAGTCCTGTCGGACTAGTACATTTGGAGGAAAGGAAACATGGAATAAAGCTAGACAGAGGGATGTAAACCTAGATAATCCCCTCGGACTAGGCTACGACTGGGGGGAGAGAGCTCGCCCGCTCACTCTATAATGTGGAGGGGTCCTTGGACGGTGTTGATCTTCTTCCCCTTGTCCGGCTGCATAGAGGTCCCTTCCCCGTGAGTCGGCTCATCGGCTAAGTTCCTGGCGTGCCCCCGGCTCATCAGCTTCTCTATGTCCTTCTTCAAGTGCCAGCAGTCTTCAGTGTCGTGGCCATTGTCTTTGTGGTACTTGCAGTACTTCTCCCCACTCTTCCCACCTCTTTTTGCCTTTGGTGGGGGGCGATCGGCGTGCTCTTCCTTCTGTACTTGAGCGAGGATGGCGTCTGGGGTGGCGTCCCTCGTACCTTCTCCACGTTGCCTGTTTCTCGGCCACTTATCGGTTCGGTACCCTTCGGGGCTGCCTCGTCCGCTGTCGCCGCGCTTGGTCCCTCGAGCGGCTTTCCCCGCATCAACGGCCAAGGCCTCTTCGGTCAGCATGAAGCGCTCGGCCCTCGCCATGATCCCGGGGAGGTCCTTCGGGGGATCGTTGTGCAGAGATTTCTTAAGGCCTCTATGGCGCAGCCCTTTCTTAAGGGCCGTTTGGACCACGAGGTCGGGAGGGCTGTTCACGTTCAGCCTCTCCGCGTTGAAGCGGCGCATGAACTGTCGGAGCGGCTCGGCTGGGCCCTGCACTATGTTGAATAGATGTTCAGCATCAGGCTTTATCTACCTCCCCGCCATGAACTGTTTGCAGAACAGCTGGGTGAGTTCCTCGAAGCTGTCGATGGAGCGGCTGGGCAGGCTACGGTACCAGGTCCTCGCCGCTCCCCTGAGAGTAGAATAGAAGCCTCGGTAGAGCAGGTCATCGTCGGCTCCTTGGAAGGACATGTCCCCCTCGTAATCCATCACGTGGTTTCCCGGGTCCCCTATCCCGTCGTACTTCCCCAGCGTCGGGATCTTGAATCGAGAGGGGACCCGTGCGTCGGTTATCCTCCGTGATAGGGGGCACCGGTCCCCGTGGATGCCTCCGGGGGTTCGACACCCGTCTGCCTCCGGTTCGTTCGGTGGTGGAGGGTGCACCGGCGCCGGCGGGGCCGGCTCCACGGCCCTCGCCACACTGGGGGTCGGGCTGACCCGGCGCTCCCGGCTCCTCCGGCGGGAGCTCCTGCTCCGCCGCGATCGGTCTCTCGAGTAGTGTCGGCTGCTTCTCCTGCGGTGGGGTGACCGTGGTCGACGAGACGACGCGGTCACCGATTCGTCCCCCGTGCCCTCAGTTTCTCTTCGGCTCCTTTCATGATGAGGGGAGGAGGCGCGTGATCTCGCCTGGCGGGAGCCGGACAACGTGAACCGACGCTCCGCGTTCGGTCTTTGGTTCCCGTGGTCGTCGACCACAGCGGATCATAAGAGCGGGGGACCCCCCGCCCAACGATGGTCGTCGCCCAATGCGCCTCCGTTAACTGGCGCAGTGCTGACGAGTTGCTGTACTGCCGCGACCAGCGTCTGGAGATTCGCGTTGGTCTCCTGGGCCAGGGCACGGAGTTGCCCCTGTGTGGCCAATTCCGACCCGCCAATCTCTTCAGTTGTGGGGGCGGGGTGGTTGTTGACGGGCGTGCCTTCGAGGTTGCCGTTGGATGCGCCATTCCCCTCCTCCGGGATGGGGGGCAAGCGTTTCCTTCCGTTGCTGGCTCGTGCCATTGCAGGTGTGGTTTGCTTCTTCGTGGGACAGTTCGTTCCCACAGACGGCGCCAGATGTTTCAGAGTGTTTTCTCACTACAAAGCGTTGACCGTGGACAACCCGGTCAACGTGGTCAAGGGGCCCACTTGGGTCCCTCGGGTGAGTCGAGTTGGTGCAGACGAGGCTCGAGTCGGATCTGCAGACGACGTGGAGCGCGTCGGCTGGGTCGAATCGGGGGCCTCGGCCGTTGGTAGGGCGAGGGGAAGCCTCGGCCTGGGTTGAGACGCTCGGCCTCGGTCGGTTGCGCACGGCCTCGGCGGTCGGACGACGAGGGGAAGCCTCAATCGTCCAGCTGGTTGCGTGGTCGGCGAGGGGCGGAGGGGAAGCCTCGGCCCGTGGATTGGATATCCTCCTGCGTAGACGAGAACACTCGTCAGGGGGGCCGGACCTTGGTTCTGGCCAAAACCCCTCCGATGCCTAAGTCAGACAGTGATCTGAAAGAGGAGGCCCGACGGAGACGGTACGACTCGAGAGGAGATCGGTACGGCGTCTCACGACGCGAGCGGGGGAGAAAGGAGTAGAAATGGGGGAGTTAGGTCGTTGATGGAGTACCTTAGGTTTTGAATACCTGAGATGCGGTCCCCTGTCCTGTCGTCCTCCTAGCCCTTTTATAGAGCTCCCGGCGTGATTGCCCCAGGACCACGTCGCTCGTCCGCCCTCAATCGTGCCCCCTCAATCCGCCCCCCCGTCGCCGCCCCCTGCGCCATGCCAGCACCTCTCCATTATCACCATTTAGTGGTCGCGGAACCGGGGGAACGGTTATCACAGGAGTGGGCGAGTGACCAGCGTGTTACCGGGGCCGGGTCGGATCGTCATTTAGGGGGGTCCCTTATAGGGCCTTATCGAGTGGGCCTGAGCGCGCAGATGGGCTCTTGACCGGCAGTCGGGTTTCTGGGCTCGTGTCTTTCGGGTCTCGGTCAAATAGGCGTAACAAGGAGCAAGGAAAATTAAAAGGAGTTCAAATGCTTCATATTTCTTGGAGTTTTGCAATTATATTTATAAGTTTGCCTCATAATTCTGTACTCACATGGTCTATTTAAATAGGTTTAAGCAAATGTTTTGTTTTATTTAAGTCCAAGCACACCAAGTCTCTTGTCCAGTGTGATAGTATGAAATCAAACGTCCATCAAGTTTTATATCCTTTTGTTAGATAAAGTGGAATTGTGAATCTCAAGGTAACTTTGCTTCATTCAAAAATATTGCAGGCTTTCGTTAATGGTATCAAATTGTTGATTTTGCACAGGTATATGTCACATCGCAGTGGAAGAATATGGCAAGGCAACTTGGGGGTAAGCAAATATTTGCTGGCAGCCGTTGCAGTCATTTGACAATTTAGAAGGTTGTAAACTGTGCATGTACACAGCCGCAGATAGCATCCCTTTTTACGTTTTCACCCACCGTCGTCCGATTGGGGTATCAGATTGTTTGTTTAATTTATGACCTTGCCATTTTGTATGCGGGTTTAATGAAGCGATGATGATTTGCCTTGATTACCGGTTCCTAGATTATGGCAAGGCATCTTGGGGGTAAGCAAATATTTGCTGGCAACCGTTGCAGCCATTTGACAATTTAGGATTCTTGGTTGCATCATATATATATATATATATATATATATATATATATATATATATATATATATATATATATATATATATATATATATATATATATATATATATATATATATATATATAGGAAACGGGAAATAGGGTGTCACATGAGAGAATCTCTCCTGTGTCGGTCAAAAAAACTCCAATCTCCACATATTTTTTGGAAGATCCAAGCCGTTCATCTCGATCTCCACCCTCTAAAACTCTTACCCACCAATTTTCAGCCCGATCCGAGGTGTTTTGCCCGTTCATCCACCCGACCCAAATTTAACGGTTTCGCATGAACATAACTTTTGGGTCGGGTGGATGAATGGGTAAAACACCTCGGATCGGGCTGAAAATTGGTGGGTAAGAGTTTTAGAGGGTGGAGATCGAGATGAACGGCTTGGATCTTCCAAAAAATATGTGGAGATTGGAGTTTTTTTTACCGACACAGGAGAGATTCTCTCCTGTGACACCATATTTCCCGTTTCCTCATATATATATATATATATATATATGGATGAAAGGGCTTGTCTGAGCGGATTATTCAGTATAGCTTCAAAATTTCAATTGGACGGCTGTGGGTGAAAACACCACAAGGATGCTATCGGCTATGCACAAGCACAGTTTACCGATATATATTGGTTTAGTAGCTTTGAGTGTAATGAAGCGATGATGATTTGCCCTACTTACCGGGTCCTAGATTATGGCAAGGCAACTTGGGGGGTAAGCAAATATTTGCTGGCAGCCGTTGCAGCCATTTGCCATTCTAGGATTCTTGGTTGAATCCTATATATCTACATGAGGATGAAAGGGGTTGTCTAAGCGGAACAAAAAGAAATTGAAACATTTCAATGCAAATATGTCATACTACACCCTGTGTGTCTAGTATCCTTCCTATCGTGTAGCATTTATTTGGACATCTAAACAAAGGATATTTCTTTAGTCATATTAAACAGTTACACATTGTTGAATCGATATGTTTGGTATCCTGAGCACACTGACCTATAGTTAAAATGTTAAGACATGATATACAGTTTAGCAAGTGGGAGTCCTTGGAGGCTCATCATCTATCCAATCATGCAGGTAATTTTTTTTGAATAGCTGATCAAATATGAAACTCGATGGTATCTTTTTTGACCTTTAACCATGTGCCCTCTTCTAACTTCTTACTTCAGCAGAAGTTAATTTTATGTTTATTATTCATAAACGTGAAATTTACCAAGTGATTTTTCTGGTTCTTCAGCTTTTATGTGGCAGTTGATGATATTCAATATATTTCAACTACTGAAGAATTTGAGATGCTAGTCCCAGGGGAAGAAGATCACAGATGCTGATATTCTGAAGTGGGCCAATAATAAAGTGAAGAGTACAGGAAGAACTTATCTGATGGAAAGTTTCAGGGTATTGTTATTGGAGTTCCATGTTCTCCATTTCCTTTTCTAGCTTATATATTTCAACTCTCACTATTTTTTCTATTTCTACTTTTATCTTTCCTTCACGACAAGGTCCTTTTTAGCTTTTTTGCGTATGTTTAGGATTGGAGAGATCTCAGTTGATCATATTTGCAGAAAGGTATGGGTTTTATTCATTGTTTCAAACAAGCAGGTGCATATCAATCCATATACGTTGGTTTCACTGCTATGCTAAATTTTTGCTTTCCATTATACCAGGGTGAAAAAGAAAACATGTTCATAAATTACATTGACTATATGTATTGAACTGCAGGTAATAACACTCTTTGTGGGGCACTACGATTTGATTGATGAGTTTGCGAAGTTCGTGCCATGAACAAAGATAATAGGTAAGTCCAGTCATGCGTTTCTCCTGAAAGCAATTGAGCAAAGTATGGTGAGAAAAAGTTTTCTGCACGCTTGCAGGTTCGTGATCTTGAGACCAATGGGGGAGAATTTTATATGGTACGGATGCTTTGTTCATGCCTGAAGGCCGGTCTTGCAGAAACTTGTAGAATGTTATTGGGTTTGGCCTTTGGAATGTAAAGCTATGCATACGAAAGACCTGCAACATTCTATTTTGTGTCCATGTACCTGTTGTAGAATATATTTTTTTGCTCGCAAAAGGATTTTGACTTAAAATCTTCTTGCTATTGAATGATATTCAAACCTGGAGTTAGAGATAGATACTCTAAAACAACATCAATTCCCATGAACGTAAATGTGGTTAAGTCTGAATTGCTTTGATCGCATCAGTATGCTCATGTGTCAGTATATTATGATATTTAAATCAGATCATTTACTTTTTTCCCCTCACAGGTTAATCAGAAGATGATCCTCACTCTTACCGCAAGTATCCTGTACTGGAGCCTTCAACATCAGAATTCGGATTCTAACTTTATAAGGAGAGTGGTACATGCAATAGGATTTGAAGCCCATTTATGGCCTGCACTCCCATTTGAAGCCTTCAACATCAGTATGCACATGTGCTGGAATTTATGGCCTGCACTTCCAATATGAGCTTAAGAGTCTGATGTGTTTGTGTGTGCAAGTGTCTGTAATGAGCTAGAGATCGTAGCGTTGGTTGTGGAGCATGAAACATAGTTCAGTTTGTGCATATGAAATTGTCATCTGTATGCAATTGGACCATGCTGTATGAGAGTACTCTTTGAGTTATACTATCTTGGGAAATTTTTGTACCCGTTACAATTAAATTGTAACTGAATGTAATCTATTTTTTTCTTCAAGAAATAAGCAGCATGCATTTGTATTCATCTACTTCAAGAGGATTAAGATTTAGGCTAGTTCCTATGGTTGGTTAATGGCTTTTTGAATGCCGTGTTCACCCTTTCCATACAGTTTCCAACAAGCATTCACAGCATAAATTTTTTTCCATCCTAATAGACTTTTTTATTTAATTTGGTAACCTACCGTTGATGCATATCATCCATGACGACTATGACAAAACAGTTGAAAGGAAAAGGAGAAAAAAACCGTTAACACAAGTCTATAGGTTGCATGTCATATATAGAGATACATTATAGAAAAAGACGAGATACAAAACAACCATATCAAAATCAGTCTCATGAGTTAAGATAAGATAAACATACATAACGAAGATTATATATTACATTGTTATACTTCCGAATTAGCTTATTACATACGATAAGCTATGATAGCTACACCAATAATTACAACAAACATAATATTAAATGCTGTTGCACATGTTAAACATGCACATATGAAAGCGGCACTGAACAATTCACTTCGTCTACCTACATCTTCATGTCCTATATTCTGTCGTCTACCTTCAGCTCCATGTCCTATATTCTGTCGTTCTCTGCTACCATCCCTATCAACATTTCTCAGAGCCACACCTTGATCTGAAGTCTCTCCCTGTAGTGTCACCTTCGATATTTGACTTTGTCCAATGGAAGTGATCTTGTCTTGGCCCCCCATATCAGAACGAATTTCCTTGAATTGAGCATTCCAATACTCCACGGCCTCTTCGTACGTGTTGAAGCCCTTAAACACCGCATTCTGAAATCCTTGAACATGCAGCCGACATTCTTCCCAACTGCCAAAAAATCCGCGTTGCCGTCCATTCCTCACAACATAAATTTTTTTGGCCATCTCAACCTACAAAATTCCCATACAGGTTAATCAGAACATCAGCTCCCTTGAGGGAAGGTCGTGACATGATGTTGATCCAAGTTTTGTTGACAACATTCCCATACAAAATGAAAACATCAGCTCCCATACAAAATAATGTTTGAATTACTACTGTAATCAGCCTTCTTACAAATAAAAATAAAATTGATCCTGATCTATGATGACCATGATAGGGCTGAAACCCTAAATCTATGCTACGAGATGTATCATAAAACCAAATCGGAATGAAGCAAACTAAATTGATTTTGAAACCTAGGGTTTTAGAAAATTTTACCCTCAAATTTTACCGTCGACGTCGACTGTGGGAGACTGAGGAGGAGGAGGAGGATAGATGAGTTCGATGGGGGTTACCCTGTGCTGCGGGGGCTGAGAGGGGGTGCGTAGATCGGAGGAGGAGATCGGTCAGAGGGAGTTGCAGTTAGGGCAAGCATACGATCGAGAGCTAGGGCGATCGAGGGGCGATAGGAGATCGGAGCAAGGCCAGAAGACCACAGGAGGGAGGAGAAGCTAGGTCGAGTCTTTTTTTTGGGCCCTCACGACGGCGAGCCCCCGGCGAGAGGAGATCGGAGATATGCGGGGCGGCGGGAAGTTGGGGAATATTATTTTCGCGTTCTCAATTTTAGAGCGAGAATATTTTCGCGTTTTTTTCGCGTTCTCAGCTTTGAACGAAGGGCAAGAATGGCACGAGCATAAATATTCCAAAGAACGCGACAATTCCCAGCGGAATGGCACGCGCGTAAATATCGCAAAGATCGCGACAATTCCCTGTGCAGATTTCACCCTCAGCCGTCCGATAAAATCCAAGGGATAGGAAGCTTGCCGCTGGGAATTGTCGCGATCTTTGCGATATTTACGCGCGTGCCATTTCACTGGGAATTTTCGCGTTCTTCGGAATATTTACGCTCGTGCCATTCTTGCCCTTCGTTCAAAGCTGAGAACGTGAAAAAAAACGCGAAAATATTCTCGCTCTAAAATTGAGAACGTGAAAATAATATTCCCCAACTTCCCGCCGCCCCGCCTATCTCCGATCTCCTCTCGCCGGGGGATCGCCGTCGTGAGGGCCCAAAAAAAGACTCGACCTAGCTTCTCCTCCATCCTGTGGTCTTCTGGCCTTGCTCCGATCTCCTATCGCCCCTCGATCGCCCTAGCTCTCGATCGTATGCTTGACCTTACTGCAGCTCCCTCATACCGATCTCCTCCTCCGATCTATGCACCCCCTCTCAGCCCCCGCAGCACAGGGTAACCCCCATCGAACTCATCTATCCTCCTCCTCCTCAGTCTCCCACAGTTGATGTCGACGGTAAAATTTGAGGGTAAAATTTTCTAAAACCCTAGGTTTCAAAATCAATTTAGTTTGCTTCATTCCGATTTGGTTTTATGATACATCTCGTAGCATAGATTTAGGGTTTCAGCCCTATCGTGGTCATCATAGATCAGGATCAATTTTATTTTTATTTGTAAGAAGGCTGATTACAGTAGTAATTCAAACATTATTTTGTATGGGAGCTGATGTTTTCATTTTGTATGGGAATGTTGTCAACAAAACTTGGATCGACATCATGTCACGACCTTCCCTCAAGGGAGCTGATGTTCTGATTAACCTGTATGGGAATTTTGTAGGTTGAGATGGCCAAAAAAATTTATGTTGTGAGGAATGGACGGCAACGCGGATTTTTTGGCAGTTGGGAAGAATGTCGGCTGCATGTTCAAGGATTTCAGAATGCGGTGTTTAAGGGCTTCAACACGTACGAAGAGGCCGTGGAGTATTGGAATGCTCAATTCAAGGAAATTCGTTCTGATATGGGGGGCCAAGACAAGATCACTTCCATTGGACAAAGTCAAATATCGAAGGTGACACTACAGGGAGAGACTTCAGATCAAGGTGCGGCTCTGAGAAATGTTAATAGGGATGGTAGCAGAGAACGACAGAATATAGGACACGGAGCTGAAGGTAGACGACAAAATATAGGACATGAAGATGTAGGTAGACGAAGTGAATTGTTCAGTGCCGCTTTCATATGTGCATGTTTAACATGTGCAACAACATTTAATATTGTGTTTGTTGTAATTATTGGTGTAGCTATCATAGCTTATCGTATGTAATAAGCTAATTCGGAAGTATAACAATGTAATATATAATCTTCGTTATGTATGTTTATCTTATCTTAACTCATGAGACTGATTTTGATATGGTTGTTTTGTATCTCGTCTTTTTCTATAATGTATCTCTATATATGACATGCAACCTATAGACTTGTGTTAACAGTTTTTTTCTCCTTTTCCTTTCAACTGTTTTGTCATTGTCGTCATGGATGATATGCATCAACGGTAGGTTACCAAATTAAATAAAAAAGTCTATTAGGATGGAAAAAAATTTATGCTGTGAATGCTTGTTGGAAACTGTATGGAAAGGGTGAACACGGCATTCAAAAAGCCATTAACCAACCATAGGAACTAGCCTAAATCTTAATCCTCTTGAAGTAGATGAATACAAATGCATGCTGCTTATTTCTTGAAGAAAAAAATAGATTACATTCAGTTACAATTTAATTGTAACGGGTACAAAAATTTCCCAAGATAGTATAACTCAAAGAGTACTCTCATACAGCATGGTCCAATTGCATACAGATGACAATTTCATATGCACAAACTGAACTATGTTTCATGCTCCACAACCAACGCTACGATCTCTAGCTCATTACAGACACTTGCACACACAAACACATCAGACTCTTAAGCTCATATTGGAAGTGCAGGCCATAAATTCCAGCACATGTGCATACTGATGTTGAAGGCTTCAAATGGGAGTGCAGGCCATAAATGGGCTTCAAATCCTATTGCATGTACCACTCTCCTTATAAAGTTAGAATCCGAATTCTGATGTTGAAGGCTCCAGTACAGGATACTTGCGGTAAGAGTGAGGATCATCTTCTGATTAACCTGTGAGGGGAAAAAAGTAAATGATCGGATTTAAATATCATAATATACTGACACATGAGCATACTGATGCGATCAAAGCAATTCAGACTTAACCACATTTACGTTCATGGGAATTGATGTTGTTTTAGAGTATCTATCTCTAACTCTAGGTTTGAATATCATTCAATAGCAAGAAGATTTTAAGTCAAAATCCTTTTGCGAGCAAAAAAATATATTCTACAACAGGTACATGGACACAAAATAGAATGTTGCAGGTCTTTCGTATGCATAGCTTTACATTCCAAAGGCCAAACCCAATAACATTCTACAAGTTTCTGCAAGACTGGCCTTCAGGCATGAACAAAGCATCCGTACCATATAAAATTCTCCCCCATTGGTCTCAAGATCACGAACCTACAAGCGTGCAGAAAACTTTTTCTCACCATACTTTGCTCAATTGTTTTCAGGAGAAACGCATGACTGGACTTACCTATTATCTTTGTTCATGGCACGAACTTCGCAAACTCATCAATCAAATCGTAGTGCCCCACAAAGAGTGTTATTACCTGCAGTTCAATACATATAGTCAATGTAATTTATGAACATGTTTTCCTTTTCACCCTGGTATAATGGAAAGCAAAAATTTAGCATAGCAGTGAAACCAACGTATATGGATTGATATGCACCTGCTTGTTTGAAACAATGAATAAAACCCATACCTTTCTGCAGATATGATCAACTGAGATCTCTCCAATCCTAAACATACACAAAAAAGCTAAAAAGGACCTTGTCGTGAAGGAAAGATAAAAGTAGAAATAGAAAAAATAGTGAGAGTTGAAATATATAAGCTAGAAAAGGAAATGGAGAACATGGAACTCCAATAACAATACCCTGAAACTTTCCATCAGATAAGTTCTTCCTATACTCTTCACTTTATTATTGGCCCACTTCAGAATATCAACATCTGTGATCTTCTTCCCCTGGGACTAGCATCTCAAATTCTTCAGTAGTTGAAATATATTGAATATCATCAACTGCCACATAAAAGCTGAAGAACCAGAAAAATCACTTGGTAAATTTCACGTTTATGAATAATAAACATAAAATTAACTTCTGCTGAAGTAAGAAGTTAGAAGAGGGCACACGATTAAAGGTCAAAAAAATACCATCGAGTTTCATATTTGATCAGCTATTCAAAAAAAATTACATGCATGATTGGATAGATGATGAGCCTCCAAGGACTCCCACTTGCTAAACTGTATATCATGTCTTAACATTTTAACTATAGGTCAGTGTGCTCAGGATACCAAACATATCGATTCAACAATGTGTAACTGTTTAATATGACTAAAGAAATATCCTTTGTTTAGATGTCCAAATAAATGCTACACGATAGGAAGGATACTAGACACACAGGGTGTAGTATGAGATATTTGCATTGAAATGTTTCAATTTCTTTTTGTTCCGCTTAGACAACCCCTTTCATCCTCATGTAGATATATAGGATTCAACCAAGAATCCTAGAATGGCAAATGGCTGCAACGGCTGCCAGCAAATATTTGCTTACCCCCCAAGTTGCCTTGCCATAATCTAGGACCCGGTAAGTAGGGCAAATCATCATCGCTTCATTACACTCAAAGCTACTAAACCAATATATATCGGTAAACTGTGCTTGTGCATAGCCGATAGCATCCTTGTGGCGTTTTCACCCACAACCGTCCAATTGAAATTATGAAGCTATACTGAATAATCCGCTCAGACAAGCCCTTTCATCCATATATATATATATATATATATATATATGATGCAACCAAGAATCCTAAATTGTCAAATGGCTGCAACGGTTGCCAGCAAATATTTGCTTACCCCCAAGATGCCTTGCCATAATCTAGGAACCGGTAATCAAGGCAAATCATCATCGCTTCATTAAACCCGCATACAAAATGGCAAGGTCATAAATTAAACAAACAATCTGATACCCCAATCGGACGACGGTGGGTGAAAACGCAAAAAGGGATGCTATCTGCGGCTGTGTACATGCACAGTTTACAACCTTCTAAATTGTCAAATGACTGCAACGGCTGCCAGCAAATATTTGCTTACCCCCAAGTTGCCTTGCCATATTCTTCCACTGCAATGTGACATATACCTGTGCAAAATCAACAATTTGATACCATTAACGAAAGCCTGCAATATTTTTGAATGAAGCAATGTTACCTTGAGATTCACAATTCCACTTTATCTAACAGAAGGATATAAAACTTGATGGACATTTGATTTCATACTATCACACTGGACAAGAGACTTGGTGTGCTTGGACTTAAATAAAACAAAACATTTGCTTAAACCTATTTAAATAGACCATGTGAGTACAGAATTATGATGCAAACTTATAAATATAATTGCAAAACTCCAAGAAATATGAAGCATTTGAACTCCTTTTAATTTTCCTTGCTCCTCTTCATACTATTACCCATATCTTCATATCAAAGCGTTGGTAATTCCTCGTGCGAAGATTTTTCCTGAAAAAAATATGACGCATTTAAGTTTAAATAATTTACAATAGTTTATAAAATTGGTTGAATGGAGAAAATATACCTTCTTCCTACTAGTGCTTGTGTTCATACTACAAGTTCTCATGTCGTGACCTTTTTCGCCACAAACACTGCACGTCCTTTTTCTTGATTGAGCAAGATCCTGTGATGCTTGTATACATGACTGAATCCTTGATGCTACTCGAGGTCTGCCTTTAGTTTTTGCTTTTGCAGGATCAATAATAATAACATCAGGTAATACCACTTCATGTGTTAGAGGTGCATTGGAGCCCATCCGAGTGCTTTGATCCTCGGTGCAATGTTGCGCTTGGATACGCAACTTATGTTGCTCCCAAAAACTGTTTGTCAAACCAACGACGACATCATAAAGGTGTGGATCTCTTGAAACTGCCTCCATGATTTTATCGAATGATGCCCGAAGGCTCCAGGATTGAAGTGGAGTAATCTGGTTTGGATGCACTGAATTGACTGTGCTGGTTGAAGAGCACCCAAGACTCGTGATGCTATGTCTTGCATTTAGTGTCCATCTAGGCAGAATATATCTCTCAGGGATGGCTTGCATATCAATTTTTTGCTTCATTATGTATAAAATTTGTGTGCAGAGCATCCCTTCATTTTCAAACCTTGCACAAGTACATATAAACTTTCCTGTTGATATATTGCATTGTACAGCATGCATATAACTCTTTTCATCAATCCTCATTGTCACATTATATGTTGTTGTATCCCCTTCAGTGCACACCCTTTCATGCCGACAATATAATATATTTTTGAACCGAACTTGAAAGAGAGATAATAAGTTTTTTGTATAAACCTTTGCAGCATGAGCCTCTAACTCATGCAAGCCACGAAAGTCCGGTTTGTTTCTCAAACATAATGTATCTTCTCTCTCCTCTTTCATTCGTTGAAATTGCACAGCTGTATCATATTGATCAATAAACTCATATAATGGAGTCATAGCATTTACATAACCATCAAAATAAGAGTTCATGCTTTCGCTCCTTTGGCTTGAGGCCATGCCTACACATAAAAATTAAGGAATAAGATGTGGATCAGTTTGTTATGTCCAATAATTTTACTGCAATATACCTCAAATTAAAGTTTTCATACCTGCAAAAAAGTATCTTTTAGGTATGGCTTAATCCAGTGATGTGCTTTGTCATGCATTGAATGCAGCCACTTCCAAGCTTTTATTTCATTTTTTGTTTATCCGTCAATGGTTCCGTAAATTCAATTTGATACTTCTCCTTGAGGATCACCCAACAACTCTCGGCTTCTTCAATGGTTTGACTTTTCTTAGCCCATTTTGTATAGTCTTCATCAAATTCAGGATTATAAGAAGCACGCAAAGAACGTAGATGCTCATTTTCATGAAGGCTGATGTGCCATATGCAATACCTGTGGTGGGTATTTGGAAAAACTTTTTTGATTGCATTACAAATTGCCGGGTCTTGATCAGTTATAATAGCTCCTGGTGCTTTTTCCCACATACATTTTAACCAAGTTTCAAATAACCACACAAAAGTTTCTTCCTTCTCATCAGCAAGAAGGGCACATCCAAATAAAGTAGACTGCTTATGATGATTTACTCCGGTGAAAGGCGCAAAAGGCAACATGAAACTATTTGTCTTGTATGTGACATCAAACACGACAACATCTCCAAACTGGATATATGATGTTCGAGCACGTCCATCAGCCCAAAATATGCTCCTACAAACATTATCATCATCATACTCAATAGCATAATAAAACTGATAGTCAGTAGCTCGCCTTGTAAGAAACTGTTCCAGTACTCTAATGCACTCGTGTCCAATGTTGTTCTTCCTTTTAACTCTCAAATGGTCACTACATTGCTGTGAAGTAATATTAACATTACTACTGCTCGTGACATTTAGAAGCCGTGCAATCTTGGAAGGGCCAACACCACAACTACGAAACTGTTCAACCAAGCTCTTACAGGTTGCATCCAGATGCGATTTATTATGTGACCGCAATAACTGGACCTTCGAAGGGGTTCTAAGCAACTCATGATTATGAAGGTCATCAAAGTTTTTGATGACCCATACTCCTTCGGTCATTCTATGGACCTTCATTCTAGCCATACAACCTTCTCTCTCATTTTTCCGTCGCTTGATTTCCCTTCTGATCTCCCTCTTATCATTTAAGCTTTTATACCCTTCCTTGTTGCACACATATAGCCTATTCGTAATATTACCATCTTTTCCCTTTGCACTAGTTGACTTACGAATAGAAAACCCTTCTCTTTCTGCGTATACGTTATAATACTCCCACGCTTCTTCTGCTGTTGGAAATTGCATCCCAATATGTGGTATGCCTTTTCCAATATCAGTAACACTTTGATTATCCATTTGAATATCCATTTGATCTTCGTTGGATTGATTTTGCATCTGCTGATCATGCACAAAGGGTTCACTCTCGGCCATTTTCTAAAATAAAAACATAAACAAATTAATTACTTGAAACAATAACAGCCGTCAACAGTTCAAAAAGGAAGCGAAGAATTAATCACTTCAGCCGAGGGTTGATGTAATAATAATTTTATTGGGCAATCTATACTGTTAATAACTAAAATAATATTCCACTAATTAGGGTAAACATTGATTCGTAAATATATGCTTCTTAGCTCTAGTACAAAAAGCGCACAACTTTAAAAACAAATTAGACTTGTATCGAAAAAATTAAACCAAGGAAATTTTCATTGCACTTATAATAAATTTCACAAACACTAAAGACTGTAGGGATGTACTTCCATTTCTACGCACAGTAACAAGGTAAAAATTAGTATGGATCTTAGCAAAATTTTCACATATCCAATGCATGCAACATACATTCTAAACTGCATTTTCAATAACCAATAACCAGAAGCGTAGTAGCAAAATTTATAGCAATAATACATTAATACAAATTATACCATGCATGCATGCATGCATAAACAACAACATACATCTCTAAAACAAACCATGCAGGCATGCACAACAACATGATGACCATGATAGGGCTGAAACCCTAAATCTATGCTACGAGATGTATCATAAAACCAAATCGGAATGAAGCAAACTAAATTGATTTTGAAACCTAGGGTTTTAGAAAATTTTACCATCGACGTCGACTGTGTGAGACTGAGGAGGAGGAGGAGGATAGATGAGTTCGATGGGGGTTACCCTGTGCTGCGGGGGCTAAGAGGGGGTGCGTAGATCGGAGGAGGAGATCGGTCGGAGGGAGCTGCAGTTAGGGCAAGCATACGATCGAGAGCAAGGGCGATCGAGGGGTGATAGGAGATCGGAGCAAGGCCAGAAGACCACAGGAGGGAGGAGAAGCTAGGTTGAGTCTTTTTTTTGGGCCCTCACGACGGCGAGCCCCCGGCGAGAGGAGATCGGAGATAGGCGGGGCGGCGGGAAGTTGGGGAATATTATTTTTGCGTTCTCAATTTTAGAGCGAGAATATTTTCGCGTTTTTTTCGCGTTCTCAGCTTTGAACGAAGGGCAAGAATGGCACGAGCGTAAATATTCTGAAGAACGCGACAATTCCCAGCGGAATGGCACGCGCGTAAATATCGCAAAGATCGCGACAATTCCCAGCGGCAAGCTTCCTATCCCTTGGATTTTATCGGACGGCTGAGGGTGAAATCTGCACATGGAAGCGCCCTGCGGCTGTGCACAGGCACAGTTTACCGTATATATATTTATATATATATATATATATATATATATATATATATATATATATATATATATATATATATATATATATAGAAAAGTAAGTGTGTATGTATATAGATATAAACAGCATCAAGGCAGAGACTAACAAGCAGAGCTGGTGAGGGAGAGGCTGGGAAGCAATCACCCCACGCAAGGACTACCAGGCAGAGCCAAGAAAAAAAGCAAAAGAAAGAGAAGCCTATATTGGGGCGGCACACAAAAACGGCCTAGGAGAGACCCCAGTTCCCAAAAAGAGAGAGATCCACGGTATCTACATCCCTAAGATCGACTCCAGCCATGGCATCAGAGACGTCAGAAGAGATCCTGGCTAGAAGGGCAGTCATGGGACACTGCAAGGAGCGAAAGGTGCGGTTGTTCCTCTCCTTCCAGATGTGCCAGACTGCCGCGGAGAAGACGAGCAAGGAGAGCTTGCCCCTGGGGGTGGTCTTCCCTCTAGATCCAAACCGACGTCTCAGCATGTGGGCGTCAACAGTAATGGATTTGGAGCCAGAGGGAAGACCCAGGCGGAGCTTGCACGCCTCCCAAACAAAAGCGGCGTAGTCGCAGCAGAAGAAGATGTGACGGGCAGACTCGGGGTGCGAGCCACAAAGAACACATGCCGACTGGTCACGGATCCCACGCTTGGCAAGCTGGTGAGTGGTGGGGAGGCGGTTGGAGAGGGCACCAGCAAGGTGAGGGAGAATTTGGGTGTGTGCCCAGGAAACCAGACCACAGAAGCAAGTCAGGCAGGGGGTACATCGGCGGGTGGAAGACCAAGCCGATCTGAGGGAGCACCCACCATCCCGCGACCATTCACATGAGTCAGGGCCATCAGTCACAGAGGCAGGAGCTAAAGGTGCATAAGGTGATGAATCTCTGTAGGAAGGGACCAACCACGCCCGTCCCAGAAGTCGGCAACACGGCGGTACCTCAAGGTAGTGGGAGGAGTGCACAACTTGGCTAACGGGCCACAAGGTAGCCAAGGGTTGTACCAGAAGGAAGAGGAGCGTGTTGGTAGCAACGATCTATGAACTTTGTGTTTGATGATAACAAATGTGTGTGAACTCTTTAACGTGTGTGTTAAGTGTTTCAGGAACGGCGAACGTGCGACTAATCCACGGAAGGACTTGGTCAATATGATGGGAATGAGGAGACAATAAAATGGTTTGATTCATATTTATAAGTACTCACACAAGATCAAATCTTTCCCAAAAAGTATTTTTTTTCAAAGTGCAAATTGAGAGGCCCAGGCTTAAATTGCTTTGCAAAGTATTTTATAAGGCACAGGCTTAAAATTGTTTTGCAAAGTGCCGGCCTTGATGTTTGGGCTAAAAAATATTGTTTTGTGCCTTGATTTAAAAAGAGAACTCTTCATTTATCTTAGAGGCTGCAAGCAACATTAAAAAAAAGAAACCCTCAAGCTAAAATCCCTGCAGCCGCACCCTCTCGTTCTCTCTTGGAGCCGGCCTATAAAACCCTAGGGAATTATCAGCCGCAGGTCTAGAGGAAGAAAAAGCTTTTGATTAAAAATTCCAAGAGAGAGATTAATCCCTTTTGCTGTTGCGCATCTCCAAGAGAACAGGGCCAAGAGATCACCAAGAGCAGCTCCTCTAATTTTTTTTTGTTTTCTTCACAGGGGTTTGCGTTGATTGCTTCTGTTCTTTTTTAATTCTCAATTGCTTTTAGGCCATTTTTTATTGGAGGTGCCCAATCAAATCAAGGGCAAGCCACAACCTTAAAGAGCCCTTCATTTTATTTCTTCAAGAGCTGCAAGCTGATACATCAAAGAATTGGGGCTATACATGTACTTTTGATACTTTGTTATCTCAAAAGGGCAAGTTGATGCACTTCTTGCTGTTGTGTGCATGGCAAACGTGGATCAAGCATTAAAGGAGGAGTAGCTGAAATGTTTGCTACCCATGTTCCATTGTCAGCCGAATTCTTTGACCCAAGTGCAGCCGCAGGTGGAACAAACGAAAACAAGGGGCAACAAAATTGAGAGCAAGCAGCCGCATATTTCACAGAGTTCACGCATAAAGAATCGGCAGTTTGTTTTTTCACAAAAAATCAAGGAGAGCCGCAAGTTGTGATTTTTGAAAACCCCGTTGTCAGCCGCACAAAATCTCTTTTGCAAATTCCCAAGAGCCGGCTGTCTTCGAGCTTCAAAACAATCAGCAATGGAATTGATTTGCAACCTAACACATGCATATGCCAGCAACAGGGACTAGTTTGTTTGAGACTTAATGATCCATGTTTTGCAATTTGATTTAGTTTGAAAAATTACCCCTCACTTAACCTTGTGTATTGTTTGCAGGCAAGAGGCAAACAAAGGAAGCATCACTAGCTTGATTATCAGGACATTGGGAAAAGCTTATTGGCACACAACCAGCAGTTGTGTACAAACGGCAGAGATATGCTATACACACAGACCTCTTCAGAATTGGATTTGCACAATTATTGCTGAGAGGATCCGGACATCAGAGACTACATCTACGTCAGACGAGATCTGACCCGTGCTGATTGACGAGGACAACGCCGCTACACAAACTGAGATTCCTAAACTCTATTTATCATTATTTTGTGTAGCTGTTGTGTTAGATCCTTGTAGGGGAAACTTTACCTTCTGTGTTACCTTTTTGGGAACCTGACGACTGTGGGAGTCGTCACGGAGGGAGAGCATCTGACTAGATTGATAGTGTAGAGCATGTGGTGTGCGTACGAGCTAGGTGAGAGTAGATTTGGGATCTTGACTCATTGTAGCCGTACTTGATTACATATCTATCTAGTAGTTGCTTTCGGGGCTGGAGTAGGTCGTGGGGACGACCGAACCAGGGTATATCTGTGCGTATTCTGTGATTGCTATTTTATTGCCCTGTCTGTGCTTATAACTTCCTGTGATTGTTCGTGGGCTGCACGAATATTTTTAATAGCCTATTCACCCCCCCTCTAGGCTAGGATCCAGATCCAACAAGTGGTATCAGAGCAGGTTTAGAGGATCTAGTCTAGATTTTTAGATGACCATGAATATATCTGATTGTGCTTTTGCTGAAGGTCAGTCTATAGCTCGTCCCCCTAAGTTTAACGGTGTAGACTTTGCTTATTGGAAGGCTAGGATGAAAATCTATCTAGTGTCTGTAGATTATGATGTGTGGGATATTGTTGAAAATGGTTATAGTCTACCCATTATTAAAATTGAAGACACTGTTATGATTAAGCCTAAAGACAAGTGGGATTTAGCTGACAAGAAAATTTATACTCTTAATGGTAAAGCTATGAATGCGCTTATATGTTCTCTTGATAAATCTGAGTTTAATCGTATCTCACATTGTCTAACTGCGCAGGAAATCTGGCATACTCTGGAGGTGACACACGAGGGAACATCGCAAGTAAAGGAATCCAGACTTGCGTTGCTGAGCACAGAATACGAGAGCTTCCGCATGCTACCAACAGAATCAGTTAAAGACATGTTTGCGAGGTTCACGGACATCGTTTACAAATCCAGTTCCCTCGGTAAGCCATACTCTAGCCATGAACAGGTACAAAAGATCTTAAGGGCGCTACCAAGCTCGTTCAGGCCTAAAGTCACCGCTATTCAAGAAGCTAAGGACCTATCAACAATGAAAGTGGAGGACTTGATAGGCAACCTAATGTCACACGAGCTTGAGTTGCAGAGTATAGAAGCCAGAGAGAAACCTGAAGAGAAGACCAAAGCTTCCACACCATTAGCTCTTCAAGCTAACGACGACGATCTTGATGAAGAGCAAGCCCTAATGGTCAGAAACTTCAGGAGATACATTCAGACTGATCAAGGAAGAGCTGAGATGGGAAAAAGGTTCATTCGTTCTAATAATTCTAATTTTGGTAGAAATTCCTATGATCAGAAAGCTATTAATAGAAGTGAATGTTTTAAATGCAGGAAGAAAGGGCACCACATAAAAGATTGCCCACAACAACACACAGCTCAAGTTGCAAAAGGAAAAACGAAAGTGCTGACGTGGGACATGGATAGCGAAGCTGAGAGGAGGATGAGGAACATGAAGCTCACTCCTGCATGGCATTGATGGCCAAACACAATGAGGTAGAATCTCCCACTAAAGCTGAATTCTTAGAAATCTGTAAAGGAATGCAACATAGAATTTATGAGCTAGAAGCTGATGTGGAATGTTATAGGAATGATAATTTTGATATGCAACAAACTGAGTATGACATGTCTATAGAAATGAAAAATATTAAACAAGAGCTTGTTGCATGCAAATCTACCATTACTATGTTAGAAAAAGAGAAAGCTAGCTTGTCTGAAAAAACTGATTGTCTTTCATGTCCCTCTTTATTAAAGGATATTAGCATGTATAAGTTAGATAAGACAAAGCTTGAAGTTGAAAATGAATTGCTTTCTGAAAAGATTAACATGCTAAATCTTGAACTTAAAGAAAAAATGAGGGATTTTGAAAAGAAAGAAGAGGAAAACAAGCAAGCTTTCATTAGTAAATGCACTTTGCTTGTAAATGAAAACGATATCTTGAAATCCAAAGTCACCACCCTAGAATTGTCAATAAAGAGATTTTCCATTGAAAAACAAAATTTGGACATTATTCTTGGAAATCAAATTTATGGCAATAATAGGCGAGGACTAGGATATGGTCTTAAAAATGTTGAAAAATCAAAATATAGAAAAGTTCACATTGAATCAACAAAGGTTGGAAATTTTCATGCTAAGTGCTTTACATGTGGATGCGTTGGTCATACTTCATATCATTGCAAATATAGGAACAAAAACATTAAGTTCAAACAAATATGGGTTCCTAAATCTTTGATGACTAACGTGAGTGGACCTTGTTGGATTCCAAGGTCACACACGACACCTCTTTTGTAGGTGGATGAAAATTTGACGAGGATCGATAAATTGAATGTCTCATTACTTTTTAGCTCCTTAGTCAAACGGCGACGCGAAGGTATATCTCATTCTTTGAACTTAATGCATACCTTTATAGCAATTTTTTTTGTTCGCATGTTTTTTTTGTGTGCTTGAACTTTTTTTTCTCTCTTGTGTGCTAGTAGTTGCATTGCTATGTGTGCATGATTTTTTTTGTTGTTTGTGTGATTGCATCTCATGTTTGCTTTAGTACTTCATGCATTTAAAAAAAAACTGAAAAACAAAAAAAATGGTGCTTAAATGTGTATCTCTTCTCTTTGATTCATTATTGAAGTATGCACGAATGATTTTCATATTTATGTAGAAATTTGTGTATTATTACTTTTGCTACATGTGCATGTTCATCTTTCTAAATATTCATGGCATGTTCAATGACTGAGAATAACTTGATTTCTACACCACCTACTTCACTTCCACATGTATTATTATTGTTGCACATATGGAGATATCGTTTATGAAGTATGGAAAGTGAATGTAGGAGGAAAACTTAACTGAATATCTAAGGGATATGATATACCTTGCATGGATAAAAAATTGAGCAAAAGAAATTGTTGTTATAAGTTTTTTTTAAAAAAATGTGAAAACAAAAGATAATTGCTCTGTATGGAAAATGGATACAATCCCTGGCAACGGTATTACCCACGAGTATCCAACATAAGCTTTATGGGTAAACTTTAGCGTTGGTGTATTTACTCGTCAAGCACTGCCACACCCACATCTAAGAGTCCTTATAGGCTATGTTTTGGGGTGTGGTACTTTGAACTCATTTTTAATGAGGTGGGAAAAATCAATCCTAGGTGATAGAATGTTATTTGGAAAATGTGGATTGGTTTCGGTTGACTTTCTTAATGATTCTCCCTATGTGCTTCAATTTTAATCATCACACCGTACACGTTGGTGTTGAAGTCTTAGTTGTTTAATTTCATTGGATTCTGACTTGATTATTTTAGGATTGTATGCATGCAATTGTTGGTAGTGGTTATTAATACTCTCTTTTTGCATGATATATGATTTTGACTTCGTGGTATGACTTTTGATGATAACAAAGGGGGAGAAAAATTTGGGAAGATTTGGTAATCGGTATTTGGTATTATTTGTGCATACATGATTATTGGTTCAAGGGGGAGCATGAAAATAGGGGGAGCATGCCATTATACCATGCCATCATACCATCATACCATGGTCGTATTATTTGCATGCTTATATGTTGCACATCCTGCTATACGTGTCTGCATACATCCTCTATCACATTTTCACACACACTATTTGGAACTTTAATGTTCAAATCTTGTACTTAGTTTGTTATCATCAAAAGGGGGAGATTGTTGGTAGCAACGATCTATGAACTTTGTGTTTGATGATAACAAACGTGTGTGAATGCTTTAACGTGTGTGTTAAGTGTTTCAGGAACGGCGAACGTGCGACTAATCCACGGAAGGACTTGGTCAATATGATGGGAATGAGGAGACAATAAAATGGTTTGATTCATATTTATAAGTACTCACACAAGATCAAATCTTTCCCAGAAAGTATTTTTTTTTTCAAAGTGCAAATTGAGAGGCCCAGGCTTAAATTGCTTTGCAAAGTATTTTATAAGGCCCAGGCTTAAAATTGTTTTGCAAAGTGCCGGCCTTGATGTTTGGGCTAAAAAATATTGTTTTGTGCCTTGATTTAAAAAGAGAACTCTTCATTTATCTTAGAGGCTGCAAGCAACATTAAAAAAAAAGAAACCCTCAAGCTAAAATCCCTGCAGCCGCACCCTCGCGTTCTCTCTTGGAGCCGGCCTATAAAACCATAGGGAATTATCAGCCGCAGGTCTAGAGGAAGAAAAAGCTTTTGATTAAAAATTCCAAGAGAGAGATTAATCCCTTTTGCTGTTGCGCATCTCCAAGAGAACAGGGCCAAGAGATCACCAAGAGCAGCTCCTCTAATTTTTTTTTGTTTTCTTCACAGGGGTTTGCGTTGATTGCTTCTGTTCTTTTTTAATTCTCAATTGCCTTTAGGCCATTTTTTATTGGAGGTGCCCAATCAAATCGAGGGCAAGCCGGAACCTTAAAGAGCCCTTCATTTTATTTCTTCAAGAGCTGCAAGCTGATACATCAAAGAATTGGGGCTATACATGTACTGTTGATACTTTGTTATCTCAAAAGGGCAAGTTGATGCACTTCTTGCTGGTGTGTGCATGGCAAACATGGATCAAGCATTAAAGGAGGAGTAGCTGAAATGTTTGCTACCCATGTTCCATTGTCAGCCGAATTCTTTGACCCAAGTGCATCCGCAGGTGGAACAAACGAAAACAAGGGGCAACGAAATTGAGAGCAAGCAGCCGCATATTTCACAGAGTTCACGCATAAAGAATCGGCAGTTTGTTTTTTCACAAAAAATCAAGGAGAGCCGCAAGTTGTGATTTTTGAAAACCCCGTTGTCAGCCGCACAAAATCTCTTTTGCAAATTCCCAAGAGCCGGCTGTCTTCGAGCTTCAAAACAATCAGCAATGGAATTGATTTGCAACCTAACACATGCATATGCCAGCAACAGGGACTAGTTTGTTTGAGACTTAATGATCCATGTTTTGCAATTTGATTTGGTTTGAAAAATTACCCCTCACTTAACCTTGTGTATTGTTTGCAGGCAAGAGGCAAACAAAGGAAGCATCACTAGCTTGATTATTAGGACATTGGGAAAAGCTTATTGGCACACAACCAGCAGTTGTGTACAAACGGCAGAGATATGCTATACACACAGACCTCTTCAGAATTGGATTTGCGCAATTATTGTTGAGAGGATCCGGACATCAGAGACTACATCTACGTCAGACGAGATCTGACCCGTGCTGATTGACGAGGACAACGCCGCTACACAAACTGAGATTCCTAAACTCTATTTATCATTATTTTTTGTAGCTGTTGTGTTAGATCCTCGTAGGGGAAACTTTACCTTCTGTGTTACCTTTTTGGGAACCTGACGACTGTGGGAGTCGTCACGGAGGGAGAGCATCTGACTAGATTGATAGTGTAGAGCACGTGGTGTGCGTACGAGCTAGGTGAGAGTAGATTTGGGATCTTGACTCATTGTAGCCGTACTTGATTACATATCTATCTAGTATTTGCTTTCGGGGCTGGAGTAGGTCGTGGGGACGACCGAACCAGGGTATATCTGTGCGTATTCTGTGATTGCTATTTTATTGCCCTGTCTGTGCTTATAACTGCGTGTGATTGTTCGTGGGCTGCACGAATATTTTTAATAGCCTATTCACCCCCCCTCTAGGCTAGGATCCAGATCCAACAGAGCGCACGTCCCCCACAACTCTACGGAAGAAAGAGTGGCTAAATCCCAGCTGCGGAGGATGTGCTTCCAAGAAACAGAGTCAAGAACTGAGGCCTCACACTGAAATAAGGGGGTGCGCCTTAGGTAGGTGGCGCGCATGTAAGAGGCCCATGGTGAGGGCGAGTGAAGAAGCCTCCAGAGAAGTTTGATACCGGCCGCCACCCCCACTTCCTGAAGACTACGCAACCCAATCCCCCCTTCACGCTTAGGCATGCACATATCCTCCCATCTCCAAAGATGTAGCTTCGTCCCCCAAATGAAGTCACGCCACATACGATCAATCGTGGTCAAAACTGAGGCGGGAATATGAAAAGACTGAATCCAATAAGAGACAAAGCCATGGATGACCGTGCGAACCAACTCAATGCGCCCCGCCGTGGAAAGGAGCCTGGAGGACCAACCAGAGATCTTAGTGTTGAGTATTGATGTTTCATACCAATGTTATTTTGATGATGATCACAACATTATGTTGTTGCTAATGACTCTCTTGTTTTAGTCTCTTAGTTTTCATTCCAAGAATATCATTTTTGGAGACTAAACACTTGGTGCAATGATGGACATCAAGTGGAGAAGGGCCAAAGCTTGGACTCAAGAGGTGCCAAAGCTTGGAGATGATGGGGAGCATCAAGGCATCAAGATTGAAGCCATAGACTCTAAGGAAAGCTTTGTAATCCATGTAATATTTCCTTTATTGCTTTCTCTCTCGTTTGAGTCTAGGTTTAATGTAATGCCTTGATAGCTGGTCTACTCATTCATGCATATGCATTTAACTATCTTAGTGGGCCTTAGGATTATCATAGAATCCAACCCAATAGGCTCATCTTGACCAAAGACTCATTTGGAGTCTCTGGTTCTCCTACAGTCGCCTGCTGAAGGATTCACAGTCGACTGGGTGATTCCAGTCGCCTGTCGAGCCTTCTACAGTCGACTGTGGTGCACTGCTCAAGTCATCCTTTGATTGACTCTACTTGAGATTTTCGCATCGTCGACTGATGATCATCTTACAGTCGCCTGTACATGTACAGTCCCCTGTGAATTGGTCAACAGTCGTCTGAGAAGCGTAAGTGCAAATTCTGCTTCTCTCTGTTTTTCTCCATCTCCTGCAGCAGTCGACTAATGAAGTATTTACAGTTGCATGTCTATTTTACAGTCGATTGTATTCTTGTCATCAGTCGCCTGTATGCTTTTTGGGAGAACGAGTGCAACTCTCTATTATATTCCATCCCCTATAGCAGTCGCCTGCTGAAGGTTTTACAGGCGCATGTCCTGTTTACAGTCGACTGTATTGAATTCATCAGTCGACTGTCTAGGCTCAGATTATAACCGTTGGATATTTTCTAGCCGTTGGAAAGTCGACTGACATTTATTGATCAGTCGACTGTCAGTGATGTTTCTGCCCAGAAACTAGCCGTTGCAGCTTTTTGTTTTTGGCTGTTTCCTTTGGTTTTGAGAGTTGATATAGGGTTCCTATATATATGAGAGGGCTGAGTTCATAGGAACTTCTTGATGCTATTGAAAATCCTTATAGATTAATTAAGCCACTCTCAAACTCTCTCATTTCCCTCTCAAAGCTAAATTTCCTCTTCATGCATTGAAGTCAAGCACAAAGGAAATCATCCAAGTGCTTTCAAGCTACTCTCAACACTTGGAGATCCTCTTCCCTGCCTTGCATTCATATATGAGTAAATACATCTCAAGGCATAGGTAAGAGTATTTGTTTTACTTGGTGTTTTCTTGTAACACTAATTCTCTTTGTGGGAATTAGTCTCTCTATTTGTGGGAGAATTTCTCTTGGTGGGAATAGGTTTTCTCTTAGTGAGAATAACTCTCTTTGTGGGAGTAACTCTCTTTGTGGGAGTTTGGTGTCCTAGTGTAGGGCTAACCCTAATTCCCTGAGTGGGAGTTAGTAATTCTCTAGGTGGGAGTTTGACCCTTGTGTAGGGTTGATTGGGTCCTTGTGTAGGGCAAAATCCTCTTGGTGAGGTATCTCTTTGTGGGATTTGTATTCACTTCTCTTTGTGGGAATTATAGTGAATATTGGTGTGGCTGGACGTACCCAAGTTTGGGGAACCGGGGTATATTCTTGTGTTTGCGTTTGGATTGATTGTGTCGATTAATTCCTCTTGCATTTATCATTCCGCATTTGCAAGTTTAATTTTAATTGGACAATTTATTGCCATTACACTATTCACCCTCCCCCTCTAGTGTGTTGTTGTTAGTATTGCAAGGGTAAGGCGATCCTTACACTTAGCCTTGCACTTGTCCACCAGACTGGAATAGAGCTTCTCCGCAGGGTAGGAGGACGAAAGGGGAAGCCCGAGGTATTTGAGGGGTGGAATGGCGAGAGGGATGCCAAGAATGAGAGAGAGCTCACTGTCGGAGATACAGCCTTTGCTGAGGATCAGCTTACTTTTCCCCTTATTCACCTCGAGGCCAGAGAGAGGTGGAAGGAGACAAGGAGTCTACCAAGCTCCAAAAAAAGAGGAGGCCTCAGCCTTACAGAAGACCAACATGTCATCAGCAAAGAGGAGATGGGATGGGATGCTCTGAACCCCCCTCCTAAGGGGCCGGATGGCGCCAGTGAGAGTGGATGTATCCATAGGGAGGGTGAAGGATTCCATGACCATGACGAAGAGGAAAGGGGAGATAGGATCACCTTGACGAACCCCCTGTTACTCCCAAAGAAACCAGTAGGAGAACCGTTGATGAGGACAGAGAAAGAGGCAGAGTCGACGCACACCTTGACCCAATGAATGAAGGATGGGGGAAAGCCCAGACGCACCATGAAGAAGTATAGGAATTCATGGTTGATACTATCGAAGGCTTTGCGCAGATCCAACTGAACGCAAGCCCTGGTCCCCATGGAAGCAGAGAAGTCCCTGATAAGCTCGTGGGCAAGGAGGGAGGAGTCCGAGATCAGGCACCTCTTGATGAATGCAGACTGGTTCCAGGAGATGAGGCCAGGGATAACCTCAGCTAGTCTCCTACCGAGGACCTTGGTGATGATCTTATATATCACATTGCAGCAGGAAATGGGCCGGTAGTCCCCGAGGGAAGAGGCAGCAGGGGACTTAGGAATGAGGGTGAGAAAGTTATGGTTGATCTGCTTCAAAATGCATCCAGTAGGGAAGAAGGACCGAGCAACGAGAAGGACGTCCTTACCCATAATCCCCCACATGTCCTGGAAGAAGAGGGGAGGAAAACCATCCGGCCCGGGAGGCTTGTCCTTGTCCAAAGAGAAGAGAGCCTCCTTGATCTCCTGATCAGAAACTGGGCCCCCAATCCACTCACTGGTAGCAGGGGATAGGTACGCTTTAGGGATAAGCTCAGGGAAGGAGGAAGGGTGGGAGTCCTGATGGAAGAGGGAAGTGAAGAACTCAACATCGTCAGAACGAAGGGAGTCCAACTTGGTAGTAGGGCCTCCATCAGGCCCAATCAGGTGGAGAAGGTTGTTCCCAGTTGCCTGCTCCTTAGAAGCCACATAGAAAAAATTGGTATTTATGTCCCCCTGAGAAAGCCAAGTCCGACGACTCTTCTGCCTCTCTTGACTCTCCTCGCAGTCAATGTAACGGCCGCTTTTCGACCGTTCGTATTTTTTGCGCGTACGACTCTTTTCGTGTGCGTATTTATTTTTGCCTCTTCTTGGATCCGGACTATACGATGTGATATGTCGTTGTGACCGTAAGGAAGAGTAGTTATTTGTGGGATTTTTTGTGAACGTCATTTCACGGGTCGTTCTCCCATAAATCGAGTTTGATTGCAGAGTAGTCGTAGCTTTAGACTTAGTCGTCGGATCTTTTATTTTTCTGTTCGTTTTTCGTGGACCAAATGCACGATTGACCATCATATCCCTGAGTCTCTCTTCGTCACGGTCGTCCCCATATTTTTTTCGTATTTTTCCGACACTCCTAGCTCACCCAAATCACTAATCAAATTCAAAGCCCGATTAGCCTTAATCAATTTCGAAAATTCAAATCCCTAATCAAATCATTAGAGATCTTACGTATCATGGGAAAAGATTCAGCCACTACCCTCACCCAACTTTTTCCCAACTTGTACACCCCCTCACTCACCATCTTTCCTAGTCACCCTCTTACTTATACTCTCTTTAAAAGGCAAATAGCAACATGCCTTCATCAAATAACCAAACTAGGCCAAACTTTGTAACTCACGCAACCCATCAACCCTAGCCGCCTTGCTCCTCCTCCGGCCACCACGGCAGCCCCCCAAGCTCCCCAACTCCGGCCAGCATCATCTCCACCCTCCTCTCCTCCATCTCCACCTCTCCAAGACATCAAAAACCCATCAAAAACACCAAGTATACACAGCCAAGATCTGCTGTGCGCGATCGCCGGAAAACGGCCGTCGCCGCCTCTCCGGCCACCCCCTCCGACAGCCGTTGCCTCCACATGACTCCCCTTTGACCCCCCCCCCCCTAATCACCTGCAACCTTTCTCCCCCTATCATCTACTCTCTATCTGCTTCAAAACACTCTCAAAACACAACTTAACGACAGTTTTACAGATCTGCGCCACCTCCAAGAAAACTCGCGCCCACCGGCCATCCGGCCACCTACGACGACCACCCTACCGCCGTTGGACTCCTATCGAACCCCTCTACCAACTTCAACTTCACTCACACTCATAGCCCACCTGTAGCTCCGGGAATCCTCGTCGGAACACGCCGTATCGGCTGTTTTTCACAGATCTGGAAGCTGAACTTCGACGCCCGCGCACGATCATCTACGACCACCCCCGGCGACAACTCTACTGCCGTTGGCTTCATCTTGAAGTCCTTAACCTTCTGCAACTTCCCGTTTTCTCTATTCGTTGCTGGAATTCCTCTGAGACGCACGACAACGAACGTTGCGCAAATCTGTCCTCTCCGGCTTCTCACGGCCACCCACCGCCGTACGCTCACGCCGTCGGCCACCTACCAGGCCGGGCATCTTCCACTGGTCCTACTTCATCTACCAACAGCCTCCTTGGACTCTCGGAGTTCACGTGCGTTGCTGCACGCACATGTTTTTAGCCGACGTCGCCGTTATCGTGAAGATCCATTGCGCTACTCGCAACGGGAGGAGGATCGCTGTTAGCTTGCTGATTTTACGCCACCACCCCGCTATCAAGAGGTGCCTCGCTGCGCTACCCGCAGCCGAGGAGTTCCAGAAGACGCCGACGTTTCGCCGTTCAGACCCAACTTCCGCTTGTTGGACGACATCACGAGGTTGGTTTCCTTAACGAGTAGTAAAACCCACACCGTAGCTAACCAAAACCTAATCTAAAATTGGTCAACACGAACTAAAGTTAATTTCAACATCTGTAAAACATTGCCCACCGTAGGAAAGATCAACGAACAGACTAATTTTCTGTGCACATAGGGTAGACATCGATCTAGACTGAACAAACATCAAAAACGTGACTTTTGACTGATAGGTTAGTCCCGCCAAATTTAGAAACAAACCATAATAGGTTTGACCAAAAAGCGCGATCTGACATCGCCGTGATACTGTTTCAGACGGACCATCACCGACGCGACGTTTCGACGTGACGCTCCGGACAGACGACACACTCGCCACCGCAGGCAAGCGTACTCACTTGTACTTTCGGCCGTGTTTAGGCCTTGGACCTTTAGAACTGTTAAAATGTAAATAAAGAGAACCGGACGTGAAATGATAGCGTCCGGGACCCCCCCTTGACAGCTTAGACTTGACGACGAAGTCTAAGCACAACAACAACAACTGACACCTTAGGGTTATTCTGTGTGTGAGTGCGTGTGGACACCCTAGAATGAACCTTCCCTCAACTCTGTCATGTCATGTCACAAAAGCTTACAGGTGTTTCCGGTGCCCTCCATGCGAGGGTGATCTCTGGTTGTCTTGTCTCGAGCACTTTGGGTGGAGGAAGCTTGAGCGTTCCCTCGGCTTGGTGGGTTTGGCCACCCACAAACCGAAAGGCGTGAATCTCTCTTGTCATCCTCAGTCTTGTCTTGTCCCGTGCACAAGGTTGAGCGTTCCCTCGGTTGAGAAGGTGCTGGCCGCCTTCTAACCGAAAGGCGTGAACCTTAGTGACACATCCTCAGTCTTGTCTTGTCCCGTGCACAAGGTAGAGCGTTCCCTCGGTTGAGAAGGTGCTGGCCGCCTTCTAACCGAAAGGCGTGAACCTTAGTGACACATCCTCAGTCTTGTCTTTTCCCGTGCACAAGGTTGAGCGTTCCCTCGGTTGAGAAGGTGCTGGCCGCCTTCTAACCGAAAGGCGTGAACCTTAATGACACACTTCTTGTCTTGTCTTGTCTTGTCTTGTTTTGTCTTGTCCCGTTTAGGTTAGTCCCGTAGTCGGTAGCACGCGCTACGGCTACAGCGTGTCGTGTTTACTTTTCCTGCACCGTTATACTTTCTTTAACTGCCATGTTATAACCCCAGCATGTTAATCAACCAGTAAATCGTTGTTTTAAATTACAGTACACTTGCAGTAGAGTCTAACCCTCTTTTGTAAACTTTATCTGACGTACAGTTCCTTTTCTCTTGGGTGCTGTACGTCAAGTGTTGAGCCAGAGCGCGTGGATGAGCCGGACATTCCTGAGTACGTGGAGCCAGATGACGTCGACCCGGAGTACGTACCTGACGAGGACCAGTCTTAGCGGTCCCTCACCGTTGCAGTTCAGAGTTTTTCCTGCTTTCTAGTTCGGGTGCGTAGCACCGTTTACTTTTCTGCCTAGGTTGGGTGCTTGCACCAGTAGTTTACTTGTTGCGTTGTTGCCATGCTGGGCATTACTTCTTTTATTAGACTCTTGTACTTCTGGATATCTTGATGGAATAAAATGAATGCATTTCCTTTCAGTACTTTCTGTTGTTACAAATATTATAAATGCAAGAACCTGAAATTTTAAGATGGTATTCCCCCTACAGACGCTTATTGGGTCCGAGCCTCACAGCTCCGGCCCAATCGTGCCTTAGTCACGCTTCTCCTCCGTAGTTTTGGGAAGCAGGGCGTGACAGGTTTTAGTGGTGGCCCATGCAGGTCTTGTAAATATAAAAGTTCGTAGCAATAGTATTACTGCTTTCATTTTTATTTATCCAGTTATCGTGTACGAGTCTAATTTGGATCTTCCTTGTCAATAGGATGGCAGGGAGACGCAATACCCGAGCCGGTAGCTCAGCTGATGGAGTTCCGGGAGACCAGGGTGGTGAATTCCGTCAGTTTCTGGGCCTCATGAGAGAGATGCTGGACGTTCAGCATCAATTGGTTCAGCAGTCCCATCATGCTGCCCGAGCCGTCCAGGCTCCCCCGCCGCCACCTGCCCCGAGAGCTGCTCCAGGAGTGAAGCAGTTCAATGAACTTCAGCCAAAGACTTTTTCTGGGAAGGAAGGATCGTTAGGTGCTGATGAGTGGATCCAGAGCACATAGGAGAAGCTGGTAGCTGCAAAGATCCCTGAGGATACCAGAGTTGAGATATCAAATATGCAGCTGATCGAGAATGCTAGGAACTGGTGGCGCATTGAGGAAAGGCGCCTGCAGAAGCCAGTGGAGTGGAAGACCTTCAGATCGATGTTCAAGGAGAAGTATTTCCCCAAGGCTGCTAAGAGGGAGCTTTTGAGCCGATTTGTGGATATGAAGCAAGGAGACATGACCGTCGATGAGTACGAGGCGGAGTTCGAGATGCTGAGTCGATTTGCCCCTCATATGGTGAAGAAGGAAGAGAACCGAGCTGATCGGTTTCGTCAGGGTCTGCGTCCGAAGATTCAGGCTTCTATGTCTTCGGCAGATTTTTCGACCATGGGAGCTGTGCTGAATGCCGCCAGGAATCATGAGATCGTGGCACGTCTACCTGATCCTTCTGATGATGGAGGAAAGTGAACGATGGAGCAGCATAGGCCTTCTGTCACGACCCGCTTCCCTAAAATGGAGGCGAAACGTGAAAAGGTCCGCACGAGAGTGGAGCTGTGAAGCCCCAAACCCGATAAGCGTCCACAATACGTAAACAGGTCCCTGTAACCACAACAGAATAACAATAATAATACAAGGAGAAACTGAAATAAAATTCCACATCTCAAACATTGTCCAACAAGAAAATAAGTCCAACATCCAGAAAAGCCACCAGGCTAAAAGAAAAGAGTCTAAAGGCCCAGAACAAGGCCAACAAAGGAAACGACAACAACAAAGTATAGGTGCTACGCACCGATAACAAAGCAACTGTCTAAACAAAAGTAAAGCACAACGAAGACACTAGGACTGGTCCCCAGTGTCCACGTACTCCCCGTCAAACGCAAGCACGGGCTCGGCGTCAGCAAACACCTCGTCCCCAACAAGTAACTCAGGCTCGGGCTCTAACATGTGTCACCCAAAAGAGAAAAGGGGCACATGTCAGCAAGTCGAACGACTTGTGCAAGGAAACGGGAATAATGGTAAACTAGCAACCTAGCAATTAAAACATGGTGCATGGCAAGTAAAGTACGGTAGTAACAAGTAAGGTAAAGGAGAGTACAAGTGACAAGTATCAAGTGGTAGGGGTGACATGTAATGTCAAGTAACAAGTAAGGTACAAGGGATCACTCGACGAGTGCCCTATTGCCCGCAGGCTGTGTTCAAGTATCAAGTACAAGGGGTCACTCAACGAGTGCCCTATTGCCCGCAGGCTGTGATGAGCTCGTCTTCTGGAACACGAGCCAGAAAGTGTATTGATAAGTATGGCGTAGGGGTGCACCTAGCCGGGACAAGTAGCACTAGTATGTAGCGATGCTACGCAATCACGATGAGTATTCAAGCATGCAATGACATGAGCAGATAATTCGCATACCGTTAATTAAATTAAACGTGACAGGCGAAATGCAATGACATGAACATATTCGCGTACCGTTATTAGAATTAAACATGGCAGTTAGAATGCGATAGCAGTTAAGGATGCATGGATGACATGAACAGTTAATACGCGTTCCGTTAAGGAAAATTAAACGTGACATACAAGCATGATGAAGGTGACGGACCAAGCTTCGTTGTCAAGCTAGGTCAAAGGCGTCTAAACGGCTATCCTTTCACCGTCTAGTCTCTTTTACGCTAAAGCTAGGTAAATGGCCTAAGACATGGCCCAAATCAAGAGATGCAAGTTTCACTTGCCTAACACCGGGGATTTACGATCACTTCGTCACACGGATGCTATCTACGGGGGAAATCGCTGTTATGGGGGAAACAAGCACCAAACACTTGAAATTAATTAGGGTTTCATAAAATTACCAATAGACTATGAAAACATAGAGGAATCGATTTCTTACCAAGAGGAGACGGAAGGAACACTCCGGGGAACCCTAGGATCAGATCTGGAAAAGATTGGAGAAGTTTGGGAAAACTAGGGTTTTGGGGGATTTGGGGATTTTGATGGGTTTGGGTGAGATTTTGGGGAAGATGAGAGGTGGATGGAGTGAATGGTTGGATTGGATGATGATTCTAGGGCTTGGAATGGAGAAATGGAGCTTGGAGGAAGATGGGGGCTGAAGGGGGAAATTTTTAGGGTTTTGGGTCGTGTTGGAGAAGAAGAAGTCGTTTGGGAGGGGTATTTATAAGTTGGGCTGGCGGCTGCCCAGAAATTAGGGTTTTAACACTGGTTAGTCGGTCCAAGAGCAACCACTGACCGACTAGTTTGGCAACTAGTCGGTCGGTCGACCAACACAGACCGACTAAGTGCAAACAGTAACTCCTGAACGAAAATAGGATTCTAGAGTTAGTCGGTCCATGAACAATTACTGACCGACTAGTTTAGTATCTAGTCGGTCGATGAACGTTCTTAGACCGACTAAGAGTAAACAGTAGCTGATACAAAAATAAGATGATGAGTTAGTCGGTTCAAGAAGCATTGCTGACCGATTAGTTTGCAACCTAGTCGGTCAACCAACGTTCTTAGACCGACTAACGATAAACAGTAACTCCTGAGAAATTTAGAAAGCTAACTAGTCGGTCCAAGAAGGATTGCCGACCGACTGGATCGTCATCTAGTCGGTCGGTGGCCCTTCTTACACCGGCTAATGAGCACAGAAAAGTACCGATACGGAGCGCGGGGCCCCGGGATCGATTCCTAAGACTCCTAGGCTTGATCTAACAGTTAGATACGACCGTTATGAAGTCCGTCACGAGTGACATACTTCGAAATCGACAATCCTACGGAAGAAGCGAGGAAATACGACGAATCGATCGAAAATGAAATCTATGGAGACGAAAACCACACAAGAGGAGAAAATCCATCAAAACATATATTATATTATATTAAATCCAGATTCATGAAAAGCAGTCGTTACATCCTCCACAACTTAAGAAAAATTCCGTCCTCGGAATTCCCAAATACTCACGAGTCCGGAAACAAAAGTGGGTAGCGCTCTCGCATCTCATCTTCTCTCTCCCAAGTAGACTCTCCCGGCGAACCGTGCCGCCACATCACTCTAACAAGATCGACGACCTTGTTTCGAAGTGACTTCTGTCGCCTGTCCAGAATCTGCACTGGATGCTGGTCATACGTCAAATCTGAGCGAACGGCGATCTCCGAGAAATCCACGGCATGAGATGGATCGCTAATGTATCGACGAAGCTGCGACACATGGAAAACATTGTGAACTCCTTCCAAAGATGGCGGCAAGGCCAAGCGATAAGCTACCTCGCCAACCCTCTCCAAAACGTCAAACGGTCCAATGTATCGCGGGCTCAACTTTCCACGCTTCCCAAAACGAATCACACCACGATTCGGGGAAATCTTCAAGAACACATGGTCGCCCGGCTGAAACTCCAAAGGACGACGTTTAGCATCCGCCCAATGCTTAAAACGGTCCTGAGCAATTCTCAACCTCTCCCGGATATTCCTGACGATATCCACGGCCTCCACGATCATCTCAGGTCCCAACAACTCCCGATCACCAACGTCATCCCAACTCAATGGCGATCGACATTTCCTCCCATAAAGGGCGGCGAATGGCGCCATGCCAATACTCGCCTGGAAGCTGTTGTTGTAGGAAAACTCCACCAAATGTAGATGGTCCTCCCACGAACCCTTGAAATCCAACATGCACGCCCTCAGCATGTCTTCCAAAATCTGAATCGTCCTCTCGGACTGGCCATCCGTCTGCGGATGGTACGCCGTGCTGAAACTCAGACGCGTACCCAAGCTCTTCTGCAAACTCTGCCAGAACTGAGATGTGAACCTCGTGTCTCTGTCAGACACGATACTCACGGGGACTCCATGAAGTCGCACCACCTCCTCCATATATCTCCTTGCTAGTGCCTCAGTGGACTGTCCTACTCGGAACGGAATAAAGTGCGCAGATTTGGTCAATCGATCTACGATCACCTAAATCGCATCATTCTGCTTCGGACTCCGAGGTAGTCCAGTCACGAAATCCATAGTGATGTGCTGCCACTTCCACTCCGGAATCGGAAGCGGTTGTAGCAACCCGGCCGAACGCTGATGCTCCGCCTTCACTTGCTGGCAAACCAAGCACTTGGCTACACTCCGAGCCACGCTCCTCTTCATACCATGCCACCAATAATTCAGACGAAGATCCTGGTACATCTTGGTGCCACCAGGATGCACAGAATACGGCGAACCGTGTGCCTCCACCATCAGCTCCTCTCTGATATCCCCAGCAGGCACACACAACCTGGCTCCAAACCTCAGCGAGCCATCCTCATGAATCAAAAAGTCAGTCCGCAGACCGGCTTCCACCATCTCCCGAATCCTCACCAGCTTCAGATCCTCAGCCTGGCCAGCCTTAATCCGATCCACGATCGTCGACTGTACCTGCATGTACATCAACGAAGAAGCCTCTCCAGGAAGAACAATCTCCACACCAGACTCGCAAAAATCCTGCCGCAATCTCCACTGCGGGGTCAAAATCATCACCGCTGGAAGCCTACTCAAAGCATCCGGAACCACATTCACCTTGCCAGGGTGATACTGCAAATCGATATCATAATCCGCCATAAGCTCCAACCATCGACGTTGTCGCATGTTGAGCTCCTTCTGAGTGAAAATATACTTCAAGCTTTTGTGATCGGTGAAAATCTTCACTTTCTCACTCAGCAGGAAGTGCCTCCAAATCTTAAGAGCAAACACAACGGCAGCCAACTCCAAATCATGCGTCGGGTAATTCTTCTCATGAACCTTAAGCTGACGAGACGCATACGCCACAACGTGCCCATGCTGATGCAACACGCAACCGAGACCCTTGCCAAAAGCATCGCAAAAGATCTCAAATCCACCGCTGCGATCAGGCACAACAAGAATAGGGGCACTCGTCAACCTCTCCTTCAGAATACCAAAAGCACTCTCACAATCACCCGACCAAACATAAGCAACATCCTTCCGCGTCAACCTGGTCATCGGCTCAGCAATACGTGAAAAGTCCTTAATGAATCGCCGATAATAACCGGCAAGTCCAAGGAAGCTCCGAATCTCAGACGCTGACGACGGAACAGGCCACTCCCTGATGGCCCGAATCTTCTCGGGATCCACTGAAATACCATCTCCAGTCACCACATGACCGAGAAAAGCAACTCGATCCAGCCAAAACTCGCACTTCGAAAACTTAGCATACAACCGATGCTTCCTCAAAATCTCCAACACCGTCCTTAAGTGCGAGGCATGCTCTTCCTCCGACTTCGAATAGATCAGAATGTCGTCAATAAAGATAACGACAAACTTATCCAAAAAGTCGTAGAAAATCAGGTTCATCAGATTCATGAAAACTGCGGGCGCGTTAGTTACGCCGAAAGGCATAACCACGAACTCATAGTGTCCATACTTCGTCCTGAACGCTGTCTTCGGAACATCTCCCTTCTTTACCTTCAACTGATGGTAACCACTCCTCAAATCCAATTTAGAAAACACCCTCGAACCTCCAAGCTGATCAAAAATATCATCGATGCGAGGCAACATGTATTTATTCTTAATGGTCACCGCATTCAACTCCCGATAGTCCACGCACATGCGACGCGAACCATCCTTCTTCTTCACTAGCAACACCGGTGCTCCCCACGGAGACACGCTAGGATTAATATAACCCTTCTGCAACAGCTCATCCAACTGCTTCCGCAACTCTTCCAACTCTGCAGGTGCCATACGATATGGTGCCTTCGAAATGGGCTGTGCACCTGGGATAAGATCAATAGAAAACTCCAAAGCTCGATCAGGCGGCAATCCTGACATCTCCTCGGGGAAGACGTCGCCAAAATCTCGCACCACAGCTGGCCACTCCAGCTCCATCTGCATAGCCACAGCCTCCACCGGCCTGGCCCGAAATCTGACAGGACCAAGCGAACTGCTACCACGACTGAACTCAAATACTGGATGTCCGGGAATCTCAAACACCACCTTCTTCCTCCTGCAGTCGATCGTAGCATAGAAGCTCGCAAGCCAATCCATCCCAAGAACTGCATCATAGTTGATGATGTCGTGGACAATGAAATCAGCACAAAGCTCACGTCCACAAACCACCAACGGGCAAGAATTGCACCCACGATGCACCGAGACTACACCGTTCCCTGTGACGATATTCCAACTCTTATGAAGAGAGGACGTCGACAAGGAATGCTTCTCCACGAAGCTCCGGGCCAAAATGCACATCGATGCACCAGAGTCAAAGAGGACTCGTGCAGGGAACGTGCAAACCAAAACCACACCTAACAAGCAATTAACAATCAAATCCTAGTCTAGCAAACAATCATGAGCAAGCAACCAATATAATCAAAGATCAAACTAACTAAGGAAGATAATTAGCTAGAATGAGCGTTACCTGTAATAACCTCATCCACGGCCATGCTCTCCTCCTCAGTCATCAGAAAGGCCTGCCCTCTCGGCGGAACAGCCTGCCGAAAAGCCTGTCTCTGTGGAACAAGAGGCGCTCCACGTCCAACGGGCACAGGAGCTCGCTGCTGCAACGGCTGTGCTGCAATAGGAGCCCGCCAAGGCTGCCTCGACTTCAGACACTCCCGGATGGTGTGGGCAGGATCTCCGCAGACAATGCACTGTCCTAGAAACCTCCTACACTGATCCCTGAGGTGTCCAGTCTTGCCACAGAAATGGCAAGTCTTCGGAATAGGCCCTCCTGGCCTCTTGAACTGCACCGGATGACTAGGCTTGAAACCAGGCCTAACCACCGCCCTGGCCTGCTCCATAGGCCTCTTCCCAGCTCCGGAAACATGTCCCTTCCTCTGATTCAAATTCAACTCTTGCCGCCTCGCAGCAATCAGAACCTTCTGATATGTCTCCAAGTCAGAAGAGGTCACAAAGCTCTGAAGCTCCAAGGCAAGTCCCTGGAGAAATCGCTGAGCTTTCTCATCGGCATCCTGCACCATCTTAGGTGCAAACCGACTGAGCCTCGTGAACTCCTGGAGGTACTGATCCACCGACAAGCTCCCCTGCTTCAGATCTATAAAGCGCTGCAGCATCACCTGTCTAGCAGCCTTCGGGAAGAACTCTCCATCGAATCTGGACTTGAAGGTAGCCCAGACGATCGGCTCTACCAGCATCTTCTCTTCAGCATCCCACCAATTCCTGGCGTTATCCTTCAGCTGCCTCTTAGCCAGATCAACCCATCCAGCCGGGTTAATCTTCGCCATCGCCAAGTTATCCTCAATGTCCCTTATCCACTCGTCGGCAGCCAGAGGACCCTCAGATCCATCAAAATATGCGGGACCTAGTTCCCGAAATTGCTTCGCTCCCGGCTCGGAGCGAGGGACATCCGGAAGAGCCCGGGCAGCTCGAGCAGGTGGGGCATTCTGGACGTGCAAGAGCACGCCCTGCTGCACCTGCATCATCTGGATCATCATCCGCATCATCTCACCGCTGGTGGGTTCCCGCTCAGGCTCCTCATCATGAGGGGGCGCACCACTACCTCCACCACGGGTGAATCGCCTTCCTGCCATCTAGTGACACAGAAAACGAATCAGATTAGACTCATAGCTTATGACTCGGACGTCGAACTTAATTTGTTGGACATTCAAATATTATTATCGCTATTCCAAAAATCGCAGTTACAGAAGGAGACCTGCATGGGCCACCACTAAAACCTGTCACGACCCGCTTCCTTAAAATGGAGGCGAGACGTGAAAAGGTCCGCACGAGAGTGGAGCTGTGAAGCCCCAAACCCGATAAGCGTCCACAATACGTAAACAGGTCCCTGTAACCACAACAGAATAACAATAATAATACAAGGAGAAACTGAAATAAAATTCCACATCTCAAACATTGTCCAACAAGAAAATAAGTCCAACATCCAGAAAAGCCACCAGGCTAAAAGAAAAGAGTCTAAAGGCCCAGAACAAGGCCAACAAAGGAAACGACAACAACAAAGTATAGGTGCTACGCACCGATAACAAAGCAACTGTCTAAACAAAAGTAAAGCACAACGAAGACACTAGGACTGGTCCCCAGTGTCCACGTACTCCCCGTCAAACGCAAGCACGGGCTCGGCGTCAGCAAACACCTCGTCCCCAACAAGTAACTCAGGCTCGGGCTCTAACATGTGTCACCCAAAAGAGAAAAGGGGCACATGTCAGCAAGTCGAACGACTTGTGCAAGGAAACGGGAATAATGGTAAACTAGCAACCTAGCAATTAAAACATGGTGCATGGCAAGTAAAGTACGGTAGTAACAAGTAAGGTAAAGGAGAGTACAAGTGACAAGTATCAAGTGGTAGGGGTGACATGTAATGT
Organism: Scilla litardierei; assembly: GCA_030789695.1. Classification (NCBI taxonomy): domain Eukaryota; kingdom Viridiplantae; phylum Streptophyta; class Magnoliopsida; order Asparagales; family Asparagaceae; genus Scilla; species Scilla litardierei. The sequence goes on along the minus strand of CM061138.1, from coordinate 96,592,149 downwards.
CAAGTAACAAGTAAGGTACAAGGGATCACTCGACGAGTGCCCTATTGCCCGCAGGCTGTGTTCAAGTATCAAGTACAAGGGGTCACTCAACGAGTGCCCTATTGCCCGCAGGCTGTGATGAGCTCGTCTTCTGGAACACGAGCCAGAAAGTGTATTGATAAGTATGGCGTAGGGGTGCACCTAGCTGGGACAAGTAGCACTAGTATGTAGCGATGCTACGCAATCACGATGAGTATTCAAGCATGCAATGACATGAGCAGATAATTCGCATACCGTTAATTAAATTAAACGTGACAGGCGAAATGCAATGACATGAACATATTCGCGTACCGTTATTAGAATTAAACATGGCAGTTAGAATGCGATAGCAGTTAAGGATGCATGGATGACATGAACAGTTAATACGCGTTCCGTTAAGGAAAATTAAACGTGACATACAAGCATGATGAAGGTGACGGACCAAGCTTCGTTGTCAAGCTAGGTCAAAGGCGTCTAAACGGCTATCCTTTCACCGTCTAGTCTCTTTTACGCTAAAGCTAGGTAAATGGCCTAAGACATGGCCCAAATCAAGAGATGCAAGTTTCACTTGCCTAACACCGGGGATTTACGATCACTTCGTCACACGGATGCTATCTACGGGGGAAATCGCTGTTATGGGGGAAACAAGCACCAAACACTTGAAATTAATTAGGGTTTCATAAAATTACCAATAGACTATGAAAACATAGAGGAATCGATTTCTTACCAAGAGGAGACGGAAGGAACACTCCGGGGAACCCTAGGATCAGATCTGGAAAAGATTGGAGAAGTTTGGGAAAACTAGGGTTTTGGGGGATTTGGGGATTTTGATGGGTTTGGGTGAGATTTTGGGGAAGATGAGAGGTGGATGGAGTGAATGGTTGGATTGGATGATGATTCTAGGGCTTGGAATGGAGAAATGGAGCTTGGAGGAAGATGGGGGCTGAAGGGGGAAATTTTTAGGGTTTTGGGTCGTGTTGGAGAAGAAGAAGTCGTTTGGGAGGGGTATTTATAGGTTGGGCTGGCGGCTGCCCAGAAATTAGGGTTTTAACACTGGTTAGTCGGTCCAAGAGCAACCACTGACCGACTAGTTTGGCAACTAGTCGGTCGGTCGACCAACACAGACCGACTAAGTGCAAACAGTAACTCCTGAACGAAAATAGGATTCTAGAGTTAGTCGGTCCATGAACAATTACTGACCGACTAGTTTAGTATCTAGTCGGTCGATGAACGTTCTTAGACCGACTAAGAGTAAACAGTAGCTGATACAAAAATAAGATGATGAGTTTGTCGGTTCAAGAAGCATTGCTGACCGACTAGTTTGCAACCTAGTCGGTCAACCAACGTTCTTAGACCGACTAACGATAAACAGTAACTCCTGAGAAATTTAGAAAGCTAACTAGTCGGTCCAAGAAGGATTGCCGACCGACTGGATCGTCATCTAGTCGGTCGGTGGCCCTTCTTACACCGGCTAATGAGCACAGAAAAGTACCGATACGGAGCGCGGGGCCCCGGGATCGATTCCTAAGACTCCTAGGCTTGATCTAACAGTTAGATACGACCGTTATGAAGTCCGTCACGAGTGACATACTTCGAAATCGACAATCCTACGGAAGAAGCGAGGAAATACGACGAATCGATCGAAAATGAAATCTATGGAGACGAAAACCACACAAGAGGAGAAAATCCATCAAAACATATATTATATTATATTAAATCCAGATTCATGAAAAGCAGTCGTTACACCTTCTGCTAGGTCTATAGTGGGACCAGTTCAGTCTGTACCTTTCAAGAGGCCAGGAGCACCTGCTCAGAGCCAGGCCAGGGAGCGATGTGTTTTCTGTGGCAAGCTGGGACATCGTTAGAACGATTGTAGGAAGAGGCTGGGTTTGTGGCTGGCGTGTGGAGCCGCCACACACGTCACTAGAGATTGCCCGAGGTATCCCCATGTGGAAGGCGTATCACCGGCCCCACTGCAGAGTAGAGCATCTGCCCCTACCTAGAGAGGAGCTGTTGTCCGTGGAGCATATGTCATGACAGCAGAGGATGGCGTCATTGCAGGTAACTCCATAGTTTTAGTCTTTCATATTATAGTTTAGTTTATTTTTGGCTGCTTATGTATGTTTCAAAACTTTTTGTTTCCTTTCAAATCAAATCTTTAAAGTTTTGAAACTAGTCCATGAGATCACAACCCACCTATCCTCCCTCATCTAATACCACGGCTCCACACGTTTTCCCAATGTTTTAAAATATGTCTCTGGCCTTAAAATTTCTTTCCTTTTCTTCCCTCTTTGAAGTATTATTTTCATTGTTGTTATATTATTAGAACTGATTATTATTGCTATAGGATTATGTTTGCGGGTAGGCTTAGAGTGAGGTGAGATATGTCGTAGCGATGATTAATTTTTTTTGAAACACAATGATATTAGATTAGATTTCTTTGGATGAAAAGAATAAGGTGTCCAAGACTTATTTATAATACCGATGTGTAACGGACTCAATGGGGACTCTGGATGAATGAAATTATACACAAGGAGATGGGAACTTATCAGATCTGAAACTTGGACGAGTAGTAGATCGGAGTAGTTATGGAGATATAGTATGTTTTAGGGTGATCATGGAATGAGGAGAACATTTTTTAAGCATCAAGACCTGATTGTTAGGTTGGCGTTAGAAGACGTTGGAAGTAACAAGACATGTTGAGATGAATGGGATGTTAGGAAGACGGATTTTATATGATTAGGAGATTAGATGGCAGGGGTAAGGATAGATGTGGCTTGATGGTTCAGTTATTATGGAGGATGGATTTATGAGTTGATATGATGGAGAATGTATTGGGGCGAGATGATTGATGACTGGTAGATGATAATGTGGGTTTATAGTTAAGTGCTAGGGTGTGATTCTAGTTGTAGCATTAGCCAGTGGAGAGACGAGTTATGATGGATTATTGAGGAACGTTGTTTGAAGTTATATGATTAGCGATCTTCATGTGTAGATATGAGAGTTGCGTGTGTAAGGTTAAATAGATATTATTATTATTAGTATAAGTGATTCCGAGGACGGAATCATTTCTAAGGTGGGTAGAATGTAACGGCCGCTTTTCGACCGTTCGTATTTTCTGCGCGTACGACTCTTTTCGTGTGCGTATTTATTTTTGCCTCTTCTTGGATCCGGACTATACGATGTGATATGTCGTTGTGACAATAAGGAAGAGTAGTTATTGTGGGATTTTTGGTGAACATCATTTCACGGGTCGTTCTCCCACAAATCGAGTTTGATTGCAGAGTAGTCGTAGCTTTAGACTTAGTCGTCGGATCTTTTATTTTTCTATTCATTTTTCGTGAACCAAATACACGATTGACCATCATATCACTGAGCCTCTCTTCGTCACGGTCGTCCCCATATTTTTTTCGTATTTTTCCGACAATCCTAGCCCACCCAAATCACTAATCAAATTCAAAGCCCGATTAGCCTTAATCAATTTCGAAAATTCAAATCCATAATCAAATCATTAGAGATCTTAAGTATCATGGGAAAAGATTCAGCCACTACCCTCACCCAACTTTTTCCCAACTTGTACACCCCCTCACTCACCATCTCTCCTAGTCACCCTCTTACTTATACTCTCTTTAAAAGGCAAATAGCAACATGTCTTCTTCAAATAACCAAACCAGGCCAAACTTTGTAACTCACGCAACCCATCAACCCTAGCCGCCTTGCTCCTCCTCCGGCCACCACGGCAGCCCCCCAAGCTCCCCAACTCCGGCCAGCATCATCTCCACCCTCCTCTCCTCCATCTCCACCTCTCCAAGACATCAAAAACCCATCAAAAACACCAAGTAAACACAGCCCAGATCTGCTGTGCGCGATCGCCGGAAAACGGCCGCCGCCGCCTCTCCGGCCACCCCCTCCGACCGACGTTGCCTCCACATGACTCCCCTTTGACCCCCCTAATCACCTGCAACCTTTCTCCCCCTATCATCTACTCTCTATCTGCTTCAAAACACTCTCAAAACACAACTTAACGACAGTTTTACAGATCTGCGCCACCTCCAAGAAAACTCGCGCCCACCGGCCATCCGGCCATCTACGACGACCACCCTACCGCCGTTGTACTCCTATCGAACCCCTTTACCAACTTGAACTTCATTCACACTCATAGCCCACCTGTAGCTCCGGGAATCCTCGTCGGAACACGCTGTATCGGCTGTTTTTCACAGATCTGGAAGCTGAACTTCGACGCCCGCGCACGATCATCTCCGACCACCCCCGGTGACAACTCCACTGCCGTTGGCTTCATCTTGAAGTCCTTAACCTTCTGCAACTTCCCGTTTTCGCTATTCGTTGCTGGAATTCCTCTGAGACGCGCGACAACGAACGTTGCGCAAATCTGTCCTCTCCGGCTTCTCACGGCCACCCACCGCCGTACGCTCACGCTGTCGGCCACCTACCAGGCCGGGCATCTTCCACTGGTCCTACTTCATCTACCAACAGCCTCCTTGGACTCTCGGAGTTCACGTGCGTTGCCGCACGCACGTGTTTTTAGCCGACGTCGTCGTTATCGTGAAGATCCGTTGCGCTACTCGCAACGGGAGGAGGATCGCTGTTAGCTTGCTGATTTTGCGCCACCACCCCGCTATCCAGAGGTGCCTCGTTGCGCTACCCGCAGCCGAGGAGTTCCAGACGACGTCGACGTTTCGCCGTTCAGACCCAACTTCCGCTTGTTGGACGACATCACGAGGTTGGTTTCCTTAACGAGTAGTAAAACCCACACCGTAGCTTACCAAAACCTAATCTAAAATTGGTCAAAACGAACTAAAGTTAATTTCAGCATCTGTAAAACATTTCCCACCGTAGGAAAGATCGACGAACGGACTAATTTTCTGTGCACATAGGGTAGACGTCGATCTAGACTGAACAAACATCAAAAATGTGACCTTTTGACTGATAGGTTAGTCCCGCCAAATTTAGAAACAAACCATAATAGGTTTGACCAAAAAGCGCGATCTGACATCGCCGTGATACTGTTTCAGACGGACCATCGCCGACGCGACGTTTCGACGGGACGCTCCGGACAGACGACGCACTCGCCACCGCAGGCAAGTGTACTCACTTTTACTTTCGGCCGTGTTTAGGCCTTGGACCCTTAGAACTGTTAAAATGTAAATAAAGAGAACCGGACGTGAAATGATAGCGTCTGGGACACCCCTTGACAGCTTAGACTTGACGACGAAGTCTAAGCAAAACAACAACAACTGACACCTTAGGGTTATTCTGTGTGTCCGTGCGTGTGGACACCCTAGAATGAACCTTCCCTCAACTCTGTCATGTCATGTCACAAAAGCTTACAGGTGTTTCTGGTGCCCTACATGCGAGGGTGATCTCTGGTTGTCTTGTCTCGAGCACTTTGGGTGGAGGAAGGTTGAGCGTTCCGTCGGCTTGGCCGGTTTGGCCACCCACAAACCGAAAGGTGTGAATCTCTCTTGTCATCCTCAGTCTTGTCTTGTCTCGTGCACAAGGTTGAGCGTTCCCTCGGTTGAGAAGGTGCTGGCCGCCTTCTAACTGAAAGGCGTGAACCTTAGTGACACATCCTCAGTCTTGTCTTATCCCGTGCACAAGGTTGAGCGTTCCCTCGGTTGAGAAGGTGCTGGCCGCCTTCTAACCGAAAGGCATGCACCTTAGTGACACACTTCTTGTCTTGTCTTGTCTTGTCTTGTTTTGCTTGTCCCGTTTAGGTTAGTCCCCTAGTCGGTAGCACGCGCTACGGCTACAGCGTGTCGTGTTTACTTTTCCTGCACCGTTTTACTTTCTTTAACTGCCATGTTATAACCACAACATGTTAATCAACCAGTAAATCATTGTTTTAAATTACAGTACACTTGCAGTAGAGTCTAACCCTCTTTTGTAGACTTTACCTGACGTACAGTTCCTTTTCTCTTGGGTGCTATACGTCAGGTGTTGAGCCAGAGCGCGTGGATGAGCTGGACATTCCTGAGTACGTGGAGCCAGAGGACGTCGACCCGGAGTACGTACCTGACGAGGACCAGTCTTAGCGGTCCCTCACCGTTGCAGTTCAGAGTTTTTCCTGCTTTCTAGTTCGGGTGTGTAGCACTGTTTACTTTTCTGCCTAGGTTGGGTGCTTGCACCAGTAGTTTACTTTCTGTGTTGTTGCCATGCTGGGCATTACTTCTTTTATTAGACTCTTGTACTTCTGGATATCTTGATGGAATAAAATGTATGCATTTCCTTTCAGTACTTTCTGTTGTTACGAATTTTATAAATGCAAGAACCTGAAATTTTAAGATGGTATTCCCCCTACAGACGCTTATTGGGTCTGAGCCTCATCGCTCCGGTCCAAGCGGGCCTTAGTCACTCTTCGCCTCCGTAGTTTTGGGAAGCGGGGCGAGACAGTCAAGGCTGTACACCAGGAGACGACCGAGAGCACGATCACGTCTCAGAAGATCAGGGCAGGAGTGGAGGCAGGGGATGCCCGGAGAGTAGAGATGTCCTGCCTAACGGTCTCCGAGGGGGGTAGTGGTGAAGAGCCCAAGGCCAAGCGCGGATGGCCACCTTGAGGGCCTTGAGCTTGGAGACAAGCCGGAGCATGGGGGATCCAGGGAAGTGACTGTGCCAGACAGACAGCAGGAGAGCATAAAACCCCGAGATCTGGAGGAAGTGATTGAAGAACCGAAAGGGCTTCGGGCCGGAGTTGGGGGTAATAATCTGAAGCAGCATGGATGAGTGGTCACTGGTGCCGGGGGGAGGTAAGAGGCGAAGGCATCAGGAAGGGTGGCGAGCCAGACAGAGTTAATCAGAGCCCTATCAAGTCTGCAGGAGATGCGAGGCCCCACCGAGGCAAAGTTGGACCAACTCAAGTGATCCACAATACATCTAATTTCATCAAGCCCACAACCATCAATACATCTGTTGAAGTCATCCAACTTATCCGGGGTGAGGGTACGACCACGAACTTTCTCGTCCATAAAGCGTGTGACGTTGAAATCTCCAAGAACCACCCAAGCCCCCCCACCAATGATGAGATAGTCGTGCTGAAGGGAGTCCCAAAGAAGAACTCGGTCTGAAGCCAAGTTGGAGGCGTAGATAAAGGAGAACGAGACCAGAAACCCTCCTTGGTTGGTACATTCAAGAGTAATGTGATGCACCGAGGAAGATACCTCTTTACAATTCCAAACCATAGGATCAGAGGCTACCCAAACTCTACCATTCGGGGCGTGGGCGTAATTGTGAAAGGTCACCCACCCACTGGGACAGCACGAGGAAACGATGTCCCCAGTCGGATCCCTAATTTTCGTCTCCAATAGACCCACCAGAGAGGCCCGGTGTCTCCTAATATGGTGTTTGACATCCTTATGTCAAGCAGGGGCATTTAGGCCTCGCACGTTCCAAGCTAGGTCCGACATTAATCAACGGAGGGGGGGTTTTTGGCTCCTAGTTTGCACTCGGGTAGGAACCGGCCCAACGGGTTTAGTGGAGTGTGATTTCGAGGCTTTGGAGGGGGGAACATATACCGGGTTGGGGATGGTAGGGGGTTGCGGGCAACTGGGGGTTGAGGGGGGAGAGATTTGTGGCGAGGAGCATGGGGGGAGGCATCGGACTGAGGGAAGTGGATTTCCCTTTTTTGACGACGAGGCGAGCTGTGGCAACATCAGATGGCGAGGCAATCTCCCGTGCCCGCTCATCGCAATCGACACCCACGTTCCCCACAGCAACCCGGGAATTAACAGGCTGCTCATATGGATTAACTGACGTCATTCCAGCAACAAAATCTACAGGGACTCCGGCCCCATCCCCGGGAATTAACAGGCTGCTCATATGGATTAACTGACGTCATTCCAGCAACAAAATCTGCAGGGACTCCGGCCCTATCCAGCAAACCAATGCCAACTGCCACAATTGGACACCCATCCAGCGAAGTAGCTGCAGGCGGGTTGGGAACATCGATTACCGCAGCAAGGGCCCTAGCTCTCAGCTCAGCGGCCATAGTCGGGTCCACAAAAGGAAGGGGCGCTAAAGGAGGGAGCACATTCGCCTCCGCCTGTGCCACAGATCGGCCCAGCATAGGGCTGGCGAACTTCTCTCCCTCGGTCGCGATGTCAGATACCTCAGTGGAACACACAGCCGTTAGGATGACCGAGTAGCACTTCTTCACTTCAGAGCTACACATCAACACATCGGAGTCCGCTTCAGGTAAGCTGGCAGGGCGATTCATCCCCAGGTTGGCCACATCACATAGACCACCTCCAATCATTCCCCCAATATAGCTGTCATCATCCATAGAACCCAGCACACCATTCATATCACCCATCACCGAGGTAGTCATGCAGGGAGCATGAAGTTCAATAAGAGGGGGTTCAATGGGAGGACTCACAGACAAGGCATGGGGAGATGTTGTAGAAGGATCCCCGGTGCGTTCAGCTGCTTCGAGTACCATCGCGATCTCCTCGGTAGCACCAGCAAGAGAGGAGATAAGTGGAGTATTCCCAGGCCCGTAGGAATCAGTTGGGGGGATGAAGTACTCGGTATTTCCATATCCTCATCAGGGGGATCATCGACTTCAGCAATAGCGACCACGACCACAGCAGCAGAAATTGGGGGTGCCAGCAGCACCAAAGGCTGCTGGAGCTGGGAAAATTCCTGAGGCAGCGAGGCATGCAGCGGCCGAGAAGGGGACTCGCATTGGCCAAGGGTGTGACCGAAGCAGCGGCAGTGTGAGCACTAGGGGGAATGCACTCATATTCGACAGGGACAGGGATGAGCGAGCCATCGGAAAGGCAGGCCATGACAGAAGTAGGAAACTCAGATTTGGAGTCAACCTCAATGAAGCACCTGGCATACGAGAGACGTGAGGCGGCCTTCGTCGCTGAGTCGGTGAAGAGAGGGCATCCAATAACACTCGCCAGCTTACCCAATATAGCCATGGACCAGAACTGGATCGGTAATAAGGGGAATCAGATCCACATTGGCACCTCCAATAGAAGATCCCGAACCATAGCAATGTTGGGTGCCCAGCGACGGAGCACCACCAAGCTCCCATCTAACAGCCAATGCCCCCCTGCAGCACCTCGTCGGTGTCTGGACCCAAATCAAATTTGAAGAAGAAGAACCCGTTTTCACGGGTGTGGAGATGGTCAGACCCCTTCGTTTTCCAGACACGCGAGATCCAAGCCTTCAAATGTCCATAGTAAGGTCGCGTACCTACCACATACCCAACGAGGGTATGTGACCAATAACCAGCAGCCTCCACAATGTCGACGGGAGAAATATCAGCAACAACCCTGCCATCAAGAGGGGCAGGAGGGGTGAAGTCGAGGCCGCAACTAGGGGGAGGGGACTTCTTTTTGCCACAGATTTCACTATACGAGGGGGATGCCGAGTAGGATGAGGAGGGAATAACTGGAGCAGGCCTTTGAGGCAAACCGCCAAACACTTGGGGTGCTTGTTTTCCACGGGGAGGAGGGACAGGGTAGGGACGACCCCAGCCCTGGGCTGAGCAAGAGGGTCGATAGAGGACGTCGATCAAGTCCCGTCGCCACCAGAAGTCGTCGTCGGCCGGCGGACGTCGTTACGGGGAGGGAGGCCTAGGAGTGACGCAGCTCGATTCTGACGCCGGCACCCAGCAACTGGCACCCAAGAGCCCGCACCAGCATTGACGTCGCCAGGAGGAACGATGCCAACCTGCAGTCGTCTGCCTGTAAAGTAGTAGCAACCTCGCCCAATTTGAGCGGAGGGACAGGGGCCCCCGAGCTCGAGGAGGCCATGGAGCTCAGGATCGAAAAGGATGGGGGAAGAATGGTTAGGGGAGTGTATCAGTGGGGTGGGGTGGTTCGCTCCGACGATTGCTGGAGCAGCCAGGAACGGCGAATTCGCCCACAGGTCGCCCTAGGAATCGCCGGGTGAAGGGCACAACCAAAGTCAACTTATATATATATATTTCTACACACACACATACATATATATACATACATATATATGGACGAATATTGGCTTGTGGATGTGTATGTATAGTACTAGTTGGATATAGTAGTGTATATGTAGTGTGTGCACATGGATGCATGTTGGTAGATACATGTGTGTGTATGCATAATGGTGTGTGTGTGTGCACGCGTGCGCGCATGTATGTAGTGTGGGTGTATGCATGGGTGTGTAGGAGGGGCCTATGAGAAATGTTTAGTATGATGAGGGATTCTTGGGTAATTTTCTCAAGGGTATATAAATAAATTGTTAGAGTGAGAGCTGGTCTTCATAAATTTTCCATTCAAAGGAATATTCTAGGGCATATCCCATTCTTAAGAGATAAGAAGGAATTAAAGGAAAAGGAAAAGGAAAAGGAAAAGGAAAAGGAAAATGAAATAAAAGAGAGACCTAGAAGAGAATAGAAAAGAAGAAAGGAGAAGAAATAAAAGGAAAGCATGAAACTAACTCCTTCTCTCCTTCTCCATTTCCTTCATTTTTCCTTCTCTCCCCCCTCTCCTTCCCTTGCTTGTTTGCCGAACCATCTCCAAGTCTCTCCCTCATTTTTACACCCTATTAGTCTCTTTCTCATTCATGTTGGTGCCATGGTAATGTGGGAATCATGCGTGTGTGGTTTTGGAGCTTTGAGGGGGTTATATTATTAGCAAGTTGGTGTCTTTTGGGTGTTGAAGCTTGAGAAGGGATACATGGAGCTAGATGTGGATTTGAATTGGAAACTTGGAAGGATTTATGGAGGAAAGTTTCTAGATTTAAGGTAGGAAAGCTAATCTCTATGGAATATTATTCAACTTTAGCTTTTTCTATGGATTTTTGTGTAGTGATGTCCCTGCTCTATTCTGTTTTTGTAATAGGCATAACGCCCTCTCTAGTCATCCAAAAATTACAAATTAATATACACGGGAGATTATCAAGTTATCTACAACTTTCATGTAGAGACTATTCTCAAATTCTGACTGAAACTAGGCTAAAATTATTAATATGTATCCATGTATCTGATTCTGCCAGAATATGCACCCTGTCACCAAAAATGGTACAAATCCCATTCTAGTTAACCAAACATGCTGATTTTGGTCAATTTGAAAATATAACTTCAATATCTACAACTTTAGTGTTTTGCCCTCACTGAGATTCTGACTGTAAATTAATAGAAACTACAGATCTTTAGGGATCAACACTTCTTTCTAAAAAGAGATTCTGTACAATGTGGGGTTTACGCCATATCAATTAGCCTACTTGCTCTAAATTTATGATATTTGATATCTGAGAAGAAAACTTCATTATATACCACTTTCATTTAATAAGTTTTAGCAAATTCATAAAGAAAATAGATGATAACTGCCATTGTTTATGATTGTCTACACATTTTCTGCTAGTTGGATTTATTTGTAGCCATGTAGTCCACATTGCCAATGAAAAATGTAATTGAACTGTGGAGATTTGCTAAGGAAAAAACAATGAAACTATGATATGGACATGTTGGATGTGGGATTCTTATTTGGCATGGCCCTCTATTATGTGTTATTGGGCATGGCACTGACCCTTTTGTCGTTATTGAAAGAAATGGTGGAAGAAATGAATATGACAATGAGTGTCCATGCCTCACTTGCCCATACTAAGATATGCATGTGTGAATGTTCTAAATTTCTTTATGTTATTTTCTTACAACTCTTCATACATAGTCCCTTTTATGCACACTTTCCTTTATGCTTATTTATCTTTATGTCATATTTGTACAATTGCTTAAACAGTAATGTTGAACAAATAATCTCTTGGGATGTCTCAGTCCTCCCTGAGGAGGGTGACATATCAATACGGGGTTTAGGAGAATATCTGAGTAAGTGTAGCCATGAGGATTGGACTATGATAGTTAGTTGAAATGTGGAGATTATTTTACCCCCACGGGAGAATGTTCTGATATATGGTGATGTGATTCGTGATATGGTGAGACTACGAAGTTGGAGTACATCTCACTTCTGCCAGGACGGGAGAGTTTGAGAAGCACCGTTAAAGTTAATCAGTGCTTGTATACCATTGGCAGGGAAGTTTATGTAATGTCCGTATGTGTAAAATACTGCTTGCGTGTGTGCATATAGTAATTTTGTTGTGTGTATAGTAATTTCCTTCAGGTATGGCTATCAGGTGACTATGATATGTTTTGGATATATTAGGGAATGCGTGTGGTTGGATAGTAAATTGATATTATTGTTAGCATGCTATTAGTGTTTATTAGCGTGCTTAGCGATTTTAGTTGGTGAGTGTGTATAGTAAATGGTATGTTCATGATAATTGGTGATACTGGGATAGTTATTCATGAATTATATTATTATTATTGATGTTTGGTTGTTATTTTTGGTGATGTTGTTCTTATTATTGGTATTAGTATTTTTATTATTGGTGATGTTGCTTAATATTATCATTCCTATTGTGAATGCCTTAGTTAATTTTGGTAGCTAGAGTTGGGCTTGGAATATTGTTAGTTAATGTTGCTTGGGCTTTAATAGTTAGGCTAGGATATTAGATGAGAGAATGGAGATAATGGCAAACTTGTAATATGTTTATTAATCCCATTTCTCCCAAATTTCTCCATTTTTCTCATCACTTCTCTTCCTTTTTCTTTACCTCATTCTCTCCCCAATCTTGCCGAACACTCCCTCTCTCCCCCAAATGCTGTCGAGAACTCCCCATGGCCGAAAACCCTAAGGCTGCCGAATGTTGCAGCAAGCACAAAAAAAAAAAGAAAACCCCCATTTTCCTACACTGTTCCTCCCCTTCTCTCTTTTGCATTTCATATGTACTTGCCCTCTTCTTGTTTTTCCCAGGCCTGTCCGATTTCTTCCAACAAAAAAAGGGAGGAAAAAAGAGAAAGAAAAGAAAGAAGAGAATTAGAAAGAGAAGAGGAAGAGAAGGGGAAATCCAAAGGAATGAGAGTTTGGGGGAGAAATTGAAAGAGGAGATTGGGGCTTGGTGATTGAAGATGAAATTCATGGTGAATCATGAAATTGGTGGAGGGATTTTGCTTCTCCAAGCAAGTTAGGCCATTCATACCCCCATTTAGTATGATTTGTGCATTTCAATTTTAATTGGGGATTAATGAATTGAACGTAGCCCTAATTGTTGAGAAAATTGAAATAGGATTTGGGGCTTGATGATGGAGCAATGGGGAGCTTCATGAAATTGGGAGAGGTAGGAGTCCAATCTCAACTCCCATGTTTATTTCATTTCATTTTGATGAGTAAAGCTTGCATTTTTAGGGTTGTTGTAGAAATTCCTTGGCATGAAGCATTGAGCTTGAATTTATTTGTAGTATAGAGTAATATGATGCCATTAATTGTTTGGTGATGCAATAATGCGATTTATGTCACCAATTTTGCAAAATTGATCTCATTCTTGATGTTGGAAACTTTTACTCTTTTTGAAATTACTCCCATTGTGTGATATTGCTTTCATTTATTGGAAATGTTGGAAGCTTGAATCTTTTCAAATCCCCTTTGCATGAATTGGGTGAATTATGTAAGTTAAGCGGAATTTAGGTGTTAAAATGGGAACTTAAATCATGTTGGGAGCTTTAAATTAATTAAGTTGTATTGTTCTTTACGTTCAATTTTCATAAATCAAGTTGGATTGCTCTCATTTTGGCATTGCTCTCAAATGATGAAATGTTAGGATGTTGGAAATTTATTAGCAAATGTTGGGATGTTGGAAGTAATATGAAATGTTGGAAGTTTAACATTCAAGTTGCCTTGTATGAAATTGCTCTCTTTTATGAAATTGTTCTCATTTTGGTTTCATTGATTAAATGAAATAGTTCACATTTTGTTATATTGATGAAACGAAATTGTTTTCCTTTTGATACATTGTTTAAATGGAATAGCTCTCATGTTGAAAGTTGGAGGCTTTATCATTCCATTTGCCTTGTTTCATAATTTATATAAATTGCTCTCAAATGGAAAGTTAGAAACCTTATTATTGGATTTCTCTTGTATGAAAATGAGCATTATGTGAATAGGATTTGGGATGTGAAATTGGGTAAATGTGTTGTTGGATATATGCGAAATATGGAATGTGTGATATGATGTTGTTAGGACACGAAGGTGGAGTGCACGGACATGGACAAAGTTGTCATGGTAGGAGGCGGGTGAAGTCACCGTGGGCAACCTCTTGATACCATTAGGTGGCTCCACGTTGATAACGGAGTAGAATCACGTTGCACTTGCATGCCGGCACATTCATGGGATCTCATTGCATGGCATTGCATCGCATAGCTTGTGTGCATCATGACATCGTCGAGCATTGCGTGTGATTTGTGGATATATGTATGAATGTTACCATGATTGCATTGGGTGCTTGCAATGGTTGAATGTTGGAAAGTGGGGTTTTGGGGGTTGTTAGTAATTGAACTTGAATTGATGTTGTGTCCCCCCTGGCGGAAAAATGGTATTATTCTTGTTGTTGTTGTTAATGTTGTTGGGGGATGTCATAGTGATGGTTGTTGACAACCATTTTATTTTATGCTAAGGAGATTAATTTAATAAGAGTATTATTGAGGATGTTATTTTAGTGTTTCCATACCCCATTCTCAAGTGGACTTTTAAACATGTTTTCTAAAAAAAATTTCTAAACGAATCTAATCAAGCTTGTGCTTCTAGTGAGCTCTTTAAGAAGACTTTTGAGGACTTGTGTATATGGCAACAAGATTCTCAATAATTAGAAATTTATTAATTGTTGTAGTAGTTGTTGGTATTGTTGCAATGGTAGTAAGATGACTAGTAGTAGGATGAATAATAGTGATTAGTATTTGATTAGTGTTGATTAGTAAAATGGATAATTGTAGAGGTTTCATTCTTATATTTAATAGTATTGAGATGAGTGATATTGAGTATGTTAAGGGTAGCTTGGGTATTGGAGGTATTACCCACTCTCACATTCTACTATTCACACAACATTCTACTAATCTACTACTAAATTTGTTAGAGAGTGTCTTAGAGTAATTAGAAGGTACTAAATGGCCTAGAGTTTGCAAGTTGTGTTAATAATTTGCTAGTGACACATCTTGATGTTGGATGTTGCATTTTAATGAGAGATATTTGTAAGTGTTGCATCCTTAACTCAAATGCTAGTAAGGTAGACACGCTTCAACTCGCATTTCAATGTTGTAAGGAAATTAGCTCATGTTGCCAACCAATCTTTAACCCACAATGATGTCCTATTGAATTTGGAGCTTGATGTTTTCTTTAATCTTGGATTTTCATTATGTTGTCTTCCTTGGATTATGCTAGTCCTTAATTTTAGCGCATGCTTGTTCTAGTATTCCATTTATGGCACTTCTCCTATGATTCTTGAGCAAAGTTATATTTTCTTTGGTTATAGCATGTTTCTCTTTTAATACTACTTATGTTGTAATTCGAACATTTTGATAAATACAAGAGAAACTCTGCCGAAATTTTTGTAAGCATTTCCTTAACATCCTAAGCATTAGAAACTTAAGTTAGGAACACTACACGTAATGCCACTTGCTAACCCCCTTAAAATTCTGTGCAATGTTAGTTTAGTGGCCATATTACAAGATGTCCTTTATGGGTTGCTAACTTTAGTTAGCATCTTTATTCAAGTTCATGTATAAACATAAGTGCCTCATTAGTTTTGATAGGAGTCACTTATGGTAAACGTTGTGCCTTATGGTGACATTCTCATTTAGCTTGCTAAGTCAGGAAAGTTAAATGCTAGTTTCTAAAGCTTGCCCAAATTTGCTAGTGGATGCTTTAGGGTTGTTGAAGGTACTAAATGGCTTAAGGATTGTAAGTCGAATTAATAAATTGCTAATGTTCCATCTTGATAATGAACCATGTTGCATGCCAACATTTAACTCCTTAGACTTTCCTTTAAATTCATGCTAAAGGTTACTAGTATTTGACCCCATAATGATTCATGTTGTAGGTTAGACTTTCACCCAATTGCATGCTAACCTCTTAAGGTTCATGTTGCATAGTGACTGGTTCATTTTGCATCAAGAATGGGTTATGTTTTGCTCGGATATTTGATGGGAAATGGGCTGAGCGTTGCTGTTTACTTCATCGTGGTACTCACTCTGTTTTGCAGGCTTTTCTCTTGCCGTAGGTACGTGATTCTGTTATGTTTGTCATTCACGTTTTTAAATGTGATGAGGAAGTTTGTTTATGCCCATTTTTTTTCCATGATATGCCATGTGAGTTGGGTTTGGACATCCTACTGGGTCACGTTGTGACGTGTCCCCGTTGATATTTTTCAGGTGGTTGGTGGTTAGGGGATTCCTGGAGATGGAGCAGGTTGGTTCAGGTATTGGAGGCCCTTTAGCTCAGTTGATCGGATTAGCGGGTAGTGTGAGTTTGTGGGTTGGAGTTGTGGGTTCGTGTGAGTTTGTGGGTTTTGTTGTAAATGAGATTTGTCTTCTATGTTGTGTATGAGACTTGTGTAGGTGACGTGGTAATTGGCCAGTTGTGTATGTATATTTATCAGTGCTGAGTTATTGTTTCTATTTTAAGTTTTGGGCTGTGGATGTTTGGAATGCTACAGGTACTATCCCAGCAGTGCGCAGTAGACCTGCTGCTTTGTTGTGTTTGAGATTTTATATTCCCTTTGTAGCACCCGCCTCTTCGGGAACAACTGATACAGATTTCTACTTATCAGGTATCTCGGGGAGCGGGGCGTTACAGTTTAAGTGCCACCTCACCTTGGGAATGAGGTCCATCCCCTTATGCCCTACATTTACCCAGATTTCCAAGTTAACTAAATTCACCAATAAAACTCCTAACTATTACTTGTGGTGGATGCGGCCTTGCGTATGCAGTACTTCCTTCCCCTTTCTTGTTATGCTTACATTCACAGCACTTTATCTTCTGTGTATAATTACCTTGTAGCTGACATATAGTTCTTTCCATTTATATCCTTTAACACTTGTAAAATAGCACCTTGTAGTGATGTTTATCTTTGCCTTGTCCCTCAGTATTTCACACTTAGGGACAACTTTGTGTAAGTCAAACACTACTAGTAGTCCCCTATACTACGCTATATCCACAACTCAAGGCCAAGCTTTCTAAGCATCCATACTACGTGATAATGTAGTGTACGATAATGGATAGTAACTTTAATAGCATGTTATTTAACTAAAAATCACAAAAAAGTTGTAGATAATTAAGTTCGTGCATGTGTGCGTGTGTAGCATATACCTCATGTTTGAATATATCTTGTTGTGTATATAGGTGCCTATAAGTGTGTAAGTCTCATGTAGTATGGATGACGTGTATGTCTATGTATACTTTATGCGGGTGTGCCTTGTATGGATAGTCGTTTATATGTATATATGTGGCTATATGTATAGTGTGTGTAACTGTATAGATACAGCATTGTATGACGATATAGCGTTATATGACTCTATCCATATTGGTGCTTATGTATGAGTAATGTGATACTATAACTGATATGTACTATGTATGTGTATATGTGTGATATCTATGTGTGTGTGACCATATATATATATATATATATATATATATATATATATATATATATATATATATATATATATATATATAGGAAAATTTTCAAATGAGAACATTTCACACCGTGCGAAAATGTTTTTAGTTTTTTTTTGAATTTTTTTTCAAAAATTCTTTTTCCCACCCTCATTATATGTTGTTATACCCCCCCTCAAAAAATAATGGTTGAGAAATAATGTCATTTGGCCTTCGATCAAGGCATTTCATCAAATTCGCACGTTTTGAGACCGTTAAATTTGTAACGGGTGGATGGGTGCTCTAATCCCCAACGGGTTCACCCATTATTTTCCCTGGGGTATATAATTGTATGGATTAAACATCAAAAAAAGAATTTTTGAAAAAAAAATTTCAAAAAAATAAAAAAAATGTTTTCGCACGGCTTTCGCACGGGGTTTTTCGCACCCGAAGATTGCCATATATATATATACTAGTCATAACCCGTGCCTGCGGGCACGGTGCATTTAAGATTTTTTCCGGCGAAATCGTTGTCCCAAAAAATATATTTTTACAGCCAAAATTTAAAAGAGCAACAAATTAGAGTGAAAAAATTTAGAGGCATGGCCGCCTTCGGTGCGGAACAATAAATTCGGTACGGGTGCCTTCGGCGCAGAACAACAAATTAGCGTATAAAAATTTAGCGGGCGCCTTCGGCGCGAGTGGGTTGGTGATCTCTGCTTGACGCCCAAAAAGCTCAGCCTGCCTCTTTGAATGCATATTCCCTGTGTTTTTTTGGGTTTCAATTTTTTGGGTCAGCCGAAATAAAGTTCTCTTTTGCATACTTGTAATTTAAGTTGCATATTTTTTGGGTTTCATTTTTTGGGTTTCATTTTTTTGGGTCACATTTTTTTGGGTCATTTTTGAATGAAGTGTATTAAGTGCTGATAAGCTTTTGTATTCTCCCAACAAATTTCTCTTCAACCCAAAAATCCCTCTCCCCAAAACTCGACATGACACTACCACATAGGATAAGTTCAAAATATGTCCTCAATTGTAATATAGATAGTCGTAACCTAAGGGCACGGCTCTTTTAAAATATTTTCCCTCAAAATCTTTGATCCCGTAATTATAATTAGTCCATAAATAAATCGCAATAATTGTTATTAGTTAGTTCCCCTGAAAATTTTAGTTCCCCCAAAATTTACTTCCCTACGAAATTAGTTTTCCCAAGAAATTTCAAAAATTTTAGTTCAACCCAAAAATTAGTTCTTCTCAGAGAATTTTGTTCCACTTAAAAATTTTGTTCATCTCAGAGAACTTTCAGCCAAAACGGATATTCCACTTCCTTGTAAGAGAAAGCTTGATGTTATTAACAGAAGTAAACATTGATACCCATAACCACCGGCATTTTGGTCCCCCCCCCAAAAAAAAAGAAAACTTGATTCAAGAAATTACATGACATTATGAGAAGCATTATACACATAGATATTGAAAAAAAAATATCTACAAAATATATCGCTTACATATACTTGGTTACATCAGCAATATGTACACATCTGTTCGCAGATATTTACAACTTCCATACGGTGACCTTTGTAGTTTGAAGAAATCATTCAACACAAAAGCATCAAATCCAAAACACTGCAGTTTGAAGACCAATAGCGTGTCAAATATTAATCATACACCCACATTTTGCATAACCAAAAAGCAAATACCGAGTTAATTTCTGCATATCCTAGCCACCTTGGAGGACAGATTATCAAAACACAAAGCAAAAAATCGAGTTAATATTATGTAATAATGAAATGATATTCTTATACTTAGCCTTAATAATGCAACAATTTCTCTCTCTCTATACACACTTTTCAAATCAAAGCCACGACAAAACAGTTTCAAGAATTAAAAATGAGGCAATTACTCCCCAAATAAGTCCACCCCCAAGGTCATTGATTAATTTCCAAGAAAACTGTACATGTAAGCCCAAAGAAATCAAATTGCATGAATGTTATTTAGCCATCCACTCTCATTGTATTTCAACAAAGTGCCAACATTAGGACCAAAGCTGTAAAGCTCTAGGAAGATGATTGGTCTGCTGCATTTCCCCCCCGAGTGTGTGCTTTGTCAGAACTCAATGCACCTTCTCTTCTTTGGCTGCGCTTCAAGGATCTTGGATGACGGGTCATTTAAAATATTCGCAGTCAAAATCTTGGATTCCTTCATTTACAAAACGAACAAAAATAAGTAAAGTGCAATAACTGTTATTTAGTTTTCCAAAAATTACATCAACATAAAATGGATTGCCAAATTGATAAATGAATGGCTAAATAATCATTAAGGGTTCAAAATCAACTGAAGTAGTAATTCATTTGAAAATAAGCCATATAACAATTCTACCATACAAATAAAAAAAACAGCGATGCCATTAATTTAGCTTATTCAAGCTTTCCAAAATGGATAAATAATCATAACTTAACTAATGGCTACAGGTTATCCATTAGCTAATTAATGTCATTTATATTTTTAAACAGACAGAGGAATCATGAAGGATAAGAAAAAAATTCAAATTAGATAGTTGTTTTGTCAATGACGCATAATCAGTTCAAATGGGAAACTCTTGATCTACATAGGACTAACTAAAATGTAAACAACACCAAAATGACGACCCAAGAAATAATGCCAACGATCTAATCGTTACATCACTACCAGAAAAACAAAAATGAGACTATTCAATGCATATATCCAATCCAACTAAATCAAAATGCCAAAAATCAGTCAAGGAAAATATATAGCAATCAAACAGGAACAGAGAAAACAATTGCAAAGATCAAACCTTTTCCAACTAAACCCAACCTAAATTGCACCAAATTATCAAAACCCATTAAAGTGACCAAATTCAATCCTGCAAGGAGTCCAAGAGCACTTTCTACTCTATAAAAATAGAAGCTCTCCCTCTCTCTTCTCCTCCCTCCCTAACCACCACCTCCTTCAGCTGCTTTCTACTTTATAGGAAATATAATAGTCATATCAAAGAAATTTCTATCTTTTTTACTGTTCCCAAAGCCTCCTTAACTATTCCCAAACGGGTTTCCAACTTTGCTCATCCAAATATCTTTGCATAACACTTCATTAACAATATGTTTCATGTGATTAATTAAAATTTTAAATAGTTGCTTTGTGGATGGGAGTTGGTAGTAGTATATTTGGCAATGAAGCAAATTAATATGTTGTCAATGCATCCACTTTCTTGGTAAAAAGGCTGCAACATTTGAAGTTCGCTTAAATTTATGGTTATAGTTTTCAATGACCAGGTTATTCGTCAAGCATGAAAATTCAACCTTGACTTCAATTTGTTTCATGATAGCAAACTTCTGGTGTGTACATGTGTGCATGTCTTTTATATATGTAGCATTCTGATTTTAACCGTCATTAGTTTCATTCCAAATCAACATGGTTTATCTAAATTTCCAAACTGCATCCCATGCAACGAAATATTGACCCTTCATAATTTGGTTAGGGCTCTGATTCAAATCTCAATGAAGTTTTTCCTCAAAAAAATTCATAATCCAATCCATATTACAATTGTCATTAATAGCTCCAAGAAAAATATTGACAATATTTTCTCATTTGTTTCCACAATGGATTATGTTTCATCACCTGAAACTCACCTTTTTCTCTTCAGTAAATACTTATTCTTTAAGCATGCATCCTTTGGTCCCATGAAGGATAATGTTCTTGTATTTGGAAACTTACTATGAAAAACAAAAAGGCCCAAGTGAACAACAATATCAATAAGCGTAGAATTCAAACAAAACCTAACAAAAAAGCAAATGAAAGGATCTCCAACTTGCATCCACGCTTTCATCTTCAAGTCTCTTTTCTAAACCAAATGACCCGAAACCTCCCACATTTTTGCAAAGATGACAATAGAAATGGACAGCAGCCAAACAAACCTACATAACGATTATCATAACCAAAGCATAATATGGACTACATTCTAATCAACCATCGTAATTTGATAGGATAAAACTATAATTCACTGCATTTCAAGCATCCAAACTCACCAGCATAAGGTCTCACCATCTCAACGCTCGCCACATCCTTAGCGAACGTTGGCAGCTCCCTCGCCAATATTTTCTTCATTCTCCCCAATTCATCTGAATCCCCAAAATTGATCCATAAAAACCCCCCAAAGATTAAATTTTTTTTCAATCGGACCCCTAATATTTACCCCAAAGGGCATTTATGAGAGTGAACTGACTTTAGTTTTCTAATTGTTTTAAGGGCTAATATCTCTTGCCCTTCTCCTCTTTTTTGTGCAATTTCTATGTGATCTTTGGGCTTTTGGTGAACTAACATCTATGTATCTTATTCTCTACTGTTATCTTTTTAACCAAATATTTTGCATTGACATGCTTGGTTCAATCAATTATCTGGTGTCACGGAAGATGGGGGGACACGACCACCGCCTCATTATGCACTGCCACCAAGACCGCCTCCTTGAGCACCCCTGTTTTTTGGTGAGAGGAATGCATAGAGAGAGATCATGAGAGTTTCAATCGGGAGCTGCAAAAATTTAAAAAAAAAATAGAATAGAAATGAAAGATGAGGATGAACAAAGATAAAATAACCAATCTCATACCTTTTCTGTTCATTATCTAAAAGCAAGCTCACTATTTTTTTTGAATCCTGATTCAATTTCTTTCTTAAAGTTCAATCTTATAGCATGATAGATATAGGTCTGAACACGATTGAGGGTGAAGAGGAAGCGGATGCGGAGGCAGAGTCATCGGCGACGCTGGTGGTGTGCCTTGAACTTCGGCACACTTTGACAACACGATTGAGGGTGAAGAGGAAGTGGAGGCGGGGGAAGAGTCGTTGACGACGCTGGCGGTCCCCTTTTGGGAAAAGATCATATATGAAGAAGAGCTTTTTGAATTAGAGTTGCATGAATCATATATGAAGAAGAGCTTTCTGAAGCCCAATGTAAGCTGAATGATTTTTTTTATAAGGTAATGTTATTCAATGCACCGAAGCTCCAAAATTTTAGTGATTGGTAAAAATATGGTAATTTTAAATTCCTAAAATGAAGTCCAGGATCCAATCCTAATCAGGAATTGTGAGTCCAGGAATTTAGTTGAAAATAGAAAGAAGAACATATGTTTGGAGTAATTTACATTGTTCATGTATATGCAAGCAAAATGCACATCTTCGGAACTTCCCGTGGAAGCTGAATAGCCATGGGAAATGATGAAAGTTCTAAGGTTTCTGATTGCTGATATTAAGTTCTTGTCGATCATGTTACACTTGTGTGTACTGTTATGAGTTTTGATGCATGTCTGGCATCTGAGCAGGCTTGTGGTTAGAGAGAGCATTATATAAACCTGCAATTTCTCATGAGAATGTATGTGATAAGGTGTGACATATATGTGATCAGACTTTCTTCCTTCATAATTTTTAGCAAAAGTTTACAAATACATAGAAAATCTAATTGTCAATACAAAATATATAATGTCTACGACAGAAATTGTTTGGCTAATAGCTTTTGTCATAATCAATCACAAATTATTCGTTAATTACATTTATATTCCATAAAAACAAATATTAACTTGCTTTTTCTTGGCTTATAAAAAGAGGACAGTTCTTTTCCGATGTACTAAAAAAAAGAGGACAGTTATAAATATGTATTTAAAAAATGATGTTTACAAATACCATTAACAGAAACATTATATTGTGTTCTAATAATTATTTATGAAATTTCTCATACATGCATAACATTTGCTAGAAATTAAAAAATATCCCAACAAACAGAATGAATATTTATTAATTTTAGTGAGTGATCCTAGACTTCAATTTTGGGATATAATATTTGGTAATTTTATAAGGTAATTTTATTCAATGCACCGAAGCTCCAAAATCCTTAAAATATTTATTAATTTTAGTGAGTGATCCTGGACTTCAATCCTTAAAATTCCTGATCTTTCACTAAAATTCACTAAAATTCCTGGACTTCAATTCCTGATCCAACCGTGGACTAAAATTCCTGATCCAATCCAAAAATTCAGAACTGCAAAAAAAAGATCCGACCTTTGATGAGATCTGAACAGAACTGCTCGACAGACTCTTTCAATGCACCGAAGCTGGATTGCAATACTCTGGATTGCCAATACTCTCTCGTTGATTGCCAATACTCTGGATATTAAACCAAAAAAGAGGAATCAATAAAATTTCGTAAAATACAAAAAGAACTCGAATCTAAGATGCGAAGAAGATGTAAAAATCAAATTGGGGAGATCATCAATGAAGTCATAATTGGGCTGCCAAAATCAAATTTTGACAAAAAGAACTTTTCAAGCGCTTCCAAGCTGCTGCATCCTTCGAGTGCCGCTGTCTTCTTGATTCGCCTTACCTGATTTCTCGTCCCTTACCTGATTCGAGTGCCGCAAATCAAAAATTCTCGAGACCCCTCCCACCCACGCTGGTATGTGTATATACACACACCATATGAGAGATTGGAGAGGCTCTCATATGGCGTATGATAGCCATTATTCTCACGTGTGTGTGTGTGGCGCAAATATGTTAGTTGTATAGTAGCGGTTGGATGAAGACTAAATTATGAGTAATGTATGTATGTTGGCGGTGTGTAGGCCTATATGTATATATACATGTATAGTCGTGTATATGTATGCCTACATGTGTGTGTATCCATTTGTATAGAGATATATATATGGGTGGTGATTATATGGATACATGTGTATGGTTTACGGTTGGAATTTGTACATGGGATTTGGTTGCAATTTATATATGGTATGTGATTACCGTTATGTATTGTATATGGTGATTGTATATGGTTGAATGTGTGAGAGTGGCTATATTGGTGTAGTTATACGTGAAGTGTCTGGGTGTAGTTTCTTGGTATGATGTCTTGGTGTAGGAATAGAGATATATCGTATGCATGTGATGTGTATAAAGGTGTGCGACATATTGGATGTAGACATTGTGTGTATGTGTAAGGAGAAGTATTAGGTGTGGTAGTATTTGTACATAACATGTTATAGAGTACCTACATGTTTGTTTTGTATATAGGTAGCTACATGTTTGTATGTGAGTATATCTATCTCTAGTGTACATTTGTTGTGTGAGTTGTTTGTACGTATCTCGCTATCTAGGCTACATAGGTGTACATACTTGTATGTTTGTAATAGTTGTATGTATGACTAGATTATGTAGATGTATAGAGATGTGTGGATCTCATATATAGTGTAGCAGTGTGTCTCTTTTATGCGGCCTTCCATAGTAGTGCCTCTGAACCTACTCATATAAGGGTACCGTTGTACATATGCTAGATAATGTAGGATGCACAGTTGCGTGCCCATATGTGTGTCTGTATGCGCTTATTGGATATGCATATGTACATGTTATGCCTCCTTACGTCTTACCCTTATATCGTATTATAATATAAAGCATGTATATGGAGTAGGGTGACCATTGTGTCTAGACTTGTCTACCCCGAGATTCGACCCTTAGTCTAGAAAGTCCGAAGACAGACTTTGTTTTTAAGGTGGGTAGGATGTCATGCCTTGTTTTGACCTATACGGGTATTCTACTATATATGTGTGGTATTTATATTCATGGTTGTGTATATATGCATGGAATAGTGGTGTGTGTAAAATATATAGTGATATATAGTTGGATATCTATTTAGATGGAGTAGTGTGTAATGTGTATTCTGTGTGCATCTATGGTGATGTATTGATATGTTTGTACATGCTTGTGTATATGTTTGTGGTAGTGTATATGTATGTACATGCTTGTGTAGGAGGAGTCTGTAGGATTTCCCTGGTACACTCTGCTGCACCTGCTACAACCTGTGGAAAATGGGGGAGGGCACGTCAAAGCGTGTCCAGTAGGATCTCCATTTCTTATGGCATATTATTCCATAATGCATGCAATGACAATATGTGACGTTTTGGAAGGAAATTATAAAAAGGAAACATAAGGCTACAGCGTGAGACTTCACATGGCATGATTTTGAATGAAACACAATTAGGAAACATAAAAGCTACAAGAGTGGCATGATGGGGAATATAACACATATGGACATAGAGAGCCTAAGAACAACAACAACTATAACAAGTAAAGGGAATAATTACAATAGTAAATTAAGCATCTTCAATCATTGATAGTTATTTGGGAACCAAGGTAAATGTAGGACATAAGGGACTGGGCCTCACCCCAAGGTGGGGTGGTGCTCAAACTAGCTTGCCAGTGGTACACGAGCACTGATTAACTTTAACGGGGCCTCTTGAACATTCCATTTCGGGAGGGAGAATCACTTGCCACATAGGCAAAACTACCTCATGGTGCATCACGAGTACACCCATGGGCCTCTGCACCTCTGCCAAATTACCCCATTTCGGGAGTGCGAGGGAGACACATAACCTCACTAGTACAGTTCGTATGCCGACGTGGTACGCAAGGTTCCCCCTACCCTATGTGAAAGCTCAACCCCTTTGACGGGATTGAATAAGTTATTTGCACAACTTTGTTACAAGTGAAGAAAATAGATCACACATCACAACATGATACAAAATGTAGCAGGAGGCACGTAAAAGTGTGAGTGTGAGGCAAGTAAAAGCGTGAGTGTCCAAGTGCAAGTGTACAAACAACATAATGGTATGAGGACATAAGGGCATATGAACATAAAGGCAGGTAACCTATAAGAAATTAGAGAACAATTACATCATAAAATGTGCATGAAGGAATTTGATCAAGGAAACACATGTAAGCATGGCTTCATAATTTCTCTCTCTTTCATTTCACATTTCTTTTCTTGCATAAAGGGACATGCATCTATATGTGCACTCCCATTCCAATTCCATGTGACATAGCATATCACAACCATTCACAATGCCATGCCTCCATGCCTTCCACAACTAACACATTCAAGATACCACCGAGAATAACAACAAGACATGGCCCAATAACAACAATGCAGGCATTCAAA
Organism: Scilla litardierei; assembly: GCA_030789695.1. Taxonomy (NCBI): domain Eukaryota; kingdom Viridiplantae; phylum Streptophyta; class Magnoliopsida; order Asparagales; family Asparagaceae; genus Scilla; species Scilla litardierei. The sequence goes on along the minus strand of CM061138.1, from coordinate 96,565,665 downwards.
GTGCAGGAAAAAGCAATCAGTTATAAACAATGGCTATAATCGTCCATCTCTAATTAGTATTTGGTAAAACTTGCTAAATGAAAGTTGTAGATAATGAAGTTCTCTTCGCAGATATCAAATATTGTAAATTTAGAGCAAATAGGCAAATTGATATGGACTAAACCCCACAATGTACAGAATCTGTTTTTAGACAGAAATGTTGACTCCTAAAGATCAGATACTATAGTGCTCAGGGAGAAGGGATTTAGTGAAGAAAGCCACACAGTGTACTTGAGTTGTTGCTTTGTATATTTATACATGAATATGTTGTATTTATGAATATGGTGTATTTGAACCTTTTCTATATGAATGGATGGTGATATATATATATATATATATATATATATATATATATATATATATATATATATATATATATATATATATATATATATAGTGATCTTCGGTTGCGAAAAAACCCGTGCGAAAGCCCGTGCGAAAACTTTTTTTATTTTTTTGAATTTTTTTTCAAAAATTCTTTTTTTGATGTTTAATCCATACAATTATATACCCCAGGGAAAATAATGGGTGAACCCGTTGGGCATTAGAGCACACATCCACCCGTTACAAATTTAACGGTCTCAAAACGTGTGAATTTGATGAAACGGCTTGATCGAAGGCCAAATGACATTATTTCTCTACCATTATTTTTTGAGGGGGGTATAACAACATATAATGAGGGTGGAAAAAAGAATTTTTGAAAAAAAAAATTCAAAAAAAAAGATAAAAACATTTTCGCACGGTGCGAAATGTTCTCATTTGAAAATTTTCCTATATATATATATATATATATATAATGTTGGTGTACATGTGTTCTTTGTGTTGTTTCAGTGGAGCATTACGTGTACTATCCCAGCATGTGCGTAGTGGCCTGCCTGCTTCTTTTTCTCCCTTTCCTTCTCTTTCTTCACCACATCCGCCTCTCTTGGAGTACCTGGGACGAATTCGTACTTTCTGGGTATCCTCGGGAGCAGGGCATGACATCCTTGTTGACGAAGAATCAAATATTCATGCAATTTTCAACAAAATTAAAGTGACCAAACAATTTAAAACATTACTTTATTTATTTAAACAAAAATAAAAGCTGTAATAATAAACTTCATCTTAGCCTTAGTCGGGAATTTAGCCCGCCAGTACTGATTTAGAAAAATAAAATTAAAAAAAATAAAATAACGAAATAACAAAGATAAGAAAAGAACTTGGAGAGCCTAGCCAATAGCAGACGAGCAGAGAGCGGCTCCAATGTTGTTTGATGGTAATCGAAGAGATGATCCGTAAGCCACTGGTTCGGACTCAATTTATAAGCAAAAAAGGAGGAAAGAGGGCAAATCTGGTCCAGCTGCCAGAAAAGAAAGGACTCCAGCCTGGTGCAAACATGTGGAAAAGGGGTGATGAATCGGGTCCTTTACTGCCTCTTTGATTTTTTTTCATTCCCATAATTGCCTCATATATTTAAGTTTCTTTCCATAATTGCATTCTTGCCTTGCTGGTTGGATTTTGAACTCTGTTGGGCTTGTTGGTGAGCCTTGTTGGATGTCCATTTAAGTTCCTACATAAAACACGGAAGGAGCCTCAGATAACTTCAATATTTTAATCAAATCCCAAAACCTATTTGAACACATTTAATTTCACTTAACACATCTCTCTTAACCACGGGTCCTCAAATTCAGATTATTACAAAAGAAGCTCCAACTACATTAAATTAACTTATTAATAAACGAAAATATCATATAAAATTGGGGTTTAAGATGCAAAACTTTATACTCATCGTTACCTTTAATTAGCATTGATTATTGTTAAGCAAAAAATTAAGCATGTATTCTTTGATTACCTTTCGTAATTGATAGAGAGAAGAAGAAGAAAAGGAAGAGAGAAAATGAACAAAATGTTATGAATCAACTATTGGGGGAGGAACCCCCAGCCCTTTATTTATAGGCATGGTAGGAGAGTAGAAAGATAGAATACATAGATATGGGCGTATCTCTAAGATACCCGCAATCCTAACCGACTCTGGTTATTTCCATTCACAACACTCCCCCTTATCCAGCCATATGTGTGGACTCTGCTCAAGAGTACTTCGGGATTCTGAGCGTAATAAGAGTCTCACATGGGGTGGATACTTCAGGATCCTGAGTTGGTGAGGTTTGCCTCGTTAAAACCTTTAGCTATGGAAAACCCTGTGGGAGAAACCATAGTTAAGGAAAAAGAGTACAAACGCTCTTTAACTCCCCCTGATTCGTACAAGTGACTCTGCTCATGAATACTTCTGGATTCTGAGCGTCACAGAGGGGTTGATACTTCAGGATCCAGAGTTGATGTGATTTGCCTCGTTAAAACCTTTGGCTATGAAAAACCCAGTGGGAAAAACCATAGCTAAGGGAAAAGAGTACAAATTCCCTCAACTCCCCCTGATCTGTAAAAGCTCTTAGGCTTTCAGATCTATTAGGCTTATCTCATCACTCCTATTTACAACATTCCGAAAATATACACAGATTACAAAGTTATCACAATTAAGCAGCTGCTGAATCCAGAAACTCTGGAGAGGTGTGCTAAGTATCGTCGCCTCTGAAGTGGTCTTCAGACTATGTGGTCAGCTCCACAATATCAGCCTCTATCCCAATCGTCACTGTGAAGTGATGTACCAGCAGGCGCCCTCAAATACACCATTGGTGTGGTGAGGATCTCGGAATTGTAGGATGATGTCGCCTTCATAAATTGCTTTGCAGATCTGCAGTAGATGGCCATCCCACTGTGGGTACCCGTTCTGTGATTTCGTAGTATAGGGACTGGACCTGAAACCTGCATTTGCATGAACATTGAAGGATGATACTTCATTTTGTAAGTCCGAATCTTTTGACCCTTGGAGGAAGCGCAGAAGGCTTAACTCCGGTTTAATGGCCCTTTTAGGTGCCAACTATCTCTGGCTAATGAGTTTACTGCAACTGCTGTATCGGGACACGTGCAGTTAGCCAGGAGTGCCTGGTTGCACTCAGAAAAGGGACTTTGGGACCAGTTATATCATCCCCCTCTTCCAGCGATCAGAAGGGTTCTTTTTGTACATCCATTAAGTATACTCCCGTAGGTGTACTTTGGATGACAATGGTCCTTTTAATTTCTCCAACGCGCTTCTGGGCGTATTTAACAGGATTCATTGAGCCGTGACTTTATATTTGCCTAGGTCTTTTTATTTCATGTTTAAAAGTCAGGCTTGAACATATGTTTCGGTTTTCTCTTCAGGAGATCCGGTGAGATTTTAGTTGTTTACAACTGTGATCGCAAATCCTGCTCTTTGCACAGATGCAAAGTCAACCCTCAGTAGGAATCATTGCTTTGTTAAGCGATTCACTTGATTGTACATAATTCTTATTGTTTTTTTCAATAGAATAGACGCCCCGAAGTCTATTCAGGCATTTAAGGAAATGTGGAAATTATCTTTACCAAGGTATCCACGAAGGTATGCCGTCACAACATCCAATAACAGCATATCCATAATTTCCTTTGCCAAATCGTAAGGTATTCGCTTTTGATGACTTAGGGAGACTGGTGCATCATTTGTGAGACATGCTCATTATAATTTGTTCAATCCCTAGTTTCAGCGAAATTTTCCTTGGGCTATAGGCTGTACCTTATAGCATACGATTTTATATTTCTTTTTCTTATTTGTGCAATACTTTATTTTACCCACAGGTTTGACACCTTTTGGTATCTGGACTTCAGGTCCGAACATTTCACGTTTCATAAGTGAGTCCAGCTCATCTTTTATTGCCTCGTTCCACATTTTGGCCAATCTCTACGTTTGCCTTCTAGCAACGGAGTATGGAACGATAATTTATAAACATCATCGCTTTTGCGATGTATATGGAAATATGATACGTGAATACATTGTCGACAATTTATGTTCTACCTGTCCAACACCTCCCCGGTACGTACAACATTTACTTTCAATTTCACTTTTTCCCGGCAATTCCTCTGCAGTGGATTCCGGGAAGGGTGAGGGTGTGGACATGAGCTCATTGTCCTGTGGTAGTATTGTCTTAAGGTCTCCAGGAGTTTCTGTCCTTGGAGCCTGGTGGTCTGCCTCTTTTAGTTGAGGATCAGCCATTTCTGCTGCTGGTGGGTTGCATCCATTCTCGGGGATGTCAATCCTAACTGGAGTTTTTGCAGTAGGGATGTGTGATCTGACAATCTTCTGGTTGTCAGTAAATGAGTTCGGTAAGTGGTGAACATTGTTCTGTAGAGGATCTTCAGGATCACATCTTCACATTTGTTTTGTTACCGAATCATTAGTGGGTCAGGCTATTTGTATCCCACGTTAACATTTGCTTCGCACCAGATTTTCCAGTATCTGTGCCTATTTTGGGGAAACTCGTCTCATCGAAATCACAGTCTTCAAGATGTGCCTTAAATGCGTCCCCCGTTTGGGGTTCTAGGTATCTTATAAGTGAGGGTGAGTCAAACCCTGCATGGATACCTAGGCGACGTTGAGTACCGTTTTGGTCCTCTTTGGTGGTGCAATGTAGATTTAAAACTGCGCGACCTAAGATTCTCAGATGAGAAATGCTCGGTGGCATTCCATATGCAAGTTGCATTGGAGACTCTGACCTACAGAGGGTCTTATTTTCATTTACGATGCAGCATGCAGAATTTGCATGTCCCCATGCATCCATAGGCAATCGGGATTTAATGGATGTTCAATCCATTGGAGTCTACTTTTCAGTGACTCTGCCGACCCATTTTGGATATGAACATGCGGCACTTGAATGTTCATTTTTTATTCCCGTTGCTTGGCAGTACTCTTGAATTGACCATGAGGTATATTTCCCAACATTAACCAGACTTATTTTCTACATTTGATTGTCTGGGAAATGTGCCCGCAACATTTTTATTTTTGTGCCAATAGCTTTGGAAAAGCTAAGTTGCGGGTCTGTAGTAGACACACAGACGAGTGTTCTGAGGATGCATTTATCAGTACAATGAAGTACCGAAATAGCCCACTAGGGGTGGTGGATTTTATCCACATCTATCTCCTTGTTTTTTTTGAGGAAGCGTGGAGATTCTTTTTCAACTTTTCGTGGAGATGGCCTTACAATTAGTTTTCCCTTATAATAAGGGATGCGAGGGAATTCTCCATTCTGAAGAATCTTCTGGTTCTTCAAGTCATACCCATAGGATAAGATGCGATGCATCATCAGCAATCCAGGGTGGCCGAGTCCATCTTGCCAGAGTCAATTTTGGGATATAATATTTGGTAATTTTATAAGGTAATTTTATTCAATGCACCGAAGCTCCAATATCCTTAAAATATTTATTAATTTTAGTGAGTGATCCTGGACTTCAATCCTTAAAATTCCTGATCTTTCACTAAAATTCACTAAAATTCCTGGACTTCAATTCCTGATCCAATCGTGGACTAAAATTCCTGATCCAATCCAAAAATTCAGAACTGCAAAAAAAAGATCCGACCTTTGATGAGATCTGAACAGAACTGCTCGACAGACTCTTTCAATGCACCGAAGCTGGATTGCAATACTCTGGATTGCCAATACTCTCTCGTTGATTGCCAATACTCTGGATATTAAACCAAAAAAGAGGAATCAATAAAATTTCGTAAAATACAAAAATAACTCGAATCTAAGATGCGAAGAAGATGTAAAAATCAAATTGGGGAGATCATCAATGAAGTCATAATTGGGCTGCCAAAATCAAATTTTGACAAAAAGAACTTTTCAAGCACTTCCAAGCTGATGCATCCTTCGAGTGCCGCTGTCTTCTTGATTCGCCTTACCTGATTTCTCGTCCTTACCTGATTCGAGTGCCGCAAATCAAAAATTCTCGTCCCTTCCCTGAGTCGCCTCCAGTGCCGTTTTCTTCCTCGTTTTCGCGTCGAGCAACGCGTGTTTCCTACCGAGTTCTCGAACAGCAACACCCCTTCTGGATTCCGACAGATAAGGGCTTGCGACAGAGTCGACAGAGGGGTGCCCAAAAGAGTATGATGATCCTTCGTTTTTTTGCCATCTCCTTCAGATTTCCCGCTTTTTTCTCTGGTCTCGAGGGGGTGAAGGGTCGAAAGAAGGAGATGATGCTGCGAGAAGGGATATGGCTATTCACATTATCAAGTTGGCGTTTCTTTTGCAATTTTGGGAAGAGAACAGCAATTTCAAAACGCCATTTGCGCTTCCCCAGGTCACGCAACTACCAAGATGGGCACTACAGTCAAATGAGAGCGCTGTTTTCCAAGCAAAGCACTCTTCAAAATACAAATCATTCATCCCAAAGTTTAATCTCAACCATCGATTCAGCAAGATTAAATCCAGACCGTCTTTTATCAACCAGTTTGTCCTAGTCAGCTTGTCCTAGTCAGCCCTAGGATTCAAAAATCGCTGTCAAATGTATAATAGATAGTCATAACCCGTGCCTGCGGGCACGGTGCATTTAAGATTTTTTCCCGCGAAATCGTTGTCCCAAAAAATATATTTTTACAGCCAAAATTTAAAAGAACAAAAAATTAGAGTGAAAAAATTTAGAGGCATGGCCGCCTTCGGTGCGGAACAATAAATTCGGTACGGGTGCCTTCGGCGCAGAACAACAAATTAGCGTATAAAAATTTAGCGGGCGCCTTCGACGCGAGTGGGTTGGTGACCTCTGCTTGACGCCCAAAAAGCTCAGCCTGCCTCTTTGAATGCATATTCCCTGTGTTTTTTTGGGTTTCAATTTTTTGGGTCAGCCGAAATAAGCTCAGCCGAAATAAAGTTCTCTTTTGCATACTTGTAATTTAAGTTGCATATTTTTGGGTTTCATTTTTTTGGGTTTCATTTTTTTGGGTCACATTTTTTTGGGTCATTTTTGAATGAAGTGTATTAAGTGCTGATAAGCTTTTGTATTCTCCCAACAAATTTCTCTTCAACCCAAAAATCCCTCTCCCCAAAACTCGACATGACACTACCACATAGGATAAGTTCAAAATATGTCCTCAATTGTAATATAGATAGTCGTAACCTAAGGGCACGGCTCTTTTAAAATATTTTCCCTCAAAATCTTTGATCCCGTAATTATAATTAGTCCATAAATAAATCGCAATAATTGTTATTAGTTAGTTCCCCTGAAAATTTTAGTTCCCCCAAAATTTACTTCCCTACGAAATTAGTTTTCCCAAGAAATTTCAAAAATTTTAGTTCAACCCAAAAATTAGTTCTTCTCAGAGAATTTTGTTCCACTTAAAAATTTTGTTCATCTCAGAGAACTTCCAGCCAAAACGGATATTCCACTTCCTTGTAAGAGAAAGCTTGATGTTATTAACAGAAGTAAACATTGATACCCATAACCACCAGCATTTTGGTCCCCCCCCCAAAAAAAAGAAAACTTGATTCAAGAAATTACATGACATTATGAGAAGCATTATACACATAGATATTGAAAAAAAAATATCTACAAAATATATCGCTTACATATACTTGGTTACATCAGCAATATGTACACATCTGTTCGCAGATATTTACAACTTCCATACGGTGACCTTTGTAGTTTGAAGAAATCATTCAACACAAAAGCATCAAATCCAAAACACTGCAGTTTGAAGACCAATAGCGTGTCAAATATTAATCATACACCCACAGTTTGCATAACCAAAAAGCAAATACCGAGTTAATTTCTGCATATCCTAGCCACCTTGGAGGACAAATTATCAAAACACAAAGCAAAAAATCGAGTTAATATTATGTAATAATGAAATGATATTCTTATACTTAGCCTTAATAATGCAACAATTTCTCTCTCTCTATACACACTTTTCAAATCAAAGCCACGACAAAACAGTTTCAAGAATTAAAAATGAGGCAATTACTCCCCAAATAAGTCCACCCCCAAGGTCATTGATTAATTTCCAAGAAAACTGTACATGTAAGCCCTAAGAAATCAAATTGCATGAATGTTATTTAGCCATCCACTCTCATTGTATTTCAACAAAGTGCCAACATTAGGACCAAAGCTGTAAAGCTCTAGGAAGATGATTGGTCTGCTGCACTTCCCCCCGAGTGTGTGCTTTGTCAGAACTCAATGCACCTTCTCTTCTTTGGCTGCGCTTCAAGGATCTTGGATGACGGGTCATTTAAAATATTCGTAGTCAAAATCTTGGATTCCTTCATTTACAAAACGAACAAAAATAAGTAAAGTGCAATAACTGTTATTTAGTTTTCCAAAAATTACATCAACATAAAATGGATTGCCAAATTGATAAATGAATGGCTAAATAATCATTAAGGGTTCAAAATCAACTGAAGTAGTAATTCATTTGAAAATAAGCCATATAACAATTCTACCATACAAATAAAAAAACAGCGATGCCATTAATTTAGCTTATTCAAGCTTTCCAAAATGGATAAATAATCATAACTTAACTAATGGCTACAGGTTATCCATCAGCTAATTAATGTCATTTATATTTTTAAACAGACAGAGGAATCATGAAGGATAAGAAAAAAATTCAAATTAGATAGTTGTTTTGTCAATGACGCATAATCAGTTCAAATGGGAAACTCTTGATCTACATAGGACTAACTAAAATGTAAACAACACCAAAATGACGACCCAAGAAATAATGCCAACGATCTAATCGTTACATCACTAACAGAAAAACAAAAATGAGACTATTCAATGCATATATCCAATCCAACTAAATCAAAATGCCAAAAATCAGTCAAGGAAAATATATAGCAATCAAACAGGAACAGAGAAAACAATTGCAAAGATCAAACCTTTTCCAACTAAACCCAACCTAAATTGCACCAAATTATCAAAACCCATTAAAGTGACCAAATTCAATCCTGCAAGGAGTCCAAGAGCACTTTCTACTCTATAAAAATAGAAGCTCTCCCTCTCTCTTCTCCTCCCTCCCTAACCACCACCTCCTTCAGCTGCTTTCTACTTTATAGGAAATATAATAGTCATATCAAAGAAATTTCTATCTTTTTTACTGTTCCCAAAGCCTCCTTAACTATTCCCAAACGGGTTTCCAACTTTGCTCATCCAAATATCTTTGCATAACACTTCATTAACAATATGTTTCATGTGATTAATTAAAATTTTAAATAGTTGCTTTGTGGATGGGAGTTGGTAGTAGTATATTTGGCAATGAAGCAAATTAATATGTTGTCAATGCATCCACTTTCTTGGTAAAAAGGCTGCAACATTTGAAGTTCGCTTAAATTTATGGTTATAGTTTTCAATGACCAGGTTATTCGTCAAGCATGAAAATTCAACCTTGACTTCAATTTGTTTCATGATAGCAAACTTCTGGTGTGTACATGTGTGCATGTCTTTTATATATGTAGCATTCTGATTTTAACCGTCATTAGTTTCATTCCAAATCAACATGGTTTATCTAAATTTCCAAACTGCATCCCATGCAACGAAATATTGACCCTTCATAATTTGGTTAGGGCTCTGATTCAAATCTCAATGAAGTTTTTCCTCAAAAAAATTCATAATCCAATCCATATTACAATTGTCATTAATAGCTCCAAGAAAAATATTGACAATATTTTCTCATTTGTTTCCACAATGGATTATGTTTCATAACCTGAAACTCACCTTTTTCTCTTCAGTAAATACTTATTCTTTAAGCATGCATCCTTTGGTCCCATGAAGGATAATGTTCTTGTATTTGAAAACTTACTATGTGTTACGCCTATTTGTCCGAGACCCATAAAGCACGAGCCCAAGAGCCCGACTACTGGTCAAAAGCCCATCGGCGTCCTCAAAGCCCATTCGACAAAGGCCCTACAAGGGACCTCCTCGAACGTCGATCCGACCCAGCCCCAATAACCCGTTGGTCGCTCGCCCACTCCTGCGAAAACCACTCCCCCGGACGCGCGACCACTAAATAGCGATAATGGGGAGGTGCTGGCATGGCGGAGAGAGCGGCGACGAGGGGGGACTGATGGGGCACGATCAATGGCGGACGTGGGACGTGGGCCGGAGGCAATAACGCGGGAGCTCTACAAAAGGGCCAGGAAGACGACGAAGAAAGGGACCGCATCTCAGGTAACAAAACCTAAGGTACTCCATCAACGACCTCGTTCCCCCAATTCATCTCCTTCCTCCCCCGCTCGAGCCGAGAGACGCCGTTACGATCTCCTCACGAGTCGGACCGTCTCCGCCGGGCCTCCTTTCTCAGATCTCTATCTGACTTAGGCATCGGAGGGGATTTGGCCGGAACCAAGGTCCGGCCCCCTGACGAGCGTTCTCGTCTGCGCAGGTGGACAACAGATCAACGGGCCGAGGCTACCCCTCGCCCCTCTCCGACCACTCGATCAACCGGACAGTGAGGCTTCCCCTCACCGTCAGCCTGCCGTGGCCGAGCATGTCCTACCAAGGCCGAGCGTTCTAATCGGGTCCGAGATTCTCCCTCGCCACCCGTCGGACGTGCACCTACCCGGGCGACTGAGGCTACCCCTCGTCCCCCTATCAGCCGAGGCCGAGCGCACCTGTCCGAGGCCGAGCGTCTCAACCAGGTCTGAGGCTACCCCTCGCCCCTTCTACACCGATTCAAAGCCCCCGAGGGACCCAAAGCGGGCCCCTTGACCACATTGACCGGGCTCTCCACGGTCAACGCTTTGTAGTGAGAAAACACTCTGAAACATCTGGCGCCGTCTGTGGGAACCGAAAATCATCCCACGAAGCAGAAAACCACACCAACAATGGCACGAGCCAGCAATGGAAGGAAGCGCATGCCCCCCATCCCGGAGGAGGGGAATGGCGCGTCGAACGGCAACCCCGAGGACGTGCCCATCGGCGACCACCCTGCCCTCTCAACCGAGAAGACCGGCGGCTCAGAACTGGCCACGCAAGGACAGCTCCGCGCCCTGGCTCAGGAGACCAACGCAAGCCTCCAGACGTTGGTCGCGACGGTGCAGCAGCTCGTTGGCCCTGCGCCGCCCAACGGAGGCACGTTGGACGATAGCCATCGATGGACAGGGGGTCCCCCGCACTTGCGGTCTGCCGTGGTCGACGACCACGGGGCCCAGAAACCGAACACGGAGCGTCGGTTCACGCTGTCCAGCTCTCGTCAGGCGAGGTCACGCGCCTCCTTGCCCTATCGTGAAAGGAGCCGAAGAGAGACCGAAGGGACGAACGGCGAATCGATGACGGCATCGTCTCGTCGATCACGGTCGTCCCGCCGCAGGAGAAGCGAACGACACCACTCAAGAGACCGATCATGGCGGAGCAGGAGCTCCCGCAGGAGGAGTCGGGAGCGTCGGGTCAGCCCGACCCCCAGCGTGGCGAAGGCTGCGGAGCCAGCCCCGCCGGCGCCGGTGCTACCTCCACCCCCGATCGAGCCAGAAGCAGGCGAATACCGCATCCCCGGAGGCATCCACGGGGACCGGTGTCCCTTATCACGGAGAATAACCGACGCCCGAGTCCCCTCTCGATTCAGGATCCCGGTGCTGGGAAAGTACGACGGAATAGGAGACCCGGCACACCACGTGATGGACTACGAGGGGGACATGGCCTTCCAGGGAGCTGACGATGACCTGCTTTGCCGGGGCTTCTATTCTACTCTCAGGGGAGCGGCGAGGATCTGGTACCACAGCCTGCCCGGCCGCTCCATCGACAGTTTCGAGCAACTCGCCCAGTTGTTCTGCAAACAGTTCATGGCGGGGAGGCTGATCAAACCTGGTGCTGAACATCTGTTCAACATAGTGCAAGGCCCGGCCGAGCCACTCCGACAGTTCATGCGCCGCTTCAATGCGGAAAGGCTAAACGTGAACAACCCACCCGACCTGGTGGTCCAGACGGCTCTTAAGAAAGGGCTTCGCCACAGGGGCCTCAAGAAGTCCCTACACAACGACCCCCCGAAGGACCTCCCCGGGATCATGGCAAGGGCCGAACGCTTCATGCTGACCGAGGAGGCCTTGGCCGAGGATGCAGGAAAAACCGCTCGAGGGACCAAGCGTGGCGACGGCGGACGAGCTAGCCCCGAAGGGTACCGGACCGAGAAGAGGCAGAGGAACAGGCAGCGGGGAGAAAGCGCGAGGGACACCACCCCAGACGCCATTCTCACCCAAGTACAGAAGGAAGAGCGAGCTGATCGCCCCCCACCGAAGGCTAAAAGAGGCGGGAAGAACAGGGAGAAGTACTGTAAGTACCATAAGGACGATGGTCATGACACGGAAGATTGCTGGCATTTGAAGAAGGACATTGAGAAGCTGATGAGCCGAGGGCACGCCAGGAATCAGGCCGACGAGCCGGCCCACGGAGAAGGGACCTCCACGCAGCCAGACAAGGGGAAGAAGATCAACACCATCCAAGGCCCCCTCCGCATCATAGAGTGAGCAGGCAACGTCTCTCCCCCCGGTGGCAGCCTAGTATGAGGGAGTTATCTAGTTTTACACCCCTCTGTCTAGCTTCATTTCCTTTTTTTCGTTTCCTCCAAATGTACCGGTCCGACAGGACTCATGAGAGTACAAACGCATTCTTTTTATTGTCTTTATTTAAAATACAGACGGAGTTGACATGTCGCCAATAACGCAAAAGGCCGGGGACCGCCGCCTCACTGGAGGAGGAAGAGGAGCTTTGCCCTCGCCGACCGTCTCCGGCACTCATAAAGTCTGGGGGCAATTCCCCCAGCAGACGCGGACGCTGACCGGTCCTAAGCCGAGGAGCTTTGCCCTCGCCGACCGACTCCAGTGCTCATAAGTCTGGGGGCGATTCCCCCAGCAGGCACGGGCGCCGACCGGTCCTAAGCCGAGGAGCTTTGCCCTCGCCGACCGACTCCAGTGCCCATAAGTCTGGGGGCGATTCCCCCAGCAGGCACGGACGCCGACCGGTCCTAAGCCGAGGAGCTTTGCCCTCGCCGACCGAGTCCAGAGCTCATAAGTCTGGGGGCGATTCCCCCAGCAGGCACGAACGCCGACCGGTCCTAAGCCGAGATGCTTCGCCCTCGCCGACCGAATCTAGCGCTCATAAGTCTGGGGGCAATTCCCCCAGCAGGCACGGACGCCGGCCGGTCCTAAGCCGAGGAGCTCTGCCCTCGCTGACCGACCCCTGCGCTCATGAGTCTGGGGAGAATCCCCAACGCCAGTTTCGTCCATTCCCAAGCCAAGAACAAGGCGACAACGCAAAGTACACAAGAAATCCAAGTAAGTCGATTTCGTTTGTAATAGTTAACCAGAGTACAAAAATGCGTCTTATTTACAGGGGATCAAGTCGAAGGGAACACCCTACAAACAATCTACTCACGACAAATAACAGAGTTCGTCACCAACAGAAGCTAGATCGACACCGACAAAGCAAAGTTGGTTGACAAAAGACCCAGAGTAGGTGACCCAAGCTAACGGCCATGCAACCAGCAATTGTTGGCCGCGGGGCTGAAGGAGATGGCGGGGGCCAGGGATCCATTTCAAGTAGACTGGCCCAAAGCGAAGCGGATGCTAAAAAATTTGAGGATAAAGCCGGGAGGGGCGGCTCAGTGAGCCCGAGCTCGAGAGGTCACATCCTCGGGCACTTCGCCCTGCTCGGAGCGAGGGGACTCGACTGGCGGAGGGGCTTGCCGGACACGCTCTGCACATTCCCGGAAGGAAGACTGGACGACTTCGACGATCCGGGGGGCGATGATGTCTACATACTTACCGAAGGCCTCCCTGAGAACCTCGAAGATCTTCTTCCCCAGGGTCTCGACGACGCCCTTCTCCACCTCCTCCGCAAGCCGCATTACCTGACGCCGGTCCGACAGTTCCCTCTGAAGCTCCTCCCTCTCCAGGCGGAACGACTCCGCCGCTTCCTCAGCCGACTGATGAGCATCCCCCAGCTTTCCCTCGAGGTCACCCACTTGTCCCTCCAACGCGGCCACACGGAGGGTGAGGCGCCGAGACTCCATCTGGGCCTCCATCATGGCCACCTCGGCCGCCCCGGCCCGCTCCTGAGCCTTCATGGTGGACTCCTCCAGCTTCCTCAAAAGGATGGCTCGCCGCTGCAGTTCCACGGCAAGCGTCGACCCCTGGAAAACGGGACATAAGCTAAGAAGGGTGTGAAGGGAAAGAAAGGACTGCGAGAGGGCCGAACCTGTTGAAGGGCCCAAACCAAAGAATCCGACACCTTGTCGGCGGGAATCTTCTCAAGGGTGCTGCGGTCCCGGGGGAAGACGGTGCTCTCGGCCACCTGCTGGGCCAGGGCTCGGTCGAAGAACACCGAACTCCCGGGAGCAACATCGAGGGAAGCCATATGGCTCGCCAATAGCGCTCCGGTTCCTGGGGACGGAGGCGGGGACGCTGCGAAGGGGGTGGTCGTCAGAGTCACCTGAAGACCCCCGGGGGTGTCGGCAGTAGGCACAGAACTGTCCGGGCTGGGGGACTCCGCATCCTCCTTCCTCTTCTTCCCTCCGTGAGGCTCCACAAGCGCCGGAGGAGAGCGCTTCCGCCTTGCCCCATCTCCACTCTCGGGGACGGAAGGGGACGCTCCGAGGGCGGGGGGGACGACACCGGACCCGCCATCAGCCCCTGTCACTCGGGCTGGTGGGGCGGGTCCGGCTTTTACTACGCCCTCAGGGAGGGGATCGCCAGAAGAGGAGGCAGGAGGCACGGCAACTACCTTGCCCACAGAGGGCTCGGCTCGGCGCACCTCCTCCTCAACAGTCCGTCGAGGCGCCCTTCCGGAGGTACTGCCTCGGCTCCGAGCAGCTCCACGACGGATCAGCTCATCAACGTCACGAACAAACTCGCGGCCTGCCATCCCTGCAAAGGAAACCGAAATCAGGATGAGTCACAGGGCAGTCCGAGGAAGAAAAAGCGACCTACCCGGGGACCACAATATGGCCTTCAGGAGTAGGTCGTCCAACAAAAAGCAGATGGACTTCGATTCCAAAGGAAGAGCCGACAGCGTCGCGGCGGCTGTCTGGTCAGCGTCGGAAAGGGCTAACGGCGAGCAAGGCTGGACGGACGCGCCCCAGCTTGTCAGGATCTGGGCATCACCCAAAAAGACCACAAAGACGTAATCCGGGCTCCAATCCCCCGACAGCGGGGAAGCCCTATCAGACATTCCCTCCTTGAACGAGCACGGAGGTGCAGCCATGACCCCGGCCCGACCACCTGGATCTGATAAAAGTGGAAAAGAAGGGGGAGAGACGGCTCCAGACCGCGGATGCAACAGAGCGTTACGAAGCCCATCACTACCGCCATCGAGCACGGGGTGAACTGACACAGGGACACCGTGAGATGTTCCATGACCTGGATGATAAAAGGATGGAGCGGGAAGCGAAGACCCAGGCGGAACATCTCGACGTAGGCGCCGACCTCATTGCTCCTCGGAAGGCAAATCCGCTCGTCGACAAATGGAACTCGAACCTCGTATGGGAAGCAGAGATATCTTTCCCGGATCTCCGCGGCCACCGAAGGAGGAGTCCTCGACTGAGTACGGAGGACGACCAGGGGCACATTAAGCCGCACGGCAGCCGACGCAACATCATCACGAGCGTAGTCTGGAAAAAGTCTCCCCTTCCCCTTATCTTGAAGAGAACGACTCCCGGCGGGGGAACTAGACTTCCCTAGCCGGGGTTCGCCCCGCCCGGACTCCGGAAGACCCCTCGTCCTCCGGCCAGAACCGCCTATCCTAAGAGCAGCCATAGGATGAAAGCAAGAGAGGAATTACCTATTTTCAACTAGTTTGGAGAGGGCAAAGAAGCGAAGGCGACGGGGAACTCCGAGTTGCTGAAGGCTTTGAATACCAGGAGGAGCAAAGGAGAAGTGGAGATCAACACAACTGGGGATCTTATATGCCAGGGGAGAATTCGAAGCGCCTGACAAGAACGCGTGGCGAGGCTCGAAGAGTCGGCGGCGTTCCGAAATTGGCGCCAGTCGAAGTCCAATCGATCCGCCTCATCATGACCTGCATTTATGGCCTCGCCTCGATTGAAGCGCCGCTCGGAATCCCAGGAGACATAACGGGTGATCTGAGCGAGCCGAGACTGATCGACCCCACCAATGGCGGCTCACGAACCCTTCGGCTTCTCGAACTTAAGGCGACTCCGCGAGCGGCGGGAATAAGCTTGCCGCTACACGTAGCAGCATCTGAAGGCCGACGGCGCTTCGGGACCCGCGCCTTGAAAGTATCGAACGGGCCAACTCATGACGACGACTAATAAATGAGTCGGCATCGACTGGCGAGCTCGTCAAAAACGGCAGATGTCACATCGGCCGAGCCGAACCGGCCGAGGCCGATCAACCCGACCGATGGGGGCAATTGTTACGCCTATTTGTCCGAGACCCATAAAGCACGAGCCCAAGAGCCCGACTACTGGTCAAAAGCCCATCGGCGTCCTCAAAGCCCATTCGACAAAGGCCCTACAAGGGACCTCCTTGAACGTCGATCCGACCCAGCCCCAATAACCCGTTGGTCGCTCGCCCACTCCTGCGAAAACCACTCCCCCGGACGCGCGACCACTAAATAGCGATAATGGGGAGGTGCTGGCATGGCGGAGAGAGCGGCGACGAGGGGGGACTGATGGGGCACGATCAATGGCGGACGTGGGACGTGGGCCGGAGGCAATCACGCGGGAGCTCTACAAAAGGGCCAGGAAGACGACGAAGAAAGGGACCGCATCTCAGGTAACAAAACCTAAGGTACTCCATCAACGACCTCGTTCCCCCAATTCATCTCCTTCCTCCCCCGCTCGAGCCGAGAGACGCCGTTACGATCTCCTCACGAGTCGGACCGTCTCCGCCGGGCCTCCTTTCTCAGATCTCTATCTGACTTAGGCATCGGAGGGGATTTGGCCGGAACCAAGGTCCGGCCCCCTGACGAGCGTTCTCGTCTGCGCAGGTGGACAACAGATCAACGGGCCGAGGCTACCCCTCGCCCCTCTCCGACCACTCGATCAACCGGACAGTGAGGCTTCCCCTCACCGTCAGCCTGCCGTGGCCGAGCACGTCCTACCAAGGCCGAGCGTCCTAATCGGGTCCGAGATTCTCCCTCGCCACCCGTCGGCCGTGCACCTACCCGGGCGACTGAGGCTACCCCTCGTCCCCCTATCAGCCGAGGCCGAGCGCACCTGTCCGAGGCCGAGCGTCTCAACCAGGTCCGAGGCTACCCCTCGCCCCTTCTACACCGATTCGAAGCCCCCGAGGGACCCAAAGCGGGCCCCTTGACCACGTTGACCGGGCTCTCCACGGTCAACGCTTTGTAGTGAGAAAACACTCTGAAACACTATGAAAAACAAAAAGGCCCAAGTGAACAACAATATCAATAAGCGTAGAATTCAAACAAAACCTAACAAAAAAGCAAATGAAAGGATCTCCAACTTGCATCCACGCTTTCATCTTCAAGTCTCTTTTCTAAACCAAATGACCCGAAACCTCCCACATTTTTGCAAAGATGACAATAGAAATGGACAGCAGCCAAACAAACCTACATAACGATTATCATAACCAAAGCATAATATGGACTACATTCTAATCAACCATCGTAATTTGATAGGATAAAACTATAATTCACTGCATTTCAAGCATCCAAACTCACCAGCATAAGGTCTCACCATCTCAACGCTCGCCACATCCTTAGCGAACGTTGGCAGCTCCCTCGCCAATATTTTCTTCATTCTCCCCAATTCATCTGAATCCCCAAAATTGATCCATAAAAACCCCCCAAAGATTAAATTTTTTTTCAATCGGACCCCTAATATTTACCCCAAAGGGCATTTATGAGAGTGAACTGACTTTAGTTTTCTAATTGTTTTAAGGGCTAATATCTCTTGCCCTTCTCCTCTTTTTTGTGCAATTTCTATGTGATCTTTGGGCTTTTGGTGAACTAACATCTATGTATCTTATTCTCTACTGTTATCTTTTTAACCAAATATTTTGCATTGACATGCTTGGTTCAATCAATTATCTGGTGTCACGGAAGATGGGGGGACACGACCACCGCCTCATTATGCACTGCCACCAAGACCGCCTCCTTGAGCACCCCTGTTTTTTGGTGAGAGGAATGCATAGAGAGAGATCATGAGAGTTTCAATCGGGAGCTGCAAAAATTTTAAAAAAAAATTAGAATAGAAATGAAAGATGAGGATGAACAGAGATAAAATAACCAATCTCATACCTTTTCTGTTCATTATCTAAAAGCAAGCTCACTATTTTTTTTGAATCCTGATTCAATTTCTTTCTTAAAGTTCAATCTTATAGCATGATAGATATAGGTCTGAACACGATTGAGGGTGAAGAGGAAGCGGATGCGGAGGCAGAGTCATCGGCGACGCTGGTGGTGTGCCTTGAACTTCGGCACACTTTGACAACACGATTGAGGGTGAAGAGGAAGTGGAGGCGGGGGAAGAGTCGTTGACGACGCTGGCGGTCCCCTTTTGGGAAAAGATCATATATGAAGAAGAGCTTTTTGAATTAGAGTTGCATGAATCATATATGAAGAAGAGCTTTCTGAAGCCCAATGTAAGCTGAATGATTTTTTTATAAGGTAATGTTATTCAATGCACCGAAGCTCCAAAATTTTAGTGATTGGTAAAAATATGGTAATTTTAAATTCCTAAAATGAAGTCCAGGATCCAATCCTAATCAGGAATTGTGAGTCCAGGAATTTAGTTGAAAATAGAAAGAAGAACATATGTTTGGAGTAATTTACATTGTTCATGTATATGCAAGCAAAATGCACATCTTCGGAACTTCCCGTGGAAGCTGAATAGCCATGGGAAATGATGAAAGTTCTAAGGTTTCTGATTGCTGATATTAAGTTCTTGTCGATCATGTTACACTTGTGTGTACTGTTATGAGTTTTGATGCATGTCTGGCATCTGAGCAGGCTTGTGGTTAGAGAGAGCATTATATAAACCTGCAATTTCTCATGAGAATGTATGTGATAAGGTGTGACATATATGTGATCAGACTTTCTTCCTTCATAATTTTTAGCAAAAGTTTACAAATACGTAGAAAATCTAATTGTCAATACAAAATATATAATGTCTACGACAGAAATTGTTTGGCTAATAGCTTTTGTCATAATCAATCACAAATTATTCGTTAATTACATTTATATTCCATAAAAACAAATATTAACTTGCTTTTTCTTGGCTTATAAAAAGAGGACAGTTCTTTTCCGATGTACTAAAAAAAGAGCACAGTTATAAATATGTATTTAAAAAATGATGTTTACAAATACCATTAACAGAAACATTATATTGTGTTCTAATAATTATTTATGAAATTTCTCATACATGCATAACATTTGCTAGAAATTAAAAAATATCCCAACAAACAGAATGAATATTTATTAATTTTAGTGAGTGATCCTGGACTTCAATTTTGGGATATAATATTTGGTAATTTTATAAGGTAATTTTATTCAATGCACCGAAGCTCCAATATCCTTAAAATATTTATTAATTTTAGTGAGTGATCCTGGACTTCAATCCTTAAAATTCCTGATCTTTCACTAAAATTCACTAAAATTCCTGGACTTCAATTCCTGATCCAATCGTGGACTAAAATTCCTGATCCAATCCAAAAATTCAGAACTGCAAAAAAAAGATCCGACCTTTGATGAGATCTGAACAGAACTGCTCGACAGACTCTTTCAATGCACCGAAGCTGGATTGCAATACTCTGGATTGCCAATACTCTCTCGTTGATTGCCAATACTCTGGATATTAAACCAAAAAAGAGGAATCAATAAAATTTCGTAAAATACAAAAAGAACTCGAATCTAAGATGCGAAGAAGATGTAAAAATCAAATTGGGGAGATCATCAATGAAGTCATAATTGGGCTGCCAAAATCAAATTTTGACAAAAAGAACTTTTCAAGCGCTTCCAAGCTGCTGCATCCTTCGAGTGCCGCTGTCTTCTTGATTCGCCTTACCTGATTTCTCGTCCCTTACCTGATTCGAGTGCCGCAAATCAAAAATTCTCGTCCCTTCCCTGAGTCGCCTCCAGTGCCGTTTTCTTCCTCGTTTCCGCGTCGAGCAACGCGTGTTTCCTACCGAGTTCTCGAACAGCAACACCCCTTCTGGATTCCGACAGATAAGGGCTTGCGACAGAGTCGACAGAGGGGTGCCCAAAAGAGTATGATGATCCTTCGTTTTTTTGCCATCTCCTTCAGATTTCCCGCTTTTTTCTCTGGTCTCGAGGGGGTGAAGGGTCGAAAGAAGGAGATGATGCTGCGAGAAGGGATATGGCTATTCACATTATCAAGTTGGCGTTTCTTTTGCAATTTTGGGAATAGAACAGCAATTTCAAAACGCCATTTGCGCTTCCCCAGGTCACGCAACTACCAAGATGGGCACTACAGTCAAATGAGAGCGATGTTTTCCAAGCAAAGCACTCTTCAAATACAAATCATTCATCCCAAAGTTTAATCTCAACCATCGATTCAGCAAGATTAAATCCAGACCGTCTTTTATCAACCAGTTTGTCCTAGTCAGCCCTAGGATTCAAAAATCGCTGTCAAATGTATAATAGATATATATGTATATATTCTATAAAATAGGGATGGTATCAAGAGAAATTGGATAAGATAAATTGGATAAGATAAATTGGATAAGAGAATTTGGACAAGAGTATACATATACATATATACATATACATACATACATATCTATTCTATAAAATAGGGAGGTTATCAAGAGAAATTGAATAAGAGAATTTGGACACGATAAATTGGATAAGAGATGAGATTTTGAGGGATAAGAGAGGAGGTGTGGAATTTTGCACATACAACCCCGGTTTTTAAATTTTTGCCCCTAGACCCCTCCCACCCACACTTTTTATTCTTCCCCCCCTTTCCAACCGTTTTCTCCCAGTCCACGTGCACGTGTGCACGGGTTATTTGCTGGTATGTGTATATATATATGTATATATGTATATATGTATATATATATATATATGTATATATGTATATATGTATATATATATATATACACACACACACACCATATGAGAGCCTCTCTCATACGCCCTCTCACATAAAGCACCCAAGTACAAGCCCCACATGGGCTTGTACTTGGTTGTACTTGGGTGCTTTATGTGAGAGGGCGTATTGGAGAGGCTCTCATATGGCGTATGATAGCCATTATTCTCACGTGTGTGTGTGTGGCGCAAATATGTTAGTTGTATAGTAGCGGTTGGATGAAGACTAAATTATGAGTAATGTATGTATGTTGGCGGTGTGTAGGCCTATATGTATATATACATGTATAGTCGTGTATATGTATGCCTACATGTGTGTGTATCCATTTGTATAGAGATATATATATATGGGTGGTGATTATATGGATACATGTGTATGGTTTACGGTTGGAATTTGTACATGGGATTTGGTTGCAATTTATATATGGTGTGTGATTACCGTTATGTATTGTATATGGTGATTGTATATGGTTGAATGTGTGAGAGTGGCTATATTGGTGTAGTTATACGTGAAGTGTCTGGGTGTAGTTTCTTGGTATGATGTCTTGGTGTAGGAATAGAGATATATCGTATGCATGTGATGTGTATAAAGGTGTGCGACATATTGGATGTAGACATTGTGTGTATGTGTAAGGAGAAGTATTAGGTGTGGTAGTATTTGTACATAACATGTTATAGAGTACCTACATGTTTGTTTTGTATATAGGTAGCTACATGTTTGTATGTGAGTATATCTATCTCTAGTGTACATTTGTTGTGTGAGTTGTTTGTACGTATCTCGCTATCTAGGCTACATAGGTGTACATACTTGTATGTTTGTAATAGTTGTATGTATGACTAGATTATGTAGATGTATAGAGATGTGTGGATCTCATATATAGTGTAGCAGTGTGTCTCTTTTATGCGGCCTTCCATAGTAGTGCCTCTGAACCTACTCATATAAGGGTACCGTTGTACATATGCTAGATAATGTAGGATGCACAGTTGCGTGCCCATATGTGTGTCTGTATGCGCTTATTGGATATGCATATGTACATGTTATGCCTCCTTACGTCTTACCCTTATATCGTATTATAATATAAAGCATGTATATGGAGTAGGGTGACCATTGTGTCTAGACTTGTCTACCCCGAGATTCGACCCTTAGTCTAGAAAGTCCGAAGACAGACTTTGTTTTTAAGGTGGGTAGGATGTCATGCCTTGTTTTGACCTATACGGGTATTCTACTATATATGTGTGGTATTTATATTCATGGTTGTGTATATATGCATGGAATAGTGGTGTGTGTAAAATATATAGTGATATATAGTTGGATATCTATTTAGATGGAGTAGTGTGTAATGTGTATTCTGTGTGCATCTATGGTGATGTATTGATATGTTTGTACATGCTTGTGTATATGTTTGTGGTAGTGTATATGTATGTACATGCTTGTGTAGGAGGAGTCTGTAGGATTTCCCTGGTACACTCTGCTGCACCTGCTACAACCTGTGGAAAATGGGGGAGGGCACGTCAAAGCGTGTCCAGTAGGATCTCCATTTCTTATGGCATATTATTCCATAATGCATGCAATGACAATATGTGACGTTTTGGAAGGAAATTATAAAAAGGAAACATAAGGCTACAGCGTGAGACTTCACATGGCATGATTTTGAATGAAACACAATTAGGAAACATAAAAGCTACAAGAGTGGCATGATGGGGAATATAACACATATGGACATAGAGAGCCTAAGAACAACAACAACTATAACAAGTAAAGGGAATAATTACAATAGTAAATTAAGCATCTTCAATCATTGATAGTTATTTGGGAACCAGGGTAAATGTAGGACATAAGGGACTGGGCCTCACCCCAAGGTGGGGTGGTGCTCAAACTAGCTTGCCAGTGGTACACGAGCACTGATTAACTTTAACGGGGCCTCTTGAACATCCTCCATTTCGGGAGGGAGAATCACTTGCCACATAGGCAAAACTACCTCATGGTGCATCACGAGTACACCCATGGGCCTCTGCACCTCTGCCAAATTACCCCATTTCGGGAGTGCGAGGGAGACACATAACCTCACTAGTACAGTTCGTATGCCGACGTGGTACGCAAGGTTCCCCCTACCCTATGTGAAAGCTCAACCCCTTTGACGGGATTGAATAAGTTATTTGCACAACTTTGTTACAAGTGAAGAAAATAGATCACACATCACAACGTGATACAAAATGTAGCAGGAGGCACGTAAAAGTGTGAGTGTGAGGCAAGTAAAAGCGTGAGTGTCCAAGTGCAAGTGTACAAACAACATAATGGTATGAGGACATAAGGGCATATGAACATAAAGGCAGGTAACCTATAAGAAATTAGAGAACAATTACATCATAAAATGTGCATGAAGGAATTTGATCAAGGAAACACATGTAAGCATGGCTTCATAATTTCTCTCTCTTTCATTTCACATTTCTTTTCTTGCATAAAGGGACATGCATCTATATGTGCACTCCCATTCCAATTCCATGTGACATAGCATATCACAACCATTCACAATGCCATGCCTCCATGCCTTCCACAACTAACACATTCAAGATACCACCGAGAATAACAACAAGACATGGCCCAATAACAACAATGCAGGCATTCAAAGTGCAGGAAAAAGCAATCAGTTATAAACAATGGCTATAATCGTCCATCTCTAATTAGTATTTGGTAAAACTTGCTAAATGAAAGTTGTAGATAATGAAGTTCTCTTCGCAGATATCAAATATTGTAAATTTAGAGCAAATAGGCAAATTGATATGGACTAAACCCCACAATGTACAGAATCTGTTTTTAGACAGAAATGTTGACTCCTAAAGATCAGATACTATAGTGCTCAGGGAGAAGGGATTTAGTGAAGAAAGCCACACAGTGTACTTGAGTTGTTGCTTTGTATATTTATACATGAATATGTTGTATTTATGAATATGGTGTATTTGAACCTTTTCTATATGAATGGATGGTGATATATATATATATATATATATATATATATATATATATATATATATATATATATATATATATATAGTGATCTTCGGTTGCGAAAAAACCCGTGCGAAAGCCCGTGCGAAAACTTTTTTTATTTTTTTGAATTTTTTTTTCAAAAATTCTTTTTTTGATGTTTAATCCATACAATTATATACCCCAGGGAACATAATGGGTGAACCCGTTGGGCATTAGAGCACACATCCACCCGTTACAAATTTAACGGTCTCAAAACGTGTGAATTTGATGAAACGGCTTGATCGAAGGCCAAATGACATTATTTCTCTACCATTATTTTTTGAGGGGGGTATAACAACATATAATGAGGGTGGAAAAAAGAATTTTTGAAAAAAAAAATTCAAAAAAAAAGATAAAAACATTTTCGCACGGTGCGAAATGTTCTCATTTGAAAATTTTCCTATATATATATATATATAATGTTGGTGTACATGTGTTCTTTGTGTTGTTTCAGTGGAGCATTACGTGTACTATCCCAGCATGTGCGTAGTGGCCTGCCTGCTTCTTTTTCTCCCTTTCCTTCTCTTTCTTCACCACATCCGCCTCTCTTGGAGTACCTGGGACGAATTCGTACTTTCTGGGTATCCTCGGGAGCAGGGCATGACATCCTTGTTGACGAAGAATCAAATATTCATGCAATTTTCAACAAAATTAAAGTGACCAAACAATTTAAAACATTACTTTATTTATTTAAACAAAAATAAAAGCTGTAATAATAAACTTCATCTTAGCCTTAGTCGGGAATTTAGCCCGCCAGTACTGATTTAGAAAAATAAAATTAAAAAAAAATAAAATAACGAAATAACAAAGATAAGAAAAGAACTTGGAGAGCCTAGCCAATAGCAGACGAGCAGAGAGCGGCTCCAATGTTGTTTGATGGTAATCGAAGAGATGATCCGTAAGCCACTGGTTCGGACTCAATTTATAAGCAAAAAAGGAGGAAAGAGGGCAAATCTGGTCCAGCTGCCAGAAAAGAAAGGACTCCAGCCTGGTGCAAACATGTGGAAAAGGGGTGATGAATCGGGTCCTTTACTGCCTCTTTGATTTTTTTTCATTCCCATAATTGCCTCATATATTTAAGTTTCTTTCCATAATTGCATTCTTGCCTTGCTGGTTGGATTTTGAACTCTGTTGGGCTTGTTGGTGAGCCTTGTTGGATGTCCATTTAAGTTCCTACATAAAACACGGAAGGAGCCTCAGATAACTTCAATATTTTAATCAAATCCCAAAACCTATTTGAACACATTTAATTTCACTTAACACATCTCTCTTAACCACGGGTCCTCAAATTCAGATTATTACAAAAGAAGCTCCAACTACATTAAATTAACTTATTAATAAACGAAAATATCATATAAAATTGGGGTTTAAGATGCAAAACTTTATACTCATCGTTACCTTTAATTAGCATTGATTATTGTTAAGCAAAAAATTAAGCATGTATTCTTTGATTACCTTTCGTAATTGATAGAGAGAAGAAGAAGAAAAGGAAGAGAGAAAATGAACAAAATGTTATGAATCAACTATTGGGGGAGGAACCCCCAGCCCTTTATTTATAGGCATGGTAGGAGAGTAGAAAGATAGAATACATAGATATGGGCGTATCTCTAAGATACCCGCAATCCTAACCGACTCTGGTTATTTCCATTCACAACACTCCCCCTTATCCAGCCATATGTGTGGACTCTGCTCAAGAGTACTTCGGGATTCTGAGCGTAATAAGAGTCTCACATGGGGTGGATACTTCAGGATCCTGAGTTGGTGAGGTTTGCCTCGTTAAAACCTTTAGCTATGGAAAACCCTGTGGGAGAAACCATAGTTAAGGAAAAAGAGTACAAACGCTCTTTAACTCCCCCTGATTCGTACAAGTGACTCTGCTCATGAATACTTCTGGATTCTGAGCGTCACAGAGGGGTTGATACTTCAGGATCCAGAGTTGATGTGATTTGCCTCGTTAAAACCTTTGGCTATGAAAAACCCAGTGGGAAAAACCATAGCTAAGGGAAAAGAGTACAAATTCCCTCAACTCCCCCTGATCTGTAAAAGCTCTTAGGCTTTCAGATCTATTAGGCTTATCTCATCACTCCTATTTACAACATTCCGAAAATATACACAGATTACAAAGTTATCACAATTAAGCAGCTGCTGAATCCAGAAACTCTGGAGAGGTGTGCTAAGTATCGTCGCCTCTGAAGTGGTCTTCAGACTATGTGGTCAGCTCCACAATATCAGCCTCTATCCCAATCGTCACTGTGAAGTGATGTACCAGCAGGCGCCCTCAAATACACCATTGGTGTGGTGAGGATCTCGGAATTGTAGGATGATGTCGCCTTCATAAATTGCTTTGCAGATCTGCAGTAGATGGCCATCCCACTGTGGGTACCCGTTCTGTGATTTCGTAGTATAGGGACTGGACCTGAAACCTGCATTTGCATGAACATTGAAGGATGATACTTCATTTTGTAAGTCCGAATCTTTTGACCCTTGGAGGAAGCGCAGAAGGCTTAACTCCGGTTTAATGGCCCTTTTAGGTGCCAACTATCTCTGGCTAATGAGTTTACTGCAACTGCTGTATCGGGACACGTGCAGTTAGCCAGGAGTGCCTGGTTGCACTCAGAAAAGGGACTTTGGGACCAGTTATATCATCCCCCTCTTCCAGCGATCAGAAGGGTTCTTTTTGTACATCCATTAAGTATACTCCCGTAGGTGTACTTTGGATGACAATGGTCCTTTTAATTTCTCCAACGCGCTTCTGGGCGTATTTAACAGGATTCATTGAGCCGTGACTTTATATTTGCCTAGGTCTTTTTATTTCATGTTTAAAAGTCAGGCTTGAACATATGTTTCGGTTTTCTCTTCAGGAGATCCGGTGAGATTTTAGTTGTTTACAACTGTGATCGCAAATCCTGCTCTTTGCACAGATGCAAAGTCAACCCTCAGTAGGAATCATTGCTTTGTTAAGCGATTCACTTGATTGTACATAATTCTTATTGTTTTTTTCAATAGAATAGACGCCCCGAAGTCTATTCAGGCATTTAAGGAAATGTGGAAATTATCTTTACCAAGGTATCCACGAAGGTATGCCGTCACAACATCCAATAACAGCATATCCATAATTTCCTTTGCCAAATCGTAAGGTATTCGCTTTTGATGACTTAGGGAGACTGGTGCATCATTTGTGAGACATGCTCATTATAATTTGTTCAATCCCTAGTTTCAGCGAAATTTTCCTTGGGCTATAGGCTGTACCTTATAGCATACGATTTTATATTTCTTTTTCTTATTTGTGCAATACTTTATTTTACCCACAGGTTTGACACCTTTTGGTATCTGGACTTCAGGTCCGAACATTTCACGTTTCATAAGTGAGTCCAGCTCATCTTTTATTGCCTCGTTCCACATTTTGGCCAATCTCTACGTTTGCCTTCTAGCAACGGAGTATGGAACGATAATTTATAAACATCATCGCTTTTGCGATGTATATGGAAATATGATACGTGAATACATTGTCGACAATTTATGTTCTACCTGTCCAACACCTCCCCGGTACGTACAACATTTACTTTCAATTTCACTTTTTCCCGGCAATTCCTCTGCAGTGGATTCCGGGAAGGGTGAGGGTGTGGACATGAGCTCATTGTCCTGTGGTAGTATTGTCTTAAGGTCTCCAGGAGTTTCTGTCCTTGGAGCCTGGTGGTCTGCCTCTTTTAGTTGAGGATCAGCCATTTCTGCTGCTGGTGGGTTGCATCCATTCTCGGGGATGTCAATCCTAACTGGAGTTTTTGCAGCAGGGATGTGTGATCTGACAATCTTCTGGTTGTCAGTAAATGAGTTCGGTAAGTGGTGAACATTGTTCTGTAGAGGATCTTCAGGATCACATCTTCACATTTGTTTTGTTACCGAATCATTAGTGGGTCAGGCTATTTGTATCCCACGTTAACATTTGCTTCGCACCAGATTTTCCAGTATCTGTGCCTATTTTGGGGAAACTCGTCTCATCGAAATCACAGTCTTCAAGATGTGCCTTAAATGCGTCCCCCGTTTGGGGTTCTAGGTATCTTATAAGTGAGGGTGAGTCAAACCCTGCATGGATACCTAGGCGACGTTGAGTACCGTTTTGGTCCTCTTTGGTGGTGCAATGTAGATTTAAAACTGCGCGACCTAAGATTCTCAGATGAGAAATGCTCGGTGGCATTCCATATGCAAGTTGCATTGGAGACTCTGACCTACAGAGGGTCTTATTTTCATTTACGATGCAGCATGCAGAATTTGCATGTCCCCATGCATCCATAGGCAATCGGGATTTAATGGATGTTCAATCCATTGGAGTCTACTTTTCAGTGACTCTGCCGACCCATTTTGGATATGAACATGCGGCACTTGAATGTTCATTTTTTATTCCCGTTGCTTGGCAGTACTCTTGAATTGACCGGGAGGTATATTTCCCAACATTAACCAGACTTATTTTCTACATTTGATTGTCTGGGAAATGTGCCCGCAACATTTTTATTTTTGTGCCAATAGCTTTGGAAAAGCTAAGTTGCGGGTCTGTAGTAGACACACAGACGAGTGTTCTGAGGATGCATTTATCAGTACAATGAAGTACCGAAATAGCCCACTAGGGGTGGTGGATTTTATCCACATCTATCTCCTTGTTTTTTTTGAGGAAGCGTGGAGATTCTTTTTCAACTTTTCGTGGAGATGGCCTTGCAATTAGTTTTCCCTTATAATAAGGGATGCGAGGGAATTCTCCATTCTGAAGAATCTTCTGGTTCTTCAAGTCATACCCATAGGATAAGATGCGATGCATCATCAGCAATCCAGGGTGGCCGAGTCCATCTTGCCAGAGTAAAAACTTGGCTGATGTCGGGCACTTCAGGTGCTCCGTTTAATTCCGCTTCTTTTCTCCGAATCTTCGTATGGTAGAGGCATAAGGCTCTCAAAACGTTCAAGTATAGATTTTACTCCTCTGTCTTGAGACGTTGCATACGGTAATTTTTTTTTCCATTTATTTACATTTGCTGTTTCCAAATGGAATCCGTTGAAACGGATGTCCTTGAAACATAGAAAGTTTCTTTTGGAATTCGGAGGGATTATAGCATCCTTTTTATTTTTGTTTCTGTGTCATTTGGGGGCAACAGTGTTGCGTTCCCTGGATCTTCAATATGGCCCTGATATTGGGCTTTGTATTGAAAAATCGTACATGTTTATTGTCTACTAAACATTTATGAGAGCAGTTTCATCTAAACGATAAATCGTATAGGCACATGCATATTCAGATAAACATTTATTGTCTACTAAAACATTTTCATTCAAAACAGATTGCGTAATTCTAATGCTCTCATAACATAAAATGTTCTAAGCAATTTGCTAAGATAAAAATAGAGGCTAATCAGGCAGGTCATCATTTTCGAAGTCTTCAGCTGAGAACTTGACTGGAGCATCAGATGTCACCAGGTTTGTTTCAGCTTTATTTTTCTTGCTTTGTTTATAAAGCTCCTGGAGATGCACTAGGGTCCTACACACTCTAGACCAGTGGCCTTTCATGCCACAGCTGTGGCACTGGTCTTCCCAAGCCCTCTTGGGTGGGGGTGCATCATTTTTCTTGTTGTCATTTCTGCGCCAGGTGAACTTGCGCTTCCCTTCATTCTTTCGCTGTTGTACTTGGCCCTTGGCTCTTTTCGGTTGTCCCCCTTTCTGTGGTCTTTCTTTTCTTTTATTATCTCTCTTCTTTTTGAAGTAGATGAATGGTGAGCTTCTGGTAGGGGGGCAGTGCCGGGAGGGCGCATATTGTGAGTGACGAGAAGAAGCTCTCTGTTTTGCTCGGCCATGAGTAAACATGACAGCAGCTCCGAATACTTGGTGAACTTTCGTTCACGGTATTGCTGCATGAGTATCGCATCTTTTTCATGGAAAGACGTATACGTCTTTTCCAGCATGCGATCTTCTGAGACTTTCTCACCACACAACTTCAGGCGTGAGGTGATGCTAAAAAGTGCTGAGTTGTACTCAGCAATGGACTTAAAGTCCTGCAGTCTCAGGTTCTCCCACTCGTATCGTGCCCTTGGGAGTATAACATCTTTCTGATGTTTATACCTGTCCTCAATGGCAGTCCATAGCTCAAGTGGATCTTCGACCGTAAGGTATTCAGCCTTTAGGGTCTTATCCACATGGCGGCGAATATAGATGATGGCTTGCGCCTTCTCTATATCGCTAACATTTTCTTTTTCTTTCACAGCAGCGAAGAGGGACTTGGCCCGCAGGTGAAACTTTACATCTAGCTGCCAGCTTAGATAGTTTTTATCTGATGCATCCAGCACTTCGAAATCAACGCTTGCAATTTTAGCCATTTATCTAGCAGAGCACAAACATGCATGAATTAATATTTAATCAAAGAAAACATTTTCATGCGGAGGCAATATTTAATGAAGGCTAAATGTGTGGATCGGCTAGTCCCACAAGAAGAAGTCCAAAGTCCACAGTCCAAATTATACAAATTTGCAGCTTTAAAAAAATGAAAATACAACTTTGGAAACCCCGTGGGTCCCATAAGGTATCTCCAGCTTCAAGCGTGGCCTCCGTCTCCGTGGAAGTTGGTCTTCTTTTTTTGACATTTACATAAATTCATCACTACAATTTCTCTCAAAAATAAAAGAAAAGTGCGGGAAATAAACCGTGGGACTAAACGGCCGATCCAAAAACCACATTTAGCAATTCATGCAGAAATATTGTGCTCATCAACATTTTCATCAGACATTTTCATCACAGACATCACAGGCAATTAATATTCGCAGAGATGGATAAATAATTTAACCACTTAATAATTATTGGACCACTGGGCAACGTCATACACCGTTAGGTTAGGTTACTAACGGCAGAGCGGTCGCAGGATCTTCCTAATTATTAAGTTTTAAATATAATGCACAACCACGCATATAATATCCACAGAATAAGCCTAGTGATGTAAATCATGTAAAGAAAAATCATTACTATGCAATGGTTGTAAATTAGTGGGTTTAATCAATAAAATTGAATAAGAGCCAAAAGCTAACATTTTCGTTGTAGAAGGAAAATAGTTTTTCCTTTTTAAATCATCCCAAATCACCCCTAAAAGTCCCCAATAAAATTCTTAGAAGCCCGATGATAGCCCCGTAAATTACCGTGATTTTCACGAATTTATTGGCTCTCAAACGCCCTTTTAAAATTGATTTTTGGCCCAAAAATTTCTTTTAAGGCTTATTTTTAGCCTTCCCCCATTTTTTCTGAAACAAAGCCTGCGAGCCTGAGGCCCGCACTGTGCTTGCGGGCTTCAGGCCCGCAAGGCTTTTTTTTTGAATGCGGCCTGCGGGCTTCGGGCCGCAGGAAATTTTTTTTTTGTGAATGGGCCGAAAAAGGGCCCATTAGGGCTTGGGGGGTTGCGGCGGCTAGGGCTAGCCGCCGCCGCCCCCCCAAGCGCCGCCGCACCGGTGGCGGGGGGAGGCGCCGCCCCCTGCATAGGGGGCAGCGGGGCGGGGCCGCCCCCCTGCAGGGGGGGACGGCGACGGCCGCCCCCCTGCAGGGGAGGGCGGCGGGGCGGGGCCGCCCCCCGTTGCAGGGGGGAGCGACGGCCGCCGCCCCCCTGCAGGGGGAGGGCGGCGGCGGGGCCGCCCCCCGCTGCAGGGGGAGGGCGGCGGCGGGGCCGCCCCCCCGCTGCAGGGGGGAGCGGCGGCGGCCGCCCCCCTGCAGGGGGAGGGCGGCGGGGCGGGGCCGCCCCCGCTGCAGGGGGAGCGACGGCGGCCGCCCCCCTGCAGGGGGAGGGCGGCGGGGCGGGGCCGCCCCCGCTGCAGGGGGAGGGCGGCGGGGCGGGGCCGCCCCCCGTTGCAGTGGGGAGCGACGGCCGCCGCCCCCCCTGCAGGGGAGGGCGGCGGTGCGGGGCCGCCCCCCCTGCAGGGGGGAGGGCGACGGCGGGCGTCGGCCGCCCCTCCCGCAAGGGGGGAGGGGGTGGTCGCGACGCGGGGAGAGGGGGGGTTGCCGGCGGCAAAGCCGTCGGCGGGCTCATGTTTGGGTTTACACAATCAAAGCCCTAAAATTTGATTTTTGGAATGAAAAATTCGTCGTTTTCAAGGCGACAATCGATCCCCATACCGATCTTGTGAGATCTAGGGATAGAGCAATCATACGTATGATTAAAAACATCGTTTTTAGTGTTTTTACCTCTATATCCATCCTCCGGATATATCGACGGTTGCTCGAAGCCCTACGCGGATGACGACGCTCGATTGAGGAAGTCTTGCACCGCGCTCGTGGATCTCCCGTCTCGCCTTCGTCTTCGCCTTCGCAACGAATGAAAAAATTTGTGGAAAGGAAAAATTTTAGAGGCTCGTGCTGATAACGTGTTATGAATCAACTACTGGGGGAGGAACCCCCAGCCCTTTATTTATAGGCATGGTAGGAGAGTAGAAAGATAGAATACATAGATATGGGCGTATATCTAAGATACCCGCAATCCTAACCGACTCTGGTTATTTCCATTCACAACACAAAATATTTTTTTATAAAAAAAGTAGTGGGATGTGCGCAGTAATTAAGTTTTTAAGTACATTATGCGCAATGAGTAATTTTGTTTTACCTATTGTACGCGGTGAGTAATTTGATATGTGTGCAGAGTAATTTTGTTTTCCCTGTTATTCTGGGTGAGTAATGTGATATGTGCATGGTGAGTAATTTGGTATGTGCACGGAATAATATATTTTGGGTCGATGTGCGTGGTGAGTAATTTGGTGTGTGTGCTAAGTAATTTTCGTCGGGGACATTTTGGGGTTTTTTAATGACAGTTTTGTTATTTTCAAAAAATTTAAGCGGCATGTGCACAGAGCATGCAAATCGGTGAGTGCACAAAGTAACTCCCGGGTTTTTTTGGGAACAAGAGCATAAATAAGATGGGGACAGTGATGGGGCCCACAGAGAAAAGCAAATCTTGATCGAAGTGCCCAACGCACGTTGGACCATCACATGGTTTGATGTGCATTGGAGCCAACCTGGTCCCCAGTTGGGCTGCCAACGAGCTTTAGGATGCTCGCTGGCATGTGGATGAGGGGAGAGTCAATGTGGTTCACAATTGGGCGTATGACGAGGGTACTATGTGCACATACCCAAATTGATCTTCCCACGGACCATTTTACACACACACTATTTTAAAAATAATTTTTTTACTTTACACTTTACACAATACCATATCTACATATTACCACTTTCCTCTTCATCTGCACACCCTACTTCCCCTTCTTCTCCATCGTTGGCATGGCCATCACATCAGCACCCCCCACCCTCCTCTTCCTCACCCCTCTTCATTCCACCCCTCCACTCTTTCACCGTCACTGCCGCTCCTACCGTTGCTTCCCCCGCTCCCTCCTCTTCCCCCCCTTCATTCTGATAAAACACTCGAGATGGGGGTGAATAGGCATATGGCACAAATAAAAAAATATCAAGCATCAGAATAAATCAGAGTGCACACAAATCACAGATTTTTAACAGAGTAGCTCCCCGCCTCTACTCTAACCTCTCCCTGAGAATTTACCCATTTTATAACTAAAATGGAAACTTGATCACACTTACGGGTGGTGATCAAACCGTTACAAGATAAGTACAAGGAAATATACGCCAAATGATAGCCTCTGAATGAAGCTATTTAAAAAACAACTCACGCTAAAAATAATGAAAAACCGATTCAATACAGAGATTAAAACTAGAATAATATCACTGTAGCATAGAGCATGAAGTTGTGATCATCCTTAAGAAACCGGTTCATCAATCTAAGCTCTGTAGAGAATAAAGAAAGCTATGCACTTTTCAGCGTCACCCGTAGAACTCATCATTCCCTTTGATGAAGCTTTAGATCCTTTGATGGATGGGAAGATGTTGTGGCTTGCTATGGATGATGGAGCAATGAAGCTTAGGCCGACTAGATGCTTCAAGAGAGATGTATAAGGGGGCCGACCACTATGTGCTTATATAGGATTTATGCAATACCAATTCCCCATTAACATGAACTCTTGGATTGCACATGGACTATTGAGTTTGTATTTGATTTGATTTCTTCTTCCCTCTTGATTTCATAGTAGTTCTCTTAATTCACTAGTCGTGACGGAGTAAACTTTATGTTGAATTAGAACTCTTAAATCCGCCCTAAAATCATGAAACTGCGCGTTTGACCAAGTCAGCCAGGCCAACCGGTACTGATTAGTCGAATAGGCCTTGGAGCTAGTCGACTAGTTTGTTATTAGTCGATTAGGTCCAAAGCACTAGTCGACTAATGCCAACTGCACAATTTCCAGAGAGCTGGCTAGTCGACTAGGAACAATGTC
This sequence comes from Scilla litardierei, assembly GCA_030789695.1. Taxonomy (NCBI): domain Eukaryota; kingdom Viridiplantae; phylum Streptophyta; class Magnoliopsida; order Asparagales; family Asparagaceae; genus Scilla; species Scilla litardierei. The sequence continues at coordinate 96,531,360 of CM061138.1, read as the reverse complement.
TAGTCGACTAATGACTCCAATATGTCAGTTTAGCCACGTTTAACTTTGTTTTGACATGAAACACACTTAATATACATATTAGTAGCCATGATACTTGGTTGACATCGTCAAAATCAAAGTTTTGACCTAGTTATTGGGCTAACTAGTCCAACGATCTTCTCCTTTTTTATGCTAGCAAACAAGTATAGAAAATTGAGATACACAAATATAGAGCTATGTCAAAACAAATGCACATGATCATAAACATAGTACAATGCTCCACATATCTACGTGCTCTCATGAATTTTGTGATAAGCTCCTAAGTCCATGCATCTCAACTCCCTAACTCTCTCTATCGTGCTTCCCTAAATTAATGCATCAATTTTCTATCTCTCGTCCCCCGTTTGACATCAATCTCTCCCCCTTTTGATATCAATCGAAAAAAGATATTCATGAGCAAGAAAATACCATCAACTCCATTGAAATTGGTAAGCATAATGCATGAAACAATATTAGCATACCGAAAAAACACTAGATTGATAATGACATTCATATTAAAGTGTATTCCCCACGAACTCAAAGCATGCATATTATCATGACCATCAAAAGCATACCAACATTCCTCAAAAGTAAACCGTAGATATTATCAGATTCCTTACTTGAATCATTAGTACATACTTAGTGGACCAAAAAATCAAACCCATAAATTGTCTTATACAAATTGTCTATATTAATCTCTTTGGAATAATTATCAGGCATAATGAGAATTGACTAGAAATTCAAGCATGACAAGCAAATGACTGGAAATGAGAATTGAGGCCCGTCTTAATGGTAAAAACAAAGAAAAAGTAGAACATTACTAGCAATTTAAAAACGATGAAAACTATCTAGAGTCCAACTGCATCCAAACCCGACGGGCAAGGATTTTTGACACGACCACTTGTAATTTAGAGCACTCTTTTCCTTCTCGACTACATCAAGCCAAACCCAGATTTTGCAAAGCACATATTTGCAAAAACAAAGTTTATCGAGCACTAACATGTACGACATCAGGAGTTGGTGTGATCTTGGGATGCAAGGACTAGCGCAGCTTCCCTGTCTCGTGGGAACACAATAAAACCTGGACTTTAAATACAAGGAAGCCAATAGGGCTGCAGTTTATAATTTGGCAGCAGATCCAGTCTCCAGTATATTACATTTCTATCAATTTAGATGCTTCTCATATCGTTATGAGTCCAGAACTCACCATGAAGTTGGAACACGATAACTAATCCATATGTTGCCTTCTGTCAATGCTGGATTTGCTGAGGATAAAGACACCAAGAACGATGAGGGCAGCACCTGCAAACCACTGATAATCCACATGCACATTGCATCAAAAGTTTCAATATCGCATCCTCGTCAATTAAATGTACAACATGAACAAATTGCACGAAATTATTGTGTAGCGTTTTGAATGGCCATCACCCAAGCATAAAGACCGTGTATATCATGTGTTTATGTCACTTTTTTCCTTCCATGTTTCTAGTATACGCTCGAGATGCATATGCCAAATATAGTAGCATTACATTCGGGGAAAATAAAATGTAGATGATGTCAAGGGCTCACAGTGACAGACAACATAAAACATGACGGACAAAAATGAATGTCGTCGATTTACCTGTTAAGGTCAATTAACTTGGTTTAGTAACAGATACATGAGCAGACTCTCACTTTGTCGTCTTCCTGCAAGGATGACAAATGGGATTCCTCTGAAGCGGTTTGCAGACTATTGGTGATTTATCATTACTAACTTAAAAACAAGTCTTTTAACACATAAGCTGCATATAGCATGGCTTTCTGTCTTGTATTTTCTGGCGTTGATCAGATAGCATGCCGCTGTAAAACAAAGAAAAATTGACCGGATAAGCATTCCTGAAAGTAACCATTGTTTCAGAATGCTTCAAATGGATAGGTTTTACCTTCTTTCATTAGATTTTGAGGTTTCAAGCATCGGTATAGTTTCAATGCAAACATCCTATATACAAATGTATCAATGGATGTATTCTTCAGTTTTCATCACTAATATGTACATCATGTTACATCCATATGCAACCTATAGAATTGTTACTAGATTTATCTTTATGTAAGTTGGCATCTGCAACCAGTCTATATATAATGTGTGTTGTGATTATTTTAAATTTGATTAAGTTTCTCTTTTAGTATCTCTATCTATTTAGTCGTGCATGTCATTTAAAGTGTTATACTGATCTTAAAATCCTCTTTATAAATTATTTTAAAAATCTTAATCAATTGATTCAGATTATCATAACTGATCTTTAGTATATTTTATATAGTTCAGATTTTTCCTAACTTTTCTCTTCACATTTTCCCTAATTGTTCTCCTCATGTAACATGAGTTATTACGACACTTTGGATTTTGCTCATCACGTAACATGAGTTGTTACTCATGTTCCTAGATGGACTGTTAGAAGAGTCTCTGTAAATAGCTCTTTCTCTATTCTGGTAGCATCATCAAAAATTTCTTCTTTGTATAAAATTCTGCCCTTACAATCTTTTCTTAATTTGTTCTTTTTCTATAAGCCACCAAAGCTCTTATATTCAACTCATCTACTTTCCGTAGCCTTGCAATTGAGGAGACAGTTGTTTGTATCTTGGGAGTGTTTCGCCATCATCAAACTCAACACGGAAGGGGGCGTAGCTCTCTTAGGACAGTGATTGCACAACTTGATTCCTGGCCAACTATTATCCCTCTCTCATTTATTTAATAGTTTAGAATTTTGATTTGGTTTTTTTATTTGAAATCATTGCATAGAATTCATTTTATTGTTATTCCTATTTTTTCCAACAATATGTACATGCATTATGTGTGTATGCTGCACTATCACAATTTCATGTAGAAGAGAACTACCCCTCACTGAACATAGGTTATCAATCTTCCTTTCTAAATGTTATATGAAGTTTTGGTATGTTTGGTATGTTTTATCAGCATGTTATTGGCCAACACTGGACTGAGATATATAATCATGCCAGCACATTGCTCTAACACTTCTTAAAGTTTTAAATTTATATTTTTCATTCATTTATTAAACTCCACTAAGTTCATATACAAAATGTTGGATTTGTCTGCCTACATTACACAAATACTTCTATCTCAAAGTTGTGTCATGTCGGAAACTGATAGGATCCACTAGGGCTTTGATGGTAAAAATAGGATTTTTATGGTGAAAGATGGAATTTTTAGATGAAAGGTGGGATCTTTATGGGTGAAGAGGGGGGGTTTTTTTTTTTTTTGGGGGGGGGGGGGGCAGAGATATTTTTATTAAAGATGAACTGAAATAAAGATTGATTGATTACACTTAAAGGGGGTAATCACCCTCCCAGGACGTCGATTTATAGGGGACGTCCGCACCCTCCCTAAATCGAGGAACGTTCCCCTCACAATTATCAAAACAACTCTCAATTTTCGCATATTATGGCCGGCTAGCCTCCCCTCCTATTTATAATAATACTAACTAAAAGTCTAATTAGCACAATACCCCTACAATAATAAAATAACACAAAACACAATAAAATAGGCCCCAAGTGGACCGGATCCCCAAGTGGGCCAGATCTAACATTATTACACCCCCGAAAATCCACCTTGTCCTCAAGGTGGTGCATGAAGTCCATGGATAGTGCTGCTCCAAGCGGGTCGCCAAGGTCCTCCTTTTGCTGACGGACTGCGAGAAGTGAAGCCACTCCAACCATCTCCTTCCTGTAAATTTCCTTCCTGTGCATATCGATATCTCTCCATCAAGCAGTTCTTGAGCTCTTCCCACAAACGTATAGGACGTCTCTGTTCCCTCTACTGTAACCAATAGAGTTCCTCTCCTTTGAGACAGACGCATGTCACCTCCAGTTTTTGTCTCTCCGTCAGACGTGCCTCCGCAAAGAATCTCTCAGCTCGATAGATCCAGCCAAAAGGATCACCCCCATCAAACAATGGTCTTTTCAGTCTTCTCACTCTGCCTTCAGCCACAAGTCGCTCCTGATCCACTCGTCCTCCTGCCTGTCCATAGTCAGGGAGAGTGTAATAATTGTCATGTCGTACCTCCATGCGTCTCACATCGCCCCTCCTAGGGATGTCGCCTCTGTCGACATTGCCTCCCGAATCATGCTCACTCCGAGCATAGTCATCAACATTCTCCCCAAAGCCTGTATCCTCGTCACAATCGGTCTGAATTTCCTCGTATGTTGGAAGTACTTTGCGTCGTCGCCTTTCTGCCGCATACCGAGGCCCATGAAGTCCCGGAACCTCCTCCACATCATCCTCAGGCCTCGAAAGAAGCCCAAATTTGTCATCGAAGTCTCGGCGGGTTCCCTGCAGTTCCGGGGTCCCGGGTCATCCTTCCAAGGCTCAAGGCGTCTCCGGCGGCCTTGCACCGGCATTGCAGAGTCCCTGCAGTGGTCTACAGAGGCCGGCAAAATCTGCAGTGGGCTGCGGGCCCACTGCAGGACCCCCAAGTGGGCCGGATCTAACAGAAACATGTTGAATCCTAATGTTCAACAACATATATATCATATGCATTTTTTAGACGGGTAAATTGAACCCATGTTCTATTAGCATACTAGTACTAATGCCCATTTATCTAAAAAAACAAGCATAAAGTAGCCTTGAAAATTAGCAGAAAGTATATTAAAAGTATATTTGATCTATTGGTATAGAAGGTACTAAAACACATGGATAGTTTAGGTTAATTCTTTAAATTAGGGGTTATTAGTACCCTCTATGCCAATAGAACAAGGGCAGTTTGTGCAATGTGCCTTTTAGTATTTGCCACATGTTCGAATTTGTGTCGGATAGCCATATCTGTCTTGAACATGCACAAATCACATGCAAACTAGGGTGCAAATTTGATATTGGGGGTTTTCAGGGTATTGTTCAATGTTGTGACGTCACTATTAATTGCAGAGGCCAACATATGCAACATCCGTCTCACCAACCTCATAACATCCGTCTCACCAACCTCATCCTTGGTAATCCTAACATGATAGTAGGTGCCTCTGAAATCCAGGGGCTAAACCAAAGTTAAGACAACGACATGCCATCTCTCCATTGTGTATGCCCACTGCCTTGTGATGATGCAATTAAAAGAATAAAGTGAAAGGTGTTAAATTATATATTATTCCATCAGATAGTCCGGAGAAGTTCAAATATAGTGAGATATCATGAATCTATTTCTTATCGCAGAGGACCGTCCTTGGAGGCAGTTTGAAAATGATGAGATTCAGGGGGGAAATTCCATCTCATCTAAAAAAAATCTTGAAACAAATCTTACTGCCTCTAGATTCAGGAAGGAAAACTACCATTTTCATAGTGGCACTAGAGCCCCATAGACAAGAAAATAAAATATGATGGTTGTGTGAGCCCTTTCATTTTTTGTTGCTTACCAATAAGAAAAAGAATCATATTGGCATGCGTGACATAAGTGACTAATTGGTTACTTCAGAATAAAGAGAATAAGGTTTCCTTCGCTGCAATATTCTTTTACCAGCAAGAAAATTCAAGATCTATACTAAGGAAGATGCCTAAGACTCTGTTGGGTAACTGCTGGATGAAGTTGCGGCTGGTGCTTAATTATAATGATATCGGAGCTCTAAAATCCTTGGATGATCAACCTACAAGTAGATAACAAATAAAAAATTGACATCCAAATCGCCGATCATCCAGGGGCAGAAAGGGTTTAGTATATTTATATTGATAGTTGGGACCATAATATTAATACTAGTCAAACCACTCGAAGATAAAGTCAATTAAATTGGTACTCTAGTCTCATAAGTCAAGGCCTCTCCTAAGGATGTGTGGATAAGATTAAAAATTGATTAGGTGCTGACAGATAAATACTATAATGTAAAAGTTGATGAATATGATAAGACCATATGTCATGTATACATACTATAAAGATGCAAAACAATTGTGAACAAATCTATGTGTGACATAAATTACTCATTTTCTCAACAAATGATCAACATGAGTTTTACCATGCAAACGGCAAGAAGGTAAGAAACATGATCATATAGCACAACTAATTATTGTGAGAGGATTTGGCTATTAGAGAAATTTACTGTTTATGGCCAAAGTAACGTACTAGCATCCTTGCAATTGGTGCAAATACTTCTTCATAGTTAACTCCTTGCTGGCGCCTTTCATCACCAATCCTGTCTTGTGCTTCTCCATCTTTCCTTCTTGATTGGTATTCATTTTGTACACCCATTTGACTCCAATGGATTTGAGTCTTTCTGGTAGAGTCGTGAGCTCATATGTGTCATTCTTCTTGATTGCATTAATCTACTCATCCATGGATTTTCTCACTGTGTCTTCTTGTGCAACTTCTTCATAGGCCACTAGATCCCATTCTGCAAGCAAGTAGAATGGTGTGAAATCTTCCATCATCTCGATAGGTTTTATATCATCAAACAAATCTATGTGAATTCTCATCCTCCTTGGTGCTCTTCCCGAAAAGCTGCCTTCACTTGAATTAGGAGGTGTTGATGTTGATGCCAACGTCGATGGAGCTACACTATTTGGTGGGCTTTGGTGGATCATTTGCGTCCTGAAATTCATCATCTTTGTCATTAAAGAACATCATATTTATGCTCTTTTCTCCATCACTCCACAACTACTGATCTTCGTCAAACTCATCTCTGGATATAATCAACTTCTTGGTGATTGGATGGCACAGTTTGTATGCTTTTGTTCTCTTTACATGGCCGATGAAGATGCATTTCTTGCTTCAATTTTTGAGCTTCTTTCTTCTTTACCCCAGGATATGTGCAAATGAGCAGACTCGAATGCATTCGGAGGTTAACGCTTGGCTTGATCCGACATCTCTAGTGGTGGCTTGAATTTACCGTGTGTTGTTAGGCAACGATTGAGTAGATATACAATACAATTCACAGCTTATGCCCAAAAGCTCTTCGACAGGTATTTGCTTTTAAGCATTTTCTGGCCAAGTTAAGAATCATACAATCATTTCGCTCTGTTATACCATTTTACTATGGTGTGTAAACAACACTGAATTGAAGAACGATCATGATCTTCTTATTGAAGTATGTGAATGCCTTTAAGTTATACTCTCCACCTTGATCTGATCAAAGCACCTTAATGTAGTGCCCCGATTTATTTATCCACCATCTCTTTGAATTCTTTGAATTACTCTAGAGCCTCTGATTTCTATTATAAATATAGATCCAAGTTTTTCTCTTATAAATCATCACTAATTATCAGGAAATACATGTTTCCTTCAAGCAAAATAACTTCAACTCAGCATGATATATCGGAAAGGATAAACTCTAATGACTTTGTTGCCGATCTTAACTTTTTAACTACAATACTTTTCTGGTGTTGATTTCCCTTCATGCAACCTGCACACAATTAACTTAGGTAAGTGATTTGTGGTCGGCCTTTAACCATCTTCTCTCTTCAAAAGAGATTCATGTCATTGGATGTTATTGGCCTAGCTAGCCCACTAACTAAGTCACGCATTTAATTTTGATAATGACAAACAAGTCATGTGCTACTAATATGTTTGTTTATTGACTTTGAGATGAAAACAAGCCTACATTAACCAAAGGACAATTTCCTAATTTCTACATCATTCAACTTGCCCTAAATATGCTCAAAGATCATGGTAATTCTCCATGAATTATAGCTATAAATGATGGCCAAAAATCAAGTAGAAGATGGAGGGGCATTTTGGTAATTCTACATTGGTCAAACATCTTCTACAAAGTCAAAGAAAGAAGGAGAAGATAATTTGAGCAAAGACTTAGTCAAACTATCTCTAGAAAGTAAAATCATGAAGGAAGAGAAGTTCATGATGTTTGGGGTGATCACTAGAGTCCTAGTGCAAGTGGGATTCAAATAGTTCATGTGCACAAACAACTCTAATTGGCTACTAGAGTTAATGTGCAACATAAAGTTTGAGTTCTACTAAGATTCATATACATATTAAACACAAATAGTTTAAATTAATCATGGAATAATCTAAGTTCAATTCACCATGAAGATTGGAAGTTTGACTAGTCAAAGTTTGGATTCAAAAAAGTGTTCTATCTCAAAGAGGAGTTTAATTGCTACTAGAACTTCCATCTCAAAGAGGAGTTTGGTTGCTACTAAGACTTGGGTTCTATCAAGAATTCTAGTGCTACTAAGACTTGGGATTTCTCCTATTTAAACCCCTCATGTGCAAGCCTAAACCCCTAAGGAGAGACATATTTCTACAAAGCTAATCCCCAAAACCCTAGCCGGCCATATTCCCTATCAAGCCTTCATCAATGGCCGGCCATAGCATCTCTCCAATTAGCAAATCATTAAAGATCATCAAACCAAAGTTATTGGAGAAGAAGCAACATCATCAAGCTCTACATTAGTATGTTTCCTCATCCTCAAGCATCCAAGCTATCATCAAGCTCCAAGTGTTCCATGCATAAAAGCAACCTTCAATGTCATCTTCACATAAGCTAAGGCCATACCATCATCAAGTCACTCACGGCAAGGAGATCCCCAAACAACCCTAGGCCAAAGCTTCAAGCATCCAAGCTCTCAAGCATATAGCCGAAAGTTCATTGATCAAGAAGATCAAGCATCAAGCCACAAGCTCCTTCTCCTTACTGCAAGTCCAAGTTCCTTAATAGCATCCAAATCTGTCTTCTCTTATTTTTCAGTCAAAGAGAACGATCTCACGATTGCAACAGATATTTTTGTGGATTTTTCTGAGCTCGGAGCTATTTTCTATATTTTCTGAAAGACAGTTGCCGACTGCTTTACGCACAGACCGCAACTCACGCACGCACCCAGCGGTCGATTCCGACTGAGCAAAAGCACTGAATTCCATGAGCCTGACTCGTGATTCCGACGAGCCAAAACGGATCGTTGTATGCACAGATAGCTACAGATTGATTTGAGCTACGAACTTCAAAGAACCATAACGTTTGATCTAGAGCTCCGATTTGCGAACCGTTTGCGCCGACATGATCACGATCTCGCATACTATGCTACGGTGATAACTCTCTAATTTATTACTTCAGGTTTAGATCATTTAGATTTATATTTTGTGTGAGATTGTATTATTGAAAAACTTCACTCAGGAGTTATCATTGAGCGTTATATTCTCTGAATTATTTTGTATGGTTCGATTCGATCACCACCTGTATGTATGGTTAGGACGGTCGATCACCACCCGAAAGTGTGACCAAGTTATGTTTGAGTGTGTCAAAAAGGGTTAAATCCTATAGGTTGAGGTCTAAGAGTAGGTAAGGAGTCAGCTCCGTTAAAATATGTGATTGTGTGCACTCTGATATATATTTTTTTGTGTGCTAAATTTTTAATTTGTGGCGTACAACCTATTCCCCCCCTCTATGGTGTTTTTCAATTAGTATCAGAGCGGGATTCTTTTTAGACTCACAGCCTAGTTAAATCTCGATCATTACTATGGCACATAGTCAAAACACATCACACACTATCACAGATCATTCACAAGTACCTATGAATTTTTTTTGATACTTCGATTTCTTCTTGCAGGTACTATGAATGCTTTAAAGACAGAAGGTGATGAAGAGATCGGTACTCTTACGCTAAAATTCAGAAAATTCTTGATGAATAACAAAAGGAAATTTGGCAATGTATGGGGTAAAGAGGATGAAAGAAGAGAACACAATACCACTATGTTTTCGGTGCAACAAGAAAGGTCATATGAAAACCAATTGTCCCCTCTTCTAAAGAACAAAGGGAAGAGAAAAGACATTCATGGAGGCAAGAAGAAATCTGAAAGGAGGCTAGCCACATGGAGAGCAAGCAATGCAAATGAGCTCTCTTCTTATGATAATGTAAAGAACGACGGTGGCACATGCTTCATGGCGGGATGCGACAAGGTAAAATCTAAACTCTTCTCTATTGAGGGTCATAGCTATAGTGAAGATATGTTTACTGACATGGAAGATGATTATGAATATCTAGTATAACTCTTTAAAGACTTGTCACCTAAATTTGTTATGCTTAAAAAATTACGTGATTCATTACAAGAACGTGTCGCTACTAATCATGAAAATGAAGAGTGATTTACTAAATGGCAGAAATCAAAAGAGATTATTGATAACATTGATGAAACCGCCCTAAAGGCCAAGACTTTAGAATTAAAGGATGCTAATAAAAAATTAGCTAAGTTTGAACTTGTAAATTCTAATTTGGCTAAAGACTTAAAGATTCTGAGATTAAAGTTTTAAATCAAAAGGTTTCTAACTACGAAGGAAGAAAAATTAAAAGAGCTTTAAAAAGTAAGTTCTAACTTAATAAAAGAGAAGAACATAGCTAGTGAATTAGATATGAGCAAAAAAGAGAAAATTATGAGACTAATATTAAAGAACTAGAAAACGAGAATCATAATCTTAATAACACTATAAAGAAATTCACTAGCACTCAAAAGAGCTTTAAAGAGATGTTAGATGGGCTTAATATAATTCTAGATAACATGGCCTAGGTTATAAAGGAAGCAAGCTACCAAAAAGCCTAGGAAACCCATGAATAAGATATTTTCTAGACACATAAGCTTCCCATCTAGTACACATCATGTGAACATGTCTTCATCTTGTAATAGGCACTCCAATGTTTCATACTTGTATTGTAATAAGAGATGGCATGTTTCCTCATATTTATCCGAAAATTTTTATGTAGATTCCAAAACATCATATAAAGTAAAGCAAATCATCCGCTAACACTTCCAGATCAAAAAAATGGATACCAAATGTGCATCTTCTCTTGCAGGTGCATTAAGAGGATTCGGGTGATATCCTATATTGTGTTGGTGCAAATGGTAAAATATTTGATGGATCAAAAGATTCTTATTGAATCATGGATTTTTGATGTCGACAAATGAAGGTGAAGATGAAAATCCATGTGGCAAGATATATTTTATCTTCATAACATATTTATTTTGATGATGACATCTGGGGCACTTCATATGTTGCATGGGCATATACGTGAGTCATTGACATCGTCATTTGGATCCTCATACATGTTTATCATTGATGTAGTTGAAATTTTGATGAGCTATATAATATGAAATTTGTTAGAAATATTAAAAACATTAAATATGATTTTGATAATGACATTTTATATTAATGAAGAATCCACATACTCAAATCATGTATGATTGATTGTTCATTATAATCGTGCCAAATTGTTTAAATTTTTGAGTTGATATAGTCATGTAACTTATAGAAATTTGTTGGATAATGTTTAGGCTCTAAAACATTTAACTCTTTTTTATTGGCTTTACACTTATGTGTGTGTGTGTGATTCTTTTTGGATGAATTAAGTAGTAAGAGTCGAATAAGTAGATGCCTTCATGTGCCACTATTTTGAGACAACATAGAAAAAGAAAAAGAAAAAAATAAAGAGACATATTGGCAAAATTTGTCCAAAGAAAATGAAAATGTAAAAGAGAATGAAAATATGAAAATATTTTTTATACCAGCGGCTAGTAACTGGATTTCAGGAGTTTGTTGTGCAATGTGTATGACATATGGTAGATGAAGTAACCACTTAGTGCACCTCAACTCCAAAGGACCCGAAATTTAACATCATGGTATCCTATGTTGGTTGTCTCCCTACATCATGCTTGAACGTTTATTCCAAAAAGATGAATATAGCAAAATTCGTTTAAGACAATTTATGGTTTTGATTTTTCAGTTCTCTAAGCATGAATCAATGAGTCAAGTTATTTAATAATTTTTTCTTTTTATATTTGAGCAATGACCGTATGCTTTTAATGTTCATGAAGTTGTGTATGTTTAAGTTAGTGAAGAGTAAACATTAATATGAAAGTCATTGTTAATGTCGCGTTTCTTGGATATGCGAATATTATTTCATGTCTTTTGCTTAAAAAATTTCAATGAAGTTGATATTTTCATGCTTATGTTTATCCTTTTCGATTAATGTCAAAAGGGGAGAGAGAAGAAAATTGAATATTAAAAAGCGCTGCATGAAGTTAAGGGGGGAGCATTGAGCATTGTGTTGCAAGAAGAAGAGATAGAAAACTTTGAGATATACATGCTTATACTTTTTGCATGATGTCAAAAGGAGGAGAGAAAAAAATTGAGATATGCATGGACTTCGGGGGAGTATGTCAAAATATTCATGACACCAAATAAATAGGGGGAGCATTTATCATGTCCATGATCATGTGCATATTTTGACATAGCCCTATATTTGTTTTTATCTCAATTTTCTATACTTGTTTGCCATCATTAAAAAAATAGGGAGATTGTTGGCCCCTATATTTGTTTTTCTCAATTTTCTATACTTGTTTGTTATCATCAAAAGGGGAAATTGTTGACCTAGTTAGCCCACTAACTAGGTCACACATTTAATTTTGTTGATAACAAACAAGTCATGTACTACTAATATGTTTATTTAGTGACTTTTTGATAAAAACAAGCACACATTGACCAAAGGACAATTTCCTAATTTCTACATCATTCAACTTGCCCTAAAGATGCTCAAAGATCATTATACATTGCCAAAGCACGTCATGATAATTCTCCATGAATTATAGCTTCAAATGATGGCCAAAAATCGAGTAGAAGATGGAGGGGCATTTTGCTAATTCTACATTAGTCAAACATCTTCTATAAAGTCAAAGAAAGAGTGAGAAGATAATTTGAGTAAAGACTTGGTCAAACTATATCTAGAAAGTAAAATCATGAAGGAAGATGAGTTCATAAAGGATTGCATGTTTGGGTTGATTACTAGAGTCATAGTGCAAGTGGGATTTAAAGAGTTCATATGCACAAACAACTCTAGTTGGCTTCTAGAGTTAATGTGCAACATAAATTTTGAGTTCTACTAAGATTCATGTGCATTTTAAACACAGAGTTCAAATTAATCATGGAATAATCTAAGTTCAATGCACCATGAAGATTGGGAGTTTGACTAGTCAAAGTTTGGATTCAAAAAGGAGTTCTACCTCAAAGAGGAGTTTGATTGCTACTAGAACTTCCATCTCAAAGAGTAGTTTGGTTGCTACTAAGACTTGGGTTTTATCAAGAATTCTAGTGCTATTATGACTTGGGATTTCTCCTATTTAAACCTCTCATATGCAAGCCTAAACCCCTAAGGAGAGAAATATTTCTACAAAGCTAATCCCGAAAACCTTAGCCGGCCATATTCCCTATCAAGCCTTCATCAATGGCCGGCCATAGCATCTCTCCATTTAGCAATCATTGAAGATCATCAAGCCAAAGTTATTGGAGAAGAAGCAACATCATCAAGCTCTACATTAGTGGGCTTCCTCCTCATCCTCAAGCATCCAAGCTATCATCAAGCTCCAAGTGTTACATGCATAAAAGCAAGCTTTAATGTCATCTTCCCGCAAGCTAAGGCATTACCATCATCAAATCACTCATGGCAAGGAGATCCCCAAATAACCCTAGGCCAAAGCTTCAAGCATCCAAGCTCTCAAGCATATAGCCGAAAGTTCATTGATCAAGAAGATCAAGCATCAATCCACAAGCTCCTTCTCCTTACTGCAAGTCCAAGTCCCTTAAGAACATCCAAATCTGTCTTCTCTTAGTTTTCAGTCAAAGAGAACGATCTCACGATTGCAACAAATATTTTTGTGGATTTTTCTGAGCTCGGCGCTATTTTCTATATTTCTGGAAGACATGACAACGGAGCTGCCGACTGCTTTACGCACAGACCGCAACTCACGCACGCACCCAGCGACCAATTCCAACCGAGCAGAAGCACTGAATTCCACGAGCCTGACTCGTGATTCCGACGAGCCAGAACTGATTGCTTTACGCACAGACAGCTGCAGATTGATTTGAGCTACGAACTTCAAAGAGCCATAACTTTTGATCCAGTGCTCTAATTTGCGAACCATTTGTGCCGACACGATCACAATCTCGCATACTACGCTACGGTGATATCTCTCTGATTTATTATTTCAATTTTAGATCAGTTAGATTTATATTTTGTGTGAGATTGTATTATAGAATAACTTCACTCGGGAGTTATCATTGAGCGTATATTCTCTGAATTATTTCTTACGGTTCGATCACCACCCGAAAGTGTGGTCAGGACGGTTCGATCACCACCTGAAAGTGTAACCAGGTTGTAACGGTTTGGTCACCACTCGAAAGTGTGGTCAGGTTCTTTTTTATTGTATCAAAAAGGGTTAAATCCTATGGGTTGAGGTCGAAGAGTAGGCGGGGTGCCAGCTTTGTTAAAATCTATGATTGTGTGTACTCTGATATATTCCGTTGTGTGATAAATTTTTAATGTGTACCATACACATTATTCACCCCCTTCTAAGGTATTTTTCAAATGTTAAATACCTAAATCATAGGGCCAAAGCTAAGATTTATCTTTTTAACAGACTTAGTCACTTCATATAATTAACATGAATTTTTAAGGTAAACAACCTATTTTCTAAACATGTGCACCTTTGCAATAACTTCATTTTTATTCTTGTTAGCGAGAGCAAGATCTTTGATATGAATATTGTAACCTTTTAAAAAGGTTATCCAAGATGCAAACTATTGTTGCACAATGCTGGAACATAGTAAACATAGATATGTACCTGTTTTCTCCATACTTTGTCTTAAACATTATCGTATCTTTGTGTTGGATCTGAATCTTTGATTTGTCTCTAAATGTAACTTCGTTATTCAATTTAGAAGGATAAGAAAATAGATAATGTAGGGAGGCAAAATTATTTTGATAAAAGAGAATGATCACAATAAACTTTATTCTCTTAATATTAATATATAATTTTGTTCATATCACTCTTAACTTCAGCCAATTATATTTCCAATATGAAGATTTCAACCAATTACATTTCCAATACACTACTATGTTCCTTACTATCTAAACCTCAAACTACAATCCTTTATACAAACCAACCAACACGCTTGTAACTCAAACTATCACCTAAATGCCTTTATTTATTTTTAACTTCACCATCCATCATGTTTTTACAATCCTTTATACAAACCAACCAACACACTTGTAAATTAAACCAAGGTTTTAGGTCTCGGTTTCGGTCTCGGTATCGTTCCTCCCAAAATTTAGGTATCGGTATCGGTATCGTCCGTTTCAGTGGTTTCGGAAGCAAGTTTCGGCATCGTCTATATCAACTTATTTCCAAGTTTACTCTACGCACATACAACTTATTTCCAAGTTTGCTGTTACAAAAAAGAGTTGTTTTGAGCACCACCATTTTACTATGCGCACATACAACTTATTTCCAAGTTTGTTGTTACAAAAGAGAGAGTTGCTTTGAACACCACCATTTTACTCTACGCACATACAACTTATTTACAAGTTTGCAAAGTGGAGAGTTGCTTTGCACACCACCGTTTTACTCTGCACACAAACCACTTATTTACAAGTTTACCATCTCAAAATATCTAACCCATTCCCCCTTTTCAACAGCAACACCCCCATTTCTCTCTTTGCTCTCTCTCCCCCCTAACAATGTTTTCGATGGGTGACGTATGGCGACCAGCGGGCGGCGGGAGGGCGGGAGGGCGGCGACGGGGGGCGGGCTGGAGACGACAGGTGAGTCCTCCCCCTCTCTTCTTCCTATTCCTCTTCCTCTTCCTTTTCTTCTTCTTTTTTTCTTTTTTTGGCTTTTCTTCTTCTCGTCCTCTTTTTTTTGCTGTAGGTCGCCAGTAGCGGTCGGTACCGGCCGAAACTGACCGGTTCCTGCCGGTTCCTGCCGATACCGAGAAAGGCGGATGGTTTCGGACCGGTCCCCTCCGAGACCGATCCGAAACGGCCGAAACCTTACAGTTTCGGCCGAAACCTTAAACCGTGGATTAAACTATCACCTACCTGCCTTTATTTTTTTTAACTTCGCCATTCAACATGTTTTTCACCATGCATCATGTTTTTCAAGTTGAATGAAGTAGATGTTTCAATTATGCTACCTATTAAACTTAACCTGACGAATATTATGTAAGCAGCTAAACAAATTTAGATTCTAACACTCCCCTCAAATTTGTTTGCTCATTTTCAATCTTCTCCTAAGTTTCTCGAAGATTTCTATCTCAATAACTTGCTCCTCTGTCTATGTAGTTTCTTCATGTTGATGGTGTAACCTTTTCATCCAATTCCTGAGCCATATTGTCTGACATGTACATATAGAAGTGTTGGGGTTGGCTCTAAAACTCCTTATTATAACTATGTGTCATAGTGGGGGTATATTTGTACTTTCTTGTATTCCTAAGAAGACAATATAAATAGTCTCTTAACTCTAGGGGTTTTTATATAGAGAGAAAAATAACCTAAAGAGAAAGGATGCTTGGGAAGAGAGAGGACGTTGGAGAATGAGAAACAAAGGTTGAGGATTTATATCTTAAATCCTTGTAAAGTGCTTTGGAAACTTCTAATAAAGCTTGGTATTCCTTCTCCACATCTTGTTCTTTATTTTTGGCTTGTTCTTTCTCTTTTGTCTTGGATATTGTTGTTTTTGGTTCTTTGAAAAGGTCGGTGGAATCAACAATTGGTATCAAAGCTTGGGTTTATCGTTATTGCTACTCATTTGAAGCATTTTAGGTGAAGAAATTTCGTCAATTTTCGGGTTTGTGAGTTGCGAAATTTTTGGTGCACACAAGGTGTTTGACAAATGCCATCTATGTGAACTTCTACTTCCAGTCGGGTTAAGTTTAAGGTGGCAAAATTTGTTGGTCGTATCAACTTCAGATTATGGCTAATAAGGGTAAGGAATGTTTTTATACAACAAGAACTCAAGGTTGCTTTGTTGGGGAAGACAAAGAAGCCGGTTGCTTTGTTGGGGAAGCCAAAGAAGCCGGAGAAGATCGATGATGAAGAATGGGCTGATCTAGATGAAAGGACGGTGAGCACAATTCAATTGTATCTCTCGGATGATGTTTTGTATAACGTTAGTGAAGAGGAAACGGCAAAGGATCTATGGGAAAAGCTTGAGAAGCTTTACATGAGGAAGTCTTTATCAAACAAGCTACACTTGAAGAAGCAACTCTATGTTTTGAAGATGGAAGAGGACATGTGTTGAAACATATGAATATCTTCAATAGGATTATTTGTGACCTCTTGAGGTTTGATGTGAAGTTTGATGATGAAGACAAGTCTCTTTTGTTGTTGAGTTCTCTTCCGGACTCTCATGACCACTTGGTTACTACTCTATTGTATGGGAAAGAGACTCTCAAGTTTGAAGAGGTGACCTACGATATTATCTCGAATGCCGCAAGGAAAAGATTCTCGAAGGGTGATTCCAATGTGGAAGGTCTCCTAGTCAAAGGGGAATCGAGTGATAGACATAGAAGCAAAGAAAGAACCAAAAGCAAGACATATAACTCCCGGTCCAAGTCAAGGATCAAGAAAGATGTTGCATGCTACTATTGCAATGTCAAAGGGCACTTCAAGAGAGATTGCAAGGCGTATTTAGCACAAAGGGAGAAGCGGTCGAAGGATGATTCGGCTAGTGTGGCTTCCGAAGGTGAAGTGAAACCTCTCCGTCTCTCAAGGTAAATCCTCAAATGCATAGATTTTAGATTCCGGTTGTTCTTATCATATGTGTCCAAATCGAGAATGGTTTGACACTTATGAGGTCGTTGATGGTGGTTCGGTATTGATGGGAAATGATTCACCGTGTAAGACAATTAGAATGTGAACTATAAAGATCAAAATACATGATGGCGTGGTTCGTACATTGGAAAGAGTTATACATGTGCCGGCGCTCAAGAAGAACCGTATTTCTTTGGGCATGCTTGAAGCTAAGTGATGTACTTTCAATAGAAATAATGTTAGTCTCAAAGTGTCGAAAAGGGGTCTTGGTACTAATGAAAGGTACAAGAGTAGGCAACAATCTCTACAAGCTTGTGGGTGACACTATTTTGGGTGGAGCCTCAATCTCCACAATGGAAAAAGAGGACGATTATGATGAATGTAGATTGTGGCATATGTGGTTGGGACACATGAATGAGAAAGGCATGCGTGAACTTCACAAGAGGAATTTGTTGAAGGGAATGAAGACATGCAAGTTCGACTTATGCAAGTTTTGTTTGGCGGGCAAACAAATAAAGGTGTCTTTCAATACTACAAAGGTAGAATGCAAGAGCAAAGGCATTTTTGACTACATTCACTCCGATGTGTGGGGGACCGAGCCCGGTTATGTCAAAAGGTGGAGCTTCCTACTTTGTGACATTCATTGATGACTTCTCAATGAAAGTTTAGGTGTATTTTATGAAGCAGAAGTCTGAGATCTTCTCTAATTTCAAGGAGTGGAAAGCAAAAGTTGAAAACCACATAGGAAGAAAAGTGAAGTACTTAAAAGTGACAATGTGGGTGAATACCGAGATAGAAAGTTTTTACAATTTTGTAAAGATGAAGGGATTAAGATGCATTTCACCTAGCAAAGAATCATAAACAAAAAGGCATAGCCGAGAGGATGAATAGAACCCTCATGGAGAGAGCTAGATGCATGAGGCTTCATTTGGGGTTGCCAAAATCTTTTTGGGCGGAGGCAATTAACCATGCATGTTATGTGGTGAATAGATCACCTTAAAATGCTCTTAACCTCAAGGTGGCCGAAGAGCTATAGAGTGGCAAGGAAGTGGACTATACTCTTCTAGAGGTGTTTGGGTGCCCGACGTATACACATGTTCCACATGATGAAAAGTCAAAGCTTGATGCCAAGTCACATAAATGCATTTTTCTCGATTTTGAAAAAGAAGTGAAAGGGTACAAGCTTTGGGATCCGGTAAATCGGAAGAAATAGGCTAGAATAGATGTGGTCTTTGATGAAGCTTCTATGCTATCAAGGGATCTTGAAGATGAACAAGATGGTGATGGCAAAGGAAATAAAGTGGTCGAAGAAGTCTCATTCGAATTGGATGACTTGGTAAGAACTCAAACTTCACAATGGAAAGAGGGGAGTTTAAGCCATGTTCCGAATCAAGAGAGCCCCCAAGAAGAGCCATATAGCATTGCTCAATGGAGTGTGAAAAGGACCACAAAGCCACCTAATAGTCTTGGATGGGAGCAAGCGGAAGAGGCGCATTATGCTCTTACCATTAGCGGTGGTGAGACCGGTTCATTTCAAGAGGCTATAGATTCACATGAGAGTGGCGAATGGTTGGAGGCAATGGTGGATGAGATGAAATCTTTACACAAGAATTTTGTGTGGAAGTTGGTGCCTAAACCAAAGGATCGTAAATCGGTGGCTTGCAAGTGGTTCTATATGGTGAAGGAGCATTTGCATGAAAAGGAATGACCAATTTTCAAAGCAAGGTTGATGGCGAAGGGGTATTCACAAAAGGAGGGGGTAGACTATGATGAGATTTTCTCACCGGTTGTGAAGCACACTTCTATTAAGGTACTTTTGGCTATGGTGACGGAGTTCAACATGGAGCTTGAACAACTTAATGTAAAGACGGCCTTTCTTCATGGTGAGTTGGAAGAAACTATTTACATGTCACAACCGGAAGGGTTTGTAGAAGTGGATAAAAAAGACTGTGCCGATTGAAGAAGTCTCTCTATGGAATCAAGCAATCGCCAAAACAATAATACAAACGCTTCGACTCCTTCATATTGCACATTGGATACTCAAGGAGTGAGTACGATTGTTGTGTGTACTACAAGGTTCTTGATGATGGGTCCCCATCATGCTTCTTCTCTGTGGATGACATACTAATTGCATGTAAGCACATGTCAATGGTGGATGAGCTCAAATCTAAGTTGAGCCATGAGTTTGACATGAAAGACATTGGGGTGGCTACTAAGATTTTGTGCATGGAGATAAAGAGAGATAAAGATGCCGGAAAGTTGTGGTTGGCACAAAAGAGGTATGTATCTAAAGTGGTGGAAAGGTGTGATACGATGGATGCGAAACCGACAGTCACACCACTTGCTTCTCATTTTGCTTTAAGCAAAGAGCAATGTCCAAAGACGGTGGAGGAAATTGAGAAGATGAAAGCGGTACCGTATGTAAATGCGGTAGGATGCTTGATGTATGCCATGATATGCACACGGCAGGACATAGCCCAAGCGGTTGGTGTAGTTTGTAAATACATGTCAAATCCAGAAAAAGAGCATTGAAATGCAGTGAAGTGTGTTTTGATGTATTTGAAGGGCACCAAGGAGTTGGATATCATGTTTGAGAAAAAAATTGACTCAAATATTGTAGTGGGATATGTTGATGCGGATTATGCAGGATATCTCGACAAGGGGAGGTCTACTACCGGGTATATCTTCAAACTTGCTAGTAGTCCTATTTCTTGGAGGTCGGTGCTATAATCTACGACGGCATTATATACTACGGAGGACGAGTACACGGCAATCACGGAGGCTTCCAAGGAAGCCATTTGGTTGCGGGGTTTGGTAAATGAACTTGGGTTGGATCAAGAGAATATCCAAATATTCTCGGATAGTCAAAGTGCAATTTGCTTGACCAAGAATCACGTCTATCACGCAAAGACAAAACATATTGTGGTGATGTATCATAGAGTTCATGATTGGGTCGCTGATGGTGAGGTCTCTATCGACGAGAATGCGGCGGATGTATTCATCAAGCCGGTGACAAGGGAGAAGTTTAGGCATTGCCTGGACTTGCTCAACATCTCATTGTGCTAGAGATGTAGAGGAGCGCCTCTCCTCTTGAGGATGGAGGTACGGTTGTGATGGGTGGTTGGACTCGCCATGGTTGAGGTGTATGTGACACCTTGTTGATCTTCATGGGGCGTTAAGGAGTTTTCTTGCCAAGGTGTAGATTGTTGGAGTTGGCTCTAAAAACTCCTTATTGTAAAAATGTGTCTTAGTGGGAGTATATTAGTGCTTTACTTGTATCCCTAAGAAGACCATATAAATAGTCTCTTAGCTTTATGGGTTTCATATAGAAAGAAAAATAACCTAAAGAGAAAGGAGGCTAGGGAAGAGAGAGTGCTTTGGAAAAGGAGAAACAAGGGTTGAGGATTTATATCGTAAATCATTGTAAGGTGCTTTGGGAACTTCTAATAAAGCTTGGTATTCCTCTTCCGCATCTTGTTCTTTGTTTTTGGCTTGTTCTTTCTCTTTTGTATTGGATATTGTTGTGCTTGGTTCTTTGAAGAGGTCGGTTGAATCAAAAATTGGTATCGGAGCCATATTGTTATGCTTGGTGTAACCTTTCCATCCCATTCCTGAGCCATTGAGCCATATTGTCTGACATGTACATATAGAAGCTACTATGTATTTGGCTTCACAGCTTGAGAGTGTAATTGTAGTCTTGTAGATTGCTTCTTCAAAGAGAAAAATGATGTGGAGACAATGCTAAAAACATACTCGAATGTACTCATTCTTTCATGTAGGTCTGCACTAAAATCACTGTCAACATAACCAATCAATCTTAGATTTTTAACTTCAGAATAGAATAATCCTTGATCAATACTATTGTTGACATACCTTAAGGTTCTATTGGTTGTCTTAAAATGACCATGTTTTAATTTCTCCATATAATGGCTAACCAGCCATATAACATATGTTATGTTAGGCCTTGTAATTGTCAAGTATATTAGGTTCCCAACCAAACTTTTGTAGCCTGCAGGATCTATAGGTGTTCCCGATAAATATCTTTTCAGCTTTAGGTTGTCTTCAGGTGGAGCTATAACTCGCTTGCATTTACTTATATTGATTTCAATGGCAAACTTCTTTTGGAAAATGAAGCTACCTTTTTTGAACTGTGCCCAGCATACCAAGAAGGTATGACATTTCTCCAAGATTCATCATCTCAAACTCCTTCGGCATACTCCACTTGAACTGCTCAAACATTTTTGGATTATTTTCAGTAAAGTCATATTGTCAACATACAACACACGATCATGATATTTTCATTTGCCTTTTCTAATGTACAAAGAGTACTCAAACAAACTTTTTTTAAACATTTTGAAAGTAGTCGTCAATCCTAGTATCATATGTTCTACGAGCTAGCCATAAACCATAGAGAGCTTTCTTTAATTTATATAATTTATCTTCTTGTCCTTCCTTCACATACCAAGTGGTTGTGTTATGCATGCTTCTTCAAGAAACGCATTCAGGGATACGAACTTCAAGTCCGTCTAGCAAATCTTTCAGTGGTTCAATGCCGCCAATGCAATGATGAATTGAATGATGTCGATTCTTTCAACCAGTGCAAAGACTTCTTGATAATCAACTCCTTGCTGGATGTAGCCCTTTACAATCAGTCTCGTCTCATGTTTCTTAACCTTCCCTTCTCAATTAATCTTCATTTTATACATCATTTGACTCCAATGGGTTTGTAGAGCTTCTGGCAGAGTTATGAGCTCACGTGTATCGATCTCTTGGATCGCCTTAATCTCTCCATCAATGGATTTCTCCATCTTCTTGTGCAACTCTTTCATAGGTCACTGGATCACATTCTGCATGCAAGCATAATAGTATGCAATCTTACATCATCTTAAAATATTTTATATCATCATACAAAGCTTTGAGACTTCTTTTCCTTTTTGGTGGACTTCGGTCCAAATTATTTGCCTCCTGAAACTCTTCATATTATCATTAATGAACATCATCTTAATGCTCGTTTCTTCATCACTCCATTGTCAATAATCTTTGTCAAACTCTATATATCTGGATATAATCATCTTCTTGGCGACTGGATTGTACAACTTGTATGCTTTTGTTCTCTTTTTAAGCTGATGAAGATGCACTTATTAACTCGATCATCTAACTTCTTTCTTCTTTGCTTCAGTATATGTACATATATGATGCACCTGAAAGTATTCAAGTGGTTGATGCTTGGCTTGAAACCACTCTACATCTCTAATGGTGTCTTAAACTTAATGTTTTTTATTGGATAGAGATTGAGTAGATATACATCACAATTCACAGCTTTAGCCCAAAAGCTAATCGGCATGTACTTGCTATTAAACATGCTTCTGGCCATGTCAAAAATCATACAATTCTTTTTTCTTTTATACCATTTTATGGCGATGTGTAAATAGCAATGAATTGATGGACAATCACGTTCTTATTGAAGTCAATAAATGCCTTCGAATTATATTCTCCCCTTTGGTTTGATCAAATCACCTTGATGTAGTGCAGGCGTGGCTTCTCCATCATCTTCTTGAATTCTTCGACTTACTCCAAAGCCTCTGATTTTAGCTCTAGGATGTAAATTTTAGTTTTCCTGCTATAATCTTCGATAAATATCAGGAAAACATATTCCATCAAGTGAAACAACCTTAAATCATCGTGCTATGTCGAGATGGACCAACTCCAACGGCGTCCTTGCTTGTATTGGCATTTAACTTTCTAAATGCATAACTTTTCCCGTGCTTTCCCTTCATGCAGACTACACTGCTAATTTGGTTGCGTGATTTGCGATAGGTCTTTCACCATCTTATTCAAGTCACCGAAAGCTAATTGCCCGAATCATAGATACCAAAGCCATGATTCATCTTTTATAACAAAGTTCAGACACTTCATAAAATTAACATGAATATTTAAGGTGAATAGTTTATTTCTAGACATGCCTACCTTTGCAATAATTTCATTTTTATTCTTGACGATGAAAGCAAGCCTTTTGAGATGAATATAATAACCTCTTTTAAGAAGTTGTTCAAGACTTGAACTATTATTGTGCAGTACTGGAACATAGTAAATATCAACGATGTACCTGTTTTCTCCAAACTTTGTCTTGATCATTATCTTGCCTTCGCCTTGGATTTGGATCTTAGATTGGTCTCCATATGTGACTTCATTGCTGGATTTATGAGAAAATAATAGATCATTATACGGAGGCCAAAGTATTTTGATACGAGCGATGGGATCAAAGAAATTTTATTCTCTTACTAATGAATAAATAATTTTTTCTTCTTCTCACTCATAGCTTCAGCCAATTCTATTTTCAATACACTTCATAGACTTCGCCTATTACTCCATAAACCTCAAAATACCATTCTTTATATAGACCAACCATCACATGTGTAGCTTAAATTATCATCAATCTATCTTTAATTTCTTGACTTCACCATCCTTCATGTTTTTAAGTTTGAATGGAAGAGATTATTTCAATTTTTACTAGCATCTGAACTTGACCCAATGAATATCGCATGGTATGCTAAACAAATTTGGATTTTAACACTTCCTTGCAAATTTGTTTGCGCATTTCCAAACTTCTCTAGAGTTTCTCAAAGATTTCTATCTTCATTAGCTTTATTAAGATGTCAGCAACTTGATTCTTTGTTTTACAGCATGTAAACTTCACTTTCTCCCCTTTACGTATTGATGAATAAAATGCTACCCCGTATATATATTTTTTCTCCTTTCATGAGTAACTGTATTTTTAGCAAGTGTGCTAACTTGTTATCGATGATCTCAATAGGTTCTTTCTGTTGATGTTGTTAATCCTTCATTGTGTTTCTGAGCCATGTTGTCTTACATGCACACGTAGAAACTGCTATGTATTTGGCTTCACAGCTTGAGTGTGTGATTACATATTACTTCATCAAAAATAAGAAAAATACTACAGAGGATAAATACATACATAGATATGTTCTTTCTTTTATTTAAGTGTCTACAAAAATCACTATCAGTATAGCTGATCAATCTTGAATATTCAAGCTCTAAACAGAATAAGCCTTCTGCAATACTACCTTTAACATACCTCAACATTCTCTTGACCGTCTTAAAATGTTCTTGCTTTGGTGCCTTTATATAACAGTTGACCAACCATACATCATACACTATATCAGGACTTGTGATTGTCAAGTATCTCAAACTTCTGGTCAAACTGTTGTAGAGTGTGGGATCTATTGATGTTGCCGGTAGATCTCTTCTCATCTTCATTCCGGTTTTATCTGGATTTATAACTGGCTTGTAGTTACTCATATTGCAGTTATTTTATTGAACTTCTTAAGACAGTCATTGACATACTTTTTGAGAATTTCATTGGTAGTATTGATCAAGGCTTACTCTATTTAAAGGCTGAAGGTTCAAGATTGATCAACTACTCTGATAATGATTCTAGTGCAAACCCAAATGAATGAATGAATATATCAAGTTGTGTATATAGCATTTGCTCAGCAGTGTTTTTTGATCTTCAACGAAGCAATCTGCAGTTACACTATCAAGCTATGAATCCGAATATGTAACAGTTTCTGCATGTGCATGTTAGACAATATGGCTCAGGAACTTAAAGACGTAGCAACATCAATAAGATCTTCATTGGCAATAAATCAGCAATCATACTTGCTAAAAATCCAATTACCCATGAAAACAGCGAGCACGTATAAACAAAGTACTATTTTATCCGTTAACAAGTGAAAAAGAAGAGAAAGTGAAGCTTACATATGGTAAGACATACGGTAAGACAGAGAATCAATTTGCTGACATCTTCTCAAAACCACTGAAGATTAAAACCTTTGAGAAACTCAAGAGACGACCAGAAATGAGAAAACAAATTTGAGGGGAAGTGTTAGAAACTAAATTTATTTAACATCACAGGCGATATTCATTTCGTCAAATTTAGCAGCTAAAAAATTGAAAAAAATCTCCTCCATTCACAGTTAAAAATGTGAAAGATGGTGAAGTCGAAAAGAATTAATAATAGATGGGTGATAGTTTAAACTACAAGTATGATGGTTGATCTATATAAATAATTGTAACTTGACGTTTCGGATTGAAAATAAAATTGATTGAATCCTAGAGTGAAAAGAAAAAATTATTATTTATTATGATTATTAAGAGTGAACAAAAACTTTTCAATCACATTCTCTCTTATCAAAATATTTTAGTCTCCCTGCAATTATCTATTTTCCTCTCCTCCTAAATCCAACAATACTGAGAGGCCGCAACATCAGTGTGTATAAACCATAAGCATTGAATTAGATCCATGATTTCAACATAACTGACCGGCTGGGAACAAAACTGGTAAAATTCGAAAGAACTTTGCCAAGAGTTTGTTCCAGGATCAAAGAAACATATCAAGGTAATGCATTTAGATTTGCTTTATAAAGCTGGAAAGAAGAGCATCTGATACAATTGCAAGCGATTCTACATGTATCATTCGCTCTGCAGCATTTATTGGAAGTGGATCACACTGCATTTAGATGTTGGATATCTGTTTAGCCAGAGCTTCAGCATGCACTAACTGGTGCACATAAAGTGTCTCAAGCCTCGCTCCCATGCTCGGTTGGGTCCAAGTCTACCCAACTTCTTAAAGGAACCAGTTCACCTATACACATGTGCATTTGTGGACTTCGGGTTTTGGAGTGCAAAGACTATTAAACATTTTGAAAGAAACCAGAAAAGGAAAAAGGAAAACTTTTTGGTGGTCGTCATCAATTTCTAGGAGATGGTATTTCCTAATGAAGGTATGAATGGCTGTCTAAAATGGCATTCCCCGTTAACTAAATGATATACGAAGAAAAATAAGTTGTGATGGATGAAAATGCATGATTTAAGAGCGAAGACAAGACTGTAACCTAGGCAGCAAACATGTGCAGGTGATAAAGGGCAACTACCCATAATGTCGTCAACCAATTATTCTGCCGATCACTGCACAAATGCTTTTCTTCCCAACCCTCTCAGCATTCCTCTTAAATGAATCCAACCAACCCCCTAAATCATCAAATCAGCAAATGCCCCCCGCATCCTCAGCATCTATGCTACAAATTCAACGGCCATCTCTCTGTCATCACCCATTTCTGTCAACAAAAGAAAATAAAAGGAAAGTGAAGAAGAAAAAACACTTTTCCTCACATTCCACGTGCACAATCTCTTTAACCCTCTCATAATTCCCGTTAACAAGTCCGTGGCATGATTAATTTCTCTCTTTGAAGTCATGCATGCAGTCTTTCTCATTAGCTCCTTAAAGTCTTCACCAAACCCATTCTATACCGCCGCATCTATAATTATTTCGTTCACTTTCACCTTCCCACGATGGCTCAGACAACAGTCACTAAGCAATAATCACTAAGCTGACCATAATAAATCAAAATTGGCAGTAAATTTCATACAAATCATGTATATATGAACAAAGCCCAACTGTGGATTTGATTATATGAAAATCGATCTGAATGCAAATTAGATAATAGAATAGAATAAGCAGGTTGAGACGTCTAATAGTCAATGACTTAAACAAAAAACTAGAATGTGGACTCTATAATTTGATGAACTAACTAGTTGGAACTAAACTATTATAAAATAAAATGATGAATTAGTAACCACTTTTGATTTAATAGAAGTGATGAGATGCCATGCAGATATAAAATTATACTTGTGCTGCTTCCGTAGATAGCTTTTACACAGAATCTTGATATCTAAATAGTTGGAGAAAAATATTTCTTAAATCATCAAATATGAAAGGGATTCAACCTTTGTTGGAAAAAGATAGCATGAGTAGAACAAGATAATTACCCGAGAATGTAGGGGTTCCTCAAACAGAAAATACCCTGCTAGGCCCGAAGTTAGAAAATTGGCAGCAAAGTTCATGACAGTGGCTTGAAGAGAGGAGAGTGCTTTAAGACTATTGACATAGCATCCCCACATCGTCACGTTAAAAAGTATGACCAGGCCATACTTTAGGAACTGCATGACAGTCAATATTCAAAATTTAACTAACAGCTCTAACTTTTTTACTAATTTAACTTTGAAAGACAATAATTACTACAAGGAAGAGAAGTTTCACATAACCCCAAATTTGTCACTTGTA
The DNA here is from genome assembly GCA_030789695.1 of Scilla litardierei. Lineage (NCBI taxonomy): Eukaryota > Viridiplantae > Streptophyta > Magnoliopsida > Asparagales > Asparagaceae > Scilla > Scilla litardierei. The sequence continues at coordinate 96,503,644 of CM061138.1, read as the reverse complement.
ACATGAAAGGTGATTGTTAACAAGTAGTATAACTGTAATTGCTAACATAAAATAATCACATTATCAATATAAAGAATCGCTATCTTAGGATAAAATAGAGGACCTAATGAAATTAGAAATTTGTCAAGCAGCTTGGATCTTTAATGTCAAAATACCGAAGCATATTTTTTCCTTCCTCGTGAGAATCAAGTTTATCATGATCATATGAATGTATGATGTGTAGGTAAGCCTAAGCATTAGTTGTGTATGGTATGATGGGTGTGTCATTGATCTGATAGGCACAACTAATATTACTCATCTATTTATTTTTAAAAACATTATTTATCTTTGTATCACCGAAAGTTTTTTAACATGTAAAATTTAAATTAATATAATACAAGATAATAAGGTAAATCTATTTTTAAAACTAGGTCACAAGTTGAATTGTTATTTTTCAAAAAAAAACATTTCCACAATTAGGTAATATATCACATAGAGTTTTACAATATTTGATCCTAAATGCACTGAAATCTTCATCAATTAGCCCAAAATTGGTGAAATTAAATCTAATCTCTTCAAGATTTTTATGACTTTTTAATGATTTTTTATTATCTTTATGAATTTTTTAGTGCATCTGATGCCTAATATATGATACCTCCTATATGTATCATCCGATACAATCGATACAACCAATACTGATATCGTAGACCATTGGTTGATACCAATATTGATGCCAATTTTTGGTCCTTATCCCAGCTATTGGCATTGCTTTTGACATGAGTAACGAATTGCTTCGATTTATAGATTTCATAGTTCAACACATGGTCACATAGCTTGCACTTCACTGTACTCTTGTTAGTCATATTGGGTCAATACACATACTCCCATCTAATATTGTGTGAATTGATAGTCCATCTTATTGTTTAAGGCAGCAGTTCAAGTGGTTAAAGGATAAGGGTAACTTCCATCTTCTATGGTTATTTTGACTCAACCAAATTAGCCAAAATAAATTTAACACATATACCAACAACATCAATTCAATAATTTGATTTTAACCCATCATTCAATGATTATATCATTCAACATCATTTTCACCTAGTTATCAACAACGATTCGATTCAATTTTCTTTCTTCTTTTGTCTTGCTTCATTCATCTTCTTCACGGTTCTGGATGTATCAGCAACAATGACAGTGGTAGCGCTAGCTACATTAAGCAGTGACAACAGTAGAAATCAACAACGAAGAAGAAGAAGAAAGCATAGATGAAGAAAGAAATGGAGAAAGAAGAAAGAGGAGAAGAGGATGAAGCATCTGCAATTGTCGCTATGTTGCTACAGCTATGGTTGAGGCTATGACTGTGATAACAACCGTAACCACTAACGGAAGGAAAAGGAAGGAAGAAGAGGAGAGGAAGATGACGAGCATGAACTTTGCCTCCAAAGAAATCATTGTTCACGCTCTGTAAGTAGTGGCCAACTTGAAAAAAGAAAGATCAAAGAGAAGATTAGGTTTAAGGTTTTGATTTTTGCTCTCAGAGTGGGTTACTAGTCCTCCAATTTATTCATGCTTGATCCTGCTAACATAGGCCCAGCCTTGGTTTATCCATGTCGTCATTATGCATAAGCTCTTATCAGGACAGCACACGGGGCCATCTCCACGTAGACGGTCGCTTGGGCCACCTTTTTTAAGAACCTGGCAAGTTATTATGTTAGAACCCATAATTTTTACATCTAGTTGAATGCATATGTGAATATACACATAATTTCAAATTACAGAATGACATGGCAAACACTTGCAAATGAACAGTGACCAAAATTAGCAATCTGATTAATCATACGCTCATCATAATGCTTATTGTTCAGAGGTTGTACCCCCATTGCTATGCACATACTGGTAACATCGGCTTTACCCTTTTTATATATAAGCAAATTATGCAAGGCCAAAAAACGAATGGTTTAGAATATCACTAAAAAAATTCAATGCTGGAGCGGCTTATTTTTATCTATGTTTACTCTTTCTTAAAAATCTCTCCTTTGTTTCTATTCATTTTTCATCCTTTGATAGCAATCACATCTGACTTTGACACCTAATCTAAAGCCTTTTCTAGCCCTAAAAGCAATTCGTGATTATCGATAAATGCACCCACTAGGAATGTAGCAAGATGCAACAAAAGATATTTATATAGATGCAGATCCATGAGTAACAAACTCCTCATCATCCAATACAAACTCCTAACAAGAGTTGCCATTTCACTTATGATGCCATGAAAGTTGATTCAATTAACTGAATTATTTGCATATTTTTTTGCCTGCTAGACACCCATATTTTTGTGCAGTAACAGTGAGTCTAATTACATGAATTTTATTCGTCCTGATGCCTCAATAATCGCCTAAGCCACGGTGATGGTCAACGTTCTAAAGAAACCGGAGGAATTCATCTCGTACTACATCAGATAAATAAGCATTTCATTAACTCAAGTGAGCAGATAAATTTTTTAAAATTGACATTTCAGTGCAGGGTTTATATGCGATCAAGACTCAATTTATTGGGGATTTGGGGATCGAGCAAATACCTGATGAGAGAAGAACTTGGCAGAAACAGCGGCGAGAGCAGCGTTAAGACCGGCGGCGACAGCCCAAGCGTAGCCTCCTCTCTGATCGCTGGCCATTTTTTGAGGAAGCACCGAGGTATCGGATCAAAGAGCCAGAAAGCCGAATCCACTATTTATCATCGGAAAGACCCACAAGCCGTAAGTAAATAATTTTCATGTCCCGACAGTTTAGGCGCCATTTTGCTGGGTTGGAACTAGGGGTGGCACACGGGTTTGGAACTAGGGGTGGCACACGGGTCGGATTGGTTCGGGTTTGGGTTTGAGTTCGGGTCAGATCAGATTTGACCCAATCCGGATAAGGGTAAACACTAACCCGACCCGGATCCGTGCTGGATGCGGGTGACCCGGAAAATTTCCGAGTCTGGTTCAGGTTAACTCGTCGGGTTAAGATTTGACTTATACACTACTGCTCCTTTTTCGATATTCATCTATTTATTAAGAGTTGCCGACAATTTATTAAGTGTTGCATAATTTCCAGTAGCTCGTCGCTTAAACCGCACGGGTAACAGCAAGGAAGTATAATTAACGTTACCATTTTATTAACGAAAGTAATAAAATTAACAAAAAAGTTCTATATAAAGGGAATTGAATCCAAGACCTCTTAAAGAAGAAGACAACAATTCAAATCGTATAAGCACAACTCCCATTGCAACTGTGTATTGAAGTTATTATATAAATTTTTTTATATATAGAGAAAGTAAACCGAGTCGAATTCGGGTCATCCGGGTTGACATGTTAAACCCATATCCGATCCGGATTTTATCCGGATCGGGTCGGGTCAACTCGTTTCCTACTTGACCCGGATTGGCCACTTACCATACCCGGTTAAGGATGCCGGGTTCAGGTCGGGTCGGGCTCATTTTGCCACCCCTAATTGGAACTTGGAAGTGGTCCGTGAATAAATATCTTAAATTTTTGTTTGTTTGCCTGATAAATATGTCGAGCGTCATTTAACTTTGCTTTCCAGGATCAATCACTGTGGATATGTGGAGGAACGGACGCGTCTTTAAGCAGCTTTGGGTTGTTTTAAAAAAAGAAAAACATATTAGAAAATAATAGTTGTATGGCGGGTATGAATGGGCACTAAAGATCCTTGGTATCCACCATCATTGTAGAGATCCTTTGTATTCATTCCTTTCTAATGGCTAATTCTAATATATATCTATTATACATTTGACAACGTTTTTTGAATTCTAGGGCTGACTAGGACAAGATAAAGAGTGGCTGAGATTTGATCTTGGTAAATCAACGGTTGAGATGAGCAGTTGTAAAACTTTTTGGGGAGAGATAGGGTCAGTTGAGTTTTTGAAATTGTGTTATTGAAACATGGAATCATTGCAATAATAATAAATCTCAAAAAAATTGAATCGCACCCACAAAGTGAATCATTCGCACCCACAAATTGAATAGAGAGTGCATAAAGCCAAATGCATATCTGTTAATAAAGCCAAATCTAAAAAAGAGTGCAATGATAATTCCCGAGGCACTTCTAATAGAGAGTGCATAAATAAATCTCAAAAAAATGCTGGCATAATAAAGCAGAAGAGGCACAATAAAGGCATGCCGCAAATGCCAATTAACGCACAGAACGCACAGAACGCCCAATAAAGCCAAACGCACAGAATATGCCTCGCCTCACCAACTCCTCAAGGACTCCTCGGCTTCCCCACACAACGCCTCGCCTTCTACACAAAAAACCCTAAATTGGTTTTGCTTCTTCTCCCCATCAATTTCGCCATCATCCAGAGCATCCGCCAGCCTCAAAAGCAGCCCCATCAATTTCTTCCTCTCCCACGCAGGTAAAATCCGCCATCATTTGGGTTTGTTAAGACCTGATTCCATTTGATCTTCGTCTTCTCCTTCTGATTTGTCGCAGTTATCTCCAAGCAATTTAGTTTTCTTCCTTAGAGCATTTTCTCAGCCAGCATCATCTCCAAGCAATTTAATTTTCTCTCTAGGGTTCTTGGAAGGGTTTGTTCGGCCTTTTCTACTACAGCAGCTGCTTCAGCCTCAGCGCCTGCGAAGAAGGCGACCAATCCTCTTGAGGAGTTCTTTAAGTTGGATCGAAGCACTGAGGAAGAGAAACCTGTTGTTTACGGTAATGGTTCAGCCCTTTTTTATTTTTTTTAAAAGTTATTTTTATAATCACTCCTTGTTCTTTCTTGGCATTTTATTGCTACCATTTGAATCGATTTTTAGAGACTAGACATTTCCCCTCCCTATTATTATTATTTTGTTGGTATCAAATTTTTGTATCGATATTTTTAGAAATGTATACAACTCCTTCCAACTTCACCCGTATATTCTTCAAAATCATTTTATCTCACATCAAAATTTATTAAAAAAGAAGGGGAAAACAACCAAAATCCACAATCAAGGAACTTCGTATACACAAAAAACGTATAAATAATAGAACTCTAAGATCGGAACACAAAGTATACCTATCATGTCAGTAGGCGAGCAAAGTTAGATTGAGCATCCAGGCGACGTTGGCTCGATATAGTGTACTACTTAGTTACAATGTTTTGTTGTAGATGAGTTTCCACTCTTTTTGATCTAGAGGCTCATTGTTCTATGAGAGATACTATAACTAGAAAGGAATTTGTTTCATCGTCCAATTTAGTTTTGGTCTTTTGGTCTTACTGTTGTTTGCATGGTCGGGTTTTCTTTTTTACTGCTATCAGTATTAAGATTTTCCTAGTACACTTAACACTTAATTGCAAGAAGCTTTTCTAGATTTGGAAACACTTATATGAGCTTCATGAAGATTGTTTAAATGCTCTTATGGCAGCAGTATTAAATGTTTGCTATAGGCGTCATTGATATTAATTCTGAATTGTTTAATATGCATAGCTTGGAAAAATTAGATGGCAAACAATTGATTGGAGTTCCTGCATTTTGAAAGGCGTTTGTATGTGTAGTAACTGTTTTTTTGTGATATTAGATTTTTTATGGAGAAAATAGGGATATCACTTCATTTATTGCTTGGCATTCCCTCTTATAATAGCTGCATATGTGAACTTGAAATTGCCTCTGTCTTCTCTTCATACACTATGGTATGAGATTTTGTTATGGAGAAAATAGGGATATCACTTCAGTTATTGCCTCTGTCTTCTCTTCAAGGTAAAATTTTCTCTTGGGATGGTTGAATACACATATGTTATCAGTCAATAACTATGGTATGCATTTGACACCAATATTTATGCATCATGTGTTTCAGTCTCACCCAAAGTTATCAGATGACAACAAAGTCTAACGGGATACGAAAGTCTTTTGCAGGTCTTCAGGTTCTGCAGATCAAAATGCCACAAGAACTTCAAAATGAAGAGAAATCCTCGCAAGGTGAAATGGACAAAGGCATACCGTCGATTGCATGGAAAGGATATGACACAGGTAGTAGAACCAGTGCAAGCTTGCTTCTTATTTGTTGGTTATTATTATTTCCAATGAACTTGCCACAAAAGTTTCGTAAGCCACTATGTTTCTTTAGGACTCTACCTTTGAGTTTGAGCGGAAGAGAAATAGGACAGAAAGATAGGATAGAAATGTTGCTCAGAAGACACTAAATGCCATCAAGTATATTGATGAAGTCAGAGCACGCAGAGAGGCGAAGCATCACGAAATGAGGTGTGTTTCTCCTACTGTTCTTTCTTTCATGTATGCCACTGTAGTCTGTTTCTCACTTGAATTTGTTATTTGGGGGAGTAACCTCAGGGTGAAGGGAAAGAAACAGAAGGAGCATATGGAAGCGACGAAACAGAAGAAACAGAAGGAGCATCCCTCTGATCAGAGCACCAAGCCCCCTTAGTGTGGACCAGGCTCTCATCTCTCCAAAGATCAAAGTCAAGGTTTCTCATTCACAAGCGGCGAACACATAGATGGAAGAGTAGAGAACACTTGCTGCAATGCATTTGCTTGCCTGCAGCTGGGTGCATTGCCATCATGGATGAATGTTTCCTTTGTTGTATGTTTACTCTTTGTAGGTATGCTGTTCTTAATGTACTATTATTGTCGGACCACTGGAAAACAAATTCAACATGTTTTTTATTTTTATTTCCTGAAGTCCATGAAGCAGAACCGAATTTTTGGAAAGAATGTGATTATGGTAAATTGTTTAATATGTGTTGGTTTATGTTGTTCATCTATTGGGATGCTTTTATCTACCAAACAAAAATAGTTTGGAATGCTGTTATTGATGACATCAAATCACAATTGGTTTCTGTTAAGAAATGCAAGAATATTTTGAAGTTTCCATTATTTAGGTATTTACGTCTATGAATAGGTCATTGGAGTTTTTATTATTTAAACTATTTATTTTGCTTAAGATTTAAGAGTTTTATACCGTGTAAGTCATATCCATGTCACCGGTTTTTTCTTTATCAATCAATAGAGAATAATGTGTATTATAGGATTAGGTCATATGCGATCTCGAAAAAGGATCTCAAAAAAGTTAACCACTTATATATATATTTTTGGCCGATTGGAATTATTCATTTTGATTTAACATTTTAAAATATCAAAATATCAAATATTAAGTGAATCTAATAAATTTTGTTCGTTCATTTACCTGCCACAAAAAGTTCTAATAATCTAAAGCTATTAAACGTGCGATGCGGAAAAAGGAGCAAAACCTTAAAGGTCAGTGGCGAAATTCATGCATTTGGCTTGATGGGCCTACATCTATTAACTTAGAACACAATTATTTTTCTTTTCCGAAGGCGCCCGCAAAATTTTTTTACGCTAATGTATTGTTCCGACTCAAGGGTGCCCTCGCCAAATTTATTGTTCTACGTCGAATTTGTTGTTCCGCACAAATTTGACTGTGTAAATAATGTTTGGGAACTAAGATTTCACGGGGGAAAATCTTAAATGAACCGTGCCCGCGGGCACGGGTTATGACTAGTATATATATATATATATATATATATATATATATATATATATATATATATATATATATATATATATATATATATATATATGACCTATGGCTTCGACCATAGAGATTGGATGCTCAACACGTTATCAGCACGACGATGCTCAGAAGATTTTTTCCACAACGGCTTAAGAGGGAGACGATGCGCGGAAGCGCACAGAAGCTATGCCGGATCGTGACGGACTAGTTTTCATAAGACAACGATGCAAATGCTCCGTAGGACACGCACGGATCTAAAGGTATTACTAGATTTGATCAAATTTTTTTCTCATGATCATGGTGATTGCTGTGCTAGATCTAATTTTATTTAGATCAAAAGCATTTTTTAATTCTATATATTATATTTCGTAGATCTAAAACATAATTTTTACGATCTAGAGAACTAATTATTTGTGTATTCATAGCATCATTTGTCATAGTTTTTGCCAGCGCAAAATATTGTGTCTGTCACTCAAAAAGTTCGGTTTCACTGGCACTTGAAGCTAGGGGTGGCAAAATAGACCCGACCGACCCGACCCGAACCAGGCGTCTTGGGTCGGGTATGGGTAGGTGCCAATCCGGGTCAGGTCGAATTCGGGTCAACCCGACCGACCCGGATAAAAATCCGGGTCGGGTACGGGTTTGACCACTCGACCCGGTTGACCCGAATTCGACCCGTATTTCACTCTTTTCACCCCCGAACCCGACCCAAACCCGATCAGGGATAGTGTTTTTTTGCAAAATAATCACTCTTTTCACCCCAAACCTGTACCCGAACCGTAAGACAAACCGGGTCGGGTACGGGTTACCCGGGTTGCACCCGGGTCAGGTACGGGTTCCCGAACCTTGACCCGGATTTTATCCGGGTCGGGTTCGGGTTTACCCCTATTCGGGTCGGGTCAAATCTAACCCGACCCGAACCCGACCCGACCCAATTGCCACCCCTACTTGAAGCTTATGATGTCTGCTATTATGCAGAAAACCAACTTATAGCTATCCTTAGAGACAAAAAATAACAATTACATCTTTGTGCATTATTATTCAAACTTAGAGGGTAAAGATAATTGCATGCTACAGGTATTCAGTGTGTCCCTTCAAATCAAATTAGAGATTTTAATCATTGTTTTGAGCATGAAACATAATGAGTCTTTTGCTAGTAAAAGTTTGCAGTTTGGATTGGTGGCACGAATGAGATCATTTACAATTTACTTAGGCACTGTGAAATATATTGTCAATTAATTTGAATATTTGATAATTGGTTGATCTCAATGCATATTTCTTCCAAACGGGGGATTTTGATTTGATGGGCTTTTATGCTTGCATCAAAATAAATATGAATAATAAATAGCTTTTTGTTATGAATATGGCTCAATGGGCCTATTGGGTATCCACCCACATTGAATAATATATATATGAGGCTAGGGCGGCACTGCTATTCCCCCCAACAGGGGGGACCCCTGCGACCTGTGGCCAAACCCTAACCCATTAGGTTTAGTTTAATGGGGAGGGGACGGGGGCAGGCCCTCCCCCAGAATGGGCTGAAAGCCCAATTAAAAAAACAATTTTCGTCTTCGCATGGGCTTCAGCCCACGGCCAGGCCATGGGACTGAGGCCTACATGCCGAGATTTTTCAAAAAAAAAAGAAAAAAGAAAAAGACAACTTATTTTCTTTTTAAGGCATAGGCCTGAAGCCCACAGAGAGCCCGAGGAATGGAAAGCCTAACGGGCCTGAAGCTCGCGGGCCTAAATTATTCTATTTTTAAAATTTTCTGAAAAATAAATAAATTTATTTATATATATTTATATATTTAATAAATTTATATATATATATATTCAGAAAATTGCACACAAATTCCCAAAAATTCCAAAAAATCTAGAAAAATCGGAAAAATTCTGAAAAATTCTAGAAATATTCAGGGAACATACTGGGCAGGTATTGACAAGAAATAAATGTTTTTGGGGATAAAACGATGCTTGGGGATATCGATAAAATTTATTTTCGGGCGTGTTCGGTTGTTTAAATTTTTCTGCACATGACACGATTGACTCGGTGAGTACCGCGGGTGGCCAGAAGCCTCCGCTTCCACCATATATCTCACGAACATTTCTTTTTTGGGTTAAAGTTTCATTAAATTTTTGAGGACGGGTCATATATTTCAAGGTATCTTCTGAACAAAAGATTAATGCACAATTCATTCTAATATCTTGTTTGCTGTAAATTACTTAGGTTATTTTCATGTATGTACTTGTTTTGTATACTTCAAATGAATTGCCTACTTAAAATGCTCTATATATCTGCATGATATATTTAATAATTCATGCATTTATACTCACATATATAAATTATATATTATGGCACACGGTTAATTATAATTTAAAAAAAATTAAAACTCATTTCTATATATGATAATGGAACCTGAAGGTCAAAATCAAATATGAATACCCTTTTACCAAACAAAATACGAGGGATTATGCGAAAACTATTTATGCTATCTTCTTAAAGATGCGCACTACGCGGTAAACAGATCTCACAGATCTATGGTTTATATAGACCAATATGGACACCAAGAGTATGACATAACACTGCTTAACTATTTTAGAGTAATCTCACTTTACAAGGAAAGATTCTTGAATCTAGCCTTAAGTATAAGCTCACTCCTGAAGTCGTGGCCTAATAAATAAGTGAGAAATAATTTATGACATTCGCACCCACGTATTTATTCCCCTTAAGCATGATTCTCTATCCACATATGTCACGCCCCATTCTCCCAAATACCATGGTTATCAAGATTTCCAGGGCAAATGGAAGATGGGTGTTTAACAGGCCGCGGTATTGTACCAAGTGTAAAATTTAAATTTCATTACAAGCAGGCCACTGCACATGCTGGGAAAACACAAACAGAAAGAAAAGGAACTACACCCAACCACAACAGTCAAAAGTACCATCTGTCACAGAGTCATATACAAGTACGAAGTACAACTGAGATACCACACAACATCTGAGCAAAATACAAAGTACAACTAAAGCATCTGCCAAGTACAACACAGAGGACAACACTCTATAATATATGAACATAAGAAAGTCCCCAAACAAAAGTACACCATAAAGAGGACAACTCACCCTCACTAATCTAATCCTAGGTATCTGAAGGACGAGAGTCTCCTACATGGGGAAGCTCCCTCGGCTCTGGCTCAGCTCTCGCCTGTTCTGATCCTGAAAGACAATATGGACACGTCACAGCGTGCCAAGTAGGAAACCCAACTAGAAAGGAACACTTTTATGTTTTTGTTTATTGTTACTATTATTATTATCTTTTTTTGTTTAATGGTCTGATAGAACTACTAAGCAACTGTACGACTACAATAATATAAAAGTATTGAAGCAAGCACATTTCCATGATTTATTTAATTTGGAGACCTGGACACCACGCTGTGTATCAGGGACTGGAGCTCACCTCAAATGGGTGGCTCTCAACTACCCCGCCAATGGTACACGAGCACTGATGAATTTTAACGGGGCCTCTCGAACTCCCCTGTCACTCTAGTGGGAGTGAGAAAATCAACACTCATCATCACTCAGAACATTGCCCTGTGGGCATCACATCTCTCATCAAATCCCGCCAGTGGAGCACTCACACTAGGGTACACCTCCCAAGTCCTGTCCTGACACCTACGTACTACCCAGGTCTCCCCCACCCCTTCATAGGATGCTTACCCATGTTAGAGTGGAACAAGTTACCCTAGGACATATAAATTATAATTTGGCCTCATTTGCACAACAATATCAGTAATTCCACAAGTATATCACACAATGACCAATAAGCTTAGGCAATAATGATAATGCATATGCATAAGATAGGCAAGATGCACATTTACACATGGTGCAACATCACCCAAAACAATTCAGATTTCTGGAAATGCACACGCAGTCACACTAACGACAAATAACTTCACAAATTTGTACCGAACGTGAACTTTTCATCCAAGTGAAAGTTGTAGATATAATTGCTGGGATTTCACTGATCAAATTTCAAGAATAAATACCAACTCTGTGAATTATGGTGATTTATTTGGTGAAACAGGTCAAATCTGTTTTTCAAGCAGATTCTGTGTGCTCTAAACATCACAGTTTTCAAACATGTTGCAGTTCGAATCACGCAAACTTACCCTAGGGGAACGTTGTAGCACATGTTGTTAAGTTTCCAACGAGACCAAGAACATGAAATTTCATTAACTGAGCAAGGGGATATGGGTATTTTTCTTAGAGGTGTCTCAAGAGAGTAAAATCTGACATGCAGGAAAGATTGATTTTTTAACCCGAATTGCAGTTCGAATTTGGAAAATTTTCCAAAATAAAAGTTGTAGATAACCATAATTCAGCATAATTATTTCAGAATTTAACTCCGTCTACAGAATGATATATGCATGAAAACATTCATAGCAAAATTCTGTTTTTAAAATTTGCACTTAACATGAAGTTCATCAAATTAGTGTGTAAACTATTGCATAAATAGTAATTACAGGAATTAATGTTGAATTATAACCCTAATAAGAGTTCATTTCTAATTGGAATCCTACCTTAAGTGGAGATTTCCTTCCTCTTTAGCTAGCCTCTTCCTTCTTCTCTTCTTCTTCTTCTTTCTTCTCTTCTTTCTTTCTTTATTCCTTTGTTTGTTTTTGTTTTTGTTTTTGTTTTTGTTTTGTTGCTAGAGAATTCGGCCACGGGGGAGTGGCTGGTGTTGGGAATAAAAAATGAAAGAAAGAAAGAAAAAAGAATGAAGGATGAAAGGTTTGGAAGGAGTTAGAAGGTTTGAGAAATTTTGACTTTTCTTTCTTTCTTTTTCATTCTCCTCTCTTTTCTTTTTTTCCTTTCTTTTCTTTTGTGTTGCCATGTGATTTGGCCCAAGGCCCATGAGGGAAGCCCTTTAGGGGAAATAAAGGAAAATACAAGGAGAGAAAAAGGAAATGAAAAGAAAAATGAAATTGGAAATGAAAAAAATATGAAAATGAAAGGAAAAATGAAAAGAGGGGAAAATGAAATGGAAACCCATGAAAGCCCATGGAGAACTTGAAACTTAAAATAAAAGAAAGAGGGAGGAAAATGATTTGAGGGAGAAAGTTGGGGTTTTTAGCAAAAGTTGGAAATTTACAAGTTTGTCATTCTACCCGTAATTCAAACACATGTACGCAGGAGCTTGGCATTACACTGTACGGGTGTTACAACATAATACTTGAATGACTCAATAAAAATGGACTGGAGACCATACTTGAGCATTCAAATAGACTTTTAAAACTCTCTCATAAATTAGAAAAGTGAAAATATAGACACTAACTCATTTCCCTTGAACATGTCTACTTAGTAAGGCTAATATTCATTCTTCCTTATAAATAACAATAAGGCAAACTGAAAACAGGAGAAGTTCTGACATAAAATGAGAAAAGGAAAGTATGATATATCTCGACATAGAGTAAGCAATGGCAAACCAATATCAGACCAGAAGTTCTGATAAGACCTATAATGCTTTTGCAAAATGAATGAGCATTAACGTATGCCATATAAAAATATTTACATATCTAGTCTAAACGACTAAAGTCAATTGACCTTATATATATTTAGCTACTCCCGTAGGACAAATAAACTTTGAAAACAAATTTAATCTGTTGCCATAACATAATTTTAGTGAGTATTTTCCAACATAGTTGTAGACGTATGATTTCAACAACATTTAAACCTAATAATAGTCCAATAGAAAACTATTTTTGGGACATCTGACTTGAGATTCATACTTTGCAAACCTGAATACTTTATGTGAGGATGCCCAGTACTCTCAAAAATCAATAAAAGAAACTTACCAAGTTTTGATGGATATTCGTCAAAACGAAATCCTTAATGACTCAAGAAATCAATGAAGCATGAAGCTTTATCCCACTATGATCCGCGTAATAGTCAATGTGAAAATAAGATCCTTCACATTCCGAACTCTTTAAATTCCCAGTATTAGGTCTTGAACATTTCACATATCATGAACCGTGATGAGATCCTGAAGATCCACACTTCTGAAACAGTTAAACAGTTTTCTGACATATTTACTGACAATCCGAATATTGTCAAAATCACGTATCCCTGCTGCTAAAAATCCAGCTAGTATTTACATACTAAAAATAATGGATGCAGTCCACCAGTAGCAGAATTGAATGTCCTCAATGAATGATAGGACATACCACGAGGCTACAAAGAGAGAAAAACTCCTGGAGACCATTAAACAATATCACCACAGGAAAGTGAGCTCATCTCCATATCCTCTCTCTTTCCAGAACCTCTAAAAGAGATAAATCTGGAATAAATTGAAATACTATTGAATAATGTACGTACATGGGGAGGTGTTTGGATAAAAACACACACTTGTCGACAATTACTCACATTTCATTTAACCGTTTAAATGATAATTACAAATATCATTCCACACTCCGTTTCCTGAAGCAAACGTAAAGATTGGCCAAAAATGTAGAACGAGACAATAATAAGTTGAGCTGAACTCACTTATGAAATGTGAAGTGTTTGGACTTGAAGTCCTGATATCAAAAGATATCAAACCTGTGGTTATAATGAGTATTGAATAAACATAAATATAAATAAATAAAATCGTATGCTATAAGCGACATACTATAGCTTATAGGTTTATTTCGTTGAAATCAGAAAGCAAGTAAGATGAGATTGACTCACTTACAAAATAAAACTGATGCATCAGGCTCCCTGGTTATGTTTGTGAAATTCCTGCGATTGGCAAAGGAAAATTTGGTTTTTGCTGATATGGATGTTGTGACAGTATAACCTAATGGATTTATTCATATTCTCCTTACTTGCCTTAATAGACTTTGAGACGTCTATTCTATGAAATATATAAAATTCAACCAATAAAGTTCCTTATCAAAATAAGGACTTCTACTAAAAGCTGTCGTTGCATCTTTAAAAGAGCAAAGATATTGATTTGAGGTTATAGTTGCAAACAACTCAAATCTCATCGGATCTCCTGAAGAGAATATCGAAATATCTATTTAAGCTTAACTATCAAATATGATTTGTAAGACCTAGGCAAAAATATTGGCTTACAAAATTATCATCCTGAAGATGAAACCATCATTCAGAAGATGAAACCACCAGAAGATGAACGGTCATCCAGAAGATGAATAATCATCCAGAAGATGAAAACATCATCTAGAAGATGAATTATCAACTAGAAGATGAAATTATCATCCCGAAGATGAAAACATGTGACATTAAACTTCATACACCTAAAGTTGATAAAGAAACATGGACAATTGTAATCCATTTAAATACACCAATTGGTTGTACTGATATACATAAAAACCCCTTCCGTTCGCTGGAAGAGGGAAATGATATCCTAGGTCTTGATGTGCTTTGCTTGAGTGTCTTTGGTACACTCCTTTATGTGGCATACTATACGCATCCCATATTGCGTTGGCAATAAATCTGTTAGCCAGATACAGTGCAGCGCCTGCAGCGCACCACTGGACCGGAGCTACACAACTTCTGTGCTACCTCCTATGGTCAATATTATAAAGGATCATCCTCCATGTTAAATGTATTTACAGATGCAGGTAATAAATCATCATAATGACCACCTCGTAGGACAGGCCACGCCCTGGAAATATGCAAAGCATGCAACTAAGGCAACATCATCCTACCATTCCGAGAAGCTCATCATCCAAGAAGCAAATCGAGAGTATGCATAGTTACGCCCTGAAGTACCTCGCAGACACAGTGACGACTGAGTCAGAGACTAGAGACATGGAGCTATCTACCCAGTCAACAGACCATGCCACTTTCCTAGCTCATCCTTGAGAAGGCTACATCAAAGGCGATGAGACAGAGCATGTCTCTTCAGAGGAGCTCCCTTGGATTCGGTAGCTGCTATATATGAGCGACACTTGTATAAATGAGCGATGCTTGTATTTTGTATTTTCCCCCTCGGAATGTTGTAGATGAGATTGATGTATAGATGCCTAGGAGATCTGCAAGTCTGAAGCTTGTACAGATTAGGGGGAATTAAATGTAGAGTTGTACTCTTTTTCCTTAGCTATGGTTTCTCCCACTGGGTTTTCCATAGCCAAATGTTTTAATGAGGCAACCTCATTAGCTCTGGATCCAGAAGTATCCACCTCTAGTGATATCCACAGAACATGGGAAGTTAAAGAGAGTAATGCTCTCTAACTCAGGATCCAGAAGTATCCACCTCTTATGATACTCATAAGCACTATGAATCCTGGAGTATTCATATAACGAGTTTACAAAGAAGGATGGATAAGGGGAAGTGTTATGAATGGGCACTAAAGACCATTGGTATCCACCATCATTGTAGAGACCCTTGGTATTCATCCCTTTCTAATGGCTAATTCTAATATATATATGACCTATTCGACCATAGAGATTGGATTCTCAACAATGACCTTACTTTTTATATGTTTAGATGGTTTTGTAAAATTAAATATAGAAGTTAAAAAGAAGAAATGGTTCACACTTCTTGTGTGAAAGGATAAAAGAACTTGAGCCAATTGGCTTAGTTGTATTCCACTTCCCTCCCTTGTGAGATGTCGATGGTCCAATTCCTGCTTTTTGATGTACCTTAAGAATAAAATAAAAGTAATTAAAAACATTTTTTGTTTTGTATTATGTGAATCTGGCATATTCTCTACCACGATCCGAAGAGTAATGTAGAATGTGAACGGAGAAAATTGTTGACATCATGCCAACATCAAGTGAACAATTTTCTCGACCCCACGTTTTGACACTCCAACCAAAAGCCCATGGAAAGTAGGCAAAATGGGTAAGATGCATGCAAACAATGGCAATTACCCTACTAATTCTGGTTTCTCATTGAGAATCTAAGAAACAAACATCCCCTTATAAGGGAATTTATTTTTATAATTTTTTTTGAGAAAGATGCTTCGAAAAGAAGATCGATTTCCAATATATGAGAAAATACACTAAAATACATTAAAATTTGGGATAACTTTTACGTTAATATCTTGTATTTTATTTCCTTTCAATTTGATGTATCACTAAGTTTTAAAAATGAGTTGCATCATAAGAGACACGTTTCTGGAATGGTGTATTAACTCGAATTCACCTCAAAGTTAGAAGTATTTAGGTACAACTTACCCTTCCAGCATTGTTTGGGAAAAAAAGTATTGTTAGAAAATCGTAGAAGGCATAATTTTGTTCCATTTAAGTTAAATTGAAACAAGTATTGTATAAAAACAAACATTATGGCTTAATTTCAAAAGACCCCCATGAATTTTTTACTAGAGTGGGAAAAATAAACTTCCCTTTTTATCCATTAAAAACACCTATAAACTTTCAAGGATGAGTAGCTTAGCTAATCTAGTAAAATAAGCTATCAAAAGACATAGTTGCCCGCCTCTTACATTTATCTTTCTCATCTATTTTTTTCCTTCCCCAAATAATGTCCGTTCCTTCTTTCCAACAAATCCATTATTCTATCTTCTTTTATCCATCTCTTGTCATTATTCATATTCACAAGAGCATCAACATCAGTAGTTGGAGCTGTAGCTCCTTATTGCTATCGTTGATGTTGCCAACAGCAGTGAGCAAAGATGGTAACAGTAATGAGCAACAACCCTTTGTTGTTACGGCCACTGCTGCTACTAATGGTAGAGGGTAGTGGCAGCAATGGTATAATGAAGAAGAAGAATAAGAGAAAAAAGATGAAAGTTAGAAGTAGTAGGCATTTTGGTCGTAAAAATATTTACAGATGCATGTTACGTCATATGATCAATTTTATTAATGAAGTGTATGATTGTGAGTTTAAATCAACAAGTTGATTGATGAAATGAAATGAGGATTGTTTTTTTGACTCTGGTCAAAAGTTTCTAAAGTTTTCTGAAATAAAGCACAAACCTTATTTTATAAATTTAGAAGGTTCTGGTGCTCCAAGGATTCTTTTTTCTCTAACAATACCTAATTTGCAAACTTTAGCTGGGATCCCAAACTCCACCAAACACCAGTTCATGAAACTAAACCATATTGCTAAACACGGACGTAATAGCCTTTATGTTGTGACATGGATTTTAAGGTAGGGTTGCACACAATAGATTTTTGTAGGGTGGGAACTTAAATGTAGTAGTTAATATGTATATTTCACTAATGTATTGGATGGAGCTTACTCGTCCTTTGATGTCCTCGAAGGGTAATAAACAAAGGGTAGATGTGGATATGTTCTCCTCTAATCCTTATCCATTGCTCCAGTTAGATGCTAAATGATCAGGAAGATAATGATACTATGAGAAAAGAAAGTACTAAGAATGGGTTACTTGCATGGGATTAGTCCTTATTTTTCATACATTAACTATGTTTATATAGTAGAATTTGGTCATTTGTTTGTATAGGTTTTTCTGGGTCCTTAGGGCTACAAATTCGACGTCCGACAGTAGTCAGACGAACGACGAGATCAAATCAGCAGCAGAAAAACCGGCTTAAAACAATTTTAAATCAAGCCCAAAAGAAATAACCATAGCCAGAATCTCTACTATCACGGGGTTGGGTCTGGCCGACCCCTAAGGATAGATATATCTATATATTGCAAGTATAAACGCATGTTAATAAACTACATACCTTTCACTTCGTTTTCGCAGGATACGAAGCGTCGTTTTCAGCAACGTTTTTTTATCTCCGAAGTGATGCCCTGCGCCACTTCTCCCGAGCCGAATCGCGTCCCGAGGCGAGCAACACCCTGTCGCCGAGCCAACCATGCGCCATAGAAAGTTTCACCTTGAGTGAATCCTCCGGCAAGACTTCGGATCCGATCCGAACTCCTTCGTAGCTTTGCTAGAGCCCGATCAGGAGTAAAGAAGAATTTTGGGAGAAAGATGGAATAATTAATTTAAGCTTAGATCCGAGCTTGCTCGCGTTTAATGGAGCTACTCAGATCTGAAGCTTGGTGTGAGTTTTCAAGGAGGGGGTTGGCCCTATTTATATTAGCGGCTGACCACTCCCCTTCTCATCATATTCGATGTGGGACTAAAGGTTTTGGAGGAAAAGATTAATTAAAGTTTGCCTTTCACAACGGCCAATCTTTAACGAATTTTTCCTCCATCATCGTTGAGCTTCTCAAGTGATACAACCTATCAAATCGAAGAGCACTGAACAGTGATCGAATAGAAACAAACAGGGCTCAATTCCGACTTCGTTTGACACCTCAAACGTCAGCTCAAAGTAGGATAAAAACCACAAAACGCTGAAATGTCCAGACGTCATAGGGTTTCAAAAAATCCTAATCGTGGGCCCCACAAGTGGGGCCCACTTTCTAATTCGGTCGCACATGTGCACGCCCGCTAGAAAAAGCCGGTGCCCATTGGCACTGGCCCAAGCCAACGCCCGGGCAAAGCCCGGGCGCTGGCCATGCGCATGCTGGGCTTAATTTTCAGCTGTTTTTTATTTAATAATAATCTATTAAACCCTTTAAATAGATATTATTAATATCCCCTTTTTAAATATTTAAACCCCCTTTTAAACTTCATTATTGGGCCCGTTTGGACTCCGATTTTAGCGCGGTTTTCTCTGTGACTTTCACATGATAATCCTCTTTGTTTCTAAGCACTTATTGTCAAATATATTTGTAAACGATGTACAATATATTTTATATTTATTTTGCATCTTATGCAATATAATACATTTGCATCATATGCAATATAATCCATTTGCATCAAATACAAATGAACATCTCTCAACATCTCCCACTTGAACTCAAGATCATTTATCCCGAATCCAGAAGCTATCTGCAATCTCTTTACAGTTCTTGCATCAAATACATTTAAACTCGCATCTTAAATATATTAGACTTATATCGCAAACTTTTTGCGACTTAATTATTTCCTATACATGCAATATATTATCTCCTTAAAAGACTTCATATCACTTGACGAATGTCTCACTCTGTGTGAGACCATATAGCCCGACCCTACTATAGGTGTGGCTCGAAACCCCAGACGGTAGTGACCACGAGTAGTAGGTGACGTCCCTATTTCGGTATCATAATTATGTGGTTAACTCATTGACATGAGTATTATCAGGACCACCCTGACTGTGACTCCTCGTCTCGCTGCTCCAACCACTTGTTCCCCCACTTAAAGAAAGTGGCCACTTATGACGACATGCATTGCCGTGACACTATCCTGAAGAGTGACAGGCTCGAGATTCTCTACGAGGATGCAGGAACCAAGAGAAATGGGCTATGGAGGGTTGTCGCTCTGTATCCTACCTCTTCTTGCTACTGCATTAATTGCGTTTCAGATGATGTGTAGGCATCTGGTGAGCATCATGAGAGAAAATTGGCTTACTAGCATGGGTCAACCCTCTCTTTTAACTTCTACCACCCAATTTAAAATCTTTGCTAGAATACCACACCCCCTGCGAAAAGACTAAAATATCCCTCATTAATTATTTTCAACATATACTAGTGTACATTAACGTATATTAACATATACTAGTGTATCTTAACGTATCTTAGCATTTTCTTTACCACATACTTATTAGTTCGTATGAAAATGTTGGTTGGGTGACGACTTGGGATGGGCCAAAAGCTGAGACCCTCAAGATGAATTATTGGTGGCAGTTGCATTTGTGGTCAAAATGAATTATGACAGGTGTACATGACATCCAAGTTAAGTTGTTTTAGTTTGTTTGGTTACCAACTAGCTAGTTACTATTAACCCCACCCAACAATTCAGTTGTCCAAATTTCAACTAGATTCTACCTGCACCTTTGTAGCTAATATTATCTTGTTGAAATTTGCTAAACATTGGATGCTATCAAGCTACGTGACATGAAAAAAGACACGGTCTTTGTTTTATATCAAGCTGATGTAATTAACAAATGAAGCCAAGATTTCACTGACCACAACGCAATCACAATATACAAAATAGGATGAGTTACCGTGGGGGGCGGCTTGGTTGAGGAGAGCGTCGAGGAACGATTCCTTCCTCAGTTACATACAAAACAATGGGAAAACCTTGGGAGCCGAAGACAACATCAATGAGTTTGGTTGGGACAACAAGCACGCTGGCCTCAACGTCCTTTTCTCCATGGTCTGCATCGAACCTCACTCATCACGCGTTTATGCCGTTCATGAAAGCTCGATTAATTTGGGTAATGTTTCAGGAATTTCTGGATGGGCAAACAATGACACTGGAATCAGACGTTAACATACACTAGTATACGTTAATATACGTTAATATACACTAGTATATGTTGAAAATAATTAATGATGGGGTATTTTAGTCTTTTCGCAGGAGGATGTGGTATTCTAGCAAAGATTTTAAATTGGATGGTAGAAAATAAAAGAGAAGGTTGATCCATGCTAGTTAGCCAATTTTCTCGCATCATAACGGCGTTGCTCGTGATCTTCCTCTTGACGAAGCATCCACCTCCGAAGTTCTCATTCAAGATTGTGGGCTTCAAACAGTATAGCCTTGGCAAAGGGCTAGATAACACTGGATTTGTCACCAGGATCCTTTCAAGCAACTGTTGGGTTAATATGGTAATCGATAACAATTCCAGATTTTTTGACCTCCACATCCGCCCTCCTACTCTGGAAATGGCTTTCGGACGCCTAAAACTTGCAAGATCACATGTAATGTAATATAAAGCTTCAATTTCATCAGCAAAACAAATCTATTTCAAGTCAGTATGCTCGTATATAATTTCTTGATTAGATTTCTGGGTCTAGAATCGTACGTTGAGAGCAAGAGCACAAATGCGATAAGACTGAGTGTCATGGTCAAAGACAGACCGGTGTATGGAGCCGAAATATGCATGCATGACATGCTCAAGTCCGGAAAGGGCTTACTGCTGACGATCCGAGTGAGATCAAGATCGAGCTATAGAGTATTAGCTAGCTTGCTGTTTTTAATGGGTTCACATGAGTTATAGCTAGCAGTTGAAATTGAGACATTAGGAAGAAGGGAGAGGAAAAAGGCATGTGTATAACAGGGATTTCACATTTTCCGTTAGTATTAGATGGAATATTCTTTTTAACTGCATGGACGTCTGGACGGCCGAGATGAAAGCATCGGTTTTTTTTTTGAGATTTAGCCAACTCATGACACGGGACGTTAACTGAGTCTTTGCCCACCTATTTAGGATACGGACACCCCATTCCAACCCCCCGAGGAAAAAAGGCATGTGTATAACGGGGATTTCACATTTTCCGTTAGTATTAGATGGAATATTCTTTTTAACTGCATGGACGTCTGGACGACCGAGATGAAAGCATCGGGGTTTTTTTTTGAGATTTAGCCAACTCATGACACGGGACGTTAACTGAGTCTTTGCCCACCTATTTAGGACACGGACACCCCATTCCACCCACCCCCCACCCCCACCCCCCCGCGCGCCGACCAACGCCGGGCCGGGCACGGCGGCACCGATGAGGCGGCGCTTGCCTGAGTCGACCGACTCCGAAAAGTGTCAGACTAATCGTGATGAGTTTCATCACGGATTGCGGAAGAAAAACAAATCTCACCTCCAGCCATTGATTCTTCGATAAAGATAATCTTTCCTCTCCGATTTTGATCTTCTCAGTCTCAAATCACTCATATACGATGGTGTATGGTCTGAAATCGAGTGAGTAGATTAAGGGACCAAAACCCCTATTTATAGATTCAAGATCCGTTCCATCAACGGCTCTTAATTTGAAAAATTCGGTTTTTATGGAAGGATTGGTTTGTGAATCACTAACGGGAAGAATTCCAACAGAAAGAATTTCTAACAAAAAGCCCCAGCAATCGGGACGCGGCGACGGCGAGAAGACGGATGATGACGGTGGGTTCCGTCCGGTGCTCTACGGGGCTACGAGGATGTTGAATGGGTTGTTCTGCTGGAAAGCGAAGGGCAAGGGTGAGAGAATCTCGGAGTACGCTTGGCGGATGGGGTTGGTGCTGTTCTTGTTGTTCGTGTTGGCCGTCGTCAGTGCCTCCAAGGCCTCTCGCATCTGCGGTGGATGCCACAGCTGTTGGATATGGAAGACGTTTGTACACCCTTGTGGGGGATGTACGAGGGAATACGGACCTCGAACGTCGCACACACGAAGTCATGTGCAAAGGGAATCTGTTCCCTTGCGGAGAGGATCTCTGTATGAGCTGGAAAGTCGCATTATATATGCATAAGTGCATGCGACATATGGCTAATAAAGGGGGAATATCTTAAGCTTATGTTGTACCATGCATATGGTACAACTTAAGCTTATAATGTGCCATGTATCATGGTACACCTTAATTAAGTTGTTCCAAAGGAACAACTTACCCTAAAATAACTACCTTGGGGGCTATAAATAAGACCCAAGGGTAGCCATTTTCCTTACACATTTGCATGAAATTCATGCATGCATCTTCTTCATAGCGAAGCTCTGCAGAAATATTTCCTCTCCCTCCTTCCAAGTTCTTAATCTAAAATAGAGATTTAGATTGTGGATTAGTAGCCTTACTCCGTTCGTGAGAAGACTCGATCCGTCGTGGCGAATCCGAAGGCAAAGTTCCGAGACTATCGTTCCGCATACGCAAGCGTAAGTCTCCACTTTAATTATCGATCCTAACTTTGTTTTGGACAGGATCCTACATTGGTATCGGAGCCATATGGGTTCGCCCCGGTCAATCCACCGCCCCGTCGAAACTACGAACGAGTCGTTGTCTTTTTCACGAATGGGTCTCCTACTATTACGGATATAGTAGGAACGCTTCGTGACGGAGAGAACGCAGCGGTTGTTCTTTTCACGTTAGGGTCTCCTATCATTATGGATATGGTAGGAACTCTCCGTGACGGGAAGAACCGACCGTTCACGTAGTACGTTATTCATTTTTGGCACACGGCCATTAAGAGATAACTAATTTCTTCGACGAACGGGTGCTTCATCGAGGAAGATGATGGAAGTTATTTCCATCGGGTAAGAGGAAAATTTGGTGCATGTGCACCATGGCCAAATGGGCCATGAAGGCCATGCACCCCCTCTCCTCATGCGGAGGGGGTTGGCTACGGCCAATAACCACCGGCGACCACCCCATCAAGGGGGAGAAGAAAGTACGGCAACCCCATTCAAAGGGGGTGGCCGGCCATGGCCAAAGAGGCCATGGCCGGCCAACGCCGAAAGGCCTTGACCATGGCCGGCCATGGCCAAGCCATGACCGGCCATGGCCAGGCCGGCAATGGCCAGCCAAGGCCGGGCCGGCAGTGGCCGGCCTTGGCCAAGGGCCTGTCGGCCCTGGCCGGCATGCCGGCCCTGGCAGAGGCCAGGGCCGGCGCCCTGGCCACTGCCAGGGCCAGGCCGGCCCTGGCAGAGGCCAGGGCCGGAGCCCTGGCCACTGCCAGGGCCAGGCCGGCCCTGGCAGAGGCCAGGGCCGGAGCCCTGGCCACTGCCAGGGCCAGGCCGGCCCTGGCAGAGGCCAGGGCCGGCGCCCTGGCCTCAGGCCAGGGCCTGGCAGAGGCCAGGGCAGGAGCCCTGGCCCCGGCCAGCGGCCTGCCGGCCCTGGCAGAGGCCAGGGCCGGCGCCCTGGCCTCAGGCCAGGGCCTGGCCGAGGCCAGGGCAGGAGCCCTGGCCCCGGCCAGTGGCCTGGCCGGCAGGCCCTGGCAGTGGCCAGGGCCTGGCCGGCCGGCCCTGGCAGAGGCCAGGGCCTGGCCGGCCCTGGCCGAGGGGGCCAGGCCCCCTGGCCGGCCAGGGCAGAGGCCCTGGCCGGCCTTTGGCCAAGCCCGGGTCAGGGCAGAGGCCCTGACCGGGAAGAAGTTGAATTCGAAAATTGGTCGACCAATTTTGTGTTTTTGGTCGACCAATCCGACAAATGGTCTGGGTCGATTGTAAACTTGCCAGATGACCCATACGGGGTAACAAATGGCCTTGGTCAAACTCGAATGTGTAGATTAGTCCATACGGGGCTAACTACAGTGCCGAATAGTTCATACGGGACTAACGTTTTAATGAAGTTTTCATTGGGCTCTACTCCTTGAAGATTAGCCATAATGCTCTACTTCATGCGAGATTAGCCAAGTCATTGTGCTCTACTCTTCGGAGATTAGCCAATGTACTTATGAAATTGTGCTCTACTCCTTGAAGATTAGCCGTAATGCTCTACTTCATGCGAGATTAGCCATGTCATTGTGCTCTACTCTACGGAGATTAGCCAATGAACTTATGACGTTGTGCTCTACTCTACGGAGATTAGCCAATGTATTTTATATTCGTTTTGAAAAATACGTTTTCAAAAACGCTTTTCCGCTGCTAAGTACTATAAGAGTACTAACATTTGATAAAGTGAGGGAGAAATATTGAAAGTTACTCTAGATGGTGATTGGAAACATAGTGACCTTTCCGATTCTAGAGTAACATCTTCAATATTTTTCGAAAGTAACTTATCAAATACTTATTTTCCGCTGCTAGTACTATAAGAGTACTATTGTTTGATAAGTGATGGGGGAATATTGAAAGTTGTTCTAGATGGTGATTGGAATCATAGAGACCTTTTCGATTCTAGAACAACACCTTCAATATTTTTCGAAAGTAACTTATCAAATATAATATAATTCCAAGTGGGATTTGAATTTTAGAACTATCCAAATGGGATATTCTATTATCATTTCAAGTGGGAGTTATATTTTAAGAATTTTTTATGCAATGTTTTTTTGATCGAACCTTCGGTTTTTGTGTCTTTTGCAGCATTTTAAAAGTAAAATGTCTTCCGCTTCAAAGAATATCGTCGCTGAGTTAAACAAAGGTGAAAAACTCAACGGCGATAATTACAAACTTTGGTCCATTAAGATACAATACGTTTTAGAGGAGCAAGAAGTGCTCGAAACTCTAAAGAACGTAATGATTGAACCCGAGTTGGGCACTACGGCCCAACACCGAAGAGACAAGGAAGCTTTTGATGCTTGGTCTCGGAAGAATAAGATAGCGCGCATTACGTTATTAAGCAGTATGGCTGATGACATAATGCGCATCTTCCGAGAACATGACCTAGCCATGGACATATGGTCCAAGCTAGAGGAGAAGTTCGGTGGCACATCGGTGTCCAAACTTCGCGCCTTAACTATAAAGTTCGATACATATAAGAAACGTCCAGATCATTCCATGGGGAAACATCTGCGACATATGGCGAACCTTATCTCGGAGTTAAAGGACGCAGGTCATGTGCTCACTGATGAGCAACAAATCCAAGCAGTCATACGTTCCCTACCAAATGGGTGGGATCAAATGAAGATGCATCTCACTCACAATGAGAGCATCAAGACCTTCAACGACGTTTCCAAGCACATCGAATTAGAGGAAGAGCGGCTTGCGGCTGCCAAGCCAAGTGCAGAAGTGCACGTGGTTGCTAGTTCCTCACATGGGGGAAAGAAACGTAAAGATCGTTCGAAGTCTTCTAATGAACGTAATAAGCAACCTGAGTCTACCAAGGAACCCAAACATAAGGGTGGGCACAAGAAATGGCACAAGAAGAAAGACTTGAAAAGGATCAAGTGCTTCAAGTGCAACAAGCTCGGTCACTATGCTCGTTCGTGTACGAGTGGAAGTGACGAGGTAACTTGTAATACTAGTTACATATGTGTTTCTAGTCCACTATTTCTTGTGGAATCTAATCCATTTTTGGATAATTGATTCAGGTGCCACCGACCACATAGCAAAGGACAGACGGTCCTTCGTGGAGTATCACCGGATACCCAAGGAATGAAGTGGATCAATGTAGGAAACAACACACGTGTTGAAGTGAAAGGCGTTGGGACTCGCAAGCTTGTCTTGGACAACGGCCTCACTCTCCTACTACATGATGTTCTCTTCATTCCATATATTCAAAGGAATATTAAAACTGTGGTCAATTTAATGGGTCTTTGTGATAGTTGGTTCCTTCATGATTGTAAAGTGGACCTATTTTGTAATAATTCTTTTATTGGTTCTGGGTTATGTATTTCAAAGGATTTATTGTAATAAGTACAATATATGATTCCTCATGTAATGAAAATTTCCTTGTGACAAATTCTTTGACTAATGAGTTTAATATAATTTGTTGGCACACAAGGCTTGGTCATATTGGACCAACGTGTATGGATAGATTTGCCAAACGTGGCCTTCTATCAAATGTTTCAAAGGTTGAAAAGTCGACCTGCGAACATTGCCTTGTGGGGAAATCTTGTCGCAAGCCGTTTTGGAACCGGCACAAGGGCCAAGGTTCCATTACAGCTTATCCATTCGGACATATGTGGTCCGATGAATGTCAAGACAAGACGCGGGAAGTCCTATTTCATCACTTTTAATTGATGATTTCACCCGATTCGGTCATATCTATTTGATATCCCACAAAAGTGAAAGCACTAAACCTGCTTTAAAAACTATATGAGTTTAGTGGAGAATCAATTAGATCGCAAGATTAAGGTCGTGCGAACCGATAGGGGCGGTGAATATCAATCAACAAGTTTAAAGGAACTTTGTGATGAAAAAGGCATAGTACATCAGGTAACTATGCCTTATACTCCTCAACAAATTGGTGTTGAAGAAAGGAGGTATAGGACTTTAATGAAAAATGGTCCGTTCAATGATGGCGCAAGCTAACTTGCCAATCACCTTTTGGGGTGATGCATTATTGACAACTGTTTTCATTTTAAACCGCGTACCCTCGAAATCAGTTAGCTCCACTCCTTATGAGTTGTGGAACCAAGGGTCTCCTGACTTAAACATTTTACCTTGAGTTTGTGCATTCAACGCACATATTTCCTCCCATAAGTATGGCAAACTTGGGCCATGGGGAAGGAAATGTATCTTTAAACGATACACATTAAACTCCAAAGGTTATGTTTTTTGTTAGTCAGGAAGACAATGGTGTGCTAATTGAGTTTGAGTCGAGGGATGTCACTTTCTTGGAAAACAAGTTTCCAAGACAGGGCGAGATAAGTCAGGACTTATCTCTATTTGAGATTTGTGATCAAGAAGGATTACCTCATTCGAGTGGGAGAATTCTTGGTGAAAACGAAAATACTTTTCAACCTTCACCAATGGATTATACGAATGACGATTATCCTATTCCATACGGGAATAATGATCCAAGTGGGAGCAATTCTAACAACATTTCAAGTGGGAGTGATATTAGAATTGATCTAAATTCGAGTCAACAAGGACTTGAAGAATCTCAAATATGCCACATCATGCCCTGCAAAAGACAAATGGATGGAAGCGATGAAGAAGGAATTGAAATCCATAAAAGTTAACCAAGTCTGGGACTTAGTTAACTCACCCAGAGGACATAGAGCAATTGGGAACAAATGGGTTCTCAAGATCAAGCATAAGGCTGATGGCTCTATAGATAGATATAAAGCTCGCCTTGTCGCGAAAGGTTTTACGCAACAGGAAGAGATAGACTACGAAGAAAACTTCTCACCTGTTGTGCGTTTTACCTTGATTCGCATGATTCTGGCAATGGTAGCTTGCTTATACCTCGAATTACATCAGATGGATGTAAAGACTGCCTTTCTCAATGGAGAATTGGACGAGGAGATCTATATGGAACAACCACCAGGGTTTGTAAAAGAAGGAAACGAACATAAGGTTTGTAAACTTCGTAAGTCCATATATGTTCTTAAATAATCCTCGAGGCAATGGTATATACAATTTCAAGAAGTTGTCTTATCAAATGGATTTTTCATACTTGATAAAGATAACTACGTATATATCAAGAGGATAAAAAGCAAGCATGTTATTATGTCTCTATATGTAGATGACATTTTAATAGCCGGAAATGACAAGGGCTTTGTGATGAGTATCAAGGCTTAGCTTTCATCAGTATTTTAGATGAAAGGCATAGGAAAAGCCGCATATATCCTTGGAGTTAAGATTTCAAGGAATCGTTCGAAGAAACTTCTTTCTCTTTCACAGGAGACTTATATAAAGAAGGTTCTAGAACGATTTAATATGCAGGACTGCAAGTCCATTGATATTCATATAAGCATATGCGATAATTTATATCTGGAATCGTGTCCAAAAGAACCAAAAGGAAAAAGGAATTATGGAAAAAGTTCCATATTCCAGTGCAGTTGATAGTCTTATGTACACTATGGTGTGTACGAGACCGGACATCTGTTTTTGCCGTTGGAAATGGTAAGCTGTTACCAATCCAACCCAGGGCAAGAACACTGGAAAGCGGTTAAGAGGATAATGCAGTATCTTAAAGGAACTGCAGATTTGCAAAAGACTGTGATAAAACCAAGAAGGTAGACATAAGGTACATATCTACGCATGAGATGATAGAGGATCAGCTTACGAAAGCGATCCCCAGAAATGTGTTTTATAAACACTTATCATCTCAAGGATTGCGTATGGGCTGAGTTGTACCAAATATATATTCCTATGTCTAAGAAATGATCAAAATTAATAAAAGAATAAGTTCTTTTTCCAACATTGCATATGAATTTCTTAAGAAATGTTTGTGTACATTTTTGAAATCTCAGCTAAATTGTGTGTATGTCGGACAGATTAAGGTTGGCTCTCTCACATGAGCAACCGCCTTATCTTATCAGATGGATAAGATAGAGATGAGACTAGTTTAAAGTCAAAATCATTAGACGAATGATTTAGAGTCATGACTTTAACAAGATAGTCGAATGAAAGATCTGCATCATATGGATGCTTACAAAAGATCTGAGATCTATATCACAAGGATATAAAGATCTCATTAGATTTTTTAAATCCTATCTGTCTTATGCAGGATGAGAGTCCGTGAATATTTCACGAGTAGTAAGGGGACTCAAAAAGATAGGCACTGTGGTGTCTGATCTTTTCATCCGTACAACATCATTAAGACATACTCTCCATGGGAAAGGAGTGATGTTGTAATACGTGTTCATACCACGTATGCATTTCGACCACTGAGTTAGTAGCAATAGTGTTTGCTATTATGTGAGACTCAAAGGCCATACGGGTCTTAACTCTTACCCTCAAGGACTCCAATTGGTTCCTTTAGATTTGACGAGATGATCGCTATCTTAGCGTGTTACTAATGGGCTATGGTAATTCGGCTCGGCGGGGCACGTTAGAAAAGCGAATCAAGTCAAGATCAAAAGGTTCGCAAGAAGAGGAAGATTGATTTCATATTCGCATTTGGACTTTAATGATTCAAAGCTGGCCAGCCAATTGTAATCCAGATGGGATTCAATTGTTGAATATAAAGTACAAGAAAATGTGAAGAAATAATCTAGGGTAAAGCATGCGTTGAACTACTCAACTTTGCACCTTCGAGGTCGTTGTGTATCTCTAACAAGTGCACAACAACAGACTCTACGCGCATGACGGTCGCACGGTCTATTTCTCGGTATGATAGATGAAAGGACTAAGGGAAAGACGTTCTCTTACAATCCCCTCAAGTGTGAGTGGGAGATGTTGGATATGGAAGACGTTTGTACACCCTTGTGGGGGATGTACGAGGGAATACGGACCTCGAACGTCGCACACACGAAGTCATGTGCAAAGGGAATCTGTTCCCTTGTGGAGAGGATCTCTGTATGAGCGGGAAAGTCGCATTATATATGCATAAGTGCATGCGACATATGGCTAATAAAGGGGGAATATCTTAAGCTTATGTTGTACCATGCATATGGTACAACTTAAGCTTATAATGTGCCATGTATCATGGTACACCTTAATTAAGTTGTTCCAAAGGAACAACTTACCCTAAAATAACTACCTTGGGGGCTATAAATAAGACCCAAGGGTAGCCATTTTCCTTACACATTTGCATGAAATTCATGCATGCATCTTCTTCATAGCGAAGCTCTGCAGAAATATTTCCTCTCCCTCCTTCCAAGTTCTTAATCTAAAATAGAGATTTAGATTGTGGATTAGTAGCCTTACTCCGTTCGTGAGAAGACTCGATCCGTCGTGGCGAATCCGAAGGCAAAGTTCCGAGACTATCGTTCCGCATACGCAAGCGTAAGTCTCCACTTTAATTATCGATCCTAACTTTGTTTTGGACAGGATCCTACAACAGCTATATCGGCGAGAAGGCCGGCTTCGTGCGCCGGAACATTGGCGCTAACACGGTGTTGAGCCTGAAGGAGGAAGGAGAGAATCTGACGGCAATCAGGATGAGTAGCAGGAGGCAGTCTCAGAGTTCGGTACATCCAAACTCTGCATGTTTTTTTGGGTCTCCGTGCACATAGTAAACAGATTATTTCTGGTTCTTGTTTGAATTGAGAGACTTCCACCCTCGTGTGCTCTTGACCCTTTCTTGTGGTTGGTAAAATATTTTACGTGAGACTTCTTCATAGGCCGTCATTTTTGTTTGATGTCTTCTCTTCATTCAAGCAAACTAAAACATACCGGCCTCAAATGAGGTCGTCCATTTGTCACCATGGACTTTTACTAAGCGCAAATGCGATCAATCCATTAATTACATCTAAATCTTTTTAAGAAAGGAAATTGGCTGGCATCATGTGTATAGCAATTTATTTAGTATTGTATTTTTGAATAATGAACAAACACAATGGTTAGTCGATTCGTCGCTTTGAACAAGAAGAGGTTCGGCCTCATGTAAAGGCTTCTAGGTTGTTGGGCCGGAAATGTAGGCTTTACTGTGCTTGTTTGGTCAAATAAATAACTGAGCGAACATTGAACTGGTCCAATGCTGTATCAAAGGTAGTAGACTACACATGTCTTCAGCTATCAGACGGCTGCTGCTTCAACTCGTATGTTTGCTTGAGAGAATGAGAAACTTAGAACCTAAGATGATTAAGCATTTATTTTGAGATATTAAAGCCAACAGCTAGGGCAAGAGGAGCGCAAGACATTCTATGCGGCTGTATGAATTTATTCATATGGCTGCGTCATTCCCATTCAACTACGCGCCACCAGGACTCACACAGCTGTATGAATCTGTTCATACGGCCGTGGCACCTTCTCCCCCAGCCCAAGCACAACAGCGGCAACATCAGCAGAACGACGCGGCCGCGTGGTTCAACTACGCGGTCGTTTGAAAATGGGTCGAGAGCTTAACCCATTAGTTGATAGGGTTGTATAAATAGAACGTGGGCGCCGTCAATTGGAAAGAGTCGAGCTTTAGGCTCGTTTTCCCTCTCCTTTACTGTTCCATTGCTTTTTCTAGGGTTAGTCTAGATTTAGATTAGTTTTTAGATAGGGTTTTGAGCTTTCCCTCTTGATTTGTAAAAGAGATTGACGACCTTGGCTATGAATCATGATATAAGTGTTTTTGTTCTCCTTCTCTTATTGTTCTTATTACTGTTTTGATTATTAATTGTTGTTCTTAACTGTGGTTATCTAATTTGATCCTTGTTTCTTTGTTATTGTTGTTGTTCTACGCACTTTCATTCTATAACCTTTGTGAAACTCCGTAAAACCCATGTTTCCCTCTCCAATATGATTAACGTAGCTAGCATATAACCTTAAATCGAGCCAGTACTCGATCACCTAGCCTCCTTGTGGACGACCCGTAACGTGTTACGACGACGTCGTGCACTTGCTGTTATAAATATTAAAGCTCTATCAAGTTTTTAGCATAACCTATCTTATGAACCCTCCTACCACAACCCTCCACCACAAAAATCACATATAGAGTTGCTCCTACAAGATCAATTCCGAGACAAAGATCGATGGATCGAAACCCAAATCAATGCCTAAACCCAACTCCATGAACTCACCCAAAGTGTGAACCGATTGGTCATATCACAGGGGGAGTCACATTTGCTTGGTAGGGATTCGATAGCTCTACAAACACCATCCGGATGTGATCGATAATCTTGATGGAGGAGTTACCTCCACCATCGAGACTCAGGCGAGGCAACACTATACACCACATGATCGGATTTACAATTTCACCCAACTCGCAGAAGAGACTCTTTGACAATCTTGGGGGAGATTTATCAAATTGGTGGACGGATTGTCGAGCATGGGATAAGCACGCATGAGCTCCTCTGCATCTTCAATGGAGGATTGCACTTTGACCTGCAAGAATCCATGGTGAAGATGAACAGAAAGCGATTCTTTGACATGCCGCCTGAGGATGCATGGGAGTATATGGAGATTGCAGTCGCATCTCATGCATCTCACTTATTGCAAAGAGGTAACTCATCTGATTCGAATTTAAAATTTTTTGATATGAGTTTATTTTCCCATGCAGATACTACCACCATGGCCCACGTTCATCACCACACACCGGATGATATATCTCAGGTCGATGATGAACCACACGTTGGCCCATGGGTGGACACAAATTTCCTTGGAGAGGTTGGTAGCGAGCAAGGACCACACCATGGCATCATCAACCTCGCGGAAGATGACGATATAGACAATGTGACCTTTGTATGAATTGATGGGAATGCCATTCATCATTACTCCACCGTGGAAGACGAGAGCAAGTTGTACTTCGGTGAGAGTGGGATCTCATACATCGAAGAACCCAAGTCACTTTTCCCACACGATATCATCCTCAGCTTCGTACCACGCGAGAACGTCAAGGAGACTATGGAGGACATTCACATTGATGAGGAGGATGAGAGTGAGAGCACTCCATCATCACATACACTAGACACTCCCACTCCACCAGAGACATCACATCTACCAGAGCTTATCGCTCTCGTTCAGGGAAGTATCTTAAACTCCACTTCTGAATCATCCATTCCATTCCAAAGCTCTTTCGATTCAGATGCTACTGACCCAATATGTCCCTCACAGGATACAAGTTTACATTCAACGGAGGTGTGCTGGTCCATGATTGCACCTGATGAGCATATTTATTGGATTAGCGAGGCGACGATCGCTCACGCCGAGAACCTGCAATCTATTTCCAAGGAGTTCTCGTCAACCCATTTCACATACTCTATTACACTTTGACTATTATCTCTGGAATACATTTAATTTGGGAAAAATTTCATTGCCACAGACTGATGCTCCCTTTATCTTGCAGGACATAGGTGGACATCCTCGAGAGAAGCTAGGGAGAGCGTTGCTAGGGTTCGTTTGCATTCATGGCACCATGACGTCGACGGAGCCACGAAAAGAGCAAATTGATCAACTTCCTGCTCCAAATAAAGTGCTGGATCCACCTTTCGAAGATAGGTGTACTCAACCCAATAGTGTAGGAAATTTTTCGTTTTTCTAGGATCCTAATAAACTCGCCTCCTCTCAATAGTGAGAGGATCGAATTACCATTTAGATTTTTCTTAATTTTATAGATTTTCATTCTCCATTTGAATAATTTCTCTCCTATCGATTGGCGCATCCCCAATCATTCTTTTAACCCTAGAAACCAAGGCCCACACTCGTAGTGGTCTTTCAAATCCTAACTTAGGGATTTAAAGCTTAAAATGATGGATTTGAATGGCCCATTCACTAAGACCATTGATTACCCTCTTTGTTGGTTTCTTTTGTTGCAGTTCAAGGAGGAAGAGAGGAGAGCAGCAAGGAGCTATGGTGGAAACAAAGAGCTAGAGGAGCACTGGGGAGGAAATGAGTAATGCAGCTCAAGGCAAGAGCATTGAAGAGCAGCTATGTAACGACTGGTTTTTGTATGATTGGATTATCAGTGTGTTTTGCTTGTGATGGTAGGTTCTCTCCTTGTGTGGTTTCCATTTCCATAGTTCTCGCTTTCATTCATCTCGTTGAGATTTCCTAGCTTTCGTTTTCATTCCTTTTGATGTGATCTTCTAGCTTCTTCCTTAGAATCATTGAACTCGGAGTAAGTCACTCATGACAAGCTTCATATCGATCGTATCTTAGCGATGGGTTGATCCTAGAAACCTTAGAATTCATCCCGGACCTTCGCGCTTCATTTCGAGACTTTTCGTGCACGTTAGTTGGTTCAAGAAGATCAACCGACCGACTAGATTCCAATCTAGTCGGTCAGGAAATCAACTGGAACCGACTAGTTCATTCAATCAATTATTCAGGAGTTACTGTTTATCGTTAGTCGGTCTAAGAACAACCACCGACCGACTAGATATGAAACTAGTCGGTCAGAACTTGTTCTTTAACCGACTAGTTCCTTTGATTAATTTCCCCTCAGTTACTGTTTATCTTTAGTCGGTCTGAGAACATCTTTCGACTGACTAGATTGTAATCTAGTCGGTCAGCCATTGTTCTTCAACCGACTAGTTTATTGATCATCTTCCCAGCCGAGTTACTGTTTGCTCTTAGTCGGTCACAGCTATTCGACCGACCGACTATTTCCCAAGCTAGTCGGTCACCAATCCTTCTTTGACCGACGAATCAGCCCAGGAAACCCTAGTTTTGCCCTAGCCGCCACACTTTTCTATAAATATGCCCCAAACGTTTTCTTCTTCTTTCTCATCACCCCAAACCCTAATTTCTCCCCCATTGAGCCCCCTTCTTCCCCAAACCATTGATCCTTCATCCCAAGCCCATCCATCATCATCCAAACCCTCATTTCACATATCCTACCTCTCCTCAACCTCAAACCCTCATCAAATCCCCAAAAGCCTCATCCAAACCTATTTCTCCAGATTTTTCCCTCATTTCCAGATCTGAGCCGGATCGTTCCTCTGTTGCCGTGGTTGCTCGGCATCGCTCCGTCGCCTCTTCACGGTAATACTCGATTCCTTTAGTTTTAGCATAACCCACATTGACATTTGTGAAACCCTAATAAAATGGATCATTAGAAATCGTAGGGTTCGATTGTGAATACGGATTAGTTACCATTCTAATGTTGTTTTTCCATGACAGTGATCCATTCCCGTAGATAACAAATTTGTGTGATGTGCCTTCGTTGATCGTTCCCCTCGGTGCCAGGCAAGTGAAACTTGCTATCTTTCGAATTGGGCCATGTCTTAGGCCATTACCTTGCTTTAGCGTAAAAGAGACTAGACGGTGAAAGGATAGCCGTCTAGACGCCATTGACCTAGCTTGACAACGAAGCTTGGTCCGTCACCTTCATCATGCTTGTATGTCACGTTTACTTTCCCTTAACGGTACGCGTATTAACTGTTCATGCCATCCATGCATCCTTAACTGTTATTGCATTCTAACTGCCATGTTTAATTTAAATTAACGGTACGCAAATATCTGTTCATGTCATTGCATAGTGATTATCCATCGTGATTGCGTAGCACACGCTACAATATTATATTCCTGGCTCGTGTTCCAGAAGCGAGCCATGTAGTTGGAAACCCCAACGCTCGGATACCGGCTAGGTGCATCCCTATGCCAAATACACTTCCTGGCTCGTGATCCAGAAGCGAGCACAGTTAGTTGGAAACCCCAACGCTCGACACATATGGGTGGGGTAAGAGATATGCGGCCACCTGAGCCCCGAGTTGGCCTGATCCGCCACTCCAGCCAGCAGGCAAAATCTCTAGTGCACAAGTGATTAATAGTGATAAGAGATAAGCGGCCTGAGCCACGAGCTGGCCAGCAGGTGGACTCTCTATGCACTAAGTGATAAACAGTGATAAGTGATAAGTGATTAGTGAATTGGTAGCCTTCGCTACATCGTGCGTGCTTGTCTCTCTTTTTAAACTGCTGCATCAAACTAAACTGTCATGTCATTGCTTAATAGTATAAGTGCTAGGTTGTTAGTTACTTTCAGTTTCCTTGCACAAGTCTTTCCAGACTTGCTGACATGTGCCCCTCTCTCTTTTGGGTGTCACATGTTAGACCCAGAGCCAGAGCTTTGTTGCAGGGGATATGGTGTTGCTGATGCTGGTGTTTGCTGTGGTGGTGAGTGGACACCAGGGGCCTGTCTTGAAGACCGCTCGTGTTCACTTCTTTGTTTAGGTTTGCTGTTAGTTGTTGGTGCGTGGCACCTTTGTATGTATGTTATACCTTGTTGGCCATGTTTGGGCCTTAGACTCTTTTCCTTTTAGCCTGGTGGCTTTTCTGTGATATTGTAATTTGTTATGGACTCTTGGAGATTCAATAAAATGTCGTCTCATTTCCTTATTATCATTGGTGTTTCGTTTCGTTTTGCAAGGACTTGCCATAATAAGTGTTTCTCTACGCTTATGAGACTTGGAGCTTCACAGCTTCAAGTTTGTGCGGACCTTCTCACATCTCGCCTCCACATTTTTGGGAAGCGGGGCGTGACAAGCTAAAAGCATAGAAAGAAGCCTGAGCATGAATTGAAGGGAGATTAAGAGGAGACAAGAGAATGGGGATGGAAGCAAGTAACTCAAGAGGACCATGGAACTTATGAGGAGCATGAGAGAGCAGCTTGAGAAGCTAAAGAGATGGAGACAAGACATGGGGAGGATCAGCTCAATTGAAGAGAGAAATAGAGGAAAAAAGAGCACAAGGGGCCACACAAAAATTTCCACGCGGCCGTAGAATTTCATTGATACGGTCGCGTGAAACCTCAACGCCTCCCTTTTTGAAGGGCAATTGATGTCACCGTTTGGATTCGATCCAAACGGTCGTGATTCCCTGGATATCAAACAAAAAGAAATGAGCTCTGCAGGGTGATTTCTATGGTCGCATCGATTTATCGACACGACCGCGTCAATATAGTTCAAAAATCAAATTTTCGTGACCGTTTGGAGTTCTTCCAAAAGGCCGTGTCGTCTCATTGCAGCCCTCGTCTCTCTTTCGACTTTCCTACGGCCGTGTAAAATTTCTCATATGGCCATGTTGATTTCACTGTCCCTCCACTATATATACAGCTTCATCTCCTTCACTTATACTATCGAATAAAATCCCAACTTTTCGAAACCTCTTCGACCCTCAACTCTCCCTCTCTTGACCAAACCCTTCCTCCGACGATCTCCCATTCAATCACTCCTCCTCGAAGACATCTCCTCCATCACCAACGACAAATACCCTCGCCCCAACCTCGCAAACCCTAACCGACAGATACAAGGAAACTCAATAGGTGCGGTCGAAGCTAGGGCTTGGAACAATGAAATCGGCAACTAAGGCAGTGATCCGACCTCAATCTTCTTGGATTTGCAGTGACATTGGCTACGCTGCTTGGGTAATCTCTCTCCTCGCTTTCAAATTTTAATTTCTGCTAGTTGTTGTGCACAGTTTGAGGTCCTGATGTGTTGTTATTGTCGTGCACATTCCACCATCACCATTCACAAACCCGAACCCATCACCATCTACACTGCCCCCCCAACACTCCTACGCTTCACCTTGCATACCAACACACAATTCACCGTCTCACAAACCCTAGTTCACCATCCCCACTACATTACACTAGCACACCACATCACTTCATCTCCCACCACATACATATACCCCTCCTCACATTGCACACACTAACACCCATTACACTTTCATCTCCGCTCACATGCCCACTACACATCATGCCCCCCGCATGAAGCATGCACACCCACCACATTACGAATCCCAACTGGGGAGTTCTTCACGGCAACACACTTCAGACCTGCCCTCCACATCTGCACAGCCTCCATCGCCACATTATGTTACCCCACCATAGATAGACACATTATAGATCACATTCATCTCTGAGGCCCATAAGGATCACTTTGCCACCCTCTCTCTGTGGACCCTGCTTACCACGAAGTTCGTGAGTATCCCTGCTCTCGACGCTTTAGGAGCCACCGAGGGAGTTAGACGTATGTATACCAGTATAGGGTGGCAGGATTTCCTCAGCTTTGGAGCCGCGACCTATCACAGACTCACATTTGAGTTTCTCCGCTCCTTGAAGGTCGAGGGTTCTAGCATAGAGTTCAGGATCTTCGATACCTATTATACACTTTCAGTTAACGTCCTGAACTCTATTTTCCACTGGCCTGCCACCATGACAGAAGACATCACCCACCATAGCAGCACCCACCCATCTTCCTTTCTGGCCTCCCAATTTTGGGATTTGATTATTGGGTTGGGTCCCTTCCCTCGCATGGTGGGAAAGGCATCATGCATCATTCATCCATCCCTATGCCTCGCCCACCGTATCCTTGCGAGTACTCTCTTTTGTAGGGAGGAGACTGGCACGGTTACACGACCTGAGCTCCTATTTCTATGGGCCATGACACATTCGATAGTCCTCCATCCCACAGGGACTGGTACAGTGATCAGGGCCCCAAAGAGACTTATCCATGCTGGCTCATGGTTGGCACATAGACTTCTGAAGATCTCCAAGTCCCCCACGAGAAGGATTTATTGTGGCGGTCTCATCACACTCATAGCCTGCCAGCCTCCCCTCTCCATTGATTTAGATGATTGCACGGACCCCATCTCTGGCCCTACCACTCTGGACCTCTCAGTTTTAGCCCACATGCATATGATTAATGAAAACTTGATGGGTCTTAGTGTTTGGCTTTATGGGCCAGAGTGCGCTCTATATACTATCTTGTCAAACCCATTGTGCACGGAGGTCACGCTTACGCAGTGGACATTTCCACCCGATCCTATCTTCCCAGTCCCTGCGCAACCCAGCAGCCCCAGCAACCTGAG
The DNA here is from genome assembly GCA_030789695.1 of Scilla litardierei. Classification (NCBI taxonomy): domain Eukaryota; kingdom Viridiplantae; phylum Streptophyta; class Magnoliopsida; order Asparagales; family Asparagaceae; genus Scilla; species Scilla litardierei. The sequence goes on along the minus strand of CM061138.1, from coordinate 96,464,691 downwards.
CCACAGCCTCAGCCTCAGCCATCCACTTCCACCCCCACACACCACCACCATTCCCGCGACCACCACGGAGCCCGTCACCACACAGATTCCACTTATCACTGATGGCTCTGGATCGTCTGGCCCCCCTCTGCCTCTTGATGATCATACACATCTCTTATCCTATTGGAGATTGTTCAGGGATTTCAGGGCTGTATGGATACCTTACATGATATTGTTGAGTGATTCCAGGGCTGCATGGACACCTTTCAGGAGACCCAGGACCGGATCTTACCTTATGTCTCCGACATCCGACATCCATCGGCACCTTTTTCCACCACCACCTGAGGCTGGCACTTCTAGTTCTCCTCCACATCCCTCTGCACCCACCGAGCCTGCACCCTAGCTTCATGTTAGCTTGGGGGAGACCCTCACCTTTTTGTCAACCCCCCACACATTTTTGTCCTCGCACTTCATTGATTATCTTTCATCGAGGACACTGCAGATTCTAGCTTGGGGGAGTCGCATTTGCACTTTTTGCTTTTTATTTTTGTTTTCCATTTCCACCTCCACTTTTGTGTTCATATTCGCATGTATATATCGTGTTTTCTTTTGCATTTGCTTTCATTTTCATCCTTCATGCATCATGTTTCATTTCCTTTCATTTTCTCTTTTTATTGCACGTTCATGCATCACGTTTCCATATTATATGCATATGCACACAATAAAAAAAATGAAAAACTCAAAAATCCAAAAATATTTGCATCGCATCATGCATCTTGCATCATCCATGCATCATTTGTACTTATTTGTTTCGAGGATTTTCTGAAATCGAGCTATATATGTGTGGTTTTCAAATAGGGTTTCATTTTCTATCTTTTACGCTCGATTTCCTCGATATCGGTTTGACTATAATACTATGACATGTATTTACTCTCAGATCCCATCTAATATGCTCGTCGTGATCATTCTCATATTCTCTAGGATATGAGTACTCAAAACCGACCTAGGTCTCTTAGAGATCCACATTATGCATGGCCCGTAGGATTGATAGTTGAGTATAATGGTTTATAGCCCGTCGAGACTGGATAACAACATATTAGCGAGTACTGAGGAGTGTCATCACCTTACTTATTCACGCTTTCCATTTCAAAAAAAGAAAAAGAAAAGAAAAATGTGTATAAATGAGAAAAAGAATAAAGCACGCACCGTTCCCCAGTGAAACTGCGTAACCGGATCCCCACGATAGAAACCGTCAGGGCCTCGCGTCAAAAGGTCTAGCTTGGGGGAGTGCGTGAAAATAAGGATTATAGTTGGTTCGAGCTAGTAGGTCTGAGGGGTCCTTCTCGGCCTGATGCCCTAAAGTCGTCTGACCTGAGAGTCATCGACCCAACACTCCTTACACGAACCAATTAGAATCCAAATAAAAAATATATAGAAAAGAAAAAGATTTGGAAGCATGAATAGATTGTTGACCTCACGAGTCATGGAAAGTTGAAGTGTTGTGAGTGCCACTTCTTTGATGGACCAATAACCCGTTATCTCAGATTTATCACTTCTTCGACCCTTGCATAGCTTTGATCCCTTTGTTTTTGGCCTAAGGATGGGTTAGAGGAAATATTCTAGGTTTTGAGCTTGATCATGGCGTAGTATATTATTTGACGGTTCGAGCTAGAAATCATGTCCTATGGTTATATTCTTATCGATAGAGAGGAGTCATCGTTTTAGATTTCCATGATTTTGAATTTCATATTTGTCCATGTATATGTGTTCGATTTTCCAAATTCCTCGAAACTCATATCATCATTTGCACGACTAGATTGCATACTGATGTGTCCATATTTTCCATATTTTTATAGCATCATTTCATCTCATTCCATGTGATATTCGCATCCAAATCCCTTATTTTCATATATATACGTGCTTCTAATGCCATATCAGAGTTTCGTATAGATTTTTATACTTGCATGGATTTTGGAGCGATTTGGAGCTGATTCGGGATGAAGACACATCCAGCACGTCCAGGACGTCATAGGCAAGGCTCTACAAGAGTTCACCGAAGTTTAGAAACAGGTAGGAGGAGAGGAGGAGGAGCGAGCGAGAGAAAGGAGCAAAAGCCAAGGCCCAAGTCACTTTCCCAGGCAGCCAGTGTGCACAGGTCACTTGATCGAGCAGAGAGGTGACTCGACCGAGTCAACCCAACTTCAAGCTTCCTCCATCAGACATCCGACTCGACCGAGCAGGACCTAATCGACACGAGCCGATAGAGCGAGGTTTTGGGCGAAGAATCAAGGCTTCCTGACGACTCGACTGAGCAGAACCTACTCGACTCGAGCAGGCAGAACGACAATTTGAGGAGAAGCTCAGACCCCCTGATGACTCGATCGAGTAGGCAGGCTACTCGACCGAGTAGCCCGTATCCATTCCAAGCAGCACAGCAGCAGAGTCCCGTCTGCTCGACCGAGCAGCCGCCTACTCGATCGAGCAGCCGACGCGGCCAGCGACAAGTGGGCCCCAAACTTCCAGATTTTAAGTTTTTTATTGTGGGGTCCACCCCTATGTATTTAAGTCGTTTTTCCAGACTCGGGGGAAGCTTTTAGGTTAATAGAGAGTTTTTTGAGCTTTTAATTTTGATTGAGAGCTTTAGATCTAGGGTTTTGGAGACTTCGTGCCAAAAAAATTAAAGACTCGATTTTTATTGCTTGCTACTGTGTGGAATTTCTGGATCTGGATTTTCTTATCGTCGTCTATTGTGCTACTTATCTTTGGTACGTAAAGATCTCAACTTTCTTGTTTTCTCTCATTGCAATTATGAACTCCGATCTAAAAATCGCATCTTTCTTTGTTCTATTCGCTATGTCTGAGTAGTCTTATTTAGGGCTGATGGGTTAGCCCTAGGATCTTAGGAAAAAGATGTAAAGCTAGGATTTTTAGGTTGCACTGGGAATAAAAGTGGAGTACTTTGGTTGATCCAGCCAAATCCCTAGAGGAACTCGTAATGGGATCATGCCCACGGTCTGTAGAATTGATTAACTTAAGGATTATCCTAAGTTTTAACTAGGGAGTTAGTGGATCCAACCAAGGCTCGTGACCGTGCTCGGCTCCTGCCTTGAGGGGATCCACCGATGAACTATATCACAAAGTTGATGGCTACCGTCATTGCATCAATGAGAGCCATCAAAGTATTTAGAAGCTTCGATCCACGAGAGTGGTACGAGCTGAGAGACCAACCCCATAAACCCAACGCAACTTTGGAACCCTAGCCTAACATCGACCTCTGACGATCCTAGCGGTGATCCCTAAGGCCCTAATTTCATTATATTGAAGAAACAACATAAACCAACAATCTTCCAACCGACTGCTAATTCTTACTGAGATCTAGAAATATTCTGAGACCCGATACACTGTCACAGTCCCTTGGGGATTCGACAATTTTTTATACTATAATATGACACCGTCCGCTTGCGGATAGAACCTAGAATAGACACCTAGGAACCATACAGCGCCTGACGACTATGACACTGCCAGGTGGATTTTAGGTGTAAGTTCTGGACGCGTCATGTTTTTGGCGCCGTTGCCTGAGAACAGGTATGGCGTTACTCAGTTTATTTTTATTTTAAAGGATTTGCTAGCAACTCTTATCATTTCCTATCTTTCCATCCTTTTTATTCTCTTGTATTACTTTACTACTAACACCTCTCTCCAGTCTATAATCACTCTTAAGAAATCAAACATGATGAAGATGGTGATGCAAGTGCAATGGACCAGTGAATCTAATAGTGACTCGGACGAGATTAGCTTTTCTCTGCACCATGTACATAGTCTCCAAGACTCACGCATGGATGAAGCCATGGTCGAAGGTGCAGCTAGAGAATTGATTGATGCAGTTCGATTTATCGGGGCAGGAACCTACGTGGCAGGTAACGAAAATAAACAAATGTTTATGGATCATAAAATGAACAAGGTTTCAGATGCAGGTACCATTGAGGACAACATCTACATACACTTCGAAGGGGACGTGATGTTTCTCCAGTCTGTCGAAGCCCTACCTGTTGATGCACGCTGGAGAGAGACTCGTCAATTTGAGCCATTGGACGATTCCCAGCTCTTGAGTATAATGGAAAGCATGGTGACTGATGTATGGACAAATGGCCCAGTGGAATTTCCTACAGATGACCTAGTTGTTCAAATAATTTCAGTCTTTATCGCGAACGCCTTCCACAATGCAGATGCCTTGGATGGCGTCCCCATCGCCGGCGGAGTCTATGTGCAGTACAAGGGAGACACTCTATGCTTCTACAATGATAATATCCTACAGACTGCGACATGTGAAGACCACATCTGCGAGGAATACACAGACCCCGGACCTTTCCAGAGCGACATCGATCAGGGAAGTTCTCTTAACTCTACACTTGATAGTGCATGTATAAATACTTTACCTCTGCCGCCGGTGCACTACAGAACAAATTCCTATGGAAACGGGTTCTGCAGACGTCTACCACGATGCACCATCGTCACCTCATTCATCCTATGAATCTGCCAACGAGGAATTTCCAGAATCCGAACCAACAGTTGAGGACGCATCCTTCTCACAAGCAAGCGATGATGGGGGTGCAGCGCCCCCTCAGGTAGAACTAAAACCTCTTTCTGCCAATTTAAAATATGTATTCTTGGGGAAGAACTCCACTTACCCCGTCATCGTTAACGCGGCCCTTACCGAGCCGCAACTAGAAAGCCTCCTCAAAATCCTTGGGGCCCATAGGAAGGTGATATGGTATAGCATTGCCGACCTAAAAGGCATTAGCGAAACCATTTGCACCCATAGAATCCATCTTGAGGATAAGGAAGCTATCTCCATTGAGCCTCAAAGGGGATTGAATCCCACCATGAAGGAGGTAGTGAAAAAGGAGGTATTGAAACTACTAGATGCCGACATTATCTATCCCATTTCCGACAGCAAATGGGTTAGCTCTATTTAGGTTGTCCCCAAGAAAGGAGGCATGACCGTTGTAAGGAACGACAAGAATGAATTAATATCAACTAGAACTGTCACCATTTGACGCATGTGTATAGACTATAGGAAAATCAATAAAGCCACCAGAAAAGATCATTATCCACTACCCTTTATTGAACAAATGCTTGAGCGACTAGCCACTCACAAATACTTTTGTTACCTCGATGGGTACTCCGGATTCTTCCAAATCCCATCGCATCGAGAGGACCAAGAAAAGACAATGTTTACATGTCCATATGGCACATTCGCTTACCGAAGAATGCCATTTGGATTATGTAATGCACCTACAACATTTCAAATGTGCATGACGTCTATTTTCTCGGATTTCATCGAAAATATAATGGAAGTGTTTATGGACGACTTTTCTGTCTATGGCACCAAATTTGATGCTTGTCTAGCCAATTTGTCTAAAGTTTTAGAACGGTGCCATGACAATAACTTGACCTTAAATTGGAAAAAGTGCCATTTCATGGTGACGGAAGGAGTTGTTCTTGGCCATGTCATCACCTCTAAGGGAATCGAGGTTGATAAAGCCAAAGTCGAAGTCATCAAGGACCTACCGCCTCCCACTAACCTTAAGGGTATCTGTGGGGTTTTAGGGCATGCGGGTTTCTACCGTCGCTTCATAAAGGATTTCTCTAGCATTTCTCGCCCTCTCACGGAGCTCCTTGCTAAGGACGCTCATTTTGTGTTCTCTGACGCTTGCTGGCTGGCTTTTAACAGGTTAAAGGAAGCCCTCATCTTAGCACCAATTATACAACCTTCAGATTGGGATCTACCATTTGAGCTGATGTGCGACGCTAGTGACCAAGCAGTGGGAGTCGTTCTTGGCCAAAGAAAAGAAGGAAAGCTTCATGCGATATACTACGCTAGCAAGACTCTGGATGATGCTCAAAAGAATTACACCACTACGGAGAAGGAGCTACTGGCCGTAGTTTACTTTATCGAGAAGTTTAGTTCGTATCTCCTGGGGTCCAAGGTAATTATTCACACGGACACACGACACTAAAATACCTATTGAACAAGAAGGATGCAAAGCCGCGTTTGATACGATAGATCCTCCTCCTTCAAGAATTTGATGTAGAGATCAAGGAAAAGAAAGTAGCTGAGAATGTAGTGGCGGAACACCTTTCACGGTTGATTCAAAGGCATGAGGATGACAGTTTACCGATCGATGAATCCTTCACTGGTGAGCAACTATTTGCAACGACCTCCTCTGAAGCCCCTTGGTACGCGGATATAATCAACTACTTGGTAAGCGGCATGGTCCTGCATGGGTTGGCGACCTATTCGAGGAGAAAATTTTTACATGATGCCAAGAGCTACTTTTGGGATGACCTGTACTTGTTCAGAACATGTGCCAGTGGGATCATCAGACGATGTATTCCAAAAGAAGAGGCGACCTCCATCATATCACACTGCCACGATCAACCATGTGACGGACATGCATCGGTCACCAAAACCACAACAAAAATCCTCCAAAGTGGCTTCTATTGGCCCACCATCTTTAGAGATGCGAAAAATAATGAAACGTCCCTTCAGGGCATCTTGGAGATAGAACTATTCAACGGTTGGGGCGTTGACTTTATGGGACCCTTCCCGTCGAGTAACAGCAACAAGTACATCTTGGTCACCGTTGATTACGTCTCGAAGTGGGTGGAGGCCATGGGCACCCCGACAAACGACAAAAGCGTAGCAGCCAAATTCTCCAAGATTACAATCTTTCACCGTTTTGGAGTTCCGAGGACAATCATAAGTGATGGAGGGCGCCATTTTATCGAGCAGAAGTTCGAGTCGATGCTCAAGTAATACTGAGTTCATCACAAGGTCAGCCTTGCTTATCACCCTCAAACAAGTGGCCAAGTGGAAGTGTCCAACAGAGAAATCAAGAGCATCCTAGAGAGGACAGTGAGCGCCTCAAGGAAAGATTGGTCCCACAAGTTGAGCAACGCTCTTTGGGCATACCGCACCGCATTCAAGACCCCCATCGGGACAACCCCATACAGGCTAGTGTATGTGAAAGCTTTCCACCTACCGGTAGAATTGGAGCACAGAGCATATTGGACAGTAAAGAAGATGAACTTTGACTACAAGAGCACCGCTACGAGACGAGCCTTGCACAACAACGCGCTTGACGAAATCCGGCGACATGCTTATGAAAACGCAAAGATATATAATGTCACGCCCCGCTTCCCTAAAATGGAGGCGAGACGTGAGGAGGTCCGCACGAGAGTGGAGCTGTGAAGCCCCAAACCCGATAAGCGTCAATAAAACATAAGCAGGTCCCTGTAACCACAACGGAGCAACAATAATAATAAAAGGAGAGACAGAAATAAAATTCTCATATCTCATAAATTGTCCAACATGAAAATAAGTTCAACATCCAGAAAAGCCACCAGGCTAAAAGAAAGAGTCTAAGGCCCAGAACAAGGCCAAAAAAACCAACAGCATAACAAAGTATAGGTGCCACGCACCGACAACAAAACAGCAGTCTAAATAAAAAGGGAAGCACAACGAAAACACTAGGACTGGTCCCCAGTGTCCACGTACTCCCCGTCAAACACAAGCTCGGGCTCGACGTCAGCAAACACCTCGTCCTCAACAAGGTACTCAGGCTCGGGATCTAACATGTGTCACCCAAAAGAGTAAAGGGGCACATGTCAGCAAGTCTAAAAGACTTGGGCAAGGAAACTGGAAGTAAGGCAACTAGCGACCTAGCAGGTATAGTATGCATGACATGGCAGTTATAACATGAGTGCACAAGTACGACATGGTGAACAATAAGTACAGGAGAACAATTATCGGTACAAGACAAGAGTAGCCAAGCTACTAACAATCTCAATCAATTCACTATTCACGTTTCACGTTGTTTGTAGATGTTTACGCCCTTCAGCTGAATGGTACAACATTCACGCCGATCGGCACTAAACACTACCCCACCCCAGAGTTTACGCCTTACAACTGCAGTTGCTGATCAGGCAGACTCCCAGTTGAATGGCTGCTTAACCCTTACCCCATCCCACACGTAAACAAGCCAGGGTCCCTGTACATGAGCCCAGCAAGTGAGCCAGGGTTGCCCCGCACGGGAGCTTGTTTTCCTAGTTCACAATTCAATATCGAGCGTTGGGGTTAGCAACTCATTATGCTCGCTTCTGGTCACGAGCCAGGAAACACAAGTATTGTAGCGATGCTACGCAATCAACGGATCACTTAAAGAATGCAATGACATGACAATTAATTTTCGTACCGTTAATGGAATTTAAACATGACATGGTAATTGTGCAACATGATATATGTCGGATCTAGCTTCGTTGTCAAGCTAGTTCCTAAATTTGCGCCTAGGCGAGTATCATTTCGTCGCCTAGCCTCTTTTACGCCTACAACAAGCAAAATGGCCTAAAACATGGCCTAAACCCTAAGTGGCAAGTTTCACTTGCCTAGCACCGGGGATGACGATCACGAAGGTTCGTCTCGCGGATGCTAATCTACGGGGAAATCGCTGTTATGGGGAAACAATCATCAAAACAACATTCATTCATTAGGGTTTCATAAAAAATACAAATAGGTTATGAAAACATCAAGAGATCGATTTCTTACCGAGAGGAGGCGGAAGAAACACTCCGGAGAACCTAGGAACCAGATCTGGAAACCAATGGAGAAGTTTGGGAAACTAGGGGTTTTGGGGGATTTTGGGGATTTGATGAGATTTTGGGGAAGATGAGAGGTAGAATGAGTTGATGGAGGGTTTAGATGATGGATTTAGGGCTTGGAATGAAGGAATAAGGGTTTGAGGAAGATGGGGGCTCAAAGGGGGAGAAACTAGGGTTTTAGGTCGAGTGGAGGAAGAAGAAAACGTTTGGGAGGGGTATAAATAGGATGGGCTGGCGGCTGCCCAGAAATTAGGGGTTTAACACAGATTAGTCGGTCAAAGAGCAACCACTGACCGACTAGTTTGGCAACTAGTCAGTCGGTCGACCAACGCAGACCGACTAAGTGTAAACAGTAACTTCTGAACGAAAATAGGATTTGGATTTAGTCGGTCGATGAACAAATACTGACCGACTAGTTTGACAACTAGTCGGTCGAGAGATGAACTTAGACCGACTAAGAGTGAACAGTATTGATACCAAAAATAAGATGATGTGTTAGTTGGTTAAAGAAGCATTGCCGACCGACTAGTTTACAACCTAGTCGGTCAACCAACGTTCTTAGACCGACTAACGATAAACAGAAACTCCTGAATAATTTAGAAAGCCAACTAGTCGGTCCAAGAAGGATTGCCGACCGACTGGATCGTCATCTAGTCGGTCGGTACCCCTTCTTACACCGGCTAACGTGCACCAAAAAGTTCCGATACGGAGCGCGGAGCTCCGGGATTGATTCCTATGACTCCTAGGCTTGATCTAATAGTAAGATACGACCGTTATGAAGCCCGTCACGAATGACATACTTCGAAATCGACGATCCTAAGGAAGAAACGAGAAAACACGACGAAACGATCGAAAATGAAAGCTACGGAGACGAAAACCACACAAAAGGAGAAAATCCACCAAAACATATATTATATTATAATAGATCCAGATACATGAAAACCAGTCGTTACATCCTCCCCAACTTAAGAAAAATTCCGTCCTCGGAATTTCCAAACACTCACGTGTCCGGAAACAAAAGTGGGAAACGCTCTCGCATCTCATCCTCATTCTCCCAAGTAGACTCTCCAGGTGAGCCGTGTCGCCACATCACCCTCACAAGATTGACAATCTTGTTCCGAAGTGACTTCTGACGCCTGTCCAGAATCTGCACTGGATGCTGGTCATACGTCAAATCCGGGCGAACGGTAATCTCCGAAAAATCCACAGCATGAGATGGATCGCTAATGTATCGACGAAGCTGCGACACATGGAAAACATTGTGAACTCCTTCCAAAGATGGCGGCAAGGCCAAGCGATAAGCTACCTCGCCAACTCTCTCCAAAATGTCAAACGGTCCAATGTATCGCGGGCTCAACTTCCCTCGCTTCCCAAAACGAATCACACCACGATTCGGGGAAATCTTCAAGAACACATGGTCACCCGGCTGAAACTCCAAAGGACGACGTTTAGCATCCGCCCAATGCTTAAAACGGTCCTGAGCAATTCTCAACCTCTCCCGAATATTCCTGACGATATCCACGGCCTCCACAATCATCTCAGGTCCCAACAACTCCCGATCACCAACGTCATCCCAACTCAATGGCGATCGACATTTCCTCCCATAAAGAGCGGCGAAAGGCGCCATGCCAATACTCGCCTGGAAGCTGTTGTTGTAAGAGAACTCTACCAGATGTAGATGGTCCTCCCACGAACCCTTGAAATCCAACATGCACGCCCTCAGCATGTCTTCCAAAATCTGAATCGTCCTCTCGGACTGGCCATCCGTCTGTGGATGGTACGCCGTGCTGAAACTCAGACGCGTACCCAAACTCTTTTGTAAACTCTGCCAGAACTGAGATGTGAACCTCGTGTCTCTGTCTGACACGATACTCACGGGGACTCCATGAAGTCGCACGACCTCCTCCATATATCTCCTTGCTAGTGCCTCAGTGGACTGTCCCACTCGGAACGGAATAAAGTGCGCAGATTTGGTCAATCGATCTACGATCACCCAAATCGCGTCATTCTGCTTCGGACTCCGAGGTAGTCCAGTCACGAAATCCATAGTGATGTGTTACCATTTCCACTCCGGAATCGGAAGCGGTTGTAGTAACCCGGCCGTACGCTGATGCTCCGCCTTCACTTGCTGGCAAACTGATCGCGCCCCGGATACACGCCCGGAGCGACGGTTGTAGTTTTACCGCAAGCGCACGGTATAGCGGCAAGCGGGTTATCGAACACAGGGAGGACGAATGACCGTGCTTGTTCCAATCAACCTGGCTATTTAAGAGAGAAATTTGCCTTTGGCGATCCTGTCACGATCGTCAGACAAAAATGCGGAAATATCAAATCAAATAAAGAACGTCTAGGGAATGGGGAATCCCCGCTACTCACCGTATTTCATAAATGCGGTTCATCGGTATCAAAATTGCTAGGATGAGAATTTGGATGAACTAGTTGCAACTGAATGTAGAACCAAGCTCACGCTCTCGCGCTGTTGCCGGTCTATAGCTATCCTAGGTTTGGGTCCAATCTCTTGCAAACCCTAGCCTAGGAAAGTTAGCATTAGGATCAACATCATCGTCCAATCGCGCACCGAGCCCAATCTCTTGCAAACTCGGTCCACGATCTAGATTGGGATAGTTCCTACCCGTCCAATCTCTTGCAAACGAGTATCGGCATGGAATTGCAACCGGAAATCCTAGTATCGGTCCAATCTCTTGCAAACCGATACTTCGAAAATCCGACTCCAACCCAATTCGGATTTCTAGGGTTTCCTATCAAATTGGGATCCAATCTCTTGCAAATCCCAATTGATATGAATACCTAGCCATCCGTAGTAAATTGATCCCAATCTAATCCCTAATAACAATTCTAGCACAATTTCTACCAATTCATCACAAATATGAAGATGGGCTTGTAGGGTTCATCCCCACGCCCCAAGACGTGGAGACTACTCACAAATCATAGCAAGATCACAAAAATAATCGTTGAAATAAGCAATGGAATTCATCACAATATTGAGATAAGCAATAAAAATAGAATTTTTAAGGAAAAGAGATGCAAACCAATGGAGTTCTTCAATTAATCCAACAAAAATCCAATATTTGCTTCTTCTCCAATCACAAGAATAAAGCTAAAAACTAATCTAAAAAGCTGCAAAAAATCTAAGAGAGAGGCTCTAAAACTAGGGTAAAAACAGGGTTTAAATAGCCCTCAAAATCGTCCAAAAATCGTGACCAAAATACCCCTGCACAGCCTGTTTTCCGCAGTTTTCGCTACAGGCAGCGCATCGCACTCGGTCGAGTGACAAAAGTTGCTCGGCCGAGTGAAAACCCTGTAATTTTCCAGTAAGTCGGGGCTTTCAGGGGTCTTCACTTCGGGGGCGGCTCGGCCGAGTGAGTTGTCGTCACTCGGCCGATGGCTTCATAGTACTCGGGCGGACGGGATTCTCCACTCGGCCGAGTGGGTCTTCTGAAGCTCAGGCAGTCGAAAAACAGTAACTTGGATGTTTTGGAAGGGCTTCGTCTGGGCGCCACTCGGGCGGACGTGATGTCGTCACTCGGCCGATGTGGTCTTCGGTGCTCGGCCGAGTGCACAGGTAAATTGTGTCTGATCTGGTCGGCCGAGCAGTGTCTCGCTGGTCGGCCGAGTGGCTCCTCCACTCGGCCGAGTGGGACACAACAAATGCCCAATCTGCTTGTTTTGGCCTCCTCGTCGCTCCTGCGACGTCCGTTCTTCTTCCGCTCCTCTCCAACAGCAAAATACCCCTCGGGGAGGTCGTCGGTGACCGTCTAGAGTAAGCGCATCTCGAGATCACTCCAAATCGCGCCAAATCACCTGAAATGCGACAAAAACAACAAATCGTGAAAAGCATCGCAATATCGTCGATATATCGTAAAAATCGTGATTTGGGCGATCTAAATGGCATGCAAACATGCGGAAAAAGGGTGTAAAATAAGGAGTGATCAAAATCCCCCAAGCTTGCCTCTTACTCGTCCTCGAGGAAGATAAGTAAATGGCGAACCCGGTGGATTCAGAAAACGAAAACGACGAAAAACGAAAAATGAAAAAACGGAGAAGAATGGAGAACGAAATGAAAATAAAGAAGAGAGAAAGAAGCGAAGAGGTAAGCTACTAGATCATTTTCTCAGGACGGGGGTTTCACTTACTCATATAGCATGCACCGAATGAAAAACTCATGTCAAAAGATTTTACTTTGATATCATAGTATAATAGTGCAAATAGAAATGGAAAACCCACGAACAACGATATAATCATGAAAAATGGAATAATTCTAAAATTAACATCGTCTGAATCATCTAAAGCGGTATACAAATCACAGATCACACACTTTTCAATTGAACGCTTTCTATCATGAGTATAAGAGTATCACACTATAGAATAGAGAGAATAGAAAAGCATGGATTTCATGAAATGAACGCTAGGCTTAGATTTCTGGATTTCGTAAAACTAAAAATAATCTCACCGAGTATAGAATATTACTTAGCCTAGGTTGTCGTGCAATGTCAAGTAGTCACTCTCTTACACATCAATGGATCCCCTCCCCCAAGCTTATCTATAAGCGTGGTGGCATAAAAAATATTCACATCCCCATTTTTATATAGCTCCAAAGGCAACGAAAAGAAAGAAGAAAGAAAGAAAGTGAGATGGGATCTTTTATTGAGGATTTTTCCTCTTTTCTCTTTTTTTTTCTTTTTTTTTCATTTAGCATATATACACAACGATCCCAACTCAAAGAGAGATAATGATGTACAAGAATGTTTTTCTCTCTCTTTTTTTTGAATAAGAAAATTGGAGCTAGGAATTGATAGCGGGGGAAATGCCATAAAATAGAATCGCTAAGGGGAGATTCACCAATGATTTTAAAAGTAGAGAAATGATGTTCAAGATTTGTGGAGAAAGAAATAGATATAACTCTCGGTTCACTCTATAAGACATGCACGACAACTTCAGCAGTGTAATCTAATCTACTCAGTTTCGATCACAAAAAAGCTAACTAATCCAGATTTATCATAGCTAACATCATTCAATCATCCTGAAATGAAGTGTACAATTCATGCATATAGAAGTGATATAGGAAAAAGAAATCAGTACTCCAGACATAAGCATTCAATGCGTGAATCTTGGTGTGTTTTCTGTGATAGCATACATATGAATATTCAGACTCAGCTAATAATAAAATTTCATCCATTTTCATGTGGCAAAAGTGTGGGTCACTATCTCTAAATACAAAGCAAGTCATAGCATATGATATCAGAAATAAAACCTAAGACATGACAAATAAAACATGCATATAGAGTAAGCTAAATCCAACGTCATCATCATCATAGAAAAGTCATCTCTAGCATGAGATGAAAAAGAAATAAAGATAAAGGGAAAATAGAGTTATTTATAATGCGGCACACAGAAAAAGAATAAGAAAAACGTGATGCATGGCAAAATAAAAGAAAAATGATGAAAAATAAGTGCAAAAGCGAAAAATGGTGTGAAAAACTAAAAATAAAGGTGGCAAATCGAAAAAGAACGTGAGAACTCACTCCCCCAAGCTAAATGGCACAGTATCCTCAATGTGCAAAGTGTGGCACACCGAGAGACAAGAAATGTGAGGGGCAAGTGAGGATGCATGCATGATGAAAATAAAAAGAAAAATAAAGAAATGAAAATATGATGCGGACATGATGCGGACATGATGCATGCGCAGATAGGAGTGATACAGATATATAAGTGGCACCAAAAACTCTCCCTCTCTCCTGAAAAAGATATATAAAGATATGATCAAAAAGAGAATCCCAAAATAAGTGAGGGGATGGGGGTGGGTGGACAAAATGCGTAACAGGACCCAGCAGAAACGGGCAGCACAACGGCAAGGATAATCGATGGCATCAAGGGTGCCTAAGAGGGTGGTGCTGCGTCGTCTCCGTCTTGAGGCGGAGGTTGTGTGGGTGGTGCTGGCTGGACAGGCTGCTGAGCGGGGGTGGGTGTGGGAGTGGCATCAGGTCGGGTGTGTGTGGAAGTGCGGGCGGGAACCTGCTGGGTGGGTGGGGGTACGCGCGGGAGACGCTCCAGAACCTGGGTGAGACAGTAATGGATCTGGGGGATCAGCTCGAAGCGGCCAGCCATCGCAGAGACAGTGGCGGACAGAGTCCTAAGGTCGCCTCGGAGGCCACTCACCGCCCCCTCTAGAGCACGAATGCTCTGAAGTACAGTGTCGGGGGGAGGTGGTGCCGAGGGACGCACCGGGCGGGGCTGTGCAGGGCGTGGCTGGCGAACTCGGGTCGCGTAGGTGACTGGCTCAGCGGGGAAGGGAACAAAAGGTGCTGCGCCTGCGAATGTGGGCCTGGCCTCAGTGTGAGGCCGGGGCACCGGCTGGTGGGAAGTGGAGGCAGTAGCAGCAAAAGAAGAATGCAAAAATGGCAGCGAGGCGGCCAGAGAGGTCAGTGGCACAGAAGTGTGGACAGACGCCACGACGCTCTCGGAAAATACAGCAGGGGTGGAGACAGAGGTGACTACCGCTGGGGGTGGAAGTGTGTGGACCAAAAGGCGCTACCCCAGCGGAGATCATGCTAGCCATGGTCTCCACGACCGCGGAAAACGAGGGCTCTCCACTCTCAACAAAGGTCGGCGGGCGCTCGGGGAGTGCAGAGCAAAGAGGCTCGACGGACAGAGGGCCAGTGGTGGTGGTGGGAGGGGTGGTGACAGCCTCGGAAGTGGTGGGGGTGGTGGAAGTGGGCTCAGCTGAGGTGCTCTCGACACTGACAGAAGTGGGGACAAAAGTGTCAGGAGCAGCGGAAACATCAGGTATGGGCTGAGGGGCCACTGGGTCAACAGGCTCGGCAGCAGGCTCGGCAGGGTGTGCAACAGGGTCTACAGGGGCAGCGTGGGCCTGCTCGACCTCCTCGGCCTCGAGCACGTAGGCAGCGGGGATGAGAACATCCATCGCAGGGAGCCAGTCAACGTGGGCTGGTGCAATCTGAGTCCGAGCAGGGCTTGGGAGAATCATGTAATCGGCCCCGTAAGGGCCGTGCAACCAGACCCAGTGACGCTCACCATGCGGACGAAGCATCTTCATCCGGGCCATAACATCTATCGACAGAGAAGTGGGGCCCGGGATGCGTCGCAAATCGTCAGGGAAGTCCTCGCCGGTCATAAGAGCAAGCAAGGTGATCAGGCCGCCGCAGCATATCGGTGAGCGAGCGCCCACCGATACAATGATGCGGTCTAAAAACCAAGCCGCGATATCGATCACGACGGCGGGGACAAGCTCAGCGCCATCCCTAGATAGAGCTCTGGGATGTGTCATCGCGTAGAGCATGTAGAGCTCTGGCGTAGACATCGTGCCCGGCTCATATCTGGCCAAAAAGGTCGTCGCCATAAGGCGCTGGGCAATACGTAGGCAGGGGTGGACAATGGCCGAGGCCTTGGCCCTACTAGGGTCAAAGGCAGCGTGGTGACCCGTAATCCGGGCCCAGAAGGCACCGGCGTCGAAGGAAGGTGGGGGGATATGGGTGGGGCCGTAACCGCGATCGGCTCCGGGGACGGCGGGCCACGAGAAGAACGCTCTCATCATATCGAGAGTGACCTGGCACTCTCGATCCATGAACCGGAACGAGCATCCCTCGTCGGTCCGAGCGATCGAACTCAGAACCTCAAGTGTCGGGCGGGTGAACGTGTCCGCCGACACCTGGAAGAAGTCTCGCCAGCCCACATTGTCGTACAACGTGAGCATCCCCTCTAGTACCCCCAGGCGTCCTAGGTCAGCGAGGTGTGCAAACCTGGAGGGTACGATCGAGCGCTGGGAGATACGCTCGAAGACGGCGCGGTGTGCGTCGTCTCGGAACGTAATCCCGAGCAGCCCGACCAGTGGAGCCGGAGGTGGTGGCTGTGGGTCGGCAGGGAGAGGCTGGGCGGGCTGTGGGTGCACTGCAGGCTGTGCGGGGTGTGCGGGGCCTGCAGGCTGTGCTGGGTGTGCGGGGTGTGTGGGAGACGGTGGAGGAGAGTCCTCCAGCTCGTGGGAGGGGCCGGCATCATCCGACCGCTTCCGCTTGGCGGAAGCTCTCTTCGACCGCGGCCGTGTCCGGGGCGGCATATCGGCCCCGAGTGCGCGCCGAAAAACGTGAAAAGTGTGGCGTGTGCAAAAATAATGAAAAGAGTGTACCCTGACACGCCGCGAGTGCTAAGCAGTGGAAGCGTGCGAAGTCAGCGCCTCCGCAAAGTCCAGATCAGCCCGTAGAAGCTCCCCTGGGCTCCCCTAAGCTCCAAAAAGCAACCTGCGCATGAAATGGCGATATCAGCGGGTAATATTCAAAATGTATGGAGTATTAGGGGTATAATAGATAGATATAGGAATTGATTTGAGTTTGGGGTTTGATTAATACGCGGATCCTCAAAAAATACTCAAAAAGAGGAGAAAATAGGCGAAATAGGGGGTACCGGAGATGGCCGGAGCGGCTGCCGCCGGCAGCGACTCGGGCGAGTCGCGGCGGTGGTCGGCCGGCGGTGGCGGGCCGAGCGGCGGCGCGGCGATGGTCGACCGGGCGAGTGAGGGCGAGAGCGAGCGGGGATCGGGCGAGGGAGCTGAAGGGGCGCGGGTGTTTGGGGGTTTTGCGATTTCGAAAAATGCGCCCCCCTCGGCCCTCATATAATAAAAGTTACGACTCGGCCGAGTGACGTCGTCACTCGGCCGAGCGCGACAAATGAAAATTTCCTCCCCGCTTACGCTTCGGCCGAGTGGCTTTGCCAGCCTCGGTCGAGTGGAGTAAGTCCATTCGGCCGAGTGACTCAAGCTACTCGGCAAGACTCGCCCTAGGAGGGTATCCGTTTTACTCGGCTGAGTGATAATGTATACTCGGCCGAGTAGCAGTTATAGTGAAATGAGGAAAATAAACAGAGAGTTGGGTACAGCAGACTTCCCTCGTTCGTGAGCGGCTCGGCCGGACGAACTTGTGTACTCGGCCGAGTGATTAGTATACTCGGCCGAGTGAGCCTTGTGTTCTGCTGTTTGTCTTCGTTTGGGCTCTAAACTCCGTCTTTCTTCCTCCAGTCGATTTCATCTTCCTCCTAAGCATCGAGCGCCTTCTTGGGGCACTCCTCGTCGTCTCGTTCCTACTCCTCATGATGGATCTACCTATCTCCTCTCCTGTCAAGAAAAATAGGACCCGTTATCACAAAATTTTTGGGCGAATGACTCGAAACACTAAAAATTTCTAAAACGAAAATAAAGAAAAAGTAAAAATAAAGCAAAAACCGTCGGGTTGCCTCCCGACAAGCGCTCGTTTAAGGTCGTGAGCTCGACCCCCTATAATTTTCAATCAATGCGGGATGTTTGGTGCATATGAGATGCACCCATCAAACTTTCCGGGGAGAACGCTTGGATTGGGAAGTTGCGGCGTCGTGTTCTCCCGCGGTGGTCTCTCGTCTCGAATAGTGTTGGGGGGAGGCTCCCCCAAGCTAGCATTTGCTCCGGTCAACGGCTTAACCGGTGATGCCGATCTCTGTGTCGGCGGAGCTTTCTTCGGAGACTCCAATTTCGAGAGCTTGCAGAGCTCTCGAATCCTCGCGACATCAGCGTCGCCTTCATCATTTTCAGCGGAGAGGTCGGGGGAATCATCTATCTTCTCATCTTGGCCTAAATCCGGGCCTTCCTCGAAATCTTCATCGAAAAGAGCGCCAATAGAGTGGGGGATCGCCTCCTCTATCACCTCATCAAGGAGGTCCATGTAGTCAAGTTCCTCGTGGTAAGGCATGTGCTTCATAGCCTTAGGAATGTGAAGCTCCACCTCGATGTTGCCGACGTTTAAAGTTAGGGTTCCTTCTCGCATGTCGACGATGACTCCGGCGGTGGCGAGGAACGCGCGTCAAAGTATCAACGAAGTGTCTCCCTCCTCCTTAACGTCCATGATCACGAAGTCACATGGCAAGCATATTCCACCCGGGACTTGTAGCGGGATGTCTTCGGCGATCCCTACCGGCCTTGTTATTCGCCCATCGGCTAATTGAATGCGCATGTCGGTAGGTTTCAACTTTGTCCCGGTGTTTAGCCTTAAGAACATGGAGAGAGGCATGAGGCTCACACTAGCCCCTAGATCAACCAACGCCTTTTGAAGAGGGACGCCGCCCAAGGTGCAAGGAATCCGAAAACTTCCCGGGTCTTTAAATTTGGCCGGCTCCTTTTCTCTCTTGGTAAACCAAGAGCCCTCCTCGGCTAGCATAATCTTCTCCTTCCTCTTTCTCCCCGTGATCAAGTCCTTCAAGAATTTGGCATATGTGGGGATCTCGACGATGGCGTCAAGGAAGGGAATGTTAAGGCTAACTCCTCTTAGATACTCGAGAAACTTCGCTAGCCTTTTCTCCATTTTCACTCTAACGAGCCTTTGGGGGAATGGGACCGGTGGCATGAAGCGCCTTTCCTCAATCAATTGCTCCGCTCTAGATTTCTCCTTTTCTTGTGGCTCCTTCTCCTTTTCAACTTCAACTATCGGCTCAATTGGCTCCAAGCTTTCCTCCACGGGCTCCTCGGTAGGGATCATGGCGGGGGTGGTATCCTTTCCGCCTCTAGTGGTAACGACAACTACGGCATTGATGTGGCCGGTGTTGCTCCGTGGGTTTTGCTCGGGTTGCGCCGGCAATCGTTGAGTGTTCCGATTTAGCAACGCTAATTGCTCCGATATTTGAGCCACAACGGTATTAAGAGAGTCTTGCCCCGCCTTCAAGCTAGCATTTACCTTATTTTGCTCGACCATGAACGCCTCCACTCTAGTTTCGAAGTCGGATCGTTGTGGAGCTTGTGGAGGGTTTTGATTTTGATTCCTCCACCCTTGGTTGTATCCGGGCGGCCTATATGGTGGAACTTGTTGCTTTGGTTGAAAATTTTGTTGAGTAGGCCCCCTCGGTGGATAGTTTTGTTGTTGGGGTGGTGGTGGCCGGGCTTGTTGAGGTGGTGGTTGTGGCGGGTTTAAAGCTCCTTCATTGTTGGCGTAGGAGAATCCGGGATGATTTCTTGCGGCCGGATTGGCCCAATATCCTTGGTTCCCCGCGACATATTGTACTTGCTCCAAGGATCCTTCTCCTTTCTCTCCTCCCACGTACATGGCTTAAGATTGGTCTTGCCAATCACACATTTGGTTCGTTGGAGCGGGGGTAGAAGGGGCTCCTTGGGGCTCCGTGATAAACTTCTCCAATCTCTCCACTACCTTGTGGAGAGAATCAAACTTGCTCGTAAGCTCCGCTACGGCCTTCGCCTCGTAGATGCTAGTTGGCTTTAAGGAGGACGTAGAGTGCCCTCGCTCATCGCCCCATTGTTGATTATTTGAGGCCATCTCCTCAATTAGGGCCGTAGCTTCCTCGGGAGTCTTTGACAAGATAGCACCATTTGCCGCGGCATCAATAATTTGTTTGGTCCCCGGTTGGAGACCGTTGTAGAAGCTATGAACTAGCTCCCAGTCTTCTATACTGTGGTGCGGGCATTGATGCTGCAAATCCTTAAAACGCTCCCAAGCCTCATAGAGCGTCTCCTGTGGTCCTTGCTTGAAGGACATGAGAGCGCTCCGGATCTTCACCGTCTTGGATGGCGGATAGAACTTGTCAATAAATGCACTCGCCAACTCGTCCCAAGTGGTGAAGACACCCTCAGCTTGCGTCCTCAACCAGTATAGTGCCTTGTCCTTTAGCGTGAAAGGGAAGAGACGCAGTCTGATGGCATCGATGGAGACCCCCGGCATCTGAAATGTGGCGCACTTCGACAAGAATGATTGGATGTGGTAGTGGGGGTTTTCATGGGCGTTCCCATGAAATGGGTCTTGTTGCATCAAAACCACCAATCCAGTCTTTAGCTCGAAGTTCTTGTCAGCCGCCAACCCCGGCATGGCAATGGATGAGGTAGTAGAAGAGGTCTTAGGCCGAAGCCTATCTCGAATAGAAATTAGCCTCGCCATCCTTGCCGCCAATTGTTCAGGAGTTTCCGGGTTGGTCATAAACCGCCCTTCCGGATTTTTTCTCCTTTCCGCTCTAAGTCTCCGCGCGGTACGTTCGATCTCGGGATCAAATAATAAAGCTTCAGGGTCCGCCGTAGATCTCGTGGACATGCACAGGGAAAACAGAGTTTCAAAGAGATGATTAGTACCGTGGAAGGGTTAGGTAAGAAATAAGAAATAAAAATAATGATAATAATAATAAAAAAAAGAAATGGCTAGGGTGAGAAAGAATCAAACGCAATCGCCTCCCCGGCAACGACGCCAAAAACTTGATCGCGCCCCGGATACATGCCCAGAGCGACGGTTGTAGTTTTACCGCAAACGCACGGTATAGCGGCAAGCGGGTTATCGAACACAGGGAGGACGAATGACCGTGCTTGTTCCAATCAACCTGGCTATTTAAGAGAGAAATTTGCCTTTGGCGATCCTGTCACGATCGTCAGACAAAAATGCGGAAATATCAAATCAAATAAAGAACGTCTAGGGAATGGGGAATCCCCGCTACTCACCGTATTTCATAAATGCGGTTCATCGGTATCAAAATTGCTAGGATGAGAATTTGGATGAACTAGTTGCAACTGAATGTAGAACCAAGCTCACGCTCTCGCGCTGTTGCCGGTCTATAGCTATCCTAGGTTTGGGTCCAATCTCTTGCAAACCCTAGCCTAGGAAAGTTAACATTAGGATCAACATCATCGTCCAATCGCGCACTGAGCCCAATCTCTTGCAAACTCGGTCCACGATCTAGATTGGGATAGTTCCTACCCGTCCAATCTCTTGCAAACGAGTATCGGCATAGAATTGCAACCGGAAATCCTAGTATCGGTCCAATCTCTTGCAAACCGATACTTCGAAAATCCGACTCCAACCCAATTCGGATTTCTAGGGTTTCCTATCAAATTGGGATCCAATCTCTTGCAAATCCCAATTGATATGAATACCTAGCCATCCGTAGTAAATTGATCCCAATCTAATCCCTAATAACAATTCTAGCACAATTTCTACCAATTCATCACAAATATGAAGATGGGCTTGTAGGGTTCATCCCCACGCCCCAAGACGTGGAGACTACTCACAAATCATAGCAAGATCACAAAAATAATCGTTGAAATAAGCAATGGAATTCATCACAATATTGAGATAAGCAATAAAAATAGAATTTTTAAGGAAAAGAGATGCAAACCAATGGAGTTCTTCAATTAATCCAACAAAAATCCAATATTTGCTTCTTCTCCAATCACAAGAATAAAGCTAAAAACTAATCTAAAAAGCTGCAAAAAATCTAAGAGAGAGGCTCTAAAACTAGGGTAAAAACAGGGTTTAAATAGCCCTCAAAATCGTCCAAAAATCGTGACCAAAATACCCCTGCACAGCCTGTTTTCCGCAGTTTTCGCTACAGGCAGCGCATCGCACTCGGCCGAGTGACAAAAGTCGCTCGGCCGAGTGAAAACCCTGTAATTTTCCAGTAAGTCGGGGCTTTCAGGGGTCTTCACTTCGGGGGCGGCTCGGCCGAGTGAGTTGTCGTCACTCGGCCGATGGCTTCATAGTACTCGGGCGGACGGGATTCTCCACTCGGCCGAGTGGGTCTTCTGAAGCTCAGGCAGCCGAAAACAGTAACTTGGATGTTTTGGAAGGGCTTCGTCTGGGCGCCACTCGGGCGGACGTGATGTCGTCACTCGGCCGATGTGGTCTTCGGTGCTCGGCCGAGTGCACAGGTAAATTGTGTCTGATCTGGTCGGCCGAGCAGTGTCTCGCTGGTCGGCCGAGTGGCTCCTCCACTCGGCCGAGTGGGACACAACAAATGCCCAATCTGCTTGTTTTGGCCTCCTCGTCGCTCCTGCGACGTCCGTTCTTCTTCCGCTCCTCTCCAACAGCAAAATACCCCTCGGGGAGGTCATCGGTGACCGTCTAGAGTAAGCGCATCTCGAGATCACTCCAAATCGCGCCAAATCACCTGAAATGCGACAAAAACAACAAATCGTGAAAAGCATCGCAATATCGTCGATATATCGTAAAAATCGTGATTTGGGCGATCTAAATGGCATGCAAACATGCGGAAAAAGGGTGTAAAATAAGGAGTGATCACAAACCAAGCACTTGGCTACACTCCGAGCCACACTCCTCTTCATACCATGCCACCAATAATTCAGACGAAGATCCTGGTACATCTTGGTGCCACCAGGATACACAGAATACGGCGAACTGTGTGCCTCCACCATCAATTCCTCTCTAATGTCCCCAGCTGGCACACACAACCTGGCTCCAAATCTCAGTGAGCCATCCTCATAAATCAAAAAGTCAGTCCGCAGACCGGCTTCCACCTGCTCCCGAATCTTCACCAGCTTCGGATCCTCAGCCTGGCCCGCCTTAATCCGATCCACGATCGTCGACTGTACCTGCATGTACATCAACGATGAAGCCTCCCCAGGAAGAACAATCTCAACACCAGACTCGCAAAAATCCTGCTGCAATCTCCACTGCGAGGTCAAAATCATCACCGCTGGAAGCCTACTCAGCGCATCAGGGACCACATTCACCTTGCCAGGGTGAAACTGCAAATCAATCTCATAATCCGCCATGAGCTCCAACCATCGACGCTGTCACATGTTGAGCTCCTTCTGAGTAAAAATATACTTCAAGCTTTTGTGATCGGTGAAAATTTTCACTTTCTCACTCAGCAGGAAGTGCCTCCAAATCTTAAGAGTAAACACAACGACAGCCAACTCCAAATCATGCGTCGGGTAATTCTTCTCATGAACCTTAAGCTGACGAGACGCATACGCCACAACATGTCCGTGCTGATGCAACACACAACCGAGACCCTTGCCAGAAGCATCGCAAAAGATCTCAAATCCACCGCTGCGATCAGGCACAACAAGAATAGGGGCAGTCGTCAACCTCTCCTTCAGAATGCCAAAAGCACTATCACAATCACCCGACCAAACAAAAGGTACATCCTTCCGCATCAACCTGGTCATCGGCTCCGCAATACGAGAAAAGTCCTTAATGAATCGCCGATAATAACCAGCAAGTCCAAGGAAACTCCGAATCTCAGACGCAGATGATGGAACAGGCCACTCTCTGATGGCCCTAATCTTCTCGGGATCCACTGAAATACCATCTCCAGTCACCACATGCCCGAGAAGAGCAACTCTATCCAGCCAAAACTCGCACTTCGAAAACTTAGCATACAAACGATGCTTCCTCAAGACCTCCAATACCGTCCTCAAGTGCGATGCATGCTCTTCCTCCGACTTCGAATAGATCAGAATGTCGTCAATAAAGATAACGACAAACTTATCCAGAAAGTCGTAGAAAATCAGGTTCATTAGATTCATGAAAACTGTGGGCGCGTTAGTTACGCCGAAAGGCATAACCACAAACTCGTAGTGTCCATACTTCGTCCTGAACGCTGTCTTCGGAACATCTCCCTTCTTCACCTTCAACTGATGGTAACCACTCCTCAAATCCAATTTAGAAAACACCCTCGAACCCCCAAGCTGATCAAAAATATCATCGATGCGAGGCAACGGGTATTTATTCCTAATGGTCACCGCATTCAACTCCCGATAGTCCACGCACATGCGACGCGACCCATCCTTCTTCTTCACCAGCAACACTGGTGCTCCCCACGGAGACACATTGGGATTGATATAACCCTTCTGCAAGAGCTCATCCAACTGCTTCCGCAACTCTTCCAATTCAGCGGGTGCCATACGATACGGCGCCTTCGAAATCGGCTGCGCACCCAGAACAAGATCAATAGAAAATTCTAGAGCTCGATCAGGTGGCAAACCAGACACCTCCTCGGGGAAGACGTCGCCAAAATCACGCACCACAGCTGGCCACTCCAGCTCCATCTGCATAGCCACAACCTCCACCGGCCTAGCCCGAAATCTGACAGGACCAAGCGAACTGCTACCACGACTGAACTCAAACACTGGATGTCCGGGAATCTCGAACACCACCTTCTTCCTCCTGCAGTCAATCGTAGCATAGAAGCTCGCAAGCCAGTCCATCCCAAGAACTGCATCATAGTTGATGATGTCGTGGATAATGAAATCAGCGAAAAGCTCATGTCCACAGACCACCAACGAGCAAGAATTGCAACCACGATGCACCGAGACCACGCCATTCCCTGTAACGATATTCCAACTCTTGGAAAGAGGGGACGTCGATAAGGAATGCCTCTCCACGAAGCTCCGAGAAATTATGCACATCGATGCACCAGAGTCAAAGAGGACTCGTGCAGGAAATGTGCACACCAAAACCACACCTAACAAGCAATTAACAATCAAACCCTAGTCTAGCAAACAACCATGTTCAAGCAAACAACACAATCTAACATTCAAACCAGCTAGGAAAGTAACAGCCAGGTTGAGGATTACCTGCAATAACCTCATCCACAGCCTCGCTCTCCACCGCGGTCATCAGAAAAGCCTGCCTCCTTGGCGGAACAGCCTGCTGAAAAGCATGTTTCTGTGGAACAAGAGCTGCTCCACGTCCAGCAGGAACAGACGCTCGCTGCTGCAACGGCTGCGCTGCAATAGGTGCCCTCCGCAGCGGACCCGCATGCCGACAATCCCTCGCGACATGGGAAGCATCACCACAAACCAGACACTGGCCCAAAAACTTCCGACACTGATCCTTGATGTGGCCAGGCTTGCCGTAGAAATGGCAAGTCTTCAAAATAGGCCCTCCTGGCCTCTTAAACTGAGCGGGCTGATTAGGCTTGAAACCAGGCCTAACCACCGTTCTGGCCTGCTCCATAGGCCTCTTCCCAGCACCAACAATAGACCCCCTCCTCTGACTCAGGTTCAGCTCCTGCCTCCTGGCAGCGACCAAAACCTTCTGATAAGAGTCCAGATCGGAGGAAGACACAAAACTCTGGAGCTCCAAAGCAAGTCCCTGCAGGAACCTCTGAGCCCTCTCATCAGCATCCTGCACCATCTTCGATGCGAACCGACTCAGCCTAGTGAACTCTTGGTGGTACTGGTCCACCGTCAAGCTCCCTTGCTTCAGATCAATGAAGCGCTGCAGCATCTCCTTCTTCGCAGCCTTCGGAAAGAATTCATCATCAAACCTGGACTTAAAGGTAGCCCAAGCTATCGGCTCCACCAACATCTTTTCTTCCGCATCCCACCAGTTTCGAGCATTATCCTTGAGTTGCCTCTTCGCCAAATCAACCCATCCAGCCGGGGTGATCTTGGCCATCTTCAGATTGTCCTCGATGTTCCGAATCCACTCATCGGCAGCCAGAGGACCCTCAGACCCATCAAAATATGCGGGACCCAGCTCCCGAAATTGCTTCGCTCCCGGCTCAGAGCGAGGGGCATCCGGAAGAGCCCGGGCAGCTCGAGCAAGTGGAGCATTCTGGACTTGCAGGAGCATGCCCTGCTGCACTTGCATCATCTGCAACATCATCCGCATCATCTCACCGTTGGTGGGTTCCCGCTCAGGCTCCTCATCATGAGGGAGCGCACCACTACCCCCACCACGGGTGAATCGTCTTCCTGCCATCTAGTGACACAGAAAACGAAGCAGATTAGACTCATAGCTTATGACTCGGACGTCGAACTTAGTTTATTGGACATTCTAATATTATTATCGTCATTCCAAAAATCGCAGTTACAGAAGGACCTACATGGGCCACTAACAAAACCTGTCACGCCCCGCTTCCCTAAAATGGAGGCGAGACGTGAGGAGGTTCGCACGAGAGTGGAGCTGTGAAGCCCCAAACCCGATAAGCGTCAATAAAACTTAAGCAGGTCCCTGTAACCACAACGGAGCAACAATAATAATAAAAGGAGAGACAGAAATAAAATTCTCATATCTCATAAATTGTCCAACATGAAAATAAGTTCAACATCCAGAAAAGCCACCAGGCTAAAAGAAAGAGTCTAAGGCCCAGAACAAGGCCAACAAAACCAACAGCATAACAAAGTATAGGTGCCACGCACCGACAACAAAACAGCAGTCTAAATAAAAAGTGAAGCACAACGAAAACACTAGGACTGGTCCCCAGTGTCCACGTACTCCCCGTCAAACACAAGCTCGGGCTCGGCGTCAGCAAACACCTCGTCCTCAACAAGGTACTCAGGCTCGAGATCTAACATGTGTCACCCAAAAGAGTAAAGGGGCACATGTCAGCAAGTCTAAAAGACTTGGGCAAGGAAACTGGAAGTAAGGCAACTAGCAACCTAGCTGTTATAGTATGCATGACATGGCAGTTATAACATGAGTGCACAAGTACGACATGGTGAACAATAAGTACAGGAGAACAATTATCGGTACAAGACAAGAGTAGCCAAGCTACTAACAATCTCAATCAATTCACTATTCACGTTTCACGTTGTTTGTAGATGTTTACGCCCTTCAGCTGAATGGTACAACATTCACGCCGATCGGCACTAAACACTACCCCACCCCAGAGTTTACGCCTTACAACTGCAGTTGCTGATCAGGCAGACTCCCAGTTGAATGGCCGCTTAACCCTTACCCCATCCCACACGTAAACAAGCCAGGGTCCCTGTACATAAGCCCAGCAAGTGAGCCAGGGTTGCCCCGCACGGGAGCTTGTTTTCCTAGTTCACAATTCAATATCGAGCGTTGGGGTTAGCAACTCATTATGCTCGCCTCTGGTCACGAGCCAGGAAACACAAGTATTGTAGCGATGCTACGCAATCACGGGATCACTTAAAGAATGCAATGACATGACAATTAATTTGCGTACCGTTAATGGAATTTAAACATGCCATGGTAATTGTGCAACATGATATATGTCGGATCTAGCTTCGTTGTCAAGCTAGTTCCTAAATTTGCGCCTAGGCGAGTATCATTTCGTCGCCTAGCCTCTTTTACGCCTACAACAAGCAAAATGGCCTAAAACATGGCCTAAACCCTAAGTGGCAAGTTTCACTTGCCTAGCACCGGGGATGACGATCACGAAGGTTCATCTCGCGGATGCTAATCTACGGGGAAATCGCTGCTATGGGGAAACAATCATCAAAACAACATTCATTCATTAGGGTTTCATAAAAAATACAAATAGGTTATGAAAACATCAAGAGATCGATTTCTTACCGAGAGGAGGCGGAAGAAACACTCCGGAGAACCTAGGAACCAGATCTGGAAACCAATGGAGAAGTTTGGGAAACTAGGGTTTTTTGGGGGATTTTGGGGATTTGATGAGATTTTGGGGAAGATGAGAGGTAGAATGAGTTGATGGAGGGTTTAGATGATGGATTTAGGGCTTGGAATGAAGGAATAAGGGTTTGAGGAAGATGGGGGCTCAAAGGGGGAGAAACTAGGGTTTTAGGTCGAGTGGAGGAAGAAGAAAACGTTTTGGAGGGGTATAAATAGGATGGGCTGGCGGCTGCCCAGAAATTAGGGTTTTAACACAGATTAGTCGGTCAAAGAGCAACCACTGACCGACTAGTTTGGCAACTAGTCGGTCGGTCGACCAACGCAGACCGACTAAGTGTAAACAGTAACTTCTGAACGAAAATAGGATTTGGATTTAGTCGGTCGATGAACAAATACTGACCGACTAGTTTGACAACTAGTCGGTCGAGAGATGAACTTAGACCGACTAAGAGTGAACAGTATTGATACCAAAAATAAGATGATGTGTTAGTCGGTTAAAGAAGCATTGCCGACCGACTAGTTTGCAACCTAGTCGGTCAACCAACGTTCTTAGACCGACTAACGATAAACAGTAACTCCTGAATAATTTAGAAAGCCAACTAGTCGGTCCAAGAAGGATTGCCGACTGACTGGATCGTCATCTAGTCGGTCGGTGTCCCTTCTTACACCGGCTAACATGCACCAAAAAGTTCCGATACGGAGCGCAGAGCTCCGGGATTGATTCCTATGACTCCTAGGCTTGATCTAATAGTAAGATACGACCGTTATGAAGCCCGTCATGAATGACATACTTCGAAATCAACGATCCTAAGGAAGAAACGAGAAAACACGACGAAACGATCGAAAATGAAAGCTACGGAGACGAAAACCACACAAAAGGAGAAAATCCACCAAAACATATATTATATTATAATAGATCCAGATACATGAAAACCAGTCGTTACATATAAGGAGAGGACCAAAGCCTATCATGATAAGAACTGTCACGCCCCGCTTCCCAAAATGGACGGAAGCGAAACGTGACGAGGCCCGCTTAGGCCAGAGCTTGAGAAGCTCGGACCCAATAAGCGTCTGTAGAGGTACCATTTTAAAAGATTTTCAGGTTCTTGCATTAATGTAGTTCGAAACAACAGAAAGTACGGAAATGAAGATGCATTCATTAAATTAGAGATATAATATCCAATAAGTACAAAATCTAAAAAGAAGCCTAAGCGTGGCAACAAACTATCTAAAAGAAAACTGAAAGTAGTAACCTCTGAAAGTGGCGACTAAAAGACCTCAAGGTCTGATCCTCGTCAGGCACGAACTCTGGATCAACGTCCTCGGCTCCTCGTACTCCAATGAGTCTGCCTCGTCCACGAACTCTGGCTGAGCACCCGACGTACAGCACCCAAGAGAAAGGAACTGTACGTCAGGTAAAGTCTACAAGAAGGGTTAGACTTTACTGCAAGTGTACCGAACTTTAAACAACGGTTTACTGGTTGATTAGCATGCTGAGGTTCTTTTACATAACAGTTTACTGGTTGGTTAGCATGCTGTGATTATAACAGGGTAACACGACAGGAAGTAACGCAGCAGGAAAGTAAAACGGGACAGGTAGTAGTCGTAGCGTGTGCTACCAACTACGGGACTAATCTACAGGTGTCAAGACAAGACGGGACGTGACGGGACAAGACAAGACAAGACAAGTGAGACACGAAAGGGTTCACGCCTTACGGTTCGAGGGGGATCAGACCCTCTTGCCGTGCACACGCTCAACCCAACCCCAAACCCAGGAACTCAGGACAAGATTTACAGGGATCATTTCCGCTAGGGAAACATCCGAAACGCCCGAAGGCTTTTTGTGTAACAGGGATCACTTCCGCTAGGAAAGCATCCGAAACGCCCGAAGGATTTTTGTGTAACAGGGATCACTTCCGCTAGGAAAGCATCCGAAACGCCCGAAGGCTTTTTGTGTAACAGGGATCACTTCCGCTAGGAAAGCATCCGAAACGCCCGCAGGCTTTTTGTGTAACAGTGATCACTTCCGCTAGGAAAGCATCCGAAACGCCCGCAGGCTTTTTGTATAACAGTCACGGGGATCACTCTCGCATGGAGAGCATCCGAAACGCCCGAAGGCTTTTTGTGTAACAGGGACATGACATGACAAGTGTAAGGAATTGTTATTCTAGGGTGTCCACACGCACGCACACACAAGATAGCCCTACGGTGTCAAAAGTTGTTGTTTGTCGAGCTTAGACTTCGTCGTCAAGTCTAAGTCATCAGGGGCGTCCCGGACGCTATCATTTCACGTCCGGTTCTATACATTCACAGTCTAACAGTTCTAGCAATCTAAGACCAAAGCACGGTCAAAAACGCAAGTGGGTACACTTGCCTGCGATGGCGAGTGTGTCGTCCTCTCGTAGCATCGCGTCCAAGCGTCGCGTTGATGATGGTCCGTCTGAAAGGGGTCAACGGCGGTGTGAGATCACGTTTTTCATCAATCCTATTAGGGTTCATTTCTAGGTTAAACGGGGCTACACTAATAGTTCAGAGTCAAGTCTTGAATGTTCAGCCTACTCGACGAGTCTACCCTATATGCACAGTTTAAAAAGTCCAATCGTCGAATCTACCGTTTCACAACATTTTAAGGGAGCGTACTCAATTATCCGCTTCATCAAGTTTATGGTATTAAGTTAACAGCTCTAATCAGTTTATTAGGTCTAACATATATACATTTACTATTCTTATATATACATTATCAGATTATATATATTACTGTTATTTTAACACCGGACAACTTTATTCTAATAGTTAACTGGGTACTAAGTATTAATATAGGTTAAAATCGAAGTGCTGTAAGTTTCTGATTGCATTAAGCATTTATCAAATTAACAAACCCATTACTAACTCAGGTTTAGTAACACTCAAATACATATTTAACTAACATGCCATATGAACTAACTTATACTGTGGCATAATATGTTTATAATTAAAACATTCTAAGATAAACTATCACTAATAATGAAGTAACCTATATAATAATAATTCTAACTATTGCATTCATATAAATATTACATCCAAACAACTCACCAACGTACTCTGTTTATCCCTTCTCCTACTCCCTCTCCGTTGTTGCTTGGCTTGGAGGCAAGGCGTAGGCGGTCGACGGCGACTGAACGGGCTCCGGGGGTCGTCGTCGGTGGACGCGGCAACACAGTCGGCGCGGGCGGTTCAGGGAAGCGTCGGAGTGTCGTCGTCATCGGATGTAAGCTGTTGGGGCTGTGCGACGTGGGGCGATGCCTGGGCACGCCGGAGGAGGTGCCAAACGGTCAGCGTTACTGCGGGAGGGCTGCTGCGAAGAGCAGCCGTCGCTGCCGCTGCTGTACGGCGCTGCACGACGCTCGGAAGTGCTGCAGGGCGCTGTACGGCGGGGCTAGGGCGGAGAACGGTCGGAGGTCGGCGATGGAGATGGCCAAGATCGACGGGTTTTGTTGCGTGTGAAAGAAAAAGAAATGCGCGCTGCGAAAATTTTTAAGGGGCGGCGGCTCGTGTTTCGTCTCTGGGAGAAAATTTAACCCTATGTGCTATTTAAAAAAGTTGAGGGCTGGCATCACGTGGTAGGGTCCGGGGTTAGGGTTAGTAGGTAAGTGTTTTAAAAGTAAAAATAATAATAATAATTGGTTTACAAAGAATGATGCACAAGCCTGGGGCACACAAAATAAGTTTATAGGTTAGTGCATGTTAAAAAAATTTAATCATTACCTTAGAATATTTTTTTTGTAACTCACAGTCTTTTTTTAACAACGATTTATGTTTATATTAAAAAATATATTTTATAAATTATTAAAGAGATAGCAGATTGGTCTCCCGACGCCCAAAAATTACAAAAAATTATCGGGGTGATCGCGCCTCCGAGAGGATCATGGATACGGGGTTCGGTCGCGCGTCTGGACTACAGAAGTACAATAATAAAACCAAATACGAAAAAAAAACTCACACGAATCAACTTACGCACAAAGTACGTATGACCGGAAGTGGCCGTTACATTCTACACACCTTAGAAATGATTCCGTCCTCGGAATCACTTATAATAATATCTATAAACACTTAAGCCTATAACTATCATCTTCCACACAATTATCTCTAATTCTATAACTTCAACATCGTTCCTCAACTAATCCATCATGACCCATCTTTTCACAAGACAATGCTACGACTAAACTCATCTCCTAATACTTAGCTATAGACCCATCACTACTGTTGAAATTTCCAACTCCAAGTCCTCACAAAAAAATAATAATCATCTTCTCATACCATACCACTCCGCTAAACATCATCACTCAATAACATCTTTAAATTTTTCCTCAATCTCTTCCCAATATTAATCAATCGCTAAACTTATGTTCTAGTCGATCACCAATCCAAAACGAACATTTGTCTATCTCATCATACCTTTCGCAAATCAGCAATCGCCTTGTCCTTAATACATTCCTTGTCATATCTTCCCCATAAATTTATCCGCCAAATAAATTTTAACTATCAGAATCACATCTCATCCTACTTGCTATAACTAATCCAAACCAATTTAAGTCTGACTACCTAACCATCCATTTTTCATCAACACGTCGTGTTACTCCCAATGTCTTCTCATGTCAACTCAACAATCAAGTCTCGATGTTAATAAAAGCTCTACTCAATCTCACGATCATCCTAACTCATACCATACTCTGTAGCCATCCCTATCTACCATTCGTCTAAGCCTCAAATCTGATAGGTTCTCATCTTCACGCATATAATCTCATTCAACCAGATTTCTCCATAGAGTCCGCCACACTTCGGTTTTATAAATAAGTCTTGGACAGCCCATTCTTTTCATCCGAAAGAAATCTATTCCAATATCCTATTGTTCCAAAATCGGTTAATCAGTGCCATAACAAATCTCATCTCTCCCTGAGCCTATCCGCAAACAAATCCTACAACAATAATGGCTAGTCCCAAAACTATAACAACCAAAACATAACATTTCTAAATGGAGAGAAAGAGAAGAGAAAGGAAAAACTTAAAACCAATAACATATTTTAAAACATTTGAAAAAAAAACCGTGTGAAGTCGTGATAATGAATGAGGAAGGATAATTGATTTGTGATCTTGTGAGCTAATTTCAAAAACTTTAAAGGTTTGGTTTAAAAGAAAAACAAAGTTTTAATACAGTCACACGCAGTCAAAGATAAGCTATTCCATAATCACGAAAAACTACGTCTAAGGAAATTGCCTGCTATGATCCTATTCATATATGTATGAATACCGTCGTTCAGACAACTTCATTCATAGCATGGTTAACACTGAGTACACATTCAAGACACAAAAGGCAATTATCAGGATCCTAAAGAACACACATTCATACAGGTCTATGCACTCTACCTATGCTCAACCACCACGACGACATCACCTACCAAAGGACCTACTCCTAAACCAGAGACAACGTAGACAACTACAAGGACTAATGTCTACACAAGCTAAAGAAAACAGAAGCCAGGAGTGTAACGAAATGAATCGGAAGGAACGAGTTCAAATAAGGCGAGATAAGGAGGTAGTTGGTTGGGTGTGACGAAAATATTTCTCAAAATAATTAGATAGATGGAAAGAGAATTATGTGTAAAATATGATATCATATACTTTTATAATTATAAAAATATGTAGGGAAAAGTGAGCAGATCATTATCATTTGGAAAAGAGTTAGATGAAGAAATAAAAGTAGGATGAGGTAGCGATTGTTTTGCAAATGAAAAACAAATAAATAAATAATTAAGTTATACAAAGATTTTCTTTTGAAAAGTGGTCACAATGAACATAGAATTGATATTTATAAAAATTTGAAGTTCCCTTTAGTTTAGGAAAATATTTTAAAAGTATGTAAGGTAAGGGATTTAGAAATAAATTTTGTAGTCTAGAAAAATATATATATTGAATTATCAAAATGATAATAAGGTTTTAAAACTAAAATATATACCGGTTAGAAATAATTACTAGATAATAACTTGAAAATCTATAACTAAAGAAGTTTTATAATCCAAGAAGGAATTTTAACTGAAAAGCAAGAAATTTTAAATATATATAAAAAAGTTTTCAAAGAATTTAAACCGAGCGAAGAATTTAATAATGAATTTCAAAAAAACACTTCCAAGGAGAGGAGGATTCGCAATGGATGGATTTGAAGAATTATCGATAAGTGTCATGAAGCGATCACGTGAGTCGAGGGCAAGAATGTGATTGTAAGACGGTAATTAAAGATTTTTTTTTTGATGAGAAATTTTGAAATTCAAAGAATGCATTCGGGTTAACCGAAAGGTCGGAAGTCTAAGTTCATTAAGGAATTGAAACTGGGGAAGGAATTCGAAAAAAAAATATAATATTGAAAAATTGTTTAGAAAGATCGGGAGGCTGAATGGAAAAGATGAACCATGAAAAGCCACGGTGGAATCCTACGGTCAATGACACAGAAGGGTAATGATCTGAAAGATGCTAGCAATCAGGGATTCTATTCATCGGGTCGTTCAACGATCAGGATAACTTAGCTCTAAGACTTCCTAATGAGCTAAACTACAGTCAGGATCTAAGGGGAAAGTTCCTAAGAGAATCAAGGTTACGTTCTGCTGGGCCCGAAGTCGATGGAGCTGGGCGAGCGACTAAACTAAAATAAGAGCTCTATGAATCTAATTTGGTCAGAGCTAGGAGGAAGAGGCTACTAAGGTATCCTAAGACGGGTACGGCTAAATCTTAACCAAAGCGTCTAACTATCAAACTGGGACGCCTACCTAAGTCTTCCTACCATCTAAGACTGGGAAAACCTAATTTAGACTTGTACATGGATATTAAATGAATGCGGTACTCCTATTGTTCCGAAATTTTGCAAGACCTGCATGGGCCACCACTAAAACCTGTCACGCCCCGCTTCCCAAAATGGACGGAAGCGAAACGTGACGAGGCCCGCTTAGGCCAGAGCTTGAGAAGCTCGGACCCAATAAGCGTCTGTAGAGGTACCATTTTAAAAGATTTTCAGGTTCTTGCATTAATGTAGTTCGAAACAACAGAAAGTACGGAAATGAAGATGCATTCATTAAATTAGAGATATAATATCCAACAAGTACAAAGTCTAAAAAGAAGCCTAAGCGTGGCAACAAACTATCTAAAAGAAAACTGAAAGTAGTAACCTCTGAAAGTGGCGACTAAAAGACCTCAAGGTCTGATCCTCGTCAGGCACGAACTCTGGATCAACGTCCTCGGCTCCTCGTACTCCAGTGAGTCTGCCTCGTCCACGAACTCTGGCTGAGCACCTGACGTACAGCACCCAAGAGAAAGGAACTGTACGCCATGTAAAGTCTACAAGAAGGGTTAGACTTTACTGCAAGTGTACCGAACTTTAAACAACGGTTTACTGGTTGATTAGCATGCTGAGGTTCTTTTACACAACAGTTTACTGGTTGGTTAGCATGCTGTGGTTATAACAGGGTAACACGACAGGAAGTAACGCAGCAGGAAAGTAAAACGGGACAGGTAGTAGTCGTAGCGTGTGCTACCAACTACGGGACTAACCTACAGGTGTCAAGACAAGACGGGACGTGACGGGACAAGACAAGACAAGACAAGTGAGACACGAAAGGGTTCACGCCTTACGGTTCGAGGGGGATCAGACCCTCTTGCCGTGCGCACGCTCAACCCAACCCCAAACCCAGGAACTCAGGACAAGATTTACAGGGATCATTTCCGCTAGGGAAACATCCGAAACGCTCGAAGGCTTTTTGTGTAACAGGGATCACTTCCGCTAGGAAAGCATCCGAAACGCCCGAAGGCTTTTTGTGTAACAGGGATCACTTCCGCTAGGAAAGCATCCGAAACGCCCGAAGGCTTTTTGTGTAACAGGGATCACTTCCGCTAGGAAAGTATCCGAAATGCCCACAGGCTTTTTGTGTAACAGGGATCACTTCCGCTAGGAAAGCATCCGAAACGCCCGCAGGCTTTTTGTATAACAGTCACGGGGATCACTCTCGCATGGAGAGCATCCGAAACACCCGAAGGCTTTTTGTGTAACAGGGACATGACATGACAAGTGTAAGGAATTGTTATTCTAGGGTTTCCACACGCACGCACACACAAGATAGCCCTACGGTGTCAAAAGTTGTTGTTTGTCGAGCTTAGACTTCGTCGTCAAGTCTAAGTCATCAGGGGCGTCCCGGACGCTATCATTTCACGTCCGGTTCTATACATTCACAGTCTAACAGTTCTAGCAATCTAAGACCAAAGCACGGTCAAAAACGCAAGTGGGTACACTTGCCTGCGATGGCGAGTGTGTCGTCCTCTCGTAGCGTCTCGTCCAAGCGTCGCGTCGACGATGGTCCGTCTTAAAGGGGTCAACGGCGGTGTGAGATCACGTTTTTCATCAATCCTATTAGGGTTCATTTCTAGGTTAAACGGGGCTACACTAATAGTTCAGAGTCAAGTCTTGAATGTTCAGCCTACTCGACGAGTCTACCCTATATGCACAGTTTAAAAAGTCCAATCGTCGAATCTACCGTTTCACAACATTTTAAGGGAGCGTAAAATAAATTCAATGTGTTAAGTTGCCAATTTTAGTTAGGTTTTGATGGCGTATAGTTTGGGTTGCTACGAGTATAGGGACACCAACCTGGTTTGGCGGTCACATGTGAATCGGCGTCGGATCTGGAAATGATGACTGATCGTGTTGCCTTCGCTCCGGTTCCTTGACTGTGAGTAGCGCAACCAAGGCGGGATCGTCGGGGCCCAGACCGCAGCAAGGAGGCGTACTCAATTATCTGCTTCATCAAGTTTATGGTATTAAGTTAACAGCTCTAATCAGTTTATTAGGTCTAACATATATACATTTACTATTCTTATATATACATTATCAGATTATATATATTACTGTTATTTTAACACCGGACAACTTTATTCTAATAGTTAACTGGGTACTAAGTATTAATATAGGTTAAAATCGAAGTGCTGTAAGTTTCTGATTGCATTAAGCATTTATCAAATTAACAAACCCATTACTAACTCAGGTTTAGTAACACTCAAATACATATTTAACTAACATGCCATATGAACTAACTTATACTGTGGCATAATATGTTTATAATTAAAACATTCTAAGATAAACTATCACTAATAATGAAGTAACCTATATAATAATAATTCTAACTATTGCATTCATATAAATATTACATCCAAACAACTCACCAACGTACTCTGTTTATCCCTTCTCCTACTCCCTCTCCGTCGTTGCTTGGCTTGGAGGCAAGGCGTAGGCGGTCGACGGCGACTGAACGGGCTCCGGGGGTCGTCGTCGGTGGACGCGGCAACGCAGTCGGCGCGGGCGGTTCAGGGAAGCGTCGGAGTGTCGCCGTCATCGGATGTAAGCTGTTGGGGCTGTGCGACGTGGGGCGATGCCTGGGCACGCCGGAGGAGGTGCCAAACGGTCAGCGTTGCTGCGGGAGGGCTGCTGCGAAGAGCAGCCGTCGCTGCCGCTGCTGTACGGCGCTGCACGACGCTCGGAAGTGCTGTAGGGCGCTGTACGGCGGGGCTAGGGCGGAGAACGGTCGGAGGTCGGCGATGGAGATGGCCGAGATCGACGGGTTTTGTTGCCTGTGAAAGAAAAAGAAATGCGCGCTGCGAAAATTTTTAAGGGGCGGCGGCTCGTGTTGCGTCTCTGGGAGAAAATTTAACCCTAGGTGCTATTTAAAAAAGTTGAGGGCTGGCATCACGTGGTAGGGTCCGGGGTTAGGGTTAGTAGGTAAGTGTTTTAAAAGTAAAAATAATAATAATAATTGGTTTACAAAGAATGATGCACAAACCTGGGGCACACAAAATAAGTTTATAGGTTAGTGCATGTTAAAAAAATTTAATCATTACCTTAGAATATTTTTTTTGTGTAACTCACAGTCTTTTTTTAACAACGATTTATGTTTATATTAAAAAATATATTTTATAAATTATTAAAGAGATAGCAGATTGGTCTCCCGACGCCCAAAAATTACAAAAAATTATCGGGGTGATCGCGCCTCCGAGAGGATCGTGGATACAGGGTTCGGTCGCGCGTCTGGACTACAGAAGTACAATAATAAAACCAAATACGAAAAAAAAACTCACACGAATCAACTTACGCACAAAGTACGTATGACCGGAAGTGGCCGTTACAAGAACACCATGGTGGTTTGCCACGATGTCGGCGACCAGGTACTCCTCTACAATTCAAGACTACGCCTTTTCTCTGGGAAACTAAAATCGAGGTGGTCTGGCCCCTACAAGATAATGACTTTACCTCCGGGGGTGCCGTAGAACTTGACGGGAAGAACGTCGGGTTCAAGGTGAACAGCCAGAGGATAAAGCCGTACATAGCGGGAGAGCCAATTGGGCAAGCAGAGACATACTTCCTCGAGGAACCCCTCACCATTCATTGAAAATCTAGAGGGAGTCTAGCTCATGGCTCAAAACAAGCGCTTATCGGGAGACAACCCGATTTTCTACACCTTAGATTTTCTTTTTCGTTTTTGTTTTGCTCTATCTATAAAAAACCAAATAAAAAATGCTTTCTATTCCAAAAAATACAAAATTATAAAATCTGACAAGTTCCTCTTTCTACAGCTTGAACGTTGAGGGGAGCACGCAAAACAATGTATTGAAGGCAAGGGAGCCAGGAGAAGAGCAGTCAATAGAAGAACAAGCTTGAGGAAAAAGAACTACAGGTGACTCGACCGAGCAGACCCCTACTCGGTCGAGTAGCAGAGAGCGCAGGAAAAACGACGAAATCAACATTCTGTCTACACGGCCCGAGTAGTCCCTACTCGGTCGAGCAGCTGAAGGAGTATTCTAAACTTAAATATTCAATATATTTTTAATTCTTTGAATCGACCGAGCAGCTATTCTGCTCGGCCCGAGTTGCGGGTGACATAATTCATGCGGGCCCACATTGAGACGGAGTCGAGTTATATAAAACTCGAATCAATCTTAACACTTACCCTAATCACTTTTAACCTTCGCAAAATTACCTCAAGCTCCCAAACCCCCTACTCGTTCGACACCACCAGCCACCGCCCCCACTGTTTCTGTCGTCGTCAGCGCCACCCGATCCTCATCGCCCTCCGGTCAGTATGCCGCCCTCTCTCTTCATCTCTCTCTCTCCCTCTATCCCTCTCCACTTCTCTCTTAATTTCACCCCGCAGCTCCGGCGAACTCCGGAGCTGCGCCGTCGATGCCATCCAGCACCGACGACGCGCCCAACTCCAATCCCCCTCTTACCCATCCTCATTCCCCCACTCTCCCACTTTCTGATTCAGCCACCACCACCCCTCCGCGACTCCAATTCCCTAGGGCAACCTGACGTACTCGATCGAGCACACTTAGTGCTCGGTCGAGTACCCCACACCCGCCGCGCGCCCCGCCCGACCTGCTCGACCGAGCACAACTTGTGCTCGGTCGAGTTCCTCACCGACCACTGCCCCCCAACCCGACCTACTCGATCGAGCACATCACCTGCTCGGTCGGTGGTGGGCTCCGAAAGGTGCTTCTCTCAAGCGCAAGAGTCCGTTCAAGTAGTAAATCTGGGAGTCCAGATGTCGAATCCTCGGGAGAATCTGTTGAAACCACAAGTCTAAATCAAATAGAGTAACTACGAATAAAATCTAAGCACTTTAATAGTGATGGTGAAGGTGGTATAAAAAGTGTGTAGTGATGGAATTGTTACGTGCGAACAACGAACTCTAATTCGTGAAAAATAGATATAAAAAGGCATGTACATGGCATGGGTTCATTAGGATCAGCGAATCGTAAGCTTTGGTTGATCAAGTATAACACAACGAAACCTCCTTTTGGGAACGAATCGTCGGAAGATATCCTTTTGGGAGTTAACGCATCAATTCTAATAGAATATCGCTAAAGTTGTAAACGTATATACGAAGTATGAAGCTCTCTTTTGGAGAGATCAAATCTCACCCTTGTGGGGTGATCATCTACTAGAACAATTCTTTTGGAATACGAAATAGTAGATTTAAGAGCGACGATTAAAACTTTAGCAAATACAACGATTAAGCGCAATAATACAACCAAAGAATACGATTCACATCACCTAATTAATCCATACCATGCACATAAAATATTTAGCTACTCATGGTGCAGAAATACACAATTTTCAGATTCAAATTCATAAGTTTCATAGCAAAATACGGAAGTTTAGAGGCAAAATACAAGCTAAAACACCCAAATACAAGCTAAAGTTGAAGAGAATATCACCAAATCTCTCTGAAAAGTCTTCAAAACTCTCTGGAAATTAGAAACTAGGCTCTGGAATTTTACAGAATTTTTGCAGAATAAAATACGGCTTCTAAGTGCTCCAATACGCCAATTATACGCCCAAAAACCCTAGAATACGCTTAAATAATAAGATTGCGGGTTTATTGGGCTTAACGGGTTCAAACCCGCACCAATTTCGCACCCTAAATGATCTCAGCCGTAGATCCAAAGCGGGGCATTTCCTGGCCGTCGATCGCAGCGGGATTGCATGTGGGAGCGACGCGTGTCTTCAAAAGTCGTGCGAAAAAACCGCTCCGCTTCGAATCCGCTTCTCATTTGGTCTCGTTCGTCCGATCGCCATCGGACTGTCCAACGGTTGCCACGTCGCCTCGTACGAACGCGAATTCGAATCGCGTTCGTAATTAATGCGAGCCGTTCGATCGTTCATCGACCGCTCAGGACACGCCACGTCGCCTCACGATGCTGCGCCTTCCGCGTTCGAGCGGGAGAGATGAGAACCGTCCGATCGAAATCGCACGGTCACAATATTGCCGCGTCTCCGCTCGTAAACTCGTTGCTCTCGACCGTCGGATGAAGATTGGGTGGCTGAGATTTCGCCACGTGGCCCGCTGGCCACTGAACTGTGCTTCGTTCGTGGGCCGTCGGATCAGCATCCGACGGTCCACGATTATCCCGCTGTTATACGCGTATAAGTTAATTCCCGCCGTTGGATGATGATCTGGCGGTCACGATTTCGCCACGTGTCGTCGTTTTATTGGCCGGCGACC
Organism: Scilla litardierei; assembly: GCA_030789695.1. Lineage (NCBI taxonomy): Eukaryota > Viridiplantae > Streptophyta > Magnoliopsida > Asparagales > Asparagaceae > Scilla > Scilla litardierei. The sequence goes on along the minus strand of CM061138.1, from coordinate 96,423,857 downwards.
GTATTTTCGTATTTCCTTGTGTATTTCCCCATTTAAATTGTATTCTGCATTCAAAAATTCATAGAAATTAGCACAGATCTCAGAAAAATACAAATAAATAGTCGTTGGGATCGTGAGATCGAGATCTTGCTAGGAAAAATATAAAAAGTGCAGAAATGCTTCGTTAAATGCTGTTTTGTGCCCAAATAGTGTGTTTTCTCTAATAAATAAATGTGTAGAAAATACGTACGTACTAGAGATCAATATAGCATCACATGAGCACAAAATAGGGCTAAATGGGGGGTTAAATACGCAATATTGAACCCAAATCACACCCCCCAACTAGCGTTTTGCTAGTCTCTAGCAAAAAGAGCGATTAAAAATACGCCTAGATCACCTTATCAGATCTCAAATTAATCATCACCATACTACAACGACAAAGGAGATATCCAAACACTAATATCAATATTTCAAGCTCATCAAGTAATGGTACTTGTGGGTTTTCAAAAATGAATGTCAAGCATATCAAATTGTTATAAAATAGACTCAAATTCACTATCCATTACTTCATAGCTCATAGTACACAAAATCAATGGCCTACACCGTTCAATCAAATATTTTAACTTGGAGCGTAGATGGTTCATGCAAAGCAAGCATCAAAAGTGGGATGGTATCAAGACATACACACGTCAATCTCTATTCATAGGAACTCACACCACATCTTGTGTTTTCTTTAAGCTTTGGAAGTTTTCTTGCTTCGCTAGTCATGCACACTTATTCTCTATGTTCTTTCACTTTTTTTTTTCATAGTTCCGCGTAACGCGCATCAAGCAACATTCGCAGAAAAGTATATAACTTGGATCGCTCCATCAAATAATTGAGGTTCCGGTCAATGGCTCCCAAATCAGACGATAATAGGGCATTAGGCCAAGAAGGACCCCTCGGACTGTACTACTCGAGCCAACCAAGTTATTTCTTTAATAGCACATTTATTCATTTTTTTTTCTCATTCATCTCATTTTTTTCTTCTTTTGTGTGTGCATAAACAACGTGGCAAGATAACTTCCTCTTCTTTAATTGTTCACAAGAATGGGTATCCTAATCATTTCAAATGACGTGGTACGTTTTTATACCCAAAATCACACCAAGCATGCAAATGGCAATAAATACGAGATAAAGAACAATGCTCCAGTTAATTTATGAATTATTGGTACATGAACTTTGGTGTGTTCCAATGAAAGCATACCACTTGCTAATCCATAATTTCTAGATTCATTAAGTCATCAATTATTCTTGCCATTAAGATGTATAAAAAGAAACTCACCACAAGCACTCAAATTCATGTAAAATGAGATTGAAATGTTGAACAATAGTGGTGGAGGGAAATAAATCACGAGTGTACGGTGGTGAATAAATAACGAGAAATTTCATCATATGGGGGTCATTTCTAGGCAGAGATAGATTTTGGTGATATCTCTTAACTCAAAAAAAAATTTTTTTTTTTTCAATGCAAAAAGGGAACTAAAAAAAATAAAATCCTAAAAGAAAAAGAAAAATAAAATAAAAATCCTAAAAGAAAAAAGAAAAAGCAAATAAAAATCCTAAAAGTTATTTCCCTCCCCCCAACTTAAAATAGACATTGTCCTCAATGTTAGGAAGAGGGAATCATGGAAAGAACACACCTGATTAGTTCCCACCCGAAGGTGGGTCTGTGAGATCCATGGTGCTCGCTTCCTTGGTCCAAGGCTCGTGAAAATGTTTCAATCGTTGGCCATTCACCTTGAACTCGCTTCCATCTTTTTCATTTAGTAAGAGCACAGCGCCATGTGGGAAAACTTCTTTGACGACGAAAGGTCCATACCACTTAGAGCGAAGCTTCCCAGGAAAGATGTGCAGCCTGGAATTGTATAGGAGTACTTTTTGGCCTGGGGTGAACTCCCTCCTCAAGATCATCATGTCGTGGACGGATTTCATCCTCTCTTTTGAAATTTTAGCGTTGTCGTACGCATTTCTCCTCAACTCTTCCAGCTCCAACAATTGCAACCTGCGAGAAGAAAAAGAGACATCAGTATCAAAATTCATTTTCTTTATAGCCCAATAAGATCTATGCTCTATCTCAACAGGTAAGTGACAAGACTTCCCAAAAACTAGACGGTAAGGTGACATCCCCAAAATTGTTTTGTAGGCCGTCCTGTAGGCCCACAACGCTTCAGGTAAGCGCAAACTCCAATCTTTTCTTGATGGATTCACCGTTTTTGTAGAATTCCTTTGATCTCTCTATTTGCCAACTCTGCTTGGCCATTGGTTTGGGGGTGATACGGAGTAGAAACTTTATGTGTGACCCCAAACCTCTTCATTAAAGTAGCGAACATACGGTTGCAAAAATGAGACCCTCCATCACTGATTAAGGCCTTTGGCACTCCAAACCTAGAGAAAATGTTCTCTTTGAGGAACTTAAGCACAACGGAAGTGTCGTTCGACCTGCAAGGAATAGCTTCCACCCATTTAGAAACATAATCAATACAAACCAAAATATAGGCATATCCAAATGAAGGTGGGAAAGGTCCCATGAAGTCTATGCCCCAACAATCAAATATTTCAATCTCTAAAATGGGGTTCAGAGGCATCATGTTACGTTTAGTAATACCCCCTAATTGTTGGCATGCAGCACAAGTCTTGCAATAATGAAATGTGTCTTTAAATATAGATGGCCAATAAAAGCCACATTGCGAGATTTTTGCCACAGTTTTGTTCGCTGAAAAGTGTCCACCACATACTCCATCATGGCAAAATTGTATCACACTGGTTATTTCATGATCAGGAATGCATCTCCTAACAATTTGGTCACTACAATATTTATATAAGTACGGATCATCAAAGAAGAAATATTTTACCTCGTACTTGAACCGTTTAAAGTCTTGAAGAGACCAAGTGTCAGGGGTCTTACCAGTTACCAGATAATTAACGATATCAGCATACCATGGAGAGGTGGAGACGCTAAAAAGATGCTCGTCGGGAAAGGAGTCCTTCAAAGGCACATCTGCTGAATCAAGGCCTACTGTCAAACGTGATAAATGGTCAGCTACTAGATTCTCCACGCCTTTCTTATCTTTGATTGTGACGTTGAACTCCTGCATCAATAAAATCCATCGTATCAATCGAGGCTTAGCATCTTTTTTAGACAATAAATATTTTAAAGCAGAGTGATCAGTATATATCAAAATTGGTGATCCCAAAATATAGCTCCTGAATTTTTCCAACGCAAAGACTACTGCCAGCAACTCCTTCTCTGTTGTTGTATAATTCCTTTGAGCGTCATTTAATGTCTTGCTGGCGTAGTAAATCACCACTGGAATTTTGTCTTTTCTTTGGCCTAGGACTGCACCAACTGCGTAATTGCTTGCGTCACACATTATTTCAAATGGTAGGGACCAGTCTGGCACCTGCAAAATAGGAGCAGAAATCAGCAACTTCTTTAAAGTTTCAAAAGAAAGTTGACACTCAGGTGTCCAAATAAAGTCCACATTTAAAGTAAGTAAGTTGCAAAGAGGGCGAGATATAGCGCTAAAATCTTTGATGAACCGCCTATAAAATCCTGCATGTCCTAAAAATGATCTGATGTCCTTCACGCATTTAGGACTTGGTAGCTTCTCAATTACTGCTACCTTGGCTCTGTCTACCTGTATACCATCTTTAGAAACCAGGTGACCTAGGACAAGTCCCTCTGTGGTCATAAAATGACACTTCTCCCAATTCAATAGGAGGTTCTTTTCAATGCACCTGTCAAGAACAAGAGCCAAGTTAGCCAAACAATCATGAAAAGAGCTACCATATACTGAAAAATCATCCATAAATACATCAACGATTTTCTCAACCATATCATCAAAAATACTGAGCATGCATCGCTGAAAAGTAGCTGGAGCATTACATAAACCAAACGGCATTCTCTTAAATGCAAAAGTACCAAAGGGACATGTAAAAGTGGTCTTTTCCTGGTCCTCAGGTGCAATCTCAATCTGATAATAACCTGAATAACCGTCTAGAAAGCAATAATATTCATGTCCAGCTACCCTCTCTAAAATTTGGTCAAGAAATGGAAGAGGGAAATGATCTTTTCTAGTTCTAGAATTCAACTTCCTATAGTCTATGCACATCCTCCAACCTGTGGTGGCTCTAACTGGGATAAGCTCATCATTCTCATTTTTAACCACGGTGAGGCCAGACTTTTTAGGAACAACCTGTGTAGGGCTAACCCACTTGCTGTCAGAAATAGGATAAATAATGCCTGCATCCAATAATTTTAAAACCTCGCCTTTTACCACATCTTTTAATGTTGGATTTAACCTACGTTGCATTTCTCTAGTGGGTTTGGCGTCATCCTCTAAATAAATGTGATGCATGCATACAATAGGGCTTATACCTTTAATGTCAGCAATGGACCAACCAATAGCACCTCTATGTTTCCTCAGCACATCAAGTAATGAGCTTTCCTGCTCTAAAGAAAGTTTAGAAGATATTACCACAGGGAAGCTGTTTTCATCGCCAAGAAAAGCATACTTAAGGTAGTCAGGAAGTGGCTTCAACTCTGGCTTTGGATCCTCCACCTCAGATGAAATTTGAATTGATGCATTAGGTGGCAAAGCCTCGAACCTAGGCTCCCATACCGCATTGAGCTCCTTCACGTTCTCCTGCACAAAAGACATGTCATCAGAATCACCAATAAAAGTCTCAACAATAGAAGCATCATCACAAAATTCAGAACAAATATAATCATCCACCAACGAATCAATCATATGAACCCTCTCAATCTCATCATCCACATGTGGCAACTTGCAAGTATTGAAGATATTCATGTCCAAAGTCATGTTGCCAAAAGTTAGTTTCAGTTGACCATCTCTACAATTTATTAAAGCGTTGCATGTAGCTAGGAATGGTCTACCTAGGATGATAGGAGTAGCATTGGCAGTTTGGGGTCCCTGGATGTCTAGAACTATAAAGTCCGCAGGGTAGTAAAATTTGTCCACCTGAACGAGGACATCCTCAATGCATCCCTTAGGAACTTTAATAGATCTATCAGCTAGTTGTAATATAACAGATGTAGGCTTTAGCTGTCCTAACCCAAGCTGCACAAAAATAGGATATGGTAAAATATTGACACTAGAACCTAAATCCAATAAAGCATTTCCAATTTTCTTAGTGCCAATGGTGCAAGTGATGGTGGGTGATCCAGGGTCTCTAAATTTAGGTGGTGTATTTTGTTGCACAATAGAGCTAACCTGTTCAGTCAAGAATGCTTTCTTTTTCACATTTAACTTTCTTTTAACAGTGCACAAATCTTTCAGAAATTTATCATAGGCAGGTATTTGATTAATAGCATCAAGCAATGGAATATTGATCTGGCACTTCTGAAAAATTTCACGAATTTCAGTTTGATACTTATCTTTGCTTTTCTGAAGTAGCCGATGAGGGTAGGGTGCTGCAGGTACATATGCTGCGGGTTCCTTCTCTTTAATGACGCTTTTGCTCACACCCACATCCGTGCTCTCTTCCTGCACCTCCTCTTGTTCTTTAATTCCCTCTTCTTGGATCTGAATTTCCTCTTCCTGCTCAGCTTGTCTGCTCGGTGGATCAGGCTTTTGAATCTCTTTTCCACTCCTCAAAGTGGACACCGCTTGGCAAGGCTTCATATTATTTCCTGCAGAAGAAGATGAGCCCATATTAGGATTTGGAATTGACTGAGATGGAAGCTTACCTTTTTCTAATGTCGCTGTAAGCCTCGCCAAGCTCTCGCTCATCTGCTGATTCTGAGTCTGCTGAGCCTGAAATTGAGCCTGCTGCTGCTGCATCTGGGCTTGTTGCAATTGGATAAGCTGCTGAAGCGCATCGCCAAATGGTTGCATCTGCTGTTGTTGCACTGGCTCAGGGTCCCTCCTCTGGTTCCCACCTTGATAATTGTTGTTGTTGTTGTATTGAGGTTGTCGGAACGGAGGGGGAGCCTGCTGCTGCTGAGTCTGCTGATTTGGGCCCCAGTTCAAGTTTGGATTGTTGCGCCACCCCTTGTTGGAATTGAAGTTCTGGTAGTTCGAAGAAACTTGATTCACCCCCGTTGGATTGCCTAGCATGCTCTTCAAAGCTGGAAGTGTAGGACAAGCACTAGTGTCGTGGCCACCAACGTCGCAAAGTGCGCAAATCTGCTCTATCTCGACTGCCTTGGCCTCTTTCAAATTCATTGCATGAAGCTTGTTTGAGATCATGGCCTCCATCTTTGCCTCCAACGCATCCTCTTGCTTCAAATTATAAGTCACTCCTCGTGTAGGCTGGGATGGTGCAGAATGGCCTCCTCTCTCGTAGTCTGAAGTGGTGTCCCATGTCTGCGCATTCTCTGCTATCTCCTCCAGGTACGTCCAAGCTTCGTCTGGCTCTTTATCAAAGAATCCTCCATTGCACATCATTTCTACAAATTGCTTCATTTGCGGCTGCAGTCCATCGTAGAAGAAGCCAATAATCCTGCTTTTGTCGAAGCCATTGTGCGGACATGCGAGCAGCAACTCATTGAACCTTTCAAATGCCTGATAGAATGTTTCTTCGCTTTTCTGGGCAAAGTTCATAATCTGCCGCTTCAGTCCCTGTGTCCTGTGAATAGGAAAAAACTTCTTTAGAAATTCAGCCTGCAAATCAATCCATGTAGTAATAGAACGTGATGGCAATGCATTCAACCAATTCTTAGCTTTGTCTTTCAATGAAAATGGGAACAGTTTAAGATATATCGTATCCTCGCTAGTTTTCCCATCAAAGCATGTCAAGCAAACCTCCTCAAATCCTTTAATATGAAGATATGGATTTTCCTTGTCTAACCCATGAAAGGTGGGTAAGAGTTGGATCACCCCCGGTTTAAAATTGAAAGAATTTGCATCGGCAGGTAGAACAAAGCATGAAGCAGTGCTAGTCCTCGTGGGTCGAAGTAAATCTTTTAAAGTCCTAGGCACTCCAGGTTGCACATTATTCTCGTTATTGTTGCTAAAATTTTCATCCATATTATTATTAGCCATATCAAAACGTCGAGTCAACCTATGTGTCCTAGGAGTCCTATGCCACATACACTAGCACAAATATTTTTTTTTATATGAAAGCAAACAAAAGTTTATATACAATAAAGTGGAAGGATCTCACCGAAGGTCCTCTGAATGAAATAAACCGTAGTAACAAACCGTTCTCCCCGGCAACGGCGCCAAAAACTTGGTGGGCTCCGAAAGGTGCTTCTCTCAAGCGCAAGAGTCCGTTCAAGTAGTAAATCTGGGGGTCCAGATGTCGAATCCTCGGGAGAATCTGTTGAAACCACAAGTCTAAATCAAATAGAGTAACTACGAATAAAATCTAAGCACTTTAATAGTGATGGTGAAGGTGGTATAAAAAGTGTGTAGTGATGGAATTGTTACGTGCGAACAACGAACTCTAATTCGTGAAAAATAGATATAAAAAGGCATGTACATGGCATGGGTTCATTAGGATCAGCGAATCTTAAGCTTTGGTTGATCAAGTATAACACAACGAAACCTCCTTTTGGGAGCGAATCGTCGGAAGATATCCTTTTGGGAGTTAACGCATCAATTCTAATAGAATATCGCTAAAGTTGTAAACGTATATACGAAGTATGAAGCTCTCTTTTGGAGAGATCAAATCTCACCTTTGTGGGGTGATCATCTACTAGAACAATTCTTTTGGAATACGAAATAGTAGATTTAAGAGCGACGATTAAAACTTTAGCAAATACAACGATTAAGCGCAATAATACAACCAAAGAATACGATTCACATCACCTAATTAATCCATACCATGCACATAAAATATTTAGCTACTCATGGTGCAGAAATACACAATTTTCAGATTCAAATTCATAAGTTTCATAGCAAAATACGGAAGTTTAGAGGCAAAATACAAGCTAAAACACCCAAATACAAGCTAAAGTTGAAGAGAATATCACCAAATCTCTCTGAAAAGTCTTCAAAACTCTCTGGAAATTAGAAACTAGGCTCTGGAATTTTACAGAATTTTTGCAGAAGAAAATACGGCTTCTAAGTGCTCCAATACGCCAATTATACGCCCAAAAACCCTAGAATACGCTTAAATAATAAGATTGCGGGTTTATTGGGCTTAACGGGTTCAAACCCGCACCAATTTCGCACCCTAAATGATCTCAGCCGTAGATCCAAAGCGGGGCATTTCCTGGCCGTCGATCGCAGCGGGATTGCATGTGGGAGCGACGCGTGTCTTCAAAAGTCGTGCGAAAAAACCGCTCCGCTTCGAATCCGCTTCTCATTTGGTCTCGTTCGTCCGATCGCCATCGGACTGTCCAACGGTTGCCACGTCGCCTCGTACGAACGCGAATTCGAATCGCGTTCGTAATTAATGCGAGCCGTTCGATCGTTCATCGACCGCTCAGGACACGCCACGTCGCCTCACGATGCTGCGCCTTCCGCGTTCGAGCGGGAGAGATGAGAACCGTCCGATCGAAATCGCACGGTCACAATATTGCCGCGTCTCCGCTCGTAAACTCGTTGCTCTCGACCGTCGGATGAAGATTGGGTGGCTGAGATTTCGCCACGTGGCCCGCTGGCCGCTGAACTGTGCTTCGTTCGTGGGCCGTCGGATCAGCATCCGACGGTCCACGATTATCCCGATGTTATACGCGTATAAGTTAATTCCCGCCGTTGGATGATGATCTGGCGGTCACGATTTTGCCACGTGTCGTCGTTTTATTGGCCGGCGACCGTATTTTCGTATTTCCTTGTGTATTTCCCCATTTAAATTGTATTCTGCATTCAAAAATTCATAGAAATTAGCACAGATCTCAGAAAAATACAAATAAATAGTCGTTGGGATCGTGAGATCGAGATCTTGCTAGGAAAAATATAAAAAGTGCAGAAATGCTTCGTTAAATGCTGTTTTGTGCCCAAATAGTGTGTTTTCTCTAATAAATAAATGTGTAGAAAATACGTACGTACTAGAGATCAATATAGCATCACATGAGCACAAAATAGGGCTAAATGGGGGGTTAAATACGCAATATTGAACCTAAATCAGTCGGCATCCATCCTCCCTATGCTCGCATCGTCCCACGTATGTCTCCCCCTTCACGCTACTTTTACGCCAACTGATATTATTTTATCTCTCTATTTCAGGTGCATTGCGCTTACTGATTGGCCTGAAATTAACTCTGAAACAATGTCGTTTACCGCAAGCGCATGGTATAGTGGCAAGCGGGTATCGAACATGGGGAAGAGGTGCTATACTACCTATATACTCCTAGGTTGAGTTAGACTTGCGGGTTTATTGGTAGATGTGGAATATGGAATGTTGTAATGGTGATGGATGTGAAAGTCGTGTCATTCAATGTCGCAAACAAGGGATTCCACACAATATAAAAAAATAAAATATAAAAGATTAGGGATTTAGGACTTGCCGCTAGGACTGTCGGACGTCGACGCTAGGCTAGGACTCTTATGTTGCATTGGTTTTATCAGGGGATTGTAGCATCTAGAAAGTGAATTCATGCGTCTAGGCATCATGAATCTAACATATCACATAAACCCCACTCTCGTGATAGGTGTATACGATATGTGCATTAAGGATCTACAAAGTCTCACCACTCTCGTGGTTCGAATGCTCTCAACTCGTACCACTCTCGTGGGTTAGAGCTTCGACGTATTTTGATGGCTCTTATTGACACAATGGCGGTAGCCGTCAATTAGTGATATAGTTTGTCGGTGGATCCCATCAAGGCACGAGCCGGGCGTGGCCACGTACCTCGGTTGAATACAATAACTCCCTAATCAAATCCGTAGGATAATCCTTAAGCTAATCGATTCCACCGACTGTGGGCACGATCTCAGTATGAGTTCTCCTAGGGATTTGGCTGGATCGACCAAAATACAACCCTTTTTATATCCAACGCATCATAAAAATCCTATCTTTACATCTAAATCCTAAGATCCATGGGCTAATCCCTTGGGCCTAGATGGGATTACTCATGCATGATAGCAATAGATATAAGAACAATAGAAAAACTTCATCGCATGCATCAATGAGATATTTGAATAATCAATCAATAAAAAGAACTCAAATAGAATTAAAGAAAACAAAAATAGTTATCTTGGTACAAAGGAGGGGCCTAGGGCATAGCCTAACTCCAAAAGATTGTCTCCACAACTCTCTAAAAAAACTCTCTAAAAAAACTCTCCCAAAAGTATACAAAAAGTCCCCCTGATGGCTGCCCAAAAACCCCTCAAAACCATCGCAAAACAACCCCCAGAAGCCCTCTCAAAATTGTCCCTACAATTCGGACGCAACTTAAAATCCGGGCCCACAGTGACTCGGTCGAGTAGGTGGCCGCTTGGTCGAGTCGTCAGAAGTCTGGATCAATCGTCCAAAATGTCGCTCTGTCTGCTCGGACCGAGTGGGGTCTACTCGGACCGAGTAGGTAGCTGCTCGGTCGAGTAAGCGGCTGCTCGGTCGAGCTGTCAGAAATCTGAATCCATCGCCCAAAACATCGCACTGCCTGCTTGGACCGAGTATATAGCTGCTCGGTCAAGTAGGCAGCTGCTCGGTCGATTATGCAGCTGCTCGGCCAAGTAGGTTGCTGTTTAGTCGAATAGGCTGTTGTTTAGGCAAATTTTCACCCAGCTCGGTCAAGTAGCGTCCTGCTCAGTCGAGTATGTGGTCGAAAACAGATTTCAGCACTGCAGCATCAGATTACAGAAATTCTCCAGAGCTCATCCGACCTCCGATTGGTGCATTCTTGGTGGCGTTGGAAACATCTTGAAGTCTACTATCTAAAAAAATATCAGAAAAATACTGAAAAATCCCAGTTGATAACAGATGTGAAAAGAGTGCATGGCTGTCCTGTTTCCAACACTTTGAGTCGCTCGATTCCTTCGCCGCATCATAGTTCGATCGAGCGACCTGAAATCCATGAGTCATGGTATCATAGAACCATGCTTTCTTCGCTCTCCTCTTCCTCGCCCCTTCTCTCTTACCCCTTCCATGCTCCCTGGCAGCTTTAAGTCACCGAACATGGTGCCTCAGGAGCTCCGGTGTCGAAGCACGCACTCTCTCCTCCAATGTACTCCAAATCGCTCGATATTCCGTGAAATGCAACCAAACGCTCTTAAAGTACAATAGTTCCAATTATAAGTGTAAAAGCGTATGAAATATGTAATTGAGCAATCATCTTGACGTGTAATCATATAGATAAAATGTGGAATATAATGACACATCAAAATTCCTCAAGCTTACCTCTTACTCGTTCTCGAGGAAGACTAGTAAGAAGCTAACATGGGAGAGGGATGCAATGAAGATGTGAGGCGGTGGTGTGTAATGGAGACAAGGGGTTCAATCTAAAATTCAGAAAATACAAGAACCCAAGGTGCACAAGATCTCATGAACGCACGTCAATATGAAGTTAGAACACATATGTACAACAAATACTTAAATCTCGCTCAAATTAAAATAACGTGAATTTCAATAAATGTAATGAACTCGATAAGTAATAAAATAAGAGTAGAGTTATATCATAGCATAGTTTATCATGCAATATATTAAGTTCACATAAATGAAACCAATGTCCACAACTCATTCTCTAAGCAGTATAATATGTCTTGATCAAACGTTTTCAAGCATGCGTGGTATTTTGTTATGCTTCATGGAATGAATTTAGCAAATTCAATCAAGGTAAGGCATCGCCACACTACGACCATTTCAAGACTCCTTGAACCCATCAACTTTGCCATGTCTTTGTTCTATATAGAAATGGAGATAAGGATATGGGATTTTTGTACTTTTATATTGTTTTTGGCTATATGAATATTTCATATGCATTTTTCTTTCTTTATATACACGAGATAACTCAATATATACAAAAAGCCGCCTATGCATCCCAGATCAGACGGTCTTAGGGCATTGGGTTACGAAGAACCCCTATGGCCTTTTATTCAGGATATTTGTTTGATTTTTTGCATTTTTGGAATTTTTGCAAACTCACGTAAACGCGATGGAATGCAAAACATGATCAAATATCATTTATTGGCTATTCACAAAAGAAAAAGAAAAAGCATAGGATCTAGACATGGCTTGGTTTCAGGAATCCTAATCATCACTACTTTGGTTGTCGTGGGGTTATCCTATCTCTTTTGAATCACTAAACATCCATGAAGCAATATAATTATCAATCAAATCACGCAGGAGTCAAATGGTTTTAAGATTTGATTCATTCATTTTTAGCTTAACTGTTTCGAGAATATGGTTGTGAAACTATGGATTCTACTGTGAAAAAGCATATTAATAAAGATACACTAATCAAGGAATTGAACTCTAATCTAACAGATATTAGAGTTCATAAAAATATAAATCCACGATATTTAATAGAAAATGAAGCAAATGAGACATAAATATAGAAGTGAACATGGTTCATTTAGAAATTTTCGAAGTGTGTTTCACGATGAAGCAAAGTGCGTGCACTATGCACTCTCCCAAGCTTAAACATCACATTGTCCTCAATGTGTGTATGATATAAATAGAGGACAACGACAAGATGGGGGGTCACTCAACAAAATAGTATCTCTCCCCCAAGCTTAAATATCACATAAAAATTGGGGAGAGAGGCGATATAAGCTCCAAATACAAGGGTGCAAAAGATAATTGAGCCATCATATGGGGTGAATTTATTAAACTAAGAAGGCATATAAAATCCTACACGGTCCTCTCACTGCCGAGAGGATTCGTGATTATTGAAAGCATAAAATGCTACACTACTGGATTGATATCACCTATAGCAAAAGGCGGATCCAGTATCTTTGCCGGTGCAGTCAACTGTTCTAACTGCTCCTTCCGTGGCTCCGCTAGGCGTGTGTGTCCACAGACTCCATCAGATTCCAGCAATGCAGCTCCTAGCATCTTCCCAAGGACTCCACCTGTGCCCTGCAAGAGATAAGATGCATCAATCTGATGTGGACAATTCTTCCCCAAAATAAATGTATTCCAGAGAGGGTCATCAACATATGTATTTAAAATTAGGGATGGTTGACAACACTTTCCTGGAAATAAATCTCTACTCTTGTGTACCACATCGATTAACTCCTCGTTGTTTCCTCGGGTTCCTCAGGTAGCTTTGGCATAATAGTGTCTGTCTCGTCAGGATGCTCCTCATCATCGTCAGACTCATCCCAGCGCACCTCCTGATCATATTCAATAGCATCCATGGGTGCTAAGTCCTTGCTCTCCTCCTCGTATATGTCCCATCGTACCTCTTGATCATATGTATGTGTATTCTGCAAAAGGCATGATGAGTTATCAAATTCTGAATCATAAAAAACATCGTATACATGAGGGGAATCAAAAGCAACGAGCGAGGGAGTAAAAGATTTTCCCTGAATGGGAGCCATAAGCTCTATGGGATAGTCCTCGGCGTCAGTGGAAGGGTGGTCCTCTGAGGGATGCTCAGCCTCTGTAGAAAGTGGAGGTGGTTGCGGTAGCTCAAAAGGAGGAGGGTAATGCTCGGGATCCTCATGAATGGCTGTGTCCTCGTCCCAAATGCATGACCTCCTCGGTGAAAGTCTCTGGCTCTGTGTGTAATATGTAAAATAAATATAGCTCTGCCTCCTCGCGATGCAATGTTTCGGCCTCCTCTTCGGGTTTCTCTGGTATAGTAGGCCAAGTGAATTTCATCATCTCCTTTTTATGCCTATGTCTTTGTTTCCGTCCTGGAACTCGAGGCACTGGAGGGTGTGGCTTGGCCCTCTCCACGGTAGGTGCAGGTGGCTTTATGGGCTCCTGCATCTCGGCCACGGTATAAAAGTGGGTCTTGTGCCCCTCAACTAGAACGTAGACTCCATCATCAATTGTGCCTGTGGAAGAGATACGATGAGTAATAAAGTTTTGAAATCCAAGCTCAAAAGTGTCACCTGCCGTTATTGTTATTGGACCGGTGAATCGAACTGTGTCCACGATGCTTCTTAATAGGTCCATATATGTGTCCACCTCTGGCAGCTCAGATGTCTCTATTTGTGGAGTGTTAACGGTGTGAAGGTGGATATGATCACCTTCAAGTGAAGCATACACTCCATCTATGATAGTACCTGCTTCAAAGACATTAGCCATAACAAAATCGATGAATACTTGGTCGGATGGTTTACCTACCATAGCGGTTAGCGAACCGGTAGATCGAGCATCATCTATCATTTGTTCCAAGGTTACGGCCAACTGTAGGTCACTGAACTTTCCCACTTGTATCCTCTTCATAAACTCACGTGAGTGTCCCTTTAGTCTTCCGGCAAAGATATCAAATAGCCTGGAACCATCCCACTCTTGGTCTGACTCCGTATGGAACATCCCTAACATTCTTTCGAACTTACACAATGCTTCTCTGAAGGATTCTCCATCAGCCTGACAGAATGTAGTGAGATATATATAGGATCGTTAGACCCCGGTCGCGTCCTTGGAAGCACCATCGATGTATCAACTGTACCTGATCAAGCAAAGTAGACAACCTGGAAAAGACGTCAGTGGTACAAAGAGAGATATAGATGATAATAGTAGTCGATGGGGAAAAAAATCTCTCTATTTTTTGTTTTTGTTTTTTAACGCAATCTAATCAACCTAATTATGGTAAATAGATAATATGGCGGAACGCCTCCTTGGCAACGGCGTCATAAACTTGATCGACCCGGAACTAACTCTGAAATGATGTCGTTTACCGCAAGTGGACGGTATAGTGGAAAGCGGGTATCGAACACGGGAAAGCGGTGCTATACTACCTATCTACTCTTAGGTTGAGTTAGACTTGGGGGTTTTTTGGTGGATGTGGAATATGGAATATTGTAATGGTGATGGATGCGAAAGTCGTGTCACTCGATGTCGCAAACAAGGAATTCCACACAATATAAAAGAATAAAATATAAAAGATTAGGGCTTTAGGACTCGCCGCCAGGACCGTCGGACGTCGATGCTAGGCTAGGACTCTTATATTGCATTGGTTTTATCGGGGGATTGTGGCATCTAGAAAGTGAATTCATGCGTCTGGGCATCATGAATCTAACATATTGCATAAACCCCGCTCTCGCGATAGGTGCCTACGATACGTGCATTAAGGATCTACAAAGTTTTCACCACTCTCGTGGTTCGAATGCTCTCAACTCGTACCACTCTCATGGGTTAGAGCTTCAAAGTATTTTGATGGCTCTTATTGACGCAATGGCGGTAGCCGTCAATTAGTGATATAGTTTGTCGGTGGATCCCATCAAGGCACGAGCCGGGCGTGGCCACATACCTCGGTTGAATCCACTAACTCCCTAATTAAATCTGCAGGATACTCCTTAAGCTAATCGATTCCACCGACCGTGGGCACGATCGCAGTACGAGTTCTCCTAGGGATTTGGCTGGATCGACCAAAATACAACCCCTTTTATATCCAACGCATCATAAAAATCCTATCTTTGCATTTAAATCCTAAGATCCATGGGCTAATCCCTTAGCCCTAGATGGAATTACTCATGCATGATAGCAATAGATATAAGAACAATAGAAAAACTATATAAGAACAATAGAAAAAGTTCATCGCATGCATTAAGGAGATATTTGAATAATCAATCAATAAAAAGAACTCAAATAGATTTAAAGAAAATAAAAATACTTATCTTGATACAAAGGAGGGGTCTAGGGCATAGCCTAACTATAAAAGATCGTCTCCACAACTTTCTAAAAAACTCTCTAAAAAACTCTCCCAAAAGTATACAAAAAGGCTCCCCTGATGCTGCCCAAAAACCCCTCAAAACCCTCGCAAAACAACCCCCAGAAGCCCTCTCAAAATCGTTCCCAAAATCCGGACGCAACTTAAAATCTGGGCCCACGGCGACTCGGTCGAGTAGGTGGCTGCTCGGTCGAGTCGTCAGAAGTCTGGATCAATCGCCCAAAACATCGCTCTATCTGCTCGGACCGAGTGGGGTCTGCTCGGACCGAGTAGATAGCTGCTCGGTCGAGTAAGCGGCTGCTCAGTCGAGCCGTCAGAAGTCTGAATCCATCGCCCAAAACATCGCACTGCCTGCTCGGACCGAGTATATGGCTGCTTGGTCGATTAGGCAGCTGCTAAGTCGAGTATGTAGCTGAGTAGGCTGCTATTTAGTCGAATAGGCTGCTGTTTAGTCAAATTTTCTCTCTGCTCGGTTGAGTAGAGTCCTGCTCGGTTGAGTATGTGGTCGAAAACAGATTTCAGCACTGCAACATCAGATTGTAGAAATTCCCCAGAGCTCATCCAACATTCGATTCGCGCATTCTTGGTGGCGTTGGAACTATCTTGAAGTCTACCATCGGGGAAAAAATATCATAAAAATACTGAAAAATCCCAGGTGCTATCAGATGTGAAAAGAGTGCATGGCTTTCCTGTTTTCAGCACTTTGGGTCGCTCGATTCCTTCGCCGCATCATAGTTCAATCGAGCGACCTGGAATCCATGGGTCATGGTATTATAGAACCATGCTTTCTTCGCTCTCCTCTTCCTTGTCCCTTCTCTCTTGCCCC
The DNA here is from genome assembly GCA_030789695.1 of Scilla litardierei. Taxonomy (NCBI): domain Eukaryota; kingdom Viridiplantae; phylum Streptophyta; class Magnoliopsida; order Asparagales; family Asparagaceae; genus Scilla; species Scilla litardierei. The sequence goes on along the minus strand of CM061138.1, from coordinate 96,407,313 downwards.
TTCCTTACTCCCCGGCAGCTTTAAGTCACCGAACATGGCGCCTCAGGAGCTCCGGTGTCGAAGCACGCACTCTCTCCTCCAATATACTCCAAATCGCTCGATATTCCCTGAAATGCAACCAAACGCTCTTAAAGTACAATAGTTCCAATTATAAGCGTAAAAGCGTTTGAAATATATAATTGAGCAATCATTTTGAATGTAATCATATAGATAAAATGCGGAATATAATGACACATGACTTACCGCAGAGGCCACGGATGGGAACAGCATGGGGGATACCACGGATTCGCGGCCAGGCATGTGCACGACCATATAGTTTTCACAGCGACTGTCGTATCGGTACACTCTATCCTTTACTTATTTTTCGACGCACGTCACTTGCTTGTAGCATGATGCCTTGTAACGACTGCTTTTCATGTATCTGGATTTAATATAATATAATATATGTTTTGGTGGATTTTCTCCTCATGTGTGGTTTTCGTCTCCGTAGATTTCATTTTCGATCGATTCGTCGTATTTTCTCGCTTCTTTCTTAGGATTGTCGATTTCAAAGTTTGTCACTCGTGACGGGCTTCATGACGGTCGTATCTAACTATTAGATCAAGCCTAGGAGTCTTAGGAATCGATCCCGGGGCCCCGCGCTCCGTATCGGTACTTTCTGTGCTCATTAGCCGGTGTAAGAAGGGCCACCGACCGACTAGATGACGATCCAGTCGGTCGTCAACCCTTCTTGGACCGACTAGTTAGCTTTCTAAATTTCTCAGGAGTTACTGTTTATCGTTAGTCGGTCTAAGAACGTTGGTTGACCGACTAGGTTGCAAACTAGTCGGTCAGCAATGCTTCTTGAACCGACTAACTCATCAAATTATTTTTGTATCAGTTACTGTTTACTCTTAGTCGGTCTAAGAACGTTCATCGACCGACTAGATGCCAAACTAGTCGGTCAGTACTTGTTCATGGACCGACTAACTCTAGAATCCTATTTTCGTTCAGGAGTTACTGTTTGCACTTAGTCGGTCTGCGTTGGTCGACCGACCGACTAGTTGCCAAACTAGTCGGTCAGTGGTTGCTCTTTGACCGACTAACCAGTGTTAAAACCCTAATTTCTGGGCAGCCGCCAGCCTAGCCTATTTAAACCCAACCCATTCGACTTCTTCTTCTCCAACACGACCCAAAACCCTAAAAACTTCCCCCTTCAGCCCCCATCTTCCTCCAAGCTTCATTTCTCCATTCCAAGCCTCAAATCCATCATCCAATCCATCCATTCACTCATTCCACCTCTCATCTTCCCCAAAATCTCACCAAAACCCATCAAATCCCCAAATCCCCCAAAACCCTAGTTTCCCCAAACTTCTCCAATCTTCTCCAGATTTGATCCTAGGGTTCCCCGGAGTGTTCCTTCCGTCTTCTCTCGGTAAGAAATCGATCTACCGTTGTTTTCATAGCTTATTTATAATTTTATGAAAACCCTAATTTATTTCATGTGTTTGTTGATTGTTCCCCCGAAACAGCGATTTCCCCCGTAGATTGGCATCCGTGTGACGAAGTGATCGTCATCCCCGGTGCTAGGCAAGTGAAACTTGCCACTTAGGGTTTAGGCCATGTTTTAGGCCATTTACTTGTTGTAGGCGTAAAAGAGGCTAGGCGACGAAATGATACTCGCCTAGGCGCAAATTGGGGAACTAGCTTGACAACGAAGCTAGTTCCAACACATTTAGCATGTTGCACATTTTCCATGTCATGTTTACTTTCAATTAACGGTACGCGAATATGTTCATGTCATTGCATTTCGCCTGCCACGTTTAATTCAATTAACTGTACACAAATAAATTGTCATGATCTCGCATTCTTTAGGTATTGCTGTGATTGCGTAGCTTCGCTACAATGTTGTGTTCCTGGCTCGTGTTCCAGAAGCGGGCCATGTGTTGGTTGATAGCCAATGCCCGAATTGCGTGTTTCGGCTAGGTGTTCCCTACGCCATACTAGTGTTCCTGGCTCGTGACCAGAAGCGAGCATAATGAGTTGCTAACCCCAACGCTCGAAACATTGAATTGTGAACTAAGAATGCGAGCTCAATGGCGGGGCAACCCTAGGCTCACTAGATGAGCTCAATGTGTAGGGACCCCAGGCTCCATATCGTGTGAATATTGGATAGTGTTTAGTGCCGATCGGTCTGAAATGCTATGCCATTCAGCGAATGGCTTAAACACCTACAAAATGTGAATTGATTGAATTGATAGTAGCTTGGCTACTCTTGTCTTGTCCCGATGATTGTTCTCTTGTACAAATTGTCTTGCCATGTTTTAATTGTGCACTCATGTTATAACTGCCATGTCATGCATACTAAACTGCTAGGTTGCTAGATGCCTCACTTTCAGTTTCCTTGCCCAAGTCTTTCTAGACTTGCTGACATGTGCCCCTTTACTCTTTTGGGTGACACATGTTAGATCCTGAGCCCGAGTACCTCGTTGAGGACGAGGTGTTTGCTGACGCCGAGCCCGAGCTTGTGTTTGGCGGGGAGTACGTGGACACTGGGGACCAGTTCTAGTGTCTTCGTGTGTTTTACTTTTATTAGACAGTTGTTTTGTTATTGGTGCGTGGCACCCATACTTTGTAGTTGTCGTTTCTTTTGTTGGCCTTGTTCTGGGCCTTTAGACTCTTTTCTTTTAGCCTGGTGGCTTTTCTGGATGTTGGACTTTTGTTGATGTTGGACAATTTGTGAGATCTGAATTTTATTTCAGTCTCTCCTTGTGTTATTATTGCTATTCTGTTGTGGTTACAAGGACCTGTTTTTGTATTGTGGACGCTTATCGGGTTTGGGGCTTCACAGCTCCACTCTCGTGCGGACCTTTTCACGTACTCGCCTCCATTTTAGGGAAGCGGGTCGTGACAGGTTTTAGTGGTGGCCCATGCAGGTCCCCTTCTGTAACTGCGATTTTTGGAATAGCAATAATAATATTTGAATGTCCAATAAATTAAGTTCGACGTCCGAGTCATGAGCTATGAGTCTAATCTGATTTGTTCTCCGTGTCATTAGATGGCAGGAAGGCGTTTCACCCGTGGTGGGGGCAGTGGTGCGCTCCCTCATGATGAGGAGCCTGAGCGGGAACCCACCAGCGGTGAGATGATGCGGATGATGATCCAGATGATGCAAGTGCAGCAGGGCGTGCTTTTGCAAGTCCAGAATGCTCCACCTGCTCGAGCTACCCGGGTTCTTCCGGATGCCCCTCGCTCTGAGCCAGGAGCGAAGCAATTTCGGGAGCTTGGTCCCGCATATTTTGATGGTTCTGAGGGTCCTCTGGCTGCCGATGAGTGGATTCGAAACGTCGAGGACAACCTGAAGATGGCCAAGATCACCCCGGCTGGATGGGTTGATTTGGCGAAGAGGCAGCTCAAGGATAACGCCAGGAATTGGTGGGATGCGGAAGAGAAGTTGTTGGTGGAGCCGATTGCTTGGGCCACCTTCAAAGCCAGATTTGAGGGTGAGTTCTTTCCGAAGGCTGCCAAGGAGGAGATGTTGCAGCGTTTTATCGATCTGAAGCAGGGGAACTCGTCGGTGGACTTGTACCACCAGGAGTTCATGAGGCTTAGTCGGTTTGCGCCGAAGATGGTGCAGGATGCTGAGGAGAGAGCTCAGAGGTTTCTGTAGGGGCTTGCTTCGGAGCTCCAGAGTTTTGTGACCTCCTCTGACCGGGAGTCTTATCAGAAGGTTCTGGTAGCAGCTAAGAGGCAGGAGCTGCTCGTGAACCAGAGGAAGGGGTCGGTTGTTGGTGCTGGGAAGAGGCCTGTGGAGCAGGCGAGGGCTGTGGTTAGACCTAGATTCAGGCCTAATCAGTCTGCTCAGTTTAAGAGGCCAGGAGGGTCTATTCCGAAGATCTGCCATTTCTGCGGCAGGCCTGGTCACGTCAAGGATCAGTGTCGGAAGTTTCTGGGCCAGTGTCTGGTTTGCGGTGATGTTTCTCATGTCGCGAAGGATTGTCGGCATGCGGATCCGCTGCGGAGGGCTCCTGTTGCAGCTCAGCCATTGCAGCAGCGAGCGCCTGTTCCTGCTGGACGTGGAGCAGCTCTTGTTTCGCAGAGGCAGGCTTTTCGGCAGGCTGTTCCGCCGAGGAGGCAGGCTTTTCTGATGACCGCTGCGGAGAGCGAGGCTGTGGATGAGGTTATCGCAGGTAATCCTCATTCTAGTTATTACTTTCCTATTTGGTCTTGATTGCTAGATTATGTTGTTTGCTTGAACTTGCTTGTTTGCTAGACTAGGGTTTGATTGTTAATTGATTGATTAGGTGTGATTTTGGTTTGCACATTTCCTGCACGAGTCCTCTTTGACTCTGGTGCATCGATGTGTATTATTTCTCGGAGCTTCGTGGAGAGGCATTCCTTGTCGACGTCCCCTCTCCCCAAGAGTTGGAATATCGTTACAGGGAATGGTGTGGTCTCGGTGCATCGTGGTTGCAATTCTTGCTCGTTGGTGGTCTGTGGACATGAGCTTTTTGCTGATTTCATTGTCCACGACATCATCAACTATGATGCAGTTCTTGGGATGGATTGGCTTGCGAGCTTCTATGCTACGATTGACTGCAGGAGGAAGAAGGTGGTGTTCGAGATTCCCGGACATCCAGTGTTTGAGTTCAGTCGTGGTAGCAGTTCGCTTGGTCCTGTCAGATTTCGGGCCAGGCCGGTGGAGGCTGTGGCTATGCAGATGGAGCTGGAGTGGCCAGCTGTGGTGCGTGATTTTGGCGACGTCTTCCCCGAGGAGATGTCTGGTTTGCCGCCTGATCGAGCTCTGGAATTTTCTATTGATCTTGTTCCAGGTGCGCAGCCGATTTCGAAGGCGCCGTATCGTATGGCACCTGCAGAGTTGGAAGAGTTGCGGAAGCAGTTGGATGAGCTTTTGCAGAAGGGTTATATTAATCCTAGTGTGTCTCCGTGGGGAGCACCGGTGTTGCTGGTTAAGAAGAAGGATGGTTCGCGTCGCATGTGCGTGGACTATCGGGAGTTGAATGCGGTGACCATTAAGAATAAATACACGTTGCCTCGCATCGATGATATTTTCGATCAGCTTGGAGGTTCGAGGGTGTTTTCTAAATTGGATTTGAGGAGTGGTTACCATCAGTTGAAGGTGAAGAAGGGAGATGTTCCGAAGACAGCGTTCAGGACGAAGTATGGACATTACGAGTTCGTGGTTATGCCTTTCGGCGTAACTAACGCGCCCGCAGTTTTCATGAATCTGATGAACCTGATTTTCTACGACTTTTTGGATAAGTTTGTCGTTATCTTTATTGACGACATTCTGATCTATTCGAAGTCGGAGGAAGAGCATGCCTCGCACTTAAGGACGGTGTTGGAGATTTTGAGGAAGCATCGGTTGTATGCTAAGTTTTCGAAGTGTGAGTTTTGGCTGGATCGAGTTGCTTTTCTCGAGCACGTGGTGACTGGAGATGGTATTTCTGTGGATCCCGAGAAGATTCGGGCCATCAGGGAGTGGCCTGTTCCGTCGTCAGCGTCTGAGATTCGGAGTTTCCTTGGACTTGCTGGTTATTATCGGCGATTCATTAATGACTTTTCTCGTATTGCTGAGCCGATGACCAGGTTGACGCGGAAGGATGTTGCTTTTGTTTGGTCGGGTGATTGTGAGGGTGCTTTTGGTGTTCTGAAGGAGAGGTTGACGAGTGCCCCTATTCTTGTTGTGCCTGATCGCAGCGGTGGATTTGAGATCTTTTGCGATGCTTCTGGCAAGGGTCTCGGTTGTGTGTTGCATCAGCACGGGCACGTTGTGGCGTATGCGTCTCGTCAGCTTAAGGTTCATGAGAAGAATTATCCGACGCATGATTTGGAGTTGGCTGCCGTTGTGTTTGCTCTTAAGATTTGGAGGCACTTCTTGCTGAGTGAGAAAGTGAAGATTTTCACCGATCACAAAAGTTTGAAGTATATTTTCACTCAGAAGGAGCTCAACATGCGACAGCGTCGATGGTTGGAGCTTATGGCGGATTATGATATTGATTTGAAGTTTCACCCTGGCAAGGTGAATGTGGTTCCTGATGCGTTGAGTAGGCTGCCAGCGGTGATGATTTTGACCTCGCAGTGGAGATTGCAGCAGGATTTTTGCGAGTCTGGCGTGGAGATTGTTCTTCCTGGAGAGGCTTCGTCGTTGATGTACATGCAGGTACAGTCGACGATCGTGGATCGGATTAAGGCTGGCCAGGCTGAGGATCCGAAGCTGGTGAGGATTCGGGAGATGGTGGAAGCCGGTCTGCGGACTGACTTTTTGATTCATGAGGATGGCTCGCTGAGGTTTGGAGCCAGGTTGTGTGTGCCTGCTGGGGATATCAGAGAGGAGCTGATGGTGGAGGCACACAGTTCGCCGTATTCTGTGCATCCTGGTGGCACCAAGATGTACCAGGATCTTCGTCTGAATTATTGGTGGCATGGTATGAAGAGGAGCGTGGCTCGGAGTGTAGCCAAGTGCTTGGTTTGCCAGCAAATGAAGGCAGAGCATCAGCGTTCGGCCGGGTTGCTACAACCGCTTCCGATTCCGGAGTGGAAGTGGCAGCACATCACTATGGATTTCGTGACTGGACTACCTCGGAGTCCGAAGCAGAATGACGCGATTTGGGTGATCGTAGATCGGTTGACCAAATCTGTGCATTTTATTCCGTTCCGAGTGGGACAGTCCACTGAGGCGCTAGCGAGGAGATATATGGAGGTAAAATTCTTTTACTCTCCGTTTTATTTCCTTTTCCTAGTTTAGATAGTGATGTAACGTGAATCGTGCAGGAAGTTGTGCGACTTCATGGAGTCCCCGTGAGTATCGTGTCTGACAGAGACACGAGGTTCACATCTCAGTTTTGGCAGAGTTTGCAGAAGAGCTTGGGTACGCGTCTGAGTTTCAGCACGGCGTACCATCCGCAGACGGATGGCCAGTCCGAGAGGACGATTCAGATTTTGGAAGACATGCTGAGGGCGTGCATGTTGGATTTCAAGGGTTCGTGGGAGGACCATCTACATTTGGTGGAGTTCTCTTACAACAACAGCTTCCAGGCGAGTATTGGCATGGCGCCTTTCGCCGCTCTTTATGGGAGGAAATGTCGATCGCCATTGAGTTGGGATGATGTTGGTGATCGGGAGTTGTTGGGACCTGAGATGATCGTGGAGGCCGTGGAGATCGTCAGGAATATTCGGGAGAGGTTGAGAATTGCTCAGGACCGTTTTAAGCATTGGGCGGATGCTAAACGTCGTCCTTTGGAGTTTCAGCCGGGCGACCATGTGTTCTTGAAGATTTCCCCGAATCGTGGTGTGATTCGTTTCGGGAAGCGTGGAAAGTTGAGCCCGCGATACATTGGACCGTTTGACGTTTTGGAGAGGGTTGGCGAGGTAGCTTATCGCTTGGCCTTGCCGCCATCTTTGGAAGGAGTTCACAATGTTTTCCATGTGTCGCAGCTTCGTCGATACATTAGCGACCCATCTCATGCGGTGGATTTTTCGGAGATTACCGTTCGCCCCGATATGACGTATGACCAGTATCCAGTGCAGATTTTGGACAGGCGTCAGAAATCGCTTCGGAACAAGATTGTCAATCTTGTGAGGGTGATGTGGCGACACGGTTCACCTGGAGAGTCTACTTGGGAGAATGAGGATGAGATGCGAGAGCGTTTCCCACTTTTGTTTCCGGACTCGTGAGTTTTGGAAATTCCGAGGACGGAATTTTTCTTAAGTTGGAGAGGATGTAACGACTGCTTTTCATGTATCTGGATTTAATATAATATAATATATGTTTTGGTGGATTTTCTCCTCTTGTGTGGTTTTCGTCTCCGTAGATTTCATTTTCGATCGATTCGTCGTATTTTCTCGCTTCTTCCTTAGGATTGTCGATTTCGAAGTAAGTCACTCGTGACGGACTTCATAACGGTCGTATCTAACTATTAGATCAAGCCTAGGAGTCTTAGGAATCGATCCCGGGGTCTCGCGCTCCGTATCGGTACTTTCTGTGCTCATTAGCCGGTGTAAGAAGGGCCACCGACCGACTAGATGACGATCCAGTCGGTCGGCAATCCTTCTTGGACCGACTAGTTAGCTTTCTAAATTTCTCAGGAGTTACTGTTTATCGTTAGTCGGTCTAAGAACGTTGGTTGACCGACTAGGTTGCAAACTAGTCGGTCAGCAATGCTTCTTGAACCGACTAACTCATCAAATTATTTTTGTATCAGTTACTGTTTACTCTTAGTCGGTCTAAGAACGTTCATCGACCGACTAGATTCCAAACTAGTCGGTCAGTACTTGTTCATGGACCGACTAACTCTAGAATCCTATTTTCGTTCAGGAGTTACTGTTTGCACTTAGTCGGTCTGCGTTGGTCGACCGACCGACTAGCTGCCAAACTAGTCGGTCAGTGGTTGCTCTTTGACCGACTAACCAGTGTTAAAACCCTAATTTCTGGGCAGCCGCCAGCCTAGCCTATTTAAACCCAACCCATTCGACTTCTTCTTCTCCAACACGACCCAAAACCCTAAAAACTTCCCCCTTCAGCCCCCATCTTCCTCCAAGCTTCATTTCTCCATTCCAAGCCTCAAATCCATCATCCAATCCATCCATTCACTCATTCCACCTCTCATCTTCCCCAAAATCTCACCAAAACCCATCAAATCCCCAAATCCCCCAAAACCCTAGTTTCCCCAAACTTCTCCAATCTTCTCCAGATTTGATCCTAGGGTTCCCCGGAGTGTTCCTTCCGTCTTCTCTCGGTAAGAAATCGATCTACCGTTGTTTTCATAGCTTATTTATAATTTTATGAAAACCCTAATTTATTTCATGTGTTTGTTGATTGTTCCCCCGAAACAGCGATTTCCCCCGTAGATTGGCATCCGTGTGACGAAGTGATCGTCATCCCCGGTGCTAGGCAAGTGAAACTTGCCACTTAGGGTTTAGGCCATGTTTTAGGCCATTTACTTGTTGTAGGCGTAAAAGAGGCTAGGCGACGAAATGATACTCGCCTAGGCGCAAATTGGGGAACTAGCTTGACAACGAAGCTAGTTCCAACACATTTAGCATGTTGCACATTTTCCATGTCATGTTTACTTTCAATTAACGGTACGCGAATATGTTCATGTCATTGCATTTCGCCTGCCACGTTTAATTCAATTAACTGTACGCAAATAAATTGTCATGATCTCGCATTCTTTAGGTATTGCTGTGATTGCGTAGCTTCGCTACAATGTTGTGTTCCTGGCTCGTGTTCCAGAAGCGGGCCATGTGTTGGTTGATAGCCAATGCCCGAATTGCGTGTTTCGGCTAGGTGTTCCCTACGCCATACTAGTGTTCCTGGCTCGTGACCAGAAGCGAGCATAATGAGTTGCTAACCCCAACGCTCGAAACATTGAATTGTGAACTAAGAATGCGAGCTCAATGGCGGGGCAACCCTAGGCTCACTAGATGAGCTCAATGTGCAGGGACCCCAGGCTCCATATCGTGTGAATATTGGATAGTGTTTAGTGCCGATCGGTCTGAAATGCTATGCCATTCAGCGAATGGCTTAAACACCTACAAAATGTGAATTGATTGAATTGATAGTAGCTTGGCTACTCTTGTCTTGTCCCGATGATTGTTCTCTTGTACAAATTGTCTTGCCATGTTTTAATTGTGCACTCATGTTATAACTGCCATGTCATGCATACTAAACTGCTAGGTTGCTAGATGCCTCACTTTCAGTTTCCTTGCCCAAGTCTTTCTAGACTTGCTGACATGTGCCCCTTTACTCTTTTGGGTGACACATGTTAGATCCTGAGCCCGAGTACCTCGTTGAGGACGAGGTGTTTGCTGACGCCGAGCCCGAGCTTGTGTTTGGCGGGGAGTACGTGGACACTGGGGACCAGTCCTAGTGTCTTCGTGTGTTTTACTTTTATTAGACAGTTGTTTTGTTATTGGTGCGTGGCACCCATACTTTGTAGTTGTCGTTTCTTTTGTTGGCCTTGTTCTGGGCCTTTAGACTCTTTTCTTTTAGCCTGGTGGCTTTTCTGGATGTTGGACTTTTGTTGATGTTGGACAATTTGTGAGATCTGAATTTTATTTCAGTCTCTCCTTGTGTTATTATTGCTATTCTGTTGTGGTTACAAGGACCTGTTTTTGTATTGTGGACGCTTATCGGGTTTGGGGCTTCACAGCTCCACTCTCGTGCGGACCTTTTCACGTACTCGCCTCCATTTTAGGGAAGCGGGTCGTGACATGCCTCCTCGCACTAGGCCGAGGAAGCTCATACCTGCATGGCACGAGAAGAGGAAGGCCACTGACGCCTCCTCTTCTCGGCCCGCACGCCGTACTCACCGCATTTCTTCACCCACCATCGAGGAGGAGTACGTGGGCGATTCATCGCCCTCGTCTGAATCCTCAGGCTACGCTTCCCCTCTTCCCTTAGCCGTACTCCCCACCCACAACCACCCTCCACATTTCCCACACATTCCCGCCACCTCCACCTGCATCCCCACTATCGCACCACCCGCCCCTTCCGCAACTTTGCCACCACGAGTGCGGACGTTCGGCATCACCTTTCGGGATGATGCGCACCGTGACCGCTTCATCGCAGTGTCGCAGCGGAAGATCGTACCCACACAATTCATCCACCTCCCCACCCTCCGGTCCCTAGAACTACTGCAGGAGGGTCCATTGGATGTACCACACCATCGGTTTCGACCGATTTCTCGCCGCCCACGACCCCACCTACACCCGCCTCACTCTAGAGGCATTGAGTTCCATTGCCTGTATACCGGCGGGCGATGGAATTAGCTTCAGGCTACTAGACCACGACGTCATGGTTACGTACGCTCAGATCCACACTCACTTCCACTTCCCAGCCATCCCCGACCCCGCACCGCCTTCTCCCCAGACAACGAGTTTGTCACGTTCGATGCCACTGCATTTTGGCATCGCATCACCGGTCTGGACTGCTACTGCCCCAATCGGGCAAAGGCATCGTGCATAGTGCACCCTTGCCTTTGCTATGCCCAGCATCACCTCGCCACCACCATTTTCTGCCGGCCAGAAGTTGGGACCATGTCCCTACCCGAGCTTTCCCATCTCATGGGAATGACCCGACAGATGAGCCACTACCCTGACGGCTCCATCCACCCCTTCATCCTTTTTGACGCAGCCCACTGGCAGTGTTACCGCCACCTCCAGACCGCCCACACCCGCTTCACCACGGATATCTGCTGCTACGGATTTTTCACTATCTTTGCACGGATGGTGGGCCTGGAGCTTCCTGATGGCCTGGTGACCTCCCCCGACCCCACGCGCTTGACTTTAGGTGTGCTTGAGCACATGCACATCATCAGTTCTTATGGGGAGCATCACTGGGTCTATCTTTTAGGCACCCATCACACACCCCACTTTGTCCTTCCCGCCTCTCACCTCACCACCATAGCGCCAGTCCAGTAAAGCTGGCTGATTGACAGGGTCTACCTACTTTCTTCCCTCCACGTCCTCAAGCCCACCAGTGCACCAGTCGACGTTGACATGGTAGACTGGGTGCTCAGTGAGTCTGAGGACGAGGAGCCCGCCCTGTCTGCCCTAATGGCAGCCCATCCAGCCTAGCCTGCACTTCCACCGCCACCTGGAGGCTCAGCCGTCTCCACCCATGTCACTGCCGCCACCACCACCACCACCACCACCGTAGGGACCACGGGGACTGTCACCACCCTCTGCCCCGAGGCCCCTGCTGTTATCTCCTCCGTGCCTGTACCTGAGGGCACGGCTGTCCCGTCCGTTCCCGAGCCTACTGCTCCACACTTTTCGGAGCAGGATCCCGCCAGCACCCTACCCCCACTAGTGGACCTACTAGCTTCACTGCCCAGCTCCTTGGGTTCCACATCACCACTCACTACCACTACACCAGCAGCAGCCATACTCACCGAGAGCGTCTCGACTTTTGTCCACACATTTGTGTCGACGACAGCTCCTTTTTTTGTTGCCAGTGCCGCTACTGCTTCCACTGCTACACCAGATCTCGGACACACTACACTGCCCACTACCTCCGCCGAGATCCCCGCGAGTTCACCCTCTCCGACCCTTTAGCCCAGGCACCGTGGATCCTCTCCATGGGGCCGCTTTTCGAGAGTAGTGTCTCACAGCTCCCGACCTCCTCTTCCTCTCGACTCTCGTACCACCGACGTGCGTCTGGCAGTGGTGGAGTCCGAGACTTCTCGCTTTAGGCGAGATTTTGACGACTTCGTCCGCTCGACCATCGCCCACCAGCAGAGAGTCGAGGAGGACCTCGCTACGCTTATAGATATTTTGAGGACACGACTTTTACCATCCGTTATCCTAGCCCATGCCCCTTCTCCCAGGCCAGCCCCTATCTCCTTTGTCGCACCACTCAGTGCCCCACATTCTCAGGCTTCCATAGGGCATGCCACCTCTACACCTGAGTTGGTACCCATGGTAGTGGACACTCTAGTCGCTGATACACATACTTCCACATTATTCGAGATTGCCATTGTCCCATTTTCAGCTGAGCCTTCTTCCTCTTCTGCTGACCATCCAGCCGACACAGTTGTCAAGCCCCAGCCAACAGTCACAGGTTCTGTTCCACAGCAAGGGGACCCATCACCAGCTCCAGAGGGTGGTGCCCTTGTTTGATGGTTTCACTATCACCCTTTTTGCTCGTGTCCCTCCCTCGCCCTATTTTGTGCCCATCTGTCTTTTCGGGGCCTCACTCTTACACAGCTTGGGGGATGACCCATTTTGCATTTTTGCACTTTCCCATCACTTTGCATCATTCCATGCATTTGCATCATCACTATCTCTTGCATCATATCACTTTTTCTTTCCTTTGCACAGTTTTATTTTCCATTCACTTTTTATTTCTTATCCGCCTACCCGCCCTTGCCTCATTTCCCATTAGCCAGCGCATTCTCAGCAGTGAGGACACTGCTGTTTTTAGCTTGGGGGATGAGCACTACCACTTTTATTTTTATTTTTATTTTTTTCTTTCTTTCATTTTACACCTCTTTATTTTCATTTTCCATCCATTTTTTCACCCTTATTTTCTTTCACATTTAGCATCACGTTTTCCACTATTTGCCATGCCTGCATGCTTAATTTTATTTTCCTCACTTTCTCAGCCTTATTTTCCCTTTTGCTAGAATTATTCTGCATGATGACGACTCTTATAGCCCTCAGTAGCTTATTATGATACGTATCTCATTTGATGTGCTATATACAGTATTTCAGTCTTGCTATTATATGCTTGCATATTCTGTTGATGATCTTTCTAAATGAATGCCTAATATAAATTAAAACTGAATGCATGCAGCAATATCTAGTATGTGCTTTGTTGGATAATGCACCAAGATTCACGCATCATTAGAATATTTGAAGCACCTGCTTTGTATCTTATCCACTTCTGATTGCATGACTGATATGATTATGCTTTTTACCGCTTGACTTCAGTACTTTTCGAGATGAATGAAAATATACATGCTATCCATGAGTTTAGTTAGCGTATTATCTTATTGAACCCTTGTGCACGTCTTATGGGTGAACCGAGCGATATTATTTTCCTTCTCCACATATCTTATAAATTCTCTACATGTCATTTGGTTTCACCCCCACAGCTACTTATACCACATCTATCTCCCAAAAATCCCAAAAGAAAAGGTTAGCTTCCAAAAATCCAAAAATACAAAAAAGGAGCCAAAAATCAGTTGCATGACCTTTGCTCCCATTCAAAAAAAAGAAAAGAAAAGCAAAAGGAAAGAAAAGAATATCTCGCTGTATCTTAGTATTTGAAGCTACAAAAATTACTTGGTAAAAGCAAAATTTCCATATCACATTCTTAGATGCGACGCCTCAAGCTAAGCTTGGGGGGGTGAACCCATTTGATTATACGAGTGAGTATGACATTAGAGTGGAGACTGTGTACAAGTGGGGAGATTTGATAATGCTCAAAATTTACGAAATTTTTTAGCTTTGGAAATTTTTCAGGATTCGAAATGAATATTAAATGCCATGATTTGCTTCTATTCTCTATTTGCATGCTGTAAGGATCCTGTCTATGGAGATAACACTAGAATGATGGTTGAATAGTGTTTAAGAAATTTAAAATGATTGTTACACCAAATTAAAATGCTAACCACCAATATAGTGCGGAATTAGAAATAACCCCAAATAAGAAACAAATGCAAACACAATTATGTTTCTAGGGTTCGGATTACCCATGTCACTTCCCGACTTGTTCCCGGTAATCCTACGTCCCTTCCACCCGGATACCTCCGGATACTCAAGATAAAGCACTAACTTGAGGTTTCCTTAAAACCCACTTGTAGCAACCCTACAAGTGAAATCGAATACAATCGATGTCCGTGACTCCCACAACTTAGGAGCAAGCAAACCGCTCTCACAACCCGAGAGCAAATTCAAATTACGAAAGTAATGAAATATTGAAAGCAACACTTACAATCACCTATGACTTGAAGTAGAACTTGAAGGAGTGGTGTGTTGTGTGTTGAAGACTCTCTTGGGAAAGAGGAGAAAGCCCTATCTCTTAACTGCACCAATTGCCTAGAGGTTCACTCATTGGTTCTAGGTTGGAGAGCAAGAGATCAAAGATTTGGAATTCTTAGGGCTTTGGATTTGAGAGCTTCAAGCTTTAGAATGAAAGCTTGAGATGAAAACTTGGAAGAATTGGTCCTCTCAATGGAACAGTAGAAGCCCCATTTATAGGTTTCTCAAATCTACAAAACAGTTTAGGCAAAAACTTTTTTGGAATCCGTGAGAAAATTCTCAACGGATAGAATCTGAACTCGCGACAGTCGACTGTTGAAGAAACCACAGTCGACTGTTTCACAGTCAGCATGGGTAGGTAAGAATTCATAACGGTAACTTACCACGTGGACAGTCGACTGATGAAGCAAAGACAGTCGACTGTTAAACCAACAGATGACTGTAAATCCTTCTACAGGCGACTGGCCGAGAGATGGTAAGTTGAATGAAATCTGGAAGTCCTGTAAGATAACAGGACAGACGACTAATGCAGATAATACAGTCGACTGTTAATCAGAACAGGCGACTGTAAATCCTTATACAGACGACTGTCAAATACCCTGAGAATTTCCAGAGAGCAGAGTCAATAAATTGGCTCACAGACAGACGACTGTTGCAGTATACAAAGTCGACTGATCCAAGGTACAGTCGTCTGTATATACAACAATAGGCGACTGGCCGTAAAAGTCAGATCAACGATGTTTTGGGCAAAAGGTAGACATGCGACTGATTTACAAAACACAATCGACTGTCACTTGGACAGGCGCCTGTGAATCGTTCATCAGTAGCTTGTGCGAAATAAACAGAGAGGCCCAAAACTAGATTGTAAAAGTTTGTGCATAACAGGCGACTGTAGAATAAAACATATTCGACTGTTTTTGAGACAGACGACTGTAAAACGTTCAATAGTCGACTGTTATAAACAATCCAAGCACAATCACTAAAGAAATGGATTGGGGTCAAAGGACAAATGATCTAATAATGTCCTAAGACAGAAATGATGATGTGTGTGTGAGTGCTCCATCAATGTTATACTTCTAAGATACATACTAGAAGAGATAAAAGAAAAGTACATCAACGAATTCTCTTTTCTATCCATCGTATGAGCTTGAAGACTTCATGGAGCTTCAATCATCATCTACGATCATCCAATCCATGTCATTTGCCTTCAATCAACTTTAAGTGTCATCCATTGCAGGTAGATCTTCATAATAAGCTTAGACAATGGATTAACTGCAAAATAGGGGATTAGTCACAAGTATTTATGTTTGCTCATCATTAACACCAAGTAGGGAGAAGTCCAATACTCAACATTCTCCCCCTTTTTGATGATGACAAACAAACATAAACAAAAAAGATAAATAATTTTGCTTACGAAAACTTACTCCCCCTACATAGATGACAATCAAGTTAGTCAACAAATATTAGGGCATCTACATGATGCACAAGCGGTAGATGATTCCGCAGGAGCAGGAACAGGGGTCTGAACAACAGGGGTCTGGACCAAAGAGGGTACATGCACAAAGCCTAGATGAGGAGGAACACGAGCAGGGGCAGTGTCCTCAGACTTGGAAACCAGAGCCTGAAGCTCGGCGGGGATGGGAAATCCATGACGCAAAAAGGATTTGTACTGAAGCTCCAAAAGAAGATTGAGCTTCTCGTCCATAGAAGTGGAAAGTTTCTCTAGGGTGGTGACACGGTCATACAGCTGACCAAGAAGAAAATCCTCGAGGGGAACGAACGGTGGAGAATGAGGAGGAGGATTAGCTGGTTGAGAAGTGTGTTCAGCAGCATTCTCAGAGGGGATGGGTCACCGATAGTGATATGGAGAAAATCTCCAGAAGATGGAGGCGAGGTCGGAACCGGATCAGTGGGTTGAGACGAAGGAGCTGGATCGTTGAGGAAATCTAAAGATGCATTAGGAAACAGAACACGGAAAGGATCCATGAGCTTACTCAAAATGGACGATTAGGTCAAGTAAGCACAGGCAAGATTCCGGTGAGAACGATCAACACGCGAGCAAACACGAGCAACCACACGAGGGAGGAAGAACAGATTTGCCATGAAGAAGATCAGAAGAAAGATCAACAGGAGATTTCGAGCGGGAAGTCGAGTGAATTTCAGTCGGAGGAGAGAGAAAAACAAGAGTCGAAATGAACTGGCTCAAGGTATAAATGAAAGACGGAATAAATCTGGACCGTTGGGTCAAAGAATCGACGGCTCAGATCAAAGCAGTGAACCGTCACGAACAGTAGACAATCGACTGATGAACAAAATTCAGTCGACTGGATGAAGTGATAAGAATTAAGCTAAGGATGATAGACAGTCGACTGTTTGAGTAACATACAGTCGTCTGTCCGAAAGACAGTCGACTGTACTATACACATCAGTCGACTGACCGTGAATCAATGAACTTCATCAAAAAGACAGAGAGCTTTATAAAATTTCGACAAAGAGAAACAGTCGCCTGATGACTAACATTCAGTCGCCTGTTAAAATAACAGTCGACTGGAAAACAGTCATCAGTCGGCTGTGCAAAAGATACAAATTCTCAGACAGATGTGATAGAGTAGGGCAGTCGACTGTCGAATGAAAGACAGTCGTCTGTCCTGGTCCAAAAATGCATGGTGAGATACAAATCCAGAGAATAAGAACACTCACCCTAGGACCTATACTCTAATCACACACTCATCATAAAAACAATGTAAAATGATAAATCAATTGAAACACAAATCTCTAAGATCAATCTTAAAGAAATCATGAAATCACATAAATCGCAATTGCCTTTCTTAAACACATATATAGCATATATCAAAAGAAGAAAGACAATATGATGACATGAGCTCAAAGGTGTTATAACAAGAAAGTTGAGCTTCTAGATTTCAGATTCACCCATAATTCCTAATTATCCACGCAACCTCACAAATGAATCTTCTTTAAGAGGTTTTGTAAAGATGTCGGCAATTTGTTTTTAGGTTTCAATGTACTCTAAGATGATGTCCTTCTTAGCTACATGATCATTTAAAAATGGTGTCTCACGTCTATGTGTTTGGTACGGGAGTGGTGTACCGGATTCTTGGAAAGACATATGGCACTTTGGTTATCAACCATGATAAGGCAAGTATCACAGTTGACACCATAGTCCATAAGAGTGTGTCTCATCCAAAGAACTTGTGCACATGCAAGACCCGCGGTAATATATTCCTCTTCAGTCGTGGACAATGATACTGAATTCTGTTTCTTAGAAAACCAAGAAACTAAGGAATTTCCTAGAAAATGGCAAGTGCCACTAGTACTTTTCCTGTCGGACTTGCATCCGGCAAAGTCGGCATCACTATATGAGATTAACTCATATGTGCTAGATTTAGGGTAAAGTAACCCATAATCTAGAGATTAATTGAGATAACGAAATATTCGTTTAACCGCAATCAAGTGTGACTCCTTAGGTCTAGCTTGATATTTAGCACACAAGCATACGGAAAACATGATATCGGGCCTACTAGTGGTTAAGTAAAGTAAGCTACCGATCATACCTCGATATAGACGAACGTCTACATCTTTTTTGTTTTCATCATTTTGAAGGTGGGTAGTAGTACTCATGGGAGTCCGTTTGCTTGACGACGATTCCATCCCGAATCGCTTTATAAGCTTCCCTGTGTACTTTGTCTGATGTATGAAGGTGCCATTCTCCATTTGTCGAATTTGCAGTCCAAGGAAATAAGTGAGCTCTCCCATGTGGCTCATCTCGAATTCATCCTTCATTGACTTAGAAAATTCTTGACAAATATTAAGGTTAGTAGAGCCAAAAATTATATCGTCTACATAAACTTGAATCAAGAGAATGTCATTATCATAATCTTTAATGAAGAGTGTAGAATCAACTTCTCCCATTTTAAAACCTAAATTCAAAAGAAAGGTTTTGAGTCGATCATACAAAGCTCTAGGAGCTTGTCTCAACCCATACAACGCTTTCTTAAGTTTGAAAACATGATTTGGAAATTTTTCATGAATAAAACCGGGAGGTTGTGAAACATAAACTTCTTCTTTGACAACCCCATTTAAAATGCACTTTTAACATCCATTTGAAATAGTTTAAAATTCTTATGGGATACAAAAGATAAAAGCAACCTAATAGCTTCTAATCTAGCTACGGGGGCAAAAGATTCTTCGAAATCAATACATTCCTCTTGCCGGTAGCCTTGATCTACTAACCTTGCTTTGTTCCTTATGATCACCTCGTTCTCATCCATCTTGTTCTTGAAGATCCATTTGGTCCCAATGACTTGGTGACCACTTGGAAGAGGAACGAGTTCCCAAACTTAATTTCTCTCGAATTGCATTAGTTCTTCTTCTATTGCCGCTATCCAAGAGCTATCCTCACAAGCTTCTTGGATGTTCTTTGGCTCAATGGTAGAGATAAATGCGCAATGAGATAATTCTTCAATCCTCAACCTCGTTCGAACACCCACACCAATATCTCCGATAATTTGATTATGGGGATGGTTGCAAACGGTCGGATAAGCTTTGGGTATACCTGCATCACTAGGAACATCTTCAACAATTTCGTTAGTATTGTTAGTCTCAATAATCGAATCATTGATCTTAACATTACTAAGAGTATCACAAATAACATCTACACTATCATCATCAACATGAGGAAAATCAAAATCTTCATTAAATGAAACGTGTAGTGACTCCTCAATCGTTGAAGAAGTTTTGTTGTATATCCGGTAGGCTTTACTACGTGTGGAATATCCAACAAAAATTCCTTCATCGGATCTTGGCTCAAATTTATCTAGATTACTGAAAGTGTTCTTGATAAAACATTTTGAACCAAAAACATGAAAATATTTTACTTGAGGCTTTTTGTTATAAAACAAATCAAAACAAGTTTTGTTCGTTCGGGGTCTCACTAGGATCCTATTGAACACATAACATGCCGTGTGCACCGCCTCTGCCCAAAATTGTAGTCCAAGATGACTATCATGGAGCATAGTGCGTGCACACTCAATAAGAGTCTTATTCTTTCTCTCAACAACACCATTTTATGGTGGTGCTCGAGGGAAGGAAAAGTTATGAGTTATCCCGGTGTCATCACAAAACTTAGTAAAATATTCATTCTCAAATTCTCCTACATGATCACTACGGATAGTGATAATGGTGGATCCTAAGAGATTCTGAATCTTCTTTGCAAATTTGGTAAACTCTTCATAAGCTTTATTCTTATTAGTTAAGAATGAAACCCAAGTAAATCTAGAAAAATCGTCAACGGCAACTAATCGATAATGAGCATTACCTAAAGAAGCGGTTCTAGTTGGCCCAAACAAATCTAGATGAAGAAGTTCTAGGGGCCTCTTAGAAGTAATCCCTTCTTTAAGCTTAAAAGATGATTTACTAAGTTTACCTCTTTAAATGAATCGCAAAATTTTTTCTTATTAAAAGCAATTTAAGGAAAACTTTTGACTAGATCATGCTTAGCTAACTTATATAAGTACTTGAAGTGAACATGACCAAAACGGCGATGCCATAGTAGTTGTTCACTTGTGTTAGCAACTAAGCAATGTTCTACGGTTTTAGGCAAGCTCAAATAATAAATATTTTTACGCATAATACCAGAAAATAAAACATTTGAATCACAATCAACAATAGTACACAATCCTTCTCCAAAGTTAACCTTGTAACCTTTGTCACAAAGTTGACTAATAGAAATGAGATTGTGACACAAACCACTAACAAGATAAACATTAGTAATTAAGAGTTTTGAAGGATTACCAACGATACCTACTCCAATGATGGTTCCCTTTTGATTACCTCCAAAAGTGACCGTTGCACCATCATTGATGCTAATCACTTCGGAGAGCAATGGGGGATCTCCCGTCATATGTTTGGAGCAATCACTATCGAGAATCCATCCTTTTCCTTTAGAGCTAGTTTGACCTTTATTGCTCTTCTTCTTTCTCTTGGGTACCTATATAATATACCATAAGCTCATGGTACCCAATGTTTGTTGGGTCCAAGGGGATTAGCCCTTTGAAAGCCAAGTCCAAGTGGACTTCCGCTTCCCAACATAATTACCATTATTAATTACATCATGAAAATAGGAATCAACATAAGCATTCCTATCATTTAGGCTAGTGTTCTTAGGACCCCAAATGATGTATCTTTTGGGAGTCCTTTTCCTAGTTACATGCATATTTGTTAAATTTCTATGTGGTGCATGCTTCTTAGGAACATGGTTTCTAGCATAAATATGTCGTGGTGGATAAGCATTGTACGAGAATGATATGTATGCTTGTGAACATGAATGTTGTATGAAGCATATGGATCATGCATGACATGCGGAGGATGAGCATACATGTAAGAATGATGCGTATGTGCTTACGGGTGTATAGGAGCACGTACATGAGTATTTCTCATGTGTGGTTGTGTATGTGTCCGTGGGTGTGGAGCATAAAAGGTGTCATAATTATCCACTTGTGAAGTAGGAGGTTTCCTACGTGGATGAGTGTTAGTGTACATATAAGCATGGCCTTGCTTTTGGTTTCCACCCTTAGTGGGTTTCTTGCCAAAAGGAAGAGAATATGAAGTGGTGACTTTCTTGGTAGGTTTGCTACCTATAGTGTCTTTGACACCACCACCGTAGGGACCACGGGGACTGTCACCATCTTCTGCCCCGAGGCCCCTGCTGTTATCTCCTCTGTGCCTGTACCTGAGGGCACGGATGTCTCGTCCGTTCCCGAGCCTACTGCTCCACACTTTCCGGAGAAGGATCCCGCCAGCACCCTACCCCCACTAGTGGACCTACTAGCTTCACTACCCAGCTCCTTGGGTTCCACATCACCACTCACTACCACTACACCAGCAGCAGCCATACTCACCGAGAGTGTCTCGACTTTTGTCCACACATTTGTGTCGACGACAGCTCCTTTTTTTGTTGCCAGTGCCACTGCTACACCAGATCTCGGCCACACTACACTGCCCACTACCTCCGCCGAGATCCCTGCGAGTTCACCATCTCCGACCCTTTAGCCCAGGCACCGTGGATCCTCTCCATGGGGCCGCTTTTCGAGAGTAGTGTCTCACAGCTCCCGACCTCCTCTTCCTCTCGACTCTCGTACCACCGACGTGCGTCTGGCAGCGGTGGAGTCTGAGACTTCTCGCTTTAGGTGAGATTTTGACGACTTCGTCCGCTCGACCGTCGCCCACCAGCAGAGAGTCGAGGAGGACCTCGCTACGCTCATAGATATTTTGAGGACACAACTTTTACCATCCGTGATCCTAGCCCATGCCCCTTCTCCCAGGCCAGCCCCTATCTCCTTTGTCGCACCACTCAGTGCCCCACATTCTCGAGATTCTGTAGGGCCTGCCACCTCTACACCTGAGTTGGTACCCATGGTAGTGGAAACTCTAGTCGCTGATACACATACTTCCACATTATTCGAGATTGCCATTGTCCCAATTTCAGCTGAGCCTTCTTCCTCTTCTGCTGACCATCCAGCCGACACAGTTGTCAAGCCCCAGCCAACCGTCACAGGTTCTATTCCACGGCAAGGGGACCCATCACCAGCTCCAGAGGGTGGTGCCCCTGCTTGATGGTGTCACTATCACCCTTTTTGCTCGGGTCCCTCCCTCGCCCTATTTTGTGCCCATCCGTCTTTTCGGGGCCTCACGCTTACACAGCTTGGGGGATGACCCATTTTGCATTTTTGCACTTTCCCATCACTTTGCATCATTCCATGCATTTGCATCATCACTATCTCTTGCATCACATCACTTTTTCTTTCCTTTGCACAGTTTTATTTTCCATTCACTTTTTATTTCTTATCCGCCTACCCGCCCTTGCCTCATTTCCCATTAGCCAGCGCGTTCTCAGCAGTGAGGACACTGTTGTTTTTAGCTTGGGGGATGAGCACTACCACTTTTATTTTTATTTTTATTTTTTGCTTTCTTTCATTTTACACCTCTTTATTTTCATTTTCCACCCATTTTTTCACCCTTATTTTCTTTCACATTTAGCATCACGTTTTCCACTATTTGCCATGCCTGCATGCTTAATTTTATTTTCCTCACTTTCTCAGCCTTATTTTCCCTTTTTCTAGAATTATTCTGCATGATGACGACTCTTATAGCCCTCAGTAGCTTATTATGATACTTATCTCATTTGATGTGCTATATACAGTATTTCAGTCTTGCTATTATATGCTTGCATATTCTGTTGATGATCTTTCTAAATGAATGCCTAATATAAATTAAAACTGAATGCATGCAGCAATATCTAGTATGTGCTTTGTTGGATAATGCACCAAGATTCACGCATCATTAGAATATTTGAAGCACCTGCTTTGTATCTTATCCACTTCTGATTGCATGACTGATATGATTATGCTTTTTACCGCTTGACTTCAGTACTTTTCGAGATGAATGAAAATATACATGCTATCCATGAGTTTAGTTAGCGTATTATCTTATTGAACCCTTGTGCACGTCTTATGGGTGAACCGAGCGATATTATTTTCCTTCTCCACATATCTTATAAATTCTCTACATGTCATTTGGTTTCACCCCCACAGCTACTTATACCACATCTATCTCCCAAAAATCCCAAAAGAAAAGGTTAGCTTCCAAAAATCCAAAAATACAAAAAAGGAGCCAAAAATCAGTTGCATGACCTTTGCTCCCATTCAAAAAAAAGAAAAGAAAAGAAAAATGAAAGAAAAGAATATCTCGCTGTATCTTAGTATTTGAAGCTACAAAAATTACTTGGTAAAAGCAAAATTTTCATATCACATTCTTAGATGCGACGCCTCAAGCTAAGCTTTGCGGGGGGGTGTGAACCCATTTGATTATACGAGTGAGTATGACATTAGAGTGGAGACTGTGTACAAGTGGGGAGATTTGATAATGCTCAAAATTTACGAAATTTTTTAGCTTTGGAGATTTTTCAGGATTCAAAATGAATATTAAATGCCATGATTTGCTTCTATTCTCTATTTGCATGTTGTAAGGATCCTGTCTATGGAGAAAACACTAGAATGGGGGTTGAATAGTGTTTAAGAAATTTAAAACGATTATTACACCAAATTAAAATGCTAACCAACAATATAGTGCGGAATTTGAAATAAACCCAAATAAGAAACAAATGCAAACACAATTATGTTTCTAGGGTTCGGATTACCCATGTCACTTCCCGACTTGTTCCCGGTAATCCTACGTCCCTTCCACCCGGATACCTCCGGATACTCAAGTTAAAGCACTAACTTGAGGTTTCCTTAAAACCCACTTGTAGCAACCCTACAAGTGAAATCGAATACAATCGATGTCCGTGACTCCCACAACTTAGGAGCAAGCAAACCGCTCTCACAACCCGAGAGCAAATTCAAATTACGAAAGTAATGAAATATTGAAAGCAACACTTACAATCACCTATGACTTGAAGTAGAACTTGAAGGAGTGGTGTGTTGTGTGTTGAAGACTCTCTTGGGAGAGAGGAGAAAGCCCTTTCTCTTAACTGCACCAATTGCCTAGAGGATCACTCTTTGGTTCTAGGTTGGAGAGCAAGAGATCAAAGATTTGGAATTCTTAGGGCTTTGGATTTGAGAGCTTCAAACTTTAGAATGAAAGCTTGAGATGAAAACTTGGAAGAATTGGTCCTCTCAATGGAACAGTAGAAGCCCCATTTATAGGTTTCTCAAATCCACAAAACAGTTTAGGCAAAAACTCTTTTGGAATCCGTGAGAAAATTCTCAACGGATAGAATCTGAACTCGCGACAGTCGACTGTTGAAGAAACCAGAGTCGACTGTTGCACAGTCAGCATGTGTAGGTAAGAATTCATAACGGTAACTTACCACGTGGACATTCGACTGATGAAGCAAAGACAGTCGACTGTTAAACCAACAGATGACTGTAAATCCTTCTACAGGCGACTGGCCGAGAGATGGTAAGTTGAATGAAATCTGGAAGTCCTGTAAGATAACAGGACAGACGACTAATGCAGATAATACAGTCGACTGTTAATCAGAACAGGCGACTGTAAATCCTTATACAGACGACTGTCAAATACCCTGAGAATTTCCAGAGAGCAGAGTCGATAAATTGGCTCACAGACAGACGACTGTTGCAGTATACAAAGTCGACTGATCCAAGGTACAGTCGTCTGTATATACAACAATAGGCGACTGGCCGTAAAAGTCAGATCAACGAAGTTTTGGGCAAAAGGTAGACATGCGACTGATTTACAAAACACAATCGACTGTCACTTGGACGGGCGCCTGTGAATCGTTCATCAGTAGCCTGTATGAAATAAACAGAGAGGCTGAAAACTAGATTGTAAAAGTTTGTGCAAAACAGGCGACTGTAGAATAAAACACATTCGACTGTTTTTGAGACAGACGACTGTAAAACGTTCAACAGTCGACTGTTATAAACAATCCAAGCACAATAACTAAAGAAATGGATTGGGGTCAAAGGACAAATGATCTAATAATGTCCTAAGACAGAAATGATGATGTGTGTGTGAGTGCTCCATCAATGTTCTACTTCTAAGATACATACTAGAAGAGATAAAAGAAAAGTACATCAACGAATTCTCTCTTCTATCCATCGTATGAGCTTGAAGACTTCATGGAGCTTCAATCATCATCTACGATCATCCAATCCATGTCATTTGCCTTCAATCAACTTTAAGTGTCATCCATTGCAAGTAGATCTTCATAATAAGCTTAGACAATGGATTAACTGCAAAATAGGGGATTAGTCACAAGTATTTATGTTTGCTCATCATTAACACCAAGTAGGGAGAAGTCCAATACTCAACATTCTCCCACTTTTTGATGATGACAAACAAACATAAACAAAAAAGATAAATAATTTTGCTTACAAAAACTTACTCCCCCTACATAGATGCCAATCAAATTAGTCAACAAATATTAGGGCATCTACTTATAAATTGAAGCAAATGAGTAAGATACGTAAGATTTTAAATCAAGAAATCTAGGAATTAAAATCCTTATTCATTGTATTCTTACTCCCCCTGAATCTAAGGCAACTTCAATCTTTGATTCAAAGTGTTAGAACATACTTAGCACATTCATTATGAATCTTGTGTGTTTATTTCTCTCCCCTATGGCATTATCCAAAAAGGTGGGAGTAAATAACAACAACAAAAATCGTGCTTAAAACGAACTAACAACAATCAAGGAGTATAAAGATATATGGAATCAAAAACTCATAAAAGCACATCATATACTTATGTGAATAGAGGAATTGAAGTCCAATATCAACATTTTAGATATACGAAACAAAAATAGTTTCAAAAGAAATTCATCACATCAGAAATAGCATGAATAAACCAATATCCAATGCTATATTGTCTCACAAGCACATAATAAGATAATAAATCATTCATGGAGACAATATGGCAAACATCACACAGATAAGATAATCAGTTATACAAGGTGTGACACAAGATTAATTAGCAACATCATATATATATATCATAAAGATGTTAGTACATATCAGATGGACATCACCATGTCCAACAAAAAATAATACATCATGATCACACAAAAAATACATCATGATACCATCATACATCATCATACAAACTATCCATAACATCATCCAGATAACTCTAAATCCATCAAACACAGTGAAGACCCACTCATCCTAATCAAAAACAAACCAAAACAGAATCTAGGTGTCGGATGAGTGAGCAAACAGGCAACAGCTGCATTGTCAGTCAATGTGAATGATGGAGAGGTCCGAAGGACGTCCAGAAGAACGGAACAAGAGCCTAGTAGAGCGTCGGGCAGGGTAAGTAGGAGTCTTACTCTTGGAAGATGATGCACGAGCGGTAGACAATTCCGCAGGAGCAGGAACAGGGGTCTGAACAACAGGGGTCTGGACCAAAGAGGGTACATGCACAAAGCCTAGATGAGGAGGAACACGAGCAGGGGCAGTGTCCTCAGACTTGGAAACCAGAGCCTGAAGCTCGGCGGGGATGGGAAATCCATGACGCAAAAAGGATTTGTACTGAAGCTCCAAAAGAAGATTGAGCTTCTCGTCCATAGAAGTGGAAAGTTTCTCTAGGGCGGTGATACGGTCACACAGCCGACCAAGAAGAAAATCCTCGAGGGGAACGGACGGTGGAGAACGAGGAGGAGGATTAGCTGGTTGAGAAGTGTGTTCAGCAGCATTCTCAGAGGGGATGGGGTCACCGACAGTGATATGGAGAAAATCTCCAGAAGATGGAGGCGAGGTCGGAACCGGATCAGCGGGTTGAGACGAAGGAGCTGGATCGTTGAGGAAATCTAAAGATGCATTAGGAAACAGAACACGAAAAGGATCCATGAGCTTACTCAAAATGGACGATTAGGTCAAGTAAGCACAGGCAAGATTCCGGTGAGAACGATCAACACGCGAGCAAACACGAGCAACCACACGAGGGAGGAAGAACAGATTTGCAAAGAAGAAGATCAGAAGAGAGATCAACAGGAGATTTCGAGCGGGAAGTCGAGTGAATTTCAGTCGGAGGAGAGAGAAAAACAAGAGTCAAAATGAACTGGCTCAAGGTATAAATGAAAGATGGAATAAATCTGGACCGTTGGGTTAAAGAATCGACGGCTCAGATCAAAGCAGTGAATCGTCACGAACAGTAGACAGTCGACTGATGAACAAAATTCAGTCGACTGGATGAAGTGATAAGAATTAAGCTAAGGATGACAGACAGTCGACTGTTTGAGTAACATACAGTCGTCTGTCCGAAAGACAGTCGACTGTACTATACACATCAGTCGACTGACCGTGAATCAATGAACTTCATCAAAAAGACAGAGAGCTATGTAAAATTTCGACAAAGAGAATCAGTCGCATGATGACTAATATTCAGTCGCCTGTTAAAATAATAGTTGACTGGAAAACAGTCATCAGTCGGCTGTGCAAAAGATACAGATTCTCAGACAGAGGTGCTAGAGTATGGCAGTCGACTGTCGAATGAAAGACAGTCGTCTGTCCTGGTCCAAAAATGCACGGTGAGATACAAATCCAGAGAATAAGAACACTCACCCTAGGACCTATACTCTAATCACACACTCATCATAAAAACAATGTAAAACGATAAATCAATTGAAACACAAATCTCTAAGATCAATCTTAAAGAAATCATGAAATCACATAAATCGCAATTGCCTTTCTTAAACACATATATAGCATATATCAAAAGAAGAAAGACAATATGATGACATGAGCTCAAAGGTGTTATAACAAGAAAGTTGAGCTTCTAGGTTTCAGATTCACCCATAATTCATAATTCTCCATGCAACCTCACAAATGAATCTTCTTTAAGAGGTTTTGTGAAGATGTCGGCAATTTGTTTTTAGGTTTCAATGTACTCTAAGATGATGTCCTTTTTAGCTACATGATCATTTAAAAAATGGTGTCTCACGTCTATGTGTTTGGTACGGGAGTGGTGTACCGGATTCTTGGAAAGACATATGGCACTTTGGTTATCAACCATGATAGGGCAAGTATCACAGTTGACACCATAGTCCATAAGAGTGTGTCTCATCCAAAGAACTTGTGCACATGCAAGACCCGCGGCAATATATTCCTCTTCAGTCGTGGACAATGATACCGAATTCTATTTCTTAGAAAACCAAGAAACTAAGGAATTTCCTAGAAAATGGCAAGTGCTACTAGTACTTTTCCTGTCGGACTTGCATCCGGCAAAGTCAGCATCACTATATGAGATTAACTCATATGTGCTAGATTTAGGGTAAAGTAACCCATAATCTAGAGATTAATTGAGATAACGAAATATTCGTTTAACCGCAATCAAGTTTGACTCCTTAGGTCTAGCTTGATATTTAGCACACAAGCATACGGAAAACATGATATCGGGCCTACTAGTGGTTAAGTAAAGTAAGCTACCGATCATACCTCGATATAGACGAACGTCTACATCTTTTTTGTTTTCATCATTTTGAAGGTGGGTAGTAGTACTCATGGGAGTCCGTTTGCTTGACGACGATTCCATCCCGAATCGCTTTATAAGCTTCCCTGTGTACTTTGTCTGATGTATGAAGGTGCCATTCTCCATTTGTCGAATTTGCAGTCCAAGGAAATAAGTGAGATCTCCCATGTGGCTCATCTCGAATTCATCCTTCATTAACTTAGAAAATTCTTGACAAATATTAAGGTTAGTAGAGCCAAAAATTATATCGTCTACATAAACTTGAATCAAGAGAATGTCATTATCATAATCTTTAATGAAGAGTGTAGAATCAACTTCTCCCATTTTAAAACCTAAATTCAAAAGAAAGGTTTTGAGTCGATCATACAAAGCTCTAGGAGCTTGTCTCAACCCATACAACGCTTTCTTAAGTTTGAAAACATGATTTGGAAATTTTTCATGAATAAAACCGGGAGGTTGTGAAACATAAACTTCTTCATTGACAACCCCATTTAAAAATGCACTTTTAACATCCATTTGAAATAGTTTAAAATTCTTATGGGATACAAAAGATAAAAGCAACCTACTAGCTTCTAATCTAGCTACGGGGGCAAAAGATTCTTCGAAATCAATACCTTCCTCTTGCCGGTAGCCTTGATCTACTAACCTTACTTTGTTCCTTGTGATCACCTCGTTCTCATCCATCTTGTTCTTGAAGATCCATTTGGTCCCAATGACTTGGTGACCACTTGGAAGAGGAACGAGTTCCCAAACTTCATTTCTCTCGAATGGCATTAGTTCTTCTTCTATTGCCGCTATCCAATAGCTATCCTCACACGCTTCTTGGATGTTCTTTGGCTCAATGGTAGAGACAAATGCGCAATGAGAGAATTCTTCAATCCTCGACCTCGTTCGAACACCCACACTAATATCTCTAATAATTTGGTTATGGGGATGGTTGCAAACGGTCGGATAAGCTTTGGATATACTTGTATCACTAGGAACATCTTCAACAATTTCATTAGTATTGTTAGTCTCAATAATCGAATCATTGATCTTAACATTACTAAGAGTATCACAAATAACATCTACACTATCATCATCAACATGAGGAAAATCAAAATCTTCATTAAATGAAATGTGTAGTGACTCCTCAATCGTTGAAGAAGTTTTGTTGTATATCCGGTAGGCTTTGCTACGTGTGGAATATCCAACAAAAATTCCTTCAACGACAACTAATCCATAATGAGCATTACCTAAAGAAGCGGTTCTAGTTGACCCAAACAAATCTAGATGAAGAAGTTCTAGGGGCCTCTTAGAAGTAATCCCTTCTTTAAGCTTAAAAGATGATTTACTAAGTTTACCTCTTTAAATGAATCGCAAAATTTTTTCTTATTAAAAGCAATTTAAGGAAAACTTTTGACTAGATCATGCTTAGCTAACTTATACAAGTACTTGAAGTGAACATGACCAAAACGGCGATGCCATAGTAGTTGTTCACTTGTGTTAGCAACTAAGCAATGTTCTACGGTTTTAGGCAAGCTCAAATAATAAATATTTTTACGCATAATACCAGAAAATAAAACATTTGAATCACAATCAACAATAGTACACAATCCTTCTCCAAAGTTAACCTTGTAACCTTTGTCACAAAGTTGACTAATGGAAATGAGATTGTGACACAAACCACTAACAAGATAAACGTTAGTAATTAAGAGTTTTGAAGGATTACCAACGATACCTACTCCAATGATGGTTCCCTTTTGATTACCTCCAAAAGTGACGGTTGCACCATCATTGATGCTAATCACTTCGGAGAGCAATGAGGGATCTCTCGTCATATGTTTGGAGCAACCACTATCGAGAATCCATCCTTTTCCTTTAGAGCTAGTTTGACCTTTATTGCTCTTCTTCTTTCTCTTGGGTACCTATATAATATACCATAAGCTCATGGTACCCAATGTTTGTTGGGTCCAAGGGGATTAGCCCTTTGAAAGCCAAGTCCAAGTGGACTTCCGCTTCCCAACATAATTACCATTATTAATTAAATCATGAAAATAGGAATCAACATAAGCATTCCTATCATTTAGGATAGTGTTCTTAGGACCCCAAATGGTGTATCTTTTGGGAGTCCTTTTCCTAGTTACATGCATATTTGTTAAATTTCTATGTGGTGCATGCTTCTTAGGAACATGGTTTCTAGCATAAATATGTCGTGGTGGATAAGCATTGTACGAGAATGATATGTATGCTTGTGAACATGAATGTTGTATGAAGCATATGGATCATGCATGACATGCGGAGGATGCGCATACATGTAAGAATGATGCGTATGTGCTTATGGGTGTATAGGAGCACGTACATGAGTATTTCTCATGTGTGGTTGTGTACGTGTCCGTGGGTGTGGAGCATAAAAGGTGTCATAATTATCCACTTGTGAAGTAGGAGGTTTCCTACGTGGATGAGTGTTAGTGTACATATAAGCATGGCCTTGCTTTTGGTTTCCACCCTTAGTGGGTTTCTTGCCAAAAGGAAGAGAATATGAAGTGGTGACTTTCTTGGTAGGTTTGCTACCTATAGTGTCTTTGACACCACTTGTGGATGCACTGGAGGAAGGCCTCACAAAGTCTATAGTGACACCACTATCGGAGGTGCGAGCATTGGATGCATTCGCATTCATAAACCCAAGACCAACACGATGTGTGGCCGGAAATTAGTATGCTAGCAAATCATCCAATTGTCCTTTTCCCTTATTGAATCTCACAATACGGGAGGACATGAGCTCATATTTCTCCTTTAGAGAAGAAATGTTGGTATCCAAGGTGGACACCCGTGCTTTGAGCTCGTGCACCTTGGATTTTAAGAGAATCATTCTCTAAACCTAATTGTGTGTGACGTGTGACTAGATCACTATTATCTGTTGGATGTGTTTGATCTAGTTGAGATTTGAGGTTTTTCACCTCATCTCTCAAGGTGACATTGAGAAGCTAGGTTTGCTTTCTCAAGGGTTAAAGTATCAACAATGGTGTCATTGTTGATAATGCATGAAATGGATGACTTGCTAACATTCGATTTCTTTAAGCTAGTATATCTAAGCATTAAAGATTGATATTTAGCAAATAATTCTTCATTTGCAATACGAAGTTCATCCATTGTTCCTCGGTTTCATCCGTGTCGGAATCACTCTCATCGGAGAGTGGATCCTCTCGGGCCATGAAGCACATGTGGGCGCTCTCACCCTTCTCATCATCGGAATCAGTCGATGATTCTTCACTTGAGTCATCGAAGGTACCTACGAGTCCTTTCTTCTTGTCTCTCTTGTTCTTGTCGGACTTGTGGTACTTAGGTGCATTTCACTTCTCTTTGTTCTTTAGCATTGGGCAATCCCTCTTGATGTGCCCTGTCTTATTGCACTTAAAACAAAGAGAGGAAGTAGCATTAGTAGACTCAAAATGTTTGTTGGAGAGAAACTTACCTTTGCAAAAGAAGCGTTGGAACTTCTTCGCCATTTGGGCCATTTCACCCAGATCCATCTCATCTTCCGAATCTTCGCTATCGGAGGATGATGAATTGGCATTGAATGCCAAAGCCTTCTTCTTGGCCTCCAAAGGATTTATCATAGCTCGAGTCTTTAATCGGTTCTCTCGTCTTACCTCATAAGACATGAGAGTCCCGATAAGATTCACAACTGTGTAATTCTTCAGATCATTTACCTCCTCGATGGTGATCGCTCTCCTTTCCCACTTGGAGGTCATTCACATGATGATCTTCCTTACCTTTTCAGCTTCAGTGTATTTTTGGCTAAGGGCTTCCAATTCATTTGTGATGTCGGTAAAGCGTCCGTACATCGATGCAATGCTCTCATTCGCCTGCATATGAAACAAATCGAAGTTTTGCACGGCAACATATAACTTTGAAAGTTTTACCTTATTCGTTTCCTCATGGGTAACGATGAGATGGTTCCAAATTTGATATGCACTCTTACATGTGCATATCTTGTTGAACTCATTCGGGTCAAATGCACAATGAAGAGCGTTCATTGCTTTAGCGTTGTTGACTTTGGCGGACTTCTCGGAAGTGGTCCATTTCTCAAAATCCTCTTCGGTGGGCTCGACGTACTCCATGTGGAGGGTTCTCCAAAGTGAAGCACTCCTAAGGAACGTCTCCATCCTAGACTTCCAATAGCCAAAATTAGTACCATTGAAACGTGGAGGACGTACCGTAGATTGACCTTCGAAAAGTGTTGACACTCCGTCACGATCGTGATTGTTGTACGAAGTCGGCGGAGAAACATTGTTGTTGCTAGATGCCATGGGTATAACCTTGCGCTCTGATACTAATTGTAAGGATCATGTCTATGGAGAAAATACTAGAAGGGGGGGTTGAATAGTGTTTAAGCAATTTAAAACGATTGTTACACTAAATTAAAATGCTAACCAACAATATAGTGCGGAATTAGAAATAAACCCAAATAAGAAACAAATGCTAACATAATTATGTTTCTAGGGTTCGGATTATCCAAGTCACTTCCCGACTTGTTCCCGGTAATCCTACGTCCCTTCCACCTGGATACCTCCGGATACTCAAGTTAGAAACCTAACTTGAGGTTTCCTTAAAACCCACTTGTAGCAACCCTACAAGTGAAATTGAATACAATCGATGTCCTTGACTCCCACAACTTGGGAGCAAGCAAACTGCTCTCACAACCCGAGAGCAAATTCAAATTACGAAAGTAATGAAATATTGAAAGCAATACTTACAATCACGTATGCCTTGAAGTAGAACTTGAAGGCGTGGTGTGTTGTGTGTTGAAGACTCTCTTGGGAGAGAGGAGAAAGCCCTTTCTCTTGACTGCACCAATTGCCTAGAGGATCACTCTTTGGTTCTAGGTTGGAGAGCAAGAGATCAAAGATTTGGAATTCTTAGGGCTTTGGATTTGAGAGATTTAAACTTTAGAATGAAATCTTGAGATGAAAACTTGGAAGAATCGGTCCTCTCAATGGAACAGTAGAAGCCCCATTTATAGGTTTCTCAAATCCACAAAACAGTTTAGGCAAAAACTCTTTTGGAATCCGTGAGAAAATTCTCAACGGATAGAATCTGAACTCGCAACAGTCGACTGTTGAAGAAACCACAGTCGACTGTTGCACAGTCAGCATGGGTAGGTAAGAATTCATAACAGTAACTTACCACGTGGACAGTCGACTGATGAAGTAAAGACAGACGAATGTTATGTTGGATGCAACGATCTAGGATCTTTGGTTTGATGATGACAAATGTGTCGTTATATTTAACGTGTGTGCTAAGTGTGTTTCAGGAATGGCAAAGCGGTAAATTCTCCAAGTGATGACTTTGTCAACCGGTGGAGGAATTGCTATACACAAAGAGATTTGACTTGGTCAACATGGAGGGAGATAGAATCAACTTGGGATTTGGTCAAATCAATTAGAGATTAATTTCAATTTCATATCCAATTTGAATTGCTATCAAATCCCAACTTGATCAAATCATATCTCCTACTTGTGGTGCAAAGCGATAGAACCAAATCTCTAAACTCCTATTCAAAATAGGATTCCCCATCACCCTATCATCACCCTATAAAAACCCATCCTCTAGGGTTGAAAAGGCGCGCGGCAAAAAAACCCTAATATCTACATCACATTTCGGCAACCCTCTACAAATACATACGGCCAATGATAAAAAACCTACCTTAAGTTTGCAGCCGAAACAAAGGGGGGGTGCCTCATTATTTTTAGGGGGCCATTATTTTGTTTCAGGCGCCGCTCAAATCATTGTTTAAGCAACCCCCCAAAGAGCACAAGGCTTGTTTTGATTGGTGCCATTTTTTTGTTTGACAATTTTTTTTCTCTCAGGTGCAGCATCATTTTTCTCAAGGATAGCAAGTGGCCAAGTTTTTTTTTGTGTGCTCTCTTTTTTTTTGTTTTCCTCCGAGAATCAATAGGGCCGCAACTTAGAGAGAGAGATAGGTGCACAACTCTTAATCACCCAGCAACAGATAAAATTATCCTACTGTCGCACAATCAAAGGGGAAAGGGAAGTACTGATGTGAATTGAGGTTTGTTTTTTTATTGATTATTTAAGTGTTGAACAATTTTGATGTGTGCAGATCCAAGGTCAACAGGTGTACACGAATTAAAAAGTTGAGGCCGGCCAACATCAAATTTCAGAAAACCAAAGATTCAAGTTGTCGCAACAAAAGTTTTGTTGGAAATTGACACACGCAAGTTGTGTTCTTGCTCACGTGAAAGATCTTCAAAAAGATGTGTGTGCTGTCAATCAAACACAAGGAGAAGTAAAGGTAAGAGCTTTTTCCTTTGTAAATAAAAGCTAAAGATATTCTTTTTGTTTGCAGGTGCTTACCCAATGCATGGGATTAATTGTTGTGGCCACAACAAAAACATGGCAAATTAATTCAATATGGAAGCACACAGATTGAGGTCACCAAGGCATTTAATTGAAGAGGGACACAAAAAGGCCGCACGCAAGTTACAAGAGCAGGGGCCAAAATTCTGATCATTGCCGAACCTTGAGGGTGCCAAGCCGTGACTTTCCTTTGTGTTATCCAAGCACTTGCTGCAACTTCAGGCTCCCAACACCATAGCAAGTGACAAGGCAGAGATCTACATCCAAGGGTAGAGAGCGAGAAGCCGCAACTTGAGTTGCCGTTGCCGAGAGACGCTTACATCATCGTCAGACAAGATCTGACACGTGCTGAACGACGGAGACGATACACCATCACTGAGCAGTCCTAAACTCCATTTTATTATCTTTGTGATTGTGTAGATCTCTGTATGGGAAACTTTACCATCTTTGGGGACTATTTTGGGACTTGTCTGGTTGGGGCTAGACAAGTGGGGCCCAACTAGTTTATGATTAGCTGGTAGAAAGCATTACTAGGATTGATAGTGAGAGAAAACACAGTGAGTGGGGTACTGAGAGCCTGGCGAGTGTAGATACGTAGAGGGTGCTCTGATCGTGCTCTAACTTGTGGTTTTGTACCTATTGCACTATTCAATACGAGTATCTGCTTTGGGGGCTGGAGTAGGTCGTTGGGACGACCGAACCGGGGTATATCTGTGCGTACTCTGTGATTGTCTATCTTTTACTCTGGTTGTGTTGCTATAACTGCGTGTGCTTATTCGTGGGTTGCACGAATTATTTTTATAAGCCTATTCACCCCCCCTCTAGGCTAGGATCCAGATCCAACAAGTGGTATCAGAGCAGGTTTTAGGATCTAGCCTAGGTTTGATCATGAATAACCATATGGATAGTGCTTTTGCTGAGGGTCAGTCTGTTTCCCTTCCCCCTAGATTTAATGGAGGTGATTATGCATATTGGAAAAATCGAATGAAAATTTACCTCATTTCTGTAGATTACAAGGCTTGGCAAATAATTGAAAAAGGATATAAACTGCCTGTAATTAAAGTAGATAATGTTGAGATTGAAAAACCAAATGACAAATGGGATGATAATGATTGGAAATCTTATTCTTTAAATGCTAATGCTATGAATGCTCTCATTTGTGCACTTGATAAATCTGAATATAATAGAATCTCACATTGCTTAACTGCGCATGAGATATAGCATACTTTGGAGGTGACGCACGAGTGAACGTCACAGGTAAAGGAGTCTAGACTATCTCTTTTGAGTGCATAGTTCGAGGGATTTTGCATGCTACCATCCGAGAGCATATCAGAGATGTATGCGAGGTTCACCGACATAGTCTACAAGTCTAGCTCGCTTGGAAAGCCATATGATAGCCTCGATCAAGTAAGGAAGATCCTAAGAGCATTGCCAAGCTCTTTCAGACCAAAGGTCACCGCCATCCAGGAAGCAAAGGTATTGTCACAATTGAAGGTGGAGGACCTTATTGGTAATTTGATGTCGCATGAGTTGGAACTGCAAAATGTTGAAGCAAGAGAGAAACCTGAGGAGAAAGAGAAAGCCATAAAGCCCCTTACTTTGCAAGCTAGCAAAGAAGAGGATGATGATGACGACATAGCACTAATGGTGAGAAACTTCAGAAAGTTCATCAAGACCAAGCATGGGAGAAACGAAATGGCACCCAGGTTTAATCGTTCTAACTTTAATAATTCTTCCAAGCAATTTAATGATCAGAAATCTACTGATAGAATGCAATGTTTTAAATGCAAGGGAAGAGGACATCTGATGAAGGATTGCCCAAATGAAACGGCTCAGCCCGCTAAAGGAAAAGGAAAAGCGAAGGTATTAACATGGGATATGGATAGCGAAGCTGAAAGCGAGGAGGAACATGAAGCACATTCTTGCATAGCTTTGATGGGCATCCAAGATGAGACGCCGTCAGGTAGCAAAGCTGAACTTCTTAAAATTTGTGAAGAAATGCAAAATCAAATAGTAGATCATGAGTTCACTATTGAATGTCTCCAAAATCAGAACTATGACATGCAAGTTAGAGATGATAAGGTGTTTAAAGAGAATGAAAAGCTTAAAATTGAACTTAATGCATGTAAGTCTACTATTGAAATCATGAAGAAGGAAAAAGCTAGCTTTGATGAAACTGCTCCTTGTATTTCTTGTTCCTCATTATTAAACCAAAATAGCATGCTTAAACAAGATTTAATGAAGCTCGAAGCTGAAAAAGAATATGAAATACGAGAGCTTAAGGATAAATTTTGCATGCTAGATAACGATCTTAAAAAGAAAACAATTGAATATGAAAAGAAGGAAAAAGAAAACAAGTTGGCTTTCGTTAGTAAATGCACGATGCTTGTGGAAGAAAATAAACAATTAAAAATCAAAGTCTCTCATCTTGAAGTGGCCATTAAGAAATTCTCTATGAGAAAACAATCGTTGGACACTATTTTAGAGAATCAATTATATGGCAATAATAGAAGAGAACTTGGTTTTGGTCTGAAAAACGTTGAAAAGCAAAAATTCAAGAAATTCCACAATGTACCCTCTATTGCAAAGAACAAATATGCAAAGTGCTTTACTTGTGATAGTGTAGGCCACACTTAATATTATTGTAAATTTAGGAACACTAATATCAAGTTTAAACAAGTGTGGGTTCCTAAAACAATAATGGCTAACACTAGTGGACCTTGTTGGATTCCAAGGTCACACTTAACACCTTTCATATAGGTAAGGTGGAGATTTGGCGAGGAACAAATTTTTCAATGTCTCATTCTTTTAGCTCCTTCGTCAAATAGCGACGAGAAGGTATAATTTTTATCCCTCTTTGCATTTCAATGCATACCTTCATAGATTGTTTTGTGTGCTTATTTTTATTTTGTTTTGTGGGCTTGCTTGCATGATTTTTAATGTTTTATTTCTGAAAAAAACAAAAAAATGAACATGTTGTAGCTACAACAAAAAAAAATGAGCTTAAACGAATACCCTTTATGATTTATCTTAAGTGGTATTGTATGAATGATCAAATCTATCCCTTGTAGAAGTTAATTCGTTATTGTTGTAGCTACATGAACATGTTGTTATCTTTTTAGTAGCCATGATATGTCTCAAAAAATTCAAATTTGACTTCTACACCTACATTTGTACTTTCACGATAATTGACTTTTTAGTGCTTTTGGAGATTCTTTTGAAGAATAATGGAAAGTGAATGTAGGAATGATTAATTTCTGAAATTTTCTAAGGGATATGAAGTGTTTAGGCATGAATAAAAATTGAGCACAAAAGAATTGCAAATGAGAAAAAAAAGTGAAAATTGCTCCGTATGAAAAATGGATACACTTCATGGCTAATACACAACCCACGAGTATCCAACTTGTGCTACATGAGTAATCATTAGCGTTGGTGTATATAACTCGTCAAGCAATGCCACCCCGCATTTAAAAGTCCTTTTAGGCTATGTTTTGGGGTTTGGTAACTTGAACTCATCTTTGATGAGGTGGGAAAAAACAATCCTAGTGATATTCATGAAAAATTGGAAAATGTGGATTGATTTGGTTGATTTTCTGAAATTGAATCTCCTCTTGTACTTTATTGTCTATAGCACTACACTTACACTAAGGTGGAGAAGTCTTGTTATGAAATCCTATGAGCTTGGATTGTCTATTTTGTGGAAAACTCATGCAAATTGCACGCTACATTTAATAATGGTTTACTTTTGCATGGAATATTTGTGTGACTTCGTTAATCTACTCTTGGTGATTACAAAGGGGGAGAAAAAAAAGATTTGACGATTCGACAGATTTGATGTCGGTATCGTATTGGTATTATTTTTTGAAGGGGGAGAAAGAAAAATACTTGAATAAATGTTTAAGGTGGAGCTTGAGAGAAGGGGGAGCATGCTTTTATATTTACTAGTTGTTGTGCATGCTTGCTTTGTAATGCTTGAATGACTCATGTTTGCTTTGTAATGCTTGAATGACTCATCCATACATCATGTTACATTACACCCTTCAACACACTTCACACACCCATCTATAGCTCAAATCTTTTATGGGTTTGTCATCACAAAAAGGGGGAGATTGTTGGATGCAACGATCTAGGATCTTTGGTTTGATGATGACAAACGTGTCGTTATATTTAACGTGTGTGCTAAGTGTGTTTCAGGAATGGCAAAGCGGTAAATTCTCCAAGTGATGACTTTGTCAACCGGTGGAGGAATTGATATACACAAAGTGATTTGACTTGGTCAACATGGAGGGAGATAGAATCAACTTGGGATTTGGTCAAATCAATTAGAGATTAATTTCAATTTCATATCCAATTTGAATTGCTATCAAATCCCAACTTGATCAAATCATATCTCCTACTTGTGGTGCAAAGCGATAGAACCAAATCTCTAAACTCCTATTCAAAATAGGATTCCCCATCACCCTATCATCACCCTATAAAAACCCATCCTCTAGGGTTGAAAAGGCGCGCGGCAAAAAAACCCTAATATCTACATCACATTTCGGCAACCCTCTACAAATACATACGGCCAATGATAAAAAAACATACCTTAAGTTTGCAGCCAAAACAAAGGGGGGGTGCCTCATTATTTTTAGGGGGCCATTATTTTGTTTCAGGCGCCGCACAAATCATTGTTTAAGCAACCCCCCAAAGAGCACAAGGCTTGTTTTGATTGGTGCCATTTTTTTGTTTGACAATTTTTTTTCTCTCAGGTGCAGCATCATTTTTCTCAAGGATAGCAAGTGGCCAAGTTTTTTTTTGTGTGCTCTCTTTTTTTTTGTTTTCCTCCGAGAATCAATAGGGCCGCAACTTAGAGAGAGAGATAGGTGCACAACTCTTAATCACCCAGCAACAGATAAAATTATCCTACTGTCGCACAATCAAAGGGGAAAGGGAAGTACTGATGTGAATTGAGGTTTGTTTTTTTATTGATTATTTAAGTGTTGAACAATTTTGATGTGTGCAGATCCAAGGTCAACAGGTGTACACGAATTAAAAAGCTGAGGCCGGCCAACATCAAATTTCAGAAGACCAAAGATTCAAGTTGCCGCAATAAAAGTTTTGTTGGATGTCACGCCCCGCTTCCCAAAATGGACGGAGGCGAAGCGTGACGAGGCCCGCTTAGGCCAGAGCTGAGAAGCTCGGACCCAATAAGCGTCTGTAGAGGTACCATTTTAAAAGACTTTTCAGGTTCTTGCATTTTTATAGTTCGAAACAACAAAAGTACAGAAAAGAAATTTGCATTCATTAAATTAGAGATATGATATCCAACCAGTACAAAGTTTAAAAGAAGAAGCCTAAGCGTGGCAACAAAACTATCTAAAAGAAACGGAAAGTAGTAACCTCTGAAAGTGGCGACTAAAAGACCTCAAGGTCTGGTCCTCGTCAGGCACGTGCTCTGGGTCGACGTCCTCGGCTCCTCGTACTCCAGTGAGACTGTCTCGTCCACGAACTCTGGCTAAATACCTGACGTACAGCACCCAAGAAAAAGGAACTGTACGTCAGGTAAAGTCTACAAGAAGGGTTAGACTTTACTGCAAGTGCACCGAACTTTAAACAACGGTTTACTGGTTGATTAGCATGCTGAGGTTCTTTTACACAACAGTTTACTGGTTGATTAACATGCTGTGGTTATAACAGAGTAACACGACAGGAAGTAACGCAGCAGGAAAGTAAAACGGGACAAGTAGTAGTCGTAACGTGTGCTACCAACTACGGGACTAGCCTAAAGGTGTCAGAACAAGACGAAGACAGACAAGACAAGTAGGACACGACACGGCATGACACGACACGACACGAAGGGTTCACGCCTTACGGTTCGAGGGGGATCAGACCCTCTCACCGTGCGCACGCTCAACCCTACCCCAAAACCCCAGAACTCAGGACAGGAAGCACGGAGATCACTTTCGCAAGGAAAGCACCTAAAACGCCCGTAGGCTTTTTGTATCACAGAGATCACTTCCGCTCGGGAAGCATCTGAAACGCCCGCAGGCTTTTTGTAACACGGAGATCACTCCCGCAAGGAGAGCATCTGAAACGCCCGAAGGCTTTTTGTAGCACGGGGATCACTCCCGCAAGGAGAGCATCTGAAACGCCCGAAGGCTTTTTGTAGCACGGAGATCACTCCCGCAAGGAGAGCATCTAAAACGCCCGAAGGCTTTTTGTAGCACAGTGACAAGACACGACCAGTGGGGATAACAGTGACAAGACACGACCAGTGTACGGGAGAGTTATTCTAGGGTGTCCACACACACGCACACACATGATAGCCCTACAGCATCAAAGTTGTTGTTGTCAGGCTCAGACTTCGTCGTCAAGTCTGAGCCGTCAGGAGTCGTCCCAGACGCTATCATTTCACGTCCGGTTCTATACATTCACAGTCTAACAATTCTAGCAAACTAAGACCAAAACACGGTCAAAAACGCAAGTGGGTACACTTGCCTGCGATGGTGAGTGTGTCGTCCTCTCGAAGCGTCTCGTCCAAGCGTCTCGTCCAAGCGTCTCGTCTGCAGAAGTCCGTCTGAAATATTGCCACGGCGACGATGTCAGGTCTCAAATTCATCAAATCCTATTAGGGTTCGTTTCTAGGTTTTCGGGACTATCCTATTCGTCAAAAGTCACTTTTTGATGTATCAACCTAATCGACGATCTATCCTATGTGCACAGTCAAATTAGTCCGTTCGTCGATTTTCTATGTTCGTACAACGTTTTACAGGAGCTGAAAATTAAATTTAGTTCAAGTTGACGGTTTTTAGTTTAGGGTTCAGTCAGCTACTGTGAGGGTTTCTACGAGTTTCGGGGAACCAACCTGAACCGGAGTTTCCTGTCGATTGGATGTCGGGTCTGATCGGAGAACTCCTCGGCTTCAGATATGGTCCTCGCACGTCTCTCCAAAAGTTCGAACTTGCGATGAAGGCCTACGACGTGTCGCAACGTCGTAGACGGCAAATCCGCGAAGTGGCACGTCCAAGTGGGGCCCACAGCAGTGCTAGGGGTCCAAGGGGGCCCACAACACCTCAGGAGCACTTGGGGGGCCCACCACAGAAGTTGGTGTGGGAGAAACCCACTTGCGACACTAGGCCGTCGGTCGTTCACCCTCGGTGCGAGGGTTTCTCTCGGTCAGACCGAGAGAAGCTCTCGGTCGTGCGAGCTGCGATGCGGGGGAGGTCGGCACAGCGTCGGTGCGAGGGTTCTTGTCGGTCAGACCGACAGATCTTGTCGGTCGGGTGCTTGGACGAAGCTGGCAGCGGAGCGGGGTGCGGAGCGGCTTCGGGTGCGGAGCGGGCCTCGGTCAGACCGACGGGGCGGGTCGGTCAGGCGTTGGCGATGCGGAGCGGGGCGATGCGGGCGGTTGTGCGAGGGAGCCTCTCGGTCAGACCGAGAGAGAGCTTCGGTCGGAGCGGGCGACAGCGGGGGGAAGCGATGCAGCGGCTGTGCGAGCGGCGATGCGGGGTGCTGCTCCGGTCGTGCAAGGGGATTTGCGGGGGAGAGCTCCGGTCGTGCACGTTGCGATCGTCGCAACGTTGCGACGAAGCTTTGGAAGATGAAACGGCGGCTAGGGTTTTGAGCTATGACGAAATAACTTTTCCTAGGGCTAACTTAAATATAAAAGAGTTAGGGTTAGGGTTTGGGTTAAGAAAATCGTAATTAAAATAATTAATATAATTTAAAATTGCTCTCCTCTCCCTCACGCAAGATGGGTGCGGCCAAAAATTCTGAAACTTTGCCAGAAAATTCTCTAATACGTTATTATAATATAGAAATTTTATTGTAATTAAAACTTTTATAAAAATAGGTTTTAAAATTATTTAAAGCTTTCAAAAAAATATATAATAGGTCAAATTAAGTCCAAAAATTATAAAATAATTATGGGGTGTTCTAGATGACTAAATAAAGATAGTGGAGAAGACGGATCTAAATTTCGATGTCGAGGGACGAAACTAAAATTCGTAACGTCTCGCATCAAAACAGAAAGTCGCGACGTCACGTCAAATTAGTTAGTATCACGGAAGAACGACTCGAGATATGTCGTTCCCAAGTTATTCCACAATCTAATACTTTCAG
The DNA here is from genome assembly GCA_030789695.1 of Scilla litardierei. NCBI lineage: Eukaryota > Viridiplantae > Streptophyta > Magnoliopsida > Asparagales > Asparagaceae > Scilla > Scilla litardierei. Next base: position 96,364,347 of record CM061138.1, on the reverse strand, counting down.
AGACGATCACGACGACATATCACACAAAAACGTTCAAAAACAAATAAAGTCCAAAATAAACACGTGCACGATCAAAAGCACGTGCACGAAGAAGGTACGATAGAAACAGGCCGTTACATTGGAAATTGACACACGCAAGTTGTGTGCTTGCTCACGTGAAAGATCTTCAAAAAGATGCTTGTGTTGTCAATCAAACACAAGGAGAAGTAAAGGTAAGAGCTTTGTCCTTTGTAAATAAAAGCTAAAGATATTCTTTTTGTTTGCAGGTGCTTACCCAATGCATGTGATTAATTGTTGTGGCCACAACAAAAACATGAGCAAATTAATTCAATATGGAAGCACACAGATTGAGGTCGCCAAGGCATTTAATTGAAGAGGGACACAAAAAGGCCGCATGCAAGTTACAGGAGCAGGGGCCAAAATTCTGATCATTGTTGAACCTTGAGGGTGCCAAGCCGTGACTTTCCTTTGTGTTATCCAAGCACTTGCTGCAACTTCAGGCTCCCAACACCATAGCAAGTGACAAGGCAGAGATCTACATCCAAGGGTAGAGAGCGAGAAGCCGCAACTTGAGTTGCCGTTGCCGAGAGACGCTTACATCATCGTCAGATAAGATCTGACACGTGCTGAACGACAGAGACGATACACCATCACTGAGCAATCCTAAACTCCATTTTATTATCTTTGTGATTGTGTAGATCTCTGTATGGGAAACTTTACCATCTTTGGGGACTATTTTGGGACTTGTCTGGTTGGGGCTAGACAAGTGGGACCCAGCTAGTTTGGGATTAGCTGGTAGAAAGCATTACTAGGATTGCTAGTGAGAGAAAACACAGTGAGTGGGGTACTGAGAGCCTGGCGAGTGTAGATACGTAGAGGGTGCTTTGATCGTGCTCTAACTTGTGGTTTTGTACCTATTGCACTATTCAATACGAGTATCTGCTTTGGGGGCTGGAGTAGGTCGTTGGGACGACCGAACCGGGGTATATCTGTGCGTACTCTGTGATTGTCTATCTTTTACTCTGGTTGTGTTGCTATAACTATGTGTGCTTATTCGTGGGTTGCACGAATTATTTTTATAAGCCTATTCACCCCCCCTCTAGGCTAGGATCCAGATCCAACATGTTAAACCAATAGACGACTGTGAATCATTCTACAGGCGACTGGCCGAGAGATGATAAGTTGAATGAAATCTGGAAATCCTGTAAGATAATAGGACAGAAGACTGATGCAGAAAATACAGTCGACTGTTAATCAGAACAGGCGACTGTAAATCCTTATACAGACGACTGTCAAATACCCTGAGAATTTCCAGAGAGCAGAGTGAATAAATTGGCTCACATACAGACGACTGTTGCAGCATACACAGTCGACTGATCCAAGGTACAGTCAACTGTATATACAACAATAGTCGACTGGTCGTAAAAGTCAGATCAACGAAGTTTTGGGCAAAAGATAGACAAGCAACTGATTTACAAAACACAGTCGACTTTCACTTGGACAGACGCATGTGAATCGTTCATCAGTAGCCTGTGCGAAATAAACAGAGAGTCCCAAAAATAGATTGTAAAAGTTTGTGCATAACAGGCGACTGTAGAATAAAACACAGTCGACTATTTTTGAGACAGACAACTGTAAAACGTTTAGCACTCGACTGTTATAAACAATCCAAGCACAATCACTAAAGAAATGGATTGGGGTCAAAGGACAAATGATCTAATAATGTCCTAAGACAGAAATGATGATGTGTGTGAGTGCTCCATCAATGTTCTACTTCTAAGCGACATACTAGAAGAGATAAAAGAAAATTACATTGACAAATTCTCTCTTCTATCCATCGTATGAGCTTGAAGACTTCATGGAGCTTCAATCATCATCTACGATCATCCAATCCATGTCATTTGCCTTCAATCAACTTTGAGTGTCATCCATTGCAAGTAGATCTTCATAATAAGCTTAGGCAATGGATTAACTGCAAAATAGGGGATTAGTCACAAGTATATATGTTTGCTCATCATTAACATCAAGTAGGGAGAAGTCCAATACTCAACACATGCTTGATGTGATCTCTCTGTGCTTCATTTATATCTCTTGATTGAAAAGTGTGTTGCCAACTCTTTTTATACTAGACTCTATGAATTGCACAATGCTGATATGAGTTGACCGCATGATTTTAGGAGGTCCCTATCTTTTTCTTTAATGCTTGCAAGCCATATGATTAGATAAGATTTGAAATTCCTTTTAGCATGCGGTTTATTATTCCAAGTATCATAATAAGTTGCTTGGGCTTGAGATCTGACTGAATATTCTAGTACTCCCCTCTATCTCATATCTCTTCCATTTTTTCTTTATTATTTTCATCACCCGGCTAGCCTAGTATTCGTCTTCCTCGAGGACGAGTAAGAGGTAAGCTTGGGGGATTTTGATGTGTCCATATTTTCCATCTTTTTATAGCATCATTTCATCTCATTCCATGTCATATTCGCATCCAAATCCCTTATTTTCATACATATACGCGCTTCTAATGCCATATCCGAGTTTCGTATATCTTTTTATACTTGCAGGGATTTTGGAGCGATTTGGAGCTGATTCGGGATGCGGACACATCCAGCACATCCAGGACGTCATAGGCAAGGCTCCACAGGAGTTCGCCGAAGTTTAGAAGCAGGTAGGAGGAGAAGAGGAGGAGCAAGCAAGAGAAAGGAGCAAAAGCCAAGGCCCAAGTCACTTTCCCAGGCAACTCGGCCCGAGCAGCATTCTGCTGCCCGTCGAGCTGACACGCAGATTCAGCCAATGTGCACGGGCCACTCGATCGAGCAGAGAGGTGACTCGACCGAGTCAACCCAACTTCAAGCTTCCTCCATCAGACATCTGACTCGACCGAGCATGACCTACTCAACCCGAGCAGACAGAGCAAGGTTTTGGGCGAAGAATCCAGGCTTCCTGACGACTTGATCGAGCAGAACCTATTCGACCCGAGCAGGCAGAACGACAATTTGAGGAGAAGCTCAGACCCCCTGAAGACTCGATCGAGCAGGCAGGCTACTCGACCGAGTAGCCCGTATCCATTCCAAGCAGCACAGCAGCAGAGTCCTGTTTGCTCGACCGAGCAGCCGCCTACTCAGTCAAGAAGCCGACGCGGCCAGCGACAAGTGGGCCCCAGACTTCCAGATTTTAAGTTTTTTTCTTATAGGGTCCACTCCTTATGTATTTAAGTCGGTTTTCCAGACTCCAAAAGGGGGGGAAGCTTTTAGGTTAATAGAGAGTTTTTTAGCTTTTAATTTTGATTGAGAGCTTTAGATCTAGGGTTTTGAAGATTTCGTGCCGAAAAAAAGTGAAGACTCGATTTTTATTGCTTGTTACTGCATGAAATTTCTGGATCTGGATTTTCTTATCGTCGTCTATTGCGCTACTTATTTTTGGTACGTAAAGATATCAACTTTCTTGTTTTCTCTCATTGCAATTATGAACTCCGATCTAAAAATCGCATCTTTCTTTGTTCTATTCGCTATATCTGAGTAGTCTTATATAGGGCTGATGGGTTAGCCCTAGGATCTTAGAAAAAAGATGTATATCTAGGATTTTTAGGTTGCGCTGGGAATAAAAGGGGAGTACTTTGGTTGATCCAGCCAAATCCCCAGGGGAACTCGTACTGGGATCATGCCCACGGTCTGTGGAATTGATTAGCTTAAGGATTATCCTAAGGATTTAACTAGGGAGTTAGTGGATCCAACCAAGACGCGTGACCGTGCCCGGCTCGTGCCTTGAGGGGATCTACCGATGAACTATATCACTAAGTTGACGGCTACCGTCATTACGTCAATGAAAGCCATCAAAGTATCTCGAAGCTTTGATCCATGAGAGTGGTATGAGCTGAGAGACCAACTCCATAAACCCAACGCAACTTTGGAACCCTAGCCTAACATCGACCTCTGATGATCCTAGCGGTGATCCCTAAGGCCCTAGTTTCATTATATTGAACAAACAACATAAACCAACAATCTTCTAACCGACTGCTAATTCTTTCTGAGATCTAGAAATATTCAGAGACCCGATACACCGTCACTGTCACTGTGGGATTCGACAATCGTTTATACTATAATTTGACACAGTCCGCTTAAGGATAGAACCCAGAATCGACACCTAGGAACCATACTTCGCCTGGCGAATGTGACACTGCCAGGTGGATTTTAGGTGTAAGTTTTGGGCGTGTCACATACTTATTTCTTTACTCTCTCTTCGTCTTCCTAGAGGAAGAGGAAGAGTATAGCTTAGGGGATTTTGATACGTTGTTTATATATATAGTTTTCACGTTCATTTCATTCACTTTTTATTCCACTCCGCCTTGTTTTCCGTGCCACTTTTACTCTTTTTTGTTCCTTTTTACCCTTTTGGTCTCCCTAGTGCATTTCAGATGAATTTAGAGAATTATGGAGCTAAATGGCATGATATAAAGCATGGAGCTTGGAGAAAATATATGGAGCTTTGCTGTGGAGATGTTTGTAGTATGGAGCATAATGTGTGCATTTTGGCTAGATGGAGCATTGTTGTATCTTTGAGCTTACTGTGGGAGTTTGGAATATTATGGACTGTCTGAAGCTTGTAGCTGGAGTATGGGAGATTGAAGTGTAGCTGAAGCATTGGATGAGGCTGGGGATGTGAGCCTGGAGTTTAGTATGGGAGCATGTGAGCTTAATCCCCTTGCATGGAGCTGGAGCATTGTGGGCTTTTGAGTGTGTAACTAGAGCCAAATGCTTGAGCCAAAGATGAGCCTGAAGATGCATCACTGGAGCATAGAGCTTGGAAGACTGAAGTGCAGTTGGAGCTTTGATGCTGGATCACAGTGGATCATTGATGAGAGCATGGAGCTGGAGTACTTGGAGAAACTAGAGACCCGATGAAACATGATGGGTCATGATCTTGAGTATGTGAGCTTGATCCCTTGAGGAGTGATATGAAGCTGGGTGATGTGCTTAGAGCAGAGCTTGAAGATGAAGCTGGAAATTGGACCCTCCATACGGCCGTATGGATTGCCCCCATACGGTCGTATCACTTTCAGCCCCAGGTAGGGAAATAGGAGTGCAAGACATTCTACGCGGTAGTATGAATTTATTCATATGGCCGCATCATTCCCATTCAACCAAGTGCCAGCAGGACTCACACGGCTGTATGAATCTGTTCATACGACCGTGGCACCTTCTCCCCCAGCCCAAGCATAGCAGAACGATGTGGTCGCATGGTTCAACCACGCGACCATTTGAAAACGGGTCGAGAGCTCAACCCATTAGCTGATATGGTTGTATAAATAGAACAGGGGCACCGTCAATTGGAAAGAGCCAAGCTTTAGGCTCATTTTCCCTCCCCTTTACTGTTCCATTTCTTTTTCTAGGGTTAGTGTCACACCCCGTTTCCTATTCTACCAGGAGCGAGGACGCGAGCGGGTCCGCAATGTGCTTAAAACAAGGAGGAGTACGTTTTCTTTTCTTTTCTTTTCTTCCTCCTTGGTTTAAACACACTAAGTGTCTATGTAAACTGCTGGTCCTTGAATGCAAATTTAAGAAGCAGCTCAAACAACATTATTACATATCCAACATACAGAATTTAAGATACATTTTAGGCTTAGCATGGCCAATACAAACAAACACAAATTACATTATTTCAAATATAAATGTGCAGTCGCGAAGGTGATCGTCTAATCTTCATCGGGTAGGTACTCCACGTATTCTTCGAGCACTGACTCAAATCTTGCGGTAGTGTCTTCAGAGAACTCACTAGCGATACTTGACGGACATTTAGTAAAACAACAAAATGAAATGTCAGTCAGCGAGGTTTACTCGGTAAGATCTCCAAAACAAAACGTTATGTATTTAAAATTGATCCAAGCTAAAATTAAAGGCAAGCAATAAGTTTAATTTAATAGAGTTATAGCAGTTAAACATTCGCAGTAATTTGCAACCTGCAGCAATGTAATCATTTGATAGCAATTTGCAATACTATTAGCAAACTGTAACAATTTAACATTTAATAACAAAACTGTAACGTTGTCAGCAACTTGTAGAAAAAGAGGTTAGAGCAATAATTAATAACTAGTCTATTCTAGTGATAAGCCCATGTCCAAGAGTACGAGAGATGACTAACATTCTCCCTGCGATGGGGGCCAATCCGAGGCGCTGCTCACTGACCATATATGGCGACGGTCAAGCTCTAACCTCCATAAGTGTTGGAGGTATTCGGTCGGGTGCATCCAGTCACTCTATAATACTTGTGATCATAGACTATCCCAATCCCACGGGTCAAGTCAAGTACCGGGTTAAAAGTACGTGTACTATCTATTTATATTGAAGTTCTATCTTCCATTCATTTATATCGAAGTTCCATCTTCCAGTCAGTTTATTCAGTTTATTTGCATCGAATTAGATGTGTATGATGTCTCATCAGTCCGTTCAATAATCTCAACCAATTTCACATTTTTGTGATTTAGTTACGCAATTATACGAATTATAGAAATACACAATAATTTAAAGAAACGAGCATAGAAAACGGTTTTAACTAAGCAAATGAGGATAAATAAGTTAAAAATATTTTTCTAAGGCTAGTAAACATCTTTCAAGATCTTAAAATAATTAATTGGGATTTTTCTTAATTTATACGACCCAAAAACTAATTAAAAACGAGAAAATGATTTTTCATTATATTTTTCAAAGATTTCTCTAAGGCAAACCATACATCGGAATTCTTCCAACAAGGGGTCAAAACGACCGTATTAACTATTACTACAACATATATTTTTCTCGTATGTCAGTGTACGTGAAAATCTGATGATAAGAAATTTTAAAGCGAATTTAGCTTTATTGAGTTTTGCCTTTGAAAAATCATTGTGGGAGATATACTTGCCTTTTGGCAATGAAACCAGCGCCAATAAGTCCATTTTGTCGTTTCTGATTTTTTGGGCCTTCCGTGTATTTTTCTGACACCTATACATTATATTATCAATTTAAAATCAATCTCTTATAATATATACACACCATATAATATTATATATACGTAGACGTACATTCGTTAACGTATTTCTCCTTCGATACTTCCCTCTATTATCTCTTCTTCTCCTTGCCTGCAGGGGCAGTGGTTTCACCATGAATGGCGAAGCGGTGACGATCTGCGGTGGAATACGGCGACAGACGGTGCGATGAGCGAAGGCGGGGAGCAGCTGTTGCTGTCGTTGGTGCTCGGAGAGGAGCGGTGGCGGCGTACTGGAGGAAGGTTCGACCGCGAGCTGTTGGAGGGGGTGGCGCCAGACCCCAGATGCGACGGTGACTTCGTCGGAGAGGGAGAGGGGGTGTGAGAGCTGGGCGGGCTGTCGTGAAGTCGAAGGGTGGATGCGAGAGAGAGCGTGGGCTTCGATGGTGGGCACTCGGGGCTGCCTCGTCGGCGTTGGTGCACGTCGGAGGAGTGGGCGGGGAGGTCGTCGAGGTGGGCTGGAGCTAGTAGGAGTCTGGGGGTTGTTTACGTGGGTTGCAACGACGAGAGGGGGAGGGGGACGGAGGGGAGCTCCGGCGATGTGGTTTGATCGGAGAAGAGAGAGGAGAGCACAGGTGAGCATTGTCAGAGGGGACAGGGGAGCTTTGCGGTGGCTCTGGGAGGTTGTCGACGGCGGCGAGAGAGGCCACGAGGTCGTCGGGGTGGCTTGGCGGTGGAGAGACATCGACAAGGGGGAGTGGGTTTCGTTGTGAGCCTGTGAGTGAGGGGTTGAGGGTTAGTTTATATATAAGTTTAGTTAAATATTTAATATAAATAATAATAATAATAATAATAATAACTATTATAGTTGGATCTGCCAACTTTAGGAGGCCTGTTAAATAGGTGGGTTAGGGTATTAATTAAGTGGGGTTAGGGGTAAACGTAAGAGTAATTAATGAATGTGAAAGTAATTAGTGAATGTAATTAGTAAAAATGACGTAATACTACGCTGTTTTCGCTTACGACTCTGAAAAATTCCCAAAACATAACCACCGGTTCGTATTGTCACGAGGATCATAAATACGAAGTCCGTTTCAGAGTTTGAACTACGGAGATACGAGTTTTGGGTCAAAAAGTTTGGGATGTGGGTTTGCATGTTCTAGGTCAATTTGACTCCAGAAAATTACGAAATTAAAATTGGAGGCACTAAATAATCATAGAATCACATGGTAGAAGTTTGAAATCGTTTTGATAACATTTACGTAGAAAAATAATTGATACGGCTATATCAATCACAATTAAGTAGAAAATACTACATAAATTATTTTAACTTTTTGACGACACTTAAACTTACGAATACATGTTATAACTAGTATGATGATACGAAAATATTTTTATATAAGTGATTTGAAATCATTTTTGGTATAAAACTCTTGACAAACCATTTCAAAATATCTTCAAAGTATAAAAATACGTAGAATACGGAAATACGTGTATTAATGAATACAGGTCGTCACATCCTACCCTCCTTAAAATAATTCTGTCCTCGGAATTATAATTGCCTAAGCAATTTAAACGATCGAAGGGAATGCTTGATGAATGATTACGGTTTAGGAAAATAAGTTGTTATATCATGAAATATAATGTGATATCATAGCATCAAGAAAACAAGAGATATTACTAATAAATATATACTATTAATATCACCATAGCTTCCGTAATTAGTCCTGAGACCAGTATTATCATAATAATTGACTTTTCAAGTAGCCAAAAGTTAATATGAGCTAATGGCGTTACATGAAAATGATTGCTATTATGATAACATTTGTTCGAACTTGGAACCTAAGGTGATATGCTAGTAGCAAACTAACCAATCACATCAAAAGAAAGATCATAAAATTTAAAGTTTCTACTCGTGCTAATTATGAATAACGGGGTCTAGCTAAGGATGTCATTCATAATATAGCATACAACGGGCCAGGTATCTACTAATCCATATGCATTTGTGCTATTACACTTAACTAGCCAAGCACCAATGCCGTGAATTGTTGAGTATTAGACTTCTTCCTACATGGTGTTAATGATGAGCAAACATAAATACTTGTGACTAATCCCCTATTTTACAATTAATCCATTGCCTAAGCTTATTATGGAGACCTACTTGCAATGAATGACACTCAAAGATCATTGAAGGCAAATGAAATGGATTGGATGATCGTAGATGGTGATATGAAGCTCCATGAAGACTTCAAGCTCATGCATTGAATAGAAGAGAGAGTTCGTCTAATGTAAATTTCTTATATTTCTTCTAGTATGTAGCTTAGAAGTAGAACATTGTTGGAGCACACACACATCTTCATTTCAGTCTTAGGACATCATTAGATCAATCGTCCTTAGACTCCAATTCATTTCTATATTGATTGTGCATGTATTGTTTATAACAGTCGACTGGTGAACGTTATACAGTCGCTTGTCTCAAAAACAGTCGCCTGTGTTTTGTTCTACAGTCGTCTGTTATGCACAAACTTTTACAGTCTAGTTTTGGGCTTCTTTGCTTTAATTCACACAGGCGACTTATGAATGATTCACAGGCGCCTGTCCAAGTGACAGTCGACTGTGTTTTGTTAATCAGTCGCCTGCCTATCTTTAGCCCAAAGTCTATTTCTCTGATTACTATGGCCAGTTGACTTATGTTGGATTTACAGTCGTTTGTCCATTAGAATAGTCGGCTGTCAATACTGCATCAGTCGTCTGTCTGTGAGCCAATTTGTTGACTCAACTCTCTGGAAAATCTCAGGATTTTGACAGTCGTCTGTAGAAGGAATTACAGTCGCCTATTCTGATTAACAGTCGACTGTCGGCTCCTCTTCAGTCGTCTGTCCTGTTATCCCAGATGTTTTCCAGAATTCTTCAACTAACCCATCTTACAACCAGTCGCCTGTAGTAGGATTTACAGTCGCCTGTTGGTTTAACAGTCGACTGTCTTTGCCTCATCGGTCGACTGTCCACGCGGTAAGTTACCGTTATGAATTCTCACCTACCCTATCTGACTGTGCAGCAGTTGACTGTGATTTCCTCAACAATCGACTATCGCGGGCTCAGATTTATCCGTTGAGAGTTTTCTCACGGATTTCAAAGCGGTTTTGCTGAATTCGGTTGTAGGGTATTGAGAAACCTATATAAGGAGCATCTACTGTTCCATTGAGAGGTTACTCATTCTTCCAAGTTTCATTTTGCTAAATCTCTCAAGATCAAAGCTCTCAAAAACCCTAAAGCCCTAAGAATTCCAATCTTCAATCTCTTGCTCTCCAACCTAGAACCAAAGAGACATCTTCTAGGCATTTGGAGCAGTCAAAAGAAAGGGCTTTTCTCTCATCCAAGAGAGTCTTTCTACACACAACACACTTCTCCTTCAAGTTCTACTTCAAGGCATAGGCGATTGTAAGTGTTGCTTTCATATTTCATAACTTTCGTTATTTGTGTTTACTCTCGGGTTGTGAGAGTGGTTTGCTTGCTCTCAAGTTGTGGGAGTCAAGGTCAATCGATTGTATTTCGATTTCACTTGTAGGGTTGCTACAAGTGGGTTTTAAGGAAACCTCAAGTTAGGGTTCTAACTTGAGTACCTGATGTTAACTGGATGGAAGGGACGTAGGATTACCTGGAACAAGTCGGGAAGTGACTTGGGTAATCCGAACCCTTGAAACATCCTTGCATTTGCATTTGTTTCATTTTGGGTTTATTTCTATTCCACACTATTTTGTTGGTTAGGAATTTAAATTGGTGTAACTATCTTTTTAAATTGCTTAAACACTATTCAACCCCCATTTAGTGTTTTTTCTATAGCCAGGGTCCTTACAATTGGTATCAGAGCGCAAGGTTATAGCTATGGCTTCCAACAACAACAACGTTCCTCCACCGACTTCTACAACAATCACGATCGTGATGGAGCGTCCACACTTTTCGAAGGTCAATCAACGGTGCGTCCTCTGCGTTTCAATGGCACAAACTTTGGCTATTGGAAATGCCGGATGGAGACGTTCCTAAGGAATGCTTCACTTTGGAGAACCCTCCACAAGGAATACGTGAGCACACCGAAGAGGATTTCGAAAAATGGACGACTTCTGAAAAATCTGCCGAAGTCAACAACGCAAAAGCAATGAACGCTCTTCATTGTGCGTTAGACCCGAAGGAGTTCAACAAGATATGCACATGTAATAGTGCATATCAAATTTGGAACCATCTAGTCGTTACCCATAAGGGAACGAACAATGTAAAACTTTCTAAACTCTATGTTGCCATGCAAAACTTCGATATGTTTCATATGCAGGAAAATAAAAACATAGCATCGATGTACGGACGTTTTACCGACATCACCAATGAACTGGAAGCTCTTGGCCAAACATACACCGAACCAGAAAAGATAAGAAATATCATAATGGGAATGACCTCCAAATGGGAAAGAAGAGCTATCGCCATAGAGGAGGTCAATGTAACGGCCGCTTTCCGACCGTTCGTATTTTCTACGTGCACGTATTTTATTTGACTCTTTCTTGGTTTCGGTATATACGAAGTTATATGTCGTTGTGACCGTATGGAAGTGTAGAATTTTATAGTAATTTTTGGGAACGTCATTTCACGGCTCGTTTTCTCGTAAAACATCTTTGAATGGAAGGGCGCTTTGGTCTTTGGCACCAATACGCGGTTCCCGATTTTACGATAATTTTTGGTAGGCGTAACACGTGATCAGACACTGTAGCCCCATACTTCTCGTCTCCACGATCCTCCCGGTATTTTCGGATTATTTTTTCGATGTCGTAGTGGAAGATATCCCCTAATCAATTCTCAGCCGTTGATTAGCCGCTAATCTATTTGAATTTCAAAATTAATCAAATCCCAAATTTTTCTCTCACGTATCATGGCAATAACTTACAGCCACTATTCACACCCTCCTTTTCTCCTAACTCCACTCTCCCTATCTCTATCTCTCTCTCACAATTAACCAAATCCCAAAGGCCATATAGCAAAACCCTTCTTCTTCAAATGGCAACACATGGCCAGCCGCAAAACATCTCAAGAAAACCCATCTTGCTGCGATTTTCTCCTTCTTCTCCGGCCACCCAGCGCCACCCCCGACCTCCTCCGGCCGTCGGCCACCTCTCCCCGCCGGCCACCCTTCTCTCTCCTCCGTTTTATCTCTCTAAAAAGCCCCCAAATGCAAACAATAACAGATCTGGGCGCCTGGCTTCCAGCTCACGGCCAGCCGCCACCGGCTGCCACCGTCGGCCACCACCCCTGCCACTTTGTTCTCCTTTGACCCCTCTCTACTCTTCAGCTTCCATTACGCTCATAGCCCACCTGTAGCTCCCGGAATCCTCGTTGGAACACGCCGTACCGACTGTTTTTCACAGATCTAGAAGCTGAACTTCCATGTCGGCTCACACCCACCTCCGACCACCCCCGGTGACAACTCCAATGATGTTGGCTTCGTCTTGAATTCCTTTACCTTCTGCAACTTCCCGTTTTCGCTGTTTATTGCTGGAATTCTGCTGAGACGCGCGACAATGGACGTTGCGCAAATCTGTCCTCTCCGGCTTCTCACGGCCACCCACCGCAGTACGCCCATGCCGTCGGCCACCCACCAGGCCAGGCATCTTCCACTGGTCCTACTTCATCTACCTACAGCCCACTTGGACTCTTGGAGTTCACGTGCGTTGACGCATGCACGTGTTTTTAGCCGACGTCGCCGTTATCGTGAAGATCCGTTGCGCTACTCGCAACGGGAGGAGGATCGCTGTTAGCTCACTGATTTCACACCACCAAACCACTGTCCAGAGGTACCTCGTTGTACTACCCGTGGCCGAGGAGTTCCAGACAATGTCGACGTTTCACCGATCAGACCCGACTTCCGCTTGTTGGACGACGTCATGAGGTTGGTTTCCATAACGAGTAGTAAAACCCCACACTGTAGCTAACCAAAACCTAATCTAAAATTTGTCAATGTGAATTAAAGTTATATTCTGCATCTTTAAAATGTTGTCCACCGTAGGAAAGATCAACGAACTGACTATTTTTCTGTGCACATAGGGTAGACATCGATCAAGACTGAACAAACACCAAAAAAGTGACTTTGTGACTGATAGGTTAGTCCCGCCAAATTTAGAAACAAACCGTAATAGGATTGACAAAAATCGCGATCTGACATCGTCGTGATACTATTTCAGACGGACCATCGTCGACGTGACGCTTGGACGGGACGCTCCGGACGGACGACACACTCGTCACCACAGGCAAGTGTACTCACTTGTACCTTCGGTCGTGTTTGGGCCATAGACTCTTAGAACTGTTAAAACGTGAACAAAGAGAACCAGACGTGAAATGATAGCATCCGGGACCCCCTTGACAGCTTAGACTTGACGACGAAGTCTAAGCACAACAACAACTTTTGACACCTTAGGGTTTTTCTTGTATGTGCGTGCGTGTGGACCCCCTAGAAAAACCATCCCTGTCTCATCATGTCGTGTCTTGTCATACACAGCCTGCGGGCAATAGGGCACTCTCCGAGTGATCCCTTGTACAGATAAACAGCCTGCGGGCAATAAGATGCTCACCTAGCAGAGTGGGTGATCTTTGTTACAGAACATCAACGGAAAGCTCGGCATTCACCTAGCAGAGTGAGTGACCCAGTAGACTGTGAGGATATTGGCACTCGCCTAGCATAGTGAGTGGACCACACAGTGGTATAGAAGAACCTACGGGATGCACGACATTCACCTAGCAGAGTAAATGTCCCCGCAGACCGTAGGATATAGGCACTCACCTAGCAGAGTGAGTGGTTCTATATTGTCTTGTCTTGAGCACTTGGGTTTGGGGTAGGGTTGAGCATGCTCACGGGGAGAGGGTCTGATCCCCCTCGAACCGTAAGGCATGAACCCTTCGAGTCACACGTGTCTTGTCTTGTCTTGCCTTGTCTTTTCTTGTCTCGTCTCGTCTTGACCCGTTTAGGTTAGTCTCGTAGTCGGTAGCACATGCTACGGCTACAGCGTGTTGTGTTTACTTTCCTGCTCCGTTACTTTCTTTAAATGCCATGTTATAACCCCAGCATGTTAATCAACCAGTAAATCGTTGTTCTAAATTAAAATACACTTGCAGTAAAGTCTAACAATTTCTATGTAGACTTTACCTGACGTACAGTTCCTTTTATCTTGGGTGATGTACGTCTGGTGTTGAGCCGGAGTACGTGGACGAGCCGGACGTACCTGAGTACGTGGAGCCAGAGGGTGTCGACCTGGAGTACGTACCTGACGAGGACCAGTCCTAGAGGTCCCTCACCGTTGCAGTTCAGAGTTTTTCCTGCTTTCTAGTTCGGGTGCGTAGAACCGTTTACTTTTCTGCCTAGGTTGGGTGCTTGCACCAGTAGTTTACTTTTTGTGTGTTGCCATGCTGGGCATTACTCCCTTTGTTAGACTCTTGTACTTCTTGATATCTTGATGGAATAAAATGAATGCATTTTCTTTCAGTACTTTCTATTGTTACGAATTTTATAAATGCAAGAACCTGGAATTTTAAAATGGCACTCCCTACAGACGCTTATTGGGTCCGAGCTTCACAGATCCAGCCCAAGCGGGCCTTGTCACGCTTCGCCTCCGTAGTTTTTGGAAGCGGGACGTGACAGGTTTTAGTGGTGGCCCATGCAGGTCTTGTAACTATAAAAGTTCGTAGCAATAGTATTACTCACATTCATTTTTATTATCCAGCTATCGTGTACGAGTCTAATTTGGATCTTCCTTGTCAATAGGATGGAAGGGAGACGCAATACCTGAGCTGGGAGCTCAATGGATGGAGTTCTGGGAGACCAGGGCAGTGAATTCCGTCAGTTTTTGGGCCTCATGAGAGAGATGCTGGACGTGCAGCATCAATTGGTTCAGCAGTCCCATCAGGCTGCCCGAGCCGTCCAGGCTCCACCGCCTCCGCCTGCCCCTCGAGCTGCTCCGGGAGTGAAGCAGTTCAATGAGCTTCAGCCGAGGACATTTTCTGGGAAGGAGGGACCCTTAGGTGCTGATGAGTGGATCCAGAGCACTGAGGAGAAGCTGGTAGCTGCGAAGATCCCTGATGACACCAGAGTTGAGATAGGGAAGATGCAGCTGATCGAGAATGCTAGGAACTGGTGGCGCATTGAGGAAAGGCGTCTGCAGAAGCCAATGGAGTGGAAGACCTTCAGATCGATGTTCAAGGAGAAGTATTTCCCTGAGGCTACTAAGAGGGAGCTGTTGAGCAGGTTCGTGGATCTGAAGCAGGGGGACATGACCGTCGATGAGTAAGAGGCGGAGTTCGAGATGCTGAGTCGTTTTGCCCTACGTATGGTGAAGAAGGAGGAGAACCGAGCTGAACGGTTTCGACAGGGACTGCGTCTGAAGATTCAGGCTTCTATATCTTCGACAGATTTTTCAACCATGGGAGCTGTGCTGAATGCCGCCGGGAATCATGAGATCGTGGCACGTCTACCTGATCCTTCTGATGATGGAGGAAAGCAACCGAAGGAGCAGCATAGGCCTTCTGCTAGGTCTATAGTGGGACTAGTTCAGTCAGTGCCTTTCAAGAGGCCAGGAGCACCTGCTCAGCATCAGATGAAGGGCCCTTGCTTTTTCTGCGGCAAGCCAGGGCATCAGCAGAACACTTGCAGGAAGAAGTTGGGTTTGTGTCTGGCATGTGGAGCTGCCATATACGCCGTTATAGACTGCCCAAGGTGTCGCCATACTAAGGGTGGAGCACAAGCTCCACAGCAGAGTAGAGCGCCTGCCCTGAGAGGAGATATTGTTCGTGGAGCTTATGTCATGACAGCAGTGGATGGCGTCATTGCAGGTAACTTCATAGTTTTAGTCTTTCATATTATAGTTTAATTTATTTTTGGCTGCTTATGTATGTTTCAAAAAAAAATTTGTTTCCTTTCAAATTAAATCTTTAAAGTTTTGAAACTAGTCCACGAGATCACAACCCACCTATCTTCCCTCATCCATTACCACAACTCCATACGTTTTCCCACATGTTATTTTTTTAAAATATGTCTTTGGCCTTAAAATTTCTTTCCTCTTCTTCCCTCTTTGAAGTGTTATTTTTCATTGTTGTTATAGTATTAGAACAGGTTATTATTGCTATAGGATTATGTTTGCGGGTAGGCTTAGAGTGAGGTGAGATCTGTCGTAGCGATGATTAATTGATTTTGGAACACAAGGATATTAGATTAGATTTCTTTAGATGAAAAGAATGAGGTGTCCAAGACTTATTTATAATACCGATGTGTGACGGACTCAATGGAGAATTCTGGTCGGATGAAATTATATGCAGAGAGATGATACTTATCAGACTTGAAACTTGGACGAGTGGTAGGTATGAGTAGCTACAGAGTATAGTATGATTTAGAGTGGTCATGAGAATGAGTAGAACATTTAAAGCATCAAGACTTGATCATTAAGTTGACGTGAGAAGACATTGGAAGTAACACAACATGTTGAGATGAATGGATAGTTAGGAACACAGATTTTATAAGATTGGGAGATTAGATGATAGGGGTAAGGATAGTTGTGGTTCGATGGTTCTTTGATTACGGAGAATAGATTCACGAGTTGATATGAGGGATGATACTTTGGGGACGAGATGATTGAAGATCGGTAGGCGATGGCATGGATCTATAGCCAGGTGCTAGGGTGTGATTCTAGTTGTAGCATTATCCAGTGGAGAGACGCGTTATGACAGATTATTGAGGAACGTCGTTTGAAGTTATAGGATTAGCGATCTTTATGTGTAGATATGAGAGTTTCGGGTATAAGATTAGATAGATAGTATTATTATTAGTATAAGTGATTCCGAGGGCGGAATCATTTCTAAGGTGGGTAGAATGTAACGGCCGCTTTCCGACCGTTCGTATTTTCTACTTGCACGTACTTTTTCGTGCACGTATTTTATTTGACTCTTTCTTGGTTTCGGTATATATGAAGTTATATGCCATTGTGACCGTATGGAAGTGTATAATTTTATAGTAATTTTTGGGAACGTCATTTCACGACTCGTTTTCTCGCAAAACAGCTTTGAATGGAAGGGCGTTTTGGTCTTTTGGCACCAATACGCAGTTCCCGATTTTACGATAATTTTTGGTAGGTGTAACACGCAATCAGACATTGTAGCCCCATACTTCTCGTCTCCACGATCGTCCCGGTATTTTCGGATTATTTTTCCGATGCCCATAGTGGAAGATATCCCCTAATCAATTCTCAGCCGTTGATTAGCCGCTAATCTATTTGAATTTCAAAATTAATCAAATCCCAAATTTTTCTCTCACGTATCATGGCAATAACTTACAGCCACTATTCACACCCTCCTTTTCTCCTAACTCCACTCTCCCTATCTCTATCTCTCTCTCACAATTAACCAAATCCCAAAGGCCATATAGCAAAACCCTTCTTCTTCAAATGGCAACACATGGCCAGCCGCAAAACATCTCAAGAAAACCCATCTTGCTGCGATTTTCTCCTTCTTCTCCGGCCACCCAGCGCCACCCCCGACCTCCTCCGGCCGTCGGCCACCTCTCCCCTCCGGCCACCCTTCTCTCTCCTCCGTTTTCTCTCTCTAAAAAGCCCCCAAACGCAAACAATCACAGATCTGGGCGCCTGGCTTCCAGCTCACGGCCAGCCGCCGGCCGCCTCCGTTGGCCACCACCCCTGCCACTTTGTTTTCCTTTGACCCATTTCCGCTCTGCAACTTTCCTTACGCTCATAGCCCACCTGTAGCTCCCGGAATCCTCGTCGGAACACGCCGTATCTGCTATTTTTCACAGATCTGGAAGCTGAACTTCCACGCCGGCTCACGCCCACCTCCGACCACCCCGGTGACAACTCCACTGCCGTTGGCTTCGTCTTGAAGTTCTTTACCATCTGCAACTTCCCGTTTTCGCTGTTCGTCCCTGGAATTCTGCTGAGACGCGCGACAACGGACGTTGCGCAAATCTGTCCTCTCCGGCTTCTCACGGCCACCCACCGCCGTACGCCCATGCCATCGGCCACCCACCAGGCCGAGCATCTTCCACTGGTCCTACTTCATCTACCGACAGCCCCCTTGGACTCTCAGAGTTCAAGTGCATTGCCGCACACACGTGTTTTTAGCCGACGTCGCCGTTATCGTGAAGATCTGTTGCGCTACTCGCAACGGGAAGAGGATCGCTGTTAGCTCGCTGATTTCGCACCACCACACCACTGTCCAGAGGTACCTCGCTGTGCTACCCGTGGTCGAGGAGTTCCAGACGACGCCAACGTTTCACCGATCAGACCCGACTTCCACTTGTTGGACGACGTCACGAGGTTGGTTTGCATAACGAGTAGTAAAAACCCACATTGTAGCTAACCAAAACCTAATCTAAAATTTGTCAACGTGAATTAAAGTTATATTCTGTGTCTTTAAAATGTTGTCCACCGTAGGAAAGATCGACGAACGGACTATTTTTCTGTGCACATAGGGTAGACGTCGATCTAGACTGAACAAACACCAAAAACGTGACTTTGTGACTGATAGGTTAATCCCGCAAAATTTAGAAACAAACCGTAATAGGATTGACAAAAAGCGTGATCTGACATTACAGTGATACTGTTTCAGACGGACCATCGCCGACGCGATGCTTGGACTGGACGCTCCAGACGGACGACACACTCGCCACCGCAGGCAAGTGTACTCACTTGTACCTTCGGCCATGTTTAGGCCATAGACTCTTAGAACTGTTAAAACGTGAACAAAGAGAACTGGACGTGAAATGATAGCGTCCGGGACCCCCCTTGACAGCTTAGACTTGACGACGAAGTCTAAGCACAACAACAACTTTTGACACCTTAGGGTTTTTCTTGTATGTGCATGCGTGTGGACCCCCTAGAAGAACCATCCATGTCTCGTCATGTCGTGTCTTGTCATGCACAGCCTGCGGGCAATAGGGCACTCTTCGAGTGATCCCTTGTACGGATAAACAGCCTGCGGGCAATAAGACGCTCACCTAGCAGAGTGGGTGATCTTTGTTACAGAACATCAACGAAAAGCTCGGCATTCACCTAGCAGAGTGAGTGACCCAGTAGACCGTGAGGATAGTGGCACTCACCTAGCATAGTGAGTGGACCACACAGTGGTATAGAAGAACCTACGGGATGCACGGAATTCACCTAGCAGAGTAAATGTCCCCGCAGATCGTAGGATAGAGGCACTCACATAGCAGAGTGAGTGGTTCTATATTGTCTTGTCTTGAGCACTTGGGTTTGGGGTAGGGTTGAGCGTGCGCACGGGGAGAGGGTCTGATCCCCCTCGAACCGTAAGACGTGAACCCTTCAAGTCTCACGTGTCTTGTCATGTCTTGTCTTGTCTCGTCTTGTCTTGACCTGTTAAGGTTAGTCTCGTAGTCGGTAGCACACGCTACGGCTACAGCGTGTCGTGTTTACTTTCCTGCTCTGTTACTTTCTTTAAATGCCATGTTATAATCCCAGCATGTTAATCAACCAGTGAATTGTTGTTCTAAATTAAAATACACTTGCAGTAGAGTCTAACAATTTCTGTGTAGACTTTACCTGACGTACAGTTCCTTTTCTCTTGGGTGATGTACATCAGGTGTTGAGCCGGAGTACATGGACGAGCCGGACGTACCTGAGTACGTGGAGCAGAGGGTGTCGACCCGGAGTACGTACCTGACGAGGACCAGTCCTAGAGGTCCCTCACCGTTGCAGTTCAGAGTTTTTCCTGCTTTCTAGTTTGGGTGCATAGCACCGTTTACTTTTCTGCCTATGTTGGGTGCTTGCACCAGTAGTTTACTTTCTGTGTGTTGCCTTGCTTGGCATTACTCACTTTGTTAGACTCCTGTACTTCTGGATATCTTGATGGAATAAAATGAATGCATTTTCTTTCAGTACTTTCTGTTGTTACGAATTTTATAAATGCAAGAACCTGGAATTTTAAAATGGTACTCCCTACAGACGCTTATTGGGTCCGAGCTTCACAGCTCCGACCCAAGCGGGCCTTGTCACGCTTCGCCTCCGTAGTTTTGTGAAGCGGGGCATGACAGTCAATGACTTGAAGACTTACACAGTTGTGAATCTTATCGGGACTCTCATATCTTATGAAGTAAGACGGGAGAACCGATTAAAGATTCGAGCTATGAAGAATCCTTCGGAGGCCAAGAAGAAAGCTTTGGCATTCAACGCCAATTCCTCATCCTCCGATAGTGAAGATTCAGAAGATGAGATGGACTTGGGTGAAATGGCCCAAATGGCGAAGAAGTTCCAACGCTTCTTTCGTAAAGGTAAATTTCCCTCTAACAAAAGATTTGAGTCTACTAATAATACTTCCTATCTTTGCTTTAAGTGTAACAAGCCAGGGCACATCAAGAAGGATTGCCCAATGCTAAGAAACAAATAGAAGTGGAAGGCTCCGAAGAACCACAAGTCCGACAAGAATAAGAGAGATAAGAAGAAAGGACTCGTCGGTACATTCGATGACTCAAGTGGAGACTCATCAAGTGATTCTGATGATGAGAAGGGTGAAAGTGCCCACATGTGCTTCATGGCCCGAGAAGATTCACTCTCCGATGAGAGTGATTCCGACTTGGATGATACTGAGGTAACTATGGATGAATTACGCATTGCTAATGAAGAATTATTTGCTAGGTAACAATCTTTAATGCTTAAATATACTAGCTTAAAGAAATTGAATGTTAGCAATCCACCCATTCCATGCATTATCAACAATGACACCATTGTTGATACTTTAACCCTTAAGAAAGCGAATTTAGCTTCTCAAAATGTCACTTTGAGAAATAAGGTGAATACCCTCAAATCTCAGCTAGATCAAACACATCCTAAGGATAATAGTGATCTAGTTTCACGACACACATAATTGGGTTTAGAGAATGATTCTCTTAAAACTCAAGTGCACGAGCTCAAAGCACGGGTGTCCACCTTGGATACCAATATTTCTTCTCTTAAGGAGAAATATGAGCTCATGTCCTCCCGTATTGTGAGATTCAATAAGGAAAAAGGTCAATTGGACGATTTGCTTGCAAACCAATTTCTGGCCACATATCGTGTTGGTCTTGGTTTTGTGAAAGCAAATGCATCCAATGCATGCACTTCCTATAGTGGTATCACTATAGACTTTGTGAGGTCTTCCTCCGGTGCATCCACAAGTGGTGTCAAAGATACTATAGGTAGCAAAACTACCAAGAAAGTCACCACTTCACTGTCTCCTCTTTTTGGCAAGAAACACACTAAGTGTGGAAACCAAAAGAGAAGCCATGCTTACATGTACACAAACCTTCATCCACGTAGGAAATAACCTACTTCACAAGTGGATACTCATGACACTTTCTATGATCCACACCCACAGACATGTACAAATCCACACATGGGAAATACTCATGTACGTGCTCCTATACACCCACATGCTCATACGCATCATTCTTACATGTATGCACATCCTCCACATGTCATGCATAACCCGTATGTTTCACACAACATACATGTTCCCAAGCATACATATAATCCTCGTATGTCCAATGCATTTCCACCACCTCATTTATATGCTAGAAACCATGTTCCTAAGATGCATGCACCACATAGAAATCTAACTAGTATGCATGCAACTAGGAAAAGGACTCCCAAAACATACACCATTTGGGGTCCTAAAAACACTAGCTTAAATGATAGGAATGCATATGTTGATTCCTATTTTCATGATGTTATTAAGAATAGTACTTATGTTGGGAAGCGAAAGTCCACTTGGACTTGGCTTCCAAAGGGCTAATCCTCTTGGACCCAACAAAAATTGGGTACCATGAGCTTATGGTATATTATGTAGGTACCCAAGAGAAAGAAAAATAACAAGAAAGATCAAACTAGCTCTAAAAGGAAAGGATGGATTCTCGACAGTTGTTGCTCCAAACATATGACGGGAGATCCATCATTGCTTTCCGAAGTGATTAGCATCAAGGATGGTACAACGGTCACTTTTGGAGGTAACCAAAAGGGAACCATCATTGGAATAGGTATAGTCGGAAACCCTTCCAAACCTTTACTTACTAATGTATATCTTGTTAGTGGTTTATATCACAACATTATCTCCATTAGTCAACTTTGTGACAAAGGTTACAAGGTTAACTTTGGAGAGGGTATGTGTGAAATTGTTGATTCTAATTCGCATGTTTTATTTACCAGTATTAGGCGTAAAAATATTTATTATTTGAGCTTGCCTAAAACCGTAGAACACTGCTTAGTTGCTAATTCAAATGAACAACTATTATGGCATCATCGTTTTGGTCATGTTCATTTCAAGCACTTATATAAGTTAGCTAAGCATGATCTAGTCAAAGGTTTTCCAAAAATTGCTTTTAGTAAGAAAAACTTTTGTGATTCATGTCAAAGAGGTAAACTTAGTAAATCATCTTTTAAGCTTAAAGAAGGCATTACTTCTAAGAGGCCCCTAGAACTACTTCATCTAGACTTGTTTGGGCCAACTAGAACCGCTTCTTTAGGCAATGCTCATTATAGATTAGTTGTCGTTGACGACTTCTCTAGATTTACTTGGGTTTCATTCTTAACTAATAAGAATGAAGCTTTTGAAGAGTTTACCATATTTGAAAAGAAGATTCAGAATCTCTTAGGATCCACCATTATCACTATCCGTAGTGATCATGGAGGAGAATTTGAGAATGAGTCTTTTACAAAGGTTTGTGATGACACCGGGGTAACTCACAATTTTTCATTTCCTTGGGCTCCACCACAAAATGGTATTGTAGAGAGAAAGAATAGGACGCTTATTGAGTGTTCTCGCACTATGCTCTATGATAGTCATCTTGGACTACAATTTTGGGCAGAGGCGGTGCACACGACATGTTATGTGCGCAACAGGATCCTAGTGCGACCCCGAACGAACAAAACTTGTTTTGAGTTATTTTATGACAAAAAGCCTCAAGTTAAATATTTTCGAGTTTTTGGTTCAAAATGTTTTATCAAGAGCACTTTTGGTAATTTAGATAAATTTGAGCCAAGATCCGATGAAGGAATTTTTGTTGGATATTCCACACGTAGCAAAGCCTACCGGATATACAACAAAACTTCTTCAACGATTGAGGAATCACTACACGTATCATTTTATGAAGATTTTGATTTTCCTCATGTTGTAAATGATTGTGTAGATGCTATATATGATTCTCTTAGTAATCTAAAGATTAATGATTCAATTATTGAGACTAACACTACTAATGAGATTGTTGAAGATGTTCCAAGTGATGCAGAAATACCCAAAGCTTACCCAACCGTTTGCAACCATCCACATGACCAAATTATTGGAGATATTGGTGTGGGTGTTCGAACGAGGTCAAGAATTGAAGAATTCTCTCATTGTGCATTTGTCTCTACCATTGAGCCAAAGAACATCCAAGAAGCTTGTGAGGATAGCTCTTGGATAGTGGCAATGTAAGAAGAATTCATGCAATTCGAGAGAAATGAAGTTTGGAAGCTCGTTCCTCTTCCAAATGGTCATCAAGTTATTGGGACCAAATGGATCTTCAAGAACAAGACCGTTGAGAACGAGGTCATCACAAGGAACAAAACAAAGTTAGTAGCTCAAGGCTCCTAGCAAGAGGAAGGTATCGATTTCAAAGAATCCTTTGCCCCCGTAGCTAGATTAGAAGCTATTAGATTACTTTTATCTTTTGCATCTCATAAGAATTTCAAACTATTTCAAATGGATGTTAAAAGTGCATTTTTAAATGGGATTGTAAATGAAGAAGTATATGTTTCTCAACCTCTCGGTTTCATACATGAAAAATTCCAAACCATGTTTTCAAACTTAAAAAAGCATTGTATGTGTTGAGAAAGGCTCCTAGAGCTTGGTATGATCGACTCAAGACCTTTCTTTTGGATTTAGGTTTTAAAATGGGAGAAGTTGATTCAACACTTTTCATTAAAGATTATGAAAATGACATCCTATTGATTCAACTTTATGTAGACGATATAATATTTGGTTCTACTAACTTTAATCTTTGTCAAGAATTTTCTAAGTCTATGAAGGATGAATTCGAGATGAGCCACATGAGAGAGCTCAATTACTTCCTTGGACTACAAATTCGACAAATGAAGGATGGAACTTCATACATCAAACAAATTACACAGGAGAGCTTATCAAGCGATTTGGGATGGAATCGTCTTCAAGCAAAAGGACTCCCATGAGTACGACAACCCATCTACATAAGGATGAGAACGGAAAAGATGTAGACGTTCGTCTATATCGAGGTATGATCGGCAGCTTACTTTACTTAATTGCTAGTAGGCCTGATATCATGTTTTCTGTATGCTTATGTGATAGATATCAAGCTAGACCTAAAGAGTCACACTTGATTACGGTTAAACGAATATTTCGTTATCTCAATCATTCACTAGATTATGGGTTACTTTACCCTAAATCTAGCACATATGAGTTAATCTCATATAGTGATGCCGACTTTACCGGATGCAAATCCGATAGGAAAAGTACTAGTGGCACTTGCCATTTTCTAGGAAATTCTTTAGTTTCTTGGTTTTCCAAGAAACAGAACTCGGTATCATTGTTCACGACTGAAGCGGAATATATTGCCGCGGGTCTTGCATGTGTACAAGTTCTTTGGATGAGACACACTCTTAGAGACTATGGTGTCAATTGTGATACTTGCCCTATCATGGTTGATGACCAAAGTGCTATATGTCTTTCCAAGAATCCGGTACATCACTCCCGTACCAAACACATAGATGTGAGACACCATTTATCAATGATCATGTAGCTAAGAAGGACATCATCTTAGAGTACACTGAAACCCAAAAACAAATCACCGACATCTTCACAAAACCTCTTAAAGAAGATTCATTTATGAGGTTGCGTGGAGATTTAAGGATTATGGGTGAATCTGAAATTTAGGAGCTCAACTTACTTGTTATAACACTTTTTGAGCTTATATCATTATGTTGCCTCTCTTCATTTGTTATCATATATTTGTTTTAAGAAAGGCAATTGAGATTTCTTTGACTACATGAGTTTTCAGATTGTTTTAAGAGATTTGTTTAATAAACGATTTATAATTTGATGTTGATTTTATGATGAGTTTATGATTAGAGTATAGGTCCTAGGGTGAGTTGTGCATATCCTCTGGATTTTAACCTCTATGTGCATTTTTGGACCAGGACAGACGACTGTCTTTTCTTCGACAGTCGACTGCCCTACTCTTTCTTCTCTGTCTGCAGAGTGTATCTTTCGCACAGTCGACTGGTGACTATTTTACAGTCGACTGTTAGATTAACATGCGACTGTAATTTAGTCATCAGGCGCCTATCAATTTCGTCAGTAGTCTCTGTCTTTTCTTCAATTTTATTGATTCTCAGTCAGTCGACTGAAGGGTATAATACAGTCAACTGTCCCTTGGATAGGCGACTGTGTGTTACTCAACAGTCGACTGTCTGTCATCCTAAGCTTATTTCTTATCACTTCATCCAGTCAACTGACATTTGTTCATCCAGTCGACTGTCTCCGATTGTGACTATTCACTGCTCTGATCTGAGCCGTCGATTCTTTGATCTAACGGCCCAGATTATTTCGCCCCTTCATTAAATCATCGAGACACTTCATTTCAAACCCACGATTTCTCTCTCCTCCGATTGAAACCCTTCGACTTCCCGCTTCGAACCCACAGGCAATCGTTCCTCCGGCGATCTTCGTCCCCGTCGTCTCGTCGTTTGTCGAATGCACTGCTCTGACTTCGATTGCCTCGTTTGTCCTCTTTATTTTGGTTCGATTCTTCGGGTGTCTCTCTTTGCCTCGTGACCTAGTTTCTGTCGATCGAGTTCATGGATCCCTCTGGTCATCTATTTCCTAAGGGATCTTTCGACTTCCTTGATGATGTACTCTCACCTCAACCCATTGATCCGGTACCCTCTTCGCCTCCTTCATCTGGGGAGTTCCTAAATATCGTGGTCGGTGACCCCATTCCTTCAGCAAATGTTGCTGAACACTCTTCACAGCCTGCTGATCACCCTCCCCGTATTCCTCCGTCGGTACCCCTTGAGGATTTCCTTCTTGGTAGATTGTGTGACCGTGTCACTTCTCTTGAGAAGCTTGCTGCCTCTATGGATGAGAAGCTCACTCTCCTTCTCGAGCTTCAGTACAAGTCTCTCATGCTTCATGGCTTTCCCATTCCTACCGAGCTTCAGGCCCTGTTTTCTAAGTCTAAGGATACTGCCCCTGTTGATGTCCCTCCTCCTCCAGGGTTTGTGTTGGTGCCTTCTGTCGTCCAGACCCCCGTTCATGCTCATGCGGAATCCTCTGTCACGCGTGCTTCGTCTTCCAAGAGGAAAACTCCAGCTTTCCTACTCGCCGCTCTGCTAGGCTGATGTTCCGCTCATCTGGTCGTCCTTCGGATCCCACTGTCATCAACATTTACTGATGCCGCTGTTGTTATCTTTTGTTCACTCACCCTGAGACTTAGATTTTTTTGGTCTGTTTTGGTTAGGGTTGAGTAGTTCTTCAATATTTGTATGATGGATATTTAGTGATGATGTCTGAGTATCATGATGTATTTTGTTCTTTTTGAGTCTCTTTTATGATGTATTTGATGGACATGTTGATGTTCATTTGACCTTGTACTCATGTAGTTGTTGATATATATATATATATATATATATATATATATATATATATATATATATATATGATGTTGCAGTTTCTTCATCTATTTCATACATTGCATAATTGCTTTTCGTATCTGTGTGAAATTTGAGATATTGTATCCATATATGCTGTAATGTGATGTGATTTGAGACAATATGTTTTCTTCGTATATCTAAAATATTGATATTGGACTTCCATTCCTCTATTCACATACGTTTATGATGTGGTTTTATGAGTTTTAGTTTTATATATCTTTAAACTCTCTGATTGTTGATAGTTTTTATTTAGCACGGTGGTTTTTGTTATTTTACTCCCACTTTTTGGATAATGCCATAAGACGAGAGAAATAAACATATAGATTCATAATGTTCGTGCTAAGTATATACTAATAACACTTGAATCTAAGATTGAAGTTGCCTTAGATTCAGGTGGAGTAAGATACAATAGGTATTTTAAATCCTAGATTTCATGAATCATGAATTCATTTCATTTATGCATATCTTACTCATTTGATTCAATTGATATGTAGATGCCCTAATATTTATTGTCTAACTTGATTGGCATCTATATAGGGGGAGTAAGTTTTCATTAAGCACAATTATTTATCTTTTTGTTTATGTTTGTTTGTCATCATCAAAAAGGGTGAGAATGTTGAGTATTTGACTTCTCCCTACTTGGTGTTAATGATGAGCAAACATAAATACTCGTGACTAATCCCCTATTTTGTAGTTAATCCATTACCTAAGCTTATTATAAAGATCTACTTGCAATGGATGACACTCAAAGATCATTGAAGGCAAATGAATATGAAGCTCCATGAAGACTTCAAGCTCATGCATTGAATAAAAGAGAGAGTTCGTCTAATGTAAATTTCTTATATCTCTTCTAGTAAGTAGCGTAGAAGTATAACATTGTTGGAGCACACACATCTTCATTTTAGTCTTAGGACATCATTAGATCAATCGTCCTTAGACTCCAATTCATTTATATATTGATTGTGCATGTATTGTTTATAACAGTCGACTTGTGAACAGTATACAGTCGCCTGTCTCAAAAACAGTCGACTGTGTTTTGTTCTACAGCCGCCTGTTATGCACAAACTTTTACAGTCTAGTTTTGGGCTTCTCTGCTTTAATTCCCACAGGCGACTTATGAATGCTTCACAGGCGCCTGTCCAAGTGACAGTCGACTGTGTTTTGTTAATCAGTCACATGTCTATCTTTAGCCCAAACTCTATTTCTCTGATTATTCTGGCCAGACGACTTATGTTGGATTTACAATCGACTCTCCATTGGAACAGTCGACTGTCAATGATGGATCAGTCGTCTGTCTGTGAGCCAATTTGTTGACTCAACTCTCTGGAAAATCTCAGGGTTTTGACAGTCGTCTGTAGAAGGAATTACAGTCGTTGTTCTGATTAACAGTCGACTGTCGTCTCCTCTTCAGTCGTCTGTCCTGTTATCCCAGATGTTTTCCAGAATTCTTCAACTTACCCATCTTACGGTCAGTCGCCTGTAGTAGGATTTATAGCCGCCTGTTGGTTTAACAGTCGACTGTCTTTGCCTCATCAGTCGACTGTCCACGTGGTAAGTTACCGTTATGAATTCTCACCTACCTATCTGACTGTGCAGCAGTCGACTGTGATTTCCTCAACAGTCGACTGTCGCGGGCTCAGATTCTATCCGTTGAGAGTTTTCTCACGGATTTCAAAGCGGTTTTGCTGATTCGGTTGCAGGGTATTGAGAAACCTATATAAGGAGCATCTACTGTTCCATTGAGAGGTTACTCATTCTTCCAAGTTTCATTTTGCTAAATCTCTCAAGATCAAAGCTCTCAAAAACCCTAATGCTCTAAGAATTCCAATCTTCAATCTCTTGCTCTCCAACCTAGAACCAAAGAGACATCTTCTAGGCATTTTGGTGCAGTCAAGAGAAAGGGCTTTCCTCTCTTCCAAGAGAGTCTTTCAGCACACAACACACTTCTCCTTCAAGTTCTACTTCAAGGCATAGGTGATTGTAAGTGTTGCCTTCATATTTCATAACTTTCGTTATTTGTATTTACTCTCGGGTTGTGAGAGTGGTTTGTGATTCGGAGTGAAAAGTGTATATGTATACCCCCTAATATGTATACCCCCTAACTACCCCCATTTTGTGCTAAAGATTAGGCTTAAACTTGCTCTTTTTTGGTATATTTTCGTTTCATGTTATTTTCGAGGCTTATTCTCATTCTTGGCACAAAATATAGATTTTATCGTCCTGATTGGCTTCCTATTATTTTTCATGTGCTCCTGATATTATTGTGATCATATCGCCATTTTTTGGGAATTATTTGAACATGTGAATAATTTATATGGATTATTGGAGATCAATAGTGATTTATAAAGTCATTATATTAATTTTCTCATCAAATGGACTAATTTCTCCTTTTCCTAATTTTCAAGTACTTTCTGGGAGTCTTGGAGATTTTTCAGAATTTTCTGAGATTTCTAGGTATTTTTTGGAATTATTTGGAGGCGAAAATGGGGAATAAAACCAGAAAGGGGATTTTTATTGGGGCACCACGTGGCGCGATCCTACGGCGCCACGTGGCGCCGATCTGCGCGTTTCATTTAAACCGGGCCGCCGCCGCTGCCTATTTATTAATTAAAAAAGAAATAACAGCCCGCGGCCCGCTCTTGGAGCGGGCCGCTGGGCCATTTCTCTTTAAAAAAATAAATTTATAAAAAAAAGAAGTTACTGGCCGGCCTGCTGGCCGACCCGCTTGTGTGCGCAGGCAAAGGAAGCGAGGGCACGCGCATTTTGCGTGCCCCCATTGAGCTGCTGGGCGGGCGGCAATTACGCGGGTCGGGCGCCCAGCGCCCGTCCCACAACATGATTAGAAAAGGGCATGTGCAAAATTTGATTAGGGGAGTTCGTTTTTTGGGGGTTTTCGGCTGAAGCTGCTGTTTTTGAGTTTTTTTTAGGGTTTTAGAGATTTGGAGGGGGAGGAGGCCATGGAGGGATGGGAAATATTGTGGGAGGAGGCCATGGAGGAATGGGAAAGTTTGGGGGAGGAGCAAAGTGGAAGGGAGGCTTCATCTTAGGGAGATCTTGGGTGATATCTCTCTTTCACCTTTGTATTTTGGCATCTCTTTATTGTAATGAATTTGGTTAAATTTTGAATGAAAATTCCTTCTTTTGTTTCATGATGATTGAGTAGTGTAAATTGCTTGGGTTGTGATTCATAAATGTTGGTTGTTAGTTCTTGCTTTAATTTCCTCTTGCCCAATTTCATTGTTGATGTTGGATGTATTATTAGGGCACATTTTCATTGGTAAAGACACGAAAGGGCACAATTCGAGATGAATCCATATTCCTAATTTGATTAGTGCCATGATAATACATCCATCCATGTTGCTAATTGTTGTGTTCTTTAATGCTAAATTTTTCGATTGAGTGTCCTTAGCCGGATGATCAATTGAATTTGAGCTTGACTAACACTAATCTTAATGAACCCACAACCCATACTCTCTCGCCTTGCTATCCTAAATCCTCATTTGGTTCTCTAACCATACCCACTTAGGATAGAATTTTGATTTCACCACACATTTTCTGACACTTCCATCCACGTAGCGAGATAGTTGTAACACGCTATTATTTTTCTTTATTGATCAAACTTGTGAATATAGAACGACTTGTCCCTATGATCCGACCCGGTACTCACCGGTTATTTTTATTGCATTGACACTCCTACGCTTGGGAGTGGAAGGCGTGCCCAGTGCGTGTCCTCCCGTCACAACCAATTGGCACCGTTGCCAGGGACAACGGTTTCTATTATTAGCAATTTTTGATTGATTACGAAATTTTTAGTGTGATACTACTATCTCTTAGTGTGAGTCTTTTCGATTCTTCATCTTTCACTTATTGTTCATCCTTATTTATTTTACGTTTTTTGAGTCTTTTTGATTGTTTGCTTTTGTTTTTTTCAAACATGGCAAGTACTTCAAACTCTCTTGGGTTTGACATGCGGGTGACCAAATCCCTACCGACATTCCTTGGTAAGGATACGGAGAGCCCTTACCTACATATTAAGAAGTTTGAGAGTGCTTGCAAGCTTCATTTTGATGGGAACACGTGTGATGAAAAGTTTTATCTTAAATTCTTTCCCTATTCGTTGGATGGTAGTGCATTAAATTGGTTTAAAGTTTATATCCCTCATCTTAGTCCATCTTGGCCTGTACTAACGCACAAATTTTGTATGAAGTTTTTTCCATCTTACAGGACCAAAACATGGCAAGGAAGAATGGTGAACTTTGCTCAGCGCATCGGTGAGACATTTTTTCAAGCTTGGACGCGTTTTTCAGAGTTAGTTACGGTTGTCCACATCATGGATTAGACATGGTGCGTCTTCTTGGATTCTTCTTGGAGGGTCTGCTTCCAGAGATGCAGGATTTTGTGGATTTGTTAGACAATGGCCACTTTTTGGACATGGATGAAAATGCGGCTTGGCGTTATTTGGAGTCCTATAAGGAGGAAGATCACACATTGGTTGCGACTCCAAATGAGCCAAGCCATGAAGTTTTGGTCCACCAAGCCCCGAATGAAGAAGTTCTTATGGATCTCACCCAACCGATAGTTGAAGAATTGAGTGATCCATGCCAAGTAGTAGTTGAGGAACCAAGTGTTGGCATGGAGGAGTTGGTTGAGCCGGTGGAGGAAACTATCACGACGGCATCTCCTATTTTTGTTGGCTGTGTCAATTAGTTGTTGAAGAATTGGTTGTTGACATGGTGGAGATAGAGGAGCCGATCGCGTGCACACTTGGGAGCGAAGTGTTGAGTATTGATTCCCCGGATTTGGTTTTGATGATGACCAAACATAAATATCGTGAACTAACTCCTTGTGAGCGTAGTTATGGAGATCGTCGCCAAAAGTCTACGTATATCAAACACGACGTCTCAAGACTTCTCAAAGCGCGTGATCGTGTGCTTGAAGCTTCGTTGAAGCTCAATGACCATTAGTGAAGTCAAGAGTTTCGGATTGAAGCTTTGAAAACGGTTCGTCAAGTTTATTTTATAGTCTTCTAGCTTCATTTCGTAATAGAATGTTAAGCCTTGAGTAGGTCTTACATTATTAGAGCTAGGATTATCATAGAAGCCCATAGAAACTTTCCCGAAGCCTTACGCTTCATTCCGCGGCTTCTAGTGCATCTTAGTTGGTTCAAGAAGAAGAACCAACCGACTAGATGGCAATCTAGTCGGTCGGCAATCCTTCATGAACCGACTAGATCTCCTTGCTCAAATTCAGCTCATTCACTGTTTACAGTTAGTCGGTCCAAGAAGGTTCACCGACCGACTAGTTGTCAAACTAGTCGGTTAGGAATCCTTCTTAGACCGACTAGTTATGTCTTCATTTTCACAGCCTGAGCTAATGTTTATCGTTAGTCGGTCAAAGAATAATTATCGACCGACTAGTTGAGAAACTAATCGGTTGGAATTTGTTCTTAAACCGACTAGTTCTCCTAGTAGACAGCCTATTGTATTTCAACTCTTAGTCGGTCAAAGAACACTCACCGACCGACTAGTTGTGAAACTTGTTGGTTGGCAAGTCTTCTTAGACCGACTAGTTCTAGTTCTCCTGAACTATCTTTATTGGCTGTTCACCTCTTAGTCGGTTCATGTTGAATCACCGACCGACTAGTTGAGAAACTAGTCGGTCAGTGATCCTTCTTTGACCGACTAGACTGCATCAGAATAGAGCCGTTGGAGCATTTAGTGCTACGTATTTTGCTCTCTCTTTCCTCTAACCTATATATACTTGGAGGGGTTCTTTCCTAGTATTCAAGGCTGATATTCTAGAGGTTTAGAGAAATCAAAGAGGGGACATTCAACTCTATTTCAAAGCTCTCTCTTCTCACAAGAATCTCTCCCTCAACTTCTTGAGCCATATTTCCTCAAGAGAGATTCTCTCCATTGTGAGCCTCTCAAGCTAAGAGCTTGATTCAAGGTCACCAACTCCTCCCTATCCATCTATTGCTGGTCATCTACTTGGAGCTAGGGTTTGGTGCCTTCTTCTTCCTCAAAATCCTTCTTGCCCTAATATTGGTAAGTTTACTCAAGGCATAGGATTTTGTTGGTAATTATTTCATCGTTTCATTTACTTTGCTTTTGCAAGTTGTTCTCTCGGTTTGTGAGAGAAGGGTGTGATCCCGGGTTGTGGGAGTCACATGTCATTTGTGTATGATTTGGTCTTGTAGAGGTTTTTCGACAAGAATTTCATAGTGCAAAACTTGGGTTAGTGGGTTTTAACTCAAGTATCTGGAGGGGATCCGGGTGGTTGGGACGTAGGATCACCGGGAATAAGTCGGGGAGACTTGGGTGGATCTGAACCCGTTATATCGTATTGTTTGCGTTGTTTAATTCTTGTTGTTTGTAGTTATTCCGCATTGTTGTTTGTGTCTTGCACAATAATTAGGAATAACACTCTTGATTATTTTAAAGTACTATTCACCCCCCCTCTAGTACTTGTGCAATAGCTACGCAGGGCATTACATTTGGTATCCGAACCAAGTTTATAGCTATGAAAAACAACGATTACAGCGTCTTCAAGAATCGTGAAGGAGCTTCTTCGGTGATGGAAGGACACTCCTCAACTAGGCCTCCCTTCTTCAACGGTAGCAATTACGGGTACTGGAAATGCCGGATGGAAACGTTCCTCCAGAGCACTTCACTATGGAGAGCCACGATGACGGAGTATGTCGAGCCCACCGACAAGATTTCGCGAAGTGGATCACCGCGGAGGTCGCCACGGAGGTAAACAATGCCAAGGCAATGAATGCCTTGCAATGTGCGTTGGAGCCCGAAGACTTCAACAAGATATGCACATGTAAGAGTGCATATCAAATATGGAACAAACTCCTCATCTTGCACGAAGGAACGAGTACGGTAAAGGACTCTAAACTCATTGTTGCTAACAAAGAGTTCGAATTATTTCACATGGAACAGGGTGAAAGTATGAAGGAGTACTATGCTCGCTTCGTGGACATATCCAACGAATTGGAAGCTCTTGGGAAGAACTATACCCAAAAGGAGAAAGTCGCGAAGATTATTGACGGACTTCCTTCGTGTTGGGAAAAGCGTACCTTCGCCATCGAGGAAGGTAACGACATGAATAAATATACTGTCGTACAACTAATGGGTACCTTGTTGTCTTATGAGGTACGCAAGGACAGTAAGATCAAGATGCAGGAAAAGTTGAAGTCTTACTTGGAGCAAGACGTGCCAAAGAAAAAGACGATTGCGTTCAAGGCCGCTCCATCTACATCTACCGATGATGAAGAATCGGAAGACGAGTTGGACATAGAAGCTTTGGCCGATTTGGCAAAGAAGTTCGACCGATTCTTCCGAAAAGGTAAGTTCAAGAATAATTCTAAATTTAGTTCGACTAATGCCTCTGCTCCTGTGTGTTATAAATGCAATAAGCCAGGACACATCAAGCCGGATTGTCCTCTCAACAAACACAAGGAGAAGTGGAAGGCACCCAAGTACGACAAGTCGAGAAAGTACAAGAAGGGGTACAAGAAAGGGCTTGTCGGCTCATTCACCGACTCCGAAGAGGACTCCTCAAGTGGAGAGCCGAATGATGAACAAGTGGAGAAAGCAAACATGTGCTTCATGGCTAGAGAGGAACATGTTCAAGAGACCTCCTCCGATGAAAGCGAGGATGAAAGCGAGGATGAAGGCGATGAGGTAACTATGGATGAACTTAGATTAGCTAACGAACAACTTTGGTCTAAGTTTTCTAAATTGGCTAGTAGATATATCAAGATTAAAAATGAGCTAACTAGTCTCCAAACCTCACCTAAGCCTATCATCATCAACAACGACACCGTTGTTGAAAGTTTGAGAAATGAGATTGTAAATCTCAAATCTCAACTTGAGCATGTTCATATTGAGGGTTCGGATGAACGCGAGATGGCGGATTTAACTTCTCAAAACTCAACTTTGAGTATTGAGAATGAGAATCTCAAATCTCGTGTTTATGTACTCACATAGCAAGTGTCCACCTTGGATGCTTCTATGCATTCTCTCACCGAGAAGTATGAGTACACATTAGGCCGAATTAATAAATTCAATAAAGGTAAGGGCCATTTGGATAATATCCTAAATGACTTACTTCCGGCCAATCATCACATTGGCTTGGGGTATAAGATGGGAGACTTATCCAAATCGGTCACGACCTTTGTTAGGCCATCTTCCGAAGCCTCAACTAGTGGGAGTAAACACCCCATGGGTAGTTCTTCTACCAATGGTGCTTCCACTAGGTACACACCCCCGTTTGGAAAGAAACCCACTTTGGGTGGACCTCCAAAGAAGGGTCATGCATTTATGTACACCAATGCTATGCCACGTAGGAACACACATCCTACCCCACATGTTCGCACGTATGATGATTTTTATGCTCCACATCCACGAGCACGTGCACACCATGTGAGACACACTCATGCACGTGTTCCTCCACATGCATATGTTCATCCACACTATCATATGAAAAATTTTCATCATGCACCATTTCATCATGTGCCATATGCCTATCCACAACATGCATCACGTAGAAATCAACAACATGTGCATGCTCCCAATAGGACTAGGGCTCCCAAGACATTCACTATTTGGGGCCCAAAGGACACAAGCATGCATGAAAAACAAGCTTATATTAATTCGTATTTCATGAATGTCGTGCATAATGATGATTTTGTTGGGAAGTCTAAGTCCAATTGGACTTGGCTTCCAAAGTTCTAATCTCTTAGGACCCAATGTCCTTGGGTACCATGGTAGGATATTTTTATCTTCAGGTACTCAAGAGTAAGAGAAGGAGCAACAAATTTATATTTAGCTCCAAGAATTGTGTTTTCTAGGTTCAATCCACCATGGGATACCAACCCTACCAACTCCTTGATTTGCAAGGATTTTCATCCTAATGGAGTTGATGGTGCTTTAGTGATGCACCAAAGTAGGGGGAGCTTAATGTTGTAAGTATATTCTTACTTTTGGTATCCATGTATGTTGAATGCATGTAGATGTCTCTTTATGTTTTTAGACTATCTCATGCATATCTTGATGCTAGTTTTGAGCTTATGATTATGTACTTATCTTTCTCATTCTCATGGTATTCCATGCTTATTATTGACTCATTTAGTGAGTATCTCTCTTGGAATGCATGCTAGTACTAGATTTGTGTATGCCGTAAATTTTACGAATTTTCTATCTCTATTTTTGGCATAACACTGTTGCATATTATTGATTGCATATTGTTTTAATCACCTTGTCACCTCACATCGCACACTTCACTTAGAATTGAAATGCTTATTCTTTGTGATCTTCTTCGATCGATGTTGTGACCTTTGGTGTTATATAATGTGTGCATCTTTTTCTTGTGCACATTGGATTTATGTCTCTGATATTGATTTCGTCGCTCGACGATTATTTTTGGTTAAATAGATTTACTTTTATGAAAACATAGAATTGTTTTCCATGCACTTAATTAACCAAGAATGTTGATATTGGAGAGTGTGTTCCATAACTCAATTGCTTTGAGTTTTGATGATTTCATTTTTCGATTTTCGACTATGGTCTCGTTGGCACGCCTTGATTTTCTTCGGTATTTTATATTTGGTATTTTCCATTGGTGTCATTTGGACCATGGTCATATTCTTAGACTCGCGTGCTTTTATTTTTAGCCATTGTTGTTGTCGTTGATCTCCTCCCGCTCTTTTTGCTAATGCCAAAGGGGGAGAGAATTAATAATGACGATGTGCTTAATGATAATTCAAAGCATTTTACCGTGAATCTAATTTGATATGTTAGATTCAGGGGGAGTCAAGATATAAAAATGGATAAATTTCGATATTTGAGTTCACATTTTATACTTTCCTCGTCTGCTTGATGCGTATGATCATTATTGAATGCGGAACTAACGTGTCATCAATGCAGGAGGAGTAAGTAAAATTCATTTGAATTATTATTATTGATTATTATTTATGTTGGTTTGTCATCACCAAAAAGGGGGAGAATGTTGAGTATTGATTCCCCGGATTTGGTTTTGATGATGACCAAACATAAATATCGTGAACTAACTCCTTGTGAGCGTAGTTATGGAGATCGTCGCCAAAAGTCTACGTATATCAAACACGACGTCTCAAGACTTCTCAAAGCGCGTGATCGTGTGCTTGAAGCTTCGTTGAAGCTCAAGGACCATTAGTGAAGTCAAGAGTTTCGGATTGAAGCTTTGAAGACGGTTCGTCAAGTTTATTTTATAGTCTTCTAGCTTCATTTCGTAATAGAATGTTAAGCCTTGAGTAGGTCTTACATTATTAGAGCTAGGATTATCATAGAAGCCCATAGAAACTTTCCCGAAGCCTTACGCTTCATTCCGCGGCTTCTAGTGCATCTTAGTTGGTTCAAGAAGAAGAACCAACCGACTAGATGGCAATCTAGTCGGTCGGCAATCCTTCATGAACCGACTAGATCTCCTTGCTCAAATTCAGCTCATTCACTGTTTACAGTTAGTCGGTCCAAGAAGGTTCACCGACCGACTAGTTGTCAAACTAGTCGGTTAGGAATCCTTCTTAGACCGACTAGTTATGTCTTCATTTTCACAGCCTGAGCTAATGTTTATCGTTAGTCGGTCAAAGAACAATTATCGACCGACTAGTTGAGAAACTAATCGGTTGGAATTTGTTCTTAAACCGACTAGTTCTCCTAGTAGACAGCCTATTGTATTTCAACTCTTAGTCGGTCAAAGAACACTCACCGACCGACTAGTTGTGAAACTTGTTGGTTGGCAAGTCTTCTTAGACCGACTAGTTCTAGTTCTCCTGAACTATCTTTATTGGCTGTTCACCTCTTAGTCGGTTCATGTTGAATCACCGACCGACTAGTTGAGAAACTAGTCGGTCAGTGATCCTTCTTTGACCGACTAGACTGCATCAGAATAGAGCCGTTGGAGCATTTATTGCTAATTATTTTTCTCTCTCTTTCCTCTAACCTATATATACTTGGAGGGGTTCTTTTCTAGTATTCAAGGCTGATATTCTAGAGGTTTAGAGAAATCAAAGAGGGGCCATTCAACTCTATTTCAAAGCTCTCTCTTCTCACAAGAATCTCTCCCTCAACTTCTTGAGCCATATTTCCTCAAGAGAGATTCTCTCCATTGTGAGCCTCTCAAGCTAAGAGCTTGATTCAAGGTCACCAACTCCTCCCTAGCCATCTATTGCTGGTCATCTACTTGGAGCTAGGATTTGGTGCCTTCTTCTTCCTCAAAATCCTTCTTGCCCTAATATTGGTAAGTTTACTCAAGGCATATGATTTTGTTGGTAAGTATTTCATCGTTTCATTTACTTTGCTTTTGCAAGTTGTTCTCTCGGTTTGTGAGAGAAGGGTGTGATCCCGGGTTGTGGGAGTCACATGTCATTTGTGTATGATTTGGTCTTGTATAGGTTTTTCTACAAGAATTTCATAGTGCAAAACTTGGGTTAGTGGTTTCTAACTCAAGTATCCGGAGGGGATCCGGGTGGTTGGGACGTAGGATCACCGGGAACAAGTCGGGGAGACTTGGGTGGATCCGAACCCGTTATATCGTATTGTTTGCGTTGTTTAATTCTTGCTGTTTGTAGTTATTCCGCATTGTTGTTTGTGTCTTGCACAATAATTAGGAATAACACTCTTGATTATTTTAAAGTACTATTCACCCCCTACTACTTGTGCAGTAGCTATGGAGGGCATTACACGAAGTGCGCTAGGGGAGTGTTCTTTTGTTGATGAGCCCGAAGAAGAGGCAAGCGAGGGTGAGTCTATACCACATGATATCATGGATCCCGAGCTTCCCTCTCCTTCGGTAGTTTCTATGGAGATAGCACTTCCTCCCCCGATTGATATTGAATGCCGCGGGGATGAGCTTCAAACCACATCATATTCAACCATCCAGGGAGTTTTGTCACACATTCATCATACTTTTCATTCCGTATTTTATATTGATGATTATGTATGGATGTCATTTTTTGGGAACGTGTCCCCATCTCTCTCTTACACAACCCTTCTCCTTTCTTAGATAGGTACACACTTTGAGGAGATGCTTGGGGTTGTGTACGTGGTGGCCGCCATTGCCACGTTTGGCCGAGGAGCATTGGCGGAAGAAACAAAAGGAGCGTTGGAACAATTGCCACCTCCGATGGAAATTTTGGATCCGCCATTTGCTAAGGTGTATTCTTTCCAATAGTGTAAATAAATAAATGTTCTATTTTAGTGCTTTTGTGTGCTTTTTTTCTTTTCTAGGATCTTTTGTCGAGATCTAATACTCGTCCAACATTGCGGACAATGTTTATTTTAAGTTGGGGGGAAAGTGTTAGAATCTTTAGGTTTGTTAGAATTTTGATGTTAGCGTAAAATTTTTTTTTTTTGAGTTACCTCCATTTTGCCATCACCCATTGATCTTTATTGCATATCATATTTGGCATCCTTGTCCATATGCCGCTTGCTTTGTACTTAGTCCCTACATGCGTTATGACATGCAATTTTTCGGATTATCATTTTGGTATCAAATTCGTAAATGTTTAATTGGCATGGTTTAATTCTTTTCCAATTTGGATTCATATGCGAATATGCCATGTATGAAACTACTTTATACGTCGTGATATCTCTTTGAAATAATTTGGGAATAGTTTGGTGTAAATGATTGCATGATTTGGGATGAATGGCTAAATTTTTAATTGGATTGGGCGTGGCCATTTGGTTATGTTTTGTTTTCCTCTTAAGGAGTGGATGGATGAGTTGATAATTCATGTTTAGAATGAGAAAGAGAGTTATATAAGTGAACGTTTCTTTCTAATCAAATTGAGTAGGTGGTGCCCCACGAAACATTGGAGACGACGCCAAAGATGAGATTTAGGGAATCATTCCATCCATTTGCATATATAGCGTCATCGCGTGTATGCAAATGTGGTCGTGTTTGCATTTCATAGCATTATCGCGTGAATGCAAAACATAAACATCATAAACATCAAAAACAAAAAAAAGAAGGAAAAAGAAAAGAAAAAGAAAAAATGAATGAATAATGAAAGAATAAGCAACATGAGTGATGCAATCTCATCTCCCACAACTTATAGGAATTTCTTTTGTTTTGGCCATTTCCTTGAATTTTGGAAACTTTGCCATTTGTGATATATCCCAAAGAATGCGATACAGTGCTTATTTCCTTACTTTTCTTTGAATTGGATTGAGGGGAGTGTCATTTGTTATTTACTTTCATACATTGGGTACATTAGTTTTGAAATCATTTCGAAATACCATTTGGAGTATACCATGAGGATATCTTGAGTTGGTGCAAGTTTTTCACTTTAATCCGAATTTATCGCATATTTTGCTAGGGACTAGCAAAAAGCTAGTTGGGGGTGTGATTCGGAGTAAAAGTGTATATTTATACCCACTAACTACCCCCATTTTGTGCTAAAGATTAGGCTTAAACTTGCTCTTTTTGGGTATATTTTCATTTCATGTCATTTTCGGGGCTTATTCTCCTTCTTGGCACAAAATATAGATTTTATCGTATTTATTGGCTTTCTATTATTTTTCATGTGCTCCTGATATTATTGTGATCATATCGCCATTTTTGGGAATTATTTGAGCATGTGAATAATTTATATGGATTAAATTGGAGGTCAATAGTGATTTATAATAGTCATTATATTAATTTTCTCATCAAATGGACTAATTTCTCCTTCTCCTATTTTTCATGTACTTCTGGGAGTCTTGGAGATTTTCCAGAATTTTCTGGGATTTTTCTGAGATTTCTAGGTATTTTTTGGAATTATTTGGAGGCGAAAAGGGGGAATAAAACCAGAAAAAGGATTTTTATTGGGGCGCCACGTGGCGTGGTCCTACGGCGCCACGTGGCACTGATCTGCGCGTTTCATTTAAACCGGGCCGCCGTCGCTGCCTATTTATTAATTAAAAAAAGAAATAACAGCCCGCGGCCCGCTCTTGGAGCAGGCCACTGGGCCGTTTCTCTTTTAAAAAATAAATTTATAAAAAAAAGAAGTTGTGGTCGCGCAGGCAAAGGAAGCGGGGGCACGCGCATTTCGCGTGCCCCCATTGAGCCGCTGGGTGGGCCGCAATTACGTGGGTCGGGCGCCCAGCGCCCAACCCGCAACGTGATTAGAAAAGGGCATGTGCAAAATTTGATTATGGGAGTTCGTTTTTTTGGGGGTTTTCGGCTGAAGCTGCTGTTTTTGAGTTTTTTAGGGTTTTAGAGATTTGGAG
Organism: Scilla litardierei; assembly: GCA_030789695.1. Taxonomy (NCBI): domain Eukaryota; kingdom Viridiplantae; phylum Streptophyta; class Magnoliopsida; order Asparagales; family Asparagaceae; genus Scilla; species Scilla litardierei. The sequence continues at coordinate 96,323,390 of CM061138.1, read as the reverse complement.
GGGGAGGAGGCCATGGAAGAATGGGAAAGCTTGGAGGAGGAGCAAAGTGGAAGAGAGGCTTCATCTTAGGGAGATCTTGGGCGATATCTCTCTTTCCCCTTTGTATTTTGGCATCTCTTTATTGTAATGAATTTGGTTAAATTTTGAATGAAAATTCCTTCTTTTGTTTCATGATGATTGAGTAGTGTAAATTGCTTGGGTTGTGATTCATGAATGTTGGTTGTTAGTTCTTGCTTTAATTTCCTCTTGCCTAATTTCATTGTTGATGTTGGATGTATTATTAGGGCACATTTTCATTGGTAAAGACCTGAAAGGGCACAATTCGAGATGAATCCATGTTCCTAATTTGATTAGTGCCATGATAATACATCCATCCCTGTTGCTAATTGTTGTGTTCTTTAATGCTAAATTTTCCGATTGAGTGTCCTTAGCCGGATGATCAATTGAGTTATATGCGGTAATTTGAGCTTGACTAACACTAATCTTAATGAACCCACAACCCATGCTCTCTCGCCTTGTTATCCTAAATCCTCATTTGGTTCTCTAACCCTACCCACTTAGGATATAATTTTGATTTCACCACACATTTTCCGACACTTCCATCCACGTAGCGAGATAGTTGTAACACGCTATTATTTTTCTTTATCGATCAAACTTGTGAATGTAGAACGAATTTTCACTGTGATCCGACCCGGTACTCACCGGTTATTTTTATTGCATTGACACTCCTACGCTTGGGAGTGGAAGGCGTGCCCCGTGTGCGTTCTCCCGTCACAACTAGTTTGCTTGCTCCCAAGTTGTGGGAGTCAAGGTCAATCGATTGTATTTCGATTTCACTTGTAGGGTTGCTACAAGTGGGTTTTAAGGAAACCTCAAGTTAGGGTTCTAACTTGAGTATCCGGTTGTTACCCGGGTGGAAGGGACGTAGGATTACCGGGAACAAGTCGGGAAGTTACTTGGGTAATCCGAACCCTTGAAACATCCTTGCGTTTGCATTTGTTTCATTTTGGGTTTATTTCTATTCCGCACTATTTTGTTGGTTATGAATTTAAATTGGTGTAACTATCTTTTTAAATTGCTTAAACACTATTTAACCCCCTTCTAGTGTTTTCTCCATAGCCAGGGTCCTTACATCAATTCCTATAACACCCTTTAACAAGCCAACACCCAGGACAACACCAAAAAGCAAATACAAGGCCAACTCTCAAGGACCATACTTATCACTATTACTCCTTCCAGCAATTCCTATAATAGCCAACAACAAGCCAACACCAAAATCATCTTCTAAAACCAAGTACAAGGCCGACATCCAACTTTAACACTTAAGGCCAATAGTAAGTCAATACTCATCCCCAATGATACCCATTGCCAACACCATTGGTTGACATCCACATTTTTTGGGCCAACTTTGAGACGTCATTTGACAGATCAAACAATGTCGAAATTGAGCCTCGTTTGTTTCTATGCGTTCACCGTTCAGTGCTCTTCGATTTGACATATGATATTGCTTGCAAAGCTCAATGGTGAGGGAGGAATAATTTGTTAAAGTTTGGCCTTCATGGAAGGCAAACATGAAGTTGTTTTCCTCTATTTAACTTTAGTCCCACAATGCTCGTGATATGAGGAAGGGGGGCCGGCTCCCTATATAAATAGGGGCTAACCCCCCTTGGAAAAATTGCAACAAGTCTCCGCTTTGAGTAGCTCGAAAAAGTTTTGAGCATGCTCAAAGTAAGACTTAAAATTTATTCACTCCTCCTAAAAATTTTCCGTTCCTCCGTTCGAGTCCTAGCAAGACGAGGAGGAGGTTTGGATCGGATCCAAAGTCTTTGACGTGGGTCTTGCTCAAGTGAAATTTTCTTCGGCAAGTGGTTGGCTCGGAGGCGCGGTGTTGGCTCACCTCGGTACGCGGTTTGACACGGGAGTGTCGGCTCGCTTTGGGAGGTTAAAGAAAGGTTACTGAAAATGTCGCTTCGTATTATGCGGAAACGAAGTTCTGGGTATGTTTTCTTTTACTATGCTTTCATATATGTTGCAATAGTTTAGATTTTTCTTTCGGGTTGATCAGACCCAGCCCAAATATAGTAATTTTCTTGGCTATGGTTCATAAAACTCTTAGGGCTGACATTAAATAGTTTAATGCATTTTATTCCGCTGCCTTTTATGCTTCTATTGTCCATCTGACGTAGGACATGCGTATATTTTATGCCCTAAGGTTCCATAAAAAACCCAACAAGCGGCAGCCCTATAATCTAAGAGAGCAGACTCCCCTTCTCATACGGGAAAAGTATACTTATGGAGCTCCCTTCACACATGCTCCGGAGGAGCAGGCGCCTGTCTAATTGCCAACAACATCCCTTCATATTCAGAGGGGATTAGCCCGACCAGTGGTGCTAAAGGGACGATGCCTCCCTATGGCCAAGTGTTCTCATAATTGCTTGGACAAGTGGGATGCACTGATGTCTCCGAAAACGCATCATGGACCACAATTTGAGCCTGGAGGGCTTGGGTCTTGGCTACATCAGTGTCATGGGGAGTGAGTCTTGGGAGAATCACCTCCTTCTTCTTCCTCTTATCTTTCACACTTTCCACTTCAGCGGAGGTACAGACTCTCTTCCTTCCTATTGATTCTTCAGTCTTTGAGCTCAATTCCCCCCGCAGCTGGGGCCAGACCTTCAATAGTGGGGGTCGAGTGTGGGACCATACTTTCGACAGGTGGGACCGAAGTTGGGATAAATTGCCCAGAGGCCAGGGCTGACTTCCCAGCTCCATTGGGTGGTTTCTGGCTAGGGGTGATGACGGACAAGTAGATGAGCCACCCGTCGACTCCTTGTACTTTGACCAGATAAGCTTTCGTAGCACGGGTCCAGGTCATCGAACTCTTGGTCAACCATTTACATAAAGAGAAAGGAAATCAGGGTGAGCAATCATGAAGGCATAGTTTGAATTGTAACATTGCTCGGGCTCCATAAGGCAGTTTTCATCAAGCTGTTGTCAAGTAATCGGTTGATCGACCTCTCTTCCTGTGAGAGGTTCAACAAAAGCGTAGTTGTTTTGGCCTCAATAACGGAAGCCCCAGTTCAACAGAAGCCGAAGGGTTGAGGCAACCCAAAATGAGTAAAGATTGCTACCGGTCATGGGAAGGTGACAAAGAGAAATATGTCCTCCCAGTCAGGGATGAAACTAGGAAGATCCTAGATAAGATTTTTGTTCTTCCAGGCAACGAAATGATACCACACGTCCAGACGGTCAGTTTGCACCTGGAAGAAAAAGCGGAAGAGCGGAATAGTTGATTTTATTTTGCTCAGCAGACTGAGCATAATAAAACCAACCACATCGGCGATAGTATGTGGTGCAAGTTGACAAAGAGAGAGTTTGAGGAAATTCAAAACCTCGTGAGGAATGGGTGAAGAGGAAAACGAAGGCCAAACCGGAAGGCTGACATATACCTCGACCTCTCGTTTCTTAGGGAAGCAGATCCTCTCGTTCATTTGGGGATCCGACATCCATATGGGGGACAAAGATAATCAGTTTGGATCTTGTCAGTCAAAGAAAAAGAAAGCTTGGGGACTAACTTCAAGACTTCTACGAGCACATTGGATATTTGTCAGCCTGCAAAATAGGGAGCTCAAGCTCCATAAGCAAGCCTTTACCTTTGCTAGGGCTGGATTATTTTGAGGAGACTGGGAAGCACTGGAGCTTCAAGCCGGGATACATCTCTGATTCTTAATATCTGGAATTTATTCTATAGAAGGAAGGAATCAAGAGAAGCACGAGCAAGAAAGAGGCCACCTTATTTGGCGTTGATGATGAGTGAGGGAAGCAGGAGCGGTAGCGAAGCAGTTCAAAAATAAGAACAGGAGAGCTTGACACCCCCTCTCCATATTCTTACGTGTATACCAGAGGGCTTCTTCCTAACGAAGCTCAGCTGTCAGATGAAAGCACGTGTCAACATCCGAGAGCCCCGACACCCCAAGCCTCAAATCAAGGGAATGGAAATTTTAGCGGTCAAAATCAAAACTCATGCTTCGACTGTCATGCCCAATCAATAAAACATCACATCACCCCACCTTAGCAGTCATCTGATCTGTGCTCAGGAGACGAGGTCAATTGTTACTACATTGGGCTGGTCCACGTAGCGGGAAATGCACTTAATCATAATAAAAGAGCCCAAGAGCAAATACGTCGCCTTAGCACAAAAGCCCGGATGCCATTACATGCCAATTACCCGCTTACCCAGTCAAAGTAGCTGCTCATTTATCCGTTGAACGTCCGAATATTAAGGGATTGGTTAGTAATGGGTCTGTTAGTAATGGCAAAGGAAGCGATCAACTTTCATACTCTTTTTCAGGGACAATCATGCCGTCATTGTGGTAAGCCCGTTGTTAACTAATGGCACGAAGGGGCAACCCTCACCTATATATAAGTAGTCTAAGTGACGACAAAGACGTGGATCAAGTCTCAGAGATACTAATCATTCAGGTACCCTGACACTCTTACTGTCTATTTCCACTTTACCTTTCTTCGCCCATAGCTTGTCATGACAGTAGTCGGACGACCTCCCAATAGATTGGACCTATCTGCACCGGACTCTCTTTGAGTCATCAACTGACTTAAGCATCAGATGAGATTTGGGTCGGATCTGCATCAGATGAGATTTGGGTCGAAACTCAGATCCGACCCACCTGACGATTTCTTTATGATGCAGGTCGATGTAGATAGTTCGGAGTTAGGTCGGGCTTCGACTGAACAGCTCGGACTTATCTCTCCCCCGACTAGAGTTGGCTCTTCCTCGGGTCCAACTCTTCCGCTGACGAAGCACCACGTCATCAGAAGCGTTCTCGTCAGCACCATCTTACTGCGTGACGGATTTACCCGTCAGCAGCTGGTGAACTAGGCAAGACCTGAGGTTGGAGCAGTGGCCTAAGATGAGACAAATCGTTGAGTATGATGCATGGGATAGAAGCTCAAAATAAGATCAATCGCGATGTACAAAGATGTTTGTGGTGGTTGCGCAAATCGATATGAATCACCGGGTATTTGCCCATGGAAATATGTATAACATCACCATTTGATACATAACCAACGGACTAGCTTTGCATCATACAAAGGAAGATTGGTTCATGCGATTATTGCGATTATTATACGATTATTAGTTTCCAAACTCGGTCTTTATGCTAATCCTCGTCCAAGGCCTTCAGCCAATCAGAGAAAAGTACACGGATCTTGTGTTTCCGTAAACTCATATCTAACCGTCCATTCCCATCCCCAAATCAAACCGCCATCCTTCACCTTTTCTCTCTCTGTTTATTTATATTCACCGGTTCCGGCCCAAAGAGACAAAATCAAAACGCTTGAAACCCTAACCATAAACCAATTTTCGTTTCATCTCTTCATTCTCAATGGCACGTACGAAGCAAACCGCTCGTAAGTCTACCGGAGGCAAGGCCCCTCGCAAGCAACTCGCCACCAAGGTACGTCTGATCCCCCATGCGCTCTATGTTTCCTTGTTTCTTCTGCCTTCAAATCCCTAATTGGTGTTTACCTTTTGATCCATCAAAGGCGGCGAGAAAATCGGCGCCGACGACCGGCGGTGTCAAGAAGCCCCACCGCTACCGCCCTGGAACCGTTGCGCTCAGGTCCGATTCCTCGTGAAATCGGCGGATCTCTTTCTCAATGAGTTTTCGATCTTTTTAATCCGATTTTGTTCCTGATTTGGGGAAATTTCTGTAGGGAGATCCGAAAGTATCAGAAGAGCACTGAGCTTTTGATAAGAAAGCTGCCGTTTCAGAGGCTGGTGAGGGAGATTGCTCAGGATTTCAAGACCGATCTCAGGTTTCAGAGCCACGCTGTTCTTGCTCTTCAAGAGGCTGCGGAGGCTTATCTCGTTGGTCTATTCGAAGATACGAATCTTTGCGCGATCCATGCGAAGAGGGTTACGATCATGCCGAAGGATATCCAGCTTGCTCGTCGGATCCGCGGTGAACGAGCTTGATTTGGTTGATTGATTTTAGGTTTAGCTGCTTTATATGTTGTCGTGTTTTTTTTGACAAAGTTTATGCATGTAAAATATTAATTTATAAGTCCGTTTCAGAATTCTTTGCTAATTTGATGGGAAAATTGATGCATAGGTCTTATCGTTCTTCTGTTGACAAAATTGGCGTTGTGCCTTCTATCTTTCGATATCTGGGTTAATGGTCAATGTTGGACATGCAAAATTTTCTGAAAAATCTGATCTGTTTTTGGTCTAAGCAGGGTTTGAATAGATCTTTAAATTCTACGCCGAGATATTAGAATCTCGGCGTGACATGGCGTTACAAAATGTCTTTTTTTTGTTTCTTTCCGATATTATTAGTTATTGGCTTTAGGGACGAATATTTTTTATTTCGGATAATACTGGCAGGGAAAAGCTTCAGCAATAATGGACATAGTAGAACGAGAGCCTGCGGTTTTTAATGGCTGATTTTCACAAAATTTGGTACCAGGACATCTCTAAGGGCCTGATTCATTGCGTGGAAACGGCCCAAGAAAGTGTTATTTTGCGTCTATGGGCCGTCACTTCGTTAACTTATGCGGTCACTTTTCTTTCGTGTGTTATTTTGCAGAGGAAAACCCTTGCGATTCCTTGTGACTCTCTCTTGGATGTGTTGCTGCAATTTCTTGTCTTCGAAATTCCCGGAATTTGTGGGGATTGCGGGCTCGATTCCTCTCTTTGGGTCCCGCAGCGTTTCTCTCACCCCTCTTCCATGGCGAGGGAAGCAACTGCTGACTGAAAACCCTTGATTCGGTGTGAAAGCGGCTGATCTTGGTTTTTTAGGGTTTCAAAAGGGTTTCTCATTGCCAAGGGTTTTGATCGTATTTGCTGAGGGTGTGTCAAGCTTGGGGCATATCAATGCTGGCGAAGCTCTGTGCGAAATCCTAGCTGATCGGTGAGGGTCGAGCTGATTTTTGAACAATTCCTTGCGCCATGGTAGAATTTCTGAATCCCTAATTTAAATTTAAATGTTTGCCCTTGCTACCATGGGGTTTCTCTTGATGAAATGAGTTTTTGCTATGCTCGTATGTTTTGAATGGGTGCATGGTGATAGGGTTTTGAAATTTTGAGGTTTTGAAACCCTCTGCCGTGATGAAAATTAGATTTTCTGTTATTGGGATTGGGTGATTGATGATAGGGTTTCGAAATTTTGTGATATTGTAACCAATCTCTTCGATGATTAATTGAGTTTATGATGTGATTTGGTGGGTGATGCAAGGGTTTTGAAATTTTGGGCTTTCTCACCCATTTGCTTCGATGAATTCATCTGATGTTTATGATGCTGTGAATATGTGTATGATGCTAGTGATTGATCCCCACTTACAACATATGTGCATTACCTAAATGCTCATAATTCACGCAAAGAAACATGCCCTTAGGTGTGCATTATTCCAACAAGCCCAATGATGAAAAATTAAAAAATGAATTTGGAATGAGAGGATGAGATAAAGTCATATATGTTGGATGTCGTGCTTGAAGGTTCCGTTTAATACCATATTTGTGCAACCGAGGGTTTGATATTTTTTTCAATTAAAAGGGATTAGTTTTGAAATTTTAACATAGACTCGATTTCAATATAAAAGAACAAAATTTTTGCTCAATTTTTTTGGGCACGTCTCCTTGTTTCAGTATGTGTTTTTGTTGTTGTTATATTTGGAGCATTTAATAAATATTTGGGCCATGGCTCCTAGCTATTTGTTGCTGTTATGGAATGGGATGGTCATGGATAATTGTTTCAGAATTTTTGGGGATGGGCTCATTGTTGAATTATGTGTTTTTGGTGGTATTCTTTGGGGCTCTGTCTCAGATTTTTTTTGGCTTGTCTCCTTGTGTCATTTTGGGTTTTTGTTGTTATATTTGGAGCATTTAATAAATATTTGGGCCATGACTCCTAGCTACTTGTTGATGTTATGGAATGGGATGCGCATGGATAATTGTTTCAGAATTTTTGGGGATTGGCTCCTTATTGAATTATGTGTTTTTTGTGGTATTCTTTGGGGGCTTTGTCTCAGTTTTATTTGGCATGTCTCCTTGTGTCATTTTGGGTTTTTGATGATGTTTTGTTTGGCTCATTTAATCAATTTTTGGTGCATGGCACCTAGCTCATTGTTGCTGTTTTGGGGGTGTTTTGGGCATGTCTCCTTGTTGCACAAATGGGGTTAAAAGGCAGGAGCAACGGCAACGCAACCACGTGTGTGACTATGATTACACATTTTATCTGCGGGCCAATGATTTGGAGTTGCACAATTTTATCTGAAAGGTGATGTTCATATGTAGTATGTTATGTATATAATTAACATTAAATATATGTGTTATTAAATTAAGGGTGACATGGATACACAAGGAGACCATTCAGGTTCGTGAGTTATGTACCGCTGCCGCAGCTGCAATAACGTTTGTCGTACTAGCCTTACAAATGCACAATTTTGCTAGGCCTGACCCTATACCCAGAGAGCCCTCAGCTATGCGGGATCTGCATAGAAAATCCCACATGCGAAGAATTCTGTGGGGGTCTGAAAGTAGCTGTTTGCACTACCTACGAATGCGCAGACATGTTTTCATGAATCTTGCAGCATTAATGCGCCAGCGTGATCTTCTCAAGGACACTATTCATGTATCTGTAGAGGAGCAGGTGGCCATGTTCCTACATATGGTAGGGCACAAGTCAAAGAATAGAGTCATGCAAGTGGATTTCATAAGGGGCGGGGGGACAGTTAGCCGTTATTTTAACAAAGTGATGGCGGGACTGTGTGCACTTCGGGATATGTTCGTGAAGCAAGCTCCTAATGAGACGCCTCCAGAGATAGTCAATAATCCAAATTGGTTCTCATATTTTAAGGTATGTGTGATTATATGTATATGTGGCAGTATAATAAGGATCGTTTTTGGGATTGCACATTGGTCTCATTTAATTGTTATAGGACTGCATTGGGCTCATTGATGGGACGCACATAGATGCCACGCTACCAGCAAGGCTCGTACCCCGCTTTAGAAGGCGAAATGGGGTGACGCAAAATGTGCTTGCAGCTGTTACCCCAAACAAAAGATTCACATACGTACTGGCCGGGTGTGAAGGATCCGCAAATGATTTTACGGTCCTGAAAGGTGCATTGTCTTTACCCCCCCACTGGGGCTGCGAGTGTATGAAGGTAATATGGAAAAATTTACATATAAATTATAATTACGTATCTCTGAAAGCGTTTGAACATAAAATTGGTTTATTTGTTTGAATGTAGGTAAATATTACCTTTGCGATGCTGGATATACTACAATGCCATGATTCATATCTCCATACAGGGGAGTTAGATATCATTTGAAGGACCATACTGATCGGGTTCCTCGAAATCGACGAGAGCTATTCAACCTACGCCATTCTACATTAAGATCTAAGATCGAGTCCACATTTGGTATCCTAAAGAACAAGTTAAAAATATTGACATCCAAACCTCACTACCCATTCAAGAGCCAGGTCGCTACCGTACTAACTGTTTTGCATAATTACGTCCAAATTGCAGATCCTCATGACCCCCACCTTACTAAAGAAGGTGATGGGGTTGACGATGATGTAGAGGGTATCGATGAGAGGGATGACGATGTTATTAATCTATCCTAACAGGTGACCGTTCGTGAACAAACCGAACACCGTGATCGTTGGAAAATGCGCAGGGAGCAGATAGCTTGGGATATGTGGGTGGACTACTGTAACATAAATAATAACGGGAACACAGTAGAGCATGTCCTATGAGGGGGTCGTAATATTTGCTTACTAAGTCTAAACAATTTACCATTGTACCTTGCTTATTGCATTACGTTTGGTATGTTCAGTATGACAATATTTTCATGCTTTGGCCGATCCTTTCAATGATTTACAATGCTGTATTTTTTACACCATACGGTATTATTTCAATGATGTTTACTGTAAAATTATGCGTTTTAATTGTCATAATATTGATGTTGTAGGGATGGAAGGATCTAATAAAATCAGGACATGGGGGCGATCCATACCCGGATGGGAGTGATCCAATGCATCAATTATATGAAAATATATATGGGACACAACGTGGAGATGCAGAAAGGAGGGTGGATCCCCTTCTCAACCGTCCAATTCCCTTGCGGATTCCTCCTAAACCCTACCAAATGCATGGATTCCAAGCTGGTGGGCATGGAATGACATATCAACAATATGGAAATTTAATCTTGCCAATGCAAATGCCCATGTCTCCTCCAATGCAAATGCCAATGTCAATGCCATCGCATAATGGCCATCGGTATATGCATATGCTACAAGGAGGAGAACTCCAACTTTCAGAAGCCCCTCGTCTCATGGTGCCTTCGCTATGCCAACGCCACCAAGTGGCAATGAAAGAACTCCCGGCAGTGACTCCTCGAGGAAGTCGAGCCAGCGTAGCGAGGATGCCGAGGGGTCTGTATCAAGTTCCAGTAAAAAGTGTTGAGTATTGGACTCCCCGGATTTGGTTTTGGATGATGAGCAAACATAAATAATTCATGAACTAACAATTTGTGAGCGCAGTTATGGAGATCGTCGCCAAATTCACGAGAACACTCAAAGCGACATCTCAAGACTTCTCAAAGCTCGTATTCAATGCCTAAAGCTTCGTTGAAGCTTTTGGACCATTTTGGAAGTCATGAAGATTTGATCGAAGCTCTCGAAGACCGTTCTTTAAGGTTTTATTTATAGTCTTTTAGTTTCGATCTATAGAATGTTAAGCCTTGAGTATATCTTACATTTCTATCTTCATAACGCTCATATCTTAGCTCTAGAATCTTAGTTGAAGTCCATTCTAACTTCCTCGAAGCATCGCGCTTCGATTCGGACTTTATTGTGCATGTTAGTTGGTTCAAGAAGAAGAACTGACCGACTAGATGGTGATCTAGTCGGTCGGCAAAGCTTCTTGGACCGACTAGTTTCAGTTTGTATTTTCTTACTCAGTACTGTTTACAGTTAGTCGGTCTACGTTGACTCACCGACCGACTAGTTTGTGAACTAGTCGGTCAGTGATGCTTCTTTGACCGACTAGTTGAGCTTTACTGTACATGCCATATTTTCTCCTAAGCTAATGTTTATCGTTAGTCGGTCTAAGAACGTTTGGTGACCGACTAGTTGATGATCTAGTCAGTCAACATTTGTTCTTGGACCGACTAAATCAATTTGTATTCAGATTAATAGTTTTTGACTCTTAGTCGGTCTAAGTTCACTGAACGACCGACTAGTTGTAAAACTAGTCGGTCAGACAGTCTTCTTGGACCGACTAGATTTCTAGGTCTGAAATTAAATCTCTTCACTGTTCATCACTTAGTCGGTCCATGTTGTTTGACTGACCGAATAGTTGATGAACTAGTCGGTCAGGGTTTGTTCTTTGACCGACTAACTGCTTCAGATTTCTTTCCGTTGGGATTTGACCTAACTCGTTTTTATGGGACCCTATAAATACGAAGCTTGGTCATTTCTCTCAAGAAAAGAGCTGCTATTAAGAGATTCATTGAGATTGAAAGAGTTAGAGATTCTCACTCATTTCCAAAGCTCTCTTCCTCACAAGAAATCCATTCTCTCACATTCTAGATCTAGAATCCATCTTGAGAGAAGTTTGTTCTTGGTGAGCCCTTCAAGCTCTAGCTTGATTCAAGTCTCCAAATCATTCCTAGGCACCCATTGCTGCTCATTTCAGTGGTGCTAGGTCTTGGTGACTTCCTCTTCCACAAATCACTCCTTGCACCTATTTGGTAAGAAAACTCAAGGTATAGGATTTTGTGGTAAGATTGTTTATTTCATTATAAACTCATTTATATTGCTTATTGATTCTCTCGGTTGTGAGAGAAGGTTGTGATCCCGGGTTATGGGATTCACTATTGCCATTGCATGTATGATTTGATCCTGTGAAGGTTTTTCACAAGATATTCATAGTGGAAATCTTAGGTTAGGGTTTCTAACCTAAGTATCCGGAGGGGATCCGGGTGGTTGGGACGTAGGATCACCGTGAACAAGTCGGGGAGACTTGGGTGGATCCGAACCCAGTAATATCTATTGTTAGCATTGTTAATTTTGTTGTTGTCATCAATTTAAGCTTCCGCAAATTGATTTGGTAGTTGTTTGCACGATAATTAGGAATTATACTCCTCGTTATTTTTAAAGTACTATTCACCCCCCTCTAGTACTTGTGCAGTAGCTTGTAGGGCATTACAAAAAGCTGAAGCAACCTTCCTCTTTTTCACAACACAACAAACTATGGAAGCCCGAGCACGATGCCACCCTTATTCCATTGCTAGTTGAACTTGCACGGCAGGGCCTTAAGGTCGATAAGACATTTAAAGGGGCCGCCTTCAATGCCGCTGCAGCCGAAATCAATAACACTCATGGGACGTCGTTCACAAGTGGTAACGTGAAAAATCACATGAAAGAATTGAAGACATGTCTCAAGGATGTTTACGAGTGCATGGAAATGAGCGGGGCGGGCTGGGATGCGGAGAAGAAGGTAATTGAGCTGGATCCGGAAACTTATGACACGTGGGCGGTGGTAATTACGTCTATCTTATACATAGGCTAGGTAATTACGTCTATTATATATGAATGGTATGTTCATATATGCTCTGCTAATCGTTCAGGCAAACCCTCGGAAGCGCGCTTATGTGAACCAACCAATACCATGGTTTGATGATCTATTTGTCATCATTGGGGATGACGCTGCACAGGGATATGTCATGTTCCTTGTACGATAGCTTTGGAGGTCCATTTTCTGGAGGGGGAGGTGAGCCCGAAACGCCTGATCCGACACATATTCCTACTTCACCCCACCATGTCCTTGAGGACATACCCACACAAGCGTCGACAGGAGAGTGTCCATAGGGAGGGACAAGAAATGCTACCCCACCATCGCTGGGGAAGAAGAAACAGCGGCGACGTGCCGTGAGGGAAGATCCGGATGTAATGCGGGATATAGCAAGCAATGTGAAAGAGGTCGCTGATGCTATACGGGTGCACACTCCCAGCCCCACTAGACTGAAACTCTTGCACTGCATGTGTACGAGTTTACAGAGTATCCTCCCCCTCTTGTTGAAGTTGTTTAAAGACCTAAGCATGAATGAGCTGGCGGGGCGACAATTTTTGGCCGTGCCACAAACGAGTCGGAAGCTTATCCTTGAAGATTTAGTTGCTGAGATGGAAAGGGACTTGCAGGACGCATGTTATGAAAAAGGAGATGTCGACGGAAAGATATGAGGATGGGTGGGCCCTATGGCATTTAGGTTGTGTGGGGATGAGTGGTGGTTGGGGTTGGGGATGTGTTGTATGGGTTAGTGTGAAACATATTGGCATGTCTCATTGGTGCAGTTTTTGGGGCATGTCTCCTTGATGATTTTTGTGTGTTAATGTGATACATATAGGCAAGGCTACTGGTGAAGGGTTTGGGGCATGGCTCCTTTATGCTGGGTGTCATAATATGAAACATATGTGCATTGCTCTTTGGTTCAATTTTTGGGTGCATGTCTCACTGTTGATTATTTGGTTTATTTGATACATAAGGGCATGGCCTATTGGTGCAGGTTTTGGGGCATTACTCCTTGTTTCTGTGTGTGATGTTCTGAAACATAATTGCATGGCTGCTTGGTTCAGATTTTGGGATATTTTCTCTATGTTGATTTTTGTGGTTATGTGATACATATGGGCATGGCCTCTTGGTGCAGGTTTTGGGGCATGTCTCCGTGTTGCTGGGTGTGATAATATGAAACATATGGACATGGCTCCTATTTTCAGTTTTGGTTTATGGCTCCTTGTAGCTGGTTCCCTATAGCCCAATGATGAAGATAATTACATGATCCCTTTGTCCATTGGATATGCAAAAATAGGTGGATATAGGCTTGATGGTTCCACTACCTATGCGGGGGTGATATGTGATGGAGCAACTGCTTATGTCCACCATGATTTATTGATAAATTAACTTTCTTCCTGAGGGCTTATGTATCCTATGTATCACAAAACCACAGCTACACCAATGTGCAATGCCCCAAAAAAACCGAAACACGGAGAAATGCACATATGTTTCAGCCCTATGATGAAGAACATATATTGATCACTTTGTCCCTCGGTTATGAAGAAAAAGTGGTATGGGACGAGAAGGTTCATTCATAATGAGCAACCGCCTAATACATACTGAATTCTTAAAAACATGTTAACCAGAGGGCTTAGAAACATGAGGGCTTAGAAACATATGTGCATTTCTCCCAGTTTCAGTTTTTTTGGGGGCTTTGCTTATTGTTGCTGCTGGGGTGTTGTGATACATATGTGGATTTCTCCCAGTTAGTTTTTTGGGGCATTGCACATTGGTGCTGCCGGGGTGTTGTGATACATATGTGGATTTCTCCCAGTTTCAGTTTTTTGGCTAATTTCTCATTCTTGCTGCTGGGGTGTTGTGATACATATGTGTATTTGTCCTTGTTTCAGTATTTTTGGGGCATTGCACATTGGTGCTGCTGGGGTGTTGTGATACATATGTGGATTTCTTCCAGTTTCAGTTTTTTTGGGCCATTTCTCATTCTTGCTGCTGGGGTGTTGTGATATAAATATGTGTATTTGTCCTTGTTTCAGTATTTTTGGGGCATTGCACATTGGTGCTGCTGTGGTTTTGTGATACATATGTGCATTTCTTCCAGTTTCAATTTTTTGGGGGCTTTGCTCATTGTTGCTGCTGGGGTGTTGTGATACATATGTGGATTTCTCCCAGTTTCAGTTTTTTTGGGGCATTGCACATTGGTGCTGCTGGAGTGTTGTGATAATATGTGGATTTCTCACAGTTTCAGTTTTTAGGCCATTTCTCATTCTTGCTGCTGTGGTTTTGTGATACATATGTGTATTTGTCCTTGTTTCAGTTTTTTGGGGCATTGCACATTGGTGCTGCTGTGGTTTTGTGATACATATGTGGATTTCTCCTAATTTCAGTTTTTGGGGCATTGCACATTGGTCCTTCTGTGGTTTTGTGATACATATGTGGATTTCTCCCAGTTTCTGTTTTTTGGGGGCTTTGCTCATTCTTGCTGCTGGGGTGTTATGATACATATGTGTATTTGTCCTTGTTTCAGTATTTTTGGGGCATTGCACTTTGGTGCTGCTGTGGTTTTGTGATACATATGTGTATTTCTCCCAGTTTCAGTTTTTTGGGGCATTGCACATTGGTGCTGCTGTAGTTTTGTGATACATATGAGCATTTCTCCCAGTTTCAGTTTTTTGGGGGCTTTGCTCATTGTTGTTGCTGTGGTGTTGTGATACATACGTGGATTTCTCCCAGTTTCAGTTTTTTTGGGGCATTGCACATTGGTGCTGCTGGGGTGTTGTGATACATATGTGGATTTCTTCCAGTTTCAGTTTTTATGGGCCATTTCTTATTCTTGCTGCTGGGGTGTTGTGATACATATGTGTATTTGTCCTTGTTTCAGTTTTTTTGGGGCATTGCACATTGGTGCTGCTGTGGTTTTGTGATACATATGTGGATTTCTCCTAGTTTCAGTTTTTTTGGGGCATTGCACATTGGTCCTGCTGTGGTTTTGTGATACATATGTGGATTTCTCCCAGTTTCAGTTTTTTGGGGGCTTTGCTCATTCTTGCTACTGGGGTGTTGTGATACATGTGTATTTGTCCTTGTTTCAGTATTTTTAGGGCATTGCATATTGGTGCTGCTGTGGTTTTGTGATACATATGTGCATTTCTCCCAGTTTCAGTTTTTTGGGGCATTGCACATTGGTCCTGCTGTGGTTTTGTGATACATATGTGCATTTCTCCCAGTTTCAGTTTTTGGGGGCTTTGCTCATTGTTGCTACTGGGGTTTTGTGATACATATGTGTATTTGTCCTTGTTTCAGTATTTTTGGGGCATTGCACATGGGTGCTACTGTGGTTTTGTGATACATATGTGCATTTCTCCCAGTTTCAGTTTTTTGGGGGCATTGCACATTGTTGCTGCTGTAGTTTTATGATACATATGTGGATTTCTCCTAGTTTCAGATTTTGGGGGCTTTGCTCATTGTTGCTGTGATTCATATGTGGATTTCTCCTTGTTTCAGTTTTGATACATATGAGCATATCTCCTAGTTTCAGTTTTTGTGGGGGCTTTGCTCATTGTTGCTGCTGTGGTTTTTGTGATACATATGTGCATTTCTCCTAGTTGTGTGATACATATGTGCATTTCTCCTAGCCCAATGATGAAGATAATTAGCTGATCCCGTTGTCTCGCGGTTATGAAAAAATAGGTGGTTGTAGGCTTGATGGTTCCATTACCAATGAGGGGGAGAGATGTGATGGAGCAACTTCTTATGTCCACCATGTGTTATTGCTAATTTAACTTTCTTCCTAAGGGCTTATGTATCACAAAAACCCCAGCAGCAACATTGAGACATTCCCCAAATAATGAACCAATGAGCAATGCACATATGTTGTAGCCCGATGATGATGAACACATATATACTGATCAATTTGTCCCTCGGTTATAAAGAAAAAATTGGTATTTTGTGAGAAGGTTCATTCATATTGAGCAACCGCCTAATACATAACTTATGGCTAAAAACCATGTTTACCTGAGTGCTTTAATTTAGTAATATTTTAATTATCTCTTCTTTATTCTTGCTTTATCTTTGGTTCGTTTGGGTTTTTACGTTGTCTATGTTACAGTATTTCCTTTTATCTTTTACTTCTGAATTAAGCCAGCTGATGTCATCTTCTGCGGGGGTTGTAACTGTCTGTAGGTATGCTGCTTCCCCCATTTTTCATCTCATTGTTATATATCTTAAAATCATTATTCATTCCAATATTTTTTGTTTCATGCAAGGTTCAAATGAGCACCGGTTCCAGCTCTTCTATTCAATCCAAACCCAGATTTGCTGCAGGCGGTGAGTTGGCGTCTGATGATGATGACTGCAAGTTTTGCTACTGTGGGCTCAGGGTTGCCAGGCGGACATCATGGACCCGAAAAAATCCTGGCAGGCGCTTTTGGAGCTGTCCATCCCGCGTGAATAGACGCAAATTCTATGAATGGAAGGATCCACCACACTCAGACTGGTCCACCTATGTGATACTTCAGTTGCTGGATGAGATTGAAAGAGGCCCCACCAATGCTACCTCTTCCACTATGTTCTCTGATCAGCGGCTTTTAGAGATAGAGGGTCGATTGGCCACGCTCGTGGGGCGATTTGAGCGGACCACGGTGAGAATGGACATCGTGAAGTTGGTTTTGTTTACGCTCCTAGGTTTGATGTTAGTTGTGTTATTGTTGATTATACACAAGAGTGGTTGATGGTAGGTTGGGTACGATGTAACACTTTATAACTGGTTGTTTGTTACGCATAATGAGACTGTATTATGGATACTATAAGTATTGTGTATAAGCTGGATTAATGTTTCTGTTAAATAGGAATGTGATTTCGGTTGCATGCGTTCTCTGCAAATCATTTGTTCTTTTTACAATTTATGAATGTTGGAAATGTAATGGACTACGTTGTTCGGGTGTTGCTTTGCCGGGATTGCCTTCGTTTATATTTAATAGCCCAATAATGAATTTAATTAATTCTTTTTTATTATTAAATTCGGTATTTTTATATTTATTTTTGATAAGTGGGATTTACTTATGCGTATTTAATAGATATTTCCTTAATAGTTAATAGTTAGTTAATTAATAGTTATTAGTTTAGTTAATTAAATGATTTTTCTACTTCATATGTCCATAGGTTATTCTCACCTCATAACATCATAACCAAATCCCAACAATCCTCATCCAACAATTCCAAACACACTTTAACCCAAAGAAACACAAAACTTTAGTGTAGGACCCACAAACAAATACCAAACCAACTTTCCAACACACTTTCCTCCAAAAGAAACACAAAACTCTATTTCTCTCTCCTCAAGAATCCAACATGGATTTACTATTCACAATAGTAAATCCCAATCCACTTTCACCAAAAGAAACAAGCCCTAACACTCTTTTAAAAAAAGCTCATTTAAAATGTAATATTTTCAGGACATTTCATTCTTGGAATCTGTGCAATTACAAACTTTTCCCTTCAAATTTTATTTTATCATATTTACTTATCAAGATTTTCTTTTATCATATTAACTTTTCGGTACATATTGAAAAAAATATTATTTTTAAAAATGAGTTAATTTAAAAACTTTTTTTAAATAATTTTTTTATAAACTAACGTAAATTTATTGTTATTTTATAACTATTGTTATAAACGGGCTTTTGGAGGCCCAACTAGTTTTTGGGTATCCACCAATTATGTAACCATATTACTATAAATACATGGCTACATGTTTCGTAGTCATCGAGTTTACAACACGTTATCAGCATGCTCGAGGCTGAGCCGAACCTCTGCCGACGGACGAACGCGACTCGAACGGGCTTCCTTCACCGAACGTCGCTAGATCCGGTGGGTAGGATCTAGAGCTAATTCTTTTCCTTAGATCTAAATTTATATGCGCATATGTTTAGATCTAAATACTTGGATCGATGTCTTGATTAGTACAGATTTGATTTCTTTCAAAAGATCTGCATGCTAAATCAACCTTTTAATGTAAAATCGTCGTTTTTATTGCTAAAAATCAACTTTTTACGATAAAAAATGCCGTTTTGAAGATTAAAACATACATTTTTCCTATAAAAATCAGATTTTTATCATCTTCTTCCCCAAAAATCTCAAAACCCTAGGGAGAATTCTTCATCGCCACGCGGCCGGAAGCCGCGCACGCGATCCCCTCCAACCTCGCGCCATTGGCACCACCGCTCGCAGCGGCGTGCGGCAACCGCCGTCGCTTGCAGCGGCGGACGGACCCGCCGCCTGAAGAGCGGTGGGCACTGTTGAGTATTGGTGTTTCATACCAATCTTATTTTGATGATGATCACAACATTATGTTGTTGCTAATGAATCTCTTGTCTTAGTCTCTCAGTTTATTTCAAGGATATCTTTCTTGGAGACTAATCACTTGGTGTAAGGATGGACATCATGTGAAGAAGGGCCAAAGTTTGGACTCAAGGAGTGCCAAAGCTGGGAGATGATGGAGAGCAATCAAGACATCAAGATTGAAGACTTAGACTCTTTTGAAAGCATTGTAATCCATGTAATTTACTTTATTGCTTTCTCTCTCTTTTGAGTCTAGGGTTGATGTAATGCCTTACTAGATGGTTTACTCATTCATGCACATGCATTTAACCATCTTAGTGAACCTTAGGATTATCATAGAATCCAACCCAATAGGTTCACTCTTTTTGTCAGTCGCATGTTGAGGGAAACACAGTCGACTGGGTGATTTCCAGTCGCCTGTAGATCCTTCTACAGTCGCCTGATATGCACTGCTCAAGTCAACATTTCTATTGACTCAAACTTGAGCTTTACACACAGTCGCCTATCAATCAGTTCCCAGTCGCCTGTATATTTACAGTCGCCTGAGATTTGGCCAACAGTCGCCTGTCTAGCGTAAGTGCAATCTCTGCATCTCTCTGTCTTCTCTCCATACTTTACAGTAGTCGACTGATGAAAAATATATAGTCGCCTGACTATTCGACAGTCGACTGTAGTATTAACACCAGTCGCCTGTGCGAAGAATTAGAGAAAGAGTGCAGCTCTCTATTTCGATCCATCCCATGCAGCAGTCGTCTACTGAAGGATTTACAGGCGCCTGTCCTGTTTGTCAGTCGACTGTATTGACTTCGTCAGTCGACTGTCTTGGCTCAGATTATAGCCGTTGGATATTTTCTAGCCGTTGATCAGTCGACTGTCTTATGATCATCAGTCGACTGTTCCTGTCATTTTCACCCAGTTTCTAGCCGTTGCAGATTTGATTATTTGGCTGTTTCTTTGGGGTTTTGGGTTTGATATAGGATTCCTATATATATGAGTGTGCTGCCTTTCTTGAGAACTCTTGACAACATTTGATAAACTCTTGATTCTATAGAAAATCTCAAGAGATCAATAAGCAACTCTCAAGCTCCCTCATTTCCCTCTATTGAGCATTCATCTTTCTTCATGCATTGAAGTCCAGCTCAAGGGAAATCATCCAAGTGCTCTCAAGCATATTTCAACACTTGGAGATCCTCTTCCATGCCTTGCATTCATTCATGAGTAAGCATCTCAAGGCATAGGTAAGAGTATTTACTTTACAGGGTGTAAATTGTTTTCCTATTTCTCTTTGTGGGATTAGGAATTTCTCTCTTTGTGGGAGGTTGTCTCTTTGTGGGACTTAGGATACTCTCTTTGTGGGAGTAACTCTCTTTGTGGGAGTTTAGTGTCCTAGTGTAGGGCTAACCCTAATTCTCTGAGTGGGAGTTAGTGATTCTCTATGTGGGAATCTAGATCATTGTGTAGGATTGGTTGTGGTCCTTGTGTAGGGCATAAATCCTCTTTATGAGGTATCTCTTTGTGGGATTTGTATTCACTTCTCTGTGTGAGATTATAGTGAATTTTGGTGTGGCTGGATGTACCCAAGTTTGGGGAACCAGGGTAAAACTTTGTGTTTGCGTTTGGATTGATTATGACTTTTAATTCCTCTTGCATTTATTATTCCGCATTTGCAAGTTAAAATTTATTTGGACAATTTTATTGCCATTACACTATTCCCCCCCTCTAGTGTGTGTTATTAGTATTGCAAGGGTTAGACGATCCCTACAATTGGTATCAGAGCGAGGTTAAAGCATACTGCAACGATGGCATTCAACGCCTCATCCGCGTCTCATGAAGAAGGTCACTCAACCGTTCGACCCCCGCTCTTCAACGGAACCAACTATCCGAGTTGGAAGATCAGAATGATGATCTATATAGAGGGTCAAGACCTATGGGACATCACGGAGGTGCCATTTGAGAAGCCCACTACTCCTGCGGCTTCAAGGACAAAGGCAGAGAAGGACTCAATCAAGTTCAATGCGAGAGCCATGAATGCATTACATTGTGCTCTCTCTGCTAGTGAGTTCAACCGCATCTCCATGTGCAAAACGGCGAATGATATTTGGCACACCTTGGAGATTTGTCATGAAGGGACAACGAAGGTAAAGAAATCTAAACAAACCGTGTTTAGATCTAAATATGAAATGTTTAAGATGCAAGAAGGCGAAAGCATTTCAGAGATGTTTACAAGGTTCACCGATATCGTGAACGCTTTGGAGGGTCTCGGGAAGACAATTTCCCAAGAGGATCGTGTAGAGAAGATCCTAGACTCTCTCACACCTCGTTGGGAGTCAAAGGCCAACGGAATTTTGGAGTCTTATGACACATCCAAATATACCGTTGAGGAATGCATTGGGAATCTCATGGCGTATGAAGTAAAGCTTCAACACAAGAAGGAGATTCATCCAACAAAGCCCGAGAAGCTAGAAAAGCAAAAGGAAGTTGCATTTTATGCCAAGGAGGAGCCAATCAAGTGGAGAAGGAAATTCCATCGAGAAGCTCCTAGCGAAGAAGATGAGCAAGAAGATGCAAGTGGAGAAGAAATTAAGGAACTTGCCGAGAAATTCAAAGCTTTCCTCAAATGCAAGCAAGGTAAGTCTTTGTCAAAGTTTGCCTCCAATTCTAACAAGGTTCCTACTTGTTACACTTGCAGTGGAAAAGGTCACTTGTCCACCGAATGTCCTTCCAAACCCATTAAAGAAACTTACAAGGGTAAAGGGAAGAAGCATTGGAAAGGAAGGTCCAAGTCCAAAAATCACAAAAAGGGACTTGTCGGGACCTTTGATGATTCGAGTGAGGACACTTCTTGTACCGAAGACGAGGATACAAAGGAGGATGCTCACGCATGCTTTGTAGCCATGGATGTTCCTACTCCAATTCCCTCCGGATTAAACGAAGAAGAGTTGGATGATTGGCTTGACGCATACAACTCCTATGAGGATTCGCGCCTCGCGGCTAAGGAGGAGAAGTCGTCATCAAGCTCTTGCAAGGATGATGATGATGATGATGATGATGATGTTGAGATCGAGGAAGAAAAGATCTCATATGAGGAGCTCAAGTTCAAATTTGACTTGGCCTCCGAAAAGGCTAGTAAGTGCATCAACTTTACAATAAATTAAAAGCAAAATATAAGAGTGCTAAGAGTAGAATGCATAAACTAGTTATTGCAAGTGTAGTTCATGATGAAAGGCATGTTTATGACACTTGTGAGAGAGACACACTTCTCTCTCAAGTTAAGGAATTGAGCATTTCTAATGAAAATCTCATTGCTCAAAATCTTAGCTTAGATGCTCACATTCAACAACTTACGTTGAAATGTGAAGAGGAATCCCGGAAGCTCATAAGCTTTGTGTATTCTATGGATTCACTCCACGATTTGTTGGAAAAACAACATCCGGCAAATCATAGAGGAGGTTTGAGTTATGTTCAAAATGTGGTTCCCAAACCCACCTTTAATTCTTCCTTTGGTGCAAATTCAAGAAATATTGCTATAGCACCTAAGAAGAATCACCATGCTCTCTTGTACAACAATAACACTCACAAGAAGCATGTAGATCACAAGGTGATGATGAAGAATGAAGAATCTTCATTTTTTTGCTAAGAAGCAAAATTCTCATTCTTTGCATGCTAAGAAACTTGTTTCTACACCTAAGCATGCCACATCCTTCCCTCTTGCTAAGGCAAAACCTTTGCCTAGGAAATCCTTGAGATTATGGATTCCCACTAAGGCTAGTGTGCAAGAGAGAGATAGTTACATCAACTCTCTAGTTAGGGATGTGATCACCTCGTGTGATTATGTTAGGAAATCAAACTCCTCTTGGGTTTGGTTACCTAATGTTTAGGTTCTTCACACATTTGCATATTGCATGGGTATTATGCTTCTATGTTTATTTTTTGCATACCCATTGATTGTGTGTGTTTCATGATTTTGAAAATATTTTTCAAATTTATTTCTTTTCATGAAAATTGGGACCTTGGGGTTTATTGACATACATGCATGATCCATGTGTATGTCAATGGGGGAGTTAATATATTATATGTTTAAATTATTTTAAGACATATTTTAACTCTCATTTCGGAGGTTATTTGAGACTATTATTTATATTTGGTTATTTTGGGTCTCAAACCAAACCTCTTGTTTATTACCAACTTGTTTCATATCTTATTTTTTGGCAATATCTGTGTGTATCTTTGAAGTTTGATTTTTCATATCTATTGCTTTGATACACTTATGGCCCATGGCTCCAATAATTAATTGGTATTAGATCATAGATGTCAAAAGTTGACCATTTCTTTGATCTAGGGGGAGCATGTGATAGTGAATTGATACCCACTAAATTTTATATTTGGTATCATACATATCTTTCTTTTCTTGCATATTGTCACATCTTGGTTAAGATGATAAAGGGGGATGTTTTTGATGTCCACCTTTTTGACGATGTCAAGGGGGAGAGATATATGCATTATGTGATCATATCTATAAGGGGAGAGATATATACATATGCATATGGGGAGAGATATCTCTATAGGGAGAGATATATGGGTTTAGATAAACCATTCATGTTTGCATGATTTTATTCTTTGCAATTGGTTTATGTAACCCATGCCTATTATATGTCACCATGTTGTTATTGGTTTATGAGTATCTACCTTTGTGTAGCTCATTATTTAATTGGTGCAAATAAGTAGGGGGAGATAATTAACTTTGTTCTTTAATTCTTTATGATTTACATAATGTGTGTCATCATCAAAAGGGGGAGATTGTTGAGTATTGGTGTTTCATACCAATCTTATTTTGATGATGATCACAACATTATGTTGTTGCTAATGAATCTCTTGTCTTAGTCTCTCAGTTTATTTCAAGGATATCTTTCTTGGAGACTAATCACTTGGTGTAAGGATGGACATCATGTGAAGAAGGGCCAAAGTTTGGACTCAAGGAGTGCCAAAGCTTGGAGATGATGGAGAGCAATCAAGGCATCAAGATTGAAGACTTAGACTCTTTTGAAAGCATTGTAATCCATGTAATTTACTTTATTGCTTTCTCTCTCTTTTGAGTCTAGGGTTGATGTAATGCCTTACTAGATGGTTTACTCATTCATGCACATGCATTTAACCATCTTAGTGAACCTTAGGATTATCATAGAATCCAACCCAATAGGTTCACTCTTTTTGTCAGTCGCATGTTGAGGGAAACACAGTCGACTGGGTGATTTCCAGTCGCCTGTAGATCCTTCTACAGTCGCCTGATATGCACTGCTCAAGTCAACATTTCTATTGACTCAAACTTGAGCTTTACACACAGTCGCCTGTCAATCAGTTCCCAGTCGCCTGTATATTTACAGTCGCCTGAGATTTGGCCAACAGTCGCCTGTCTAGCGTAAGTGCAATCTCTGCATCTCTCTGTCTTCTCTCCATACTTTACAGTAGTCGACTGATGAAAAATATACAGTCGCCTGACTATTCGACAGTCGACTGTAGTATTAACACCAGTCGCCTGTGCGAAGAATTGGAGAAAGAGTGCAGCTCTCTATTTCGATCCATCCCCTACAGCAGTCGTCTACTGAAGGATTTACAGGCGCCTGTCCTGTTTGTCAGTCGACTGTATTGACTTCGTCAGTCGACTGTCCTGGCTCAGATTGTAGCCGTTGGATATTTTCTAGCCGTTGAGCAGTCGACTGTCTTATGATCATCAGTCGACTGTTCCTGTCGTTTTCACCCAGTTTCTAGCCGTTGCAGATTTGATTATTTGGCTGTTTCTTTGGGGTTTTGGGCTTGATATAGGATTCCTATATATATGAGTGTGCTGCCTTTCTTGAGAACTCTTGACAACATTTGATAAACTCTTGATTCTATAGAAAATCTCAAGAGATCAATAAGCCACTCTCAAGCTCCCTCATTTCCCTCTATTGAGCATTCATCTTTCTTCATGCATTGAAGTCCAGCTCAAGGGAAATCATCCAAGTGCTCTCAAGCATATTCCAACACTTGGAGATCCTCTTCCATGCCTTGCATTCATTCATGAGTAAGCATCTCAAGGCATAGGTAAGAGTATTTACTTTACATGGTGTAAATTGTTTTCCTATTTCTCTTTGTGGGATTAGGACTTTCTCTCTTTGTGGGAGTTTCTCTCTTTGTGGGAGTTTCTCTCTTTGTGGGAGGTTGTCTCTTTGTGGGACTTAGGATACTCTCTTTGTGGGAGTAACTCTCTTTGTGGGAGTTTAGTGTCCTAGTGTAGGGCTAACCCTAATTCTCTGAGTGGGAGTTAGTGATTCTCTGTGTGGGAATCTTGATCCTTGTGTAGGATTGGTTGTGGTCCTTGTGTAGGGCATAAATCCTCTTTGTGAGGTATCTCTTTGTGGGATTTGTATTCACTTCTATGTGTGGGATTATAGTGAATTTTGGTGTGGCTGGATGTATCCAAGTTTGGGGAACCAGGGTAAAACTTTGTGTTTGCGTTTGGATTGATTGTGCCTTTTAATTCCTCTTGCATTTATTATTCCGCATTTGCAAGTTAAATTTTATTTGGACAATTTTATTGCCATTACACTATTCCCCCCCT
Source organism: Scilla litardierei (assembly GCA_030789695.1). Lineage (NCBI taxonomy): Eukaryota > Viridiplantae > Streptophyta > Magnoliopsida > Asparagales > Asparagaceae > Scilla > Scilla litardierei. The sequence continues at coordinate 96,297,862 of CM061138.1, read as the reverse complement.
CTAGTGTGTGTTGTTAGTATTGCAAGGGTTAGACGATCCCTACAGGCACAACCCGTCGCCTGCAGCGGCGGTTCTCGCCGTCACCTGCAGACGGCGGGCGGACCCGCCGCCTGCAGCGGCGGGCATCCCTGCCGCCGCCAGCAGCGGCGGACGGGACTCGCCGCCTGCAGCGGCGCCTCCCCCCGTGCGCGCTTGTATCCAGAAACCCTAGCCGCCAGAAGCAGCAATTCACGCAACGAAAAACCCTAACTTGGGTTTGCCCACAAAAAAATTCCTTTTTCAGAATTATTTTTCAGATTTAATTACGATTTTTTTGTTAAAAATCTGGATAAATTACACGTTTTTAATTCATCGCATTTTGGTTGGATTATCTGATTATCAAACGTTTAATAATTAGGAAGATCCTGCGACCGCTTTGCCGTTAGTCAACTAACCTAACGGTGTATGACGTTGCCCAGTAGTCCAATAATTATTGAATGAAAATATTTTCATTTCCACTATAAAATGCCTGTGATGATTAATTGCCTGTAATGATTAAAACTGCCTGTGATGATTATATGTCTGCAATGTAATAAAATGCCTGCTGCATTTTTCTGTCTGCGACGTATGTGTATATTTGCTGTGGTTTTCGATCGGCTAGCTATCATCATTATTTCCCTCGCATTCTTTTCTTTTTTTGAGAGAAAAATATAGTGAGGATATTATTGTAAAACTTTCAAGACCGACGGACGTCTCACGAAGATGAAGATCCATTCCAGAAGAATACGGGCCCCACGTGGGTTCCCGAGTTGTATTTTCATTTTTTATGGGACTGTATGGACTTTATTTAAAATGGTGATTAGCCGATCCACGTAGCAAATATCTGGGTTTGAAATGCTTAATTATCTATTTTTCTTTAAAAATATGTAATTATTGCTTAATTTTAAACATGTTAGAGAGATAATGGCTAAAATTGCAAGCATCGACTTTGACGTATTGGATGCTACATGCAAAAATTATTTGAGCTGGCAGTTGGATATAAAATTCCATCTGCGCGCACAAGGACTGAGCCATGCCATCGCTGCATGTGATAAGGTTTCTGATATAGATAAAGTGAAAGCAATTATCTATATCAGACGCCATATCGATCGGACTTTGAAGGCCGTGTACCTCACGGTGGAAGACTCTTATGAGTTATGGACAGCACTCGAGGATATGTATAAACATCAAAGAGATGTTATACTTCCCCGAGCGCGATATGAATGGGAGAACCTCCGTCTCCAAGACTTTAAGTCTATCACCGAGTACAACTCGGCACTTTTTAGTATCACCTCACGCCTGAAGTTCCAAGACTTTAAGTCTATCGCCGAGTACAACTCAGCACTTTTTAGTATCACCTCACGCCTGAAGTTGTGTGGTGAGAAAGTGACAGAGGAGCGCATGTTATAGAAGACGTATACATCCTTCCACGAGAAGGATGTTATACTAATGCAGCAGTATCGTGAACGAAAGTTCACGAAATACTCAGAGCTTCTCTCATGCCTTCTGATGGCAGAGCAGAATAGAGACCTACTTCTGGCCACCTATAACTCACGCCCTATCGGCACTGCTCCTGCGCCTGAAGTGCATCACAGCTCCTCCCATAAGAAGATGAGCAACTTCAAAGGCAAACCCTAGAAGGGTAAGGCAATTAAGAAGCAGGCTAGAGGACCCCCTCCAAGAACCAAAAATGAGGGAAAGAAGAAAAATGTTTGGAAGAGAAAAGACGACGGCCAGACCTCTGCCCCCAGAAAAGACTGGGAAGATAAGTGCCACAGGTGTGGCATGACTGGACACTGGTCCATGAATTGTCGGACTCCATGCCACCTACAGGACTTGTACAAAGCTAGCCAGAAGCAAGCTAAGACAAACCTGGTTGACCATGAAGACCTGGCACCAATCAGGTTCATCGCTGAGGACTTCTCAAACGATGACCTGCTCGACTGAAGCATTATCTACTTTCTATGCATTATAATTTGAAAAACAATTTACTATCTGTTTGTTTGATTTCTAGCATGTTGGATGAATTTTCAGACCTTGAATAATTATTAGTAGTAAATCTTTTGTTGTGCCTTATACTGCTATGTTTTTATCTTAAAATTAGATGGACAATAAATGCCTAGTGGACAGTGCCTCTACGCACACGATCCTCCAAGACATCTGCTTTTTCCAAAACATAGATAAATACGATGGAACCATGAATACAATCGCCGGTCCATCAGGAATTATTGAAGGATCAGGGAAAGCACATTTTATGCTCCCCAACAAAACACACCTACTAATAAAAGATGCGCTTTTCTCCCCTAGCTCTCATAGGAATCTGTTAAGTTTTAAAGATATCCGCTTAAACAGATACCACCCAGAGACGGTGAACAAACAAAACCGAGAATTCTTGTATGTAACGACTCATAAAAACGGTACTAAAATCACCGTCGAGCGTTTTGAGGGACTCCCGTCGGGTCTCTACCATACAAGAATAAAAGCGATGGAAGCAAACACACTTGAGCACCAGAAGTGCGATAATCAACCGGAATTCCAGCTCTGGCATAACAAACTCAGACACCCTGGAAGGAATATGATGCGTCGCATCATATCCCAATCCCATGGAATTAACTCGAAAAGCGTGAAGCTACTTCGAAAGGGTGCATCTCCTTGTCGCCCTTGTCACAAAGGGAAATTGATTACGAGACCATCCCCCTGAAGGTGGACTCAGAGTCTCCGAGCTTCCTAGAGAGAATACATGGAGACATTTACGGGCCTATTCACCCCGCAAGTAGACCATTTCGGTACTACATGGTACTGATTGACGCATCTTCCAAATGGTCGTATGTGTGCCTCCTGTCCACCCGCAACGTAGCATTTGCAAAGCTACTGGGACAAATCATTAAGTTACGGGCACATTTCCCAGACAACCAGATCGGAAATTGCGTCTGGACAACACTGGGGAATTCACATCAGAAGTCTTCCTAGAATACTGCCAAGCAATCGGCATAGAAGTTGAACATCATGTAGCTCATGTTCACACCCAAAACGGGTTAGCCGAATCTCTTATAAAGAGACTACAATGGATTGCTCGTCTATTGTTGATGCAATGCCAGTTGCCGGTAAATACATGGGGACATGCCATCTTGCACGCTGCATCGCTAATAAGATTACGACCGTCAGGGAGTCAATCTTATTCTCCGATGCAACTTGCATATGGGAACCCACCAGATATCTCTCACCTGAGGATATTCGGATGTGCTGTCTATGTCCCCATAGCACCACCGCAGAGGACCAAGATGGGTCCTCAACGTTGACTGGGTATCTACATAGGTTTCGATTCACCATCGATCATTAGATACCTGGAACCCCTAACGGGGGACGCCTTTAAGGCACGTCTAGCAGATTGTGAGTTTGACGAAAACACTTTTTCCAAACTAGGCATTAATAAAGAGAAGCCAGAAGCTTCAAAGACCATTTCATGGGACACCAAAACTTTATCCCATTTTGATCCACGTACAAACCAATGTGAAGACAAGATCCTGAAGATCCTTCAATACAGAATACAGTTCACATTTTACCAGACAAATTCACTGACAACCAGAAGATTGTCAGATCACACGTCCCTGCTGTACATACGCCAGCTAGGATTGACATACCCAACGATGGATGCAATCCACCTGCAGCAGAAGCGACCGTACCTCAACAAAAGAGAGGACGACCCCCAGGCTCCAAAGATAAAAACACTCGAAAGAGGAAAAAATCCTGGAGCAATGATAACGATACCACCAAAGGATGATGAGCTCAGCCCAGATACCTCTCCCCTCCTAAAAACCACTGAAGAGGAAAATGTAGGAGCAATATCATTAAACTATGTACGTACTGGGGACGTATTGGACAGAAAAAGCACAATCATCGATGATAACTTCACGCTCATTATTGCCGCTCATGTCACTGAATACGACGATGAGACCGATCCATGCTCTCTAGCAGAATGTAAACGCAGAGAGGATTGACCAAAGTGGAACGAGGCAATAGGAGTAGAGCTGGACTCACTCTCGAAGCGCAAAGTTTTCGGACCTGTATTCCTAACACCAAAAGGTGTTAAACCTGTGGGATAACTTCACGCTCATTATTGCCGCTCATGTCACTGAATACGACGATGAGACCGATCCATGCTCTCTAGCAGAATGTAAACGCAGAGAGGATTGACCAAAGTGGAACGAGGCAATAGGAGTAGAGCTGGACTCACTCTCGAAGCGCAAAGTTTTCGGACCTGTATTCCTAACACCAAAAGGTGTTAAACCTGTGGGATATAAATGTGTATTCGTTAGAAAAAGAAACGAGAATAATGAGATTGCGCTACAAAGCGCGCCTTGTTGCACAAGGCTTTTCCCAACGACCAGGAATAGACTATGACGATACATATTCCCCGGTCATGGATGTGATCACTTTCCGTTTCATTATTGGCCTATCTATAAAGGAAGGCCTGGATATGTGATATGCTCCTAATTACATGTTTTATCGCATATCTTCATGACACATTTCACCCTCCAAACCTCCATTTTATATGCTTTTGTGCTATTATTTGGAACAATATGATTTTCGGAGCGTTTATTCCATTACAGGGATTTGGAGCGATATTAGAGCAATTTGGAGTCAATAAGACGATCGACGACATGAGAGCACCAATGAGACTCATGATGACATGCTTGAGGTGTTAAAGAATAATACTGGAGCAAGGAAGGGGCAAGAGAGAAGGTTGCGCGATCGAGCTATGATGCGGTGAAGGAATCGAGCGACCCAAAGTGCTAAAAACAGGACAGCCATGAACTATTTCTAAATCTGCTATCACCTGGGATTTTTCACTATTTTTATGATATTGTTTCCAGATAATAGACTTCAAGACGGTGCCAACACCACCAAGAACGCATCAATCGGAGGTCGAATGAGCCCTGGGGAATTTCTGCAAGATGATACTGCAGTGCTGAAATTGGGCTGAATTCTGTCTGGCACCTACTCGACCGAGCAGAGCAATCTGCTCGACCGAGCAGGGTGAAAAATGATGCTGAAGTGTATTTTTTGGGCTGTTCGACCACTGCTCGGTCGAGCAGTTGACTGCTCGACCGAGCAGAGTGCTAAAAATGTGTTTTTGGCCTGAAATTGGTGCCGTTCGACCGCTACTCGACCGAGAAACCCATTACTCGATCCGAGCAACCTCATACTCGACCGAGCAGAATCTACTCTGTCTAGGTTGGCAGAGCAACATATTTTGGAGAAGCTTGATTCCCTATCGTACTCGACCGAGCAGGGGGGCTGCTCGACCGAGCAGCCGGACTACTCGACCGAGCATGCATCACTCGGCCCAAGCAAACATGTGGACGACGTATCTGACTTTTTGACGGCTCGACTGAGCAGCGTACTGCTAGGACCGAGTCACCGTGGGCCCACGCGTGCGCCCAGATCGCGATTTTGTTGGAGGGTTTTTGGGGGATTATTGGGCAGCCACCGAGAGGAGTTCGAGGGAGAGTTCTGTAGAGATTTTTGGGGAGACTTTAGGGAGATTTTTGTATACTTTTTAGAAGAAAATGTTTAGATCTTTCTTAGACTTTTGTGGAGACGATCTTTTGGGGAGTTTGGCTATGCCCTAGGCCCCTCCTTTATATCAAGATAAGTATTATTGCCCTTTTAATCCTATTATTATTTCTTTGCGATTTATTATTGTTTATCCATTCTTGATGCATGTAATGAAATCTTTGTGCGTTATATTATCTATTGATTTTGCTATACTTGAGTAATCTTTTCTAGGGCTAAGGGATTAGCCCATGGATCTTAGGATTTAGATGTAAAGTTGGGATTTTTATGGTGCGTTGGTTATAAATGGGGTTATATTTTGGTTGATCTAGCAAAATCCTTCGGAGAACTCGTACTGAGATCGTGCCCACGGTCGGTGGAATCGATTAGCTTAAGGAGTATCCTATGGATTTAATTAGGGAGTTAGTAGTTTCAACCGAGGCACGTGACCATGCCCGGCTCGTGCCTTGAGGGGATCCACCGATGAACTATATAACTAATTGACGGCTACCGCCATTGCGTCAATAAGAGCCACCAAAATACCTCGAAGCTCTAACCCACGAGAGTGGTACGAGTTGAGAGCGTTCGAACCATGAGAGTGGTGAGAACTTTGTAGATCCTTAATGCACGTATCGTATGCGCCTATCGTGAGAGCGGGGTTAATGCGATACGTTAGATTCATAATGCCCAGACGCATGAATTCACTTTCTAGATGCTACAAATCCCCAATAAAACCAACGGAACGTAAGATTCCTAGCCTAGCGTCGACATCCAATGGTCCTAATGGCGAGTCTTAAGCCCCAACTTTTTGTATTTTATTTATTTCTTTCTTTGTGTGGAACTCATTGCTTGCGACGTTGAGTGACACAACCTTCGCATCCATCACCATGACGACTGTCTACATTCCACATCCACCAATAAACCCGCAATTCTAACTCAACCTAGGAGTAGAAAGGTAGTATAGCACTGCTTCCCCGTGTTTGATACCCGCTTGCCACTATACCGTGCGCTTGCGGTAAATGACATCGTTTCGAAGTTAGTTCCGACACGATCAAGTCTATGGCACCGTTGTCGGGGATTTATCTCCGTGTAATTCGCGCCATTACTAGGTCGATCTAGGGTAACATTCTGGCACGATCAATATGCAGCTCATGGACGTTGTGACTACATACCTATATGGAAATATAGATAAGGATATCTATATGAGAATCCCAGACGATTATAAACTACCAAAAAAAATGACAGAAAGACCTCGGGACGTCTATTCTGTCAGACTCCAAAGATCACTGTATGGTCTAAAACAGTCGGGGAGAATGTGGTATAACAGACTTAGTGAGTTCCTAGTGCAATAAGGATTCATAACAAATGAAGTTTGCCCTTGCATCTTTATAAGAGTAAAGGAAACATGATTCGTGATCATTGCCGTCTACGTAGACGACCTAAACATCATTGGATCTCCTGAAGAGATAGCTGTGATATCCAAGAGCCTTTTGAGATGAACGAACTTGACAAAACTAAGTTCTGCCTAGGCTTACAAATTGAACACCTAAGCGGAGGAATCCTGTTACACCAATCCACATACATAAAGAAGTTGCTGAAAAACTTCCTTAAGGACAAATGTCATCCGCTTAGTAAACCAATGGTTGTCAGATCATTGGATGTTAATACAGACCCCTTCCGACCGCTGGAAGAGGGGGATGAAGTACTAGGTCTTGAAGTATCCTACCTGAGTGCAATTGGAGCACTCCTATACCTGGCAAACTGCACGTGTCCCGATATAGCGTTCGCAGTTAACCTACTAGCCAGATACAGTTCAGCGCCCTCAAAGCGCCACTGGAACGGAGTGAAGCACCTTCTGCGTTATCTCCAAGGGTATGTGGACTTGGGACTATACTTCAAGAAAGGTGTATCCTCCGACTTAGTCGGTTATGCAGACGCAGGATACAGGTCCGACCCACACACTGCAAAGTCTCAGACTGGTTTCGTATTCACATACGGTGTGACAGCCATCTCATGGAGATCCGTGAAGCAGACTTCAACAGCGACTTCATCCAACCACTCCGAGCTCATCGCGATCCACGAAGCTAGCAGAGAATGCTTTTGGCTTCGATCAGTCATCCACCACATCCTCGTGACTACCTGCCTGAAGACGGGAGATCTTGGACCAATCACCATGTACGAAGACAATGCTGCTTGTATCGCTCAACTACGAGGTGGTTACATCAAAGGTGACAGGACGAAGAACATTTTCCCCAAGCTCTTCTGGACGCATGAACAACAAGTAGACAACCAGATCGACATCCAGCAGATCCAGTCTTGCAACAACTTGGCAGATCTATTTACTAAAGCTTTACCTCGAAGTACCTTTAGAAAACTTGTATTAGGAATTGGGATGAGACAGTTGAGAGATCTACAAGTCTGAAGCTTGTACATTTCAGGGGGAGTTAATGTTGGGCTGTACTCTTTTTCCTTGGTTATTGGTTTTTTCCACTGGGTTTTTCATAGCCAAAGGTTTTAACGAGGCAACCACATCAACTCTGGATCCAGAAGTATCCACCGATCAGGGGAAGTTACAGAGACTTGTACTCTTTTCCCTTAGCCACTGGTTTTTCCCACTGGGTTTTCCATGGCAAAGGTTTTAACGAGGCAAGAACTCTTAACTTGGGATCCAGAAGTATCAATAGCCCCATGGTCAGATAAGCTCCATGAACCCTGAAGCGCTCATGACGACTTACAACAATGGATGGATAAGGAGAAGTGTTATAAATGGGCTTTTAGAGGCCCAACTAGTTATTGTGTATCCACCCATTATGTAACCCTATTACTATAAATACAGGGCTACGGGTTTCGTAGCCACCGAGTTTACAACAACTATAATAATTTTGAAGAAATATTAAATATTGGTATGAAGTGTATTCGAGTAGAAGGTCCTAGGTCTTTATTTATAGTCGGTGAGATGTTAATAGGTGAAATATACTAGATACAATCTTATCTATTTACAACTACTTTTATTTATTTACAAAACCATAGCTAAGTAAAAAGTTTACAAGTTCTCTCTAAGTCCCCTTGATTTGCACAAGCCATTAGGTTTTTAGATCTCTTAGTCATTTTTTATCACTCCTAGGTACACCATTTCGAAATTATACACAAATTATAAATACCACAATTATTAAGTAGATGTTGAATCCAAAAACTCTAGAGAGGCGTATTTTGATTCGTCGCATCTAATGTGGTCTCTTCAAAAGTGGGTAAGCATGTTGCTTGGTCTTCAGACTATCTGATCAGTTTCAAAACACCAGCCTTTTACCCAGTCGTCACTGGGTACCATTAGTCGCATTCAAATACTCCATTGGTTTGTTTCTGGAATAGTGCGGAAGTTGGAATGATACGATGATGTTGCCTTTATAGTTTGTTTTGCAGATCTGCAATAGATGGCCGTCCTAATGTGAGTTTCCACTCTATGATTTCTTATTATGGGGTCATACTTTTAACCTGCATCTGTATAAGTTTGGGGGATAATTATTTACAATGTAAACCCAAATCTATCGACCTTTGGAGAAAGCGCAGAAGATGCTTAACTTTGGTCTAGTGGCACTTTTTAGGTGTATTATATCTGGCTAGTGAATTTACTGCAATTGCTATATGTGGACGCATGCAGTTAGCCAGAAGTGCTTTGATTGCACTTAGATAAGGGACTTTAAGACTAAGTATATCATCTTCCTCTTCTAGCTGACGGAAGATGTTCTTATGTACATCCAAAGATCGTATAATCATATGTGTACTTAATGTATGACATTGGTCCTTGTTGTAATTTCATCAAAACACTATGTGTATGAAGTTTTAAAGTAACCTGATTTTATTTATTTAGATAAATCTGTGAGCCATGAATTAATTTATTTTGCGTAGGTCTTTCATTTCATGTTTGATAGACATGCTTGAATAGATATTTCGGTTTTTTCTTCAGGAGATCCGATGAGATTTAAGTTGTTTACAACTATAATATCAAATCTTGTCCTTTGCTCTTTATAAAAATGTAGAGACAACCCTTAGTAGGAATCCTTACTTTGTCAAGTGATTCACTTGGTTTTATAATATTTTATTTTATTATTTCTTCAATAGAATAGACGTCCCGAAGTTTATTCAAGTATTTAAGGAAAAATGGAATTTATCTTATCAAAATATCCATAAAGGCATGTCGTCACAACATCCAATAGCAACATATCCTAAATTTTTTTGCCAAATCATAAGGTATTCGTAGTGTGTAACTAGCGAATCTGATGGATCATTTATATATATGAGTCATGCTCATCTTAATTCGTTATTCTCCAATTTCAACGAAAAATTCTTGAGCTATAGATTTTATCTTATATTATACGATTTTGTACTTATATATTTATGTTCTTATTAGTGCAACACTTGTTGTGCCCACAGGTTTGACACCTTTTGGTGTCTGGAATTCAAGTCCAAACACTTCACGTTTCATAAGCGAGTTCATCTCATCTTTTATTGCCTCGTTACATATTTGGTCAATCTCTATATTTGCATTTTAGCAACAGAGTATGTAACAATATTATTTAATTATCATCGCTTTTGCGATGTATGTGGCAATATGATACGTGAATATATTGTCGACTATTGTGTTCTATCTGTCCAATAACTCCCTAGTACGTACACCATTTAATTTTATTTCAGTTTTCTCGGATTTTCAACTTCAGGGGATTCCGGGAGGGGTGAGGATATGTACACGAGCTCATTGTCCTGTGGTATTATTGTCTTAAGTCCTCCAAGAGATTTTGTTTTTGGAGCCTGTTGGTCTGCCTCTTTTTAGTTGAGAAATATTCACTTCTGATGCTGGTGAATCGTATCCATTCTCGGGAATGTGAATCCTAGCTGGAATATTTGTAGAAGAGATGTGTGATCTGACAATCTTCTGATTGTCAGTAAATGAGTCCGATAACTGGTGAACAGTGTTTCTGTATATGTATGATCTTCAGGATATCATTTTCACATTGATTTGTTACCAGATCATAGTGGGTCAATGATTTTGTATCACACGATATTATTTGCATAGCTCCAGATTTTTCAGTATTTGGGCCCAATTTGGGGAAATTTGTCTCATCAAATTCACAGTTTTCAAGACGTGCCTTGAATGCGTCCTCCGTTTGGGGTTCTAGGTATCTTATTATTGAGGGTGAGTCAAACCCTACATAGATACCTAGAAGACGTTGATGACCCATTTTTGTCCTCTGCGGTGGTGCTATGAGGATATAAAGAGGATATAAACTGCGCAACCGAAAATTCTCAAGTGAGAGATGTTCGGTGGTATTCCATATGCAAGTTGCATTAGAGAGACTCTGACCTCCCGAGGGTCTTATTTTTATCAATGAAGCAGTATGCAATATAACATGTCCACATGCAGTCACCGACAATTGGGATTTCATTAGCAATGGACGTGCAATCCATTGGAGTCTTTTTATTGACTCTACCAACCCATTTTGGGTATGAAAATGTGACACATGATGTTAAATTTCTATCCCAGTTGCTTGGCAATATTATTGAAATGACCGGGAGGTAAATTCCCCAGCATTAACTAGACATATTTTCTTTATTTGATTGTCTGGAAAATGCGACCGCAACTTTATTGTTTGTGCCAATAACTTTTGTAAAAGCTAGGTTGCGTGTCAATAGTATACACACATATACAAATATTTTGAGGATGCATCTACAGTACCATGAAGTACCAAAAAGGCCCATTAGGGGGTGAATTTGTCCACATATATCTCCTTTTATTCTTTCAAGGAATGTAACACCTCCAAGTGCAAATACTAAGATATCTTCTTTCGTTTGTGGAAATGCATGCATTCGCCCTAGGTATTTGTGATGTTTGTATTTGTGCCCATCATGGTTTGCATTTATATGCAAAGGAGGACATGTTTCCAATTTTAACATAAGAATGGGGTTTTGTGCAAAGTTTCCTAAAATGGCATGATGTGTAATTAAAGGGCAAACTTGGAGGGCTATTTTAAAGTGAGATAATGATGAGGATTTTCCAAAAAATAGAAATGGTAATGCTGTAATTCTTAGAAACTTAAGAGATAAGGTATCTTTTTTCTATTTTTCCTAAATTGGTCAAATTAAGAACTTTCCACTCTCTTCTACACTTTTCTTTTCTTTTCTAAACCCTTCTCTCATTTTCCTCTTCCTTTTCTTTTTTGTTTGGGCCTAAACTTTCAAGAGCAAAAAAAACAAGAAAAAAAGGGAGAAAAGAGAAAGAAAAGGAAAGAAAAGAAAGAAAAAGAAGGAAGAAGGAAGGAGAAGAGATAGGAGGCCAAGCTACAGCTAAGGAGGAGGGACTTAACCATCATCTTCAAGCTTTGGGTAGGACCCCTAACACCTCTATGAACTCCTCTAATAGTGTGTGGTGCTTGAATGCATGAGATATTAGGTTAATCATTGGATAATGACATTAACTCTTTATTTTGATAACTCAATGACCCATCTTTTTGGGAGAAAGTCATCGGAAGATTCCTTCATAGGGATTAAGCGCGATAATGAAAAAGATAGTTGTTAAAGCAATGATCTTAATAAAACTTTATACTTCCATTTGGGAAGATCAAAACTCACCCTTTTGGGGTGATCATCAATTCATTCATAATCTTTTGGAAGATGAAAGAGAAGATTAAAAGTAAAGATAATAGTTTTAACATCGTGTACTTTGAAAGCGTAAAGATTCAACCAAACTAGTATAAATCACAGCTCCTAACTATGCCATACCATGCACAATCAAAATCTAGCTACTCATGTTGAGAATAAAATAGATTATAAATATAGAAAACATAATTTTATTCATAGGAAAAGAAACTTGAAAGATAAACAAATAAGTTTGAGAAGATATCACCAATTTACATCTCCTTCCTTTGCAAATGAAACACTCTCTTTTTCTTCTAAAAATCTTATGAAACTCATTCACAATGCTCTCGAAAACTCAAGAAACTCTCAATTTTGGTTATGGAATTCTATATGGAATAGTACATGAAAAGAATGAAGCTCCCCCCTCTTTATATAGGCTTAGAATCCTAATGGGTTTATGGTGCTTGGCTCTTCATTTCCACACTCTTTATTTGAGAATAAATTCCCATGGCTCTTCATTTTCCCACTCTTTATTTGAGAATAAATCCACATGGCTCTTCATTTTCCCACTCTTTATTTAAGAATAAATTCCCATGGCTCTTCATTTTCTGTCCCTTTGGCTTCTGATCATGTAAATAAGGTGAAGAGTCACAAATTGGTGGAATTTGTGTTGAATTATTATTATTATTATTATTATTTTAAATAAACATGAACGGTTTTGCTTCCAAAATTTGTAGAAAATTCCACCGAGTTCCGAAAAATACGAATAAATAGCCGTTGGAATCGTGGGCTCGAGCACTACTGTTGAAAAAAATGAAGAAGCACAAATTAGTTGACAAAAATTAATAGTTGTGCAAACTATGAGATTAAGCTCTAATATTATATGATTTTCTAAATATGACTATACTAGAGCTCTTGTAATACTTATGTATGCACAAATTGGGGTCCACTGAGGGGGAAATAATGTAATATTATGCCGAAATCACACCCCAACTAGCCATTTGCTAGACTCTAGCAAATTATGCGATAAATTCGGATTAAATTAAAAATGTGTACCAAACTCAGGATATTATCATGGCTTACTCCAAAAGTTATTTTCAAATGATTTCAAAGCCAATATACACATTGTATGAAAGAGAATAACATATTACATTCTCCCAATCTAATTCAGAGAAGAGTAAAGTAGTCAGCACCGTATGCATTTGTTAAGATATATCATAAATCATATCACAGTTTTCAGTTTTCAAGGATTTGGTCAAAACAATGCAAAGCTTCTTCTAACTTGTGGAGGTTGAGATTGCATCCTGAATCATACTCATTTTTTATATTTTTTTTTGCATACACGCGATAACGCTATGAAATGCAAACATGACTACCTTAGTATACACGCAAGAATGCTACATAGACAAAGGGCTAGAATGACCCCCCTAAATCTCGTCTTTAGCGTCATCCCCAATGTTTCGTGGGGCCCCGGCTACTCAACTTGACTAGGAGAACCATTCACTTATTAACTTATTATATTTCTGTCTCACTCTCAACTTAAATTATCAACTCAACCATCCACTCATTAGGAGTCACCAAACATACACAAATGGCCAAATTCCTATCCAATTTAGAACCAATCAACTCAATTGCTTCATCCCACTCACATATAACAATAGCTTGTACCAAACTATTCCCATATTATTTCAAGAAGAGTATCATGATATATAAACTAGTTTCATACATGGCATATTAACATTTGATTCCAATGTGGAAAAGAAATTAATACATGCCATTCAAATATCTATGAATTTTATACCAAATAATAATCCGAGAAAATAGCATGGAATTAAGCATATATGGACTAAGCAAAAGGAATGTGATGAAAATGATGAAGCCTTCTCCAACTTATTTATTTATTTATTATTTATTTTCTTAAAAAAAGTCTAAAAATAATCTATACTCTCCCCCAACTTAAAATAAGCATTGTCCTCAATGTGGGATGAGTATTAGATCTCGACAAAAGATCCTAGAAAAGAAAAGAATATCATACGAAAGCAATAAGATAAAACATTTATTTTATTTTTCTACACTACTGGATAGAAGTCACCACAGTCAAAAGGCAGATCTTGGACGTATAACGGTGGAGGAAGTAGCTCAATTAGATCCTTACGCTCCTCCGTGAGCGTCTTCACTCCACAACTCACTTTGGACCCTAGCATCACAACTACACGTATCTCTCCAAACTGTATGACCATGTCCTGCAAGAGATGAGTTGTGTTAATCCAAAGTGGGCACCGTTGCCTTTCGAAAAAGCTCGCCAAATATAATCATCAAAATAAATTAATGAAAGTAAAGAGTGGTGGCAAAAAATCCCTAAAACGATTGCATTCATCTTGGTACGATGCACGACCACGGAGGAAATGAATAATGGATTTTGGGACAAGATTGGGTGAGAGCATGGTTCAGGCTCCACCAAAATGATCGATGAGCTCATGGCCCTACTAGTCTCCTTCTCCACTCCACCCATAATTTCTCACTTGTCCGCTCCACCTTCGTACAAATCTATTGCACGAGAAGACGAATCCAAATAAATTTTTCTTGAGTGGTTGGATTACCTTCTCCCAAGCAAGTGGCAAGCAATACGAGACTCGAAATAATCTCATGAATATACTGGCTCCGAGTCTGAATACTCTGCAAAAAATGTCGGGATTGAGCCTCTCGAGTCTGGATAAGCTGCTGAAGTTCATCGCCCAAGGGTTGCAAAGGTGCGTCCATGCTTGGCTCACCTAGGTCGAGGCATAGTTCGATGATATAATGGTATGGTGCTAATGTCTCACTCCCTGAAGTTATGTCGAATGGCTGTCTAATCTCCTCCATGGACTCCAGGTACTCCTACGAGTCCTCAGGCAACCTGTCAAGGAAAGCTCCATCGTCTATCATTACCATGTAGTCATGCTTCTCCTCATGCAGTCCCTCGTAGAAGAACTGGAAGAGTTGATCCAAAGAAAACCCATGATGTGGACACCCAGCCAATAGATCCGTGAACCTCCTCTATGCTTAATAGAAGGATTCAATGTCAATTGGAACAAAGCCAGCAATTTTGAGCTTCGATGAACTGGTCCTGTGTAAAGAGAAGGAAAGTGCATCATACAAAGAATTTATTCCATTAAAGTCCATTTCTATTTTTTATGAATTTTTTAAAGAAATGAAAAAATAAAAGCAAATAAAATTGGAAAGATCTATAAACAACAAAGTGGAAAGATCTCACCGAAGGTCCTCTAAATGAAATAAACTTTGGTAGCAAGCCGTTCTCCCCGACAACGGTGCCAAAAACTTGCTTAACCCAAAAACGTGTTACTCTCAAGCGTAAGAGTTCGTGAAAGTAGTAATGTTTCGGGAGTTCGGATATCGTATCCTCGGGAGAAAACCTGTTACAAACACAAGTTCAAATCAATTAGAGAATGATCTTAGAGAAGCTAATTACTTTGAATGATGACGATTTCATGGGTTTGGATGTGGTTTTATTGTTAATGAAAAAGTGAGTAAAGGACGTTTTTGTTTATGAAAATTTTCATGAGAAATATGCACATGATATGATTTCATTAGGAGCCATGATTTACGATAGTTTGGTTGAATAGAGATAACTCAATGACACCTCTTTTTGGGAGAAAGTCATCGGAAGATGCCTTCGTAGGGATTAAGCGCGATAATGAAAAAGATAGTTGTTAAAGCAATGATCTTTATAAAACTTGATACTTCCTTTTGGGAAGATCAAAACTCACCCTTGTGGTGTGATCATCAATTCATTCATAATCTGTTGGAAGATGAAAGAGAAGATTAAAAGTAAAGATAATAGTTTTAACATCGTGTACTTTGAAAGCGTAAAGATTCAACCAAACTAGTATAAATCACATCTCCTAACTATGCCATACCATCTACAATCAAAATTTAGCTACTCATGTTGAGAATAAAAGAGATTATAAATATAGAAAACATAATTTTATTCATAGGAAAAGAAACTTGAAAGATAAACAAATAAGTTTGAGAAGATATCACCAATTTACACTCTCCTTCCTTTGCAAATGAAACACCTTCTTTTCCTTCTAAAAATCTTATGAAACTCACTCACAATGCTCTCTAAAACTCAAAAAACTCTCAATTTTGGTTATGGAATTCTATATGGAATAGTACATGAAAAGAATGAAGCTCTCCCCTCTTTATATAGGCTTAGAATTCCAAGGGGTTATAGTGCTTGGCTCTTTATTTTCACACTCTTTATTTGAGAATAAATTCCCATGGCTCTTCATTTCCCTACTCTTTATTTGAGAATAAATCCACATGGCTCTTCATTTTCCCACTCTTTATTTGCGAATAAATTCCCATGGCTCTTCATCTTCTGTCCTTTTGGCTTCTGATCATGTAAATAAGGTGAAGAGTCCCAAATTGGTGGAGTTTGTGTTGAATTATTTTTATTATTTTTATTATTATTTAAATAAATTTGAACTGTTTTCCTTCTAAAATTTGTAGAAAATTCCCCCAAGCTCTGAAATATACGAATAAATATCCATTGGAATCGTGGGCTCGAGTTCTACTCCCGAAAAATATGAAAAAGCACAAATTAGTTGACAAAAATTAATAGTTGTACAAACTATGAGATTAAGCTCTAATATTATATGATTTTCTAAATATGACTATACTAGAGCTCTTGTAATACTTATGTATGCACAAATTGGGGTCCACTGAGGGGAAAATAATGTAATATTATGTCGAAATCACACCCCAACTAGCCATTTGCTAGACTCTAGCAAATTATGCGATAAATTCGGATTAAATTAAGAATGTGTACCAAACTCAGGATACTATCATGGCTTACTCCAAAAGTTATTTTCAAATGATTTCAAAGCCAATATACACATTGTATGAAAGAGAATAACATATTACATTCTCCCAATCTAATTCAAAGAAGAGTAAAGTAGTCAGCATCGTATGCATTTGTTAGGATATATCATAAATCATATCACAGTTTTCAGTTTTCAAGGATTTGGTCAAAACAATGCAAAGCTTCTTCTAACTTGTGGAGGTTGAGATTGCATCCTGAATCATACTCATTTTTTATATTTTTGTTTTGCATACACGCGATGACGCTATGAAATGCAAACATGGCTACCTTAGTATACACGCGAGAATGCTACATAGACAAAGGGCTAGAATGACCCCCCCTAAATCTCGTCTTTAGCGTCATCCCCAATGTTTCGTGGGGCCCCGGCTACTCAACTTGACTAGGAGAACCATTCACTTATTAACTTATTATATTTCTGTCTCACTCTCAACTTAAATTATCAACTCAACCATCCACTCATTAGGAGTCACCAAACATACGCAAATGGCCAAATTCCTATCCAATTTAGAACCAATCAACTCAATTGCTTCATCCCACTCACATATAACAATAGCTTGTACCAAACTATTCCCATATTATTTCAAGAAGAATATCATGATATATAAACTAGTTTCATACATGGCATATTAACATTTGATTCCAATGTGGAAAAGAAATTAATACATGCCATTCAAATATCTATGAATTTTATACCAAATAATAATCCGAGAAAATAGCATGGAATTAAGCATATATGGACTAAGCAAAAGGAATGTGATGAAAATGATGAAGCCTTCTCCAATTTATTTATTTATTTATTATTTATTTTCTTAAAAAAAGTCTAAAAATAATCTATACTCTCCCCCAACTTAAAATAAGCATTGTCCTCAATGTGGGATGAGTATTAGATCTCGACAAAAGATCCTAGAAAAGAAAAGAATATCATACGAAAGCAATAAGATAAAACATTTATTTTATTTTTCTACACTACTGGATAGAAGTCACCACAGTCAAAAGGCAGATCTTGGACGTATAACGGTGGAGGAAGTAGCTCAATTAGATCCTTACGCTCCTCCGTGAGCGTCTTCACTCCACAACTCACTTTGGACCCTAGCATCACAACTACACGTATCTCTCCAAACTGTATGACCATGTCCTGCAAGAGATGAGTTGTGTTAATCCAAAGTGGGCACCGTTGCCTTTCGAAAAAGCTCGCCAAATATAATCATCAAAATAAATTAATGAAAGTAAAGAGTGGTGGCAAAAAATCCCTAAAACGATTGCATTCATCTTGGTACGATGCACGACCACGGAGGAAATGAATAATGGATTTTGGGACAAGATTGGGTAAGAGCATGGTTCAGGCTCCACCAAAATGATCGATGAACTCGTGGCCCTACTAGTCTCCTCCTCCACTCCACCCATAATTTCTCACTTGTCCGCTCCACCTTCGTACAAATCTATTGCACGAGAAGACGAATCCAAATCAATTTTTCTTGAGTGGTTGGATTACCTTCTCCCAAGCAAGTGGCAAGCAACGCGAGACTCGAAATAATCTCATGAATATACTGGCTCCGAGTCTGAATACTCTGCAAAAAATGTCGGGATTGAGCCTCTCGAGTCTGGATAAGCTGCTGAAGTTCATCGCCCAAGGGTTACAAAGGTGCGTCCATGCTTGGCTCACCTAGGTCAAGGCATAGTTCGACGATATAATGGTATGGTGCTAATGTCTCACTCCCTGAAGTTATGTCGAATGGCTGTCTAATCTCCTCCATGGACTCCAGGTACTCCTACGAGTCCTCAGGCAACCTGTCAAGGAAAGCTCCATCGTCTATCATTACCATGTAGTCATGCTTCTCCTCATGCAGTCCCTCGTAGAAGAACTGGAAGAGTTGATCCAAAGAAAACCCATGATGTGGACACCCAGCCAATAGATCCGTGAACCTCCTCTATGCTTAATAGAAGGATTCAATGTCAATTGGAACAAAGCCAGCAATTTTGAGCTTCGATGAACTGGTCCTTTGTAAAGAGAAGGAAAGTGCATCATACAAAGAATTTATTCCATTAAAGTCCATTTCTATTTTTTTTGAATTTTTTAAAGAAATGAAAAAAATAAAAGCAAATAAAATTGGAAAGATCTATAAACAACAAAGTGGAAAGATCTCACCGAAGGTCCTCTAAATGAAATAAACTTTGGTAGCAAGCCGTTCTCCCTGGCAACGGTGCCAAAAACTTGCTTAACCCAAAAACGTGTTACTCTCAAGCGTAAGAGTTCGTGAAAGTAGTAAAGTTTCGGGAGTTCGGATATCGTATCCTCGGGAGAAAACCTGTTACAAACACAAGTTCAAATCAATTAGAGAATGATCTTAGAGAAGCTAATTACTTTGAATGATGACGATTTCATGGGTTTGGATGTGGTTTTATTGTTAATGAAAAAGTGAGTAAAGGACGTTTTTGTTTATGAAAATTTTCATGAGAAATATGCACATGATATGATTTCATTAGGAGCCATGATTTACGATAGTTTGGTTGAATAGAGATAACTCAATGACACCTCTTTTTGGGAGAAAGTCATCGGAAGATGCTGACGTGCCCCCGGTTTGCAAGCCGCAAATGGCCGGGGACCCGGTGGAGGTTTAGATATTTGTAACCGCAAGCGCACGGTGTTGTAGTGTGGCTTGGGGGTCGAACACAGGGAGGCGAGGATGTGCTTGTGTCAAAGAGGATCAAAATCACCCCGTGGGCGAGCTAGCCCAGATCGGATGATGGGTTGTCACGGTAAAGGAATGCAAGGTATAGACAATATGAAGGAAAAACCCGGGACTCTGGTTTCGACCCCAACGAGTGGCTCTCGTCGATACGGCCTTCGGGTAGGATGGCGATCGGAATTAGGATCTAATGGTGAGACGTTGCCTCTAAAAGTGGTACCGGCATCCCATGGGCCCGATATTCCGGTCGGTGCCCAGGATGATACGCCGGACTTCCCGGGTTCGATCAGTGGGCACTCCCGTGTCCATTAACACTGATCGACTCCGGGAGCACTAAGCTCGCAACGATAACTCCCAACGTCTCGTCCTGCTGCTCCCGCGCGATAGGACTCGGTGTCTGCGCTAAGGGCGTGAGCTATGGCTAGGGAGTCAACCGCCAAGTTTATTCCCCCTTGGCCCAACGGTCAAAGGCGGTCTTTTTCCCGCCGATGACAATAAAACACACCGCGTAACCGTTAGATTCCTAATCCCTATCGTTTTCCTAACCCTATGGATGCATCGGGAAGAGCCCACGAAGGGGTTTCCGCCAAAATCCCAGATTTGGGAACTACTCACAAATATTCATTAAAAAGCGATCAAAATGAAAATGGACCATCAAAATCATAATCAGACAATAGAAATGCAATGGTAGTAAAGCAATTAAGATAATACTAAAGTTTTACAAAGATCCGAAAACTTACAAAAACTGGAAAATTACAGCCGTCACAAAATGAAGAAAACAGTAAAAAATAACCAACTCCCGAATCTGGGAAACCTAGGGTTCTATTTATAGAAAATGACATCACCGACTGGTTGAAAAGTCAACCGGTCGGGTGAGCCGCTTCACAAAATCACAGCGCAAAGCGGGGTTTCACCCGGTCAGGATGAACCGGTCGGTTGGAATTTGGTGCGGTCGGTTGGATCTTGGTGCTGGCCGGTTGGATCTTTGTGCGGACCGGGTGAAGAGACTGGTTGGATCATTGAGTTTGGGCTTTTGAAATTCTGCTACAGGTGAACCGATCGGGTGAAGGTCACCTGATCGGTTGGCAATCAGCTTCGAATTTCCAGAGACTTTGAGCTTTTGACCCGGTCACTGAACCGACCGGGTGACTTCTCGTGAGCTCTAAGCTGCGCCCGGGTGGTGCACGCGTGCATCACCCGATCGGTTGGTGATGACCAACCGACCGGGTGAGGGGCTGAAAGATGCAATCTTCGTCGTTTGACCCCCTGGATCACGCGTGACTCCTCCCGTTGCTCCGGGGACACATGATATCATCGTTTTATGCCCCAAATGCCAGTAATTTCCAGCAAAACACAGAAAACACGGAAAAGTGAAAGAAAACAAGAAAACACAAGAAAACACGAGAAAACGAATAAAAGACGGCGGTAAAATACGGAAAAACACGGAAGAAAACGTGCGTACATTTATGAAATATAAACGCACGTCAGATGCCTTCGTAGGGATTAAGCGCGATAATGAAAAAGATAGTTGTTAAAGCAATGATCTTTATAAAACTTGATACTTCCTTTTGGGAAGATCAAAACTCACCCTTGTGGTGTGATCATCAATTCATTCATAATCTGTTGGAAGATGAAAGAGAAGATTAAAAGTAAAGATAATAGTTTTAACATCGTGTACTTTGAAAGCATAAAGATTCAACCAAACTAGTATAAATCACATCTCCTAACTATGCCATACCATCTACAATCAAAATTTAGCTACTCATGTTGAGAATAAAAGAGATTATAAATATAGAAAACATAATTTTATTCATAGGAAAAGAAACTTGAAAGATAAACAAATAAGTTTGAGAAGATATCACCAATTTACACTCTCCTTCCTTTGCAAATGAAACACCTTCTTTTTCTTCTAAAAATCTTATGAAACTCACTCACAATGCTATCTAAAACTCAAGAAACTCTCAATTTTGGTTATGGAATTCTATATGGAATAGTACATGAAAAGAATGAAGCTCTCCCCTCTTTATATAGGCTTAGAATTCCAAGGGGTTATAGTGCTTGGCTCTTTATTTTCACACTCTTTATTTGAGAATAAATTCCCATGGCTCTTCATTTCCCTACTCTTTATTTGAGAATAAATCCACATGGCTCTTCATTTTCCCACTCTTTATTTGCGAATAAATTCCCATGGCTCTTCATCTTCTGTCCTTTTGGCTTCTGATCATGTAAATAAGGTGAAGAGTCCCAAATTGGTGGAGTTTGTGTTGAATTATTTTTATTATTTTTTATTATTATTTAAATAAATATGAACTGTTTTTCTTCTAAAATTTATAGAAAATTCCCCCAAGCTCTGAAATATACGAATAAATATCCATTGGAATCGTGGGCTTGAGTTCTACTCCCGAAAAATATGAAAAAGCACAAATTAGTTCACAAAAATTAATAGTTGTGCAAACTATTAGATTAAGCTCTAATATTATATGATTTTCTAAATATGACTATACTAGAGCTCTTGTAGCACTTATGTATGCACAAATTGGGGTCCACTGAGGGAGAAATAATGTAATATTATGCTGAAATCAATCTTTGCGGATCGGAATCCGGGTCTGTGTATCGAGTGGTGATATCCGGGAAGAGTTGTTGAAGGAAGTACACAGTTCCCCATATTCAATCCATCCTGGAGGAACAAAGATGTATCGTGACTTGCGACAATACTATTGGTGGCATGGGATGAAGCGAAGTGTTGCGAAGAGTGTGGCCTCATGTTTACTGTGTAAGCAGGTGAAAGCTGAGCACCTAAGAGTTGCTGGTCTGTTGCAGCCTTTCACATTCCAGAATGGAAGTGGCAACATGTGACAATGGATTTTGTAACTGGCTTACCTCGGACCCTAAGGGGCAATGATGCGATTTGGGTAATCGTTGATCGATTACCTAACTTGACTCATTTTATTCCTTTCCGAGTTAGTCAATCCACAGAGAATTTGGCCAGGAAATATATGGAAGAGATTGTGAGGCTTCATGGGGTTCCTGTGAGTATAGTATCAGATAGAGATACCATATTCACGTCTCACTTTTGGAGGAGCCTACAGGCCAGTCTGGGGACTCACCTTAATTTTATCACACCATATCATCCCCAGACAGATCAACAGTCTGAGCACACCATCCAGATTTTATAAGATATGTTGAGGGCTTGTATGCTGGGATTTGAGGGATCTTTGGAAGATCACCTGCATCTAGTAGAGTTTGCATATAACAACAACTATCAAGCAAGTATTGGCATGGCTCCATTCGAAGCTTTGTATGGAAGGAAATATCGGTCCCTCTTAAGCTGGGATGATGTAGGAGACAGTAAGTTTCTGGGACCTAAATTGATGACTGCAACGATAGATGTAGTGCAAACAGTCAGAGAAAATCTTTGCATTGCACAAGACCGATATAAGCATTGGGCTGATACAAAATGGTGTCCCTTAGAATTTCAACCAGGCGACTATGTGTTTCTGAAGATCTTACCGATCCGTGGAACTATCCGTTTTGGCAGACATGGAAAGTTGAGCCCGAGATACATTGGTACATTCGAGATTTCGGCTCGAGTTGGTGAGGTTGCATATCGGCTGATGTTGTCACCACCTCTTGAGGGTATGCACGATGTGTTTTATGTATCTCAGCTCAGGGGATACGTAGGGGACCCTAGTCATGCAGTGGACTACTCAGAGATAGAAGTGCGTCCCAATTTGACTTATAAGGCGCAGCTGGTGGCTATTCTTGATCGTAGATAGAAGATGCTGAGGAAGAAAGCGATCAGCCTAGTAAGGGTCATGTGGTAGCAAGAGTCCCCTGGAGAGTCAACTTGGGAACGTGAGGATGAGATGCGGGAGAAATACCCCCATCTATTTGTATGATAACCCTCGTACCCTTGTATCTCTCAGTTGCTTTGTTTGCACTTGTGTGTATATTCGTCCTTCTTTCCTCTTCCGAATTCCGATGACGGAATTTGTTTTAAGGAGGGTAGGATGTAACACCTACAAGTGCAAATACTAAGATATCCCCTTTCGTTTGTGGAAATGCATGCATTAGTCCTAGGTATTGGTGATGTTTGCATTTGTGCCCATCATGGTTTGCATTTATACCGAAAGGAGGACATGTTTCCAATTTTGACATAAGAATGTGTTTTGTGCAAAGTTTCCTTAAATGGCATGATGTGTAATTAAATGGAAAACTTGGAGGGCTATTTAAAGTGAGATAATGATGAGGATTTTCCAAAAAAATAGAAATGGTAATGTTTTAATTCTTAGAAACTTAAGAGATAAGGTATCTTTTTTCTATTTTTCCTAAATTGGTCAAATCAAGAGCTTTCCCCTCTCTTCTACACTTTTCTTTTCTTTTCTAAACCCTTCTCTCATTTTCCTCTTCCATTTCTTTTTTGTTTAGGCCGAAATTTTCAAGAGCAAAAAAAAAATAAGAAAAAAGGGAGAAAAGAGAAAGAAAAGGAAAGAAAAGGAAAGAAAAAGAAGGAAGAAGGAAGGAGAAGAGATATGAGGCCAAGCTAGAGATGAGGAGGAGGGACTTAACCATCATCTTCAAGCTTTGGGTAGGACCCCTAACACCTCTATGAACTCCTCTAATAGTGTGTGGTGCTTGAATACATGAGATATTAGGTTAATCCTTGGATAATGACATCAACTCTTTATTTTGATGTTGCTGGAATTTAAGACATATTTTCTTGCTCCTTGTTTTGTTTTTATGTCTTAAACTAGAACTGAGATTGAACTGAAATTTTTATGGCAAAGGGATTAGGTTATTAGCTACAACTTTCATGTTGATAGATTTATCAAATTCGAACTGTAATGAGGGACTAAAATTATATCTTTCCTGCATGTCAAATTCAGTCTGTTTCAGACCCATGTTGCTAAAAGGCTACGGTTTTCTCTGTAGCTATGCAAATTGGGTGTTCTTGGTCAACCTGGAAAGATAACATTTTGATTTACAACTTTTACCTATGTCACAATTTCGTAAATTTACATGCAATATGTCTTAAATCAATGTTGTTTAGAGTACACAGAATTTGCCAGAAAACAGATGTGAGTTCAGATCCATGATGCTAAAAAGGCCACGATTTTATCTGTAGCTATGTAAATTGAGTGTTCTTGGTCAATCTGGAAATATAACATTGTGATTTACAGCTTTTACCTAGGCCACAATTTCGTAAATTTACCTGCAATATGTCTTAAATCAGTGTTGTTTAGAGTACACAGAATTTGCCAGAAAACAGATGTGACCTGTTTTACCATATAAATCACCACAAATTACTCAGTTAATATTTAAGTATGAAATTTTACCAGTGAATCCATAATGCCTTTATCTACAACTTCTATTTGTATGGATGTGTCAAGTTCAGCACAAAGAATTGAGGATATCTACTCATTAGTGTGACTGGTTGTGCAATTCCAGCAAGCTGAATTGGGTTAGGTAATGTTTCCATTATGGGTTATATGCTTTTGTTGTTATGGAAGGCATTGATGATGATGATGTTGTTAGTGATGGTGTGTTTATGGGGAAGTCATGCCCAAATGTAAAGTAGGCTTTAAGTATTCATGTGATGTTAGTTGGATGTGGAACATATGCAAGTGAGGAAAGGAATGAGTTGTGTATTTCATGTATTCTTGTTAACCATTTTAAATGAACCCGGGGTTGTCTCTTTCCGCTCCTAAGATGGTGAGCACCCTAGGGTGGGGTGGGGGAAACCAAATGTATTGGGTATGCATAATGGATTGGCTTGGTTTGGGTTAGTTGCACTTGCACTCCTGACGGGCTATGGCAGAGTCCTAGCGGGGAGTGGGCAGAGTTGTAGGCTCCTGACGGGCTAGCGTGGCAGGGAGCTCTAGTTTTCCACCCGCTTTACTGGGCGAGGTCCAGTCCATTGTGTCGTACTCGGTACCTAGGTTTCCAAACAAACAAACAACTAAACTTATAACAAATAGTTTCCTTTGTGTTGTTTCCTTGTTGCACCTGTTGACTGACTGGCGCCCCGTTTACGGTTTGGGCGCGGTGTCGTTTTACCGCAAGTGCACGGTTAGTGTAGGGTGCGGGTTTATCGAACACAGGGAGGTGGATGGCTTGAGTGGCTACTAGCCTCGCCTAGGTTGTGTGCTAGCTACGCGGATAATGTGGGTGGAGGTGTAGAAATAAAGGAAATAAATGAAAAAGACACGAAAAGAATCCCCACTAACACGGGCTAGGGCACTCATGACACTTGGCATTTGACTTGACCCAGGGTGAGACATTGCCCCAAAAGGTGGTACCTAGCGTCCATGGCCCGATATTCCGGTCGGTGCCAAGCACGCTAGGCCTACCCGGTTCCGGACGGTGGGCATTCCCATGTCCATTAACACCTTCCGCAACCGGGAGCATTAAGGCCACAATGATAACTCCCAACACTTCGTCCAAGCCGTTCCCACGCGCGAGGAATCGATGTCAACGCTCGGGGCGTGAGCTGTGGCTAGGGAGTCAACCGCCAAGTTTATTCCCCCTTGGCCCGACGGTCAGAGGCGGTCTTTCTCCCGCCAATGACAATGAAACGCCCCCGCGTAACCCTAATGGCCAAATAGGTCAAATGTGATTTCTAGCAATACATCGAAGCGGATCTTGACAGGACAAGCACCGGACCCCAATCCCCAACACATCTAGTGTGTTGCCATACGAATTGGACCCAGATTGCTAGAAATCCCCATTGACGCATTTCATCGAACACGTGCCATGCAACCAAGTCTAATGTAAATTTCCAAACATCGATCCTACACTAACCCGTATTAGGGTTCATCAAAACTACTCAATGGTGAATAACATATAAACAAACAACACAAAAGACATAGAAACTTTCACCATCAAGCAAAATAAATACAATACAAAACAATGGAGAAAAAGAGAAGAAAATACTTATCTTGAGTGAATCGTCAATCCAATACAAGACTTATTGAAAGAGAAAACCTAATCTAAACTAACCCTAGACTAACAAGAGAAAGGGGCAAAAAGCCCTAGAAAACTCAAGAAAAAACTGCCTTCCATCGTGCCCCAAAACCCTATTTATAAACCCCTCAAAAACCCTCTTGGGTCGGGTTCAAAACTGTCAAAAAAGGCCCACCCGATCGGGTGAAAACTCACCCGATCGGGTGGAATAAACAGAGAGCTCAGACACGCAGAAACAGATCTCACCCGGTCGGTTGACAAGTCAACCGATCGGTTGAAGTGAAATTCCAGACTGCAGCCAGTTTCAGCACATAGCCGCGCTTAGAAAATTCCAGAAAAATCTAGAAAAATCGGATTTGGGCATGCGACCTATCGTTGGAAAGCTAACGACGATGCCGACGCTAGAAAAATAAGAGATCACCCAAAATCCTTCTGGAATGGTAGCAGATCTTCAATGAATGAGCAGCGGTGCGCGAAAGCGGAAGAAAAGGCCACCCGATCGGTTGAAACATCAACCGATCGGGTGAGCCGCTTGTTGCTTTGGCCGTCGGGCTTCGGGAGCTTCAACCGGTCGCTGAGGAGAACGGGTGGCATGACCGGGTCGTCGTTCGGTAAACTTCAGCTTCAGATGAACCGATCGGGTGAGATATCACCCGATCGGTTGGAATTAAGCTCCAACTTCCCGAGAACTTTGTTGGGATGAACCGGTCGGCGAACCGGTCGGTTGACTTTGCACTTTGCTCCAACTTCAGTCCGGGTCGTGCACGCGTGCATCACCCGATCGGTTGGCTGTGTCCAACCGATCGGGTGGGGGCTGAAAAGTGGCAATCTTGGTCGTTTGACCCCCTGGATCACGCGTGACCCCTCCCGTTGCTCCGGGGACTCATGATATCATCGTTTTATGTCCCAAATGCTGTAAGTTCCTGCAAAACATGGAAAACACGGAAAAGTGAAAGAAAACAAGAAAACACGCGAAAACGAATAAAAGACGGCGGTAAAATACGGAAAAACACGGAAGAAAACGTGCGCAAATATATGAAATATAAACGCACGTCAAAATCCCCCAAGCTGAACTCTTCCTCGTCCTCGAGGAAGACGAGTGAGAGTAGGAGCTCGGAGGGAGAAAATAGAGAGAAAGAGAGAAAAAGAAAACTATATATCCTAGATCGCCCGTCAGGGCCAACAAATCAAAAACGACACACCAAGCAAGCAAACGCCAAATCACATCACTAAACCAAGGAATACGAGTCCAGACAAGTGCCGTGGGCCCACACGGTGAAGCGCGAGTGAGTGCGGTCGTATGCGGTCGTGTGCTAGCAGACGGTGTCACTATCTACGATGTGCAATAAAGCTCCATATACACATACCCAAAGAAAGACCCAAATATCGATTCAAATTGAATTAAGCGGTGAATATATGGTTCAAGCATGCATGAGAATAGAGAGAGAATCGAAACATATCATGCGTTAGGGACTCCACAACTAGGGTTAAGGAATTCACCACACTATAGCCTAGATAATAGCTAAAAAGTTCCTAAGCCAAGTGTTTTCGAAAACGATGGGGGTTGAGATGATGTGGAGAAGAACACTCGGTGCAAATTCTCGCCTTCCCTTTATTCTCGGCAAGTAGGAAAAATATTCACACTGGAATTTTTTTGGGTTTTGGGTATTTGTATTTTTTTTTGGATTTTTGGCTATACAATTTTTTTTATTCATTTCTTTCATTTTGGGTTTTTCTTTGCTTTTCTCCTTTTTTGGATTTTTGGATATTGGGGTATATACATGTGTACTCTCCCAAGTGGGAGAACGGTACACGACGAGGGGGTTTACACCAAGTAAAACAAAAAAGAAATCGGAATCTAAACACTTGGGCAAAGGAAACTATTCTCGCTAATTAGAGCATGGGCTAAGTGGGTTATCCTAGTCCTTAATTGTGGAATCCCGACACATGCGAATTGAAATATACGATATAAATATAGCATGCATATAGAAGCAGACAGTAGAAGCATATACCGCACATTCAAATCGAAGCATGATAATCTAGGGGTCAACCAAGGATAGGTATATAAATCAAAATCACAAAATAGAAGTACACCCCTAGCTAGTCACGACAAACAACTCACACAAAAGCAAGGTGAACCCACGAAGCATGAAATGCAATGGACTCGGCTTCCTAGGGTTAGTGAATGTGATTATCGAAGCTATGCTAAGTGTGTGTGTGATTTTCGTGGCAATTCATCATAGGGTTCATCTCTAGGAGAAAGAGATAAAAAAAAGAAAAGAAAAAGAAAAAGAAAAACACGGAGAAAAACGACTCAAATAACGAAGAAAAAGAGACAAAAGACGCACGAAGTGCGACTCCCCCAAGCTAAAACTTGCATTGTCCTCAATGCAATAGTAGTGAATACGGGAGGGCAATGAAAATGGGGGGGAGTTACGCACCGACACAAAAAAATGAAAAACACGAAAAACACATGAGCAAAACTAAAAAATAAAGAAAAAGAAACACTAAAATAAAAAATATAAAACACGACAAAAGAACACATAGACATAGACACACAACAACGACACGCAAAAACATGCACACAAAAGTCGATTTCCCCCAAGCTGAACATGACAATGCTAGCAAAATGATATGATCAATGGGGAAGTAGAGATATGCTAGGGGGAAAATCGGAAAAGAAAGAAATCAAAATGCAGGAGAGACAGTGTGCTCATTCTCCTCGGAAGAGGATGTGGGGTGAAATGATAGAAGGGCACGACATGAAGGGTTATTAAGATGCAAAAGCAAATCCTAGATACGCTCCCCTTGCTAATAAGAGGAGACGAGATTATTCAAATCTAAACTAGAAAGCTGTAAATTTTTACACTACTGGATTAGGATACACCTGAGCATAGGCGGATCCAAGATCTGAAGTGGGGCAGGTAGCTGCTCTAACTGCTCCTTCTGTGGCTCCGCCAGAAGCGCTGTGCCACGTGTGCCAATGGACCCAAGCAATGCACCTCCAAGCATCCTTAGTAGGTAACCACCTGTGACCTGCAAAGGATGAGGTGCATTAGTCCATGGCAAGAAATTATTTCCCAAAATAAATGTATCCCAGAGATAGTCGCCGGTAAATGATGGTAAAATATATGAAATGTGGCGAACACTCCCTGGAAATGGTATGCTATCCTCTGTGCTAGCGACGATCAAATCCTCGCTCTCCATGTGAAGTTGCTCTCCAGGCGGTGACACACCGCAGCATACCTCAAGGGAAGTCGATCCTGTGTCCTGCGAGAGATATGTCGTGTCAAAAATATATGAGTCTAAAGAAATAGGACGTGAAAAGCGAGACTCAAATGTGGAGTGAGAGTGAGTATGAAAATCTCCCTGAATAGGGGCAATATGCTCAAGTAGATGCTCGGCCGCAGAAGAAGTGGAGCGTGACGGTAGAGGTAGATGTGGCTCGGGCTCCATGAAGTGGATGATCGTATCCAAGCCCTCATGCACATCATCCTCGACGATATGCTCATGCTCCTCCATCTGCCCGATGTCCTGAATGACATCCTCATGGTTGACCACCGACCAAGGAGGAAGCTGTGACAGAGATGGCTGTGGAGGTGGATGTGGAGCGGACCCCTCGTATGTGGTCGTGGTGTCGTCGTCCTCACGCACATCCTCCTCGCCGGTATGCATAAGCTCTGTGGTCTCCTCGGTGCTCTCATAGGACTCATATGGGGTATCCAAATAAAGATGACAAGTCTCTCCCACAGATCCTAGAGAAATGTCCCCATCCTCACTATCATCATCAAAAAATGCTTCGTCATCCAAGTGGTAGTGTGGGAAAATTGGGGCATCGGTATGAGATGTGTCTATGGTGGCCGATGAGATGGTGGTCTCAACCATAAAAGTGGGTATATCCTCTCCTTCATCCTCTCTCCTCGGTGTAGGCTCGGTGATTGGTACCATCAAGTTTTGTAACATTTGGCCTTGGTTAAACATGGCACTTTCAAGGAGAGACACGAGGCTTGATTCTTCTTGTGTTGGTGGAGGGATATAAGGTTGAGGAAATGGATGGGAGGTGTTTGGGCAATGGTTGTGGGAAAATGTATGGCCTTGGTGTAGGGGGAGGCTCTCAAGCGTATATGGGCAATCATAATACACGTGCCCCGCCATCCCACAAGTCTCACAAACCACAACTGGATAAGGATCGTATCCTCCCATCTGAGCATCGAAATTTGATCTCCACATGGTAATATCAAAGATACCTGGACAACAAAAATAAGAAAACTAGAGAGGAGCGTCAATAGCACAAGAAAATAACAAAAAGATAATATAATGGTGGGGGAAAAATTTCTTGATTATTGAATATTTTTTTTTTCAAATTTTTTTTTTGGTTTTTATGCGTAGTCTAACGAACCCAAGCTAAGCTAATATCAAACCGAACGCCTCCCCGGCAACGGCGCCAAAAACTTGACCGGCGCCCCGTTTACGGTTTGGGCGCGGTGTCGTTTTACCGCAAGTGCACGGTTAGTGTAGGGTGCGGGTTTATCGAACACAGGGAGGTGGATGGCTTGAGTGGCTACTAGCCTCGCCTAGGTTGTGTGCTAGCTACGCGGATAATGTGGGTGGAGGTGTAGAAATAAAGGAAATAAATGAAAAAGACACGAAAAGAATCCCCACTAACACGGGCTAGGGCACTCATGACACTTGGCATTTGACTTGACCCAGGGTGAGACATTGCCCCAAAAGGTGGTACCTAGCGTCCATGGCCCGATATTCCGGTCGGTGCCAAGCACGCTAGGCCTACCCGGTTCCGGACGGTGGGCATTCCCATGTCCATTAACACCTTCCGCAACCGGGAGCATTAAGGCCACAATGATAACTCCCAACACTTCGTCCAAGCCGTTCCCACGCGCGAGGACTCGATGTCAACGCTCGGGGCGTGAGCTGTGGCTAGGGAGTCAACCGCCAAGTTTATTCCCCCTTGGCCCGACGGTCAGAGGCGGTCTTTCTCCCGCCAATGACAATGAAACGCCCCCGCGTAACCCTAATGGCCAAATAGGTCAAATGTGATTTCTAGCAATACATCGAAGCGGATCTTGACAGGACAAGCACCGGACCCCAATCCCCAACACATCTAGTGTGTTGCCATACGAATTGGACCCAGATTGCTAGAAATCCCCATTGACGCATTTCATCGAACACGTGCCATGCAACCAAGTCTAATGTAAATTTCCAAGCATCGATCCTACCCTAACCCGTATTAGGGTTCATCAAAACTACTCAATGGTGAATAACATATAAACAAACAACACAAAAGACATAGAAACTTTCACCATCAAGCAAAATAAACACAATACAAAACAATGGAGAAAAAGAGAAGAAAATACTTATCTTGAGTGAATCGTCAATCCAATACAAGACTTATTGAAAGAGAAAACCTAATCTAAACTAACCCTAGACTAACAAGAGAAAGGGGCAAAAGCCCTAGAAAACTCAAGAAAAAACTGCCTTCCATCGTGCCCCAAAACCCTATTTATAAACCCCTCAAAAACCCTCTTGGGTCGGGTTCAAAACTGTCAAAAAAGGCCCACCCGATCGGGTGAAAACTCACCCGATCGGGTGGAATAAACAGAGAGCTCAGACACGCAGAAACAGATCTCACCCGGTCGGTTGACAAGTCAACCGATCGGTTGAAGTGAAATTCCAGACTGCAGCCAGTTTCAGCACATAGCCGCGCTTAGAAAATTCCAGAAAAATCTAGAAAAATCGGATTTGGGCATGCGACCTATCGTTGGAAAGCTAACGACGATGCCGACGCTAGAAAAATAAGAGATCACCCAAAATCCTTCTGGAATGGTAGCAGATCTTCAATGAATGAGCAGCGGTGCGCGAAAGCGGAAGAAAAGGCCACCCGATCGGTTGAAACATCAACCGATCGGGTGAGCCGCTTGTTGCTTTGGCCGTCGGGCTTCGGGAGCTTCAACCGGTCGCTGAGGAGAACGGGTGGCATGACCGGGTCGTCGTTCGGTAAACTTCAGCTTCAGATGAACCGATCGGGTGAGATATCACCCGATCGGTTGGAATTAAGCTCCAACTTCCCGAGAACTTTGTTGGGATGAACCGGTCGGCGAACCGGTCGGTTGACTTTGCACTTTGCTCCAACTTCAGTCCGGGTCGTGCACGCGTGCATCACCCGATCGGTTGGCTGTGTCCAACCGATCGGGTGGGGGCTGAAAAGTGGCAATCTTGGTCGTTTGACCCCCTGGATCACGCGTGACCCCTCCCGTTGCTCCGGGGACTCATGATATCATCGTTTTATGTCCCAAATGCTGTAAGTTCCTGCAAAACATGGAAAACACGGAAAAGTGAAAGAAAACAAGAAAACACGCGAAAACGAATAAAAGACGGCGGTAAAATACGGAAAAACACGGAAGAAAACGTGCGCAAATATATGAAATATAAACGCACGTCAAAATCCCCCAAGCTGAACTCTTCCTCGTCCTCGAGGAAGACGAGTGAGAGTAGGAGCTCGGAGGGAGAAAATAGAGAGAAAGAGAGAAAAAGAAAACTATATATCCTAGATCGCCCGTCAGGGCCAACAAATCAAAAACGACACACCAAGCAAGCAAACGCCAAATCACATCACTAAACCAAGGAATACGAGTCCAGACAAGTGCCGTGGGCCCACACGGTGAAGCGCGAGTGAGTGCGGTCGTATGCGGTCGTGTGCTAGCAGACGGTGTCACTATCTACGATGTGCAATAAAGCTCCATATACACATACCCAAAGAAAGACCCAAATATCGATTCAAATTGAATTAAGCGGTGAATATATGGTTCAAGCATGCATGAGAATAGAGAGAGAATCGAAACATATCATGCGTTAGGGACTCCACAACTAGGGTTAAGGAATTCACCACACTATAGCCTAGATAATAGCTAAAAAGTTCCTAAGCCAAGTGTTTTCGAAAACGATGGGGGTTGAGATGATGTGGAGAAGAACACTCGGTGCAAATTCTCGCCTTCCCTTTATTCTCGGCAAGTAGGAAAAATATTCACACTGGAATTTTTTTGGGTTTTGGGTATTTGTATTTTTTTTGGATTTTTGGCTATACAATTTTTTTTTCATTTCTTTCATTTTGGGTTTTTCTTTGCTTTTCTCCTTTTTTGGATTTTTGGATATTGGGGTATATACATGTGTACTCTCCCAAGTGGGAGAACGGTACACGACGAGGGGGTTTACACCAAGTAAAACAAAAAAGAAATCGGAATCTAAACACTTGGGCAAAGGAAACTATTCTCGCTAATTAGAGCATGGGCTAAGTGGGTTATCCTAGTCCTTAATTGTGGAATCCCGACACATGCGAATTGAAATATACGATATAAATATACGAATAAAAGACGGCGGTAAAATACTGAAAAACACGGAAGAAAACGTGCGCAAATATATGAAATATAAACGCACGTCATTGACTGTGCTGACTGACACCTTACACCTTTAGATAGAATTTATAGTCTTGTTGGGGTTTCTGCTGGGCACGCTGTGACGTGTCTCCCCCACTCCACAGGTACAGGTCAGGGGATTACAGGACTTCAACAAGAGCGGAGGCTCCAGGAGGGTGGTGCCTCTCATCCGGGTCCCTCGGGATAGATTAGATTGAGAGTGGGTATGTTGTGGGGTTTTGGGATTCTAGGGTGGGGTGAGAGGAGTTGTAATTACTTTTGTACCCCTTAGCCCTTTGTACCCCTAGTGACGACAGTTGTACTTCTGGTTGTACAATTCTGTATTGATGTTGATGGTAGTTAGTCTCTCTATGTGTGGTTGTTGATGCTCCCGCTGGTTGCCTGCCACTGTGCTGGTCGTACTTACTTTCTGTTTGTGTTGGAGTACTTATGTTTCTGAATTTTTGATCAGTACGTTAGTTTTCTGTTGCCTGTGGTTTCCTAGCGGTTGTAGTGGCCTGTGTTTCTGAAGGTGAACACATTTACGCTTGGTAACCAGTACCATGTCCTGTCACACCCTCTCCTCCGTATTCTGGAGGATGGGGCGTGACAAGGAAGCATGTAGATTCTTTGTCACTTTTAGTAGAGATGGCCTTGTGATTATTTTTCCCTTATAGCAAGGGATACCAGGGAATCGTCCCTGCTGAAGAATCTTCTGGTTCTTCATGTCATGCCTATAGGATTGAGATAAGCTGCGGTGCATCATAACTGATCTAGGGTGGCCAAATCTATCTTGCCAAAATAGAAATTTGGTTGATATCGGTCACTTCAGCAGGTGCGCCGTCAGATTTGCTTCCTTTCTCCGAATCTTTATATAAAAGATGCCTGATGAAAGGCTCTCAAAATGCTCAAGTATGGTTTTATTTACTTTTTCTTGAGACGTCACATACACATATTCTTTTTTGTTCACATTTGCAGTCTTTAAGTGGAATCCGTTTAAACGGATATCCTTAAAACTTATAAGTTTTTTTGAATTCGGAGAGAATAATGTATCCTTTATTTTTATTTCTGTGTCATTTGGGAGCAACAGTGTTGCGTTTCTAGAACATTCAATTATGTTTGATGGCCCTGATATTATATTTATTGGGCTTTCATATGGTATAATGCTATGAAAATAGCATTTGTTTTGAAGAATCATATGTTTTCTTTACTATTTACTAAGCTGTAATGAGAGCAGTTCATCTATTAAAAGATGAATCATATAAGCACATTTGATTTCTGAAAAAAATTATCAAATTTATTCATACTACATGTTAACATTCAAATAGCTCTCATAACATTATTTTTTCCAATAAAGAGAAAACTGGCTAATCAAACAAGTCGCCCTTTTCGAAGTCCTCAGTAGTGAACTGGACTGGAGTTGGGGTAGTCACCAGATTTGTTTTAGCTTTTTTCTTCAATCTTTCTTTGTACAAATCTTGTAGGTGCTGCGAACTTCTGTATACTCTAGACCAGTGTCCTTTCATGCTACAGCTATGTCACTGGTCTTCCCATTACATCCTAGGTGTGGGTGCATCATTTTTGTTGTCATTCTGCGCCAAGTGAACTTTCGCATCCCTTTATTTCTTCGCTGGTGGACTTGTCCTCTGGCTTTTTTATTTGGTCACGCTCTCTGTGATTTTCCTTTTCTTTTATTATCTTTCTTCTTTTTGGAAGAAAATGTGATGTGAGCTTCTGGGAGGGGGGACAGTGCCAGGGGGTGCATGTTACGAGTGGCAAAGAGAAGCTCTTTATTTTGTTCAGCCATGAGTAAATATGATAGCAGCTCAGAATACTTAGTGAACTTTCGTTCATGGTATTACTGCATTAGTATCGCATCTTTTTCATGGAAAGACATGTACGTCTTTTCCAGCATGCGATCTTCTAAGACTTTTTCACCACACAACTTTCAGGCGTGAGGTGATACTGAAAAGAGCTTAGTTGTACTCACATATGAACTTAAAGTCCT
This sequence comes from Scilla litardierei, assembly GCA_030789695.1. NCBI lineage: Eukaryota > Viridiplantae > Streptophyta > Magnoliopsida > Asparagales > Asparagaceae > Scilla > Scilla litardierei. The sequence continues at coordinate 96,261,688 of CM061138.1, read as the reverse complement.
GAAGTCTCAGGTTCTCCCATTCATAACGTGCCCTTGGGAGTATAACATTTTTCTGATGTTTATATCTGTCCTCAACTGCAGTCTATAACTCCAGTGGATCCTCGACCGTAAGTTATTCAGCCTTTAAGGTCTTATCCACGTGGTAACGAATGTATATGATGGCATGCACCTTATCAAAGTCTATCACCTTTCATTCTTTTGTAATTGCAGAAATGAGGGATTTAGCTCGCAAATAAAATTTAACATCAAGCTGCCAGCTCAGATAATTTTTCCCTGATGCATCCAGTACTTCGAAATCAATGCTAGCGATATTTGACATTTTATCTAGAAAAGCACAATTTTGCATGAATTAATAATACTGAAAAACATTTTCATGCAAAGGCAATTTTAAATGAAAAGCTAATTGTGTGGATCGGCCAGTCCCATATAAAATAATAATGTCCCAAAGTCAATATTACGGTTCTTTTGACACAAATGAGAGAGAAAATTACAACTTTGGAAACCACTTGGGTCCCATTTGAAAATTTTCATCTTCAAGAGTGGTCTCCGCCTCCATGGAAGTGGTCCTCATCTTGGGCATTACACATCAATTTTGATACTTAATAATTATTCAAACCACGGGGCAATGTCATACACCGTTAGGTTAGATAATTAACAGTCGAGCGATCGTAGGATCTTCATAAATATTAAGTTAAAGTCGTACACCACATCATAAATTTATCCCAAAAATGTGGCAGAAAGGTGCGATGCAATGCATATAAATATGATCCAAAAGTACGTATCATTTATTAAAATATGCAATTAATCCGTTGTACATATATGGGCTAATTCAATGAATGATGCCCTATTATATTTTATATTGTAAAAAGGAAAGAAGTTTCCTTTTCATGCTACCAAAAGAGCACCAAAAAGCCCCATTTCCCCCAATAAAAGTCCACATTTCATCCACCTATTTATCCATATTTTTAATTATTTTTAGGCCCTTTAGAACCCCCTTTTAATTATTTCATAGGGATATTAGTGGGGTGTGGGCCTTATGCCCACAGCCATATCCCTCTTTCCCTTTCATTTCCTCTTTTTTTCTTTTTAAAATCATGGGGCTGCGGGCTTGAGGCCCGCATCCATTCTTTTTTTGTTAAAATACATGGCTGATCGCGCCCTGGATACACACCCCGGACAAGTGACTCGTAGTCTTACCGCAAGCGCACGGTGTAGCAGCGAGCGGGTATCGAACTCAGGGAGGACTAATGACTGTGTCTCCTTCCAATCACCTAGCTATCAAAATGGTCGAGAATAATTTGGGGTAAAATAGTCACAATCGTTCAAATGTCGATAGAAATATCAATAAAATAAAGCACCTAGGGATAGGGAATCCCCGATATAGACCGTATCTCATCGTTGTGATTCATAGGTTTCACCATTGCTAGACTTGAATTTTAGGTGAACTAGTCGCAACTAAATGTAGAACCAAGCTCACGCTCTCGCGCTATTGCCGGTCTATAGCAAACCTAAGGTAGGGCCCAATCTCTTGCAAACCGTAACCTAGGCCGCTAGCGTGAAGAACAACATCATCGTTCAATCGTATCTCGAGCCCACTCTCGTGCAAACTGACGTGCCCCCGGTTTGCGAGCCGCAAATGGCCGGGGGACCCGCGTGAGGGTTTAGATATTTGTAACCGCAAGCGCACGGTGTTGTAGTGTGGCTTGGGGGTCGAACACAGGGAGGCTAGGATGTGCTTGTGTCAAGGAGGACCGGAATCACCCCGTGGGCGAGCTAGCCCAGATCGGTTGATGGGTTGTCAGGGTAAAGGAATACAAGGTATGAACAATATGAAAATAAACCCGGGACTTTGGTTTCCACTCCAACGAGCGACCCTCGCCGATACGGCCTACGGGTAGGATGGCGATCGAAATTAGGGTTTAATGGTGAGACGTTGCCTCTGAAAGTGGTACCGGTATCCCATGGGCCCGATATTCCGGTCGGTGCCCAGGATGATACACCGGACTTCCCGGGTTCGATCAGTGGGCACTCCCGTGTCCATTAACACTGATTGATTCCGGGAGCACTAAGCTCGCAACGATAACTCCCAACGTCTCATCCTGCCGCTCCCGCGCTCTAGGATTCGGTGTCTACGCTAAGGGCATGAGCTATGGCTAGGGAGTCAACCGCCAAGTTTATTTCCCCTTGGCCCAACGGTTAAAGGAGGTCTTTTTCCCGCCGATGACAATAAAACACCCCGCGTAACCGTTAGATTCCTAATCCCTAACGATTTCCTAACCCTATGGACGCATCGGGAAGAGCCCCCGAAGGGGTTTCCGCCAAAATCCCAGATTTGGGAACTACTCACAAATATTCATTAAAAAGCGATCTAAATGAAAATAAACAGTTGAAATCATAATCAGACGATAGGAATGCAAGGGTAGTAGAACAATAAAGATAATACTAAAGTTTTACAAAGATCCGAAAACTTACAAAAACAGGAAAATTACAGCCGTCACAAAATGAAGAAAACAGTAAAAAATAACCAACTCCCGAATCTCGAAAACCTAGGGTTCTATTTATAGAAAACAACATCACCCGATCGGTTGACAAGTCAACCGGTCGGGTGAGCCGCTTCACAAATTTACAGCGCGATGCAGGGGTTTCACCCGGTCAGTATGAACCGGTCGGTTGGATCTTGGTGCGGTCGGTTGGATCTTGGTGCCGACCGGTTGGATCTTGGTGCGGGCTGGGTGAGGAGACCGGTTAGAGCTTCGAGTCTTGGCCGTTGAAATTCAGCTACAGGTGAACCGATCGGGTGAAGGTCACCCGATCGGTTGGAAATTGAGCTCCGAATTCCAGAGACTTTGAGCTTTTGACCCGGTCACTGAACCGATCGGGTGACTTCTCGGGGGCTCTAAGCTACGTCCGGGTGGTGCACACGTGCATCACCCGATCGGTTGGAGATGACCAACCGACCGGGTGAGGGGCTGAAAGATGTAATCTTCGTCGTTTGACCCTCTGGATCACGCGTGACTCCTCCCGTTGCTCCGGGGACACATGATATCATCGTTTTGCGTCCCAAATGCCAGCAAACTCCTGCAAAACACGGAAAATACGGAAAAGTGAAAGAAAACAAGAAAATACAAGAAAACACGAGAAAACGAATAAAAGACGGCGGTAAATACGGAAAAACATGGAAGAAAACGCGCGTAAATATATGAAATATAAACGCACATCAAAATCCCCCAAGCTGAACCCTTCCTCGTCCTCGAGGAAGAAGAGTGAGAGTAGGAGCTCGGAGGGGAAAAATAGAGAGAAAGAGAGAAAAAGAAAACTCTATATCCTAGATCGTCCGTCAGAGCCAACAAAATCAAAAACGACACACCAAGCAAGCAAACGCCAAATCACATCACTAAACCTAGGAAAACGAGTCCAAATAAGTGCCGTGGGCCCACGCGGTGAAGCGCGAGTGAGTGTGGTCGTGCGCTAGCAGTCGGTGTCGCTATCTACGATGTGCAATAAAGCTCGATATACACAGACCCAGGAAACGACCCAAATACTGATTCGAATTTGAAATTGCGGTGAATATTAGTTCAAGCATGCATGAGAAGAGTATAAGAATAGAAGCGTACCATGCGTCGGGGACTCCACAACTAGGGTTAAGGAAATCACACCACTACAGCCTAGATACTAACTAAAAAGTTCCTAAGCCAAGTGTTTTCGAAAACGATGGGGGTTGAGATGATGTGGAGTAGATCACTCGGTGCAAATTCTCGCCTTCCCTTTATTCACGGTAATATTCACACGTGAATTTTTTTTGGGTTTTGGGTATTTGTATTTTTTTTGGATTTTTGGCTACACAAATTTTTTTTATTCATTCATTTCTTTCTTTTTGGGTTTTTCTTTTCTTTTCTCCCTTTTTTTTGGATTTTTGGATATTGGGGTATATACATGTGTACTCCCCCAAGTGGGAGAACGGTACACGACGAGGGGGTTTGCACCAAGTAAAACAAAAAAGAAGTCGGAATCGAAACACTTGGGCAAAGGAAACTATTCTCGCTAAATAGAGCATGGGCTAAATGGGTTATCCTAGTCCTTCATTGTGGAATCCTGACTCATGCGAAATGAAGTACTTGATATATATCTAGCATGCAGAACAGGGAAAATAAATACCGCATATTCAAATCGAAGCATGATAATCTAGGGGTCATTCCTGGACAGGTATATAAAGTAAATCACAAAGCAGAAGCACACCACACAGCTAGGCACGACACACGACTCACAAAAAGCTAAGAGGACCCACGATGCGTGAAATGCAAGAGAACTCGAAATCCTAGGGTTAGTGAATGTGATTATCGATGCTATGCTAGGTGTGTGTGATTTTGTGGCAATTCATCATAGGGTTCATCTCTAGGAGAAAGAGATAAAAATAAGAAAAGAAAAAAAAAGAAAAAATAAAAACACGATGAAAACGACACAAAAATGAAAAAGAAAGACTCAAATGGCGCACACAGTGCGACTCCCCCAAGCTGAAGCTTGCATTGCCCTCAATGCAATAGGAGTGAGTACGGGAGGGCAATGAAGATGGGGAGGGGGGAATACGCACCGACACAAAAAGAAATGAAAAATGAGGAAAACACAGATTCGAAACTGAAAATAAAGAAAAATAAAGATCAAACCACACGACACGAAAATAGAAATAAAACCACACGACACGACACTTAAAAGGGGAAAAACAAGCACACACACAAAAATAAGAAAAACAAAACACGACAACACACCAAAATAGACGTCCCCCAAGCTAGACATGACAGTGCTAGCAAATAAAATGTGATCGTGAAATGCAGAAATATGCAAGGGGGGGGGGGGGTCAAAAACAAACAAAGTGAAATCAAAAATCAGGAGAAGGTGAATCCTCGCCCTCCTCGGAAGAGGGTGTGGCTGGGTGGTCGGGGGAGGCGGGGGGTGTGCAGAGAAGCGGGGAAGGAGGTGGAGGAACAGGTGCAGCGGTGGTGTGAACGATGGGAGGAGTGTCGGTGGAGGTGGGTGGTGGTGGTAGGACGGCGATCAAGGCGGTGGTGAAAGGAATATAAATGGGGGGAGAAGATGTGATGGTGACGGTAGTGGGTGGTGGTGGGAGAGATTTGGAGCGCACCGACAATTTCCTCCGACGCACATATGAAGTGATGGAGGAGGAGGGTGGAGGTAGTGTGGGCATGGGCGGAGCCAAAGGGGGGCCTGAGGGGGCCGTTGCCCCCTCAGGTCGACCCCCTCAGGCCCCCTTTGCCCGTGCCCCTAAATTGAGTTTGAGCTCTTAAGTTTATAATGTACTCTTCATATAATTATTTGATCACGGTTGTAACAAACTGGTCACGTAGATCAATTGGGTAGAGTGCTTTGCAGGTGACCTGAATGTTCCAGGTTCGAGACCTGCAAGAGTCGAATAAAAATTTTTAGCGCAAGGTTATGTTTTACTAATTTTAACTTAATTCTGGGCTTGCTACTTTTGCGCAAGGTTATGTTTTATTAATTTTAGTTTTGCATATCAACATTCACATTAATTTGTTATATTTTAGATCAAAACTAAATTCTGCTCCTGTCGCAGATACGACCTATTACAATTCAAATTTGTAGAAACTGTTATACTATCAAGTAATGCTAGTGTAATTGTACCTAGTTAATTTTGCATATTTTTTTTAATGATTGGCATGTTGTAGGGTCCTGCTATTTTGATTGTTACCTCCCAAGCATTCATATTAATAATTTTTTCCTTTTATTTGGGTATCATCTAAGACATTACATGTAAGTAACCAACAACTTCATATTTGCATTAAAACCCCTTAGTGGGCCTACCAAGTCCTACTCATGGATCTACATTCTAATATAAGCTTTGATGTTTATGATATATGTATAATTATATTGCTTTCTCTAACGCATACACACGTGCATCTATAGCATATGGTACTCGTGTTACTATGTTGAGAATTTGAATGTAAATTAAGTTTCTATTTTAAGAAGTTTTTATTGTATTATAGTTCTTAGGTTACTAGTTTTCACTAGAGTTATATGGAATATGGTACTTTTGCGTATTGGGTTTTATTATATGCAGAAATTATTTTGTATTAGCTTATAATTTGCCCCCTAAATGAAAATTTCCTGGCTCCGCCACTGAGTGTGGGTGCGATGGAAGTGGTCGGGAGGGGGGGAATGGATACCGGGATGGGAATAGATGAGGGAGGAGAAGAATGTGGTGGGGGAGGTGATGGATGTGGGGATGTGTGAGAGGGTGGAGGAGAAGATCGTCGATGTGGTGAAGGTGGAGGTGGACCGTGGATGTGAGTGAGAAGGCGAAGAATGGCGGCCACGTTCCTCTCAAGTGCGAGGAAACGTGGGTGAGTGAGAAAGGAGGATGGTGATGGGTCCGAGGAGGCAGAGGACATGGCGAGATCACGGAGGGCAGCGACCTCCCTTACAAGACCAAGACGGGCAGAGACCTGGCGACGACCAAAGGATGTGGACTGACGTGAGGCAGAAGTGGTGCCGGCAGGTAAGGTGGAAGTGGGGCCGGCGGCGGTGGTCATGCTAGCACAGGAGACAAGGCCAGAAATGGCCGCTAAGAGGTGCTCAGAAGTGATGGGGCCAGGAACAGAAACAGGGCGACTCGGGCCAGCCCCCATATCTCTCCGAGACGCAGGAATATCCTGCTCGCCTAAGTGGGCGGCAGGGGAAGGAGGTCTACGTGCGTCGGGGGGAAGGAAAGGAAGTTGCAACCCCTCAAAGAACTCAGGGTCGGGCGAAAAAGTCCAATCCGCCACGATAGCCACAGTCATGCGAACGGGGTTGGGGAGAATAGTGTAGGGGCGAGGGGGGTGGCCGTAACTGAATTCGAAACGACCGTCGGGGCGGGGCTTAATCATGTGAATGTGCCGCAGGACGTCAAGATCTAGACATGAGGGTCCTGCGACGGTGGGAAGACCACGGGGGATATGGATATTGAACGGGGGGTAAGAAACAATTATGGTGATAATGCCCCCACAGCAGATTTTTCCCTTCCCGGCCCTGCTAATCTCGAGAAGCTTGTAAACAAGCCAATCACCAGCATGGACAGGCACAACCGGGGCCCTGAAACTAACTCCATCATCATCACGAACAAAGGGGAAAGTCATGGCCCAGAGAATAAAAAGATCGGGGATAGTCACGGTGCCTGACTCATCCCGCGGGAAAAATGCAGATGATATGATCCTATGGGCCAGACGAAATATGGGATGGATGATGGAGGAGGCCTTGGCCTTCCCCCGGGGATAGCGGCGGAGTATGGTGAGGCGGAACCAGAAATTATCGACATCAAATTCCGGGGGATATCCGTAGTGACGGATAGCGTCATTCCCTAGAATAGGGAAACCAAATATATCGCAGATGGTGTCTAGGTTTGTGCGAATGGTTTGGTTACGCACCCGAAAAGTGACGGTCGACCCCGACTCACAAACGAGGGAGGAGAGGAATTCTAGGCTGAGTGACGGGTAAGATACCACAGAGGCATTAAGGAAGGCCAACCAACCTAGATTAGCAAAAAGAGTCTCGACCTCAGTGAATACACCGAGGTCGACGAGTGATTGGGAGTGGGAAAACTTGGTTGATAAATGCCCCCGAGTGTCAAGTCTGTGGTAGAAGTCTTTCTGCTCTGGGTTCCTAAATATGTATCCATGCGGGCCCAACATGGGGTCCACAGGGGGAATGATAGGCGGGGGAAGGGCAAGTGTCAGCTCACGTGTGCGGTGAGGAGGACGTGTTTGTTTCCGTCTCTTACGAGACGGTTCCTCCTCACGCAAGATACCTTTTCCTTTATCCCTCTCTCGAGCCATGTGTGTGTGGACGATGCAAATGGGTTCAAAATAGTATTAAAGTGCACACACCCGAAAACCAAGCAATTCAAATAGTAGGGTAAAAATCGAAATTCGAGAAGTGGAACGAAGTTACCCCGTAGCAAATAGAGCTCCCTGCTTGTAGATGACTCAATGCCGTGCAATTGGGGAAGTGTGGAGCCGCGGCACTCTTCTTCAGCGAAAAATTCGAAGGTGGGGGTGGATGTTGGGAATTAGGGCTAGAAAATTAGGAAATAGGAGAGGGGGAGAGAGGAAGAGATGGAGAAATGCAAGGGGGAGGTGGAGAGAGAGGTTGATGGAGGGTTTGAGGTTGTGGGAGAGAGATTTTTGCAGTCGGGTGGCTGGAGGAGACGAAACGACGGCGAGTAGAGGGGATCGGGCGAGGGGTTGTGAGCGGGTGGTCGGGGGGTTATTTATTGGTTTTAAGTCGACCCGGTCGGGTGAGTTTTCACCCGATCGGTTGACGTTAGGTCGAAAATTTGTTGCTGAAGAAGCGCTACAGGCGACCCGATCGGTTGAGAACTCAACTGATCGGTTCGCCGCTCCATACACTTTCCCGAGAACTCTGAGTTTTTCACCCAGTCCCTCAACCGGTCTCTCTTCTAGCCACCCGGTCGGTTGATACATTCTGAAATTTTTCCGAGAGTTCCCCCAGGTCACCCGGTCTGCTCACCAAATTTTTCCGAGAGTTCCCCCAGGTCACCCGGTCTGCTCACCAGGTCACTTCTTTCTTCACCCGGTCGGTTCATTTCGTGACAGACACGGCTGTTAGCTGATACATCCCAACCGATCGGGTGAGTTATCACCCGGTCGGTTGAGGCCTTGTTTTCTGCAAAAACCCAAAAATCACCTAAGTTTCACGACGGGAGCTGTTTCGGCTGGATTTAATAATAAAAATAGATAAAAATAAAGTAGGAAAAAAAGTCCTAAAAAGCGAAGCAAAAGTTTAGAACATGGGTTGCCTCCCATCAAGCGCTTTTGTTTAACGTCGTTTAGCTCGACGCCCGTTGATGATTTTCATGGTGGGTGATACGGGTGATGCCCAAAATCCGGCATCTCTTCAGCTCCAGAAGTTGTGGCTATTGGTGTAGTCGGCGGCTGTAAGAAGATTTGCTCGACTACCCTCCCTTTGTTCACAGGATCTGGGGGCTTCTCCCTCAAATTGGCGTCCATCGTCGTCTTTTTCAGGATCCGGACCTCATCGCCAGTGAGGTCCATGGGTTCTTTTCCTTTTCTCCTCGTGGGAGGAGACTTAGGGAATCCGGGAGGGATCATATGTCGCGCGACCGCCTCATTAGACACTCCATTCTTAGGGGAGCTAATTTGCTCTCCAAGGTCCCCCAAGCTATCGGGGGGATTCCTCGAGAGCACTTCCCATGCACTCGTTTCAATAGCTCTTTCTTCTTCATTCTCCAACACATTGATACTAGGATCGTCCGGGGGGTTCAGATGTTTCATCGACAAGCCCAAGTCAAATTCGACACTTTCTTGGCCCACATTAAGGGAAAGCTTCCCGTTCTTTACGTCTATCAACACTCCGGCGGTTGCCATAAAGGGCCGTCCAAGAATAATTGGGGTATGCTTGTCTTCCGGCATGTCCATCACCACAAAATCGACTGGAACATGCACCCCTTTCACATCGACTGGGAGGTCGTCCACTACTCCCACCGGATACTTGACCGAACGGTCAGCAAGTTGTAATGTCATGCCGGTGGGCTCTAAGTCTCCCATCCCTATCCTCTTGTACAACGATAAGGGCATTAAACTAACGCTCGCACCAAGATCGACGAGCGCCCTATGGATTTGCACTTCCCCGATAGATCAAGGGATGGAGAAACTTCCTGGATCCTTGAGCTTGGGCGGATTTGCACGCTGAATGAGTGCGCTGCACTCCGCCGTTAACACAGCCTTTTCTTTTCTAGATCCCCGTGTCACCAAGTCTTTCAAGAATTTAGCATAGGAGGGGATCGTCTCTATGGCCTCGAGGAAGGGGATTTGCAAACTCATATCTTTCACCATGGCAAAGAATTTGCCATACTTCTCATCGATTTTGGCTTTGGCGAGCCGTTGTGGGAAAGGCACAACGGGCTTGAATACCTTCAAATTCCCTTCCTCTTTCTTCTTCTCTTCTTCGGGGGTTCCCTCCGGAGCCACAATTTTTGGCGACGGGGCACCGTCGTCATTAGCTTTTTCAATTGGCCGCTCGACGGCCAGTGGTGCTTCCGGTTCTTTGGGCGGCGCTCTAGTAGGAATTTGTGTCCCGCTCCTCAAGACGATGGCGGACACGTTTTCATGTTCATGTGTGAGCGCCAAGGTCCGATTTACCCCTAGGATTCACCTCAGGCTGTGGCGGTAATAAATTCTGCGGTCTCTGAAGGTTCGCCACTTGCAACCCCAGCTGGGTCACCTGATCTGTGAGTACTCTTTGTCCAATCTCCAGCTTCAGATTGATTTTCTCCTGGTTGGCTATGTATTGAGTCAAGAGGGACTCAACCAGAGAAATGGCCCTCTGTTGGCCGTATTGCTGATGGGCGGGCTGCTGATTCCTTGGGGCATATTGTTGATACTGTGGTGGAGGTTGTTGCTGATATTACTGTTGTTGAAACTGCTGCTGGGGCCTAACCGGCTGATATATCTGCTGTTGTTGCTGAGCCGGTTGTTGGTAGGGTGCCCGGTAACTAAGGTTCGGATGATTCCGGTTGTTGGGAGAGTAGGCCGGGTTTGAGTTGGTCCGTGGTGGAAATGGCGCATTCCCCGTAGGATTGTAAAACAATGCGCTCGCCTGATCCAACGGTGGTGAGACGTCACCACCGTCGAATTCCCCAAAAACTTCGGATTCTACCGCAGCAATCTATTGTGTACCGGCGCCACCGGCGCCTACCATCAATGCGGAGATCTGGGTCGATAGCAAGTCAAATTTGCTTGACAATTTGTCGACGTCTTCCACTCTATGGATGCCCCCAGACCTTGGTGTGGCTCTCTCGTCACACCATCGTTCATTGTTGGATGCCATATTTTCCAAAATTTGCCCGGCATCTTCTTCGATTCTTGACATGAAGGACCCTCCAGCCGCGACGTCCATGGAAGACTTTAAATCATCCCTCAGCCCATTATAAAACAGATTTATAATCTGCCACTTGGGGAGCTCATGGTGGGGACATCTTCTCTGCATCTCCTTGTATCTTGTCCAAGCCTCATGCAAGGACTCGTGGCTGGCCTGGGAGAAGGAGGAGATCTCACTCCTCAGCTTCATGGTCTTCCCCGGAGGAAAGAACTTCGTCAGAAAAGCATTGGAGAGCTTCTCCCAGGTGTTGAATGTGTTAGGGTCCTTCCCTCTAAGCCACAGCTTGGCCTTGTCTCGCAAGGAGAAGGGGAACAACTTCAGTCGGATCGCCTCAGTTGTGACACCGTTAATCCGGAAGGTGTCACATTTCTCCAAAAAGGAGTCTAGATGCTCGATCGGGCTCTCCATGGGTGCACCCGAAAACTGATCCTGCTGGATCCACGTCACCAAAGATGGCTTAAGCTCGAAGCTTTGGGCCGTAATAGCTGGAGGACGGATGGCGGACGTGGACTCGATGGAAGGCATCGAGTACTCTAGCAGGGACTTGTGAGGCGGGGTGTTCTCCTCCATGGCTTCAGGATCCTCTCTTCTTCGCTTCTCGGCGGCCAAACGCCTAAGGGTGGCGTTAATCTCTGGATCAACGGGGATCAAGTCGTCGAGACTTCTTGAACTCCTGCGCATGAAAAACAACAAACACCCGTGAAGCGACAAGTGGGAAAGAAACAGATAAAGTTAGAAATAAAAATAAAAATTGAAATAAGAATGAGAATATAAAAAGGAAAAGGGAAGAATGCGAAAATTATCGCGAGGTAGGGATAAGAGCTAGACACTAGGGTTCATGAGATCCTAAAATAACAAGCACGTTGCCTCCCCGGCAACGGCGCCATAAACTTGACGTGCCCCTGGTTTGCGAGCCGCAAATGGCCGGGGGACCCGCGTGAGGGTTTAGATATTTGTAACCGCAAGCGCACGGTGTTGTAGTGTGGCTTGGGGGTCGAACACAGGGAGGCTAGGATGTGCTTGTGTCAAGGAGGATCGGAATCACCCCGTGGGCGAGCTAGCCCAGATCGGTTGATGGGTTGTCACGGTAAAGGAATACAAGGTATGAACAATATGAAAATAAACCCGGGACTTTGGTTTCCACTCCAACGAGCGACCCTCGCCGATACGGCCTACGGGTAGGATGGCGATCGGAATTAGGGTCTAATGGTGAGACGTTGCCTCTGAAAGTGGTACCGGCATCCCATGGGCCCGATATTCCGGTCGGTGCCCAGGATGATACGCCGGACTTCCCGGGTTCGATCAGTGGGCACTCCCGTGTCCATTAACACTGATCGATTCCGGGAGCACTAAGCTCGCAACGATAACTCCCAATGTCTCATCCTGCCGCTCCCGCGCGCTAGGATTCGGCGTCTACGCTAAGAGCATGAGCTATGGCTAGGGAGTCAACCGCCAAGTTTATTCCCCCTTGGCCCAACGGTCAAAGGCGGTCTTTTTCTCGCCGATGACAATAAAACACCCCGAGTAACCGTTAGATTCCTAATCCCTAACGATTTCCTAACCCTATGGACGCATCGGGAAGAGCCCCCCGAAGGGGTTTCCGCCAAAATCCCAGATTTGGGAACTACTCACAAATATTCATTAAAAAGCGATCTAAATGAAAATAAACCGTTGAAATCATAATCAGACGATAGGAATGCAAGGGTAGTAGAGCAATAAAGATAATACTAAAGTTTTACAAAGATCCGAAACTTACAAAAACAGGAAAATTACAGCCGTCACAAAATGAAGAAAACAGTAAAAAATAACCAACTCCCGAATCTGGGAAACCTAGGGTTCTATTTATAGAAAACGGCATCACCCGATCGGTTGACAAGTCAACCGGTCGGGTGAGCCGCATCACAAAATTACAGCGCGATGCGGGGGTTTCACCCGGTCAGTATGAACCGGTCGGTTGGATCTTGGTGCGGTCGGTTGGATCTTGGTGCCGACCGGTTGGATCTTGGTGCGGGCCGAGTGAGGAGACCGGTTGGAGCTTCGAGTCTTGGCCGTTGAAATTCAGCTACAGGTGAACCGATCGGGTGAAGGTCACCCGATCGGTTGGAAATTAAGCTCCGAATTCCAGAGACTTTGAGCTTTTGACCCGGTCACTGAACCGACCGGGTGACTTCTCGGGGGCTCCAAGCTGCGTCCGGGTGGTGCACGCGTGCATCACCCGATCGGTTGGAGATGACCAACCGACCGGGTGAGGGGCTGAAAGATGTAATCTTCGTCGTTTGACCCCCTGGATCACGCGTGACTCCTCCCGTTGCTCCGGGGACACATGATATCATTGTTTTGCGTCCCAAATGCCAGCAAACTCCTGCAAAACACGGAAAATACGGAAAAGTGAAAGAAAACAAGAAAATACAAGAAAACACGAGAAAACGAATAAAAGACGGCGGTAAATATGAAAAAACATGGAAGAAAACGCGCGTAAATATATGAAATATTAACGCACGTCACAAACTCGAGCTACGACCTAGGTTGAGATAGTTCCTACCTGTCCAATCTCTTGCAAACGGATAATGGTTTAGAAACACGATTAAAAATCCTAGCTTTGGTCCAATCTCTTGCAAACCAATTCTAGAGAAGTCCAATCGTAAATCTAAATCGAATTTCTAGGGCTTCCTATCAATTGGGACACAATCTCTTGCAAATCCTAATCGATATGAATCCCTAGCTATCCGTAATTAATCAATCCCAACCTAACCCTAATCAATTCTAGCAAGAATTACACCAATTCATCACAATTTAGAAATAGGGTCTATAGGATTCATCCCTACGCCCTAAGACGATGTCACTACTCACTAATCATCATGCAATACTTAGGAAAATCAATAATAAAATCAACACAATTCATTGCAATGGAGAAATTGTTAATAAAAATAGGGTTTTTGATAAGAGAATAGACAAACCAATGAGAATCCAATAGCATCCAACAAAAGTAGCCTTTTTATCTCCAAAAGAAAAGCTAAATCTAATGATCTAAAAAGCTCTCAAAAAGGCTGCCAAAAAGCTCTCTAAAAGTCTCTCTAACTAGGGCAAAAACTGGGTTTAAATACCCTTCAAAATTGCCCAGAAAATCGTGACCAAAATGCCCCTGCGCAGCCCAGAAATCGCAACTTACGCAGCAGGTGGAACGGCTCACTCGGCCGAGTGACAAATGTCACTCGGCCGAGTGACAAACCCTTAGATTTCAAGTAAGTCGGGGGATTTCGGGGGTCTGTCTTCGGAGGTGACTCGGCCGAGTGGCTTTACTCACTCGGCCGAGGGGCATTCAGTGCTTGGCCGAGTCGGAACTCTCAGGTCAACTGTAGATTTCCAGTAAGTCGCCTCTTTTTGGATGGATTTTCCCGTGCCACTCGGGCGAGGGGATCTCCATACTCGGCCGAGTGGTCTATCATCACTCGGCCGAGGGCACACTGATATTCTTTTGTTGTGCGTGTCCGGTCTGGTCGGTCGAGCGAGCTTCTTTGCTCGGCCGAGTGAGTGCTTCACTCGGTCGAGTGACATGCTGTAGATGCCCAATCTTCTTCGTTTCTCCTCCTCGTCGTTCCTACGAAGTTTCTTCTTCTTCCACTCGTCTTCCATCGCTGAATGGCCCTCAAAAGAGCTATGGGTGACACTCCGGAGTGGGTGCAAATCCTCTTGATCTCAAAATCACTCCAAATCGCTCCATATCTCCTGAAATACGATAAAAACAAGAAATAGTGAAAAGCATCGCAATATTGTCGAATAATCGTGGAAAACGCGATATGAGCGATCAAAGTGGCATGCAAACATGCAGAAAAAGGGTGTAAAATATGGAGTGATCAAAATCCCCCAAGCTTAGCTCTTACTCGTCCTCGAGGAAGATGAGTAAAAACAAACCCGACGGGTAAAACCATGGAAAAGAAGGAAAATGAAAAAAAAATGAAAAAATAGAATAGAAAGCGAAGAAGGAGGTGCTAGATCATTTTTCTCAGGACGTGGGTTTCGCTTACTCATATAGCATACATCGAATATAGAACACATGCCAAAGACTTTTATCCCGGTATCATAGTATAATGATGCATTCGAAATAGAAAACCCAAGAATATCAAAACAACGTGAAATATGGAATCATTCTAGGATTAACATCGTCTGAAGCATCTAAAGCGGTATACATAATCATAGATCACACACTTTTCAATTGAATGCTTTCTATAAGGAGTATAAGAGATATTACACAATATGGAGTAGTAAGAATAGAAAAGTATGATTTTCATGAAATGCATGCTAAGCGTCGACTTCTGGATTTCGTAAAACTTTAGCAATCTCACCGACTATAGAAGATTACTTAGCCTAGGTTGTCATGCAGTATCAAGTAGTCACTCACACACACACCATTGGATCCTCTCCCCCAAGCTTATCCATAAGCGTGGTGGCATAAACAAATCAGTATGTACATTCCCCATTTCTTTTGAAGCTCCAAAAAAATAAAAATAAAAAAAACGAAAGAGGGAAGAAAGAGAGAAAGAGTGTGAGATGTGATCATTTAAAAGTTTCTTTTCTCTTTTCTTTTCTTTTTCTCAATTTTTCTTTTCCCCCTTTTTTTGAATAAACATATATACATAACCGATCCCAAATCAAAAGAGAGAAGGATATACAGGTATATATATATATATATATATATGATTTTTGGGGAATTGGAGCATGTAAATTAATAGCTGGGGAAATGCCAATAATAGACTTGCTAAAGGGAGATTCACCAATGAATTTTAAGTAGAGAAATAATGCTTGAGATATGTGGAGAAAGAAACAAATGTATCACTCGGTTCACTCTATAGGACGTGCACGACAACTTTCAGCAGAGCAATGTAATCTACTCAGTTTAATCTTAAAAAGTAAACTAGTCCAGATATGTCATCCTAGCAGACACTCAATCAACCTGAAAGTGAAGCGTACAATTCATGCAATAAGAAGTGATATGAGAAAGGAAAGCAGTACTCCAAATATAAGCAATCACTGCGTGAAGCTTGGTGTATTTTCTACGAAAAGCATACATACGAATCATCAAACATCAGCTAATAACTGAATTTCATCCATATTCATACAGAAAAAGAGTGGGTTACTATTTCAAATGCAAAGCAGGACATAGCATATGATATCTGAAACAAAAGCTATGACATGACAAAAGCATGCATACATAGATAAGCTAACATCACGTCATCATCATCACAGAAAAGTCATCTCTAGCAAAAGATGAAAGAAATAAAGATAAAAGAAAATAGAACTACTATGTACAATGCAGCACACAAAGAAAATAAGAAAACGTGATGCATGGTAAGAAAAAATGGAAAAAGTGGAGAAAATAAGTGTAAAAGCGGGAAAGTGTGAGAAAACAAAAATAAAGGGCGGCAAAAAGTAAAAAGTGTGAGAATTCACTCCCCCAAGCTAAAGTGCACAGTGTCCTCAATGTGCGAAGTGTAGCACACCGAGAGACGTGAAATGGGTGGGGTGGGTGAGGATGTATGCATGATGAAAAAGAAAGAAAAAGAAAAAGAAAATATGATGTGAATGTAGATGATGCATGCAGAGATCAGAATGATGCAGATAAAAGTGTCCCCAAAAAGACTCTCCCTCACTCCCAAAAAGAGATAAAAAGATATGACCAAATAGGTACCAAAATAGTATGTGGAGGAGGGGAGCAAAAATCATCAGGCTCCAAAATCAACCAGCAAAACAACAGAAATATAGAAGGCATCCAGTGTGTGCCTAGGCTGGTGGTGGTGCACCAGCACCGTCATGTGGCGGAGGTGGTGATGGTGGAGGTGGTGGGCGTGGTAGCTGCTGGGTGGGTGTCGGTGGTGGAGGCAGACGCGCCAGAATCTGGTTCAGGTAAGCCTGAATACTGGGAAGGATGGCGACGCGGGTCTGCACGGAACTAACTGTGGCGGAGAGAGCCCTGAAATCCCCTCTCAGTCCACTAACAGCCCCCTCAAGAGCACGAATGCTCTGAACTAGAGTGTCGGGGGGTGTGGAGCAGAGGGACACACAGATCTAACATGGGAAGTGCGGGGCTATCTCACGCGGGCAGTGTGGAGGATGGGTCCAGCAGGGAAGTGGAGCAGTGGTGCTGTGCTCACTAAGTGATGCCCGGCCTCTGTGAGAGGCTGGGACGCAGGAAAGGGCGAAGTGGAAGCAGCAGCAGAAGTGGAAGTGAAAACAGACGAGGCGACAGGAGAGGTCAGTGACGCAGACGTGGGGATAGATGTCATGATGCTCTCGGTAAAGACAGGGGCGGTGGAGACCGAAAGGTCGACGACTGGGGAGGCCGTGAAGGGCACAAAAGATGACTCCCCAGGAGTCGAGAACAGCAATCGGGAGAGGGTTTCCACGGCAGCTGATCGCGCCCCGGATACACACGCACCCGGTACAAGCGACTCGTAGTCTTACCGCAAGCGCACGGTGTAGCGGCGAGCGGGTATCGAACTCAGGGAGGAACAATGACAGTGTCTCCTTCCAATCACCTAGCTATCAAAATGGTCGAGAATAATTTGGGTTGAAATGGTCACAATCGTTCAAATGTCAATGGAAATATCAATAAAATAAAATGTCTAGGGATAGGGAATCCCCACTACGGACCGTATCTCATCCTTGTGATTCTAAGGTTACATCATAGCTAGACTTGAATTTAGGTGAACTAGTCACAACTAAATGTAGAACCAAGCTCACGCTCTCGCGCTATTGCCGGTCTATAGCGAACCTAGGATATGGCCCAATCTCTTGCAAACCCTAACCTAATCCGCTAGCGTGAAGAACGACATCATCATTCAATCGTATCTCGAGCCCACTCTCGTGCAAACTCGAGCTACGACCTAGGTTGAGATAGTTCCTACCCGTCCAATCTCTTGCAAACGGGTATTGGTATAGAATCACGATTGAAAACCCTAGCTTTGGTCCAATCTCTTGTAAACCAATTCTAGAGGAGTCCAATCGTAAATCTAAATCGAATTTCTAGGGCTTCCTATCAATTGGGACCCAATCTCTTGCAAACCCCAATCGATGGAAATCCCTAGCTATCCGTAATTAATCAATCTCAACCTAACCCTAATCAATTCTAGCAAGCATTTCACCAATTCATCACAATTTAGAAATAGGTTCTATAGGGTTCATCCCTATGCCCTAAGACAATAAAACTACCCACTAATCGTCATGCAATTCATAAGAAAATCAATAACAAAATCAATAACAAAATCAACACAATTCATTGCAATAGAGAAATTATCAACAAAAATAGGGTTTTTGATAAGAAGAGAGACAAACCAATGAGAATCCAATAACATCCAACAAAAGTAGCCTTTTTAATCTCTCCAAAAAAACTAAATCTAATGATCTAAAAAGCTCTCAAAAAATCTGCCAAAAAGTATCAAAAAGTCCTCCTCAACTAGGGCAAAAACTGGGTTTAAATACCCCTCAAAATCGCCCAGAAAATCATGACCAAAACGCCCCTGCGCAGCCCAGAAATCGCACTTTACGCAGCAGGCGGAGCGGCTCACTCGGCCGAGTGACAAATGTCACCCGGCCGCGTGACAGACCCTGTAAAATTCCAGTAAGTCGGGGGTCTTGGGGGGTCTGTCTTCGGAGGTGACTCGGCCGAGTGGCTTTACTCACTCGGCCGAGGGGCATTCAGTGCTCGGCCGAGTCGGAACCCTCATTCGCCTGACGTATTCCAGTAAGTTGGCTCCTCCGATGGATGGATTTTCACGTGCCACTCGGGCGAGGGGATCTCCATACTCGGCCGAGTGGACTATAGTCACTCGGCCGAGTGCACGCTGATTTCCTTCTGTGGTGCGTGTCCGGTCTGGTCGACCGAATGGTCTTCTTGCTCGGCCGAGTGAGTGCTTCACTCGACTGAGTGACATGCTCTAGATGCCAATCTTCATCATTTCGCTACCTCGTCGCTCCTACGAAGTTCCTTCTTCTTCCACTCGTCTTCCATCGCCGAATAGCCCTCAAAAGAGCCTTGGGTGACACTCCGGAGTGGGTGCAAATCCTCTTGATCTCAAAATCACTCCGAATCGCTCCATATCTCCTGAAATATGACAAAAACAAGAAATCGTGAAAAGCATCGCAATATTGTCGAATAATCGTGAAAAACGCGATATGAGGGATCAAAGTGGCATGCAAACATGCAGAAAAAGGGTGTAAAATATGGAGTGATCAAAATCCCCCAAGCTTACCTCTTACTCGTCCTCGAGGAAGATGAGTAAAAAGCGAACCCGACGGGCAAAATAATGGAAAAGAAGGAAAATAAAAATAAAAATAGAATAGAAAGCGAAGAAGGGGGTGCTAGATCATTTTTCTCAGGACGTGGGTTTTGCTTACTCATATAGCATACATCGAATATAGAACACATGCCAAAGACTTTTATCCCGATATCATAGTATAACGATGCATTCGAAATAGAAGACCCAAGAATAGCAAAACAATATGAGATACTGAATCATTCTAGAATTAACATCGTCTGAAGCATCTAAAGCGGTATACATAATCATAGACCACACACTTTTCAATTGAATGCTTTCTATTTGGAGTATAAGAGATATCACACAATATGGAGTAGTAAGAATAGAAAAACATGGTTTTCATGAAATGTATGCTAAGTGTCAACTCCTGGATTTCGTAAAACTTCTAGTGATCTTACCAAGTATAGAAAATTACCTAGCTTAGGTTGTCATGCATAGTCAGGTAGTCACTCTCTCACACATCATTGGATCTCCTCCCCCAAGCTTATCCATAAGCGTGGCATAAATCAATAAACATATTCCCCATTTTTTGAAGCTCCATGATAGAAAATAAAAACAAAAGAGGGAAGAAAGAGAGAAAGAATGTGAGATGGGATCATATATAAACTTCTTTTCTCTTTTTTTTCTCTTTTTTTCTCTTTTTTAACAAACATATATACACAAGCGATCCCAAATCAAATGAGAGAAGGATATACATGTATATATATATATACATACATATATATATATATATATATATACAGACCTATATCTTGCTGTAATGTAATCTATAAAATCATTAGCAAGGTCCTTTGTAACAGGTTGAAGATGGCCATCTGTGAATTAATCTCTCCCAACCAGGCTGCTTTCTTAAAGGACATGTTACTAGCTGACTGCACACTTATAGCCCATGAACAAATCCGTGATTTCAGTAATCCTATGGGGGCAAGGGCTTGCATCAAATTGGATATCCGTAAGGCATTTGATAGTGTGAATAGAAAATTTGTCAGTTACATGCTCCATCAAATGGGATTCAGGGAAAGATTTATTAACTGGATTTCAAATTGCATTGATACCCCTTCTTTTTCTGTTTTAATTGAGGGGGCACCTGAAGGGTATTTTACTTCCACAAGGGGCTTAAGGCAAGGGGATCCACTATCACCTTATCTTTTTGTGTTGATTATGGAAGCTTTTTCTTTATTGATGGCAAAAGCTGAATCTGTTAAGTCTATTCAACCGATGCGGAGATCTGGATCTATTTCTCATCTGCTATTTGCAGATGATCTTTTGTTGTTCTGCCGTGCAAATACCAAGTCTTTCAGAGGTATTATAGAACTCCTTCACACTTTCCATCAATACACATGATTGCAGGTTAATCTGGATAAGGGTTCAGTTATTTTTAGTAAGGGTACGAAAAATCCACGGATATTGGCTGATTTGCTTGGAGTCAAAATTGTCTCTTCCCTTACAACTTATTTGGGTCTTCCCCTAACTTCTAAATATCCCAAAACTTCCATGTTTGGACGATTGATTGATAAGTGTAAAAAGAGACTACATGGTTGGTCTTCCTCTTTATTGTCCATTTCGGGCAGGATTGAACTTGTTCGTTCCGTGATCTATGGTATGGTAAGTTTTTGGATGCAAGCTTACTCTTTACCTAACACTGTTATTCGGGCTATTAATGCTGCCTGTAGGAGATTTATTTGGGGAAAAGTACATAGCTGGGCTTGGAAGGATATGTGCGTTCCTAAGAAGGAAGGAGGAGTGGGACTAAGACAGCTTAAAGATCTAAATTCTGCTTCTGGTGTTCGTCTTATTTGGCGATATCTTTCAACTAATGGTCTTTGGGCAAATTTGATGAGGAAGAATCAAGGTTCTATGGCCGGTTTTTATATTGCTAAACCGCGACCAACAGACTCAGGTACGTGGAAATTTCTACTGAGGAATAGGCCTATTTCTCAAAAACTCATCAAACGAGTAATTAATGATGGAGCTACAACGTCTTTTTGGTTCGATAACTGGCATCCTATTGGTCCCCTATTTAAGCATCATAACCCTCCAAATGGATCCGAAATGGCCCTTGTATGTGATTACTGGGAGGGTAATGGGTGGAAGCAATGTCCGGACATTCAACCTCTTCTTCCTATTCTTCAGGCTATTAGATTATCTCCTGGTCCGGATTTTTGGCATTGGGCGGATGGTTCTAGTTTCACTTTTCGCAAATCCTGGGAAGGGACCCGAATTCCAGGTGCTACTTTTCCTTTCTACAAATTGATTTGGCATAAGCAACATGTTCCTAAGATGGCTTTAACATTACTTCGAGCATTCCGCAACAAATTGCCAACCAAGGATATTCTATCGAGATGGGATCTAACGGTGGATGGAACTTGTGTCTTATGTACTTCTGGAGCTTCCGAAAGTACCGAACATCTATTCTTTGAATGCGACTATAGTAAATACATACTTGCTAGGAGTCTACTCAAAATGGGATATCGTGGGGTTGTGCCAAACTCCCTGGAGGAGGTCGGAGATTTGATATTATCCTTATACCAATCTCAGGATTGTGTGGGGGTGCTGGCCAAAACGGCTCTTGCAACTATGGTTTGGCATCTTTGGAAGCAACGTAATATGAGGATATTTGAAGGAAAAGAAGTAGGGAGAGTAACCCTATTCGAGGAGATGGCTTCTGATGTTCGTATTATTCTTCGTAATGTTGAAAGAGATATCCATTCCGCTGATAACCCGTTTGCCAACTGGGGTTTTCTTGATAATGGTTGAATGTAATTTTCGGCATTTTATTTGGCTAGATGGCCCTTGTTGGAGGTTAGGCTGTAGAGGGTGACGGCGCTTGTGCCCTATCCCCTCTCTTCTTAATTTCCAATGAGTGGAATCTAGTTTGTACATTTGTATCATTTTCTGATTTTAATATAGTACACCTTTACCTGTCATATATATATATATATATATTGTGATCATAGACACCAAATTCGAAGGTGAGCCTCCCCGTTGCAAGGGATGTGTATGTTTTGGCCACACTGATGAGCAGTGCCCATCTAAGAAGAATAAGCTCCCTTCAATCCAAGAGGTGGCCGTGTCTGGAGTGGAAGTTGTGCCAGACCTTGTTCCAATTGTTACGGGCTTAAGCAAGGAGCGTGCGCCTCATCCTATCGATGCTGGCAATTCGGGAGATAGCTTGAAGATTGATGCTTCCAATTTTCATAATGATGCAGCGGAAGAGATCGTTGCTGGATCACATCCTCAAGATGTGAGGGAATCGGTTGTGGAGGCTTCTGGGAGCATCGCTGGTGTTCAAGGCCTCTCTGAAGCTTCGGTGGTTGTGGGTGGATTACAGGATGTGGGGCCTTCTATGATTGCTCCTTTAATATACAGCCCGGCTCCTGTACTGTCCAACCCGGTGTTGGGTGATGTGAAGGATCCTGTTGCTTCGGTGGTAGTGGGTGGTAGTGGGCGTAGCAATGATGTAAACAATCCGGTTACTAATTATACGGCTCCACCTTTGCCTTCACTGACGGATAGTTCTTTAAATGAGGACATTGACAGATTGCCCGATAGGTTGGCCATTGATAACCCGGAATGGGATATAGAGTTGGAGGCTCAGCTAAGACACAGGGAAGATGTTAAAGCCGGCAAGAAGAAGCTAGTCCCTAATCCTGCTGCTATCAGGAGGAGTGCTAGGACCCAAGGTTCATCTAATGGCGCTGGCCAATCCAGCTTTGTTAATTAATGTCAATTTTTTTTCTGGAATACCAGGGGGCTTAATAATCAGGTGCGGCAACGTGACCTGAGGAATAGAATAAAGACATTAAATCCTTCAGCTATTATCTTATTGGAAACTAAGCTCAAGGCTACTTCTAATTGCACTAAAACTGGGATTCCTAAGGGTTGGAGCTCTTTTGATAATTCGGATTTGTCCCCTGGAGGACGAATCATTGTGGGATTTAATCCGGCAGTTTGGAAGGCCACTACTTTATCCCGCTCTGACCAACACATCTCTTCTACTTGTATGAATGCTGGAGGGTTTTCTTGTGTCATCACGGCGGTATATGGACGCAATACTCTTTTGGAAAGGAAGCATTTGTGGAATTGCTTACTTGCTGATTTGCCATTGATAGGCAACTCTGCTTGGCTGGTGGGAGGGGATTTCAACAGTGTCCTCTTCACCAAGGATAAAGTGGGGGGTAGAAAGCTGGAGGAGTCTATGCTGCAAGACTTCAGTCAATGCATACGGAGGTGCGCACTTCAGGAGCTGAAAAGTACAGGTAACAAGCTTAGCTGGTGCA
This sequence comes from Scilla litardierei, assembly GCA_030789695.1. Classification (NCBI taxonomy): domain Eukaryota; kingdom Viridiplantae; phylum Streptophyta; class Magnoliopsida; order Asparagales; family Asparagaceae; genus Scilla; species Scilla litardierei. The sequence goes on along the minus strand of CM061138.1, from coordinate 96,238,167 downwards.
ACAGTAGGGTTGGGAATGGTCGTATTTCTGCGCAACTAGATTGGGTGTTTTGCAATTCGACTTGGATTCATATGTTACCAGAGACCTATACTCAATATCTTGATCCTTTAACTAGTGATCACTCCCCCATGATGGTCAATCTACACACCCAGGTGATCTCTGACCCTAAGCCCTTCAAGTTTTTTAACTATTGGATTCATTGCCCTGGTTACAGGAATCTTTTGGAGTCAGGTTGGGCTAGTGAGGAGATTGGTACTCCGATGTTTAGGCTAACTCGGAAATTAAAAAACCTGAAGCCTTTACTGCGTGCTTGGGCTAGAGAATACCATGCTGCTGATAGGGTAAAGAACCTAAAGAAGAAGCTAGAGGAGGTCCGCAATGATCCCAGTTTGCACAAGGACATTGCTATTCAACAAATAGAAGGTCAGTTGCGTAAAGAGCTGTGTATAGCCCTGAGACTAGAGGAGGAAATTTATCGGCAAAAAAGTAGGCAAGAATGGCTAACTTTGGGCGACAAAAATACAAAATTTTTCTACACGGTAATGAAGGCTAGGATCAGTCACAACAGCCTAAATCACTTGGTTAACTTGAATGGAGGTCACAACTGTGTCCATGAAGATTTGAAAAGAACTGTCCCGGCCTTCTTTGAAGAGTTGTATAATCAGAACAACTACTTGACCCACTTCCACAAGCTTGTGCCTAAACGAATTTTAACTGAGGAATCTTCTACTTGGCTGAGCAGGAGGGTCTCTGAGGAGGAGATTAAGTCCGCCGTATTCCAGATTGGGTCAGATAAGTCCCCTGGTCCAGACGGTTACAATGGATTCTTTTATCAACACAATTGGTCTCTTATTGGCAAGGAGGTAACTTTGGCCATTAATTCTTTCTTTATTTCTGGTTCTCTCCTCAAATCAGTAAATCATACATTTCTTACCTTGGTTCCAAAAAATACCAATGCTTCTTCGCTAGGGGATTATAGGCCAATTGCCTGTTGCAACGTGCTATATAAGATTATTAGTAAGATTATTTGCAACATGATGAAAGTGGTCATACATGAGCTCATTTCACCGAATCAGGCTGCTTTTTTAAAAGGGAGGCTACTAACTGATTGTACCCTACTTGCCCACGAGCAGATCAGGGATTTCAGCAATCCGATGGGTGGGCGTGCCTGTCTGAAATTAGACTTGCGCAAAGCTTTTGACAGTGTCAACAGGGACTTTATTCTTTATTTTCTGCAGCAATTGGGATTCCCTGAAAATTTTATCGGTTGGATCAGAGCTTGCATTACTACCCCTACTTTCTCTATAATGATAAATGGGTCCCCCTATGGCTACTTCAAGGGGAATAGGGGTATTCGCCAAGGTGACCCTCTCTCTCCTTTCTTATTTGTCTTAACAATGGAAGCATTTTCTATCCTGATTGCTAGGGCTCTTAATTTGGGATCTATTCAATCGATGCATCGGTCTGGCTCTATTTCTCACCTATTATTCGCTGATGACCTTCTGATATTTTGCCGGGCTAATAAGCGATCTTTTCTGGGCATCAGAAGTTTGTTGGAAGACTTTTATTCCTACACTGGTCTGCAGGTTAATTGGGATAAAAGTGCTGGGTTGTTCAGTAAGGGGGCGAAAAACAAGACTGAGCTGGCTGACATGTTGGGAATCAGGATTACTACCACATTTTCCACTTACCTGGGTTTGCCACTTTCTTCCAGATATCCCAGAACCGCGAACTATGGTAAGTTGGTGGATAAATGCAAGAAAAGAATGATGGGCTGGAGTTCTACCTTGCTCTCTTTAGCGGGGCGTATTAAATTGGTGAGAACGGTTATATACGGGATTGTTGCTTTTTGGATACATGCCTTCAACCTCCCATTCAACATCCTAAGGACCATATCTTCTATGTGCCGGAGGTTCATTTTCGGATCTACTAGAGCATGGGCTTGGGAAGATATTTGTAAACCAAAAGAAGAAGGGGGAGTTGGGATCAAACTTCTTGAAGATCTGAATTTGGCCGCGGGGTTAAGATTAACGTGGAGGTATCTCACATCAGACAGTATTTGGGCCAAATATATGGGGATGAGATATGGTGATAGTTCAAATCTCTTTGCAGCAAAAGGATCTACCCTCCATTCAGGAACTTGGAAAAGAATTCTCAAAAGCCGGCGTGTGGCGCACCAGCTGATCCGGAAGCGTGTTAATGACGGCCGGGATACTTTATTCTGGCTTGACCTATGGACTGCTGGGGGCCGGCTGTGCGAGTTGTGTGACGTTCCCCAGGGAGCTGAACTTAAGAGGGTTTGCGACTATTGGACGGGTGATAATTGGGATAGTGATGTGGCACTTAATCCCATTCGGCATGTCCTGACGCAGCACCGGCTGAGAGCAGGGCCCGACCAATGGACATGGGTGCCAGGAGAGAGGTTTGTCTTCAAGCAGGCTTGGAATGGAGTGCGACAACACGGGACTTGCTTCCCCTATCACAAATTAGTATGGTATAATCATCACTCCCCTAAGATGTCTATTACTTTACTTCGAGCCTTTCAGAATAAATTGCTAACCAGGGATATGATTGGTAGATGGGGATTGCATATCCCTGATCATTGTGTCTTATGTGACTCCAACCATGTGGAGAACATAGATCATCTGTTCTTTGAATGTAGCTTCTCCAACTACATCCTGAGCCGAACTTTTCTAAAGTTACATGCTACAACTCTCATTACTCCTAGGCTTATTGATGTTGGGAACTATTTCTTACTACATTATGGAGGGAAAAGTGCGCTTGACACACTTGCTAAATCTACCCTAGCAGCTTCTGTTTGGCACATTTGGAGAGAAAGAAATCGAAGAATTTTCGATGGTGAAAAGAGAAGCAAGACCACTATCTTTGAGGAGATCTCGGCTGACCTCAGAATTCTATTGCACAACCAGGATCCTGCTACTAATGATGAGACTACTATATATTCCAATTGGGGTATCATGACCATGGAATGAGATGAGCTTTGTAAATGCCTTTTTGCGGGTTTGTTATATTTTGTATAGCTACATTTAGGATGTGGGATTAATAGTGGAGAGTGACGGCGCCTGTGCCCTCTCCTCTCCCTCTTGAAACCTCATGCCTACATGTGCTATTTTTGTATTATGTATACTTGATCAATAAAATTCACGCTAACTTTCCAATATATATATATATATATATATATATATATATATATATATATATATATATATATATATATATATATATAGGGCAATCTTCCATTGCGAAAAAATGGTGCGAAAGCCCGTGCGAAAACATTTTTTTTATTTTTTTGAAATTTTTTTTTTCAAAAATTCTTTTTTTGATGTTTAATCCATACAATTATATACCCCAGGGAAAATAATGGGTGAACCCGTTGGGGATTAGAGCACCCATCCACCCGTTACAAATTTAACGGTCTCAAAACGTGCGAATTTGATGAAATGCCTTGATCGAAGGCCAAATGACATTATTTCTCAACCATTATTTTTTGAGGGGGGTATAATAACATATAATGAGGGTGGAAAAAAGAATTTTTGAAAAAAAAAATTTCAAAAAAAAGATAAAAACATTTTCGCACCGTGCGAAATGTTCTCACATGAAGATTTTCCTATATATATATATATATATATATATATATATATATATATATATATATATATATATATATATATATATATATATATATATATATTTGAAGGTAAAAGTAGGGGGAAAGTGGAGTTTTTTGGGGTATTGGCAGCGGATGTTCGAGTGGCTATGTGTGGGCTCGAACCAACCACTATAGAGGAGACATCAGTCCTTGACAATTGGGAGTTTAGAGATTTGGGCTGATTTTATCTGTTTTATTCTTTCTTGTATAGTTTGCTTAGGGTGGGAGTTCTTTATTAGAGAGTGACGGCGCTTGTGCCCTCTCCTCTTTATATTGAATTCTCATTCCTATGCTCTATAGTTCTGTATATTTTTACTCAATAAAGATTTTCTTGCTTTCATATATATATATATATATATATATATATATATATATATATATATATATATATACTAGTCATAACCCGTGCCCACGGGCACGGTTCATTTCAGATTTTCCTGCAAAATCTTTGTTCTCCCCAAAAATTATTTCTCCCTCCCAAATTCAAACGAACAAAAATTTAGCTTCGGCACGGGCGCCCTCGGGCGCGATTCATTTAAGATATCCCATCAAAATCTTTGTTCTCCCCAAGAATTATCCACCCGTCAAAATTTAAACGAACAAAAATTTAGCGGGCGCCTTCGGCCGCTAGTCATCGCACACATTTTAATAACCAAAGTGCATTAGCGTTGATCAACAAATTCGGTGCCGGCTGCTAGTCACCGCACACATTATGCTAATCAAAGTGCATTAGCGTAGAACAACAAATCCGGCACGAAACAACAAATTAGTGCAAAAAATCGGTGCCCGTGGGCACGGTTCATTTAAGATATGCCCCCACGAAATCTTTGTTTCCCAAAAAATAATTAAAATTTAAAAGACCAACAAATTAGAGTAAAAATACTTAACGGCGCCGGTGCCTTTTGCGCGGAACAACAAATTTGGTGCAGGCCCCTTCGTCACGGAATTCGGCACGGAACAACAAATTAGCGTAGAACAACAAATTCGGCTCGAAACAACAAATCAGCGTAAGAAAATTTAGCGGACGCCTCATCTTGAAACATGTTCACTGGCTGCTTTCAAAGGTGGACCAAATTTCAAAGCTGGACCAAGTTTCAAAGCTCACATTCAGGATTTCAAAGCTGGACCAAATTTCAAAGTTGGACCAAATTTCAAGGCTGGACCAAATTTCAAGGCTCCCATCATGGTTTCAAAGCTTCATCTCAACCTTCCATTTCATAAGATCAAATCCCAGCCACTCTTTATCTTGTCCTAGTCAGCCCTAGAATTCAAAAAACGTTGTCAAATGTATAATAGATATATATATATTCGATTTTGGGGAATTGGAGCATGAAAATTAATAGCGGGGGAAATGCCAATAATAGACTTGCTAAAGGGAGATTCACCAATGAATTTTAAGTAGAGAAATAATGCTCAAGATATGTGGAGAAAGAAATAAATGTATCACTCGGTTCACTCTATAAGATGTGCACAACAACTTCAGCAGAGTAATGTAGTCTACTCAGTTTAATCTTAGAAAGTAAACTAGTCCAGTTATATCAACCTAACATTCATTCATTCAACCTGAAAGTGAGGCGTACATTTTTCATGCAATAAGAAGTGATATAAGAAAGGAAAGCAGTACTCCAGATATAAGCAATCAATGCGTGAAGCTTGGTGTGTTTTCTACGATAAGCATACATATGAATTATCAGACTTAAGCTAATAACAGAATTTCTTCCATATTCATATACGAAAAGGGGGGTTACTATCTCAAATGCAAGGCAGGGCATAGCATATGATATCTGAAACAAAAGCTAGGACATGACAAAATAGCATGCATACAGAGATAAGCTAACACCACGTCATTATCATCACAGAAAAGTCATCTCTAGCAAAAGATGAAAGAAATAAGGATAAAAGAAAAATAGAAACTACTATGTACAATGCAGCATACTCCAAAAAGATAAGAAAACGTGATGCATGATAAAAAACGAAAAAGTGATTGAAAATGGTGTAAAAAAAAGCAAAGGTGGAAAAAATAAAAATAAAAGGTGACGAAAAGCAAAAAGTGTGAGAACTCACTCCCCCAAGCTAAAGTGCACAGTGTCCTCAATGTGCAAAGTGTGGCACACTGAGAGACAAGAAACGGGTGGGGTGGGTGAGGATGCATGCATGAAGAAAAAGAAAATGAAAATATGATGTGAATGTAGATGATGCATGCATAGATCAGAATGATGCAGATAAAAGTGTCCCCAAAAAGACTCTCCCTCACTCCCAAAAGAGATAAAAAGATATGACCAAATAGGTACCAAAATAGTATGTGGAGGAGGGGATCAAAAATCATCAGGCTCCAAAAACGACCAGCAAAACATCAGAAATATAGAAGGCATCCAGTATGTGCCTAGGCTGGTGGTGGTGCACCAGCACCGTCCTGTGGCGGAGGTGGTGATGGTGGAGGTGGTGGGCGTGGTAGCTGCTGGGTGGGTGTCGGTGGTGGAGGCAGACGCGCCAGAATCTGGTTCAGGTAAGCCTGAATACTGGGAAGGATGGCGACGCGGGTCTGCACGGAACTAACTGTGGCGGAGAGAGCCCTGAAATCCCCTCTCAGTCCACTAACAGCCCCCTCAAGAGCACGAATGCTCTGAACTAGAGTGTCGGGGGGTGTGGAGCAGAGGGACGCACAGGTCTAACAGGTGAAGAGTGGGGCTGTCTCACGCGTGCAGTGTAGAGGACGTGTCTAGCAGGGAAGTGGGGTAGTGGTGCTGTGCTCACTACGTGATGCCCAGCCTCGGTGTGAGGCTGGGACGCAGGCTGTGTCGAAGGGGAGGCAGCAGCAGTGGAAGTGAAAATAGGTGACGAGGCGGCGGGAGAGGTCAGTGACGCAGACGTGGGGACAGAAGTCACGATGCTCTCGGTAAAGACAGGGGCGGTGGAGACCGAAAGGTCGACGACTGGGGAGGCTGTGAAGGGCACAAAAGATGACTCCCCAGGAGTCGAGGACAGCAATCGGGAGAGGGTCTCCACGACAGCGGTAAAGGAAGACTCGCCGCTCTCAAGAATGGTGGGTGGACGCTCGGGGCTCAGTGTGGCAATGGGCTCGACGGAAATAGGCGCGGTGGTGGTGGTGGTGGACAACTCAGCTAAAGTGCTCCCGACACTAACAGACGTGGGGACAGAGGTGTCGGGAGGTGCTGACAGTGCATGGGCAGGCTGAGGGTCACGGGGTCGACATGTGGTGCAAGGGGTGCCTGCTTAGTATCCTCGGGCTCAAGCACATAGGCGGCGGGGATAAGGAGGTCCATCACTGGAAGCTAGTCCCCGTGAGCCGGTCCAAAATGTGTCCGAGCGGGGCTCGGGAGAACCATGTAATCAGCACTGCAAGGACCGTGCAACCACACCCAGTGCTGGTGACCGTGGGGACGAAGCATCTTCATCCGGGCCATAACATCTATCGAAAGCGTAGTGGGGCCCGGAGCTCGATGCAAGTCGTCAGGTAGGTCGACGCCGGTCATAAGTGCTAAAAGGGTGATCAGACCGTCGCAACAGATAGGTGAGCGAGTGCTCACAGAAATGATAATGCGGTCCAAAAACCAACTGGCAATGTCAATCTCGATGGCGGGGACCAAATCGTCACTACCCATATCCAGAACCCTGGGGCGAGTCATCGCGTAGAGCATGTAGAGCTCTGGCGTCGACATCGTCCCGGGCTCGTACTTCGCAAGAAAAGTGGTCGCCATAAGGCGCTGTGCAATGCGGAGGCAGGGGTGGAGGATAGCATATGCCTTGGCCCTACTAGGGTCAAAGCCGAGTGGGGATCCTGTGATCCGGGTCCAGAAGGCGTGTGTGTCGAATGACAGGGGTGGGATGTGTGTGGGAGCGTAAGCGCGGTCTGGGTCAGGGAGGGCGGGCCACTGGAAGAATGCTCTAAGCATGTCGAGAGTGATCTCGCACTCTCGATCCATCAGACGGAAGGAGCATCCTCCAGGGGTCCGGTCAATGGAACTAAGGACCTCTAGTGTCAGGCGGATGTAAGTATCCACCGACACCGACAGAAAATCACGCCATCCAACGTTGTCGTACAACGTGAGAAGCCCCTCAAGTACCCCTAGGCGGTCTAGGTCATCTAGGTGTGCAAACCTAGAGGGTACTATCGAGCGATGGCAGATACGCTCGAATCTGGCGCGGTGTGCGTCATTTCGAAACGTAATCCCCATCGGCCCGACGGTGGGAGCGGGTGGTGGAACGGGATCAGCAGGAATCGGCTTTGTAGGTGGTGGTGGTGGGCTAGGTGGAGGGGAGTCCTCCCTAGTGGAAGAGGGACCAGGATCATCGGTCCTCTTTCGCTTCGAAGCGGCTCCCCGTGTACGTGTCCTAGTGCGCGACAGCATATGCGCCGCGAAGCGTGTCCCAACCAAATAAGTAATGCGACGTGCTAAATGATGGAACGAGTATACCTGAACACGCCGCGAGAGCAATCAACAGTGTGTGCGAAGAAACGCCTCCGCTGCGAAGCTCAAAGCGTGTCCAAAAACTCCCCAAAGCTCCCCAAGCTAGCGTGCAAATCAAACGATCAAATCAGTGAATAATATTCAATATATATGGGGGAGATAGGGGATAATAGATAGATATGGAAATTAATTTGAATTTGGGGGCTCACAGGCGTAAAAATCAAGAGAAATGGGGAGAAATGGGGTTTTTGGGGCAAAAGAGGGGTGATCGGAGGCGGCGCCGGCGGTGGGGAGGTTGGCCGGTCGTCGGTGGTCGACGGAGCATCGGTCGTCGGCGAGTGGTGGCCGGCTCGGGCGTCGGCATGGGAGAGTCGGGCGAGGGAAGGTTGCAGCGGGCGAGGGAAGCGCAATCGGCAGCAGCTCGGGCGAAAATTGGGAAATTTGAGTATCGTAAATCGCGCCCGCTGCCGCTGCCGCTTATATATGAAATGTTACGACGCGGCCGAGTGACGATGTCACTCGGCCGAGTGGCGTAAACTAAAAAAATTTCAAATTCTCCTCGCCACTTACGACTCGGCCGAGTGGCTTTGATTCACTCGGCCGAAGGGAGAAACTCCACTCGGCCGAGTGGCTCTGCCACTCAACAATTCTTGAGCTAGGAGGGTATCTGTTTCACTCGGCCGAGTGATAAGGTACTCGGCCGAGTGGCAATTAAGACTAAAAGTTACAAAAAGTGACAGAGAGTTGGTCTGCAGAAACTTCCCTGTCTGGTGCTCCACTCGACCGAGTGGAGTCTTTGCTCGGCCGAGTGGTATAAGCTATTCGGTCGAGTGAGGTGCTTTTTTCTGCATCGGCTCTCCGTTTTCGCTCCAGTCTCTGTTTTTCTTCCTCAAGTCTGTTTCTTCCTTCTCCTAAGGCCTGAGCGCGTCCCTGGAGCGCTCTTCCTTGCCTCGATCATCCTCCATATGAGTGATCTCCCTTTCTCCTTCTCCGGTCATGAAAATTAGGACCCGTTATCACGATTTTCATAAACTCTAGACTCTAAACACAAATAAAAGTCCAAACCAAAAATGAAAATCAAATAAAAATAATGCAAAAACCGTCGGGTTGCCTCCCGATAAGAACTCGTTTAAGGTCATGAGCTCGACCCCTTTAGATATTCGTTTAGCTCGTGATGTTGGACGCATATGAGATACATCCGTCAAATTTGCCGGGAAGGTCACTTGGATTTGGGTCGTGATGATCATTGGTCTTCCTCGGTGCCCCCTCATCATGGATAATGTTGGGGGATAAGTCGACCAAGCTTGAGCTAGTTCCTATCTTCTTCTTGGCCGGTGACACCGATCTTCGATATGGTGGAGCTTTCTTTGGATTCTTGGCCGTAGAGAGCTTGCAAAGCTCCCGTATCCTCGCGACATCAGCGTCGCCTTCATCATCGGCTGTGGAGCTATCTGGAGGGTCCTCCAACTTCTCTTCTTCATCTGAAGCTTGGCCTTCTTCGAAGCCATCGTCATGGAGAGCGCCAATAGAGTGGGGGATTGCTTCTTTAATCACCTCATCGAGGAGATCTAAATAGTCCAACTCCTCGTGATAGGGCATATGCTTCATGGCTTTGGATATGTGAAGCTCGACCTCGATGTTCCCGACATTCAAGGATAGGGTTCCTTTCTGCACGTCGACTATAACACCGGCGGTGGCGAGGAACGGGGTCCAAGTATAAGTGAAGTGTCGCCCTATTCCTTGATGTCCATGATAACGAAATCGCAAGGTAAGCATATTCCTCCCAGAACTTGAAGTGGAATGTTCTCCGCAATTCCTACCGGCCTAGTAATCCGACCGTCCGCAAGTTGAATTCTCATGTCGGTCGGCTTCAAGTCGGTGCCCGTGTTCAATTTCCGGAACATGCTAAGGGGCATTAGGCTCACACTCGCGCCCAAGTCAACTAAAGCTTTTTGTAACGGGACGCCTCCAAGTGTGTAAGGGATGCGAAAACTCCCGGGATCCTTGAATTTTGCGGGCTCCTTCTCCTTCCGGGTAAACCAAGTTCCTTGTTCCACAAGCATGATTTTCTCCTTCCTTTTCTTTCTAGATATCAAGTTCTTCAAGAACTTCGCGTAAGATGGGATCTCCACTATTTCATCTAAGAAAGGAATATTGAGGCTTACTCCCATCAAATATTCAAGGAACTTGGCAAGCCTTTTCTCTATATTGGCTCTAGCTAGCCGTTGTGGAAACGGCACCTGCGGCATGTAGCGGTGCTCATCAATTGGCTCCACCACTTTAAAATTTCCTTCTCATAGCAGCTCCTCTTGGCTCTCCTCTTCAATTGCCGGCTCTTTTTCTTCCAAAATCTCCACCACGGGTTCTTTGTTTTGGGTCATTGCGGGAGTTGTATCCTTCTCGCCCCTTGTAGTAACCGCCACCACCGCATTGATGTGGCCGGTGTTGCTCCGTGGATTGGGTTCGGGTTGAGCCGGTAATTGTTGGGTGTTCCTGTTTAGCAACGCAAGTTGCTCTCCAAGTTGAGCGACGACGGTATTTAGTGAATCTTGTCCCGCCGCCAACTTAGCGTTGATCTTTCTTTGCTCCACCATGAACTCCTCCACTCTAGCTTCATGGTCCGATCGTGGTTGAGCTTGAGGTGGGTTGGGAGCTCTCCAACCTTGATTGTAACCGGGCGGTCTATACGGTCCCGCTTGTTGCCTAGGCGGGTAATTTTGTTGCGGTGGCCCCCTTGGTTGGTACTGAGGTTGTGGTGGTGGAGGTCGAGCTTGAGGAAGTTGTTGTGGCGGGGGGTTCAAAGCACCATCATTGTTTGCATATGAAAAGCCCGGATGGTTTCTAGCGGCTGGGTTGGCCCAATATCTGGAGTTCCCCGCAACATATTGCACTTGTTCCAAGGCCCCCTCTCCATGCTCTCCTCCTACATACATGACTTGAGATTGGTCTTGCCAATCACTCATATTGCTTATCGGCGTAGATGTAGAGGGTGCTCCATGTGGCTCGGTGATATACTTCTCCAACCTCTCCACTACCTTGTGGAGAGAGTCAAATTTGTTCGAAAGCTCCGCTACGGCCTTGGCCTAATATATTCTAGTGGGCTTCAAGGAGGAAGAAGAATGACCTCGCTCGTCGCCCCATTGTTGGTTATTAGAGGCCATCTCCTCTAACAAGGCCGTAGCTTCATCCGGGGTCTTTGATAATATGGCTCCATTGGCGGTTGTGTCTATAATTTGCTTCGTGCCCGGTTGGAGTCCATTATAAAAACTGTGAACAAGCTCCTAATCTTCTATACTGTGATGGGGGCATTGATGCTGTAAATCCTTGAAGCGCTCCCATGCATCGTATATGGTCTCCTGCGGTCTTTGCTTAAAGGACATAAGAGCACTCCGTATCTTCACCGTCTTGGATGGCGGGTAGAATTTGTCAACGAAGGCGCTAGCCAACTCATCCCAAGTAGTGAATATACCTTCCGCATGCGTCCTCAACCAATATAAAGCTTTGTCTTTGAGTGTAAAGGGGAAGAGCCGCAATCGGATTGCATCAACGGAAACACCCGACATTTGGAAGGTGGCACATTTGGACAAGAAAAGCTGGATGTGATAATGCAGATTCTCATGGGAGTTCCCATGAAACGGGTCTTGTTGCATTAATACTACCAATCATGTCTTTAGCTCAAAATTCTTATCCGCCGCTAACTCTGGCATAGCGATGGAAGAGGTAGTGGAGGTAGTCTTAGGCCTAAGCCTATCTCTGATGGATATGATCCTCGCCATACGTGCCGCTAGCTCCTCCGGTGTCTCCGCACGGTTCATACAATTATCCTCTGTAGCGTGCCTTCTCTATGCTCTGATCCTCCTTAATGTACGGTCGATCTCCGGATCAAATAGTATTTCCTCGGGGTTCGCCGTAGATCTCGTGTACATGCAAAGGAAAACAGAGTTTCAATGGAATTGTTAGCACAATAGAAGGGAAAATAATGAAAGTAATAAAGCAAAAATAAATAGCTAAGTAGGTAGAATAAAACACTGTCGCCTCCCCGACAACGGCGCCAAAAACTTGGTCTATCCAAAATGTAACTCCGAGAACAACCAAGTATGGCGCAATTTACACGGAGATGAATCCACGGCAACGGCACCAAAAACTTGATCGCGCCCCGGATACACACACACCCGGGACAAGCGACTCGTAGTCTTACTGCAAGCGGACGGTGTAGCGGCGAGCGGGTATCGAATTCAGGGAGGAACAATGCCAGTGTCTCCTTCCAATCACCTAGTTATCAAAATGGTCGAGAATAATTTGGGGTGAAATGGTCACGATCGTTCAAATGTCGATGGAAATATCAATAAAATAAAACGTCTAGGGATAGGGAATCCCCACTACGGACCGTATCTCATCCTTGTGATTCTAAGGTTACATCATAGCTAGACTTGAATTTAGGTGAACTAGTCGCAACTAAATGTAGAACCAAGCTCATGCTCTCATGCTATTGCCGGTCTAAAGCGTACCTAGGATAGGGCCCAATCTCTTGAAACCCTAACCTAAGCCACTAGCGTGAAGAACGACATCATCATTCAATGTATCTCGAGCCCACTCTCGTGCAAACTCGAGCTACGACCTAGGTTGAGATAGTTCCTACCCGTCAAATCTCTTGCAAACGGGTATTGGTATAGAATCACGATTGAAAACCCTAGCTTTGGTCCAATCTCTTGCAAACCAATTCTAGAGGATTCCAATCGTAAATCTAAATCAAATTTCTAGGGCTTCCTATCAATTGGGACCCAATCTCTTGCAAACCCCAATCGATGGAAATCCCTAGCTATCTGTAATTAATTAATCCCAACCTAACCCTAATCAATTCTAGCAAGAATTTCACCAATTCATCACAATTTAGAAATAGGGTCTATAGGGTTCATCCCTACGCCCTAAGACGATAAAACTACTAACTAATCGTCAAGCAATTCATAAGAAAATCAATAACAAAATCAACACAATTCATTGCAATAGAGAAATTATCAACAAAAATAGGGTTTTTGATAAGAATAGAGACAAACCAATGAGAATCCAATATCATCCAACAAAAGTAGCCTTTTTAATCTCTCCAAAAAAAACTAAATCTAATGATCTAAAAAGCTCTCAAAAAGGCTGACAAAAAGTATAAAAAAGTCCTCCTCAACTAGGGCAAAAACTGGGTTTAAATACCCCTCAAAATCGCCCAAAAAATCGTGACCAAAACACCCCAGCGCAGCCCAGAAATCGCACTTTACGTAGCAGGCGGAGCGGCTCACTCGGCCGAGTGACAAATGTCACTCGGTCGAGTGACAGACCCTATAAAATTCCAGTAAGTCGGGGGTCTTGGGGGGTCTGTCTTCGGAGGTGACTCGGTCGAGTGGCTTTACTCACTCGACCGAGGGTCATTCGGTACTCGGCCGAGTCGGAACCCTCAATCGCCTGACGGAATCCAGTAAGTCAGCTCCTTCGATGGGTGGATTTTCCCGTGCCACTCGGGCGAGGGGATCTCCATACTCGGCCGAGTGGACTATAGTCACTCGGCCGAGTGCATGCTGATTTCCTTCTGTGGTGCGTGTCCGGTCTGGTCGTCCGAGTGGTCTTCTTGCTCGGCCGAGTGAGTGCTTCACTCGGCTAAGTGACATGCTGTATATGCCCAATCTTCATCATTTCTCTTCCTCGTCGCTCCTACGAAGTTCCTTCTTCTTCCACTCGTCTTCCATCGCCAAATAGCCCTCAAAAGAGTCTTGGGTGACACTCCGGAGTGGGTGCAAATCCTCTTGATCTCAAAATCACTCCGAACCGCTCCATATCTCCTGAAATATGACAAAAACAAGAAATCGTGAAAAGCATCGCAATATTGTCGAATAATCGTGAAAAACATGATATGAGCGATCAAAGTGGCATGTAAACATGCAGAAAAAGGGTGTAAAATATGGAGTGATCAGCAGCGGTAAAGGAAGACTCGTCGCTCTCAAGAATGGTGGGTGGACGCTTGGGGCTCAGTGTGGTAATGGGCTCGATGGAAATAGGCGCAGTGGTGGTGGTGGTGGATGACTCAGCTAAAGTGCTCCTGACACTAACATACGTGTGGACAGAGGTGTCGGGAGGTGCAGACAGTGCAAGTGCAGGCTTATGGATCATGGGGTCGACAGGTGGTGCAGGGGGTGCCTACTCAACATACTCGGGCTCAAGCACGTAGGTGGCGGGGATAAGGAGATCCATCGCTGGAATCCAGTCCCCGTGAGCCGGTCCAATATGTGTCCGAGCGGGGCTCGGGAGAACCATGTAATCAGCGCTGAAGGGACCGTGCAACCACACCCAGTGCTGACGACCGTGGGGACGAAGCATCTTCATCCGGGCCATAACATCTATAGAAAGTGTAGTGGGGCCGGGAGGTCGACGCAGGTCGTCAGGAAGGTCCACGCCGGTCATAAGGGCCAAGAGGGTGACTAGACTGTCGCAACAGATAGGTATACAAGCACCGATAGAAATATTAATGCGATCCAAAAACCAACTGGCAATGTCGATCTCGACGGCGGGAACCATATCGTCACTACCCCTATTTAGAACCCTAGGGCGTGTCATCACATAGAGCATGTATAGCTCTGGCGTAGATAGCGTCCCGGGCTCGTACCTCACGAGAAAAGTAGTCGCCATAAGGCGCTGTGCAATGCAGAGGCAGGGGTGGAGGATAGCTGAGGCCTTGGCCCTACTAGGGTCAAAGGCAAGTGGGGATCTCGTGATCCGTGTCCAGAAGGCGTGGGTGTCAAACGGCGGGGGTGGGATGTGCGTGGGAGCGTAGGCGTGGTCTGGGTCAGGGACTGCGGGCCACTGGAAAAATTCTCTAAGCATGTCCAGAGTGATCTCGCATTCTCGATCCATCAAACGGAAGGAGCATCCTCCAGGGGTCCGGTCAATGGAACTAAGGAGCTCTAGTGTCGGACGGATGTAAGTATCCACAGACACCGACAAAAAATCACGCCATCCCACGTTGTCGTACAATGTGAGAAGCCCCTCAAGTACCCCTAGGTGGTCTAGGTCAGCTAGGTGTGCAAACCTAGAGGGTACTATCGAGTGATGGCAGATATGCTCGAATCTGGCGCGGTGTGCGTCATTTCGAAACGTAATCCCCATCAGCCCGACGGTGGGTGCGGGTGGTGGAACGGGATCGGCAGGAAGCGGCTGTGTTGGTGGTGGTGGGATAGGTGGAGGGGAGTCCTCCCTAGAGGAAGAGGGACAAGGATCATCGGTCCTCTTCCGCTTCGAAGCAGGCTCCCGCGTGCGTGAACTACGTCGTGGTGGCATGTGTACCGCGAAGCGTGCCCACCCAAATAAATAATGCAACATACAAAATAATGGAACGAGTATACCTGAACACGCCACGAGAGCAATCAGCAGTGTGTGCGAAGAGATGCCTCCTCCGCGAAGCTCTGTACACGTCCTAAAACTCCCCAGAGCTCTCCTAAGCTAGCCTGAAACGAAAACGATAAAATCAGTGAATAATAATCAATACGTATGGGGGAGATAAGGGATAATAGATAGATATGGAAATTAATTTGAATTTGGGGCGTAACGGGCGTACACATCAAGAGAAATGAGGAGAAATGGGGATTTCGGGGCGAAAAAGGGGTGATCGGCGGCTAGGGAGGCCGGCGCCGGCGGTGGGCGGCTGCAAGGCAGCGGCGGCGATCGTCGTCGACGGTGAGTCAGCGGCGTCGGCGTCGATTTGGGCGAGGGAGGGTCGATCGCAGCGAGCGAGGCGAGATGAAGCGGCAGTGGCTCGGGCGTGGTTTGGGGATTTTGCGTTTTGAAAACCGCACCGCTTCCGCTGCTACTTACATAAGATTGTTATGACTCGGCCGAGTGACAACGCCACTCGGCCGAGTGGCGTAAACTAAAAAATTTGAAAATATCCTTTGCCACTTACGACTTGGCCGAGTGGCTTTGCTTTAGTCGACCGAATGGAGAAACTCCACTCGGCCGAGTGGCTCTGCCACTCAGCAATTTTATAGATTTGGGAGGGTATCTGTTTCACTCGGTTGAGTGACAAGTCACTCGCCCGAGTGGAAATTAAGACTAAAACTTACAGAAAGTGACAGATAGTTGGTCTGCAGAAACTTCCCTGATTGGTGCTCCACTCGGCCGAGTGGAGTCTTTGCTCGGCCGAGTGGAAGATGCTACTCGGCCGAGTGACGTGTTGTTTTCTGCAATGGCTCTCCGTTTTCGCTCCAGTCTCTGTTTTTCTTCTTCCAGTCAGTTTCTTCCTCCTCCTAAGGCCTGAGCGCATTCCTGGAGTGCTCTCCCTTGCCTCAGTCATCTTCCATATGAGTGATCTCTCTTTCTCCATCTCATGTCATGAAAATTTGGACCCGTTGTCACGATTTTCATAGACACTAGACTCTAATCACTAATAAAAATCTAAACCAAAAATGAAAATCAAATAAAAACAATGCAAAAACCATCGGGTTGCCTCCCGACAAGCGCTCGTTTAAGGTCATGAGCTCGACACCATTAGATATTTGTTTAGCTCGTGATGTTGGGCGCATACGAGATACGCCCGTCAAATTTGCCAGGAAGGCCACTTGGATTTGGGTCGTGATGATCATTGGCCTTCCTCGACACCCCCTTATCATGGGTAATGTTAGGGGATAAGTCCCCCAAGCTAGAGCTCGTTCCTATCTTCTTCTTGGCCGGTGACACCGATCTTCTATTCGGTGGAGCTTTCTTTGGATTCTTGGCCGTTGAGAGCTTGCAAAGCTCCCGTATTCTTGCGACATCAGTGTCACCTTCATCATGAGCTGTGGAGCTATTTGGATGGTCCTCCAACTTCTCTTGTTCACTACTAGAAATTTGGCCTTCTTCAAGGCCATCTTCATGGAGAGCGCCAATAGAGTGGGGGATAGCTTCTTCAATCACTTCATCGAGGAGATCCACATAGTCCAACTCCTCGTGATAGGGCATATGATTCATGGCTGTGGGTATGTGAAGCTCGACCTTGATGTTCCCGACATTCAAGGATAGAGTTCCTTCCCGCACGTCAACTATAACACCGGCGGTGGCGAGGAACGGGCGTCCAAGTATAAGTGAAGTGTTGCCCTCTTCCTTGATGTCCAAGATAACGAAATCGCAAGGTAAGCATATTCCTCCCGAAACTTGAAGTGGAATGTTCTCCACAATCCCTACCGGCCTAGTAATCCGACCATCCGCAAGTTGAATTCTCATGTCGGTCGGCTTCAAGTCGGTGCCCGTGTTCAATTTCCAGAACATGCTAAGGGGCATTAGGCTTACACTCGCGTCCAAGTCAACTAAAGCTTTTTGCAACGGGACGCCTCCAAGTGTGCAAGGGATGCAGAAACTCCCGGGATCCTTCAATTTCGCGGGCTCCTTTTCCTTCCGGGTAAACCAAGTTCCTTGTTCGGCAAGCATGATTTTCTCCTTCCTTTTCTTTCTCGATATCAAGTCCTTCAAGAACTTTGCATACGACGGGATCTCCACTATAGCATCTAGGAAAGGAATATTGAGGCTTACTCCCCTCAAATATTCAAGGAACTTGGCGAGCCTTTTCTCTATCTTGTCTCTAGCTAGCCGTTGTGGAAATGGCACAGGTGACATGTAGCGGCGCTCGTCATTAGGCTTCGCCACTTCAGAATTTCCTCCTCCTAGCGGCTCCTTTTGGCTCTCCTCCTCAATTGCCGGCTCTTTTTCTTCCAAAATCTCTACCACGGGTTGCTTGTTTTGGGTCATAGTAGGAGTGGTATCCTTCCCGCCCCTTGTTGTAACCGCCACCGCCGCATTGATGTGGCCGGTGTTGCTCCGTGGATTGGGCTCGAGTTGAGCCGGAAATTGTTGGGTGTTCTTGTTTAGAACGCAAGTTGCTCTCCAAGTTGAGCGACGACGGTATTTAGTGAATCTTGTCCCGCCATCAACCTAGCATTGATCTTTCTTTGCTCCACCATGAATTCCTCCACCCTAGCTTCATGGTCCGATCGTGGTTGAGCTTGAGGTGGGTTGGGAGCTCTCCAACCTTGGTTGTAACCGGGCGGTCTATACGGTCCCGCTTGTTGCCTAGGCGGGTAATTTTGTTGCGATGGCCCTCTCGGTTGATACTGAGGTTGTGGTAGTGGAGGCCGAGCTTGAGGAGGTTGTTGTGGCGGTGGGTTTAAAGCACCATCATTATTTGCATACGAAAAGCCTGGATGGTTTCTTGCGACCGGGTTGGCCCGATATCCGGAGTTCCCCGCAACATATTGCACTTGTTCCAAGGCCCCCTCTCCATGCTCTCCTCCTACATACATGACTTGAGATTGGTCTTGCCAATTACTCATATTGCTTATCGGCGTAGATGTAGAGGGTGCTCCATGTGGCTCGGTGATATACTTCTCCAACCTCTCCACTACCTTGTGGAGAGAGTCAAATTTGTTCAAAATCTCCGCTACGGCCTTGGCCTCATATATGCTAGTGGGCTTCAAGGAGGAAGAAGAATGACTTGCTCGTCGCCCCATTGTTGGTTATTAGAGGCCATCTCCTCTAACAAGGCCGTAGCTTCATCCGGGGTCTTTGATAGTATGGCTCCATTGGCGGTTGCGTCTATAATTTGCTTCGTTCCTGGTTGGTGTCCATTATAAAAACTGTGAACAAGCTCCCAATCTTCTATACTGTGATGGGGGCACTGATGCTGTAAATCTTTGAAGCGCTCCCATAACTCGTATAGGGTCTCCTGCGGTCCTTTCTTAAAGGACATGAGAGCACTCCGTATCTTCACCGTCTTGGATGGCGGGTAGAATTTGTCAACAAAGGCGCTAGCCAACTCATCCCAAGTAGTGAATATACCTTCTACCTGCGTCCTCAACCAATATAAGTCTTTGTCTTTGAGTGTAAAGGGGAAGAGCCGCAGTCGGATTGCATCAATGGAAACGCCCGGCATTTGGAAGGTGGCGCACTTGGACAAGAAAAGCTGGATGTGATAATGCGGATTCTCATGAGAGTTCCCATAAAACGGGTCTTGTTGCATCAATACTACCAATCCTAACTTTAGCTCAAAATTCTTGTCCACCGCCAATTCTGGCATGGCGATGGATGAAGTGGTGGAAGAAGCCTTAGGCCGAAGCCTATCTCTGATGGATATGATCCTCCCATACATGCCGCTAGTTCCTCCGGTGTCTCCGTGCGGTTCATACAATTATCCTCCGTAGCGTGCCTTCTCCCAGCTCTGATCCTCCTCTCGGTACGTTCGATCTCCAGATCAAATATAATATCCTCTGGATCCACCGTCGATCTCGTGTTCATGCAAAGAGAAACAGAGTTTCAAAGGAATTGTTAGCACGAAAAAGGAGTAAAAAGATAAAAATAATAAAAAAAAGAAGATACTAAGTAAAAAGAATAAAACACTGTCGCCTCCCCGGCAACGGCGCCAAAAACTTGATCGCGCCCCGGATAAACACCCGGGACAAGCGACTCGTAGTCTTACCGCAAGCGCACGGTGTAGCGACGAGCGGGTATCGAACTCAGGGAGGATTAATGACCGTGTCTCCTTCGAATCACCTAGCTATCAAAATGGTCGAGAATAATTTGGGGTAAAATAGTCACAATCGTTCAAATGTCGATAGAAATATCAATAAAATAAAGCGCCTAGGGATAGGGAATCCCCGCTACGGACCGTATCTCATCGTTGTGATTCATAGGTTTCATCATTGCTAGACTTGAATTTTAGGTGAACTAGTCGCAACTAAATGTAGAACCAAGCTCACGCTCTCGCGCTATTGCCGGTCTATAGCAAACCTAGGGTAGGGCCCAATCTCTTGCAAACCCTAACCTAGGTCGCTAGCGTGAAGAACGACATCATCGTTCAATCGTATCTCGAGCCCACTCTCGTGCAAACTCGAGCTACGACCTAGGTTGAGATAGTTCCTACCCGTCCAATCTCTTGCAAACGGATATTGGTATAGAAACACGATTAAAAATCCTAGCTTTGGTCCAATCTCTTGCCAACAAATTCTAGAGAAGTCCAATCGTAAATCTAAATCTAATTTCTAGGTCTTCCTATCAATTGGGACCCAATCTCTTGCAAATCCCAATCGATATGAATCCCTAGCTATCCGTAATTAATCAATCCCAACCTAACCCTAATCAATTCTAGCAAGAATTACACCAATTCATCACAATTTAGAAATAGGGTCTATAGGGTTCATCCCTATGTACTCACTAATCATCATGCAATACTTAGGAAAATCAATAATAAAATCAACACAATTCATTGCAATGGAGAAATTGTTAATAAAAATAGGGGTTTTGATAAGAGAATAGACAAACCAATGAGAATCCAATAGCATCCAACAAAAGTAGCTTTTTTATCTCCAAAAGAAAATCTAAATCTAATGATCTAAAAAGCTCTCAAAAAGGCTACCAAAAAGCTCTCTAAAAGTCTCTCTAACTAGGGCAAAAACTGGGTTTAAATACCCTTCAAAATCGCCCAGAAAATTGTGACCAAAATGCCCCTGCGTAGCCCAGAAATCGCAACTTACGCAGCAGGTGGAACGGCTCACTCGGCCGAGTGACAAATGTCACTCGGCCGAGTGACAAACCCTGTAGATTTCCAGTAAGTCGGGGGTTTTCGGGGGTCTGTCTTCGGAGGTGACTCGGCCGAGTGGCTTTACTCACTCGGCCGAGTGGATTTCAATGCTCGGTCGAGTCGGAACTCTCAGGTCGACTGTAGATTTCCAGTAAGTCAGCCTCTTTTTAAATGGATTTTCCCGTGCCACTCGGGCGAGGGGATCTCCATACTCGGCCGAGTGGTCTATCGTCACTTGGCCGAGGGCAGGATGATATTCTTCTGTTGTGCGTGTCCGGTCTGGTCGGTCGAGCGAGCTTCTTTGCTCGGCCGAGTGAGTGCTTCACTCGGCCGAGTGACATGCTGTAGATGCCCATTCTTCTTCGTTTCTCCTCCTCATCGCTCCTACGAAGTTCCTTCTTCTTCCACTCGTCTTCCATCGCTGAATGGCCCTCAAAAGAGCTGTGGGTGACACTCCGGAGTGGGTGCAAATCCTCTTGATCTCAAAATCACTCCAAATCGCTCCATATCTCCTGAAATACGACAAAAACAAGAAATAGTGAAAAACATCGCAATATTGTCAAATAATCGTGGAAAACGCGATATGAGCGATCAAAGTGGCATGCAAACATGCAGAAAAAGGGTGTAAAATATGGAGTGATCAATGGCCCGCGGGCCTGAAAGCCCACAGCATGGGTTGCGGGCTTCAGGCCTGCTGCCACTCTTCCCCTTTTTTTGTTTCTTGTGGGCCGAGGCCCACAAGTCGATGTGGGCTACGGCCCACAGCGTTAAAATGGGTTTTTTCTTGTGGGCCGGAGCCTACAAGTCGCTATGGGTTACGGACCATAGTGTTAAAAGGGGGGTTTTATATGGGCTGGGGGAGGCGGTTAGGGTTTGCCGCTGCCCCCCCATGGTTAGGGTGGGGGGTGTAGGATCCTGCCAAAACAGAGTTAGGATCGATAATTAAAGTTGAGACTTACGCTTGCGTATGCGGAACGGTAGTCTCGGAACTTTGCCTTCGGATTCGCCACGACGGATCGAGTCTTCTCACGAACGGAGTAAGGCTACTAATCCACAATCTAAATCTCTATTTTAGATTAAGAACTTGGATGGAAGAAGAGAAAGGATTTCTGCAGAGCTTCGCTAGAATGAAGTTGCATGCATGAATGCCATGCAAAAGGTGTTAGAAATGGCTTACCCTTGGGTCTTATTTATAGCCCCCAAGGTAGTTATTTTAGGGTAAGTTGTTCCTTTGGAACAACTTAATTAAGGTGTACCATGATACATGGCACATTATAAGCTTAAGTTGTACCATATGCATGGTACAACATAAGCTTAAGATATTCCCCCTTTATTAGCCATATGTCGCATGCATTTATGCATATATAATGCGACTTTCCCACTCATCCAGAGATCCTCTCCGCAAGGGAACAGATTCCCTTTGCACACGACTTCGTGTACGCGACGTTCGAGGTCCGTATTCCCTCGTACATCCCCCACAAGGGTGTACTAACGTCTTCCATATCCAACATCTCCCACTCACACTTGAGGGGATTGTAAGAGAACGTCTTTCCCTTAGTTCTTTCATCTATCATACCGAGAAATAGACCGTGCGACCGTCATGCGCGTAGAGTCTGTTGTTGTGCACTTGTTAGAGATACACAACGACCTCGAAGGTGCAAAGTTGAGTAGTTCAACGCATGCTTTACCCTAGATTATTTCTTCACATTTCTTGTACTTTATATTCAACAATTGAATCCCATCTGGATTACAATTGGCTGGCCAGCTTTGAATCATTTAAAGTCCAAATGTGAATATGAAATCAATCTTCCTCTTCTTGCGAACCTTCTGATCTTGACTTGATTCGCTTTTCTAACGTGCCCCGCCGAGCCGAATTATCATAGCCCATTAGCAACACGCTAAGATAGCGATCATCTCGTCAAATCTGAAGGAACCAATTGGAGTCCTTGAGGGTAAGAGTTAAGACCCGTATGGCCTTTGAGTCTCACATAATAGCAAACACTATTGCTACTAACTCAGTGGTCGAAATGCATACGTGGTATGAACACGTATTACAACATCACTCCTTTCCCAGGGAGAGTATGTCTTAATGATGTTGTACGGATGAAAGATCAGACACCACAGTGCCTACCTTTTTGAGTCCCCTTACTACTCGTGAAATATTCACGGACTCTCATCCTGCATAAGACAGATAGGATTAAATCCTATGAGATCTCTTTCAAATATCCTTGTGATACAGATCTCAGATCTTTTGTAAGCATCTGTATGATGCAGATCTTTTATTCGACTATCTTGTTTAAGTCACGACTCTAAATCATTTGTCTAATGATTTTGACTTTAAACTAGTCTCATCTCTATCTTATCCATCTGATAAGATAAGGCGGTTGCTCATGTGAGAGAGCCAACCTTAATCTGTCCGACATACACACAATAAAATAGCTGAGACTCAAACACAAATGTTTAAAATCATTTGTAAGAAACTTGTATGCAATATATAAAAGAACTTCTTTCTTTTATTAAACTTTGATCTTCTATAGACATGGGAAATATTACTAGATACAGCTCAGCACCTACGCATTCCCATAGATGATAAGTGTTTGTAGAACACATCTCTGGGGATCGCCTTGGTAAGGGGATCCGCTATCATCTCATGCGTGGATATGTATCCTATGTCTACTTCCTTCCGTTTGTCATAGTCCTTCGCAAACTTGAATCGAATGTCAATGTGTTTGGTCTTACAATGAAATTTAGGATCTTTGACGTAGGCAATCGAAGCTTGACTATCACTGTATATAGGAACAGTGCTTGTGTCAGTGGCATTCGTTAGCCTGTCTAAGAATTTCCTAAGCCAAACAGCTTCTTGGACCGCCATGCTGAATCCTACGAATTCGGCTTCCATGGTTGATAGAGCGATGCAGGTTTGTTTCTTGCTGCTCCAGGATATTGCACCATTCCCTAGCAAGAAAACAAAGCCTGAGGTAGATCTTCGCTCGTCGAGATCACCTGCCCAATCAGCATCGGTATAGCCTTCGAGTCTCAAGGTATTGCCTTGATAGCATAACGCATAGTCCGCAGTCCCCTTGAGGTACCTTAATATCCTCTTCACCGCTTTCCAGTGTGCTTGTCCTGGGTTGGATTGGTAACGGCTTACCATACCAACACCATAGCAAATTTCCGGTCTGGTACACATCATAGCGTACATCAGGCTCCCGACAGCACTGGAGTATGGAACCTTTTCCATAGCTTTCTTTTCTTTTGGATCTTTGGGACACATTTCCAAACATAGACCCTCGCCTTTGCTTATTGGAGTATCAATTGGCTTGCAGTCCTGCATATTAAATCGTTCTAAAACTTTCTTTATATATGTCTCTTGAGAGAGAGAAAGAAGTTTCTTGGAACGATTCCTTGAGATCTTAAACCCAAGGATATATGCAGCTTCACCCATGTCTTTCATCTCAAAGACAGATGAAAGCCAAGCTTTGATATCCAATATAAGACGCTTATCATTTCCGGCTATAAGTATGTCATCTACATAAAGAGACATAATTACATACTTGTTTTTAATCCTCTTAATATATACGCAGTTGTCTTCGTCGAGCATGGAGAAACCATACGACAAAACGACTTCTTGAAAGCGCATATACCACTGCCTTGAGGATTGTTTAAGACCATATATGGATTTACGAAGTTTACAAACCTTATGTTTGTTTTCTTCTTGTACAAACCCGTTTGGTTGTTCCATGTAGATCTCCTCATCTAGTTCTCCGTTAAGAAAAGCAGTCTTTACATCCATCTGATGTAACTCGAGGTCCAAACAAGCCACCATTGCCAGAATTAAGCGAATGGAGGTAAAACGCACGACAAGAGAGAAAGTCTCTTCGTAGTCTATTCCTTCCTGTTGCGTGAAACCTTTCGTAACAAGGCGAGCTTTATATTTCTCGATGGAGCCATCAGCCTTATGCTTGATTTTGAGAACCCACTTGTTCCCAATGGCTCTACGTCCCTTAGGTAAATCAACCAAGTCCCAGACTTGGTTTGTTTTCATGGATTGACGTTCTTCTTCCATTGCCGCTATCCATTTATCTTTAGCAGGGCATGTGACGGACTGTTTGAAATTTGCAGGTTCGTCATCATCTTGTAGTAATGTCATGAATGTTTGAGGAAATTCATCCTCAAATCTCAGAGGTGTTAGCCTCGTTCGATTACTACGTCTCGTTTGAGTTTGATCACTCCCACTTGGAATGACATCACTCCCACTTGGAATAACATCACTCCCACTCGGAATAGGATTGGTATCGTTTGTATCATCCGTTGGTGAAGTTTGAAACGTATTTTCTTCTTCACCAAGAATTCTCCCACTCGAACGTTCCGATCCTTCTTGATCCCAAGTCTCAAACAAGGATAAGTCTTGACTTATCTCACCCTGTCTTGGAAACTCATTTTCCAAGAAGACAACATCCCTCGATTCGAATTCTATAAGACCCCCATTGTCCTCTTGACCGACGAAAGCATATCCTTTGGAGTTTTCAGCGTATCGGATGAAGATACATTTCCTCCCACGTGGCCCTAGTTTGCCATATTTGTGAGAGGATAAATGTGCGTAAGATGCACAACCCCAAGGTTTTAGAATGCTTAAGTCTGGAGTTCTATTGTTCCACAACTCATAAGGAGTAGAACTTACCGACTTCGAGGGTACACGGTTTAAGATGAACGCTGCCGTCAATAATGCATCACCCCAAAAGGTGATAGGCAAATTTGCCTGAGACATCATTGATCGGACCATTTCCATCAATGTCATATTTCTTCTTTTCGCAACACCGTTTTGTTGCGGAGTATAAGGCATAGTTATTTGATGAACTATGCCTTTTTCATCACAGAGTTCCTTAAAACTCGTTGATTGATATTCTCCACCCCGATCGGTTCGCAAGACCTTTATCTTGCGATCTAGTTGATTTTCCACTAAACTCATATAGTTTTTGAAGAAATTTAAAGCTTCATGTTTGTGGGAAATCAAATAGATGTGACCGAAACGAGTGAAATCATCAATGAAGGTGATGAAATAGGACTTCCCGCGTCTTGTCTTAACATTCATTGGACCGCAAATGTCCGAATGGATAAGCTGTAATGGAACTTCGGCCCTTGTGCCAGTTCCAAATGGCTTGCGACAAGTTTTCCCTACAAGACAATGTTCGCAAGTTGACATTTCAACTTTTGAAACATTAGATAGCAAGCCACTTTTGGCAAGTCTATCCATTCTAGTTGGTCCAATATGACCAAGTCTTGCATGCCAACAAATGATCTCAGAATCAGAGTTAGAAGCATTTGTCAAATGAAAACTTTCATTAATGGAAGAAGAATCATCATACATTGTGTTTAAAACAATTAATCCATTACAAACATTACCAGAACCAATCAAAGAATTATTACAAACAAGGTCAACATATTGTTTATAGAACCTCCACTCATAATTTAAAGACATTAACATGACCACGGAAACGATATTCCGTCTAATATCTGGAGCAAAGAGGACGTCGTGCAATAATAATGTCCGGCCGTTGTCGAGAACTAGCTTACATGTTCCGACGCCTTTGACTTCAACACGAGTGTTGTTGCCGACGTATATCCACTTTGTTCCTTGAGTTATCTTTCGATACTCTACGAAGAACCTTCTGTCCTTCGCTACGTGGTCTGTGGCCCCTGAATCAATCAACCAAAAATAGTTAGATTCAGCAAGAAACATGGAACTAGAAACACATATGTAACTAGTCCTACAAGTTACCTTATCACTTCCATCCGTACACTTACGGGCGAAGTGACCGTACTTGTTGCACTTAAAGCACTTGATTTTCTTCAAGTTTTTCTTCTTTGAGTGCACATTCTTTTGCCACTTTTTGTTCTTAGTCTTCTTTGAGGTTTCCGGTTCTTGCTTTCGTTCGTTCACAAACCTTAAGCGTTTATTCTTCCGCTTATTTCCTCCATGTGAGGAACTAGCGGCCACGTGCACTTCTGCACTTGGTTTTGCGGCTTGAATCCGCTCTTCCTCGAGTTCGAGGTGTTTCGATACATCGCTTAAAGTTTTAATGCACTCATTATGAGTGAGGTGCATTTTCATGTTATCCCAGCTATCTGGGAGTGAACGAATGACTGCTTGGATTTGCTGTTCATCAGACAGCGTAACACCCGCATCCTTCAATTCAGATATGAGATTCGCCATGTGGCGGAGATGCTTTTTCATAGAATGATCTCGCCGCATCTTGTACGAATCAAATTGAATATTTAAGGAGCGGAGTTTGGTAACCGAAGTTCCACCAAACTTTATCTCTAGCTCAGACCATATGTCTTTGGCTAGGTCGAATTCCCGAAATAGACGCATTATGTCATTGTCCATGGCGGACAGTAACGTAATACGTGCTATTTTGTTCTTTCGAGTCCAAGTATCATAAGCTTCCCGGTCCCTCTTGTGTTGGGCCGTATTGCCCAACTCAGGTTCTTCCATTATGTTTTGGAGTGTTTCGAGCACATTTTGCTCCTCCAAAACATATTGGATTTTAATTGACCAAAGTTTATAATTGTCGCCGTTGAGCTTTTCACCTTTGTTAAGCTCTGCGACAATATTCTTAGAAGCGGTAGACATATTCGATTCAAAAAACTGCAAAGAAAATGAAAAACACGATCAAAATTCAATGCATAAAGTTTCGATTCTTTAAACACTTGATAAGTTCCTTGGATGCGTTGAAATGTTACTCTAGAATCGAGAAGTTCACTACGTTCCCAACTACCATCTAGAAGTAACTTTCAAAGTATCCCTCTTACTTATCTCAAGTAAAAAAAAATCAGAAATGATACCAGTATGGTACCAGCAGCGGAAAAATACTTTTTGAAAAACATATCTTTCAAAATAGAATAGGTGAGTGTTAGCGCAAAGAATTTTTAACGCAACAATTGCCAAGCCACGAGACCTGTTCTACACACCCATGGGTTAGATAACCATGGCCGGATCGTGGTAGGACTTGGAATTCTAAATTGCGCTATCCCGATTAAGGACGGGACATAACCTATTTGAAAATACGTTTTTCAAAAAATTTGAAAACACATTGGCTAATCTCCGTAGAGTAGAGCACAATGTTATAAGTTCATTGGCTAATCTCCGTGGAGTAGAGCACAATGACATGGCTAATCTCGCATGAAGTAGAGCATTACGGCTAATCTTCAAGGAGTAGAGCACAATTTCATAAGTACATTGGCTAATCTCCGTAGAGTAGAGCACAATGACTTGGCTAATCTCGCATGAAGTAGAGCACTATGGCTAGTCTTCAAGGAGTAGAGCCCAATGAAAAAACTTCATTAAAACGTTAGTCCCGTATGAACTAGTCGGCACTGTGGTTAGCCCCGTATGGACTAATCGACACATTCGAATTTGACCAAGGCCTTTTGTTACCCCGTATGGGTCATTTGGCAAGCTTGCAATCGACCCAGACCATCTGTCGGATTGGTCGACCAAAAACACTAAATTGGTCGACCAATTATTGAATTGCTAACTTCTTCCCGGCCAGGGCCTCTGCCCTGGCCGGGGCTTGGCCAAGGGCCGGCCAGGGCCTCTGCCAAGGCCGGCCAGGGGCCCTGGCCCCCTCGGCCAGGGCCTCTGCCCTGGCCGAGGCCGGCCAAGGCCGGCCAGGCCCTGGCCTCTGCCAGGGCCGGCCAGGCCGGCAGGCCTTGGCCAAGGCCGGCCATGGCCGGCCTGGCCATGGCCGGCCACTACCGGCCTGGCCATGGCCGGCCATGGCTTGGCCATGGTCGGTCATGGCCAAGGCCATTTGGCATTGGCCGGCCATGGCCCCCCCATGGCCGGCCACCCCCTTTGAATGGGGTTGCCGCACACATTCCTCCCCCTTGATGGGGTGGTCGCCGATGGTAATTGGCCGTAGCCAACCCCCTCCGCATGGGGAGAGGGGGTGCATGGCCTTCATAGCCCATTTGGCCATGGTGCACATGCACCAAATTTCATCTTACCCGTTGGAAATAACTACCACCTTCTTCCTCGATGAAGCACCTGTTCGTCGATGAAGCACCCGTTCGTCGAGAAATTAGTTATTTCCTAATGGCCGTGTGCCAAAAATGAATAACATACTACGTGAACGGTCGGTTCTTCCCGTCACGGAGAGTTCCTACCATATCCGTAATGATAGGAGACCCTAACGTGAAAAGAACAACCGCTGCGTTCTCTCCGTCACGAAGCGTTCCTACCATATCCGTAATGGTAGGATACCCATTCGTGAAAAAGACAACGACTCGTTCATAGTTTCGACGGGGCGACGGTTTGACCGGGGCGAACCCGTATGGCTCTGATACCAATGTAGGATCCTGCCAAAATAGAGTTAGGATCGATAATTAAAGTTGAGACTTACGCTTGCGTATGCGGAACGGTAGTCTCGGAACTTTGCCTTCGGATTCGACACGACGAATCGAGTCTTCTCACGAACGGAGTAAGGCTACTAATCCACAATCTAAATCTCTATTTTAGATTAAGAACTTGGATGGAAGAAGAGAAAGGATTTCTGTAGAGCTTCGCTAGAATGAAGTTGCATGCATGAATGCCATGCAAAAGGTGTTAGAAATGGCTTACCCTTGGGTCTTATTTATAGCCCCCAAGGTAGTTATTTTAGGGTAAGTTGTTCCTTTGGAACAACTTAATTAAGGTGTACCATGATACATGGCACATTATAAGCTTAAGTTGTACCATATGCATGGTACAACATAAGCTTAAGATATTCCCCCTTTATTAGCCATATGTCGCATGCACTTATGCATATATAAAGCGACTTTCCTACTCATCCAGAGATCCTCTCCGCAAGGGAACAGTTTCCCTTTGTACACGACTTCGTGTACGCGACGTTCGAGGTCCGTATTCCCTCGTACATCCCCCACAAGGGTGTACTAACATCTTCCATATCCAACAGGGGGGGGGGGGGGGGGGGTCCGACCCCCCACGGTGGGTCTCCGCCGTGTATGAGGGGTGGGGCGGGTCCGTGGCCGTCGGTGGCAAATGTGCCTAATTTTTTTTCCATAAAATCTAAAGAACCCATTGCCTACGCCGAGTGAGGAGGGTGGGTAGGGGCAATGAAGCATCTGGGGGGTCCCACGGCGACCGGTGGCAAGGGTGCCATCGGCGGGGGCCGTGGGTAGGGGTTACTTCTTTTTTTGATTTTCTTCTTCTTCTGTTGTTATTACGAACCCTAAAAATAGGGGTTTTATGGGTTTTCCCCTAGGATCGACAGTAAAAAGCCGTCGTCTTAGATTTAGGGAAGATAAAAATTGATTTTTTCTAGTCCGATCTTACGAGATCGAAGTTGTATGCATCATGATAATGATAAATTAAGATTTGATTAATTTTGGAGTAATACCTCTAGATCTGTCCTCTATATCTAGTGGCAGTTGATGACACCTACGTGTAGAGGTTGATTAAGCCCGCACGTGATGGATCTACCGTCTCCTCGTAGATTTCACAACGAATGGACCAACGGAACTCAGGGAGAACATGTTGATAACGTGTTATGAAGCGTATCTTGGGGGAAGACTCTAGGCTTTTATTTATAGTGGATGTGATAGTCATACATGGATGAGATACAATATATACAATCTTATCTATTATCACGCCCCGCTATCCAAACTACGGAAGACGCGGGCTTCGAGCCCATAACGTCCAAATACTACTAGGCATTAATTGTGATTTAACTAATACATACATGCAGGCCACTATGATACATTGGAATAGTACAGAAAGAGAAACATAGAGCTCCAACAAAATTTAATATCCACAAATACTAAAAGAAACACTGAACTGAACATTACATTATATAAGAGTACATCATATATCTTTAAACTGTACAAGGGTACAAAAGTACAAAAGGGGCATAACTAAAAAGAAACCCTAACCCTCAAAAGAAACCAAAAGGGATCCACACATGTACAACACACTGCCTAGTCTACCCCAGGGAAGTTTAGGTGGACAAAATCTCCATCAATCTCCATCTGTACCTCTGAAGATGGAGTGATCTGTTGTCATGAGTTGGCTCTGGTGTCTCTAGCTATGGACCTGAAAAATATAGATGAGGAACGTCAACGCGTGATCTAGTAGGATATCTAACTAAACTAGGTAGGACCCAGTTTTAGAATCGGCCAACCTATCTGTTGGTGCACGGTTACGGCCCACGAAGCGGTGTTAAAATACACGGCCCATTTAGAGCCTACAACCTTGGCCCTGTAACCCGAAACCTGTCATTAAGGCTGAATAATACTCAGTCAAAGGAATAACTCATTCGACCGTTGGGTTTCTGCTGATACTCAAGGAGGAATTAATGTGACCGATTAAATAGGAAGCCGTTATCATCAGTCTCGGAGAAGATCCCACCCTGATCAATGAGGGACGGTTATTCGCAATCAACAGATCGTCATCTATAAATACCCGAAAGGACAATGTAAAGGTGGCCCAACTCCCAAGGTACGGGATAACCTACACTCTAACCCTCTACTGTCTACGCTATATATTTCTTCCTCCTTATATCTTGCGGAGATTAACTCAAGGCAAACCTCCCTGGCTCGATCTTGACAGCCCCAAGATTCTCCGTAAGTTCCCATCTAACTTAAGAATCAGAGGGGATTTGGGTCAGAATCCAGATCTGATCCCCCCTGACACTTCCTTGTGGTTCAGATTCTGAGGCTCGACTCAATGGGAGGCTCGTATGACAACATTTTACCAGCAAGAAGGTCATGCGGGTACTCCTAAATATCAGTTGACCGAGGCTCATTCCATTTGAGGGTCGAACGAGCATCACAATTCGACTACAAACTGTCAACGACCCCAGTTCTACTAACCTAGGGTCCCACTTGTAAGGACCCTGTGCTATGAAGAAGAAACACTAGAGGGGGGTGAATAGTGTTTTATAGAATTATAAGGAATTTACGCCAAAGAAAACCCTAATTAACCAACAAATGCGGAATTAAAGAAATGATCAACAACACAAAGAAGAATGCAATGCAAACATGCAATGTATCCTGGTTCGGTGCCACCCAAGTCAAACCCGACTTGTTACCGGTGCCCTAATCCAGCAACACTCGAGATCACACTCGGATACTCTAGTAAATACCACTAGAGCTTTCCTTTAGCCCACTTGCGGAAACCCCAACAAGTGCAATCGATGACCGTGTATCACACAACCCGGGAACACGCAAAATACCTTAATCCCACAACTTGGAACTAAGCACACTCTCACAAACCGAGAGCAAAACCTTTCCTTGAATCCCACAACTTGGGATCAAGTCAACCCTCTCACCAACCGAGAGTACTCAACAAAATTAGAAGTATTGAGAATGAAATATACAACTTGAAATACACTCACCTATGCCTTGAATAAGAACTTACTTGTGTAGGCTATAGTGTGTGGGTGAAGTGCTCAATGAGGGAGGAGAAATCCCTTGAGATGCTTGCCCAAAGATGAAAGCAAATCTAGCTTAGATGTGTGCTTTAGAGCATAGAGGGCAAGAGAGAATTAGAGAGCACTTGAGAGGAAAAAGAGGCTTGAGAATGATTTCTTAAGAGAGCAAGAGTTCTCACATATTCAGCCTATCTCCTATATATATTAGTTCAAGGGAAGCCCAAAACCCCAAGCAAAAAGATCCAGAAATCAATCTCCCAACGGCTAGAAACGGGCTGAAAACGACTCGAACAGTCGACTGTAGAAGGGGAAACAGTCGACTGTACCACTGTGGCCAATGACTATAAACTGAAAAACATGGGCAGGACAGAGGATGGACAGTCGACTGTAGAAGGATGACCAGTCGACTGTCCACGTGGGCAGTCGACTGTTCAGCCTTCAACAGTCAGCTGTTCGAGGGACAGAATCTGCAGTTTCTGTACAGCTGATCACTGAAACGGCCATAACTGCCACTACAGATATCCAAATGGAGTGATTCAAATTGCGTTGGAAATCTAACAAAATTTTCTTTCAAATGAGCTTTGAATGGATGCAAAATTCGAACTATAGAAAAACTGACAGCACTTTGAATCTAACTGATAGGTGCAGGAAATCTGTTATCGGCTCACGAAAACAGTCATAACTTGAACTACAGATATCCGATTGGAGTGATTCAAGTTGGGTTGGAAATCATATTGAGTTAGTTAACTAATGAAAGTGGTTTAGATGAAAAATTCAAACTACAGAAAAATTGGCATCAGTTTGAAGGCTGACTGGTCAGAAAAACAGAATACAGCTTCAAACAGATTTGGTCCCTGTTTGAAAATAGGCGACTGCTGAAGGAAAACCAGTCGACTGGTGATCCTTCATCAGTCACCTGGTGATCCTTCATCAGTCCCCTGATTTGAATCAAAAGTTCAGATTTCAAGTATTCAAAGCCTAGAAGCGTATGTGGTCAACTCGAGGCTATACAAATGATGTGTATATGTGGTGTATGTGCCTCTAAGTAGTTCTAATTCAAGACTTAACATTTAAGACTCACAAAGAAGTAAATAATAAAGATTACAATGAATATCCTTACTTCTTCATGGTCTTGAGTCTTTTAGTTGTATGTCTTGAATGTCTCCAACGTCACCTAGTCTTTGATCCTCAAGATGTTCTTTGAAGCTTTTGAATTATCCATTCCTTCCTCTCTTTGGATTGAATATCCATTCATTTGTTGATGCCATTGGCTTGAGGTTTGAGGTAGCCTTTGAATTCTTCAAGTCAATGCTTCACCTTTGTTGATCTACCAAGTTCTCCACTTGAATCAACACGTGTAGTCACTTTTGATCTTCTTGAATCTAATTGGTGACTCTTTAGCTAACTGCAATCACATGGATTAATCACAATAATTTATGTTTGATTATCATCAAAACCAAGGTGGAGAGTCCAATACTCAACATTCTTCCCCTTTTTGATGATGACAAACCAAATATAAACAAAATAAATAATTGTGCATTAAATATACTTACTCCCACTGCAATGATGCCAATCAAGTTAATATCAATAATCAATAGCATCATTCAGCAGTTAATAGTGTGTGTATCACATGAGATTGTGTATATATCGCATGAATGACCAAAAATAATATGCATACACAATACAAATCATATAGGTGATACACATCATAAACATGAGCATGATTACCAATATATACCAAATGTAATCAATATAAACCAAGGTAATCACCAATGCCCCTCTGAATCATATGCATGATCAATCATTCATAAAGGCTATATGATTCAAGTTATTGTTTAATACTCAACATTGAATTCGCACAAAGCACATCAAAGCACATCCTTTGTTTATTTCTCTCCCCCTTTGGCATTATCCAAAAGACATGGGGGTATAGAAACAACAAATGCAAAAATAGAGTGGAAAACATAAAGGTATATCTAATGTAAACTAGATAAGCTACCACTTGAAAACAAGATATCAAAATAAAGATATCAATTGCAAGAGCAAATATCCAACAACAACTCAACCACCCTCAATTATCACAAATAGATAAACAATAAGCATATGTGATAAAAGAGTACAGTAGATACTAATTGTAAAGAGTAGTATGAGCAGTGTTAGAAAAGTGACAATTGCATAATTAGCAGTAGCTACTAACTATAAATATGATAAAAATATGGATAACAATGCAAAAATCATGAAATCACTTGTGAAAGAAAAACAAGTGATCAAATAGTGTCAAGTACACAAACAAGCTCAATTATCACAAAATTTATAACATTAAGCATAATGTGATATACTATCCTTGAGCAAGGGCATGACATATGACATGAACATGATTAAAGACATAATGGTAGGATCAATATCATCACAATGACATAGATCAACAAATAATATCAATAAACTGAGATCTAAGCCAAACATAGCAAAAAAATGCAACAAACATGACTATGGAAATTTTTAGCCAAGTGTACCAAGTTATGTTATGAAATAATAACTCAAATTAGGTTCTAATGATCATAATACCAATGAACTAATCGCTAATGTCAAAATATATCAATTGAAAGTGAAGCGACAACAAATGGTGAAAATATGATCAAAAGGACATGAATAAAATCACAATCATGATTATGAACTCATTACTCAAATAAATTCTAATGAGCATACTAACATACTCAAAGCATCACAAACTGTAATTACATCAAATGATCACATCTAGCACAAACCATCTCAAAGATATCATAAAAGAGTTAAAATAGACATAAGAGATGTGAGATGACAAAAAAATAAGTATAATGGCATGTGCTAAACTCCACAAAACATCTCCAGAAGTAAGCATACCAATTCTAAGTGAAGTATACGATGTGGGGTGACAAGGTGATAAAAATATATGAATATCAATATCATGCAAAAGTGTTATGCCAAATAGAGTAATTAACTTCTTAAAAATTATGGCATACACAATTCTAGCACACTAGGATACTAATTGAAACAATGTTCAAAAGAACCATAGTACTAGCATGCATTCCAGAATAGATACTTACATAATGAGTCAAAGATAAGCATGGAATGCCACGAGCTTAAGCAAGATAAGCACTATATCATAAGCTCAAAACTAGCATCAAGCAAGAGCATGTAAAGATGATATCCAATATAAATAGTCTAACAAAGTTGCAAAGCATGCAAATAATGTCAAGATCATGATATCACTTGTGAAAGAAAACCAAGTGAACAAATAGAGACATGATCTCATCCTAGCTCAATTATCACAAAGGATTCAACATGAGGCATAATGTGACAAAACATCTTTTGAGCAAAGACATGGAGTTTGACATGAGCAAAGATATAAGACATATTGAAGATAGTCTACGTTCAACGTCACAAGGTAGGACAAGAACGAATAAAGTTACATGAGCATTGCATGCATGCATACCGATTGTGCGAATAGAACAAAAGCTTATGTAATCACAATTTGATCGGAGGTAGCATAAATGAAGTCATAGTGCATCAAGATATATTCAAGGAAAAATAGCTATGACAAAATATACATATCATTATACACAATATAAAACTTATATGATCTTGTATAGCACAAAATATCTCTAACATCTCATAAAAATATCATAAAATATGAGCTTGAGATGAGATATATTCATTGTGGGAAATATAGCATGATGATCACTAACTAATATGCACGAGTGTTATGACACTTATGAAAATATCATACATGAAAGATTTAGCTATAGACATGAAAGATCTCTTAAATAAAATATAGCTAAACATTAGTCAAGAAGCAATTAAAATGACCAGTAACATATATTGATCACCCCAAATCATATCATTGCATCTCAGGAAGATAATCATACCAACTGTAAGAAAAGTATGAGATGTGAGGTGATACAATGAACAAATATGCATAAAGTTCCTAAATCAATTAATCTTATTTATGGCATGAATTATATGTAACATGATGAGGTATAACATGCCATAGGGAAATGAATGATTCTTGTTAGAAGATAAGATTATATTTGGAGATTTAGGACTTTTAAATGAAATGAGAGCATGAGTCTTGAAATCAAATCAATAGAGTTTAGAGGGTTCCAAGAGATCTCAAATAGAACAATAAAAGCACTATTTATAAGATCTCTAAACAACCCAAAATGATTTACCCAAAACCTTCAACACAATCAGTTGGAAAAAGGCTCAATGACTAAAAATCCTGACAGGACAGGCGACTGATGAAGGATCACCAGGCGTCTGTGTGGCAGAAGTGCGAAAGTTGTCAAAATCAAGAATTCTGGGTAAGCAAGGACAGGCGACTGATGTGGTATCCACAGCCGCCTGTGCCATGGGCATGTGACTGTGAAACCGACATCAGTCGTCTGACCGAAACTTGCAAAGCTTGCCAAACACAAAATGTTAGGACAAGGGTTGACAGGCAACTGAAGAAGCATTCATAGGCGCCTGTGCCATGGGCAGGCGACTGTGAAACCAACATCAGTCGTCTGACCGAATGATAACAAGTTAGGGATCTTTGGGCAATAGAGAGACAGGCGACTGACTAACAAGTCACATGCGCCTGTACATTGTACAGAAGTCGCCTGTTAAAAATAGATAATGAAAACCCAAAGTTTCTTATCAAAAACGTGTGCATGACATACGACTGTAGAACAAATCAAAGGCACCTGAAACTTGTTCAACAGTCACCTGAAAATCAACCAAAATGCACATGTTAGGGAAGTAATGAATGATTCTACTAGAATGGTATGACATATCATGATATGATCTAAATAATCCATGAACATAATTATCTATGAAAATTAGGGACAAGTGGTAGAATCAAAGCAACAATGAATCTTCAATGATGGAATTGAAAGGTTTTTCATTGAACGTTAAGATCTAATTATACTTAATACAATCTAATAAACAAACAAGCATGTCATACTCATCAGTTATCATATACATAATATTTAACAATCTTCACAAAGAAGCACGCATGTGAGGAATGAGATGTGTAATGACAACGTGTTCCAAAGATATGAACATCAATAAACAACTAAACAATTCATTATATGAATGTTATAGCTACCATGATACCTGAGTCGTAATAAGACATATATGGCATACATGGGCATGGTAGTCACATAAACAATTAATCTCCATAATAAGACATATATGGCATACATGGGCATGGTAGTCACATAAACAAACAATCTCCATGAGGGTGTGACAAGAATGAGCTAATGAAGAAGTATGCTATATTACACAAATCCAATATATTAAAATACCAATTGTACTAAACATATACTTACAACCATTTAGCTCTCCCTATATGTGTGCATCTTCAAAGCACCATCCTCTCCTTTAAATTGATCTTTCATTGTAAACCAAGGAGTGTGTAGGGTAGGCATCTTGTACAACAATCTGATAATTAAACAATTGGTGGTATCCAAAGACTTTTTGGATCCAAGGGGTTAAGGAATAAAATCAAGTAGTCCAATAACCAAATATATACCAATTGTAAATAACAATCATCAATAAAAATGCATGACATGCATTGATATGAGTTATTATAATCATGAAAATCATACACACAAGGAATTAACAATTCTCAACCATTAGGAATTTAAATACACCAAGACTGAGAATTCCTATGCATACGATTTAATCACAATACATAATACAAGCAACATCATTATGAATACACACATCTAATACAACAGTGTGTGCAAGAAAGATTCCCCGTTCAATATGCATATGTGCACAAAATAAACATTCACGACACTAAACATATTGATGGATGACATGAAAAGTAATATCACAAATAGTGTGCATAAAAAACATATAGTATTATTTTTCATAACCAAATTTCTCTTTCCCTTTGGCATATCAAAAAGATGGGAAGGTGCAAATTGATAATAAATCACCAAGGGTTAGAGAAATCAACTAATCTATATGCACAACATAATATGAATGAAATGCAACGACATATAAATGAAAATAACATGATAGCAATCAAACATTTCATACTCCCACATAATCATACAAAATATGCAAACTTGGGAGTAATGGACTAACTCACATATATATGGGTACAAAAAGTAATAATACACGCATGGTACCCAAGCAATGAATTGCAAAGTGAGTGAGTTAGCAAGGTGGAAATCAAACAACGACTGAGTTTGATTTTTTTATATAGTCGCATGAGAATATGTCATTCCTAATATACGATTCTATATGTGTGTTCTTATCATACCTAGAAACATTCTTAGGAATCCACAAAGTTAGTGATTTGGGATTCTTAAGAAGAGGTTGTGTAGTGGCATGAGTAGGGAGTTAGGATGCACGCTTGTGAAGTGGAACATAAATATTAGCGTGTCCTGTATGTGAAATAAGAAAATGAGCATTAATTATAACATGAAATTTTTAAGCCACTTGTTATAAATAATCCATGAATAAACATATGAATATGGATTATTAATACACAATGCACATGAGTCAAGAATTTGACACAAATGACATACATAGACATGAATGGCATAAAAGACACATAATATGCAAACATAGGATATGCATGAGATAGTCTCAAACACAAAGTGACATCTACATGCATCCAACACACATAGATACCAAATGTAAGAATATACTTACAACATTAAGCTCCCCCTACTTTGGTGCATCACTTAAGCACCATCAACTCCATTCGAATGGAAATCATTGCAAATTAAGGAGTTGGTAGAGTTGGTATCCCAAAAAGGATTGAACCTAGAAAACATAATTTTGGTATCTAAAAACCTTTTTGGATCATATGGGTTAGGCAACAAATTTCAACACTAAATTCAAATAATTGTAACCCATATCCTAATGTAATCACACACAATTTTCATGATACATGTAATCATGTCACTTGATAAATATTTAACCATATACATGCATATACAAATTGTATCAAAAGTATATTAATCCAAGAGTATGACATGTATCACATGCAACAAAAATAAATATGAACCAAAGCATGTATTGCATGAGAAAGTATTAAATATTCTATACATGAAAAACCTAAACACAATGATTTACTAATAGTCAATCAATGGAAATCAAATTCAATAATAATTTAAGTTTCCAACAAACGTGAGCATCCAAGACCGATATGCAAACAAAAGAATAAACCAATTCTTAACACAAATGCTTTGGTACCTATAAAATGAATATAAACTTATGGTACCAAGCATGTTTGGTCAACGGAAACTAACCCTTTAGAAACCAAGTCCAAGAGGATCTTGATTTTCCAACATAATCATCATTCAAAATAATATCATGAATATAAGATTACACATACATATTCTTAGCATGATTGCTAGTGTTCTTAGGACCCCAAATAGTGTATGTTTTGGGTATCCTCTTCCTATTGGTTGCATACACAAAAGGTTGATCTCTACGTGGTGCATGTGGCCTAGGAACATAGGATCTAGCAAGAGCATGTGGATATGTGTATGGAACATTGTGTTGTGCTAAAACATGATGAT
Organism: Scilla litardierei; assembly: GCA_030789695.1. Taxonomy (NCBI): domain Eukaryota; kingdom Viridiplantae; phylum Streptophyta; class Magnoliopsida; order Asparagales; family Asparagaceae; genus Scilla; species Scilla litardierei. The sequence continues at coordinate 96,198,490 of CM061138.1, read as the reverse complement.
GGGCATATGATACATGGTGTGGTGTTGCATACATAAGTGGATGAATATGAGGTGCATATGCATGACGATGGTCATGAGAATAAGCATGCATACGTGAATGTGATGTGTGATCATAAGCATGTGAAGGTGCATGAGCATGCGTACGTGCATGAGAGTGTCTCAAATGAGTGTTTACACGTGCTTGTGGGTGTGGAGCATAAAAAATTTCATTTGTAGGAATGTGAGGTGTGGAGACATTCCTATGAGTATGTGTGTACATGAACGCATGTCCCTTCCTTTGATGTCCACCCTTGATGGGTTTCTTTGCAAAGGAGGGAGGAATAGGAGTGGTGGTTTCCTTGGTAGTAGAACTACACAAGTTGTTATAGACACCACTCGTGGATGCACCGGAGGATGGCCTCACAAAATCTATAATTACTTCACTATAAGAGGTGCATGCATTCGATGCACTTGCCTTAGAATAACCAAGGCCAACACGATGGTTTGCCGATAGTTGATTCTTTAGCAAATTATCCAAATTGTCCTTTCCCTTATTGAATCTCTCAACAATGGAGGAAATGAGCTCGTATTTCTTCGAAATTGAAGAAATAGTGGCATTCAAGGTGGATGCATGTGTGGTGAGCTCGTGCACTTGGGATTTGAGAGCCTCATTCTCAATGCCCAAACTAGTGTTTTGAGATTGAAGATTTTCAATCTCAATATCATTACTATCCACAATGGAAACACGATCAAGTTGAGATTTTAGGGACTCCACCTCTTTTCTCAACATGCCCTTTTGAGTAAGCAAACTTGCTTTCTCAATAGAGAGTGTCTCAACAATGGTGTCATTGTTTGAGGTGCTACATGTAGATGTGTCAGTGAGACTAGCAATCTTATTCTTAGCATCACAATATTTATGCATAATCTTTTGATATTTATCAAATAATTGTTCATTTGCAATTCTAAGATCATCCATTGTTACCTCTTCATCGTCGCTATCACTTCCACTAGAATCACTTGATTCGTCACTAGAGTCACCCATAGTGGCATCCTCTCGTGCCATCAAACCCATGAATGGATCCCTTTCATCATTAGAGGAAGAATACTTTGAGGCGGACTCTTCTTGCTCCGCTAGCATGTTCCATATTTGATATGCCGTTGTTGCCTTGGACACACGCATAAGAATGTTAGAAGTTAAATAATCAAGCAAGATGTCCATTACCTCTTCATGTTTCTCCACCAATTCTTTTTGCTCATTTGTCCATTCATGTTCGGAAGTGGTAGGTGCACGAAGTGGCTTCTCCACAAGCTTCCAATAATCATCATCAATGGATTGAATATATGCCTTCATCCTTACACACCAAATTTGATAGTTCGATCCAATGAGAAATGGTGGAGTAGGCCTTCGTGTGTTGTTGTTGTTGGTTGACATAGCTATTACCTCGATCTGATACCAATTGTAAGGACCCTGTGCTATGAGGAATAAACACTAGAGGGGGGTGAATAGTGTTTTATAGAATTATAAGGAATTTACGCCAAATAAAACCCTAATTAACCAACAAATGCGGAATTAAAGAAATGATCAACAACACAAGGAAGAATGCAATGCAAATATGCAATGTATCCTGGTTCAGTGCCACCCAAGTCAAACCCGACTTGTTACCGGTGCCCTAATCCAGCAACACTCGAGATCACACTCGGATACTCTAGTAAATACCACTAGAGCTTTCCTTTAGCCCACTTGCGGAAACCCCAACAGTGCAATCGACCTACAATCGATGACCGTGTATCCCACAACCTGGGAACACGCAAAATACCTTAATCCCACAACTTGGAACTAAGCACACTCTCACAAACCGAGAGCAAAACCTTTCCTTGAATCCCACAACTTGGGATCAAGTCAACCCTCTCACCAACCGAGAGTACTCAACAAAATTAGAAGTATTGAGAATGAAATATACAACTTGAAATACACTCACCTATGCCTTGAATAAGAACTTACTTGTGTAGGCTATAATGTGTGGGTGAAGTGCTCAATGAGGGAGGAGAAATCCCTTGAGATTCTTGCCCAAAGATGAAAGCAAATCTAGCTTAGATGTGGGCTTTAGAGCATATAGTGCAAGAGAGAATTAGAGAGCACTTGAGAGGAGAAAGAGGCTTGAGAATTATTTCTTAAGAGAGCAAGAGTTCTCTCATATTCAGCCTATCTCCTATATATATTAGTTCAAGGGAAGCCCAAAAACCCAAGCAAAAAGACCCAGAAATCAATCTCCCAACGGCTAGAAACAGGCTGAAAACGACTCGGACAGTCGACTGTAGAAGGGGAAACAGTCGACTATACCACTGTAGCCAACGGCTATAAACTGAAAAACATGGGCAGGACAGAGGATGGACAGTCGACTGTAGAAGGATGACAGTCGACTGTCCACATGGGCAGTCGACTGTTCAGCCTTCAACAGTCGGCTGTTCGAGGGACAGAATCTGCGGTTTCTGTATAGCTGATCACTAAAACGGAAAAAACTGCCACTGCAGATATCCAAATGGAGTGATTCAAATTGCGTTGGAAATCTAACAAAATTTTCTTTCAAATGAGCTTTGAATGGACGCAAAATTGGAACTACAGAAAAACTGACAGCACTTTGAATCTGACTGATAGGTGCAGGAAATCTGTTATCGGCTCACGAAAACAGTCATAACTTGAACTACAGATATCCGATTGGAGTGATTCAAGTTGGATTGGAAATATTAATGAGTTTGTTAACTACTGAAAGTGGTTTGGATGAAAAATTCAAACTACAGAAAAATTGGCATCAGTTTGAAGGCTGACTGGTCATAAAAACAGAATACAGCTTCAAACAGATTTGGTCTCTGTTTGAAAATAGGCGACTGCTGAAGGAAAACCAGTCGACTGGTGATCCTTCATCAGTCACCTGGTGATCCTTCATCAGTCCCCTGATTTGAATCAAAATTTCAGATTTCTAGTATTCAAGCCTAGAAGCGTATGGGGTCAACTAGAGGCTATACAAATGATGTGTATAAGTGGTGTATGTGCCTCTAAGTAGTTCTAATTCAAGGCTTAATATTTTAAGACTCACAAAGAAGTAAATAATAAAGATTGCAATGAATATCCTTACTTCTTCATGGTCTTGAGTCTTTTAGTTGTATGTCTTGAATGTCTCCAACGTCATCTAGTCTTTGATCCTCAAGATGTTCTTTGAAGCTTTTGAATCATCCATTCCTTCTTCTCTTTGGATTGAATCCATTCATTTGTTAATGCCATTGGCTTGAGGTTTGAGGTAGCCTTTGAATTCTTCAAGCCAATGCTTCACCTTTGTTGATCTACCAAGTTCTCCACTTGAATTAACACGTGTAGTCACTTTTGATCTTCTTGAATCTAATTGGTGACTCTTTAGCTAACTGCAATCACATGGGTTAATCAAAATGATTTATGTTTGATTATCATCAAAACCAAGGTGGAGAGTCCAATACTCAACACCACTCAACCGACTGACGAGGCTCCAACTCAGGAAAAAGGGTCCACGTCAGCATCGTTATTGTTTCGGACATTTTTGGCCTTAATAGTTGGTGCTGTTTGTGGGAAAGGGAGTCAGCATCCCAATCAATGAAATACCATGACTATGTGACTCACCCATCAACACTCTCCAAAGATACCATGACGTCTCCCAGCATCGATACCTTCAACATGATAATGGGAGGCCCACCACAACTGGAGCTATTTACCTCACTCCAAAGCTCTTACACTGGGAGGTTGATGATCATATCGGTTGGAAAAAAGCGCCTGAGAGACTCTATGCCTCCAATATCTTTTTGGATAAAGATCTAGAAGGTGTGGAGCTGCTGCACGACGACGACGTCGTTATCACTGCCACCATTAATGAGGTAGCTGTGAAGAGGCTACTCATGGACACGAGAGTTCGTGCGATGTGCTTTTCTTCACCACATTGGATAGGATGAGGCTATCTTCATCAGAGTTGAAAGCATGTCCGAGACCTCTCGTAGGATTCACCGGGCATTCTGTGCCAATGGCAGGTATTATTACCCTGCCAGTGACCCTTGGTACGTATCCACGACAGGTCACTCGCCTGACCAAATTTATAGTGGTAAAGATTAACTTAGCATACAATGGAATCATCGGTAGACCATTTCTCAACGTAGTGGAGGCAGTAGTCTCAAACTTCCATCAAATGATCAAATTCCAAACTCCTGAGGGAGTTGGGAAGGTGAGAGGGAATCAGAAGCAGGCTCGGTGATGTGTCCATATTTTCCATGTTTTGATTGCATATTTTCATAACATTTTCGCCATCCAAAGTTCATATATAAATATAAATATATATATCATGCTTTTCACGATATATTCAATTTCCGAAGAGAATTGTGGATTTTCAGTAACTTTGGAGCGATTTGGAGCAATCATGACATATGGACACATCCGAGCTATCCAGAGCATCTATGTAGAGGTTAATTAGGTGTTCAACGAGGTGGAGAAGAAGATTGGAGGAGGAGAAGAGAAGAGAAGAAGGGAAAGAGTGAAATGAGCTCAAGAAGAAACAAGCTGTTTTCCCAGAGTACTTGGTCGAGTGCATCAGCACTCACCGAGCTGACATCCAGGCCAAAAGGAGTTCCAACTGAAGAAGTATATTGACCGGCGCCCTGTTTACGGTATGGGCACGGTGTCGTTTTACCGCAAGTGCACGGTTAGAGTAGGGTGCAGGTTTATCGAACTCAGGGAGGTGGATGGCTTGAGTGGCTACTAGCCTCGCCTAGGTCGTGTGCTAGCTACGCGGATGATGTGGGTGGAAGTGTAGAAATAAAAGAAAGAAATGAAAAAGACACGAAATGAATCCCCGCTAACACGGGCTAGAGCACTCATGACACTTGGCATTTGACTTGACCCAAGGTGAGACATTGCCCCAAAAGGTGGTACCTAGCGTCCATGGCCCGATATTCCGGTCGGTGCCAAACACGCTAGGCCTACCCGGTTCCGGACGGTGGGCATTCCCATGTCCATTAACACCTTCCGCAACCGGGAGCATTAAGGCCACAATGATATCTCCCAACACTTCGTCCAAGCCGCTCCCGCGCGCTAGGACTCGATGTCTACGCTGGGGGCGTGAGCTATGGCTAGGGAGTCAACTGCCAAGTTTATTCCCCCTTGGCCCGACGGTCAAAGGCGGTCTTTCTCCCGCTGATGACAATGAAACACCCCCGCGTAACCCTAATGGCCAAATAGGTCGAATGTGATTTCTAGCAATACATCGAAGCGGATCTTGACTGGACAAGCACCGGACCCCAATCCCCAACACATCTAGTGTGTTGCCATACGAATTGGACTCAAATTGCTAGAAATCCCCATTGACACATTTCATCGAGCACATGCCATGCAACCAAGTCAAATGAAACAACCAAGCATCAATCCTACCCTAACCCGTATTAGGGTTCATCAACACTACTCCATGGTGAGAAACATAAAAATAAGCAAAACAAATAACATACAAACATTCACCATAGAGCAAAATGAAAACAACACAATACAATAGAAAATGAGAGAAGAAAAGTACTTATCTTGATTCGAATCCAACAATCCGGTACAAGATTTATTGAGCAAAGAACTAATCTAATCTACCCTAAGCCTCCTAACAAAGGGGCTGAAAAAGCCCTAAAAACTAGAGGAGAATCCCCCCAAGTCGTGCCCCCAACCTCTATTTATAAACCCCTCAAAAACCCTCTTGGGTCGGGTTCAGAACTGTCAAAAAAGGCCCACCCGATCGGGTGGAAACTCACCCGATCGGGTGGAATAAACGGAGAGCTCAGATTCGCAGAAACAGATCTCACCCGGTCGGTTGACAAGTCAACCGATCGGGTGAAATGAAATTCCAGACTGCAGCCAGTTTCAGCACATAGCTGCGCTCAGAAAATTCCAGAAAAATCTAGAAAAATCGGATTTGGGCATGCGACCTATCGTTGGAATGCTAACGACGATGCCGATGCTAGAAAAATAAGAGATCACCCAAAATCCTTCTGGAATGATAGAAGATCTTCAATGAATGAGCAGCGGTGCGCGGAAGGGGACGAAAAGGCCACCCGATCGGTTGAAATGTCAACCGATCGGGTGAGCGGCTTGTTGCGTCGGCCGTCGCCTTCGGGAGCATCAACCGGGCGCAGAGGAGAGCGGGTGGCGTGATCGGGTCGTCCTTCGGAGGAATCAGCTACAGATGAACCGATCGGGTGAAGGTCACCCGGTCGGTTGGAATTCAGCTCCATTTTCCCGAGAACTCTGTTGGGATGAACCGGTCGGCGAACCGATCGGTTGACCTTGCGCTTCGCTCCAGCTTCAGTCCGGGTCGGACACGCATGCATCACCCGATCGGTTGGCTGTGTCCAACCGATCGGGTGGGGGCTGAAAAGTGGCAATCTTGGTCGTTTGACCCCCTGGATCACGCGTGACGCCTCCCGTTGCTCTGGGGACTCATAATATCGTCGTTTTATGTCCCAAATGCTGTAAATTCCTGCAAATATACAAAAAACATGGAAAAGTGAAAGAAAACAAGAAAACATGAGAAAACACGAGAAAACGAATAAAAGACGGCGGAAAATACGGAGAAACACGGAAGAAAACGTGCGTAAATATATGAAATATAAACGCACGTCAAAATCCCCCAAGCTGAACTCTTCCTCGTCCTCTAGGAAGACGAGTGAGAGTAGGAGCTCGGAGGGAGAAAATAGGGAGAAAGAGAGAAAAAGATAACTCTAAATCCTAAATCGCCCGTAAGGGCCAACAAAATCAAACACGCCACACGAAGCAAGCATACGACAAAACACAACACTAAACCAAGGAATGTGAGTCCAAACAAGTGTCGTGGGCCCACACGGTGAAGCGCGAGTGAGTGTGGTCGTGTGCTAGCAGACGGTGTCACTATCTACATTGTGTAATAAAGCTCGATATACACAAATCCAAGAAATGACCCAAATATCGATTCGATTCGAATTAAGCGGTGAATACATAGCTCAAGCATGTATGAGAATAGAGCGAGAATCGAAGCGTATCATGCATCGGGGACTCCACAGCTAGGGACAAGGAAATCACCACACTATAGCCTAGATAATCGCTAGAAGGTCCCTATGCCAAGTGTTTTCGAAAACGATGGGGGTTGAGATGATGTGGAGTAGAACACTTGGTGCAAATTCTCGCCTTCCCTTTATTCTCGACAAGTAGGAAAAAATATTCACACGGGAATTTTTGGGTTTTGGGTATTTGTATTTTTTTTGGATTTTTGGCTACACAAATTTTTTTTTTCTTTTTTTTCTTTTCTTTTCTTTTCTCCTTTTTATGGATTTTTGGGTATTGGGATATATACATGTGTACTCTCCCAAGTGGGAGAACGGTACACGACGAGGGGATTTGCACCAAGTAAAATAAAAATGAAATCGGATTCTAAATACTTGGGCAAAGGAGATATTTCTTGCTAATCAGAGCATAGGCTAAATGGGTTATCCTAGTCCTTGTTTGTGGAATCCCGACACATGCGAATTGAAACATACGATATAAACATATAATGTGCATATAGAAGCAGACAGTAGAAGCAAATACCACATATTCAAATCGAAGCATGATAATCTAGGTGTTAACCAAGGATAGGTATATAAATCAACATCACAAAGTAGAAGCACACAATAAGCTAGTCACGACACATGACTCACAAAAAGCTTAGTGGACCCACGATGCATGAAATGCAAGAGGACTCGATATCCTATGGTTAGTGAATGTGATTATCGATGCCATGCTAGGTGTGTGTGATTTTGTGGCGATTCATCATAGGGTTCATCTCTAGGAGAAAGAGATAAAAAGAAGAGAAGAAAAAGAAAAAGAAAAAGACTGAGAAAAATGACTTAAATAGCGAAGAAAAAGAGACAAATGACGCACGAAGTGTGACTCCCCCAAGTTGAAACTTGCATTGTCCTCAATGCAATAGTGAATACGGGAGGGCAATGAAAATGGGGGGGGGGGGTGCACGGACACAAAAAATGAAAAACACGAAAAACACATGAACGAAACTAAAAAAAATAAAGAAAAAGAAACACTCAAATAAAAGATATAAAACACGACGAGGGACTCAAAGACACAAACACACGACAACGACACACGAAAACATGCACACAAAAGTCGATTTCCCCCAAGCTAAACAAGACAATGCTAGCAAAATGATATGATCAATGGGGATGTAGAGATATGCTAGGGGGAAAATCGGAAAAGAAAGAAATCAGAATGCAGGAGAGACAGTCTGCTCGTTCTCCTCGGAAGAGGATGTGGGGTGAAATAATAGAAGGGCACGACATAATGGGTTATTATGATGCAAAAGCAAATCATAGATACGCTCCCCTCGCTAAAGAGAGGAGACGAGATTATTCAAATCTAAACTAGAAAGCGGTAAATTTTTACACTACTGGATTAGGGTACACCTGAGCATAGGCGGATCCAAGATCTGGAGTGGGGCAGGTAGCTGCTCTAACTGCTCCTTCTGTGGCTCCGCCAATATTTTGGTGCCATGAACACCAACAAACTCTAGCAATGCTCCCAAAAGCTTCTCTCGATGATGTCCACCTATATCATTCGAAAGAAAAGGAGCATCAGTCCGTGGTGAAAAATCCTTCCCCGCAATAAATGTATCCCAAAGAGTATCGTCAAAGTGCAATGTAAAGCGTGGAAAAGATTGACGATGACTCCCTGAGAATGTGGTGCTATGCCCTGATGGTGACGCCATGATCTCCTGCCCGCGTTTAGCGACGAGCTCCTCAGGTGCTGACATGTCCTGACATGTTTCTGTATAATGTGAATTTGGATCCTTTGGAGGGTATGCCATGTCAGTAGTATCTGAATCTAAAAATATGGGGAATGTAATACGAGATTCAGAAATAGGGTCTAAAAGATCTCCCTGAGTGGGAGCAGTAAGCTCTGGTGGATGTGATGCCTCTGGTGGAGTGAGGGTGAGCGATGGATGTAGTGGTAGAGGCAAGGGAGCATGAGGCTCAACAGAATGAGTCATGATGTTCACGGCTCCATGCTTTCCCTCCTCGTCGATATGGACATCCTCAATGGGCTCCTCGATGCCGTATGTCTCAAAAATTGTACCTGCATGGGGAAGGGGACTCATATTAAAATTTTCAAATTGTAAACCATAAGAGTTACCTTCCGCAGTGCAAGTCGTCGATGATGTATGAGACACGCCTGCTTCACCCCCAAAAGTAGAAGTGATCGGCGAAAATGGAATTGGTGAATCCACATGGCTCTGCGTTATCATGGAATCCTCCATCAATAACTCAAGGATAGATTTTCGTGGAGGAGATGAGGGTGATGGTGTTGTCGGTCCTTGATTTACAAAGGAATTCACCACTAACAACTCAAGATCAGGCGCATGTGGTGGAAGTGGAAGTGGTGGAGTCATCTGGCCTTGGTTTAAAATATTGTCTTCTAATAACAATTCAAGGTCAAACATCGGTGGGGGAAGTGGTGATGGAAGTGGAGGTGATATCCAGCGCATCTGAGTTGCAATGGAGTTTTCCAAGAATAATTCAAGGCTCGATTTTGGTGGAGGATAGGGTGTCAAATTTTGGGGGTAAGGATGTGAGGATTCTTGATGTAGGTCGTGGGTATATGAGTGTGGGGTGTAGGGTTGGGCAATGAATTGACAATGGATGGCCGTGTGTCCCTGCATCCCATAAGCTTCGCAAACCGCCACGACCTGCGGATAATTCTCATATCCCCCCATCTGAGCACCGTATGGCATATAAGCATCAAAATTTCCGATGTACGATCCGTCGGGCATCCACATAATTCACCAGAAAGCAAAAATTTTGGCTACGACAAGCGCGTCAGTTGTACAAAGAATAGCACAAATTTATAATGGTGGTAAGGAAAGGATCTGTTTATTGTATTTATTTATTATTATTTTTTTGTTTTTGCGTAGTCTAACGAACCCAAGCTAAGCTAATATCAAACCGAACGCCTCCCCGGCAACGGCGCCAAAAACTTGACCGGCGCCCCGTTTACGGTATGGGCGCGGTGTCGTTTTGCCGCAAGTGCACGGTTAGTGTAGGGTGCGGGTTTATCGAACTCAGGGAGGTGGATGGCTTGAGTGGCTACTAGCCTCGCCTAGGTCGTGTGCTAGCTACGCGGATGATGTGGGTGGAAGTGTAGAAATAAAAGAAAGAAATGAAAAAGACACGAAATGAATCCCCGCTAACACGGGCTAGAGCACTCATGACACTTGGCATTTGACTTGACCCAGGGTGAGACATTGCCCCAAAAGGTGGTACCTAGCGTCCATGGCCCGATATTCCGGTCGGTGCCAAGCACGCTAGGCCTACCCGGTTCCGGACGGTGGGCATTCCCATGTCCATTAACACCTTCCGCAACCGGGAGCATTAAGGCCACAATGATATCTCCCAACACTTCGTCCAAGCCGCTCCCGCGCGCTAGGACTCGATGTCAACGCTGGGGGCGTGAGCTATGGCTAGGGAGTCAACCGCCAAGTTTATTCCCCCTTGGCCCGACGGTCAAAGGCGGTCTTTCTCCCGCCGATGACAATGAAACACCCCCACGTAACCCTAATGGCCAAATAGGTCGAATGTGATTTCTAGCAATACATCGAAGCGGATCTTGACTGGACAAGCACCGGACCCCAATCTCCAACACATCTAGTGTGTTGCCATACGAATTGGACTCAGATTGCTAGAAATCACCATTGACACATTTCATCGAGCACATGCCATGCAACCAAGTCAAATGAAACAACCAAGCATCAATCCTACCCTAACCCGTATTAGGGTTCATCAACACTACTCCATGGTGAGAAACATAAAAACAAGCAAAACAAATAACATACAAACATTCACCATAGAGCAAAATGAAAACCACACAATACAATAGAAAATGAGAGAAGAAAAATACTTATCTTGATTCGAATCCAACAATCCGGTACAAAATTTATTGAGCAAAGACCTAATCTAATCTACCCTAAGCCTCCCAACAAAGGGGCTGAAAAAGCCCTAAAAACTAGAGGAGAATCCCCACAAGTCGTGCCCCCAACCTCTATTTATAAACCCATCAAAAACCCTCTTGGGTCGGGTTCAGAACTGTCAAAAAAGGCCCACCCGATCGGGTGGAAACTCACCCGATCGGGTGGAATAAATAGAGAGCTCAGATTCACAGAAACAGATCTCACCCGGTCGGTTGACAAGTCAACCGATCGGGTGAAATGAAATTCCAGACTGCAGCCAGTTTCAGCACATAGCTGCGCTCAGAAAATTCCAGAAAAACCTAGAAAAATCGGATTTGGGCATGCGACCTATAGTTGGAAAGCTAATGACGATGCCGACGCTAGAAAAATAAGAGATCACCCAAAATCCTTCTGGAATGATAGCAGATCTTCAATGAATGAGCAGCGGTGCGCGAAAGGGGACGAAAAGGCCACCCGATCGGTTGAAATGTCAACCGATCGGGTGAGCGGCTTGTTGCTTCGGCCGTCGCCTTCGGGAGCATCAACCGGGCACAGAGAAGAGCGGGTGGCGTGATCGGGTCGTCCTTCGAAGGAATCGGCTACAGATGAACCGATCGGGTGAAGGTCACCCGGTCGGTTGGAATTCAGCTCCATTTTCCCGAGAACTCTGTTGGGATGAACCGGTCGGCGAACCGATCGGTTGACCTTGCGCTTCGCTCCAGCTTCAGTCCGGGTCGGACACGTATGCATCACCCGATCGGTTGGCTGTGTCCAACCGATCGGGTGGGGGCTGAAAAGTGGCAATCTTAGTCGTTTGACCCCCTGGATCACGCGTGACTCCTCCCGTTGCTCCGGGGACTCAGAATATCGTTGTTTTATGTCCCAAATGCTGTAAATTCCTGCAAATATACAAAAAACATGGAAAAGTGAAAGAAAACAAGAAAACACGAGAAAACACGAGAAAACGAATAAAAGACGGTGGAAAATACGGAGAAACACGGAAGAAAACGTGCGCAAATATATGAAATATAAACGCACGTCAAAATCCCCCAAGCTGAACTCTTCCTCGTCCTCGAGGAAGACGAGTGAGAGTAGGAGCTCGGAGGGAGAAAATAGGGAGAAAGGGAGAAAAAGATAACTCTAAATCCTAAATCGCCCGTAAGGGCCAACAAAATCAAACACGCCACACGAAGCAAGCATACGACAAAACACAACACTAAACCAAGGAATGTGAGTCCAAACAAGTGTCGTGGGCCCACGCGGTGAAGCGCGAGTGAGTGTGGTCGTGTGCTAGCAGACGGTGTCACTATCTACATTGTGTAATAAAGCTCGATATACACAAATCCAAGAAATGACCCAAATATCGATTCGATTCGAATTAAGCGGTGAATATATAGCTCAAGCATGTATGAGAATAGAGCGAGAATCGAAGCGTATCATGCATCGGGGACTCCACAGCTAGGGACAAGGAAATCACCACATTATAGCCTAGATAATCGCTAGAAGGTCCCTATGCCAAGTGTTTTCGAAAACGATGGGGGTTGAGATGATGTGGAGTAGAATACTTGGTGCAAATTCTCGCCTTCCCTTTATTCTCGGCAAGCAGGAAAAAATATTCACACGGGAATTTTTGGGTTTTGGGTACTTGTATTTTTTTTTGGATTTTTGGCTACACAAATTTTTTTTTCTTTTTTTTCTTTTCTTTTCTTTTCTCCTTTTTTTGGATTTTTGGGTATTGGGATATATACATGTGTACTCTCCCAAGTGGGAGAATGGTACACGACGAGGGGATTTGCACCAAGTAAAATAAAAATGAAATCGGATTCTAAATACTTGGGCAAAGGAGATATTTCTTGCTAATCAGAGCATAGGCTAAATGGGTTATCCTAGTCCTTGTTTGTGGAATCCCGACACATGCGAATTGAAACATACGATATATACATATAACGTGCATATAGAAGCAGACAGTAGAAGCAAATACTGCATATTCAAATCGAAGCATGATAATCTAGGGGTTAACCAAGGATAGGTATATAAATCAACATCACAAAGTAGAAGCACACAATAAGCTAGTCACGACACACGACTCACAAAAAGCTTAGTGGACCCACGATGCATGAAATGCAAGAGGACTCGATATCCTATGGTTAGTGAATGTGATTATCGATGCCATGCTAGGTGTGTGTGATTTTGTGGCGATTCATCATAGGGTTCATCTCTAGGAGAAAGAGATAAAAAGAAGAGAAGAAAAAGAAAAAGAAAAAGACGGAGAAAAACGACTTAAATAGCGAAGAAAAAGAGACAAATGACGCACGAAGTGTGACTCCCCCAAGCTGAAACTTGCATTGTCCTCAATGCAATAGTGAATACGGGAGGGCAATGAAAATGGGGGGGGGGGGTGCACGGACACAAAAAATGAAAAACACGAAAAACACATGAACGAAACTAAAAAAATAAAGAAAAAGAAACACTCAAATAAAAGATATAAAACACGACGAGGGACTCAAAGACACAAACACACGACAACGACACACGAAAACATGCACACAAAAGTCGATTTCCCCCAAGCTGAACAAGACAATGCTAGCAAAATGATATGATCAATGGGGATGTAGAGATATGCTAGGGGGAAAATCGGAAAAGAAAGAAATCAGAATGCAGGAGAGACAGTCTGCTCGTTCTCCTCGGAAGAGGATGTGGGGTGAAATAATAGAAGGGCACGACATAATTGGTTATTATGATGCAAAAGCAAATCATAGATACGCTCCCCTCGCTAAAGAGAGGAGACGAGATTATTCAAATCTAAACAAGAAAGCGGTAAATTTTTACACTACTGGATTAGGGTACACCTGAGCATAGGCGGATCCAAGATCTGGAGTGGGGCAGGTAGCTGCTCTAACTGCTCCTTCTGTGGCTCCGCCAATATTTTGGTGCCACGAACACCAACAAACTCTAGCAATGCTCCCAAAAGCTTCTCTCGATGATGTCCACCTATATCATTCGAAAGAAAAGGAGCATCAGTCCGTGGTGAAAAATCCTTCCCCGCAATAAATGTATCCCAAAGAGTATCGTCAAAGTGCAATGTAAAGCGTGGAAAAGATTGACGATGACTCCCTGAGAATGTGGTGCTATGCCCTGATGGTGACGCCATGATCTCCTGCCCGCGTTTAGCGACGAGCCCCTCAGGTGCTGACATGTCCTGACATGTTTCTGTATAATGTAAATTTGGATCCTTTGGAGGGTATGCCATGTCAGTAGTATCTGAATCTAAAAATATGGGGAATGTAATACGAGATTCAGAAATAGGGTCTAAAAGATCTCCCTGAGTGGGAGCAGTAAGCTCTGGTGGATGTGATGCCTCTGGTGGAGTGAGGGTGAGCGATGGATGTAGTGGTAGAGGCAAGGGAGCATGAGGCTCAACAGAATGAGTCATGATGTTCACGGCTCCATGCTCTCCCTCCTCGTCGATATGGACATCCTCAATGGGCTCCTCGATGCCGTATGTCTCAAAAATTGTACCTGCATGGGGAAGGGGACTCATATTAAAATTTTCAAATTGAAAACCATAAGAGTTACCTTCCGCAGTGCAAGTCGTCGATGATGTATGAGACATGACTGCTTCACCCCCAAAAGTAGAAGTGATCGGCAAAAATGGAATTGGTGAATCCACATGGCTCTGCTTATCATGGAATCCTTCATCAATAACTCAAGGATAGATTTCCGAGGTGGAGATGAGGGTGATGGTGTTGTCGGGCCTTGATTTACAAAGGAATTCACCACTAACAACTCAAGATCAGGCGCATGTGGTGGAAGTGGAAGTGGTGGAGTCATCTGGCCTTGGTTTAAAATATTGTCTTCTAATAACAATTCAAGGTCAGACATCGGTGGGGGAAGTGGTGATGGAAGTGGAGGTGATATCCAGCGCATCTGAGTTGCAATGGAGTTTTCCAAGAATAATTCAAGGCTCGATTTTGGTGGAGGATGGGGTGTGAAATTTTGGGGGTAAGGATGGGAGGATTCTTGATGTAGGTCGTGGGTATATGAGTGTGGGGTGTAGGGTTGGGCAATGAATTGACAATGGATGGCCGTGTGTCCCTGCATCCCACAAGCTTCGCAAACCGCCACGACCTGCGGATAATTCTCATATTCCCCCATCTGAGCACCGTATGGCATATAAGCATCAAAATTTCCGATGTACGATCCGTCGGGCATCCACATAATTCACCTGAAAGCAAAATTTTTGGCTACGACAAGCGCGTCAGTTGTACAAAGAATAGCACAAATTTATAATGGTGGTAAGGAAAGGATCTGTTTATTGTATTTATTTATTATTATTTTTTTGTTTTTACGTAGTCTAACGAACCCAAGCTAAGCTAATATCAAACTGAACGCCTCCCCGGCAACGGCGCCAAAAACTTGACCGGCGCCCCGTTTACGGTATGGGCGCGGTGTCGTTTTACCGCAAGTGCACGGTTAGTGTAGGGTGCGGGTTTATCGAACTCAGGGAGGTGGATGGCTTGAGTGGCTACTAGCCTCGCCTAAGTCGTGTGCTAGCTACGTGGATGATGTGGGTGGAAGTGTAGAAATAAAAGAAAGAAATGAAAAAGACACGAAATGAATCCCCGCTAACACGGGCTAGAGCACTCATGACACTTGGCATTTGACTTGACCCAGGGTGAGACATTGCCCCAAAAGGTGGTACCTAGCGTCCATGGCCCGATATTCCGGTCGGTGCCAAGCACGCTAGGCCTACCCGGTTCCGGACGGTGGGCATTCCCATGTCCATTAACACCTTCCGCAACCGGAAGCATTAAGGCCACAATGATATCTCCCAACACTTCGTCCAAGCCGCTCCCACGCGCTAGAACTCGATGTCTACGCTGGGGGCGTGAGCTATGGCTAGGGAGTCAACCGCCAAGTTTATTCTCCCTTGGCCCGACGGTCAAAGGCGGTCTTTCTCCCGCCGATGACAATGAAACACCCCCGCGTAACCCTAATGGCCAAATAGGTCGAATGTGATTTCTAGCAATACATCGAAGCGGATCTTGACTGGACAAGCACCGGACCCCAATCCCCAACACATCTAGTGTGTTGCCATACGAATTGGACTCAGATTGCTAGAAATCTCCATTGACACATTTCATCGAGCACATGCCATACAACCAAGTCAAATGAAACAACCAAGCATCAATCCTACCCTAACCCGTATTAGGGTTCATCAACACTACTCCATGGTGAGAAACATAAAAATAAGCAAAACAAATAACATACAAACATTCACCATAGAGCAAAATGAAAACAACACAATATAATAGAAAATGAGAGAAGAAAAATACTTATCTTGATTCGAATCCAACAATCCGGTACAAGATTTATTGAGCAAAGACCTAATCTAATCTACCCTAAGCCTTCCAACAAAGGGGCTGAAAAAGCCCTAAAAACTAGAGGAGAATCCCCATAAGTCGTGCCCCCAACCTCTATTTATAAATCCCTCAAAAACCCTCTTGGGTCGGGTTCAGAACTATCAAAAAAGGCCCACCCGATCGGGTGGAAACTCACCCGATCGGGTGGAATAAACAGAGAGCTCAGATTCGCAGAAACAGATCTCACCCGGTCGGTTGACAAGTCAACCGATCGGGTGAAATGAAAATCCAGACTACAGCCAGTTTCAGCACATAGCTGCGCTCAGAAAATTCCAGAAAAATCTAGAAAAATCGGATTTGGGCATGCGACCTATCGTTGGAAAGCTAACGACGATGCCGACGCTAGAAAAATAAGAGATCACCCAAAATCCTTCTGGAATGATATCAAATCTTTAATGAATGAGCAGCGGTGCTTGAAAGGGGACGAAAAGGCCACCCGATCGGTTGAAATGTCAACCGATCGGGTGAGCGGCTTGTTGCTTCGGCCGTCGCCTTCGGGAGCATCAACCGGGCACAGAGGAGAGCGGGTGGCGTGATCGGGTCGTCCTTCGGAGGAATCGGCTACAGATGAACCGATCGGGTGAAGGTCACCCGATCGGTTGGAATTCAGCTCCATTTTCCCGAGAACTCTGTTGGGATGAACCGGTCGGCGAACCGATCAGTTGACCTTGCGCTTCGCTCCAGCTTCAGTTCGGGTCGGACACGCATGCATCACCCGATCGGTTGGCTGTGTCCAACCGATCGGGTGGGGGCTGAAAAGTGGCAATCTTGGTCGTTTGACCCCCTGGATCACGCGTGACTCCTCCCGTTGCTCCGGGGACTCAGAATATCGTCGTTTTATGTCCCAAATGCTGTAAATTCCTGCAAATATACAAAAAACATGGAAAAGTGAAAGAAAACAAGAAAATACAAGAAAACACGAGAAAACAAATAAAAGACGGTGGAAAATACGGAGAAACACGGAAGAAAACGTGCGCAAATATATGAAATATAAACGCACGTCATATATTCCTCACTCGGATCGAGTAGAGAGTCTACTCGGTCGGAACAACTCGGTTGACTAAATCTCATTCCCATTCCTAATCAAAGTCGGAGAGCGCAAAGGTGACTCGACTAAGCATTGCAGCCATTCGGTCGAGCTGAATCCAAACAGAACGATGTTTTTGAAGACCTCTTCAGCATACAGTAGCTCGACCGAGTAGACCAGCGACTCGACCGAGTACTGCAACTACTCGACCGAGCGGAATCAATTACAGAGAAATATTTTGAGCCTCGCAACAGCCCGCAGTGACTCAACCGAGCAGCACATATCTGAAGCCAAACAAAGAATAGAGGACGCGACAGCCTGTATCAGCACTTGACCGAGCGACACCACTACTCGACCGAGTAGGGCACCGCTTCCCAACTTATTGTGGGCCCAAGAAGCACTTTTTCCAGATTTTTGTGGGGTCCATCCCCATGGTAATTAAGCACACCTTTTTCCCTAGTTAAAAAAGGGGAGTAGAAAAAAGAGAAAAAAGGAGAGGCTATTCAGATTTCATTAATTGCTAGTTCTTAGTTTTCTTAGAGAGTTGAGTCGTTGTTATTGTTTTGTAGACAAAGATCGTATTTTTATTATTGAAGTTTGCTTTGGGATCTCTTGATCTTAATTCTCTGAGTTTGCTTATTCTTCTCCAACGGGTTGGTAACGATTTCTTGCCTCTCTATACTTGTTTCAATGCCTTTCATTGCGATGTTGATTTCTGTTGATATTGTTAATGTTTCTATTGATATTTCTATGGATCGTGAGTAGTCGTTTCTAGGATTAATGGATTAGCGCTAGGATCTTAGGATTTAGATGTAAAGTTAGGATTTTTACGTTGTTTTGGTAGAAAAGGGATGTGTTTTGATTGATCTAGCCAAGCTTGTAGGAGATCTCATAAAGGGTTTGCGATCCACGATAGTGGCACACATCCTAGACGTGTATCCTATGATCTTAATTATGCACGTTAGTGAATTGAATTAGAGTTCATGATCCACGATAGTGGCATGTACTTTGATAGTTTCCACCGGTGTCCTATATTACTAATTGATGACCTATGACAGTATCATCAATGAGAGCCATCAAATCGCAGATTGAAGCTCTAACCCACGATGGTGGTGTGAGTAGAGATTGAAAATAGTTGTCGTTCGTAATACATGGATCACGTGTAAGACCATCCACGATGGTGGGCTAAGCACAAGATACGTTAAACGAGTGGCATAATGATAGTTGGCCATGAGTTCTACATTTTAGATGCGACATCTCGCCTTAATAAAGCCAATTCAACGTAGAAATTGTAACTTAGCATCGACATCCGACGATCCTAATGGTGACTCCTATCGCCATAGTTATTTATTCTATTGTTAATATGAAATAGTAACCATTCGTGACAACCCTTTGAGTATGCCCAACTGACATTGTTTTGAGATTAAGGATAGATCCAAGACTATATAAGCATCTGCCTTCCTGTGGTTCGACATTTTTTCTATAGTACAAAGCATTGACACCGTGCATTTACGGTAAGTTTTCGGAGTTACAATCCGGACCGATCAAGCTTTTGGTGCCGTTGTCGGAGAGGCAAACGGTTTATTCTTGGGTTATTTTCTTAGTTGAAGAACTTGTTAGTTACTCTTATCATCTCTTATCTTTCCATACTTATATTCTTTTTTCCTTTTGTTATTGAAATCTTCTCTGAGTTTGTTTCTTATGCATGAACACTCGTCTTGGGGGACCCAACGATCTATTATTTGACCCTGAGATAGAAAGGACATCGAGACAGCTCAGAGCAGAAAGAAGGAGTCAAACTTTACAGGATCAAATGGCATGGACTCTTCCCAATTCTTCTCCATGTTCTTTCAATGTTACATGAAGCCAAATATATCTAGCATATCTTCTATCTTGAGACCACAATTGGCGGCGGGCAACTTTGAACTGAAGACATGCCTAATTAACTTGATGTAGCAGGACCCTTTCCATGGGCATCCTCAGGAGAACCCCAATCATCATATAGATCTTCTCTTGGCAAAGTGTGAAACTTTCCAAGTTAAGGATGTGAGCGGAGATGACATAAAGCTACGTCGTTTTCCATTTACTCTAAGGGACAAAGCGGCTTATTAGTTGAGGGCGCACCCCTTGAATACATTCAAAACTTGGGAGCAGTTGGCCTTGGCCTTTGTCAACAAGTATCATCCACCGTCCAAAACGGTGAGAATTAGGGGGCGATCACGAACTTCAAACAGCTCCCGCAGGTGTCACTTTATGAAGCTTGGAAACGCTTCAAGGATTTGCAGCATCAATGCTCACATCATGGCGTTCCGGATTGGGATCTCATTCAAAGATTTTATAATGGCCTCAAGCCCGACACAAAGATGATTATTGATGCCTTTGCACAAGGCGCACTATTGGCTAAGCTACCTAACAAGGCCACATCACTTTTGGAACAAATGGCCTCCAACAGTCAACAATGAAGCGATGATCACTCAAAATCTAGAGGTACCGGTTCTGAGACGAAGGTAGCTACGCATCTTGATAGGCAACTTGAGAAACTTTCTAAGCAAGTTGCAAGAATTGAGCAGAAGTTGAGCACTATTTCTTTTCCATCGAGGGCTCCGGTATGTGCCACTTACGAAGACTACGCCGAGCGAGGGCATGCTCCAATTGAAAGTTTCTATGAGGGAAAGGACACATCGTCGATCAAGTCAATTATATAGCAGGTGAGGGGAGAAATCCTAGACCTTAGTGGTCAAATATGGCATGGAAGTTACATCATGGGTTCTCATATAGCAACCCCAACGGAGCTCTACAACCGCTATCTCAACCAAGGCCACCACCACCTCCACAACAACAAGCACCAGTACCTCCACAACATCAGCAGTACAGATTTAGGACATCTGGGCCCTATATACCACCGGGATGTTATAATCACCAACCATATCAGCAGTAACAACAATAATACCAACAACCGATGATACAAAAATCAGGAGTGGAGGCGGCAATTAAGGCCTTTATGAGCGCCCAAACCAAGCACAACACAGAATTGGTGGCCATACAAAGGCAACTCTCAGCCGCCGATGATAACTTGTCGTCCCAAATGACACAACTTACGAAGGTTCAAGGGAGATTTCCATCTCAACCCGAGCCGAATCCAAGGGGGCAAGTTAATGCAGTTGTGGCGGTTATGACTAGAGGAGGAACGAGTACCGATACTATGAGGGTATCGATCTCTAAGCATGTGGATCCACAATCATCAACGACTATACAAGAGGAGGATACCACTATTTGAGACCGTCATTACAGAGAACGAGGAGAAAGATATTGATGTGCCATCTGTCGCCAAAGAGAAAGAGGCTTTACCTACCACATTATCTATTCCTATCACCACAGCACCGGCAGATATTCCACTTTCTGGAAAATCTACACCAAAGGATACCGACAAAGACAAGGGAAGCCGTCCTCCACCTCCTTATCCATAAAGATTAGCCATGGCAAAGCTCGAGAAGAAATACGCTAAATTTATAGAGCTTCTCAAGGGTGTTCACTTGAACATCCCTTTCATAGATGCGCTTACAGAGATACCCACATATGCAAATTTTTTGAATGATTTAATAGCGGGGAAGAGAAAGCAAGAAGCAGTGAAGTTAGTGGATAGTTGCACTTCGATCCTCAAGAACACCCTACCGACGAAATTGCCTGATCCCGGAAGCTTTGGCGGCATCCCCATTAATAGAGCACTAATTGACTCGGGGGCGAGCATTAGCTTGATGTCGCTCTCCATCTACAAGAGATTGAATATGGGAACGGAGCTAGAACCCACTGGAATGAGCATACAGTTGGCTGACCAATCCGTCACCTACCGGTTGGCATTGCACTCGATGTTATTTTGCAAGTGCTGGGAGGAATTAGCATGCCGGTGGACTTCGTTATTATGGACATGCCTGAGGAATGGAGTTCTCAAATCATCATAGGACGTCCTTTCATGGCTACATCTGGAGTGTTGATCGACGTCCGTCAAGGGATGTTATATATGAATATGGGAAATATTGAGATTGAATTTCATTTACAAAAGCCGATGAAGAAGCGCTTCCCGTACGAAGATGCTAGCTATCTTGAGCTATTAGAGGATGAAGCTACCGAAGAATACACCATGGAGGAGATTGCTAGAGATCATATGAGGAATGCCATAGATGATGACGATGACGTCATACATGATAAGGCGTTGGCCGCCTACTTGAAGGTCTTGGACGAGGAGCCACCCGATTACCACTTCTTCATCAACAACCGGAGGCCACGATCTTTACAATTACCAAGGACATACGAAGTGAGGCGAGCCAACTCCCACCACATGGCCTCATAGGAAAGCACGATGAGCGCATCTCATATGCGCCCAACATCAAAAAGCATTGTTGAAAATTATAGGGAGTCGAGCTTACGACTTTAAACAAGTGCTTATCGGGAGGCAACCCGAATTTTTCTTTATTTTTCTAGTTTTATTTCTTAATTAGTGCTTCATTCTAACTCAAACACCAAATAAAAACGCTTCTTATTCATTAGAAAACTATAAAATATAAAATATAAAAATTATAAAAATTTCTGATGCATTCTATCTTGTGCAAGTGACCAATGAAGGGAACGCTTAAAACGATAAATAAGCGGGGAAGGAACCAAAAGGAGATAATGATAGGAGCTATACCTGAATTGGAGATCACGGAAAGCCCACACGACCGAGAAGATACAATGCTCGGTTAAGCTCAGGGCAGCTGAAGGAGAAGGCTAAAAAAGGCGATCTGTAACCAATTCGACTCAACAAAGTAGTTACAGTACTCAGTCGACCTCATGTACAGTTAAGGAATAGCTGAAAATATCGCTATGTCATCAATTCCACTCGACCGATGTCACGCCCCGCTTCCCAAAAAGGACGGAGGCGAAGCGTGACTAAGGCCCGCTTAGGCTGGGGCAGAGAGCCCAGACCCAATAAGCGTCTGTGGTATTCCAAAACGAAGGTAACATGTCCCTGCAAGTTAGTACGAAACAATAAAAGTACTGAAAGAGATAGCATTTCATTTTATTCCAAAATAACATCCAAAAAGTACTGAGAGTCTAAAACGCCCGAAGGGCTACAACTGCAGAAAAAGAAACTACTGGTGCAAGCACCCAACCTAGGCAAGAAAATCAACAGGTGCTACACACCCAATCTAAACTGGAACAGAACTCTGGATCAGCAACTGGAGGCCTCTAACTCTGGTCCTCCTTAGGGTCGTAATCCGAATCAACGTCCTCCGGCTCTCCGTCAGCTGGCAAGTCCGCCTCGTCGACGTACTCTGGCTCAACACCTGACGTACATCACCAACAGAAGGAACTGTACGTCAGGTCAGGTCTACAAATAGGGTTAGACCAAACTGCAAGTGTATCAACTTTTAGACAACGTTTTACAGGTTGATTAACATGCTGGGGTTATAACTAAGTAACAAACAGAAGTAACGCAGCAGGAAAGTAAAGCGCAACAAGTAGTAGTCGTAGCGTGTGCTACCAACTACGGGACTAACCTACAGGTGTCAAGACAAGACGGGACGTGACGAAAACAAGGCAAGACAAGACAAGTGAGACACGAAAGGGTTCACGCCTTACGGTTCGAGGGGGATCAGACCCTCTTGCCGTGCGCATGCTCAACCCAACCCCAAACCCCAAGACATGACAAGACATGACACCAGCACAAGGGATCACTCGCTCTAGCTTGGCGAGTGCCCTATTACCCGCAGGCTGTGTATCCGTACAAGGGATCACTCTCTCTAGCTTGGAGAGTGCCCTATTGCCCGCAGGCTGTGAATCTGTACAAGGGATCACTCGAAGAGTGCCCTATTACCCAGCAGGCTGTGTAAGACAGGACGGGACGTGACAATACAGGAAGGGTTATTCTAGGGTGTCCACACACACGCACACACATGATAGCCCTACAGCATCAAAAGTTGTTGTTGTCAGGCTCAGACTTCGTCGTCAAGTCTGAGCCGTCAGGAGTCGTCCCGGACACTATCATTTCATGTCCGGTTCTATTGTTCACAGTTAACAATTCTAACCAACTAGGGCCTAAGCACGGCCAAAAGTGCAAGTGGATACACTTGCCTGCGATGGCGAGTGTGTCGTCCTCTCGAAGCGTCTCGTCCAAGCGTCTCGTCCGCGGAAGTCCGTCTGAAATATCGCCACGGCGACGATGTCAGGTCTCAAATTCATCAAATCCTATTAGGGTTCGTTTCTAGGTTTTCAGGACTATCCTATTCGTCAAAAGTCACTTTTTTGATGTTTCAGCCTAATCGACGATCTATCCTATGTGCACAGTCAACAAAGTCCATTCGTCGATTTTCTAAGTTCGTACAACGTTTTACTGGTGCTGGAAAATAAATTTTAGTTCAAGTTGACGGTTTTTAGTTTAGGGTTCAGTCGGCTATTGTGGGGGTTTCTACGAGTTTCGGGGAACCAACCTGAACCGGAGTTTGTCGCAGATAGGAAGTCATGTCTGATCGGAGGACTCCTCAGCTTCAGATCTGGTCCTCGCACGATTCTCCAAAAGCTGGAACTTGCGACGAAGGCCTACGACATGTCGCAATGTCGTAGACGGCAAATCCGTGAAGTAGCACACCCAAGTGGGGCCCACAGCAGTGCTAGGGGTCAATGGGGGACCCACAACACCTCTGGAGAACTTAGGGGGCCTACCACAGGAGTTGGTGTCGGAGAAACTAGGTTGCGACGAAGTTTTGTCGGTCGGGCACGGTCGGTGCGAGGGTTTCTCTCGGTCAGACCGAGAGAAGCTCTCGGTCGGACGCTGAGCAGCACAGCGGAGGCGGGGGCTCGTGCGGTGCGAGGGAATCCTTCGGTCTGACCGATGGATCCCGTCGGTCGAGTGTTGTGGGGTGCGGGCGTGCAGCGCTTGGGGCGATGCGGAGCGGCCTCTCGGTCGGTGCGGGGAGCGGCTTCGGTCGGGCGCTTGGCGATGCGAAGCGGATGCGGAGCGGGCGAAGCGGCTGTGAGGGGAAAATCTCTCGGTCAGACCGAGAGATTGCCTCGGTCGGTGCGGGCGACAGCGGGGGGGGGGGGGGGGGGGGGGGGGGTGTGGGGGGGGTTGCAGCGGAGCGCTGTAAGCGGCGATGCGGTGCGGCTCCGGTCGTGCACGGGGATGTGCGGGGGCGGCCGTCGGTCGTGCACTGGGGCGATCGTCGCAACGTTGCGACGAACGTCGGGAAGGTGTTTTTGACGGCTAGGGTTTTTGTAATGCGGAAATAACCTATCCTAGGGCTAATATATATAGGTTAGAGTTAGGGTTAGGGTTAGGGTTTAAGAAAAACGTAATTAAATAATTAAAATAATTAATTTAAAATAAATTTACTCTCATCTCCCTCACACAAGATGGGTGCGGCCAAAAATTTTGAAATTTGGTCAAAAAATTCTTTAATACGTTTTTATAATATAGGAATTTTATTGTAATTAAAAAACTTATAAAAATAGGTTTTAAAATTATTTAAAACTTTCAAAAAATAGAAAATAGGTCAAATTAAGTCCAAAAATTGTAAAATAATTATAGGGTGTTCGGGACGACGAAAGAAAGAGAGTGGAGAAGAAGGATCTAAATTTCGACGTCGAGAGACGAAACTAAAAATAGAAACATCTCGCGTCAAAACAGAAGGTCGCGACGTCACATCAAATAAGTTAGTATCGCGGAAGAACGACTCGAGATATGTCGTTCCAAAGTTGTTCCACAATCTAATACTTTCAGAGACGATCACGTTAACATATCACACAATAATGTTCAAAATCAAATAAAGTCAAAAATAAACACGTGCACGATCAACAGCACGTGCACAAAGAAAGAACGATCGGAAACCGACCGTTACATCCTCCCCAACTCAGAAATGATTCCGTCCTCGAAATCAACATCAAGCATCGCTGGGAAAAAGATGCGGGAAGCGCTCTCTCATATCATCCTCACGCTCCCAGGTGGACTCTCCAGGCGATCCGTGACGCCACATCACTATCACCAGGTCGACTATCTTATTCCTCAACTGCTTCTGTCGACGGTCCAAGATCTGCACAGGCTGCTGGTCATATGTCAGGTCCGGTCGAACCGTAATCTCCGAGAAATCAACCGTGTGCGACGGATCACTGACGTACCGACGTAGCTGAGATACGTGGAATACGTCGTGAACCCCCACCAAAGATGGTGGCAGAGCAAGGCGGTAGGCCACTGCTCCCACACGCTCTAGCACATCAAATGGCCCAATATACCTCGGACTCAGCTTTCCCTTCTTCCCAAAACGAATAACTCCGCGGTTCGGAGAAATCTTCAGGAAGACGTGATCTCCAGGCTGAAACTCCAAAGGTCTCCTCTTGGCATCTGCCCAATGCTTGAAGCGATCCTGTGCAACTCTAAGCTTCTCCCTGATGTCTCTCACGACATCCACAGCTTCCACTATCATCTCTGGACCCAACAGCTCCCGATCTCCGATGTCATCCCAGCTCAGCGGCGATCGACATTTCCTTCCATATAAAGCAGCAAACGGCGCCATGCCAATGCTCGCCTGGTAGCTGTTGTTATATGAAAACTCCACCAAGTGAAGATGGTCCTCCTATGATCCCTTCAAATCGAGCGTACAAGCTCGCAGCATATCCTCCAGAATCTGAATAGTCCTCTCGGACTGGCCATCAGTCTGCGGGTGGTACGCCGTGCTGAAACTCAGACTCGTACCCAGATGCTCCTGCAGACTTCTCCAGAACTGAGATGTGAATCTTGTGTCTCGGTCAGACACAATGCTCACGGGGACTCCATGTAAGCGTACAATCTCCTGCACATACACGGTCTACGTCACGTCTATTTCAAAGAGGAAATCAAAATAGAAGTAAAAGTAGAACGAAACTTTACCTCCAGATATTTCCTCGCCAAAGCTTCCGTAGACTGGCCCACTCGGAAAGGGATAAAGTGTGCAGACTTGGTCAACCGATCCACGATCACCCAAACTACGTCATTCTGCCTCGGGGTCCGAGGTAAACCAGTCACGAAGTCCATCGTAATATGTTGCCACTTTCACTCCGGAATAGGAAGCGGTTGCAGCAACCCAGCAGTACGATGGTGCTCAGCCTTCACCTGTTGGCATATCAAACACTTGGCAACGCTCCGTGCCACACTCCTCTTCATGCCAATCCACCAATAATTCGGACGGAGGTCCTTATACATCTTGGTGCCTCCAGTATGTATAGAATATGGCGAGCTATGAGCCTCGCTCAACAGCTCCTCGCGAACATCACCTGCAGGTACACAGAGTCTACTGCCGTACCGCAGCGAACCATCCTCATGAATCACGAATTCCGTCTGTAGTCCAGCTTCAACCTGCCTTCTGATACTCTGCAGCTTTGGATCTCCTGCCTGTGCTGCCTTGATCTGATCCACGATCGTGGATTGAATCTGTAAATTCATGAACGAAAGAACCACACCAGGTAGGACAACCTCCAAATCCATCTCTCTCAGCTCCTGCTGAATCCTCCAGTCGGTAGTATGCATCATCGCAGGAGGAAGTATACTCAAGGCATCCGGCACTACGTTCACCTTCCCCGGATGATACTGCAAATCAATCTCGTAGTCAGCCATGATCTCTAACCATCGCCTCTGACGCATGTTGAGCTCCTTCTGCGTAAAGATGTACTTCAAGCTCTTGTGATCGGTGAAAAGCTTCACACTCTCACCTAGCAAGAAGTGCCTCCAAATTTTCAGTGCAAAAATCACTACTGCCAACTCTAGATCGTGCGTCGGGTAATTCTTCTCATGAGTCGTCAATTGACGAGAAGCGTACGCGACCACGTGGCCATGCTGATGCAAGACGCATCCTAGGCCCTTCCCTGATGCATCACAATAAACTTCGAAGCCTCCGCTTCGATCCGGTACTGCCAACACCGGTGCCGCGGTCAATCTTGCCTTCATGATACTGAAGGCCTCCTCACAAGCATCTGACCCAAGAAACTCCACGTCCTTCCTTGTCAGCTTCGTCATCGGCTCTGTAATCTTCGAGAAATCTTTGATAAACCGTCGATAGTAACCTGCTAAGACAAGAAAGCTCCTGATATCTGACGCTGACTGCGGAGTCGGCCAATCTCTAACTGCTCTGACCTTCTCCTGATCTACAGATATGCCATCACCGGACACCACATGTCCCAGGAATGCGACTCTGTCCAGCCAGAACTCGCACTTGCTATACTTGGCATAAATCTTATGTCTCCTCAGCGTCTCCAGCACTGTCCTCAGATGACAGCTGTGCTCCTCCTCCGTCTTTGAGTAAATAAGGATGTCATCAATAAATATAACGACAAACTTATCCAAGAAGTCGTAGAATATCAAATTCATCAAATTCATGAACACAGCTGGAGCATTGGTCACGCCAAACGGCATGACCACGAACTCGTAATGTCCGTACTTTGTCCGGAAAGCCGTCTTCGGAACATCATCCTTCTTCACCTTCAATTGATGGTATCCACTCCTCAAGTCCAACTTCGAGAAGACTCTCGAACCTCCAAGCTGATCAAATATATCGTCGATGCGCGGCAGTGGATACATATTCTTCACGGTGGCAGCATTCAATCCTCGATAGTCCACGCACATCCTGCGGGACCCATCCTTCTTCTTCACAAGTAAAACTGGTGCACCCCATGGTGACACACTAGGGTGGATGAAACCCTTCTGCAGCAACTCATCCAACTGCTTCCGCAGCTCCTCGAGCTCAGCGGGAGCCATACAGTACATCGCCTTCGATATCGGCTGCGCTCCCAGCATAAGATCAATTCCAAAATCTAAAGCTCTGTCGGGTGGCAGACCCGAGATATCCTCTGGAAAGACGTCGTCGAAGTCTCTGACAACTGCTGGTCGCTCGATCTCCATCTCCATCTGCATGGCTGCAACGATCGGCACCTCCGGCTTGGCCCGATATCTGATGGGCCCAAGCGACTCATCTCTGTTGTGGAACTCGAACTCTGGATGACCTGGAATCCGGAACACCACTCTCTTGTTGTGACAGTCGATCGAGGCGTGGACATCTCCCAACCAATTGATGCCAAGAACGACATCGAAGTGTGGCAGATCGTGGACAATGAAATCTGCAAAGAGCTCGTGTCCACTGACCACCAAAGAAATCGATCGACATCCCAAGTTCACCGTCACCACTTCGTTCCCCGTGGTGATGTCCCAACACTTAGGGAGTGTATGGGTGGGAATGGAGTGCTTTGTTACAAACCTCCGGGATATGATGCACATAGATGCACCGGAGTCGAACAAAGCCAAGGCTGGGTGAGAGGAAACTAGAATGGTGCCTAAGATATAAGGGAACTACGGTCAAATCAAACTACTCTAACAAACAAATCAACAAACAACACAAATAATAATAGGATCTAATCTATGAAATGAAAGACTAGGATCAAGAGTTACCTGCTATAACTCCATCCAGCTCCTCAGTCTCCACAGCAGTTATGGTATACGCCGGCCTCTGGGGCTGTGCTACTCTCCGAAACATCTGCCTCTGTGGCGCCAAAGGTGGTCCACGAGCAGCAGGTCCTCTCTGAACTGGAGCAGGCGCTCTCATCTGCAGCGGGGCTGGCGCTCCAACCACAGCATGACGAGCTCTCAGACAATCCTTCGCAGCATGTGAGGCATCTCCACAAACTAAGCATAGCCCCATCTTCTTCCTGCAGGTGGCCTGAACATGTCCAAGCTTTTTGCAGAAGTGGCACGAGCCCTTGCCCTGAATCTGAACTGGTGCTCCAGGCCTCTTGAATGGTACTGTCTGAACTGGCCTCATCACCGGCCTGGCAGGTGGCCGGTACTGCTCCATGGGACGCTTCCCCTTATCAGCTGGAGGGTCAGGCAGAAGAGCTATGAGCTCATGGTTCTTCGCAGCATCAAGCACCTCCCTCATAGTCGAGAAACTCGCCGAAGACATAGAAGCCTGAATCTTCGGACACAGTCCCTGACGAAAGCGATCAGCTCGCTTCTCCTCCTTCCTCACCATATGCGGGGCAAAACGGCTCAGCATCTCTCAGCTTCATACTCCTCGACAGTCATATCTCCCTGCTTCAGGTCTATAAACTTGCTCAGCAGCTCCCTCCTAGCAGACTTGGTGAAATACTTATCCTTGAACATAGACCTGAAGGTCTTCCATCCCACTGGCTTCTCAAGACGCCTCTCCTCGATGTGCCACCAGTTCCTCGCATTCTCCGTCAGCTGCATCTTTGCTATCTCCACACGGGTATCATCAGGAATCTTCGCAGCAACTAACTTCTCCTTCGTGCTCTAGATCCACTCGTCAGCAGCTAGGGGTCCCTCCTTCCCCAAAAATGTCCTCGGCTGGAGCTCGTTGAACTGCTTCACTCCTGGAGCAGCTCGTGGGGCAGGCGGAGGTGGTGGTGGTGCAACTGGAACAGCCTGGGCAGTACGCTGGGACTGCTGAACCAACTGATGCTGAACATCCAGCATCTCCCTCATCACACCCAGAAACAGACGGAAGTCTCCGCTCTGGTCCTCCGGAACTCCATCGCCTAAGTTCCCCGATCGGGTAACACGTCGTCCTGCCATCCTATTGACAGAAACACAGAGGTTAGACTCGTACGATTACTGGATGATAATAAAATGAATTTCAATACTTCGATTGTTTCGTATTCGTAGAGGGGTGGGACCTGCATGGGCCACCACTAAAACCTGTCACGCCCCGCTTCCCAAAAAGGACGGAGGCGAAGCGTGACTAAGGCCCGCTTAGGCCGGGGCAGAGAGCCCAGACCCAATAAGCGTCTGTGGTATTCCAAAACGAAGGTAACAGGTCCCTGCAAGTTAGTACAAAACAATAAAAGTACTGAAAGAGATAGCATTTCATTTTATTCCAAAATAACATCCAAAAAGTACTGAGAGTCTAAAACGCCCGAAGGGCTACAACTGCAGAAAAAGAAACTACTGGTGCAAGCACCCAACCTAGGCAAGAAAATCAACAGGTGCTACACACCCAATCTAAACTGGAATAGAACTCTAGATCAGCAACTTGAGGCCTCTAACTCTGGTCCTCCTCAGGGTCGTACTCCGGATCAACATCCTCCGGCTCTCCGTCAGCTGGCAAGTCCGCCTCGTCGACGTACTCTGGCTCAACACCTGACGTACATCACCAACAGAAGGAACTGTACGTCAGGTCAGGTCTACAAATAGGGTTAGACCAAACTGCAAGTGTATCAACTTTTAGACAATGTTTTACTGGTTGATTAACATGCTGGGGTTATAACTGAGTAACAAACAGAAGTAACGCAGCAGGAAAGTAAAGCGCAACAAGTAGTAGTCGTAGCGTGTGCTACCAACTACGGGACTAACCTACAGGTGTCAAGACAAGACGGGACGTGACGAAAACAAGGCAAGACAAGACAAGTGAGACACGAAAGGGTTCACGCCTTACGGTTCGAGGGGGATCAGACCCTCTTGCCGTGCGCACACTCAACCCAACCCCAAACCCCAAGACAAGACAAGACATGACACCGGTACAAGGGATCACTCGCTCTAGCTTGGCGAGTGCCCTATTGCCCGTAGGCTGTGTATCCGTACAAGGGATCACTCTCTCTAGCTTGGAGAGTACCCTATTGCCCGCAGGCTGTGAATCTGTACAAGGGATCACTCGAAGAGTGCCCTATTGCCCAGCGGGCTGTGCAAGACAGGACGGGATGTGACAAGACAGGAAGGGTTATTCTAGGGTGTCCACACACACGCACACACATGATAGCCCTACAACATCAAAAGTTGTTGTTGTCAAGCTCAGACTTCGTCGTCAAGTCTGAGCCGTCAGGAGTCGTCCCGGACGCTATCATTTCATGTCCGGTTCTATTGTTCACAGTTAACAATTCTAACCAACTAGGGCCTAAGCACGGCCAAAAGTGCAAGTGGATACACTTGCCTGCGATGGCGAGTGTGTCGTCCTCTCGAAGCGTCTCGTCCAAGCGTCTCGTCCGCGGAAGTCCGTCTGAAATATCGCCACGGTGACGATGTCAGGTCTCAAATTCATCAAATCCTATTAGGGTTCGTTTCTAGGTTTTCGGGACTATCCTATTCGTCAAAAGTCACTTTTTTGATGTTTCAGCCTAATCGACGATCTATCCTATGTGCACAGTCAACAAAGTCCATTCGTCGATTTTCTAAGTTCGTACAACGTTTTACTGGTGCTGGAAAATAAATTTTAGTTCAAGTTGACGGTTTTTAGTTTAGGGTTCAGTCGGCTATTGTGGGGGTTTCTACGAGTTTCGGGGAACCAACCTGAACCGGAGTTTATCGCAGATAGGAAGTCGTGTCTGATCGGAGGACTCCTCAGCTTCAGATCTGGTCCTCGCACGATTCTCCAAAAGCTGGAACTTGCGACGAAGGCCTACGACGTGTCGCAATGTCGTAGACGGCAAATCCGTGAAGTAGCACACCCAAGTGGGGCCCACAGCAGTGCTAGGGGTTAATGGGGGACCCACAACACCTGGAGAACTTAGGGTGCCCACCACAGGAGTTGGTGTGGGAGAAACTAGGTTGCGACGAAGTTCTGTTGGTCGGGCACGGTCGATGCGAGGGTTTCTCTCGGTCAGACCGAGAGAAGCTCTCGGTCGGACGCTGAGCAGCGCAGCGGAGGCGGGGGCTCGTGCGGTGCGAGGGAATCATTCGGTCTGACCGATGGATCCCGTCGGTCGGGCGCTGTGGGGTGTGGGCGTGCAGCGCTTGGGGCGATGCGGAGCGGTCTCTCGGTCGGTGCAGGGAGCGGCTTCGGTCGGGCGCTTGGTGATGCGGAGAGGTGCGGAGAGGTGCGGGCGAAGCGACTGTGCGGGGAAAATCTCTCGGTCAGACCGAGAGATTGCCTCGGTCGGTGCGGCCGACAGTGGGGGGGGGCGTTGCAGCGGAGCGCTGCAAGCGGCGATGCGGTGCGGCTCCGGTCGTGCACGGGGATGTGCGGGGGCGGCCGTCGGTCGTGCACTGGGGCGATCGTCGCAACATTGCGACGAACGTCGGGAAGGTGTTTTTGACGGCTAGGGTTTTTGTAATGCGGAAATAACCTATCCTAGGGCTAATATATATAGGTTAGAGTTAGGGTTAGGGTTAGGGTTTAAGAAAACGTAATTAAATAATTAAAATAATTAATTTAATATAAATTTACTCTCCTCTCCCTCACACAAGATGGGTGCGGCCAAAAATTCTGAAATTTGGTCAAAAAATTCTTTAATACGTTTTTATAATATAGGAATTTTATTGTAATTAAAACACTTATAAAAATAGGTTTTAAAATTATTTAAACTTTCAAAAAAATAGAAAATAGGTCAAATTAAGTCCAAAAATTGTAAAATAATTATAGGGTGTTCGGGACGACGAAAGAAAGAGAGTGGAGAAGATGGATCTAAATTTCGACGTCGAGAGACGAAACTAAAAATAGAAACGTCTCGCGTCAAAACAGAAGGTCGCGTCGTCACATCAAATAAGTTAGTATCGCGGAAGAACGACTCGAGATATGTCGTTCCAAAGTTGTTCCACAATCTAATACTTTCAGAGACGATCACGTCAACATATCACACAATAATGTTCAAAATCAAATAAAGTCAAAAATAAACACGTGCACGATCAAGAGCACGTGCACAAAGAAAGAACGATCGGAAACCGACCGTTACAACCGAATAGCTACAGTACTCGGTCGAGCTCAGTGCATCAACGTTTCAGTTCGACCGAGCTGAGCAAGCAGCTCGATCGAGCGGCTAGGCCGCAGAATGGGGCATTAATTTCACTAAGTCTTATTTTCAGCTCGACCAAGCAGCCTGAGCTGCTTGACCGAGCAGCAACTTAAAGTAGGGGGCCCATTATTTTTGAAATCGTAATAGGACCGACCGAGCAGCCCTACCTTGGTCGGCCCCATATGTAAACGAACCGACCCCCTTTATTCTCCCATTCGAAATAAATCAGCCCAAGCTCCCCCGCCCCTCTCTTAAACCCTCACTCACTCGATCTCCATCTCGCTCGACCGCCGCACGCACCGCCCGACCACTCGGTCAGACCCCATCATCCCCATCATCCCACCCCATCTCTCCCCTCTATCTTCCCACATCTCTCCCCCCTCTCATTCCTTAATTCAACCCTAAAATCGGTTTAATTCTAATTTCGAACCCTAAACCCTATTAATTTTCTAAATCTTCTACTAATACTTCTCTTATACTCTACTGCAGGTACATTTCGAGCGTTAGGAGGCAACGCTTGGGTTTGGATCAATTTTACCGATTGGGACTAGCTTGGGGGACGTTTGACTTGGAGGCTATGCACTTACATTGCCATTGTGATCGCTGTTGAATCTGGATCTAAGTCTTGGGGGTGTGAATAGGCTAATAAAAATTCTCGTGCAACCCATGAGAAATTGTTTGGTTTCGGATTTGCACCCAGAAGTACAAATGTCGTCTTACCACAAGCGCACAGTATATAAATATATCGGCGAGCGGGTATCGAATCCACAGGGAGGCGGTTGTCACACTACCTATCGATCCTAGGCTGGGTTAAGCTTCGATGTCTTATTGGGTGGAGATGGATTACGAAGGAATGTCGTAATGGCGATGGGAGTGGAATGTGAGGGTGTCACGATCGACAAGGCACGACCAAGTCTCCACACAAAAAGAAAGCAAAAGGAACAAAGAGAAACAATCGAGAGAAAGATTGCTAGGATGTCGGGAATCCTCACTATGGCTTTCGGGTTATGATAACGGGTCAAAGATCCTTTCGTTGAACGATGTGCAGGTAAGAGTGTCGCATCCAGAGATGGGAACGTTCGTTTGACTTTCACCGTCACGCTCATCTAATGCCTCCCAGTGCACAGCCGTGCTTTCTGATCGCTCCGGAATGTAACCCGAAGAACGGTTGTAGTTTTACCGCAAGCGCACGGTATAACGGCGAGCGGATTATCAAACACAGGGAGGACGAATGACCGTGCTTGTTCCAATCAACCTGGCTATTAAGAACAGAAAAGAGAAAATTTGCCTTTGGCGATCCTGTCACAATCGTCAGACAAAGTACGAAGATATCAAATCAAATAAAGAACGTCTAGGGAACGGGGAATCCCCGCTACTCACCGTATTTCGTCAATGTGATTCATTGATATCAAAATTGCTAGAATAAAATTTCGGATGAACTAGTTGCAACTGAATGTAAAACCTAGCTCACGCTCTCGCGCTGTTGCCGGTCTATAGCTATCCTAGGTTCGGGTCCAATCTCTTGCAAACCCTAGCCTAGGGAAGCTAGCATTAGGGTTAACATTATCGTTCAATCACGCCCCGAGCCCACTCTCGTGCAAACTCGGGCCACGACCTAGGTTGGGATAGTTCCTACCCGTCCAATCTCTTGCAAACGGGTATCGGCACGGAATTGCAACCGGAAACCCTAGTATCGGTCCAATCTCTTGCAAACCGATACTACGGAAATTCGATTCCAACCCGATTCGGATTTCTAGGGTTTCCTATCGAATTGGGATCCAATCTCTTGCAAATCCCAATCGATATGAATACCTAGCTATCCGTAATAAATCGATCCCAAACTAACCCTAATAGCAATTCTAGCTAAATTTCTACCAATTCATCACAAATCTGAAATTGGGCTCGTAGGGTTCATCCCCACGCCCCAAGACGTGGAGACTACTCGCAATTCATAGCACAAACACAAAAATAATCAATGAAATTAACAAAAGAATTCATCACAATATTGAGATAAGCAATAAAAATAGTATTTTTAGGGGAGAGAGACACAAACCAATAGAGTTCTTCAAATAATCCAACAAAAATCAACTTTTGTCTCCTCTCCAATCACAAGAATAAAGCTAAAAAGTTAATCTAAAAAGCTGCAAAAATCTAAGAGAAAAGCTCTCTAACCTAGGGTAAAAATAGGGGTTAAATACCCCCCCAAAATCGTCCAAAAAACTGTGACCAAAATGCCCCTGCGCAGCCTGAAATCCGCAATTTTCGCTACAGGCAGCGCGTCGCACTCGGCCGAGTGACAAAAGTCGCTCGGCCGAGTGAGAAACCCTGTAAATTTCCAGTAAGTCTAGGTCTTCGGGGGTCTTCACTTCGGAAGTCGCTCGGCCGAGTGAGTTGTCGTCACTCGGCCGATGGCTTCTTAGTACTCGGGCGGTCAGCATTTTCCACTCGGCCGAGTGGGTCTTCTGAAGCTCAGGCAGACGAAATACAGTAAGTTGGCGATTTTTGACATGCTTCGTCTGAGCGCCACTCGGGCGGACGGGGTCTCGTCACTCGGCCGATGTGGCTTCCGTCGCTCGGCCGAGTGTACACATGAAGCGTATCCGATCTGGTCGGCCGAGCAGTGTCTCGCTGGTCGGCCGAGTGAGTCCTTCACTCGGCCGAGTGGGACACCAAAAATGCCCAAACAGCTTGTTTTGGCCTCCTCGTCGCTCCTGCGACGTTCTTTCTTCTTTCGCTCCTCTCCAACAGCAAAATACCCTTCGGGGAGGTCATCGGTGACACTCTGGAGTAGGCGTATCTCGAGATCACTCCAAATCGCTCCAAATCACCTGAAATGCGACAAAAACAACAAATCGTGAAAAGCATCGCAATATCATCGATATATCGTGAAAAACATGATCTGGGCGATCTAAATGGCATGCAAACATGCGGGAAAAAAAGTGTAAAATAAGGAGTGATCAAAATCCCCCAAGCTTACCTCTTACTCATCCTCAAGGAAGATAAGTAAAAGGCGAACCCGGTGGTTTCGGAAAACGAAAACGACGAAAGACGAAAAAAAATGAAAAACAGAGAGAAACGAAAACGAAATAAAAACAAAGAAGAAAGAAAGAAGCGAAGAGGGAAGCTGCTAGATCATTTTCTCAGGACGTCGGTTTTGCTTACTCTTATAGCATGCACCTAATGAAAAATATATGTCAAAGAATTTTTTTTCCGATATCATAGTATAATAGTGCAAATAGAAATAGAAAACCCACGAACAATGATATAATCATGAAAAACGGAATAATTTTAGAATTAACATCGTCTGAATCATTTAAAGCGGTATACAAATCGCAGATCACACACTTTTCAATTGAATGCTTTCTATGAGGAGTATAAGAGTATATCACACAATAGAATATAAAGAATAGATAAGTGTGGATTTCATGAAATGAGTGTTAGGCATAGATTACTGGACTTCGTAAAGCTAAAAATAATCTTACCGAGTATAGAATATTACTTAGCCTAGGTTGTCGTGCAACGTCGAGTAGTCACTCTCTCACACATCATTAGATTCCCTCCCCCAAGCTTATCTATAAGCGTGATGGCATAAAAAATATTTACATCCCCATCTTTATAAAGCTCCAAAAGTAATGAAAGTAAATACGAAAAGAGAGAAGAAAGAGAGAACATGAGATGGGATCTTTTATTGAGGTGTTTTTTTTCTTTTTTTTTCAAATAACACATATACACAATGATCCCAACTCAGAGAGAAGTAAGAACATACAAGAAATTTTTTTTTCTTTTCTTTGATTTTGGGAAATTTGGAGCTAGGAATTAATAGTGGGGGGAAATGCCATATAATAGAATCGCTAAGGGGAGATTCACCAATGATTTTAAAATAGAGAAATGATGATCAAGATTTGTGGAGAAAGAAATAAATATATCTCTCGGTTCACTCTATTGGACGTGCACGACAACTTCAGCAGGGTAATCTAATCTACTCAGTTTCGATCACAAAAAAGCTAACTAATCCAGATTTATCATAGCTAACATCATTCAATCATCCTGAAGTGAAATGTACAAAGCATGCATATAGAAGTGATATAGGGAAAAGAAAACGGTACTCCAAATATAAGCATTCAATGCGTGAATCTTGGTGTGTTTTCTGCGATAGCATACATATGAATATTCAGACTCAGCTAATAATAAAATTTCATCCATTTTTATGTGGAAAAAGTGTGGGTTACTATCTCTAAATGCAAAGCAAATCACAGCATATGATATCAGAAATAAAGTCTAAGACATGACAAATATAGCATGCATATAGAGTAAGCTAACTCCACGTAATCATCATCACAGAAAAGTCATCTCTAGCATGAGATGAAAAAGAAATAAAGATAAAGGGGAAAATAAAGCTATTTATAATGCGGCACACAAAAAATAAGAAAAACGTGATGCATGGTAAAATAAAAGAAAAATGATGAAAATAAGTGCAAAAGCGGAAAATGGCGTGAAAAAACTAAAAATGAAGGTGGTAAATCGAAAAAGAACGTGAGAACTCACTCCTCCAAGCTAAATGGCACAGTGTCCTCAATGTGCAAAGTGTGGCACACCGAGAGACAAGTAATGTGAGGGGTAAGTGAGGATGCATGCATAAGGAAAAACAAGAAAATAATGAAACGAAAAATGTGATGCGGACATGATGCATGCAAATAAAGGAGTGATACAGATATATAGGTGTGACACCAAAAACTCTCCCTCTCCCCCAAAAAAAGATATGTAAAGATATATAAAGGAAATGTGTACCCAAGAATAGTGAGGGGAGGGGGGTGGACAAAAAACATCAGGACCCAGCAGAAATGGGCAGCGCAACGGCAAAAAGAATCGATGACATCAAGGGTGCCTAAGAAGGTGGTGCCACGCCGTCTCCGTCCTGAGGCGGAGGTGGTGGTGGTGGTGGTGGGACAGGCTGCTGAGTGATCGCACCCGGATATACACCCAGAGAACGATTGTAGTTTTACCGCAAGCGCACGGTGTAGTGGCGAGCGGGTATCGAACACGAGGAGGTGGTGTTGGCTCCAATCTATCCTAGGTTGGTTTGACTACGAATGTTTTATTGGTGGAGATGGATATGGTATGATGTAATGGCAATGGTGGTGGATGTCGGTGTCGATGATAAAGAAATCGGTCAAA
Source organism: Scilla litardierei (assembly GCA_030789695.1). Classification (NCBI taxonomy): domain Eukaryota; kingdom Viridiplantae; phylum Streptophyta; class Magnoliopsida; order Asparagales; family Asparagaceae; genus Scilla; species Scilla litardierei. The sequence goes on along the minus strand of CM061138.1, from coordinate 96,160,133 downwards.
TATCGATTTAAATACAATATAATAAAAGAGGGAATTTGCCTTGCGGCGATCCTGTCACAATCGTCGGGCAAAGTATGGGGATATAAAATCAAATAAAGACGTCTAGGGCTAGGGAATCCCCACTACGGACCGTCATGCATCATTGTGAATCGTGAATCTCAATATTACTAGACTTGCGTTGAGGTGAACTAGTCGCAACTTAATGTAGAACCAAGCTCACGCTCTCGCGCTATTGCCGGTCTATAGCAAACCTAGATTAGGGCCCAATCTCTTGCAAACCCTAACCTAAGCCACTAGCATGAGGATCGACATCATTGTCCAATCGCTTCTCGAGCCCACTCTCGTGCAAACTCGAGTTACGATCTAGGTTGTGATAGTTCGTATTCGTCCAATCTCTTGCAAACGAATATGGGTATAGATTTACAATTAAAAATACTAGCTTTGGTCCAATCTCTTGCAAACCAAATCTAGAGAAACCCAATTGTAAGCCTAAATCGAATATCTAGGCCTTCCCATCGATTAGAATCCAATCTCTTGCAAATCCCAATCGATGGAAATCCCTAACTATCCGTAATAAATCAATCACAACCTAACCTCCTAGCAATTCTAGCAATTTGGAAATTCATTCATCACAAATCTGAAATTAGATCCATAGGGTTCATCCCCAAACCCTAGAACAACAAATCTACTCTAGCATAGCAACAAGGATATATGAATCAATAAAAATCATTGCTTGCATATAAAAAGATAGAAAAACAAAGATTCAAATAAGAAGAACAAAATACTTAGCTTGATGATGATCTTCAATCCAAATACAAGCTTTTAGATCCAAGAGGGGGCCTAGTGCATGGCCTAACCTCTCAAAATAACTCTAAGAAAACATGTGTAGAACCCCCTCTAATGGTGGCTACAAACCCCTTAAATACTCCCCCAAAACCCTAGCAAGAAACCCTAGAAAACCCCCCTAATTCGTGCCCAAAAACAGCCCAAACCGCAACTTAAAATCTGGGCCCAGGCCGCACTCGGCCGAGTGGAAATGTCACCCGGCCGAGTGACACTGACATGCGAATTCCAGCACTGCAGCATCGACTTGCAGAAATTCCCCAGATTTCATCCGACCTCCGATTGATGCGTTCTTGGCGGCGTTGGAACCGTCACGAAGTCTACTATCCATAAAAAATATGAGAAAAATACTTTAACCTCTGGAATGATAGCAGATTTCAAAAGAGTGAGAGATTGTCTGAAAATCTGGGCGCTGCGTGTCATTGGCTTCACTCGGCCGAGCGGCAAATGTCACTCGGCCGAGGGGCATTTGGTACTCGGGCGGACGGCTTTCGTCACTCGGCCGAGTCGGGCTTCTGGGGTAGACTGACGGATTACAGTAAGTTGGACATTTTGGCTTGCCGTCGTCTGGGTGCCACTCGGGCGGACGGAGTCTCCGCACTCGGACGAGTCGGCGTGAGATGCTCGGCCGAGTGCACGCTGATACATCTTTGTTGCATGTCTGATCTGGCCGGCCGAGCGGGGTCTCAATGCTCGGCCGAGTGACTCCTTCACTCGGCCGAGTGGCATGCTGAAAATGCCCAATCTTCATCTTTTCGCTCCCCCGTCGCTCCTACGACGTTCTTTCTTCTTCCACTCCTCTTCCATTGCAGAATAACCCTCAAAAGGGCCATGGTTGACACTCCGGAGTGGGTGCAAATCCTCTTGATCTCACAATCGATCCAAATCGCTCCATATTTCCTGAAATACGACAAAAACAAGAAATAGTGAAAAGTATCGTAATATTGTCGAATAATCGTGAAAAGCGTGACATGGGCGATCAAAACGGTATGCAAATATGCAGAAAAAGGGTGTAAAATATGGAGTGATCAAAATCCCCCAAGCTTACCTCTTACTCGTCCTCGAGGAAGATAAGTAAAGAGACGAACTCGGGAGATGAAAAATAAGGGAAATGAAATAAAAGAATACGAAGTGGAAGGGGTCGCTAGATTATACTCTCAGATCTCAAGCCATAAGCTACACATCACGATGACTTGGAAAATACAAATCATATGCTATAAGGATTTCATATCTTTCATAAACATGACACTTGCAAGCTTTTCAGATCAACAAAAGGGATTCTCTAAATTCATACAATCAATTCATATCCACATCATGCATTTCATAGAATTTAATATACAATTCATTGGCGATGCACTTTTCAATCAAAAGTTATAAATGAAGCATATAAGATACACACCAAGCATGCAATAGAGAATAGAATAAGAGTCATGGCATTCACATATTTATTTCAAATCATGAAAAATCTCCATATCTAATATATTTTGCAAAGTCTAAGCATTATCGAATATTCCCATTCATGCACGTCTCCACTCTAATGTCATACTCACTCATATGGTCAAATGAATTCACCCCCCCAAGCTTAGCTTGAGGCATCGCATCTAAAGGAATATGATAGTGAAAATGGGATTTTTGCTTTGGTTTTCCCAAGTATTTTGTGGCTCCAATAATGAGATAGAGAAACATTTTTCTTCTTCTTTTTTTTTCTTTTTTTTTTGAACTTTTTTGTTTCTCACTTTTCTTTTTGGATTTTTGTAGGAGCTATATGATTTGTATTTTTGGCTTTTGGCTCCTTTTTGGCTTTTTTGGAATTTTGGAGCTAACTATTTCTTTTGTAGGGATTTTTGGGAAATAGATGCGATATAAGTAGCTTTAAGAGGTGAACTCAAGTGACATGTAGAGAATAAAAAGATATATGTGGAGAAAGAAATAATGTAACACTCGGTTCACTCTAAGATGTGCACGAACGGTTCAATAAAATAATACTTCAACTAGAACTCATATGTAAGCATGGATATTCTCAATCATCTCAATAAAAAGCGAAGTCAAGCGGTAAAGAGTACTTTCATATCAAGCATGCAACAGAAGGTGAATAAGACAATAAAACTGATGCTTCAGATATACTAATGATGCGTGAATCTTGGTGCATTTCCAACAAAAGCATACCAAACACTAATCCATACATTCGGTTTCAATTAATATCATGCATTCATGTAGAGGAATCATCAAAAGAAATAGATTTGCAAGAACATGTGAATAGCAAGACTATGGAATACTCTAAGTAGCATGGCAATGAATAATAAGCATCGTGATGGTTGCTAAAGCAATAAGAGATATCATCATAAGGAACAAATCTAGCAAAAGAAGAGAAAGAAAAATAAAGAAATAAGAAAAAATAAAAGAGAGGAAAGAAATGAAAAACAAGCACACAACATAATGCATGAACACACATAAAAGGAAAATAAGATGGAAAATTCAAAAAGATGATGCAAAAATTTTGAAAAAATTTTAAAAATCCTAAAATAAATAAAAAATGCAAATTTTTTTTTAAAAATCCTAAAATAAAGTAAAAATGCAACTAATGCATCTAAATGGCATGGAAATGCACTCCCCCAAGCTTAAACTTCACATTGTCCTCAATGTGATCATAATGAAAGAATATGAGGAACAACGATAATAATAAGGGGGTGAATGAAAAATGATGTTATGAATGACATGAAATCCTAATGCAACTACATGCACATACAATGATGCATGAGAGCGCCTTCCCCCAAGCTTATACCAAACAATCCTATTTAAATGACTCAATCAAAAATGTCATGGCTTTGCAAAGCGTGATCAAGTCAAATGAATAAGAAAGTGAGTATTCACTTGAAAGAAATGCTCAATGGTGGTGAGCAAAAGGATGTGGCGTATCAAAATATAGAGAGGGGAATTAATATATATAATGGGTTTGGGTGAAAAAGACTTTTGTAGCCGTCATATGAGGTGATATTTATTCAAACAAATCTATACGGTCCTCTCGCTGTCGAGAGAATTCGTGTTTATTGAAAGCATAAAATTTCTACACTACTGGATTGATATCACCTATAGCAAAAGGCGGATCCAGTATCTTTGCCGGCGCAGGCAACTGCTCCAACTGCTCTTTCCGTGGCTCCGCCAGGCGCACATGTCCACGGACACCAACGAACTCTAGCAATGCATCCTCCAGCATTCCCACAAGGACTCCACCTGTACCCTGCAGAGAATAGGATGCATCAGTTCGCTGCAAAAATTTCACCCTCATAATAAAAGTATTCCAAAGAGGATCGTCAATAGAAATATATGAAATAAATAGTGGTGGACGATACTTCCCTGGAAATAATCCAATATCCTCACGTGCCGTGATAGCTGTCTCCACGGTGTCTTCTCTATGCTGCTCAGGTAAATCTAGATCATAGGTATGGACCCCATCAAGATGCTCCTCATCATCGTCGGACTCATCCCAGTGCACCCCTTGATCATATTCATATGTGTCCATGGGTGCTAACTCCTCGCTCTCCTCCACATATACGTCCCATCGTACCTCTTGATCGTATGTACATGAATCCTGCAAAAGGCACGATGAATCATAAAAAACATCATACACTGGAGGGAAATCAAAGATAAAGGGCGAGGGAGTAAAGAGATCTCCCTGAAGGGGAGCCATAAGCTCTGTGGGGTAGTCCTCTGCGTCAGTGGGAGGATGAGGTGGCTGCGGAAGCTCTAATGGAGGAGGATAGTGCTCGGGATCCTCATGAATGGCTGTGTCCTCATCCCGATGCATGACCTCCTCGGTGATAAGCTCTGGCTCTGTGTGTAAGGCCTCCTCAAAAGCATGCTCTGGCTCGATAGTGTGCTCATTTGCCTTCTCATCAACTATCAATGTAGGCTCTCCCTGGGATGGTGATGCTGGCTGCTCATGTGTGTCAGCTTGTGGGGATGTATCATGTGGAGGGGAATGCCCGCAAGTAATCCGAAAATATAGTCTATCCCCCTCAAGACTGACATGGATGTCCTCCTCTATTGTTCCTGCAGCTGAAACACGGTTCATAACAAAATCTGCAAATCGTAGCTCAAATGCATCACCTGCTGTAATGCTCTCTGAACCGGTGAACCTCACTGACTCCAAGAGACCCTCCAATAATCTCTGAAATGCGTCCTCCTCTGGCTGCGCATATGACTCAGTTTCTGCTTCCTTCACTGCCTCTTCGTCCATCCACTCTTCATATGCAGTAGATGTATCGTAGGAAGTGGGATCGACGACGGCACATTCTGGCTCTGGTAGTAAGTCTGGCGATGCTTCTTGCCCATAAAATGAAGAGGCAGAACTGATATCTTTGGGAATCCCTTCAACCTTAAGCATGAGCATATTCATTTCAAGTTGCCTCTTCACCCGTTCCAATAGAAGGTTACCCTTTTCAAGCCCGGCTTGCACTTCAACCTGGTGTGCATGCATCTCATCAAAAAAGATCCTTTGTCTCTCATCAAGCTCGGGCCAGTGCATCTCCTCAAAAGGGTATTCGCCCATCTGAGCACTCTGATCAAAATAGTATTCTCCCATCTGAGCACTCTGATCATAATAGTATTCTCCCATCTAAGCACTCTGATCAAAATAGTAATCTCCCGTCTGAGCATTCTGATCAAAATCTGTGGTCCACGTAGTATAATCCATAGCACCTGATCAACAAAGATAAATACCTGGAGAAAAGATATCAGTGGCACAAAAGAATATAGAAATGATAATAATGGTGGCAGGGGTGAAAATTTCCTTTTTATTTATTTATTTTTTTTCGTAGTCTAATCAACCTAATTGTGACAAATTGGCACCAACGGAAACACCTCCCCGGCAACGGCGCCAAAAACTTGATCGCACCCGGATATACACCCAGAGAACGATTGTAGTTTTACCGCAAGCGCACGGTGTAGTGGCGAGCGGGTATCGAACACGAGGAGGTGGTGTTGGCTCCAATCTATCCTAGGTTGGTTTGACTACGAATGTTTTATTGGTGGAGATGGATATGGTATGATGTAATGGCAATGGTGGTGGATGTCGGTGTCGATGATAAAGAAATCGGTCAAATATCGATTTAAATACAATATAATAAAAGAGGGAATTTGCCTTGCGGCGATCCTGTCACAATCGTCGGGCAAAGTATGGGGATATAAAATCAAATAAAGACGTCTAGGGCTAGGGAATCCCCACTACGGACCGTCATGCATCATTGTGAATCGTGAATCTCAATATTACTAGACTTGCGTTGAGGTGAACTAGTCGCAACTTAATGTAGAACCAAGCTCACGCTCTCGCGCTATTGCCGGTCTATAGCAAACCTAGATTAGGGCCCAATCTCTTGCAAACCCTAACCTAAGCCACTAGCATGAGGATCGACATCATTGTCCAATCGCTTCTCGAGCCCACTCTCGTGCAAACTCGAGTTACGATCTAGGTTGTGATAGTTCGTATTCGTCCAATCTCTTGCAAACGAATATGGGTATAGATTTACAATTAAAAATACTAGCTTTGGTCCAATCTCTTGCAAACCAAATCTAGAGAAACCCAATTGTAAGCCTAAATCGAATATCTAGGCCTTCCCATCGATTAGAATCCAATCTCTTGCAAATCCCAATCGATGGAAATCCCTAACTATCCGTAATAAATCAATCACAACCTAACCTCCTAGCAATTCTAGCAATTTGGAAATTCATTCATCACAAATCTGAAATTAGATCCATAGGGTTCATCCCCAAACCCTAGAACAACAAATCTACTCTAGCATAGCAACAAGGATATATGAATCAATAAAAATCATTGCTTGCATATAAAAAGATAGAAAAACAAAGATTCAAATAAGAAGAACAAAATACTTAGCTTGATGATGATCTTCAATCCAAATACAAGCTTTTAGATCCAAGAGGGGGCCTAGTGCATGGCCTAACCTCTCAAAATAACTCTAAGAAAACATGTGTAGAACCCCCTCTAATGGTGGCTACAAACCCCTTAAATACTCCCCCAAAACCCTAGCAAGAAACCCTAGAAAACCCCCCTAATTCGTGCCCAAAAACAGCCCAAACCGCAACTTAAAATCTGGGCCCAGGCCGCACTCGGCCGAGTGGAAATGTCACCCGGCCGAGTGACACTGACATGCGAATTCCAGCACTGCAGCATCGACTTGCAGAAATTCCCCAGATTTCATCCGACCTCCGATTGATGCGTTCTTGGCGGCGTTGGAACCGTCACGAAGTCTACTATCCATAAAAAATATGAGAAAAATACTTTAACCTCTGGAATGATAGCAGATTTCAAAAGAGTGAGAGATTGTCTGAAAATCTGGGCGCTGCGTGTCATCGGCTTCACTCGGCCGAGCGGCAAATGTCACTCGGCCGAGGGGCATTTGGTAATCGGGCGGACGGCTTTCGTCACTCGGCCGAGTTGGGCTTCTGGGGTAGACTGACGGATTACAGTAAGTTGGACATTTTGGCTTGCCGTCGTCTGGGTGCCACTCGGGCGGACGGAGTCTCCGCACTCGGACGAGTCGGCGTGAGATGCTCGGCCGAGTGCACGCTGATACATCTTTGTTGCATGTCTGATCTGGCCGGCCGAGCGGGGTCTCAATGCTCGGCCGAGTGACTCCTTCACTCGGCCGAGTGGCATGCTGAAAATGCCCAATCTTCATCTTTTCGCTCCCCCGTCGCTCCTACGACGTTCTTTCTTCTTCCACTCCTCTTCCATTGCAGAATAACCCTCAAAAGGGCCATGGTTGACACTCCGGAGTGGGTGCAAATCCTCTTGATCTCACAATCGATCCAAATCGCTCCATATTTCCTGAAATACGACAAAAACAAGAAATAGTGAAAAGTATCGTAATATTGTCGAATAATCGTGAAAAGCGTGACATGGGCGATCAAAACGGTATGCAAATGTGCAGAAAAAGGGTGTAAAATATGGAGTGATCACTGAGCGGGTGTGGGTGTGGAAGTGGAAGCAGGCTGGGTGTGTGTAGGAGTGGGGGTGGTGACCTGCTGGGTGGGTGGGGGAACGCGGGGGAGTCGCTCCAAGACCTGGGTAAGGCAGTAGTGAATCTGCGGGAGCAGGTCGAAGCGGCCAGCCATCACGGAGACAGTGGAGGACAGGGTCCTAAGGTCGCCTCTGAGGCCACTCACCGCCCCCTCGAGAGCACGAATGCTCTGAAGTACAGTGTCGGGGGGAGGTGGTGCAGAGGGACGCACCGGTCTGTGCTGTGCAGGTCGGGGCTGGCGTACTCTGGTGGCGTAGGTGATGGGCTCAGCAGGGAAGGGAACGAAAGGTGCTGCGCTCGCAAATGTGGGCCTGGCCTCAGTGTGAGGCTGGGCAGGACGGTAAGAAGTGGAGGCAGCAGCAACGAAAGAGGAGTGCAAAAGTGGCGACGAGGCGGCCAGAGAGGTCGGTGACACAGAAGTGTGGACAGACGCCACGACACTCTCAGAGAATACATCAGCGGTGGAGACAGAGGTGGAGACTACGGTCTCTACGGCAGTGGTAAAAGAGGGCTCTCCGCACTCAACTATAGTCGGCTGGCGCTCGGGTGGGGCTGAGGAAATGGGCTTGGCAGACAGAGGGCCAGTGGTGGTGGTGGCAGGTGTGGAGGCAGTGGAGGTGGGCTCAGCTAGGGTACTCCCGACACCGACAGAAGTGTGGATAGAGGTGTCGGGAGCAGCAGAAATATCAGGGATAGGCTGAGGGGCCACGGGTTCAACAGGGGCAGCAGGCTCGGCAGGTGCAACAGGGTCTGCGGGGGCAGCGTGGGCCTGCTCGGCCTCCTCGGCCTCGAGCACGTATGCGGCTGGGATCAGAACATCCATCGCAGGGAGCCAGTCCACCTGGGCCGGTGCAATCTGAGTCCGAGTTGGGCTCGGAAGAATCATGTAATCGGCACCGTAAGGGCCGTGCAGCCAGACCCAGTGTAGCTCACCGTGCGGACGCAGCATCTTCATCCGGGCCATAACATCAATCGACAGAGAAGTGGGGCCCGGTGCGCGTCGCAGGTCGTCAGGGAAGTCCTCGCCGGTCATAAGGGCGAGCAAGGTGATCAGGCCGCCACAGCATATCGGTGAGCGAGCGCCCACCGATACGATGATGCGGTCCAAAAACCAAGCCGCGACATCAATCACGACGGCGGGGACCAACTCATCGCCCTCCCTCGATAGAGCTCTGGGCCGTGTCATCACGTAGAGCATATAGAGCTCCGGCGTGGACATCGTACCCGGCTCATAACTGGCCAAAAAGGTCGTCGCCATAAGGCGCTGAGCTATACGGAGGCAGGGATGGACGATGGCCGAGGCCTTGGCCCTACTAGGGTCAAAGGTAGCATGAAGACCCGTAATCCGGGCCCAGAAGGCGCCGGCATCGAAGGAAGGTGGGGGGATATGGGTGGGGGCGTAACCTCGATCGGCCCCGGGGACGTCGGGCCACGAGAAGAAAGCTCTCATCATACCGAGAGTGACCTGGCACTCTCGGTCCATGAACCGAAACGAGCATCCCTCGTCGGTCCGGGCGATCGAACTAAGAACCTCAAGTGTCGGGCGGATAAACGTGTCCGCCGACACCTGAAAGAAATCTCGCCAGCCCACATTGTCGTACAACGTGAGCATCCCCTCTAGTACCCCCAGGCGTCCTAGGTCGGTAAGGTGTGCGAACCTGGAGGGTACGATCGAGCGCTGGGAGATACGCTCGAAAGCGACGCGGTGTGCGTCGTTCCGGAACGTGATCCCCAGCGGCCCGATAAGTGGAGCCGGAGGTGGTGGCTGTGGAGCGGCAGGGAGTGGCTGTGTGGGCTCTGCAGGGTGTGCGGGGCCTGCAGGCTGTGCGGGGTGGACGGGGTGTGTGGGAGAAGGCGGAGGAGACCCCTCCACCTCGTGGGAGGGGCCAGCATCATCCGACCGCTTCCGCTTGGCGGAAGCTCTCCTCGACCTCGGCCGTGTCCGGGGCAGCATATGGGCCCCGAGCGCGCACCGAAAAGCGTGAAAAGTGCGGCGTACGTAAAATAAAGGAAAGAATATACAACGACATGCCGCGAGTGCAAAGCAATGGAAGCGTGCGAAGACGACGCCTCCACACAGCCCAAATCAGTCCCTGGAAGCTCCCCTGGGCTCCCCTAAGCTCCCAAAAATAACCTGCGCATGAAACGGAGATATCAGCGGGTAATATTCAAAATGTATGGAGCATTAGGGGTATAATAGATAGAAATAGAAATCAATTCGGGTTTGGGGTTCGTTAAGCATATGGATCCTTGAAAAATACACAGAAAGAGGAGAAATAGGCGAAATTGGGATTATCGGAGTCGGCCGGAGCAGTGGCCGCCGGCGGCGACTCGGGCGAGGAGCGGCGGCGGCTCGGCCGGCGGTGGGTGGCCGAGCGGCGGTGCGGGGTCGACGGTCGGGCGAGTGGGCGAGGGCAGCGGGCGAGGGAATGCGAAGGGTCGGGGCGCTGTGAATTTTTTCGTTTCGAAAATCGAGCCCGACCCTCGCCCCTATTTATAGCAAAAGTTACGACTCGGCCGAGTGACGGGGTCGCTCGGCCGAGTGAACCTTAAGAAAAATTCCTCCCCGCTACGCTTCGGCCGAGTGGCCTTGCCACCCTCGACCGAGTGGAGTAAGTCCATTCGGCCGAGTGGCTCAAGCTACTCGGCAAGACTCGCCTTAGGAGCGTATCAGTTTTACTCGGCCGAGTGAATATATATGCTCGGCCGAGTAGCAGTTATACTGAAATCAGGAAAATAAACAGAGAGTTGGGTACAGCAGACTTCCCTCGTTCGTGAGCGGCTCGGCCGGACGAACTTATGTGCTCGGCCGAGTGACTAGTATGCTCGGCCGAGTGAGCCTTGTTTTCTGCTGTTTGTCTTCGTTTGGGCTCTAAACTCTGTCTTTCTTCCCCCAGTCGATTTCATCTTCCTCCTAAGCATCGAGCGCCTTACTGGGGCGCTCCTCGTCGCCTTGTGCATCCTCCTAATGATGGGTACCTCGTTCTCCTCTCCTGTCAGGAAAAATAGGACCCGTTATCACAAAATTTTTGGGTGAACGACTCAAAACACTAAAAATTTCTAAAACAAAAATAAAAGAAAAGTGAAAATAAAGCAATAACCGTCGGGTTGCCTCCCGACAAGCGCTCGTTTAAGGTCGTGAGCTTGACCCCCTATGATTTTCAATTAATGCGGGATGTTTGGTGCATATGGGATGCACCCGTCAAATTTTCCGGGGAGAACGCTTGGATTCGGAAGTTGCGGCGGCGTGTTCTCCCTCGGTGGTCTCCCGTCTTGAATAGTGTTGGGGGGAGGCTCCCCCAAGCTAGCATTTGCTCCGGTCCTCGGCTTCACCGGTGACGCCGATTTCCGTATCGGCGGAGCTTTCTTCGGAGACTTCATTTTCGAGAGCTTGCAGAGCTCTCGAATCCTTGCGACATCAGCGTCGCCTTCATCATTTTCAGCGGAGAAGTTGGGGGAATCATTTATCTTCTCATCTTGGCCTAAATCCGGGCCCTCCTCGAAATCCTTATCGAATAGAGCGCCAATGGAGTGGGGGATCGCCTCTTCGATTACATTGTCAAGGAGGTCCATATAGTCTAGCTCCTCGTGGTAAGGCATGTGTTTCATAGCCTTAGGAATGTGAAGCTCCACCTCGATGTTGCCGACGTTTAATGTTAGGGTACCTTCTCGCACGTCGACAATGACTCCGACGGTGGCGAGGAACGGGCGTCCAAGTATCAATGACGTATCTCCCTCCTCCTTAACGTCCATGATCACGAAGTCACATGGCAAGCATATTCCCCCCGGGACTTGTAGCGGGATGTCCTCGGCGATCCCTACCGGCCTTGTTATCCGTCCATTGGCTAATTGTATCCACATGTTGGTGGGTTTCAACTTCGTCCCGGTGTTTAGCCTTTGAAACATGGAGAGAGGCATGAGGCTAACACTAGCCCCTAAATCCACCAACGCCTTTTGTAGAGGGACGCCGCCCAAGGTGCAAGGAATTCGAAAACTCCCCGGATCTTTGAATTTGGCCGGCTCCTTCTCCCTCTTGGTGAACCAAGAGCCCTCCTCGGCGAGCATAATTTTCTCCTTCCTCTTTCTCCCCGAAATCAAATCCTTTAAAAATTTTGCGTATGTCGGGATCTCAACAATAGCATCAAGGAAGGGAATATCGAGGCTTACCCCTCTCAAATATTCGAGAAACTTCGCTAGTCGCTTCTCCATCTTCGCTCTAGCAAGCCTCTGAGGGAATGGTACCGGTGGCATGAAGCGCCTCTCTTCAAGCAATTGCTCCGCTCTAGATTTCTCCTTTTCTTGCGGCTCTTTCTCCCTCTCAACTTCAACTACCGGCTCAATTGGCTCTACACTTTCCTCCACGGGCTCCTCGGTAGGAATCATGGCGGGGGTGGTATCCTTCCCGCCTCTAGTAGTAACGGCAACCACGGCATTGATGTGGCCGGTGGCGCCCCGTGGGTTTTGCTCGGGTTGAGCCGGCAATTGTTGAGTATTTCGATTGAGCAACGCCAATTGCTCCGAGATTTGTGCCACAACGGTTGTAAGGGAGTCTTGGCCCGCCTTCAAGGAAGCATTGACCTTCTTTTGCTCGACCATAAACTCCTCCACTCTAGCTTCGAAGTCGGATCGTTGTTGAGCTTGTGGAGGGTTTTGATTTCTCCACCCTTGATTGTATCCGGGCGGCCTATAAGGTGGAACTTGTTGCTTAGGTTGAAAATTTTGTTGTGGAGGCCCCCTCGGCGGATAGTGTTGTTGTTGGGGTGGTGGTGGTGGTCGAGCTTGTTGAGGCGGTTGTTGCGGCGGGTTCAAAGCTCCTTCATTGTTGGCATAAGAGAAACCGGGATGATTTCTTGTGGCCGGATTGGCCCAATATCCTTGGTTCCCCGTGACATATTGTACTTGCTCCAAGGATCCTTCTCCTTGCTCTCCTCCCAAATACATGGCTTGAGATTGGTCTTGCCAATCACACATTTGGTTCGTTGGTGCGGAGGTGGAAGGGGTTCCTTGATGCTCCGTGAGAAACTTCTCCAGTCTCTCCACTACCTTGTGGAGAGAATCAAACTTGCTTGTAAGCTCCGCTACGGCCTTCGCCTCATAGATGCTAGTTGGCTTCAAGGAAGACGTAGAGTGTCCTCGCTCATCGCCCCATTGTTGATTGTTTGAGGCCATCTCTTCAATTAGGGCCATAGATTCTTCGGGAGTCTTTGATAAGATAGCACCATTCGCCGCGGCATCAATAATTTGTTTGGTCCCCGGTTGGAGACCATTGTAGAAGCTATGAACTAGATCCCAATCTTCAATGCTATGGTGCGGGCATTGATGCTGCAGATCTTTAAAACGCTCCCAAGCCTCATAGAGCGTCTCTTGGGGTCCTTGCTTGAAGGACATAAGAGCGCTCCGAATCTTTACCGTCTTGGAGGGCGGATAGAACTTGTCAATGAATGCACTCGCCAACTCGTCCCAAGTGGTAAAGACTCCTTCAGCTTGCGTCCTCAACCAATAGAGTTCCTTGTCTTTTAATATGAAGGGGAAGAGGCGCAGTCTGATGGCATCGATGGAGACCCCCGTCATCTGAAATGTGGCGCACTTCGACAAGAATATCTGGATGTGGTAGTGGGGATTTTCATGGGCATTCCCATGAAATGGATCCTGCTGCATCAGAACCACTAGTCCAGTCTTCAGCTCAAAGTTCTTGTCAGCCGCCAACTCCGGCATGGCAATGGATGAGGTCGTAGAAGAGGTCTTAGGCCGGAGCCTATCTCGAATAGAAATAATCCTCGCCATTCTTGCCGCTAATTGTTCCGCAGTTTCCGGGTTGGTCATAAACCTCCCTTCCTGATCTTGTCTCCTCTCCGCTCTGATTCTCCGCGCAGTACGCTCAATCTCGGGATCAAACAATATAGCTTCCGGGTCCGCCGTTGATCTCGTGTTCATGCACGGGAAAACAAAGTTTCAAAGAAGTGATTAGCACAATGGAAGGGTTAGGTAAAAAAATAATGAATTAAAAACAAAAAGAAGGAAATAGCTAGGGTGAAAAGATCAAACGCAATCGCCTCCCCGGCAGCGGAGCCAAAAACTTGATCGCTCCGGAATGTAACCCGAAGAACGGTTGTAGTTTTACCGCAAGCGCACGGTATAGCGGCGAGCGGGTTATCGAACACAGGGAGGACGAATGACCGTGCTTGTTCCAATAAACCTGGCTATTAAGAACAGAAAAGAGAAAATTTGCCTTTGGCGATCCTGTCACAATCGTCAGACAAAGTACGAAGATATCAAATCAAATAAAGAACGTCTAGGGAATGGGGAATCCCCGCTACTCATCGTATTTCGTCAATGTGATTCATTGATATCAAAATTGCTAGAATAAAATTTCGGATGAACTAGTTGCAACTGAATGTAAAACCTAGCTCACGCTCTCGCGCTGTTGCCGGTCTATAGCTATCCTAGGTTCGGGTCCAATCTCTTGCAAACCCTAGCCTAGGGAAGCTAGCATTAGGGTCAACATCATCGTTCAATCGCGCCCCGAGCCCACTCTCGTGCAAACTCGGGCCACGACCTAGGTTGGGATAGTTCGTACCCGTCCAATCTCTTGCAAACGGGTATCGGCACGGAATTGCAACCGGAAACCCTAGTATCGGTCCAATCTCTTGCAAACCGATACTACGGAAATTCGATTCCAACCCGATTCGGATTTCTAGGGTTTCCTATCGAATTGGGATCCAATCTCTTGCAAATCCCAATCGATATGAATACCTAGCTATCCGTAATAAATCGATCCCAAACTAACCCTAATAGCAATTCTAGCTAAATTTCTACCAATTCATCACAAATCTGAAATTGGGCTCGTAGGGTTCATCCCCACGCCCCAAGACGTGGAGACTACTCGCAATTCATAGCACAAACACAAAAATAATCAATGAAATTAACAAAAGAATTCATCACAATATTGAGATAAGCAATAAAAATAGTATTTTTAGGGGAGAGAGACACAAACCAATAGAGTTCTTCAAATAATCCAACAAAAATCAACTTTTGTCTCCTCTCCAATCACAAGAATAAAGCTAAAAAGTTAATCTAAAAAGCTGCAAAAATCTAAGAGAAAAGCTCTCTAACCTAGGGTAAAAACAGGGGTCAAATACCCCCCAAAATCGTCCAAAAAACTGTGACCAAAATGCCCCTGCGCAGCCTGAAATCCGCAATTTTCGCTACAGGCAGCGCGTCGCACTCGGCCGAGTGACAAAAGTCGCTCGGCCGAGTGAGAAACCCTGTAAATTTCCAGTAAGTCTGGGTCTTCGGGGGTCTTCACTTCGGGTGTCGCTCGGCCGAGTGAGTTGTCGTCACTCGGCCGATGGCTTCTTAGTACTCGGGCGGTCGGCATTTTCCACTCGGCCGAGTGGGTCTTCTGAAGCTCAGGCAGACGAAATACAGTAAGTTGGCAATTTTTGACATGCTTCGTCTGAGCGCCACTCGGGCGGACGGGGTCTCGTCACTCGGCCGATGTGGCTTCCGTCGATCGGCCGAGTGTACACATGAAGCGTATCCGATCTGGTCGGCCGAGCAGTGTCTCGCTGGTCGGCCGAGTGAGTCCTTCACTCAGCCGAGTGGGACACCAAATATGCCCAAACAGCTTGTTTTGGCCTCCTCGTCGCTCCTGCGATGTTCTTTCTTCTTCCGCTCCTCTCCAACAGCAAAATACCCCTCGGGGAGGTCATCGGTGACACTCTGGAGTAGGCGTATCTCGAGATCACTCCAAATCGCTCCAAATCACCTGAAATGCGACAAAAATAACAAATCGTGAAAAGCATCGCAATATCATCGATATATCGTGAAAAACATGATCTGGGCGATCTAAATGGCATGCAAACATGCGGGAAAAAAGTGTAAAATAAGGAGTGATCACTTTCGTAGTCGGCTTTGCACATGGATGCGTGAATTACACTCGACAATTGGTTCCCATACCACAAATCCGTATCAACTCTCATGATCTATGGACTTGGGTACCACTCTACAGTTGGTCCAGGCAGTCAGCCTACTTTTATAGTCACCGACTAGCAGATCAAGGATTAGTGATCGCCCCTAGTTTTCGAGTCACTCTCGTGATCGCGAGCCCTAAAAATGGCCGCTAAGCCCAAATTAGATTCGTGGGGATCATCCCTAGAACATGGAGCTAATTTCGCAATTCTCCAATTCTAGGGCCAATCCCCCAAAACACCTTATTCAAACTACCGTAGAGCAACCCTATATTCGTCCAACTAAGGTTAACCCATCACCCTAACCCTAGAATCCTAGGGTTCATCCCTAATCCTAGCAATAAACTACTCAATCATTACACGAGAGATAGAAACAGCAAGAATCGACATCACAAGCAAATAAAATGAAAGCAATAAAGGATTCAATAATGAAAACACATAAGAGAGACAACAAATGAGATTTACAAAGAAAGAATACTTATCTAATGAATATTTGGCACATAAACATCCAAGAGGGGGCCTAAGGATAGCCTAACCTCTAAAAACCCTAAAAACTAGCTATCCTAACCTAATAGAAGATTGCCTCCAAATGGCTGCTCAAATACATATATATATATACCACAAAAATCTCCAAAATAACCCTAAATCGAGTTGGACCCGTGCTCTCTGCCCAGGTAGCTTGGGCTGGCATCTGGAGGTTGCTCGGTCGAGCTATGACACGTGTCTGCCCGAGCACAGATTCCAGCACAGATTCCCCAACTTGCATAAATTTCCTCGGGCTCATCCGACCTCCGATTGGTGCGTTCTTAGTGATGTTGGAACCGTTATAAGGTATACTATCTGGTAAAAATATGAGAAAAATACTTTAAAATCTCAAGTGATAGTAGAATTGGAAAGCGTGAAGTGCTGTCCAGTTTCCAGTAATGTTGGCCATTTCTACTCCGCTCGCCTGAGCGGCTTGGGTCGCTTGCCTGAGTGGCTTGGGTCGCTCGCCCGAGCGGCTTGGGTCACTCTCCAGAGTGAATTAAGCATTGAAATTATAGAGAGTTGAAGGCACATTTTTGGGCTCTTCTGATAACTGGCTTGGGCAAGCGACTTGGTCGCTCGGCCGAGCGAGCCAAGTTACTCGCCTGAGCACCCCTTGAGCTCTTGGCCTCTCCTTCAATTCTTCTCTTCCTTCTCCTCTATCTCTCTTCTCTTCCCTTCTTCTCTCCTTCATTTCTCTCCTCCAGCAACATGAGCTCCTCAGATATGACACCATTGACCCTCCGACGTCGACGATCACGTCATCCTCTCCAACATGCTCCAAATCGCTCGATATTCCCTGAAATGCATCAAAACGCTCTCGAAATCAAATAGTTCCATTTATCGACATTAAAGCATATAAAATCGGGATTAAAGCGATCATTTTGACATGTCAACATGTAGATAAAATGTGGAATATTATGACACATCAGAAATCACACACAATTATAATCACATGCAGAGTAAAAAGTATGTAATCATAGAGTACACGCAGATTTACCCTGGTTCGGTCGCACCAACGACCTACGTCCAGCCCCCAAGCAAATACTAGATTAATATGTTTCTTTGCACAACTACAATGAGTCCTGAGCTTTCACTCCTCACCTAGTCGTACCACACTCCACTGGTGCAAAACATTACCAACCTAATAATTGATGTATCTTGATTAGTTATAACTCATCAAGACCCTCTTGTCTAGCTCCCACTAGACAAGCCCCAAAACACGTATCAATGGTAAAGTTTTCCTTACAGAGATCAATACAACTACATAAATATAATAGTAAAGAGTTTAGAGAATCTCAGTATGTGTAGCGACAGTCGTCTCTGTCATCAGCTCAGGTCAGATCGCATCTGACAGGATGTTGTCCCAAACATCACGTCCTCGTCTGAAACTTGTGGCCATATGTGCTCTCCTATTGTAACTTGCGACCATGGTCTTGGGCTTCTTGAAGAGGCTTGCGCAATGTGATGAAGACACCTTTGATGTGTTGCGCAAGTTGTTGAAGCTTCTCCCTATGATGTTGCACAATGAAGTAGATGGGAATTCCCTTGTTGTTGCGGCCTTGTGCTTTGCTTCCTCCTATATTGTGCAATGTAGATGGGCTTGGTTATGGAGTTATGCAAGGTAGCTTTGGCAATGAGATCTTGGAGCTTTGGCCTAGGAGATGATGAATATATGAAGCTATTCAGAATACAACTCATGCTAAAATAAATACCACTGATTTAATACATAGATTAAAATCAGAAAAATATCGCCATGTTGTAGAGCACTGAGTTGTGATCATCCTGGCGCAAATGGTTCGTTGATTCGAACTCTGTGGATAAAGTTATGCACTTTTTAGCGTCGTCCGTCAAGCTCCTTGCAAAGTTGCGGCCTAAAGCTTAGGAATTTAGGGTATGGCCGAATTCTTGGGTTGCCCTTGTCTTAAAATATCTCTCTTTGAATATGGATTTATATAGGAGAGGATGTGATATGATAGAATCAATTAGAATCCCATATTTGATGGAGATTGGAAGGAATCCTAATTAGATTAGGATTTGAATAAATCTCTTAGGATATGGAGTTTAAATATGGATGGCTATGGAATTCAATTTGTGTAGCTATATGATTTGAATTAGATCTCATTTAATCACCTATGATTTGCATGAGATTCTCCATATCTCTCCATCTTTGACCAAGTCTTCAATTTGCATGGCATTAGGATTTGAATGTTGCACCAATTGATTTGGATCAATTCAAATATGGATTTGAATTGATTTGCTCCTTATGTTCTCATCTTTGAATTAGTCCAATTGTTGTAGCCATATTCTCCATCTTTGACTTAGTCCACTTGAAGTGTGTATAGAAATTTCTCCATCACTTTTGGCTAGTCTCTCTCGTTGAGTATTCGCAAGAGTGCCATTCCTGAAAACACTTAGCACACACATTAAATCGTTCACACACGTTTGTTATCATCAAACACGAAGTCATCGATCGTTGCATCCAACAACACGTTGTATCCAACAATAGCCACGCTTCACGATAATGGGTACACTCGTTCCTAGCATTATTTTATATATCCATATCTTGTGTTTGCATCTATTTGAACGCTACACTCACTATGCCACCTAGGACACGGGGTATGAGGCCCCCAGTGAAGAAGAGGAAGGGTGATGACCCCGTCCCCTCCTCTTCTCACCGGACACGTCGACGATGTCCATCACCCACACCACCACCCTTACGCTCCCCATCCCCTATACCACTCGCACTAGAGGGCCACATGCTAGTACCGCCACTTCCATTCCCACATCCGCTCCACCACCACCTCTTCCACCTCAGGGGACCCTGAGGACATATGACATTGTCTTCAGGAACGATGCACACCGAGAGAATTTTGCTACCATTTCTCGTCATTCCATCGTCCCCACTAGGTTCAAGGACATCCCAGCCCTGCAGAGTCTGGGGATACTGCAGGGAGTCCAGCGCCTTTACTAGACCGTAGGTTGGGAGCACTTCCTGCAGATGCACACCACCACCTATGTTTGCCTCACCTACCACCTATGTTTGCCTCACCTACGAGGCGATGAGCTCCATTGCATGGGCAGGCTATGGCATTAGATTCCGGTTCTTGGATCGTGACGTTGTCGTCTCATATGACATGATCCGAGCCTTCTTCAGATTCCCACACATCCCTGATCCTGCTTAGGCTTTCGCCCCAAACACTGAGGTCCCATCCTTTAGTGTCGAGAGTTTCTGGAGATTGATTTCCAGCCTACCACATTTCAGCCCTAGTAGGGCGATGTAACGCCCTGCTCTCTAGGATACCCAAGAAGTACGAATCCGTCTCAGGTTCTCCCAGAGCAGCGAGTGTTACGAAGTGAAATACAAAAACAACTCAAACAGGTCTTCTGCACACTGTTGGGATTGTACCTGTAATGTTCCCACATCCAAAACACAGAACATAAAGCATCACAGAGACATCAAACATCCACAAGGACAACAAAAGAAACACTGACTATATATATGTATATATCATGTCCAACATATACAACATCTACCTCTCATACATCATATACATCAAAATTTCCAATAATACAAGTCACTCTCCTCACCCCTCACCACCCCATCCTACAACTCACAAGCCCAGCTCTAATACACCAATTCTCTTAACTCAAGCCCAAAAGCAAATCCCAACGACCAACTCTTAAGCTACTAAAATCAACTAAAGGCCCAATCAATAACAACAACAATAATAAGAATAATCTTATTAAAATAATCTCTTTAAAATATAATAAAATAGCTATTATGAAAATACCATTTTACTACACACCCACAAACTAAAAATCACTAAGCACACTAATAAACAATAATAACACTCACTACACCACATCCAATACAACCACATGTATTCACTTATACATCCAAGTCATGTCATAGTCAACCATATAGCCATTCATGTTGGAAATTACTATGCACACAAAAAAATTATTATATACACACACAATCACTCCAATAATATGCGTGCACTACATAATCATACAATAAGACATCCATATTGGCATATCTTCACTCATAGCTCAATCATAGTTAACCAAGTAGGCATCCAATATAAAATTACTATTTACACTATACAATTGCTATATACACCACACACTATCCACAAGCATACATGTAGTGGTACTATACACACATACATTACTATATACACCCTACGTATAGGGTACTAAGGCCATTACATGCGAAGTCCTTATTTATCATTCACCCGTGTCTGTGCTACGCTCAGCGTCACCTTGCCATGACTATCTTTTTTAGGCCTGAGGTTGGCACCATCTCACATCCCGAGCTTATACATCTTAGTGGGATGACCAAACCCATGCGATGCACTGATGATGGCACACTTCGACCCTACCTCATATCAGACGCAGCCTATTGGCTGTGTCACCGCCTGATTCTCACTTCCACATCCACTTAGGATATTTGTTGTGGTGGTTTCTTCACTTTCATCGCCCTAATGCTTGGCCTCGACCTTCCAGCCGATCTTTTGGTTGCCACTAGGCCCACCAGACTGACTACTGATGTGCTTACCCGCATGCACATCATCATGCCCCACGGTGAGTGCCATTGGATCAATCTTTTAGGCCCGCAGCGAGAGTATCACATGGTCCTCCCATGCCCTGACCTTACACATATTGATCCCGTCCACTAAGACTGGCTACTTCCCTACGTGCTCCATATTCCACCCATTCATGTTTTAGAGCCCAGAGGAGAAGCCACCGAGGAGGGCGATAGTGATTGGGAGCTTAGCTCTGTGGAGGACCGTGAGAGAGCAGCCATACCCCCACTTCTGTACCTTTAGCGAGCACTTCTGTCCCCACTTCTGTCAGTGCTCCTACCACTACCACACCTTTCACCACTCTAGCCGAGAGGTAGTCCACACTTCTAGCCCTGAGGTCACTGCACCATCATCATCACTACCCATATCTGAGTGCATTTCTGTATTTATTGCTCTTGAGCCTACAGTAGAGTCCACTTATATTAAGCCTATCGGCACTGAGCCTGTCGACACCACTGTCACTACCACCACTGTCTCTGCATATGTGGACTCCACTTCTATCACTCCTATCATTCCCGAGTCCACACTTACACTATCCACACAACCTTCAGGCATCACTTCTGTCTCCACCGCTGCAATTTTCACGGAGAGTGTTGTGGTATTTGTCACCACATCTGTCGCCACGACGACTCTACCTGCTGATATACCTATTCCGACATCTGCACCTGATCTCACATCACATCCTGTTTCATTTTCCGATGAGATCCCACCGATGCCACCTCTCCTGATTTTGCTTTCAGACCTTGTGCATCACATACACGAGTCCTGCTCGCGCCCCGGGAATACACACACCTGGGACAGACGAGTTGTAGTTTTACCGCAAGCGCACGGTGTAGCGGCGAGCGGGTATCGAACTCAGGGAGGACAAATGACAGTGTCTCCTTCCAATCACCTAGCTATCAAGAGGATCGAGAATCGTTTGGGGTAAACAGTCACGATCGTGCAAATATCAAGAGAAAGTATCAATTTAATAAAACGTCTAGGGATAGGGAATCCCCGCTACGGACCATCTCTCATCATTCTGATTCATAGGTTTCATCATTGCTAAACTTGAATGTGGGTGAACTAGTCGCAACTAAATGTAGAACCAAGCTCACGCTCTCACGCTATTGCCGGTCTATAGCTAACCTAGGATATGGCCCAATCTCTTGCAAACCCTAGCCTAAGCCGCTAGCGTGAAGAACGACATCATCGTCCAATCGTATCTCGAGCCCACTCTCGTGCAAACTCGAGCTACGACCTAGGTTGTGATAGTTCCTATCTGTCCAATCTCTTGCAAACAGATATTGGTATAGATTCACAAGTGAAAATCCTAGCTTTGGCCCAATCTCTTGCAAACCAAGTCTAGAGAAATCCAATCGTCAATCTAAATCGAATTTCTAGGCCTTCCTATCAATTGGGACCCAATCTCTTGTAAATCCCAATCGATATGAATCCCAAGCTATTCGTAATTAATCAATCCCAAACTAACCCTAATCAATTCTAGCAACAATTTCACAATTGCATCACAATTTAGAAATAAGGTCCATAGGGTTCATCCCTACGCCTTAAGACGATGGCACTACTCAATATTCATCAAGTAATTCTCAGAAAAATCAATAATAATACCAAGAGAATTCATTGCAATAGAGAAATAGCTAATAAAAATTGAGTTTTTGATAGGAAATAGAGAAACCAATGAAAATCCAATGATATCCAATGAGAATCCAATAAGAGTAGCCTTTAAATATCCAAAAAGAAAGCCTAAATCTAATTAATCTAAAAAGTTCTGAAAAGCTCTGAAAAAGGCTGCAAAAAGCTCCTCTAACTAGGGCAAAAACTGGGTTTAAATACCCTCCAAAATCGCCAAGAAAATCGTGACCAAACTGCCCCTGCGCAATCCACAAATCGTAACTTACGCAGCAGGCGGAGCGGCTCACTCGGCCGAGTGACATTGTCACTTGGCCGAGTGACAGACCCTATAAGAAAACAGTAAGTCAGGAGGGTCTCAGGGTCTGCCTTCGGAGGTGACTCGGCCGAGTATACTTATCTGTTCGGCCGAGTGGCTTTATCGTTCGGCCGAGTGACTTTCGACAGGATCTTCGAAAAATACAGTAACTTCGGCCTTTTCCTGGACAATTTCTCTGTACCACTCGGGCGAGTGAGACTTCTGTAACGGCCTGTTTTCCTATATACGTATTTCACGTGTAATTAATTGGTATAGTAATTTGTTATATGATTATTATATGATTTTACTTTTGTTGATGTTGGATTACAGGGGCGAGATCATTATAAACCCATCTATCGTTACTAGACCAAACCTAAACATCTTAACGATATTGATTATCTAATTCAAATCCTAAATAAGTCTTAATGTCGCAATCAAATCTTAACCGGCAATCCATAAAGATCTTATTGTTGATTTCCCAATCAAATCGTAACAGAACCGATCTTCCCGATATTTTAACGATACGAGTCTCCCAATCTAATCTCAGTTAACCTGACTTTCCAAATCTAATCTAGATTCTAATAAATTAAATACCATAACTGTTAAATTACCTTAACAAATCCAATCGTAACTAAGACAACCATTTAATTATCTAAATAAGCAATCTCAGGATCTTAACGTTGACCCCTAAATCAATCGATCATCTTGATCTAAACACCTTAACTATATCGGTTTTCTACTCTAATCGACAAATCGAAATATCTCAACCAAGATCATAGGTTATCCAAATATCTTGATCTTAATCCTAATCAGATGTTTCCTCAACTCTTAACTTGATCAAATCAAGACCAGATCTAATAATCACAATCGATCTTCTGAATCACATTGTATCCTACTAAATACTAAGTAATACCAATATCCCAACAACACCAAAATTATCATCCCCGAATCGATTCCATAACCCAAAAGCTTAATGGATGATCTAAAGAAAATCTTAATTGAATGGATGATCATATCTAAATCCAATATATCAGATATCCTAACCGAAATAAATTGTCATATCTTAGTTAACAGTCATCCAAATCATATCTCTTGTATTAATAAATTTTTACTAAATCAATATCCAAATCAAACCTTTATAAACTAGACCAATCATATCCAACACTTAAATTCATTTATTACCCTTAATGTGTTAGTCTCATTAGTACCCTTGCATTAGGTTAGCTTATTGTAATTTATTAATTATGGTTTAAGTTTTCAAAACTCAAATGTTTTCAAAATTCGAATGTTTAAAAATTCAAATACTTTTTGAAAACTTCCTATTTTAATCCTAATAAAGTCTATAGCTGATTTAGTAAAGTTCTAATTATGTATGTCTTTCATTAATAAACTCTGGATGTCTGAGTTCATTATTACGCTTACAGTTAATTCATTAAGAGTGTGTTAATGTTTAAGGTCTAAAGATTTAAATGTTTTAATTTCAAATAATTTCAAATTCGAATTGTTTCTCTTTTAATATATCCTAATTAAATAATAACTAATTTGGAATTATTTTACTCATTCAACCCTATTATTTCCCCTAATTAATAATATGATTCAAACTTTCCTTTTCCTCTTGCTCTTAATTTTCTAAATCAATACTTATTAAAAACAAATCTTTTCAAAATCCAAACTTTCCTATTTATCTTTTGCTTTTATCAATAGTATTAAAAACGAATCCTTTTGAATTTCGAAAACTTCCCTTTTATTCCTTGCTCTTAATTATCCTAATTATTATTATATTTTCAACTTTCCAAAACTACTTAAGTTTTACTTCCCCAATAATTGTTTTAATTCAAAATCCTTCCTTTTCTTCCTTAGTTTTAAACCCTACCATTTCTTGACTTCCTTTTCTTCTAGCATTAATCCTTATTATTAATTTTAATTAAACCCTTTTTTACTTCCATTTTTCTTTATCTTTAATGCCTTTCAATTATATGATTACATGTATGATATTTTTGAATTCAAAACTTTGAATTAATTTTCCATATAAGTTTTAGGAGACTCTATACCCTATATTAATGTGTATCAGTATCTATTATTGTAATTATAACTTTGTTTCTTACCTTTTCTTTCTTCATCTAAACGTATTTTTAACTTAATCTAATCTTAGCTAAGTCGTTTTAGCTTAGTACCCCTAACTCGCGATCTCGGAGAAATCGTAACAACCCAGCACCCAGCCTCCTCAACCCACGTTTCTTCCCTCCCTGTCCTTCGCATGCACGTGGCCCCGTCCCTATCTTTCCGAAACAACCCACGCCATGAATCCCAACATCTCTCTCCCCCATGATCTCTTGCGTAGGATATCAACCAACCTCTTATACTCTCCTTCTGTTTCTCCCCACTCAACAAACCCATGCCTATCCATTAAACTCTCAACGAATCATCAGCCCCGAGCCCTGAGGAGCTCCTCCACGTGCGCCACATTCGCCTCCCTCCGGCATCACCCTCCGCCGGCAGTCCCTCTATTTTCCCCCGCCACTGTCTTAAACCCCACACAGCACCCCATTCACAGACCTCTCCTTCCTTCCTTCCAACAACAGGCACCACCGACTCACATGCCACCCTACTCCCCGTAGCTCCGACGAACGAGTCTCTCTCACCTTTACAAAACAACCCCCTCAACGCCGCCGTGACCATACCACACATCCCTCCTTCCCGAGCCATCGACCACCCCGACCCAACGACAGATCCGCCGCCTTCAAAACCGCGCCTACTCCTCCTTTCAAACCCCGAGTCACCGTTGCCTGTTTCTCCGGCGACTTCTCTCATCTTCGGAGAACCCAACCGCAGCCCGCCTCGGCCCTGCACCTCCGACTTCACCCGTCGGTGCCCTATTCCAGTCCTCCGGCCGCCTTCGACGGAGCTCTACTACCCCTGCTCAACCCAGCTCGCCGTCCTGTCGCCGTCCCCAACGAACCCCGCTCGACAGCCCACCTCGCCTCTTTCCCTCGCCCATGACCAACCCAGGAGCCCACGCCTCCCTCTCCTCTTCGAACCAAGCCCCCAAGCCTCGCATCTCCATTCACTCGGACCACACATCGTCGTCGCTTACCAGCCTCTCTCCGCCCCTAGATCGCTCGCCACCGCCGCAAGCCCCTCCCCGTCGACGACCAAGCCCAGGCTTCCCTCCCCAAGACCGAAGGCCCTGTCCCCCTCCTCCCATTGCCACGCCGCCACCTCGCCTTCCTCTTCCATTTCCGATGAACTCGCACGGCGCACAACCCCCTCGACCTCAGGCCGAGATCTAATCCTCTGTCCAGAGATCTATTCCTCTGTTCCGAGATCCCATCCCTTGTTCCCCCTCTTCCACTCGGCGACACCCCCCACACAGCCACCGCTAGCCTCTTCTGAGCAACACGTCCGGCCACCCTCGTCCCCTCCTCGCTCTACCGTGCTCCGACCCTTCGCCCCATCTCCGGCCTTCCACTTATCCGACAGACGTCGAACCCGCAGCGCCCCACAACCGTGCGGCCACCTTACTCCCTCGACGACTCCGGCAGACCTCGACCCCCGCTTGCGCCGTTCCCCTCCTCCCAGAGCCCCTCGCGGCCACTTTACCTGTAACCCGTCAAGAAGGAAGATCCAAGAACTGGGAGATGTTTCAACAGTAAGTATTGGGTGTAATTATTTAAGGCTTGCATGATATATTAACATCTTAATATATTTATACATGTCCAATGTGATGTAATGAATAAAAGTTGCTCAGTACGGGTATTAATGGGAGAGCAGTAGCTATCATATTAAATTAACTTATAGGCTAGGCTGACCACTTTGATGGGTACCATTATGAGTAACATAAGAACTGTTGTTAGCAGATCGTAGTGAATTAGTAGTAATAAGTTGTAGTTATATCCACTATCAGCTTAATATTTTTACATTATCAGTATAAATTATTAGGGAAGAGAGTGTATTTATAAGTTAGTTTTTATATTAGTTTAGTTTAATATTGTATATCCATTCATACAGATATATCGCGCCTCCCACTACAATCATCCAATCACCCAAGATCGTTGAATCAGGCAAGTGCACTTTTTAGGTATTTTGAAACCGTTGCTTTTAATTGCTTTGACCCGAGTTACTCTGATATGCAAGTGGACTTTCTTACATGTTTTATAACTGCCGCACTTGATCTTTTAAATTGAGGTATTCCGATATGCAAGTGTACTCTTTCTGTTTTAAAAATTCGTTCCATTTAACTGCTAGGACAAGATTTACTAGTTTTGCTTTATGTCATGTTGCGCATCATACTCGTACACACTTGATTGAATGATATTGGATGAAATGCGTATCGATGAAACATAATGACAGAATGAAATACAGGAAATCGTAAAATTGTGAGTTCGTGCGCCCAAGCGGCGAAATCGTGACTTTCGTGAGTGTCATGTGAGTTGACAAATTCGTGCTTGTGAAACGACTAGGCCGGCTCGTGTTCCGGAAAACTTTTGGGTGGGGTTAGGGTTGAGCGGCCACTAGGCGTATGAAAGGTACTCTCCTCAAGAGCACCACCCGCATGCGGTGGGTTAGCGTCAATCAAGGTTAGCCCCCGTGAGAGGAACGACCTTCTCATCACGACCTACAGGCGTGAACCCTATGAGTGAATAGAAACCACTGATGTGAAATTACGACTTTCCAAGTCATTACTTTAATTCAACTTGCTTAGAACTGCCATGTTAAATGATACTACACTTGTCACGTTACTGCTGCACACATCACAATTGCCATGATAACTGCTGTACACATTACACTCGCTACGCTACTTGTTGTTCACATCACTCTTGCCATGCTCATTGCTGTACTCATTACACTTGTCATGTCCATTACTTTGTACACCACTCTTGTCATGCTCACTGCTTCTTACGCTGTTATGTTTAAATTATTGAAATCATGAAATGATTTTGAAAACCTTGCCGAGGGTCTTTTATACTTAATGCTTTAAATCTTGCCGAGCGACCCTCGCTGACGTATATTTCTTGTCTTGTGAAATATACGTCAGGTATTAGACAGGTTTGCTGAGGAGTTGCTTAGAGACTGAGCAGGTTGACCAGGAGTGCCTTGCCGCTAAGTTCCTTCGCTGAGGAGTGATGTGCTTTCGCATCATTTTGTACATTGTTGTCTTTTCCAATATTTGTATGGTCTTTCGACCCTCTCTTTACATTTCATTACTTGTTGTAAACTCTCTTGAGATTTGAGATTGTAATAAAATAATTATCCGTGTTGTTTGAGTCGCATGCAAGAATCTGCGGGATGTTATCACACAGACGCGTAATGTGCTTAAACCAAGGAGGAAAGAAAAGAAAAAGTAACTCCTCCTTGCTTTAAGCACATGCAGACCTTCGTCGCGTCCTCGTTCCCAAGTACAATGGGAAGCGGGGCGTGACAACTTCACATTCGACCAAGTGGGATTTCTTCGTTCGGCCGAGTATACGCTGAAATTAGCTCTGTGTGCGTATCCGTTCTGGTCGGCCGAGTGGGGCTTCTTGTTCGGCCGAGTAAGTGCTCCACTCGGCCGAGTGGCATGCTGTAAATGCCTAATCTTCTCCGTTTCTCCTCCTTGTCGCTCCTACGAAGTTCCTTCTTCTTCCACTCATCTTCCATCGCTGAATGGCCCTCAAATGAGTCGTGGGTGACACTCCTTAGCGCTTGCAAACCACTTGATCTCAAAATCGCTCCGAATCGCTCCATATTTCCTGAAATATGACAAAAACAAGAAATAGTGAAAAGCATCGCAATATTGTCAAATAATCGTGAAAAACGCGATATGAGCGATCAAAACGGCATGCAAACATGCAGAAAAAAGGTGTAAAATTTGGAGTGATCAAAATCCCCCAAGCTTACCTCTTACTCGTCATCGAGGAAGATAAGTAAAAGGCGAGCCCGATGGAAAAAATAATAAAAAGAAAAGATGGAAGAGATAGAAAATAAAGAAAGCAAGCAAAGAGAGAGGTGCTAGATCATTTTTTCAGGACGTGGGTTTTGCTTACTCATGTTGCACACGGCGAATGTAAAACTCACTCCAAAGATTTTGATCTCGATACCATAGTATATGGATGCATTCAAAATAGAAAACCCGAGAATAGCAAAATAATATAAAATACGGAATCATCTTAGAATTAACATCGTCTGAAGCATCTAAAGCGGTATACATAATCATAGACCACACACTTTTCAATTGAATGCTTTCTATCTGCAGTATAAGAGATATCACACAATATTGAGCAGTAAGAATAGAAAAGTGTGGTTTTCATGAAATGTATGCTAAGTGTCAATTCCTGGATTTTGTAAAAATTTTAGTGATCTCACCAAGTATAGAAAATTACATAGCTTAGGTTGTCATGCACAGTCAGGTAGTCATTCTCGCACACATCATAGGTTCCTCTTGTAATGCCATACGTAGCTACTGCACAAGTACTAGAGGGGGGGGGTGAATAGTACTTTAAAATAATTAAGAAGATAATTCTTAATTATCTTGCAAACTCAACCACCAATGCGGACATGTAAATATTGACAACAAAGAAATACAATCGCAAACAGACGATATAACGGGTTCGGATCCACCCAAGTCTCACCGACTTGTTCCCGGTGATCCTACGTCCCAAACACCCGGATCCCCTCCGGATACTTGAGTTAGAAACTTCTAACTCAAATTTGCACTATGAAATACTTGTAGAAACCTCTACAAGATCAAATCATACACAAATGAAATTGTGACTCCCACAACCCGGGATCACAAACAAACTCTCATAACCGAGAGTAAATCACTTGCAATATTCAAAGTAAATGAAATACGAAATTCTTACCGACAAAATCCTATGCCTTGAGTATAACTTACGATTTAGGGCAAGGAGGACTTTGGAGGAGAAGAATGGCACCAAACCCTAGCTCCAAGTAAATGACCAGCAATGGAAGCCTAGGGAGGAGATGGTGACCTAGAATCAAGCTCTTGGCTTGGAAGGCTCACAATCAATGAATCTCTCTTTTGAAATAAGAGTGAGGGAGAGATTCAAGTGAGAAATGAAAGAGCTTTGAATGAGGATTAAATGCTTCTCTTTGATTCTCTAAAGATCAATTAATATCAGCCTTGAATGCTATGAAAGCAGCCCTTCAAGTATATATAGGATAGAGGAAAGAGAGAGCAAAATTCGTGTCATTTAATGCTCCAACGGCTCTATTCTGAAGCAGACTAGTCGGTCAAAGAAGGATCACTGACCGACTAGTTCATCAACTAGTCGGTCGGTGATTCAACATGAACCGACTAACTGAAGAACAGCCAAAAAGTGAAGTTCAGAAGATAGAGAACTAGTCGGTCCAGGAAGACTTGCCAACCGACTAGTTTCACAACTAGTCAGTCGGTGAGTGTTCTTTGACCGACTAAGAGTCAAAATAGTATAGGCTGAACTTAAGTTGAACTAGTCGGTCTGAGAACAAATTCCAACCGACTAGTTTCTCAACTAGTCGATCGACAATCGTTCTTAGACCGACTAATGATAAACAGTAGCTCAGGCTCAAAAATGGAAGCTCAACTAGTCGGTCTAAGAAGGATTCCTAACCGACTAGTTTCACAACTAGTCGGTCAGTGAACCTTCTTGGACCGACTAACTGTACACAGTAACTGAGCTGAAATTGAACAAGGCATTCTAGTCGGTTCAAGAAGCATTGCCGACCGACTAGATTGCCATCTAGTCGGTTGGTTCTTCTTCTTGAACAAACTAACATGCACAAGAAGCCGCAATGAGAAGCGTTAAGCTTCGGGAAAGATTCTATGGGCTTCTAATAAGATCTTAGCTCTAAGATAGGAGCGTTATGAAGATTAAAACGTAAGACCTACTCAAGGCTTAACAATCTACGAAACGAAGCTAGAAGACTATAAATAAAACTTGACGAACCGTCTTCAAATGCTTCGATTCAAATCTCTTGACTTCAATAATGGTCCTTGAGCTTCAACGAAGCTTCAAGCATACGATCACGCGCTTTGAGAAGTCTCGAGATGTCGCTTTTGATGTACGTAGATGTTTGGCGACGATCTCCATAAATGCGCTCACAAAGAGTTAGTTCACGATATTTATGTTTGTTCATCATCAAAACCAAATTCGGGGAATCAATACTCAACATTCTCCCCCTTTTTGGTGATGACAAACCAACATAAATAAAAATCAAATATAATGATTCAAATGAAATTTACTTACTCCCCCTACATTGATGACACGTTAATTCCAAATTAAATAATAATCATACGCATCAAGCAGACGAGGAAAGTAAAAAATGAGAATTCAATTATTGAAATATATGATTTGAAATTCATTTTTATATCTTAACTCCCCCTGAATCTAACATATCAAATTCGATTCACGGTAAATTGCTTTATATTATCATTTAGCACATCGTCATTATTAATTCTCTCCCCCTTTGGCATTAGCAAAAAGAGTGGGAGGAGATCAACGACAACAACAATGGCTACAAATAAAAGCACGGGAGTCGTAGAATACGACCACGGTCCAAATGACACCAAAGGAAAATATGAAGTAAATCAAAGCGTGCCAACAAGACCATAGTTGAAAATCAAAAATGAAAATCATCAAAAACTCAAATCAATTTTACGTATTGAGTTATGGAACATACTCTCCAATATCAACATTCTTGATGAATTTAGTGCATGGAAAACAATTCTATGTTTTCATAGAATTAATTTCTATTAAATCAAATTTAATCGTCGAGCGACGAAGTCAACATCAGAGACAAAAAGTATAATGTGCACACAGAAATGAATGGAAACACGATGTATACATATATATAAGAACATGATACAACAAAATGTATACATCTGCCAACATACATAATAACGATCGAACGATCGGAGCACACCATACAACATATATCTCACATACATCAAAATGAACATACATCTAGAGTGTATCTTCAAAACATCCAAAATACATCAAAAGTCCAGAACCACCCAAACTATCCTAACCCACACTCTCACTACAAGATATATCATCCAAAGTGCATAGGGAGAGCCCTCCAAGCAAGCTCAGGAGGTGGAGGCAGGGTCAGCAGCAGCAGCAGGCTATGCAGACGGGGTGGTGGTCACTGGGTCAGCAGAAGTGTCCACAGACGGGAGGGTCATGGCGAAGATAATCGAGAAGACCGCTGTATGATAGAAGATCGGCTAGGTGAGGGAAATCGGAGAACTGAACGAAGTGCTCCAATAACAGAGGACAGTGCTCAATACGGTTGTAAGCCGCGAGACATATAGGGTCATCGCGACACAACGATATATCTACACCGCCTACTGGCATGGGAGCCTTCCCCTTAGGCTGACGAGTTCTAGAACGAGGTGGAGGAGTAGGATCCCTAGCGGTATGCTCGGTCTCCGGAATATATTCCGTGTCGGAGTCATCAGGAGGAGTGGGAGCACAGAATGAAGCTGGGGACACGGGCTGTTTCCTAGGCTTAGGCTGAGATCTAGGCTTGGCGGTTGCCGTCCTCTTCTTCTTAAGAGGAGGTGAAGAAGACGATGGATGGGTCGTTTTGGATCAGCGTTTGGTTTGCGGGGGGTTCGTAGACGGAGACTCTACGGTCATAGGTGACGGACTCGAGGGTCTGATGGGTATATGCGTCTTCGCCATAATCGAGACGAGACAACGTTCAATCGAACGAGAAATCGAAATCTAAACCCTAGAACAAACCCTAGGCCGAACTGAAATTGAAAGAATCTAACCCTAGAAGATGAAATCAAACCCTAAAGTAGATAGGAGAGTGAGAGCTTTACCCTAGGAGGAAGATGGATAGAGATCGACGGAGTAAATGGCCGGAAAAATCGATCGGACGGCGGAGGAGAGTGAGGAAGTCGAAAGGATTTTGCTGAGGGAGATTTTTCGCATCGACTAGAATAGATTCTAGTCGGTGCGGGGCTGATTAAGTCGACCGGAATGCGAAAAGACCAAACAGTCCCCGATGCATTTAGTCGGTCACAGTTCAAGCGCTGACCGACTAAATGACGATCTAGTCGGTCGGCCAATGAGCTTGAACCGACTAAGTGCAAACAGTAACTGAAGCCAAATTTAGGGCATGAGTTAGTCGGTCTGCGTTCATTCACTGACCGACTAGAACGCAATCTAGTCGGTCGGTCAATGAACATGAACCGACTAAAAGAGTCCAAAAATTTGAAAATTAGAAATTTTGAGTTCTCTCATAATCGCACTTGGACGAAACATCGAAATACTCTCATATATCATTATACTACCCCATTAAACATCGAAAATCTTAAATTTGACGTTCATGAATAAATCGAGCATAAATTCCGAAAATTCAACCAAAAATCCAGAAAATCTCAATTAATCTAGCATGAGCATATATAAACGAAATTTATTAGCATGCAAGATTATTGAACAAAATGAATCCTAAATCTCGGATTCACCCATAATCCCCAATTCTCGACGTAACCGCACAAAGGAGTCTTCCTTGAGTGGTTTCGTGAAAATATCGATGATTTGCTTCTGGGTTTCAACGTACACTAAAATGATGTCCTTTTTAGCAACATGATCATCTAAGAAATGGTGACAGACATCTATGTGTTTAGAACGGGAATGGTGTACCGGATTCTTAGAGAGACAAATTGCACTTTGGTTGTCCACCATGATAGGGCAAGTATCACAGTTTATACCAAAGTCTTTAAGAGTGTGTCTCATCGAAAGAACCTGAGCACACGCGGCACCGGCGGCAATATATTCCGCCTCGGTGGTTGAAAGTGATACGGAATTCTGCTTCTTGGAAAACCAAGAGACAAGAGAATTTCCAATAAAATGGCAAGTGCCACTAGTACTTTTCATGTCGGATTTGCATCCCGCATAATCTGCGTCACTATATGAGATTAACTCATACGTGCTAGACTTTGGATAAAGTAATCCGAAGTCAAGTGTGTAACTTAAATAACGGAAAATACGTTTTACTGCTACTAAGTGAGATTCCTTAGGTTGAGACTGATTACGAGCACATACACATACGGCAAACATAATATTGGGCCGACTTGCGGTAAGATATAATAAACTACATATCATACCTTGATATAGACGAATGTCTACATCTTTGCCGCTCCTATCTTTATCAAGATGTGTAGTCGTGCTCATTGGAGTCTTCTTCCCGGAAGCATTCTCCATTCCAAATCGCTTTAGCAACTCCACCGTGTACTTGGTTTGGTGGATGAAGATTACATCGTTCATTTGGCGAATTTGGAGACCTAAGAAATATTTGAGCGCACCCATGTGGCTCATCTCAAATTGATCCTTCATCACATTAGAAAACTCTTCGCAAAGAGTGAAGTTAGTAGCACCGAAAATGATATCATCAACATAAATTTGAACTAAAATAATATCATTATTCGAATACTTAACAAATAATGTAGAATCAACTTCTCCCATTTTAACACCCAAATCCAAAAGAAAGTTCTTTAGGCAGTCATACCAAGCTCGAGGAGCTTGTCTCAAACCGTAAAGTGCTTTCTTAAGTTAGAAAACGTGATTTGGAAATTTTTCATTTATAAAACCCGGAGGTTGAGAAACATAAACTTCCTCAACAACATCTCTGTTTAAAAACACACTTTTTACATCCATTTGAAAGAGTTTAAAATCTTTATGGCATGCAAAAGATAACAATAATCTAATAGATTCTAATCTAGCTACCGGAGCAAAGGATTCTTCGAAATCGATACCTTCCTCTTACCGGTAGCCTTGAGCTACTAACCGAGCTTTATTCCGGACGACGATTTGGTTCTCGTCGGTCTTGTTCTTGAAAATCCACTTCGTTCCTATAACGGTGTGGTTCTTCAAAGGCAATGGAACAAGCTCCCAAACCTCATTCCTCTCGAATTGAATGAGTTCCTCCTCCATGGCTAAGATCCAAGTAATATCTTCGCACGCTTCGTTAATATTCTTTGGCTCTATTGAGGAGGCAAATGCACAATGAGCGAAGTAGTTGACTTGAGATCTCGTCTTGACACTATCACGGATGTTGCCAATGACTTGCTCATGGGGATGGTCACGAACTATATGAAGCTGTTTGGGAATTCCCTGATCACTAGGAACATTGTCAAAAGATTCATTAGTAGGGTTAGTATCAATAGAATCAATAGAATTAGAATTACCAATAGAATCACATAAGACATCCATGGAGTCATCATCATAAGTAATTCTAGTCGGGACAAAACCTTCATTAAATGAAACATGAAGTGATTCCTCGATCGTTGAGGTTCGTTTGTTGTATATTTGGTAGGCTTTGCTACGTGAGGAATATCCAACAAATATCCCCTCATCGGATCTTGGATCAAATTTGTCCAAACTACCATACGTGTTTTTAATAAAACATTTCGCGCCGAAAACTCAAAAATGTTTAACTTGAGGCAATCTACCAAACAAAAATTCATAACAAGTTTGTTTGGTGCCGGGCCTCAAAAGTATTCTATTAAACACATAGCAAGCGGTATGTACCGCTTCCGCCCAAAATTGATGGCCAAGTTGGCTATCATCAAGCATAGTGCGAGCACATTCCACTAGCGTCCTATTCTTCTTCTCAACAATACCATTTTGAGGGGGTGCGCGAGGGAAAGAAAAAGTGTGAGTAATACCAACTTTATCACAAAAATTTGAGAAAGACTCATTCTCAAATTCCCCTCCATGATCACTACGAATAGTGACAATGGTGGTTCCAATGAGATTTTGTACTTTCTTAACAAATATTGTGAAGTTTTCAAAAGCATCATTTTTATTACTTAAGGAAAATACCCAAGTAAATCTAGAAAAGTCTTCAACGATGATAAGTCCATATCGTGCATTTCCTAATAAAGCAACTCTAGTTGGCCCAAAAAGATCTAGATGTAATAGCTCTAGAGGCCGCTTAGATGAAATGCTTTTCTTAGGTTTAAAAGACGATTTTGGATGCTTGCCTCGTTGACACGAGTCACAAAAGCTTTTCTTTTGAAAGACAAGCTTAGGAAAGCCTCTAATAGAATTTAACTTGGAAAGCTTAAAAAGTGTTCCACAGTTCACATGACCAAAACGTCGATGCCATAAGTGTTGTTCACTTGTGTTGGCAATGAGACATTGTTCATGTGATTTTGGAAGATCTAATATATAAATATCCTTATGGCGTGTGCCAGAAAATAATAAATCATTATTATCTTTTCTCAAAATATGGCACATTCCTTTCGCAAAGCTAACTTTGTAACCTTTGTCACAAAGTTGGCTTATTGAAATAAGATTGTGGTTTAATCCTTTAACAAGGTAAACATCACTTATTAGTGGTTTAGAAGGATTACCTACTTTACCAATACCTATGATGGTTCCGCTCTCGTTGCCTCCAAAGACTACCCGGTTCCCATTAGCAATGGGCACCACTCCGGAGAGCAATTGAGCATCACCCGTCATGTGTTTTGAACACCCGCTATCGAGTATCCAATTATTCTTGGAGCTAAATTTGGATTTATTGCTCCGTTTCTTTTTCTTGAGTACCTAAAGATAAACATATCATTCCATGGTACCCAAGGTCATTGGGTCCTAAAAGATTAGACCTTTGGAAGCCAAGTCCAATTGGACTTAGACTTCCCCACATAATCATCATTATGCACGACATTCATAAAATACGAATTCATATAAACTTGTTTTTCATTCATGCTTGTGTCCTTCGGGCTCCAAATAGTGAAGATTTTGGGAGCCCTATTCCTATTGGGAGCATGCATGCGTTGTTGATTTCTACGTGATGCATGTCGTGGATAGGCATATGGCAAATGATGAGATGGTGCATGATGATAATTGTTCATATGATGATGTGGGTCAACATATGCATGTGGAGGAACACGTGCGTGAGGGTGTCTCACTTGGTGTGCACGTGCCTGTGGTTGTGGTGCATAGAAATCATCATATGTGTGAACATGTGGAGTAGGATGTGTGTTCCTACGTGGCATGGTATTGGTGTACATATAAGCATGACCCTTCTTTGGAGATCCACCCAAAGTGGGTTTCTTTCCAAATGAGGGTGTGTACGAAGTGGAAGCACCATTGGTAGATGAACTACCAATAGAGTGTTTGCTCCCACTCGTTGAGGCATCGGAAGTTGGCCTAACAAAGGTAGTGGCCGCTTTGGATGCATTTCCCATCTTATACCCCAAGCCAATGTGATGATTGGCCGGAAGTAGGTCATTTAGGATTTTATCTAAATGATCCTTACCCTTATTGAATTTATTAATTCGGTCTAATGTGCACTCATACTTCTCGGTGAGAGAATGCATAGAAGCATCCAAAGTGGATACTTGCGATGTGAGTACATAAACACGAGATTTGAGATTCTCATTCTCAATACTCAAAGTTGAGTTTCGAGAAATCAAATCCGCTATCTCATGTTCCTCAGAATCCTCAATATGAACATGCTCAAGTTGAGATTTGAGATTTACAATCTTATTTCTCAAGTCTTCAACAACGGTGTCGTTGTTGATGACGATAGGTTTAGGCGAGGTTTGGAGACTAACTAACTCATCTTTAGTCTTAGTATATCTATTTACTAATTTAGAATACTTAGACCATATTTGTTCGTTAGCTAATCTAAGGTCATCCATAGTTACCTCATCATCGCCTTCATCCTCGCTATCATCGGAGGAAGATCCTTGATCACGTTCCTCTCTTGCCATGAAGCACATGTGTGCTTGCTCCACTTGCTCATCATCCGACTCTCCACTTAAGGAGTCCTCGTCGGAGTCGGTGAATGTCCTGACAAGCCCTTTCTTGTACTTCTTTGACTTGTCGAACTTTGGCGCCTTCCACTTCTCCTTGTTTTTGTTTTGAGGACAATCCGCTTTCATGTGTCCTGGCTTGTTGCATTTAAAACACAAAGGAGCGAAGGCGTTAGAAGAACTAAATTTTGATTTGTTCTTGAAATTACCTTTCCGGAAGAACCGGTTGAACTTCTTTGCCATGAGGGAAATGGATTCCAAGTCCAACTCTTCTTCCGATTCTTCATCATTGGTAGATGTAGATGTAGATGGAGCGGCCTTGAACGTAATCGCCTTTTTCTTTGGCTCGTCTTGCTTCAAGTAAGACTTCATCTTGTCCTGCAACTTTAGTTTGCTATCCTTGCGTACCTCATAAGACATTAATGTACCCATTAGTTGAATGACGGTATACTTACTTATATCGTTACCTTCCTCGATGGCGAAGGTACGTTTCTCCCAACAAGAAGGAAGTCCGTCAATGATCTTTGAGACTTTCTCCTTTTGGGTGTAGGTTTTACCAAGAGCCTCCAACTCGTTGGTGATGTCAACGAAGCGAGCATAATACTCCTTCATCTTCTCACCCTGTTGCATATGAAATAACTCGTAATCTTTATTAACAACAACGAGTTTGGAGTCTCTTACCCTACTCGTTCCTTCATGCAAGATGAGGAGAGAGTTCCAGATTTGATATGCACTCTTACATGTGCATATCTTGTTGAAGTCTTCGGGCTCCAAAGCGCATTGCAAGGCATTCATTGCCTTGGCATTGCTTACCTCCGCGACGACCTCCGCGGTAGTCCACTTGGTGAAATCTTCTTCTTCAGGCTCGACGTACTCCGTCAACGTGGCTCTCCATAGTGAAGCACTCCGGAGGAAAGTTTCCATCTGGCATTTCCAGTACCCGTAATTGGTACTGTTGAAGAAATGAGGCCTAGTCGAGGAGTGTCCTTCCATCACCGAAGAAGCTCCTTCATGGTTCCTGAAGGTGCTGTAGTCTGAAGGTGGACGAACGTTCTTATTGTCGTTGGAAGACATAGCTAGGTACTTGGCTCTGATACCAAATGTAATGCCCTACGTAGCTACTGCAAAAGTACTAGAGGGGGGGTGAATAGTACTTTAAAATAATTAAGAAGATAATTCCTAATTATCTTGCAAACTCAACCACCAATGCGGAAATGTAAATATTGACAACAAAGAAATGCAATCGCAAACAGACGATATAACGGGTTCGGATCCACCCAAGTCTCCCCGACTTGTTCCCGGTGATCCTACGTCCCAAACACCCGGATCCTCTCCAGATACTTGAGTTAGAAACTTCTAACTCAAATTTGCACTATGAAATACTTGTAGAAACCTCTACAAGATCAAATCATACACAAATGAAATTGTGACTCCCACAACCCGGGATCACAAACAAACTCTCACAACCGAGAGTAAATCACTTGCAATATTCAAAGTAAATGAAATACGAAATTCTTACCGACAAAATCCTATGCCTTGAGTATAACTTACGATTTAAGGCAAGGAGGACTTTGGATGAGAAGAATGGCACCAAACCCTAGTTCCAAGTAGATGACCAGCAATGGAAGCCTAGGGAGGAGATGGTGACCTAGAATCAAGCTCTTGGCTTGAAAGGCTCACAATCAATGAATCTCTCTTTTGAAATAAGAGTGAGGGAGAGATTCAAGTGAGAAATGAAAGAGCTTTGAATGAGGATTAAATGCTTCTCTTTGATTCTCTAAAGATCAATTAATATCAGGCTTGAATGCTATGAAAGCAGACCTTCAAGTATATATAGGATAGAGGAAAGAGAGAGCAAAATTCATGACATTTAATGCTCCAACGGCTCTATTCTGAAGCAGACTAGTCGGTCAAAGAAGGATCACTGACCGACTAGTTCATCAACTAGTCAGTCGGTGATTCAACATGAACCGACTAACTGAAGAACAGCCAAAAAGTGAAGTTCAGAAGATAGAGAACTAGTCGGTCCAAGAAGACTTGCCAACCGACTAGTTTCACAACTGTCGATCGGTGAGTGTTCTTTGACCGACTAAGAGTCAAAATAGTATAGGCTGAACTTAAGTTGAACTAGTCGGTCTGAGAACAAATTCCAACCGACTAGTTTCTCAACTAGTCGGTCGACAATCATTCTTAGACCGACTAATGATAAACAGTAGCTCAGGCTCAAAAATGAAAGCTCAACTAGTCGGTCTAAGAAGGATTCCTAACCGACTAGTTTCACAACTAGTCGGTCAGTGAACCTTCTTGGACCGACTAACTGTAAACAGTAACTGAGCTGAAATTGAACAAGGCATTCTAGTCGGTTCAAGAAGCATTGTCGACCGACTAGATTGCCATCTAGTCGGTTGGTTCTTCTTCTTGAACAAACTAACATGCACAAGAAGCCGCAATGAGAAGCGTTAAGCTTCGGGAAAGATTCTATGGGCTTCTAATAAGATCCTAGCTCTAAGATAGGAGCGTTATGAAGATTAAAACGTAAGACCTACTCAAGGCTTAACAATCTACGAAACGAAGCTAGAAGACTATAAATAAAACTTGACGAAATGTCTTCAAATGCTTCGATTCGAATCTCTTGACTTCAATAATGGTCCTTGAGATTCAACGAAGCTTCAAGCATACGATCACGCGCTTTGAGAAGTCTCGAGACGTCGCTTTTGATGTTCATAGAAGTTTGGCGACGATCTCCATAACTGCGCTCACAAAGAGTTAGTTCATGATATTTATGTTTGTTCATCATCAAAACCAAATCCGGGGAATTAATACTCAACACCTCTCCCCCAAGCTTATCTATAAGCGTGGTGGTATAAGATAAATCAATAAATATATTCCCCATTTTTGAAACTCCAATAAAAAATAAAAACAAAAGAGGGATGAAAGAGAGAAAGAGTATGATATGGGATCATGTATAAACATTTTTTTCTCTTTTTATATATATATACAACTTTTGATCCCAAATCAAAAGATAGAAAGATATACATGTATTTTTCCCTTTTTTCCTTTTTCTTTCTTTTTGATTTTGGGGGTAGTGGAGCATGGACTTTATAAAGCGGGGGAATTACCAATATAGGATCCGCTAAAGGGAGATTCACCAATAAATATAAGTAGAGAATTAATGCTCAAGATATGTGGAGAAAGAAATAAATGTAACACTCGGTTCACTTTATAAGATGTGCACAACAACTTTCAGCAGAGTAATGTAATCTACTCAGTTTAATCTTAGAAAGTAAACTAGTCTAGTTATATCAACCTAACATCCATTCATTCAACCTGAAAGTGGGGCATACAATTTTCATGCAATAAGAAGTGATATAAGAAAGGAAAGCAGTACTCCAGATATAAGCAATCAATGCGTGAAGCTTGGTGTGTTTTCTACGAAGAGCATACATATGAATTATCAGACTTCAGCTAATAGCAGAATTTCATCTATATTCATATACGAAAAGGTGGGTTACTATCTTAAATGCATAGCATGACAAAGAATATGATATCTGAAATAAAAGCTACGGCGTGACAAAATAGCATGCATACAGAGATAAGCTAATCACCACGTCATCATCATCACAGAAAAGTCATCTCTAGCAAAAGATGAATAAAGAAGGATAAAAGAAAATAGAAACTACTACGAAATGCAGCACACTCAAAAAGGTAAGAAAACGTGATGCATGATAAAAAAACGAAAAAGTGGGTGAAAATGAGTGCAAAATCGGAAAATGTGAGAAAAGCAAAAATAAAAGGGTGACAAAAGCAAAAGCATGAGAACTCACTCCCCCAAGCTAAAGTGCATAGTGTCCTCAATGTGCGAAGTGTGGCACACCGAGAGACGTGAAATGGGTGGGGTGGGTGAGGATGCATGCATGATGAAAATAAAAGAAAAAGAAATGATATGGTAATGCAGGTGATGCATGCAGAGGTCAAAATGGTGCAGAATATCAGTGTCCCCAAAATAAGATCCCTCACTCCAAAAGAGATATAAACAGATATGACCAAAACGGTACCAAAACGGCGCGTGGAGGAGGGGCGCAAAAATCACCAAGCTCAAAAACAACCAGCAAAACAAAAAAAATATAGAAGGCATCCAGAGAGTGCCTAGGCTGGTGGAGGTGCATCAGCACCGTCGTGTGGCGGAGGTGGTGGTGGGCGTGGTAGCTGCTAGGTGGGTGTCGGTGGTGGAGGCAGACGCGCCAGAATCTGGTTCAGGCAAGCCTGAATACTGGGAAGAATGTCGACGTGGGTCTGCACAGAACTAACTGTGGCGGAGAGAGCCCTGAAATCCCCTCTAAGTCCACTAACAGCCCCCTTAAGAGCACGAATGCTCTGAACTAGAGTGTCAGGGGGTGGTGGAGCAGAGGGACGCACAGGTCTAACAGGTGAAGTGCGGGGCTGTCTCACGCGGGTAACGTAGAGGATGGGTCCAGCAGGGAAGTGGGGAAGTGGTGATGTGTTCACTAAGTGATGCCCAGTCTCTGTGAGAGGCTGGGACGCAGGAAAGGTCGAAGTGGAAGCAGCAGCGGAAGTGGAAGTGAAAACAGACGAGGAGGCGGCGTGAGAGGTCAGTGACACAGACGTGGGGACAGATGTCACGACACTCTCGGAAAAGACAGCAGCAGTGGGGACAGATGGGCTAACGACCGGGGTGGCCGTGGACAAAAGTGAGGACAGAACTGCCACTGCGGTGGTAAAGGAGGTCTTGCCGCTCTCAATAATGGTAGGGGGACGCTCGGGACTCAGAGTGGTAATGGGTCGGCAGAAAGAGGCACAGGGGTGGTGGTGGTGGATGGCTCAGCTAAAGTGCTCCCGACACTAACAGACGTGTGGACATAGGTGTCGGGAGGTGCAGACAGATCGTGAGCAGGCTGAGGGATCACGGGGTCGACGGGTGGAACGAGGGGCTCTTACTGAGCACCCTCGAGCTCAAGCACATAGGCGACGGGGAAAAGGAGATCCATCGCTGGAATCCAATCTCCGCCGTCTGGTCTAATATGTGTCCGAGCAGGGCTCGGGAGAACCATGTAATCCGTGCTGAAGGGACCGTGCAGCCAAACCCAGTGCTGATGACCATAGGGATGAAGCATCTTCATCCAGGCCATAACATCTATAGAAAGTGTAGTGGGGCCCGGAGCTCGACGCAGTCGTCAGGAAGGTCAACGCCGGTCATAAGGGCCAAGAGGGTGATCAGACCGCCGTAACAGATAGGCGTACGAGCGCTCACAGAAATAATGATGCGGTCCAAAAACCAACTGGCAATGTCAATCTTGACGGCGGGGACCAAGTCGTCACTACCCCTATCTAGAACCCTAGGGCGTGTCATCGCATAAAGCATATAGAGCTCTGGCGTAGATAGCGTCCTGGGCTCGTACCTCGTAAGAAAAGTAGTTGCCATAAGGCGCTGTGCAATGCGGAGGCAGGGGTGGATAATATCTGATGCCTTGGCCCTACTAGGATCAAAGGCGAGTGGGGATCCTGTGATCCATGTCCAGAAGGTGTGAGTGTCGAACGATGGGGGTGGAATGTGCGTGGGAGCGTAGGCGCGGTCTGGGACCGGGACGGCGGGCCACTGGAAAAATGCTCTAAGCATGTCGAGAGTGATCTCACACTCTCGATCCATCAAACGGAAGGAGCATCCTCCAGGGGTCCGGTCAACGGAACTAAGGACCTCTAGTGTCAGACGGATGTAAGTATCCGCCGACACCGACAGGAAGTCACGCCATCCCACGTTGTCGTACAACGTGAGAAGCCCCTCAAGTACCCCTAGACGGTCTAGGTCGGCTAGGTGTGCAAACCTAG
The DNA here is from genome assembly GCA_030789695.1 of Scilla litardierei. NCBI lineage: Eukaryota > Viridiplantae > Streptophyta > Magnoliopsida > Asparagales > Asparagaceae > Scilla > Scilla litardierei. Next base: position 96,116,640 of record CM061138.1, on the reverse strand, counting down.
AGGGTACTATCGAGCGATGGTAGATACGCTCGAATCTGGCGCGGTGTGCGTCATTTCGAAACGTAATCCCCATCGGCCCAATGGCGGGAGCGGGTGGTGGAACGTGATCAGCATGAAGCGGCTGTGTAGGTGGTGGTGGTGGGCTAGGTGGAGGGGAGTCTGCCCGAGCGAAAGAGGAGCCAGGATCACCTGACTTCTTCCGCTTCGAAGCGGGCTCCTGCGTGCGTGAACTACAGCGTGGCGGCATGTGTGCCGCGCAACGTGCCCACCCAAAACGAAATGCGACACGCTAAATAATGAAACGAGTATACCTGAGCACGCCGCGAGAGCAATCAGCAATGTGTGCAAAGATACGTCTCCTCTGCAAGGCTCCGTATGCGTCAAAAAGCTCCCCAAAGCTCCCCCAAGCTAGCTTGAAATACAAACGATAAAATCCGTCAATAATAATCAATATGTATGGGGGGAGATAAGGGGTAACATATATATATATATGATTTAATTTGAAATTGGGATGCAACGGGCGTACAAAATATGAGAAATGGGGGGAGAAAAGTGGCTTTTTGGGCGAAATGGGGGTCGCCGGCGACTGGGGCGGGCGGCCCGACGAGCTGCGGCGGCGAGGCGGCGGTGGCGACCGGCGGGGGTCGTCGGTCGGCGGTGCAGCGATGGCTCGGGCATCGGAACGGCTGATCGGGCGAAGGAAGGCGAAGCGGGATTGGGCACTGGCGAAATGAATTTGGGGATTTCGCGTTTTTCGAAATTCGCGCAGCGCCTAGGCCTTATATAGGAGTATTACGACTTGGCCGAGTGACATGCTCACTCGGCCGAGTGGGACAAGTAAATAAAATTTCGAAATTTCTCCCATAAGTTATGACTCGACCGAGTGGCTTTTCCCATTCGGTCGAATGGAAAAGTTCTACTCGGCCGAGTGGCTCAGCCACTTAGCAATTTTTGGAGCGTGTAGGGTATCTGATTCACTCGATCGACTGAACAGTCACTCACCCGAGTGGAAAATTATACTGTAAAGCAAAAAATTAACATAGAGTTGGTCAGCAGACACTTCCCTGATTGGCACTCCACTCGGCCGAATGGAGTCTTTGCTCGGCCGAGTGACATATGTTACTCGGCCGAGTGGCACCCTATTTTCTGCAACGGCTCTCCGTTTTCGCTCCATTCTCTGTTTTTCTTCCTCCAGTCGGCTCCTTCTTCATCCTGGGGCCTGAGCGCATTCCTGAAGTGCTCTCCCTTGCCTTGGGCATCCCCCATATGAATGGTCTCTCTTTCTCCATCTCCTGTCATGAAAATTAGGACCCGTTGTCACGATTTTCATAGACACTAGACTCTAAACACTAAGAAAAATCTAAAATAAAAATGAAAATCAACTAAAAATGATATAAAACTATCGGGTTGCCTCCCGACAAGCGCTCGTTTAAGGTCATGAGCTCGACCCCTTAAGATTTTCGTTTAGCGCATGATGTTGGGCGCATACGAGATACGCCCGTCAAATTTGCCGTGAAGGCCACTTGGATTTTGTTGTTGGTGCTCGTCGGCCTTCCTCGGCGTCCCCTCATCATGGATAGAGTTGGAGGATAAGTCCCCCAAGCTTGAGCTAGCACCAATCTTCCCTCTCACCAGTGATGCCGATCTTCTATTCGGCGGAGCTTTCTTTGGATTCTTTGCCGTTGAGAGCTTGCAAAGCTCTCTTATCCTTGCGACATCAGAGTCGCCTTCATCATCGGCCATGGAGCTATCTGGAGGGTCCTCCAACTTTTCTTCGATGCTAGAAATTTGGCCTTCTTCAAGGCCATCTTCATGGAGAGCGCCGATGGAGTGCGGAATGGCTTCTTTGATCACCTCGTCAAGGAGGTCCACATAATCCAATTCCTCTTGATAGGGCATATGCTTCATGGATTTTGGAATATGGAACTCAACCTCGACGTTCCCGACATTCAAGGATAATGTGCCTTCTCTCACGTCGACTATAACGCCAGCGGTGGCTAAGAACGGGCGTCCAAGAATAAGTGAAGTGTCGCCCTCCTCCTTGATGTCCATAACGACAAAGTCGCAAGGCAAACAAATCCCTCTCGAAACTTGAAGCGGGATTTTCTCCGCAATCCCTACCGGCCTAGTGACCCGACCATCCACTAGTTGTATCCTCATGTCGGTTGGCTTCAAGTCGGTCCCCGTATTCAATTTTCGGAACATGCTAAGGGGCATTAGGCTCACACTTGCTCCCAAGTCAACTAAAGCCTTTTGCAATGGGGCTCCTCCAAGTGTGGACGGGATGCGGAAGCTTCCGGGATCCTTGAATTTCGCGGGCGCCTTTTCCTCCCGGTTGAACCAAGTCCCTTGTTCGGCAAGCATTATTTTCTCCTTCCTCTTCTTTCCCGATATTAAGTCCTTCAAGAATTTTGCATACGACAGGATCTCCACTATTGCATCTAGGAAGGGTATGTTGAGGCTTACTCCCCTCAAATATTCAAGGAACTTAGCGAGCCTCTTCTCAATTTTAGCTCTTGCCAACTGTTGTGGAAATGGCACCGGCGGCATGTAGGTGCGCTCCTCGTTGGGCTTCTTCACTTCAGAATTTCCGCCTCCTTGTGGCTCCTTTGGGCTCTCCTCCTTAATCGCCGACTTCTTGTCATCCAAGATTTCTTCCACGGGCTCCTTAGTTTGGACCGTGACGGGAGTAGTATCCTTCCCGCCCCTAGTTGTGACTGCCACTACCGTATTTCGGTATTATTCTGTAGATTGGGCTCCGGTTGGCCGGTAATTGTTGGGTGTTTTTATTAAGCAACGTGAGTTGCTCCGCTAGTTGAGCCACTACGGTATTCAGAGAGTCTTGTTGCGTAATCAACCGAGTGTTTATCTTCTTTTGCTCCACCATGAACTCCTCCACCCTAGCTTCATGATCTGATCTTTGGTGTGCCTGAGGTAGGTTAGGAGCTCTCCAACCTTGATTATAACCGGGCGGCCTATACGGTCCCGCTTGTTGCCTAGGCGGGTAATTTGGTTGCGGTGGCCCCTTGGTTGGTATTGATGTTGTGGAGGTGGAGGCCTAGCTTGAGGTTGTTGCGGCTGCGGTGGGTTTAGGGCTCCTTCATTATTTGCATACGAAAATCCCGGATGGTTCCTTGCTGCCGGGTTGGCCCAATAACCGGAGTTCCCTGCAACATATTGCACTTGCTCCAAGGCTCCCTCTCCTTGCTCTCCTCCTACGAACATGACTTGAGATGGATCTTGCCAATCACTCATATTGCTTACCGACATAGATGTAGAGGGAGCTCCATGTGGCTCGGTGATATACTTCTCCAATCTCTCCACTACCTTGTGGAGAGAGTCAAATTTGTTCGAAAGCTCCGCTACGGCCTTAGTTTCATATATGCTAGTGGGCTTCAAAGAGTTAGAAGAATGTCCTCGCTCATCGCTCCATTGTTGATTATTAGTAGCCATCTCCTCTAATAGGGCCGTAGCTTCATCCGCCGTTTTGGAAAGAATGGCTCCGTTGGCGGTTGCATCTATGATCTGCTTCGTGCCCGGTTGGAGTCCATTATAAAAACTGTGAACTAACTCCCATTCTTCTATGCTGTGATGGGGGCATTGATGCTGTAAATCCTTGAAGCGCTCCCATGCCTCGTATATGGTCTCTTGTGGTCCTTGCTTGAAGGACATGAGTGCACTTCTAATCTTCACTGTCTTAGATGGCGGGTAGAATTTGTCAACAAAAGCTCAAGCCAACTCATCCCAAGTAGTGAATACCCCTTCCGCCTGCATCCTCAACCAATATAAAGCTTTGTCCCTGAGGGTAAAGGGGAAGAGTCTCAAGCGGATAGCATCAACGGAAACACCCGGCATTTGAAAGGTGGCGCACTTGGACAAGAATAGCTGGATGTGATAATGTGGATTCTCATGGGAGTTCCCATGGAATGGGTCTTGTTGCATTAAGACCACTAATCCCGTCTTGAGCTCAAAATTCTTATCCGTCGCCAACTCTGGCATAGTGATGAAAGAGGTAGTGGAGGAAGTCTTAGGCCGAAGCCTATCTCTGATGGATATAATCCACGCCATACGTGCCGCTAGTTTCTCTGGTGTCTCCGTGCGGTTCGTACAATTATATATCATCTGTAGCATGCCTTCTCTCGGCTCTGATCCTCCTCTCGGTACGTTCGATCTCCGGATCAAATATAATATCCTCTGGATCCGCCGTCGATCTTGTGTTCATGCAAAGAGAAACAGAGTTTCAAAGGAATTGTTAGCACGAAAAAGCAGTAAAAAGATAAAAATAATAAAACAAAAAGAAAATACTAAGTAAAGAGAATAAAACACTGTCGCCTCCCCGGTAACGGCGCCAAAAACTTGCTCGCGCACCGGGAGTGCACACACCTGGGACAGACGAGTTGTAGTTTTACCGCAAGCGCACGGTGTAGCGGCGAGCGGGTATCAAACTCAGGGAGGACAAATGAAAGTGTCTCCTTCCAATCACCTAGCTATCAAGAGGATCGAGAATCGTTTGGGGTAAACAGTCACGATCGTGCAAATATCAAGAGAAAGTATCAATTTAATAAAACGTCTAGGGATAGGGAATCCCCGCTACGGACCATCTCTCATCATTGTGATTCATAGGTTTCATCATTACTAAACTTGAATGTGGGTGAACTAGTCGCAACTAAATGTAGAACCAAGCTCACACTCTCCCGCTATTGCCGGTCTATAGCTAACCTAGGATAGGGCCCAATCTCTTGCAAACCCTAGCCTAAGCCGCTAGTGTGAAGAACGACATCATCGTTCAATCGTATCTTGAGCCCACTCTCGTGCAAACTCGAGCTACGACCTAGGTTGTGATAGTTCCTATCCGTCTAATCTCTTGCAAACCAAGTCTAGAGAAATCCAATCGTCAATCTAAATCGAATTTCTAGGCCTTCCTATCAATTGGGACCCAATCTCTTGCAAATCCCAATCGATATGAATACCAAGCCATTCGTAATTAATCAATCCCAACCTAACCCTAATCAATTCTAGCAACAATTTCACAATTGCATCACAATTTAGAAATAGGGTGCATATGGTTCATCCCTACGCCCTAAGACGATGGCACTACTCAATATTCATCATGTAATTCTCAGAAAAATCAATAATAATACCAAGAGAATTCATTGCAATAGAGAAATAGCTAATAAAAATTGAGTTTTTGATAGGAAATAGACAAACCAATGAAGATCCAATGATATCCAATGAGAATCCAATAAGAGTATCCTTTAAATCTCCAAAAAGAAAGTCTAAATCTAATTAATCTAAAAGGTTCTGAAAAGTTCTAAAAAGGCTGCAAAATCTCCTCTAACTAGGACAAAAACTGGGTTTAAATACCCTCCAAAATCGCCCAGAAAATCGTGACCAAACTGCCCCTGCGCAGCCCGAAAATCGTAACTTACGCAGCAGGCAGAGCGGCTCACTCGGCCGAGTGACAGACCCTGTAAGAAAACAGTAAGTCAAGGGGGTCTCAGGGTCTGCCTTCGGAGGTGACTCGGCCGAGTATACTTATCTGTTCGGCCGAGTGGCTTTATCGTTCGGCCGAGTGACTTTCGACAGGATCTTCAAAAAAATACAGTAACTTCGGCCTTTTTCTGGACAATTTCTCTGTACCACTCGGGCGAGTGAGATTTCACATTCGCCCGAGTGGGATTTCTTCGTTCGGCCGAGTATACGCTGAAATTAGCTCTGTGTGCGTATCCGTTCTGGTCGGCTGAGTGGGGCTTCTTGTTCGGCCGAGTGAGTGCTCCACTCGGCCGAGTGGCATGCTGTAAATGCCCAATCTTCTCCGTTTCTCCTCCTCGTCGCTCCTACGAAGTTCCTTCTTCTTCCACTCATCTTCCATCGCTGAATGGCCCTCAAATGAGCCGCGTGTGACACTCCTTAGCGCTTGCGAACCACTTGATCTCAAAATCGCTCCAAATCGCTCCATATTTCCTGAAATATGACAAAAACAAGAAATAGTGAAAAGCATCGCAATATTGTGAAATAATCGAGAAAAACCCGATATAAGCGATCAAAACGGCATGCAAACATGCAGAAAAAGGTATAAAATACGGAGTGATCAAGTCCAGGTAGAGAGAGGTTCCCATAGTGGTGCACGTCAGGCTAGTAGTTCCTGCGCCACTAATGCACGCTTGATGGCGGTAGAGGTTAAGGTTACATGGCTGAGGCATGACTTCCTCGCCTTCATCCAGACGGTCACTACCCAGCACCAGTCAGTGCGGCGAGACATTCGAGAGATCTTAGATATTCTGAGGGCACGGGGTGCACCACTAGTCACACTTACACCAACACCTCCTGTCACACCAGCACCACCTACCGAGCTTGTTGATGCACCACTTGTTGACCCACCATCTGATGCCACTTCTGGTTTACAATAGCAGGACCCATCACTACCTCCAGAGGGTGGTGCCGCTGCTTGATTTGCATTTTTGCTCATGTTCTCCCCTCTTACTCTTCAGTGCCCATCTGTCCACATAGGGCTTAGCACTGCATAGCTCGGGAGAGAACCCATTTTCATCCATTTGCATATACACCATCTTATCATTTGCATGCTTGTTCATATATTAGGCATTAGGACCATGCGTTTGCATCCATACATTTTTTTCTTTTTCTTCTTTTTCCTTTTTTGTATAGTTTTTTCTGATTTTTCTTTATCCACCCATCTCACTCTATCTTCATTCACCTTCTTTCACGAGTGTTCTCCGCCGTGAGGACACTGCTGTGTTTAGCTTTGGGGATGAGCGCTATCGCTTTTTATTTATTTTTCTTTCGCTTTTCATACTTTTTACTTTATTTTCCATCCATTTTCCACCGCATTTTTTCTCTCTATTAGCATTGTTGCGGGGTGGAACTCGCGTACAATGAATTTGTATTATGGGGAACCAAGGGCACGGTGGTTATATTGATAAGAGGATTTAGATGGGCTATTTAACAAGTGATTAGTGGGGGTGAAGAGGCTAAGCTTGCCGCCGGGGGAGGCCACGTAGTCAAATCTCGCCGGACGCGGCGGAGGAGGATCGGGCGACGGGAGCCGAAGGCGGATGTCGACCAAGGGGCGAGCTACCCTGCATAACGAGCAACTCGTCAGAAGGGCCAGGTTGGGGTTCAACCCTTAGCCCCTCTGATGCCTAAGTCAGTAACTGGACTTAAAGCGGGGGCTAGGCACGCAGGTCGGACTGAGGGTGTGTCGACCGTACGTGACGAGCTATGGGTGGGAGAACAAAGATATGGACGACCTTTGCTCTCGTGTGTGAATAATGGAATTGGGTGGGAATTTGCCAACCCCCTCACCGTAAGAAGTGAGGGGGTATTTATACCTGATGGGAGATGATTAGGTGGGGGCTGACCTGGCATGCTGACTCGACGTGCTGAGCTGGCCCGGCTGTCAGCGGAAGCTTCGGACGAGGATGTCAGGAACAGGAGTGTCTACCTCGCTTTTGTCAGATGGCGCAACGGCCAGGGGCACTTTTGTCAGGGTGTCAGGGCCGAAAGCATTAAGTGTCAGGGGGCTCAGCGGCCAGGGGGTGCTTTGTCAGATGGTCGGGCGGCGCTAGTGTCAGTCGTGTCCTTACACTAGGTTGTTTGTCGTGCGTGATGAACTAAAGGTCCGGCAATGCTATCCCCGGTGGCGGGGTTCGTGGGGACCCGCCGGGTCGACCTGTTCGTGGGTTGTCCGGCCCGGCCGCGCACCTTTTCGGTCGCGGGTCGTGGACCGCTGGCAGGGAGGGATATGCACGTGCCTCTGTCAGCATCCTAGGCTGCACTGTCTGGGTGCTCCCTAGGCGCACGGCCCCTGGCGGGCCGATCGAATGCAGTTGTACGCCTCGGTCGGGAGGGGGGCGCTGCGAGGTGCACCCATTCCCATGCAGCCTCGGACCTCCGGGCCGGTGGCCCCTTTGCAAAGGGGTGAGTCAATGAGGTATATTAGTGGATCTGGGCGGGAGTCGGACTCCCACGATCTTTAGATCGTAACAATTGCCCCCGGCCTTCGAGCCTGAGGCGAGAGCCCGGCTTGTCTCGGAGGGTGAACTATCTCCGACGTTCCGAGCCGTCGGCAAGGATCCTGGCCTACGCCCAGGGGTGACGGCGTTAGGTTCGAAACTCCCGCCCTACCGGTCATTATTACGATTCGAAAGGATGGTAGAAAAACGATGCGTTTCCACGATTGGGTTTGCGACGCGTGGATGAGGTGACTCTCACGCCAGTCGAGGCGTTAAGGACATCCCGATGGGCGCCGCGTGGTGGAGGACCGACGGTCGTGATGACCCGGTGGCCCACTTTATAAATAAAAAGGGTTGGAAGGCGGTCGGCGGGATTTTTCTTCCGTCTTCGATTCTTCTCCGGTGTTCAATACTTCCTTCTATCTCTTGCTGGCTTGGTTGCGACTTCCGCCACCGGTCATCTTCTTTCGAACGTCTTCCCGATTTGACGGATCAGCTAGGTAATAATAATAATAATAATTTCTTTAGTTTCCGACCGACGGCTTCTCTTTTCGAGGTCGGAGGCGGTAGCTGAGTGGGGGAGGAGGAGCTGGTGGAAGAGGGGGCGTTGCCGCGGGGGTGCGGCGGTCTAGGGAGAGGGGGTCATGGTGCACCGTTGTTCCGAGAGTGATTGGGTCCCTCCAATGTAGGTTGGACAGGATTAACATCAGGGAGATACGCGTGCGGTTCATGCGACTGCCCTATGAGGTACGGGTCCCCGGGTCAGAGGAAATGGTGTGCTCGCCTGGAGATAATGAGGTCGGGGTTTATGTCCGGTCATTCGAGTTGGGGCTCCGTTTCCCGATCCACCCGTATCTGCTTTATCTATTGAACTTCCTGGAGTTGCCGATATTTGCCCTAGTGCCCCGTTCCTGGGGCTTGTTGGTGGGGTTTGTCGTCTTGTGTCTTGCCTGCTCCTTGAGTCCCTCCATGGCGCTGTTCCAGCATTTCTTTGTAGTCCGAAATAGGGGAATGTATCACTGTGTTTGTGCTAGGAGAGGACGAGAACTTATCCGCGGGGTGCCCGACGATGTCGGCGAATGGATGAGGGAGTTTGCCTTCGTGATGATGCCGAGCGACATGGTGTTGATGTCGAACTGGGGGGCGCGGAACCCTCTAGTGAATGAAAGGGTGGAGCTGACTGGGGAAGATCTAGTAAAAGCTCAGATTCTGATGGAACTGCCCGAGGCGTACCGTCAGCTAGCAAGTTTGACACGGAGCAGTCGGCTCGCCCAGGACTTTTGGTCCATAGGTAGCTTTGACATTTGGTAAACCTTTAGCTAGGCTTACCCTGATCTCTTTTTCCTTCGTAGGTGGAGACGTGATACGAGGGTCGGAGGAGGTGTCGGGATCAACCGGAGTCCCCGTCGCGGAGGACATTGGTCCTTGCGAGAAAGGCAAGGGGGTGGCACACGAAGTAGGATCCCGAGAACGGGGAGGCGGGGTCTCCCGTGGGGAGAGCGCGCACCCAGGACGGAGGGCGGCGGAATCAGGTATCTCTACCGACGGGCCCGACGATGATCTCCCTGTGGGCTCGTCTGCGCGGGAGGCAGGTCCCTCCGTCCCGCCGGGGGTATCGGAGGTGGTCGAGCCTCGCAAGGCGCGCTTGGTTCAGAAGTGGCCATACGAGATCCCTTCGTGGGATATGGGGAGGTCGATGAGCCCGAGTTGTGAGGGTGCCCTCATTCATTTCAAGAGGACTCGAGAGGAAGTCGAGACCTATCCAGATGACCGCCTCCATAAGTTGCCTTTTCGAGTGGGCTGTGATGAGTCGGTATTCGAGGACGCCGGGGTGGCAGCGCGCCTCGCAGAGTATTGCATGTTACCGCGAGATCGCGAATCCTTGACTCGCGTGGGGGCGGAACAGTTGTGCGGCTCTGCTGTATGGCACGTCGTACAGGTAAGCCGGTTCCCTTGTCTCGCCCTTAGGCTTTCTTTATTCGTGCCCCGCTAATTCGGGTCTTTGTAGATGGTTACAGACCTGGTAGCCCTGCGGGGTCGCACTCCTGTGGCCGCCACCAGAGCGGCTCTTGAGGTAGCGAGGGCGAACCTCGGCGAGGTCAAGGTGAAGCTGAGGGACATGGAAGCGGAGCTGGAGAAGGTTAGGATGGCCTGTGCGGTAGAAAAGGGGCGGGCCGCGTACTTTGATTCATCAAAAGCTACGGTCGAGCGCCAACTCCTAGAGGTGACACGGGAGAGGGATGACATCCGGTCGAAGCATGCCGTAGAGTTGGCTAGCAAGGAGGCGGTGATCGCGTTACAGAGGCGGCAAATAGCCGGCCTAAAGGAGGCCCTTGAGGCGGAGAAGAGGGAGAAGGGTATCGTGATGCGGCGGCTGGAGGAAAAGCGGGAAGTTGAAGGCGAAGTGATCGAGGCCGCTATCCGCCGCTACCATGACGAGCATGGTGTGCTGATGTTGCAAGATGCAAGGGATGCGGGAGTTCGCCAGGTGGCGAGAGATGTGAGGGCTCGGTCGGCTAAGAGGCGGCGTCGCTGAGAAAGTGGGGTTGGGGAATCCTGTACCTTCTTGTGTGAGGGTTATAACCAATGTCTTGTTGTAGTGTGCGGATGGTTTAATGTATAGCTTTGCTATTTGGATAAATGCATTGTATTAGTCTTGTGTCGGACTGTCTTCTTCCTTGTTGTGTCATTAGACCATTAGTTTTGTGAGGGACGTCATTGCCCCCAACTTCGCTATGTCGAGGATATTTGGGTCGTCGGGAGAGGGAAGTTGAGATGTACCGCATTTACCAGGGGTTTGTTGGGAAACAAAGTGTGATTCCAGGTGGATCGTAGAGGCGGGGCGAGGAGGTGCAGTCTGTACGATCGTATGTGAAGCATTGAAACCGAAATCTGAAAATGATTAAGCGGCGCAATCTTGTTTCGGCTGCCCCGACGGAGGCCGGACTCATCCTTGGTACGAGCGACGGATAGAAAGAGGAGGCTAAGGGTGGCGTAGTTTCGAATGGGGGTAATCATTTCGGCGGGATTTGGGCGGGAATCGAAGGGGCCTGTTGGCGGTCGCGTGACTAGACGTCATCCTGGCGATTCGAAGGCGGGCGGGAATCGGAGCGACCCGACCACTTCAAGGTTGACGCGTGGCAAAAGTGATGGCTGCCATTACGTGAAGCGTCAGACCATGTGGATCGACACGGGAGAGAGACCGGATTGATGACACATGTGACAAGGCCGACAGTCACGATGCTTTGCGTAGTCGCGTAAAAAGATCTCTGGGAGGGGAGCAAAGCAAAGCTGATTGTTGGGCGAAGGTTTTCCAAGCGGCTGGGGTTTGTCGGAGATTTCATTGCCCTTACCGGAGTCGTCCCCGTGGAAGCGGTCGCCGACGCAGCGTTGCCGTCCGAGTCGTCGGAGCCCTTTAGGTAAGAGGTCCGTTTTATCGATGTCTTCCTCGACGTCTTCGTTTCGTGGTTAGGGGTCGAGGGCGGTTGGGGAAGGGAGCTCCGCCGTGGAAACTGGGGAGGTGCCCCTCGAGATTGCGGGCGTGAAGTCGGTGCTGAAGAGGTCCATCGTGGAGATCTTCGAGTTGTATGTCAGGCCACCGTATTCTGTTCGCGAACCGGACGCGCAAGAGAGGGTATGTTTCACGGGCGACCGCGAGGTAGGAGTGTATGTGTCCTCCTTCGAGTAGGGGTTGCACTTCCCCCCCATCCGTTCATGTTAGATGTGTTGAATTTCCTGGGGATGTCCTTGTATCGTCTGATGCCCAATGCCATTAGTGTGGTTGTGGGTTTCCTTGTGCTGTGTGTGAGCAACCAGGTTCACCCATCGCTGTCTTTGTTTCGCTATTTCTTCACGGTGAAGAAGCTAGGGTCCTGCTATTATCTCTCCGCGAAGAGGAGCCATCCGCTCATTAGGGGGTTACCCGGGAAGATTAATGGGTGGCTCAAGTAGTATGTGTTTGTCAGCATGCCGGAGGATGTGCTGATGAGATCTGATTGGGTGGAGCTGAATCCTGAGGCGAAGGAGGGGGTTGAATTGGGGGATGAGGAGAAACAGGTGGCACAGTTTCTAATGGCGATACTGGGGGAGGGCCGAGATTACCAGACGCTCGCCCGGGCTGAGATGATAGCGTTGAACATCTGGCCCGAAGGTACAATATATTTTGGTATTAGTGCATCTGAAGTGCTTACCCTGAACTTTCTTTCTTTGGCAGGTCGCACAATGAGTTTTCCCCTTGAGGAGATGATGAAACGAGCTGCGGAGCAGGCGGGGCGAACGTCGAAGAGGACGGTCCCCAAGAGGTTGCGAGAGGAAGGCGTGGTGGGGAGTTCGACGAGGGGGCAGGTGTCCACGAAGAGGAGGAAGCTACCTGCGAGCTCGTCTGTCCCTGATGCTCCGGGGCGGAGGAAAACCGGTCAGCAGGGGGCGGGTCCGGGGAGGGGATCGCAACCCCCGTCATCGACCTGGAGGGCGGGGACGAAGGGTCGACTGGGGGAGGGGTGGAGGCCCCCGAGACATGGTCATCTAGCCCCCGGGTACCCCCCGATGTGGAGGGGGTAGCCGTTACCGATCAGCAGGGGAGGGCCAAGACGTCGGGCGGCCCGGCCAAGTCAACCGGCTGGGACAGTTGGCCCTACGGCTGTCCGTTGTTCGGTCTGGAGAGGGCCGCCGAACCCAGCTGTGAGGCCTCGCTTGTCTGTTTCAAGGCTAAGAGGACCGAAGTCGAGGGTTATCCTGACGAAGCTCTTCATCGGGCGCCGTTCAAGGTGAGGGATGATGAGTCCGTGTTCGAGGATGGTGGCGTGGCGGCGAGGCTGGCGGAGAATATTTTCTTGCCCCACGATAGGGTGGTGCTGGAGGCGGTGGAGCCTGAGGGTCTGTGTGAAACCGTGGTGTGGCAAGGCGTCCAGGTAGGTTATGTAAGCCGAGTGATGTTTGCCAGTGGATTTTATTGAACACCCTAAATCGGTTCTCTTTTGTTGTGCAGGCCATCAATTTGATGCTTGGAGCGATGATGCATGTGCCAGCCATACATAAGGCAGAGGGTGCCATAGTTAGAGTGGCGGCCGAGTTTGCCACCTTTTGTAAGAGTGCTGGGGAGGGAATAGCGAAGGAGAGGTAGAGGTGCAGCCAGTATGAGGCAGAGGTAGAGCGCCTGAAGGCGGTCCTGGCCGATTATGAGGTGCAGGCGACCGCGGCTAGAGATAGGTCGAAGGAGCTGGAGGAGGCCATTGGGAGGGAGGAAGCGCGTGCGGTGGATCTGGAGGGTCGTGCAAAGGCCGCCGAGGAGGAGTTGGCTCGGAAGGTCGAGGAATTTTGCTCGTACCAGGACACGACCGTCATCCCACCCTCGCGGATGCGATGTCTCGGGGCATGGAGACAGGCCGGGCGGAGGGGTGGGAGGCCTGCTTGGTCCGGATAAAGGAGAGGGTGGCGGGCCTGTCCCCGCTAATTGAGCTCGACCTCGACGGACTCGCAGCTTGCGGTGACGAGGAGGAGGGGGACGACGAGCGGGTGATCGGCGAGGGAGGCGGGGACGTCGAGGCAGAGACCGACAGGGCGGAGGGGGGGGGGGGGGGGATTCCCCCGAAGGGGACGGGAAGGATGTCGCGACTGGCGGATGCGCCGTCGGTGCGAGGAATGTAACAGAGTAGTTTTGTATAGGTGTTAAGAAAGAAACTAAGTAAAGTTTTGTGGGGTTGATACCCGTACTTTTGCAATTTTCGGACTCTGAGTATGTGGAGATTCCCTTTCTTGGCTATGCTTTGGTATTGCTGTCTCTGGCCCGGCGTAAGTCAAGCTACGTTTATTCCCCTTGTTAGGTTCGTGCGCCTGAGAATGTTCTCAGCCGGTTAGACTGTCCCCCCCCGTTTATTCCCCTTGTTAGTGTAATGCCCTACAAGCTACTGCACAAGTACTAGAGGGGGGTGAATAGTACTTTAAAAATAACAAGGAGTATAATTCCTAATTATCGTGCAAACAACTACCAAATCAATTTGCGGAAGCTTAAATTGATGACAACAACAAAATAAACAAAGCTAACACTTGAATATTACTGGGTTCGGATCCACCCAAGTCTCCCCGACTTGTTCCCGGTGATCCTACATCCCAACCACCCGGATCCCCTCCGGATACTTAGGTTAGAAACCCTAACCCAAGATTTCCACTATGATATCTTGTGAAAAACCTTCACAAGATCAAATCATACATGCAATGGCAATAGTGAATCCCACAACCCGGGATCACAACCTTCTCTCACAACCGAGAGAACCAATAAGCAAAGAAAATCAGTTTATATATGAAATAAACAATCTTACCACAAATCCTATACCTTGAGTTTTCTTACCAAATCGGTGCAAGGAGGGATTTGAGGAAGAGGAAGTCACCACGACCTAGCACCACTGAAATGAGCAGCAATGGGTGCCTAGGAGTGATTTGGAGACTTGAATCAAGCTAGAGCTTGAAAGGCTCACCAAGAACAAACTTCTCTTAAGATGGATTCTAGATCTAGAATGTGAGAGAATGGATTTCTTGTGAGGGAGAGAGCTTTGGAAATGAGTGAGAATCTCTAACTCTTTCAATCTCAATGAATCTCTTAATGGCAGCTCTTTCCTAGAAAGAAATGACCAAGCTTCGTATTTGTAGGGTCCCATAAAAACGAGCTAGGTCAAATCCCAACGGATAGAAATCTGAAGCAGTTAGTCGGTCAAAGAACAACCACTGACCGACTAGTTCATCAACTAGTCGGTCGGTCAAATAACATGGACCGACTAAGTGATGAACAGTGAACAGAGTGAATTTCAGACCTAGAAATCTAGTCGGTCCAAGAAGACTATCTGACCGACTAGTTTCACAACTAGTCGGTCGGTCAGTGAACTTAGACCGACTAAGAGTCAAAAACTATTAGTCTGAATACAAATTGATTTAGTCGGTCCAAGAACAAATGTTGACCGACTAGATTATCAACTAGTCGGTCGCCAAACGTTCTTAGACCGACTAACGATAAACAGTAGCTCAGGAGAAAATTGGCATGTACAGTAAAGCTCAACTAGTCGGTCAAAGAAGCATCACTGACCGACTAGTTCACAAACTAGTCGGTCGGTGAGTCAACGTAGACCGACTAACTGTAAACAGTACTGAGCAAGAAAAGACAAACTGAAACTAGTCGGTCCAAGAAGCTTTGCCGACCGACTAGATCACCATCTAGTTGGTCAGTTCTTCTTCTTGAACCAACTAACATGCACAATAAAGTCCGAATCGAAGCGCGATGCTTCGAGGAAGTTAGAATTGACTTCTACTAAGATCATAGAGCTAAGATATGATCGTTATGAAGATAGAAATGTAAGATATACTCAAGGCTTAACATTCTATAGATCAAAACTAAAAGACTATAAATAAAACCTTAAAGAACGGTCTTCGAGAGCTTCGATCAAATCTTCATGACTTCCAAAATGGTCCAAAAGCTTTAACGAAGCTTTAGGCATTGAATACGAGCTTTGAGAAGTCTTGAGATGTCGCTTTGAGTGTTCTCGTGAATTTGGCGACGATCTCCATAACTGCGCTCACAAATTGTTAGTTCATGAATTATTTATGTTTGCTCATCATCCAAAACCAAATCCGGGGAGTCCAATACTCAACATTCTCCCCCTTTTTGGTGATGACAAACCAACATAAATAATAAAAAAAATAATGATTCAAATGTAAATACTTACTTCCCCTGCATTGATGACACGTTAATTCCAAATTGAATATATATTAATTGCATCAATCAGACGAGTAAGATATATAATGAGAATCGAATTTTGAAATATCGGATTTGAAAATCCTTATATATATCTGAACTCCCCCTGAATCTAACATATCAAATTAGATTCTTGGAAATTGAGTTAAATTTTCATTTGCCATAATCATTATCATTATCTCTCCCCCTTTGGCATTATTCCAAAAATGGGGGGCATACAACGACAACAACAAGGATAAAGAAAATCCAACCTCGGGAGTCGTAGAATATGACGATGGACCAAATTGATACCAAGGAAAATAGTCGAAAACGAATCAAAGTGTGCCAAATTGTCCATTTTCGAAAAATGAAAAATAAAATCATCAAAATACCAAATATAAATTCACTTATTGAATAATGAAACGTACTCTTCAATACTCAATATTCTTGGTTAAATTTGTGCATGGAAAACAATTCTATGCAATCATAGAAATGAAATCTATTTAACCAAGTTTATAATCGTCGAGCGATGAAATCACATATCATAGACATTGAATGAATATTAAATGTGCACAATGAAGTAAAAGGAGAACATTGATGTATATATATAAGAATATCATGAGTACATGCAAAAATACATCGAATACATCAAACAGAGTGCAACATCTATATCACCAATCAAAAAATACAACAACATCATCGACATATCATCATCAAAGTCAAACATCCAACAAAATGAAAGTACATCAAGAACACCGACATCCAAAATCCAAAATACATCAAAACACCACCGACATCCTATCCTAACCCAAAACACTCTCAAGAAGATGTATCATCCAATGATCATCGGAGAGTCCTCCAAACTGATGCTCCGGAGGAAGTGGCAGGATCAGCAGTCTCCGTGGGTCCAGTCGAGGGAGTGGACTCAGGCTCTGCTGCAAGGAGTGGTGTGTGAACTGAAGGAATCGTCGGGGCTGGAGTGGAAACATCGACGACTGGCTCAACGGCAGAAGTATCAACAGGAACATCAGTAGGCACGACTGGATCAGGGATATCAGCAGGAACAGCAGCAGACTGATCCACTGGAGCAGAAGTCTCTGGAGGACCTGAAGAAGTGGCAGTCCCAGCAACAGATGTGGTAGCAGCAGCAGGAGTGGCCTCAGCGCCACGAGCAGGAGAATCAAGGAGGTCATCGATATCCTCATCATCCATCTCCTCATCCTCAGACACATGAGGAGGGACCTCAACACCAATGACACGAGCAATACGACACAGAATCTCCTCAGAACGAGCATACCGAGACTCGAGACGACGAACGTCACGAGCGAGACTCTCAAAAGTGGTGGGAGGTGTGGAAGCAGCAGCTGCAGAAGAAGTGCCCTGAGAAGCTGAAGGAGTCGTCCGTTGCACGTGACGGAGTGCCGCAAGAGATTTCTTTACGGCCGTCGCGTTCAGTGGAGGACCAAGAGGACGATCATCGTCAGGAGGCAAAGGCACGCGAAAATGACGGAACACCAAAGTCAACATACAAGGATAAGGGATGTGCGCAGATTTAGTGGTCTTGCGAATATACTCAAAAGAGTACATCTTATCGAGTATAACGCGAGCCCAATTAATCTCGCAACCCAAGAATAGAGCGTAAATCAACTTTAGGAAGGGCTGGGATGGCAGAGAAGATGAGCCGTACTTGGGAAGCAAGCATGACTTCAGAATAAGATTGAGCACCCATGCATTTGGCTTAAATGACTTCGAAGGAACACCAATAAAAGCAGGAGGGATCACATGGAAGATATCAGCGAGAACAGATTGATCCAAAGAGGAGATATCATCAACTGAAATGTCTGATGGGAGGAGACCAGACGATGAACAACCAAGCAACTCCCCCAAGATTTCTGCCGTGAGGACTATAGGAGTCCCCAAGACAGTAGTCTCGATGGAGTGGCTCTCATCGTAGTGGCCCCGGATACGATTTGCATAGAACAGTTTGACCAGGCGAGGATAGGGTCGAGGGTTCGCCTTAGGGTCGAAGCGAAGGTAGTCTAGGAGCCCACTATAGGATAGGAGATCAGCTAAGCCAAGGAAGTCGGAAAACTGAACATAGTGCTCCAATAGCATCGGGCAGTGCTCAATACGGTTGTAGGCCGCTAGACACATAGGGTCGTCGCGACACAACGATATGTCAACACCACCTACTGGCATTGGGGCCTTTCCCTTAGGCTGTCGAGTCCTAGGACGAAGTGGAGGAGTGGGTTCCCTATGGCCAGACTCATCCTCGGGTCTAAACTCAGTATCGGAATCAGGAGGAGTAGAGGGGGTATGGAGTATAGGCTTTCTAGACTTAGAATGTTTACCGGGTTTGACGGTCGCCGTCCTCTGCTTCTTCAGAGGAGGCGAAGACAGAGAAGCTTGGGTAGATTTAGCTCGGCGTTTGGGTTTAGACGGATTCTGATCACTCCTTATTTTACACCTTTTTCCCGCATGTTTGCATGCCATTTAGATCGCCCAAATCATGTTTTTCACGATATATCGACGATATTGCGATGCTTTTCACGATTTGTTGTTTTTGTCGCATTTCAGGTGATTTGGAGCGATTCGGAGTGATCTCGAGATACGCCTAGTCCAGAGTGTCACCGATGACCTCCCCGAGGGGTATTTTGCTGTTGGAGAGGAGCGGAAGAAGAAAGAACGTCGCAGGATCGACGAGGAGGCCAAAACAAGCTGTTTGGGCATTTTTGGTGTCCCACTCGGCCGAGTGAAGGAGTCACTCGGCCGACCAGCGAGACACCGCTCGGCCGACCAGATCAGATACGCTCCATACGTGCACTCGGCCGAGCAGCGGAAGCCACATCAACCGAGTGACGAGATCCCGTCCGCCCGAGTGGCACCCAGACGACGCATGTCAAAAATCGCCAACTTACTGTTTTTCGTCTGCCTGAGCTTCAGAAGACCCACTCGGCCGAGTGGCAAATGCCGACCGCCCGAGTACCAAGAAGCCAGCGGCCGAGTGACGACAACTCACTCGGCCGAGCGACTCCCGAAGTGAAGACCCCCGAAGACCCAGACTTACTGGAAATTTACCGGGTTTCTCACTCGGCCGAGCGACTTTTGTCACTCGGCCGAGTGCGACGCGCTGCCTGTAGCGAAAATTGCGGATTTCAGGCTACACAGTGGCATTTTGGTCACAGTTTTTTGGACGATTTTGGGGGGTATTTAACCCCTGTTTTTACCCTAGTTTTAGAGAGCTTTTTCTTTAGATTTTTGCAGCTTTTTAGATTAACTTTTTAGCTTTATTCTTGTGATTGGAGAGGAGACAAAAGTGGATTTTTGTTGAATTATTTGAAGTACTCCATTGGTTTGTGTCTCTCTTCTCTAAAAATTCTATTTTTATTGCATATCTCAATATTGTGATGAATTCTCTTATTAATTTCATTGATTATTTTTGTGTTTGTGCTATGAATTGTGAGTAGTCTCCACGTCTTGGGGCGTGGAGATGAACCCTACGAGCCCAATTTCAGATTTGTGATGAATTGGTAGAAATTTTGCTATAATTGCTATTAGGGATTAGATTGGGATTAATTTACTACGGATGGCTAGGTATTCATATCGATTGGGATTTGCAAGAGATTGGATCCCAATTTGATAGGAAACCCTAGAAATCCGAATTGGGTTGGAGTCGAATTTCCGTAGTATCGGTTTGCAAGAGATTGGATCGATACTAGGGTTTCCGGTTGCAATTCCATGCCGATACCCGTTTGCAAGAGATTGGACGGGTAGGAACTATCCCAACCTAGGTCGTGGCCCGAGTTTGCACGAGAGTGGGCTCGGGGCACGATTGAACGATGATGTTGATCCTAATGCTAGCTTCCCTAGGCTAGGGTTTGCAAGAGATTGGACCCGAACCTAGGATAGCTATAGACCGGCAACAGCGCGAGAGCGTGAGCTAGGTATTACATTCAGTTGCAACTAGTTCATCCAAAATTTTATTCTAGAAATTTTGATACCAATGAACCACATTGACGGGATACGGTGAGTAGCGGGGATTCCCCATTCCCTAGACGTTCTTTGTTTGATTTGATATTTCCGTACTTTGTCTGACGATTGTGACAGGATCGCCAAAGGAAAGTTTCTCTCTTCTTAATAGCCAGGTTGATTTGAACAAGCACGGTCATTCGTCCTCCCTGTGTTCGATAACCCGCTCGTCGCTATACCGTGCGCTTGCGGTAAAACTACAACCCTTCTTTGGGTTACATTCCGGAGCGATCAAGTTTTTGGCGCCGCTGTCGGGGAGTGCATTTTGACGGTGTTCGGCATCGACCACCCGGTTATTTCTTCTTTCTTTCTTTCTTTACTTTCTTCTATATCTTGTTCTAACTCTGTTCGCAGCCCTATTTGCATATTCTCCCCGTATTTTGCATAAGATCCTAACAGGGAGAATGGAGGATGCAATGTCAACAATAGAACTCAGTCAGGAAGACTATGACTCATTCACAGACCTCCTTAAGGAGCTTGTCGACGAGGTCCACGCTACCGGAGCTTTTGCTATCGATATCAAGGACCCCGACGAACAACTGTTTGCTAGTTTTGTGATGGACCTAGTCTCCCCGGATGGGACTATCGGAGGCAATGTCAGAGTTGATGTGATCGACGACAAATTATATTTCGAAGACGGTAGAACAAATGTCGAAGAACACTATACTCCCGAAGAATCCTTCGAGCAAACCGACATTCAGGGAGCTACACTCTATGACGCTCACTCTTGCTTTTATGAATCGTCTGATGTGTTTCTTGATTCCAGGCACGAACCAGAGCAGAGCGAAGGTTTTGACGATGCTAGCACAGAATCGGAGAGTGCCTATTTCGATGCCTCGTCCTCACTAAGTAGTGAGTCTGACTCTTCACAAGAGAGCACACCACCTGAACATGAGCTAAGCCCGGATGACAAGGAAGAAGCCAAACTCATGCGAGCTGATGAAGTGGAAGGAGCAGCGCCTCTTGAGGTAGAACTTAAACAATTACCTCCGAATCTAAGGTATGCCTTTTTGGGTAATAAATTAACTTTCCCGGTGATAGTAAACTCCCACCTCACGCAAGATCAACTTGAAAAACTCCTAGACGTTCTTAGGAGCCACAAGGATGTCCTTGGCTACACTATCTCCGATCTAAAAGGGATAAGCCCTAGGCTCTGCACACATAGGATCCATTTGGAAGATACCGACGCCACCTCCATAGAGCCTCAAAGGCGGTTAAACCCGAATATGAAGGAGGTGGTTAAAAAGGAAATCCTAAAATTGCTCGACGCCGGTATCATTTATCCTATCTCTGACAGTAGGTGGGTTAGCCCCGTTCACGTCGTCCCCAAGAAAGGGGGGATGTCGGTCATAAAAAATGAAAAAGGTGAGCCCATATCTACACGCACCGTCACGGGATGGCGAATGTGCATTGACTATAGGAAACTCAATAAAGCCACCCGAAAGGACCATTACCCATTGCCCTTCATTGATCAAATGCTTGAACGCCTAGCAAAACATAAATACTTTTGCTATCTAGATGGGTATTCGGGATTCTTCCAAATCCCTTTGCACGAAGACGACCAAGAAAAGACCACTTTTACTTGTCCCTACGGTACCTATGCCTACCGTAGGATGCCGTTTGGTCTTTGTAATGCTCCCGCCACTTTTCAGAGGTGTATGACATCCATATTTTCCGATTACATTGAAAATATTATGGAAGTCTTTATGGATGATTTCTCGGTTTATGGAAGTGAGTTCGACTCTTGTTTGGCCAATCTTACTAAAGTCCTTAAAAGGTGCCAACAAAATAATCTCACTCTGAATTGGGAGAAGTGTCACTTCATGGTCACGGAAGGTATAGTTCTCGGGCACCTTGTTTCCTCGAGAGGAATTGAGGTAGATAAAGCAAAGATTGAGGTAATCGAAAAAATTCCTCCTCCTATTAATGTCAAGGGCATTAGAGGCTTCCTTGGTCATGCGAGGGTTTACCGCCGCTTCATCAAGGATTTCGCCTCGATTGCCCGACCACTTACTTCCTTGCTCGCTAAAGATACTCCTTTTGTTTTTTCAGGGGAATGCTTGCAAGCCTTCAACACCTTGAAGGAAGCACTAGTTTCCACGCCCATCATTCAACCAACGGATTGGAGCCTTCCCTTTGAGCTAATGTGTGATGCAAGCGACCAAGCCGTTGGGGCGGTATTGGGACAAAGAAAAGATAGGAAGCTTCATGCGATATACTACGCGAGCAAGACATTGGATGACACGCAGAAAAACTACACAACTACCGAAAAGGAGCTTCTAGCGGTCGTCTATTCCATAGAGAAGTTTCGCTCCTACCTCCTTGGTTCCAAGGTGATTGTCCACACCGACCATGCGGCGTTGAAGTATCTTTTAAACAAGAAGGAGGCCAAACCTCGGTTGATTAGGTGGATACTCTTGTTGTAAGAATTCGACTTAGAGATCAGAGACAAGAAAGGTACGGACAATGTCGTGGCGGATCACTTATCTAGGCTCATTCGCGACAAGGAGGATGAGAGTTTGCCTATCGACGACACATTCGTGGATGAGAGGCTATATGCCATAAGGACCGGTGAAGTGCCTTGGTACGCGGACTTCGTCAACTACTTGGCTTGTGGAATTAAACCACACGGGATGCCCACGCATCAAAAGAGGAGATTTCTATATGAAGTCCGTAGCTATTTTTGGGAAGATCCATACCTCTTCAAGATATGCAAAGATAGTGTCATTCGGAGGTGCGTTTCTAAAGAGGAGGCAACGTCTATCATTTTGCATTGCCACGGTCTACCATGCGGAGGACATCATGCCGCCTCTAAAACAACCGCTAAGATCTTGCAGAGCGGGTTCTTCTGGCCAACGATGTTTAGGGACACCCACGCTTTTGTAAAGGGGTGCGATCGATGCCAACTGACCGGGAATATCTCCAAGCGCAACGAGATGCCAATGAGACCCATCCAAGAAATTGAGCTTTTTGATTGTTGGGGAGTAGACTTCATGGGACCATTTCCGTCGAGCAATGGTAACAAATACATCCTATTGGCCGTTGACTATGTCTCCAAATGGGTGGAAGCAATCGCCACCCCTACTAATGATGCAAGGGTCGTCTCCAAGTTCTTCAAGCAAAATATCTTCCCGTGTTTCGGAGTGCCTCGTACCTTGATCAGCGACGGGGGAAGCCACTTCATAGAGAACAAGTTTGAGGCCATGCTAAAGAAGTACGTGGTAAACCATAGAGTTGGCATGGCATATCACCCCCAGACAAGCGGCCAAGTGGAAGTCTCAAATAGAGAAATTAAGCAAATTCTTGAAAAGACGGTGGATCGATCTAGAAAGGATTGGTCAATGAAGCTAAACGATGCTCTATGGGCATATCGAACGGCCTTTCGCACTCCCATCGGCACCACACCGTTTCGACTTGTTTATGGGAAAGCTTGCCACTTGCCGGTAGAGTTGGAACACCGCGCATATTGGGCCATCAAGACCTTTAATTATGATTACAAGAGTGCGGCGGTGAGGCGACTCTTAGACATCAACGAGCTTGATGAGATAAGAAGAGACGCCTACGAGAGCTCAAGAATTTACAAAGAAATGACCAAGATTCTCCACGATGCCCGCATAACCGTCACAGACTTCAAGGTAGGAGACAAGGTCTTGCTCTATAATTCCCGGCTCCGACTATTTCCCGGTAAGTTGAGGTCACGTTGGTCCGGACCTTTCACCATCAAGCACATACAACCGGGGGGAGCTTTTGAGTTGGAAAGCAAGGACGGATCCACATTCAAAGTAAATGGTCAGAGGCTAAAACACTATTCTGAGGGAGTCCCAACGGGCGAAACCACTAGAATATATTTGCTTAAGGGACGGCTGAATGATCTTTCAAACCTCCTTGATGAGGTAATTGAGGAGGCGATCCCTCACTCCATTGGCGCTCTATTCGATGAGGATTTTGAGGAAGGCCCGGATTTAAGCCAAGAAGAGAAGAAAAATGATTCCCCTGACCTCTCCGCTGAAAATGATGAAGGCGACACTGATGTCGCAAGGATTCGAGAGCTCTGCAAGCTCTCGAAATTCAAGTCTCCGAAGAAAGCTCCGCCGATACGGAAATCGGCGTCACCGTTGAAGCCGTTGACCGGAGCAAATGCTAGCTTGGGGGAGCCTCCCCCCAACACTATTCGAGATGGGAGACCACCGAGGGAGAACACGCCGCCGCAACTTCCGAATCCAATCGTTCTCCCCGGAAAGTTTGATGGGTGCATCTCATATGCACCAAACATCCCGCATTAATTGAAAATCATAGGGGGTCGAGCTCACGACCTTAAACGAGCGCTTGTCGGGAGGCAACCCGACGATTATTGCTTTATTTTCACTTTTCTTTTATTTTTGTTTTAGAAATTTTTAGTGTTTTGAGTCGTTCGCCCAAAAATCTTGTGATAACGGGTCCTATTTTTCCTGACAGGAGAGGGGAACGAGGTACCCATCATTAGGAGGATGCACAAGGCGTCGAGGAGCGCCCCAGGAAGGCGCTCGATGCTTAGGAGGAAGATGAAATCGACTGGAGGAAGAAAGACGGAGTTTAGAGCCCAAACGAAGACAAACAGCAGAAAACAAGGCTCACTCGGCCGAGTATACTAGTCACTCGGCCGAGCACACAAGTCCGTCCGGCCGAGCCGCTCACGAACGAGGGAAGTCTGCTGTACCTAACTCTCTGTTTATTTTCCTGATTTCAGTATAACTGCTACTCGGCCGAGTATATATATTCACTCGGCCGAGTAAAACGGATACGCTCCTAAGGCGAGTCTTGCCGAGTAGCTTGAGCCACTCGGCCGAATGGACTTACTCCACTCGGTCGAGTCTGGCAAGGCCACTCAGCCGAAGCGTAAGCAGGTAGGGATTTTCCATTGATCTCGCTCGGCCGAGTGACCCTGTCACTCGGCCGAGTCGTAACTTTTCCTATAAAAGGGGGCGGGGTCGGGCTCGTTTTTCGAAACGACACAAACCGCTGATCGCCCGACCCCTCAGCTCCCTCGCCCAAACCCCTCGCTCCCTCGCCCGACCGTCGCCCCTGCGCCGCCGCTCGGCCACCCACCGCTGGCCGAGCCGCCGCCGCTCCTCGCCCGAGTCGCCGCCGGCGGCCACGTCTCCGGCCACCTCCGGTATCGCTTATTTAGCCTATTTCTCCTCTTTTTGTGTATTTTTTGTGGATCCATGTGCCTAACGAACCCCAAACCCAAATTAATTTCTATTTCTATCTATTATACCCCTAATGCTCCATACGTTTTGAATATTACCCGCTGATATCTCCATTTCATGCGCAGGTCATTTTTGGGAGCTTAGGAGAGCCCAGGGGAGCTTCCAGGGACTGATTTGGGCTGCGTGGAGGCGCCGTCTTCGCACGCTACCATTGCTTTGCACTCGCGGCGTGTTGTAGTACACTCTTTCCTTTATTTTACACACGCCGCACTTTTCACGCTTTTTGGTGCGCGCTCGGGGCCCACATGCCGCCCCAGACACGGCCGAGGTCGAGGAGAGCTTCCGCCAAGCAGAAGCGGTCGGATGACGCCGGCCCCTCCCACGAGTTGGAGGACTCTCCTCCGCCTTCTCCCACACACCCCGTCCACCCAGCACAGCCTGCAGGCCCCACACACCCCGCACAGCCTGCAGTGCCCGCACAGCCCATACACCCTGTACAGCCACCCCCTGCCGCTCCACAGCCACCACCTCCGGCTCCACTTATCGGGCCGCTGGGGATCACGTTTCGGAACGACGCACATCGCGTCGCTTTCGAGCGTATCTCCCAGCGCTCGATCGTACCCTCCAGGTTTGCACACCTTGCCGACCTAGGACGCCTGGGGGTACTAGAGGGGATGCTCACGTTGTACGACAACGTGGGCTGGCGAGATTTCTTTCAGGTGTCGGCGGATACGTTTACCCGCCCGACACTTGAGGTACTTAGTTCGATCGCCCGGACCGACGAGGGATGCTCGTTTCGGTTCATGGACCGGGAGTGCCAGGTCACTCTCGGTATGATGAGAGCCTTCTTCTCGTGGCCCGACGTCCCCGGGGCCGACCGAGGTTACGCCCCCACCCATATCCCCCCACCTTCCTTCGACGCCAGCGCCTTCTGGGCCCGGATCACGGGTCTTCACGCTGCCTTTGACCCTAGTAGGGCCAAGGCCTCGGCCATTGTCCATCCCTGCCTCTGTATAGCTCAGCGCCTTATGGCGACGACCTTTTTGGCCAGATATGAGCCGGGCACGATGTCCACGCCAGAGCTCTACATGCTCTACGCGATGACACGACCCAGAGCTCTATCTAGGGATGGTGATGAGCTGGTCCCCGCCGTCGTGATTGATGTCGCGGCTTGGTTTTTGGACCGCATCATTGTATCGGTGGGCGCTCACTCACTGATATGCTGCGGCGGCCTGATCACCTTGCTCGCTCTTATGACCGGCGAGGACTTCCCTGACAACCTGCGACGCGCACCGGGCCCCACTTCTCTGTCGATTGATGTTATGGCCCGGATGAAGATGATGCGTCCGCATGGTGAGCGACACTGGGTCTGGCTGCACGGCCCTTACGGTGCCGATTACATGATTCTTCCGAGCCCAGCTCGGACTCAGATAGCACTGGCCCATGTGGACTGGCTCCCTGCGATGGATGTTCTGATCCCAGCCGCTTACGTGCTCGAGGCCGAGGAGGCCGAGCAGGCCCACGCTGCCCCCGCAGACCCTGTTGCACCTGCCGCGCCTGCTGCCCCTGTTGACCCCGTGGACCCTCAGACTATCCCAGATATTTCCGCTGCTCCAGACACCTCTGTCCACACCTCTGTCGGTGTCGGGAGTACCTTAGCTGAGCCCACCTCCACTGCTTCCACGCCTGTCACCACCCTCACTGGCCCTCTGTTTGCCGAGCCCGTTACCTCTGCCCCACCCGAGCGCCCGCCGACTATAGTTGAGTGCGGAGAGCCCTCTTTTGCCACCGCTGTAGAGACCGTAGTCTCCACCCCTGTCTCCACCGCTGCTGTGTTCTCCGAGAGTGTCGTGGCATCTGTCCACACTTCTGTGCCACCGACCTCTCTGGCCGCCTCGCCGCCACTTTTGTATTCTTCTTTCGCTGCTGCTGCCTCCACTTCTCACCGTCCTGCCCAGCCTCGCACTGAGGCCAGGCCCCCACTTACGAGCGCAGCTCCTTTTGTTCCCTTGCCTGCTGAGCCCGTCACCTACGCCACCAGAGTACGCCAGCCCCGACCTGCACAGCCCCGACCGGTGCGTCCCTCTGCACCACCTCCCCCTGACACTGTACTTCAGAGCATTCGTGCTCTCGAGGGGGCGGTGGGTGGCCTCAGAGGCGACCTTCGGACCCTGTCCGCCACCGTCACTGCGATGGCTAGCCACTTTGACCTGCTCCCGCACATTCACTACTGTCTTACCCAGGTCCTGGAGCGTCTCCCACGCATACCCCCGCCCACCCAGCAGGTTCCCACCCCCACTTCCACACACACTCAGCCTGCTACCACTTCCACACCCACACCCGCTCAGCAGCCTGCACCACCACCACCTCCGCCTCCGCCTCAGGACGGAGACAGCGCAGCACCACCTTCTTAGGCACCCTTGATGCCATCGATTATTTTTACCGTTATGCTACCCATTTCTGCTGGGTCCTGATGCTTTTTGACCACCCCCCTCCCCTCACTTATTTTGGGATTCTCATTCTGATCGTATCTTTATATATCTTTTTTGGGAGAGAGGGAGAGTTTTTGGTGCCACACCTATATATCTGTATCACTCGTATATCTGCATGCATCATGTCCGCATCATATTTTTCGTTTCATTATTTTCCCTTTTTTTCCTTCCATCATGCATGCATCCTCACTTACCCCTCACATTACTTGTCTCTCGGTGCGCCACACTTTGCACATTGAGGACACTGTGCCATTTAGCTTGGGGGAGTGAGTTCTCACGTTCTTTTGATTTACCACCTTTATTTTTAGTTTTTCACGCCATTTTCCGTTTTTGCACTTATTTTCATCAATTTTCCTTTATTTTACCATGCATCACGTTTTTCTTATTTTTCTGTGTGCCGCATTGTAAATAGTTCTATTTTCCCCTTTATCTTTATTTTCTTTTTCATCTCATGTTAGAGATGACTTTTCTATGATGATGATGACGTGGAGTGAGCTTACTTTATTTGCATGCTATATTTGTCATGTCTTAGACTTTATTTCTGATATCATATGCTATGACATTGCCTTGCATTTAGAGATAGTAACCCACACTTTTTCCACATGAAAATGGATGAAAGTTTATTATTAGCTGAGTCTGAATATTCATATGTATGCTATCGCAGAAAACACACCAAGATTCACGCATTGAATGCTTATATCTGGAGTACCGATTTCTTTTCCTATATCACTTCTATATGCATGAACTGTACATTTCACTTCATGACGATTGAATGATGTTAGCTATGATAAATCTGGATTAGTTAGCTTTTTTGTGATCGAAACTGAGTAGATTAGATTACCCTGCTGAAGTTGTCGTGCATGTCTTATAGAGTGAACCGAGAGATATATTTATTTCTTTCTCCACAAATCTTGAACAT
Organism: Scilla litardierei; assembly: GCA_030789695.1. Taxonomy (NCBI): domain Eukaryota; kingdom Viridiplantae; phylum Streptophyta; class Magnoliopsida; order Asparagales; family Asparagaceae; genus Scilla; species Scilla litardierei. The sequence goes on along the minus strand of CM061138.1, from coordinate 96,088,318 downwards.
CATTTCTCTACTTTTAAAATCATTGGTGAATCTCCCTTTAGCGATTCTATTATATGGCATTTCCCCCGCTATTAATTCCTAGCTCCAAATTTCCCGAATTCAAAAAAAAGAGAAAATATTCGTGTAAATCATTATCTCTCTTTGAGTTGGGATCATTGTGTATATATGCTATATCAAAAAAAAACAAAAGAAAAAGAAAAAGAAAAAGAAAAGAGGAAAAATCCTCAATAAAAGATCCCATCTCACTTTCTTCCTTTCTTCTCTCTTTTCATGTTCATTTTCATTACTTTTGGAGCTTTATAAAAATGGGGATGTGAATATTTTTTTTATGCCACCACGCTTATAGATAAGCTTGGGGGAGGGAATCCAATGATGTGTGAGAGAGTGACTACTTGACGTTGCACGACAACCTAGGCTAAGTAATACTCTATACTCGGTGAGATTATTTTTAGCTTTACGAAGTCCAGAAATCTAAGCTTAGCACTCATATCATGAAATCCACACTTTTCTATTCTCTCTATTCTATTGTGTGATACTCTCATACTCCTCATAGAAAGCATTCAATTGAAAAGTGTGTGATCTGCGATTTGTATACAGCTTTAGATGATTCAGACGATGTTAATTCTAAAATTATTCCGTTTTTCATGATTATATCGTTGTTCGGTGGTTTTCTATTTCTATTTGCACTATTATACTATGATATCAAAATAAAACTCTTTGACATGTATTTTTCATTCAGTGCATGCTATATGAGTAAGCGAAACCCACGTCCTGAGAAAATGATCTAGCAGCTTCCCTCTCGCTTCTTTCTTTCTTCTTTGTTTTTATTTCGTTTTTCATTCTTCTCCGTTTTTCATTTTTCATTTTTCGCCATTTTCGTTTTCCGAATCCACCGGGTTCACCTTTTACTTATTTTCCTCGAGGACGAGTAAGAGGTAAGCTTGGGGGATTTTGATCACTCCTTATTTTACACCTTTTTCCCGCATGTTTGCATGCCATTTAGATCGCCCAAATCATGTTTTTCACGATATATCGACGATATTGCGATGCTTTTCACGATTTGTTGTTTTTGTCGCATTTCAGGTGATTTGGAGCGATTCGGAGTGATCTCGAGATACGCCTACTCCAGAGTGTCACTGATGACCTCCCCGAGGGGTATTTTGCTGTTGGAGAGGAGTGGAAGAAGAAAGAACGTCGTAGGAGCGACGAGGAGGCCAAAACAAGCTGTTTGGGCATTTTTGGTGTCCCACTCGGCCGAGTGAAGGAGTCACTCGGCCGACCAGTGAGACACCGCTCGGCCGACCAGATCGGATACGCTCCATACGTGCACTCGGCCGAGCAGCGGAAGCCACATCGACCGAGTGACGAGATCCCGTCCGCCCGAGTGGCACCCAGACGACGCATGTCAAAAATCGCCAACTTACTGTTTTTCGTCTGCCTGAGCTTCAGAAGACCCACTCGGCCGAGTGGCAAATGCCGACCGCCCGAGTACCAAGAAGCCAGCGGCCGAGTGACGACAACTCACTCGGCCGAGCGACTCCCGAAGTGAAGACCCCCGAAGACCCAGACTTACTGGAAATTTACAGGGTTTCTCACTCGGCCGAGCGACTTTTGTCACTCGGCCGAGTGCGACGCGCTGCCTGTAGCGAAAATTGCGGATTTCAGGCTGCGCAGGGGCATTTTGGTCACAGTTTTTTGGACGATTTTGGGGGGTATTTAACCCCTGTTTTTGCCCTAGTTTTAGAGAGCTTTTTCTTTAGATTTTTGCAGCTTTTTAGATTAACTTTTTAGCTTTATTCTTGTGATTGGAGAGGAGACAAAAGTGGATTTTTGTTGAATTATTTGAAGGACTCCATTGGTTTGTGTCTCTCTTCTCTAAAAATTCTATTTTTATTGCATATCTCAATATTGTGATGAATTCTCTTATTAATTTCATTGATTATTTTTGTGTTTGTGCTATGAATTGTGAGTAGTCTCCACGTCTTGGGGCGTGGGGATGAACCCTACGAGCCCAATTTCAGATTTGTGATGAATTGGTAGAAATTTTGCTAGAATTGCTATTAGGGATTAGATTGGGATCAATTTACTACGGATGGCTAGGTATTCATATCGATTGGGATTTGCAAGAGATTGGATCCCAATTCGATAGGAAACCCTAGAAATCCGAATTGGGTTGGAGTCGAATTTCTATAGTATCGGTTTGCAAGAGATTGGATCGATACTAGGGTTTTCGGTTGCAATTCCATGCCGATACCCGTTTGCAAGAGATTGGACGGGTAGGAACTATCCCAACCTAGGTCGTGGCCCGAGTTTGCACTAGAGTGGGCTCGGGGCGCGATTGAACGATGATGTTGATCCTAATGCTAGCTTCCCTAGGCTAGGGTTTGCAAGAGATTGGACCCGAACCTAGGATAGCTATAGACCGGCAACAGCGCGAGAGCGTGAGCTAGGTATTACATTCAGTTGCAACTAGTTCATCCAAAATTTTATTCTAGAAATTTTGATACCAATGAACCACATTGACGGGATACGGTGAGTTGCGGGGATTCCCCATTCCCTAGACGTTCTTTGTTTGATTTGATATTTCCGTACTTTGTCTGACGATTGTGAAAGGATCGCCAAAGGCAAGTTTCTCTCTTCTTAATAGCCATGTTGATTTGAACAAGCACGGTCATTCGTCCTCCCTGTGTTCGATAACCCGCTCGCCGCTATACCGTGCGCTTGCGGTAAAACTACAACCGTTCTTTGGGTTACATTTCGGAGCGATCAGATTCCTAGGGTTAGAAGGCCCTACGGTCATGGGGGATTCCCCAGAGGAAGTGATAGGAATCCTCGTCTTTGCCATGATCGTGGCACAACGAGATCAATCAAACGATACAACCCTAAGCAACGAAACCCTAGATCCGAAATCAACAAGCCCTAGGATGTAATTCGAAACCCTAGTAGAAGAAATCAAGCCCTAGAACTGGAAAAGAGACCTAGGAGGAAACCCTAGGATGAGAGGGAGTATACCTAGGAGGAAGACGACGACGATCGGCGGCGGAGGATGGTCAGAAGAACGCCGGAGATCGACGGGGAAGACGAAGGGTCACGAGCTGGGTTGGGGGTTTTCAAGCTGGAGGAGATGAAAACAATCGACTAAAATGAGAAAGATCCGATTAGAAAAGGTTTAAGTCGGTCGAAATTGCGAAAAGACGTGACTGCCCCTGATCACTTAGTCGGTCACAGTTCAATGTCTGACCGACTAGATGACGATCTAGTCGGTCGGTTAACGAGCTTGAACCGACTAAAGTGAAAACAGAGAGAAGTCGAAGATTCCTTGAATGAGAATTAGTCGGTCTATGTTCAAATACTGACCGACTAGAACTAAATCTAGTCGGTCGATAAGTGAACTTGAACCGACTAAGGAGATAAGCTGGAGAGGAAACTCAAAGTAGCTTGAGTTAGTCGGTCTGAGTTCTTTTACTAACCGACTAGATACGAATCTAGTCAGTTGGTGATTGAACTGATACCGACTAAAGAGTCCAAAAGTTTAGAGATAGAGCTAGTCGGTCTGAGTTCATTAGCTGACCGACTAGATGCAAATCTAGTCGGTTGGTTGATGAACTGAGACCGACTAGATGAGTCCAAAAATTGACAAATAAGTTCTCTCCTAAATACACTTGGACGAAACATTGCAATCCTCTCTAAAATCATCTAAACTACCCCATTAAACATCGAAATCTCAAATACGACATTCAAATATGAATTCGAGCAAAAATTCAAAAAAATCACATAAAATCCCGAAAAATCCAATAAGTCTAGCATGAATGAAATATTGCGAAATATAATAGCATGCAAGATTATTGAATGAAACATGAATCCTATATCTCGGATTCACCCATAATCCCCAATTCTCGACGCAACCGCACAAAGGAATCCTCCTTTAGGGGTTTCGTGAAAATATCGGCGATTTGCTTTTGGGTTTCAACGTACACTAAAATGATGTCCTTTTTAGCAACATGATCATCTAAAAAATGGTGTCGGACATCTATGTGTTTAGAACGGGAATGGTGCACCAGATTCTTTGAAAGACAAATAGCACTTTTGTTATCCACCATGATAGGGCTAGTATCACAATGAATACCAAAATCCTTTAGTGTGTGTCTCATCCAAAGAACCTGGGCACAAGCAGCACCGGCGGCAATGTATTCCGCCTCGGTGGTTGAAAGTGATACCGAATTTTGCTTCTTGGAAAACCAAGAGACACTGGAATTTCCTATAAAATGGCAAGTGCCACTAGTACTCTTCCTGTCGGATTTGCATCCCGCATAATCAGCGTCACTATATGAGACTAACTCATATGTGCTAGATTTCGGATAAAGTAATCCAAAATCTAAAGTGTAACTTAGATAGCGAAAAATACGTTTTACCGCTACTAAGTGAGAATCCTTAGGTTGAGACTGATAACGAGCACAAATACAAACGGCAAACATAATATCGGGCCTACTTGCGGTAAGATAAAGTAAACTACCTATCATACCTCGATATAGACGAATGTCTACATCTTTTCCGCCCGTATCTTTATCAAGATGCGTTGTAGTGCTCATAGGAGTCTTTTTCCCGGAGGCATTCTCCATTCCAAATCGCTTTACCAACTCCACCGTGTATTTTCGTTTGGTGGATGAAGATTGCATCGTTCAATTGGCGAATTTGGAGACCTAAGAAATATTTGAGTTCGCCCATGTGGCTCATCTCAAATTGTTCCTTCATCACATTAGAAAACTCTTCGCAAAGAGTGAAGTTAGTAGCACCGAAAATGATATCATCAACATAAATTTGAACTAATAAAATATCATTATTCGCATGCTTGACAAAAAGTGTTGAATCGGCTTCGCCCATTTTAAAATTCAAATCCAAAAGAAAATTCTTTAGGCGATCATACCAAGCTCGAGGAGCTTGTCTCAAACCGTAAAGAGCTTTCTTTAGTTTAAAAACATGATTTGGAAATTTTTCATATATGAAGCCCGGAGGTTGAGAAACGTAAACGTCCTCAACGACATCTCCGTTTAAAAATGCACTTTTAACATCCATTTGAAATAATTTAAAATTTTTATGGTATGCAAAAGACAATAATAATCTAATTGATTCTAATCTAGCTACCGGAGCGAAGGATTCTTCGAAATCGATACCTTCCTCTTGACAGTAGCCTTGAGCAACTAACCGAGCTTTGTTCCGGACAACGACTTGGTTTTCGTCGGTTTTGTTCTTGAAGATCCACTTTGTCCCTATGACGGTGTGGTTCTTCGATGGCAATGGAACAAGCTCCCAAACTTCATTCCTCTCGAATTGAATGAGTTCCTCCTCCATGGCTAAGATCCAAGCGCTATCTTCGCATGCATCATTAACATTCTTTGGCTCTATCGAGGAGGCAAAGGCACAATGAGCGAAGTAGTTCACTTGTGATCTCGTCTTGACACTATCATGGATATTGCCAATGACTTGCTCATGAGGATGGTCACGAACGGTATGAAGCCGTTTGGGAATACCTTGATCACTAGGAACATTCTCAACAACTTCATTAGACGGGTTAGTCTCAATAGAATCAATAGAATCACTAGAGTTAGAATTTCCAATTGAATCACATAAGACATCCATAGAGTCATCATCATTAGTAATTCTAGTTGGAACAAATCCTTCATTAAATGACACATGAAGCGACTCCTCGATCGTCGACGTTCGTTTGTTGAATATCCGGTAGGCTTTGCTACGCGAAGAATATCCAACAAAAATCCCCTCATCGGATCTTGGATCGAATTTGTCCAAACTACCATACGTGTTCTTAATAAAACATTTCGAACCAAAAACACGAAAATGTTTAACTTGAGGCAACCTACCAAACAACAATTCATAACAAGTTTGTTTAGTGCCGGGCCTCAAAAGTATTCTATTAAACACATAGCAAGCGGTATGTACCGCTTCCGCCCAAAATTGATGGCCAAGTTGGCTATCATGAAGCATAGTGCGAGCACACTCCACTAACGTCCTATTCTTTCTCTCAACTACACCATTTTGAGGAGGTGCACGAGGGAAAGAGAAGGTGTGAGTAATACCAACTTCATCACAAAATGTCTCAAAAGACTCATTCTCAAATTCCCCTCCATGATCACTACGAATAGTGACAATGGTGGTTCCAATGAGATTTTGTACTTTCTTAACAAAAATTGTGAAGTTTTCAAAAGCTTCATTTTTATTACATAATGAAAATACCCAAGTAAACCTAGAAAATTCATCAACGATGACAAGTCCATATCTAGCATTACCTAATGAAGCAACTCTAGTTGGCCCAAATAAATCTAGATGTAATAGCTCTAGAGGCCGCTTAGAAGAAATGCTTTTCTTAGGTTTAAATGAAGATTTTGGAAGCTTGCCTCGTTGACACGAGTCACAAAAGCTTTTCTTTTGAAAGACAAGCTTAGGGAAGCCTCTAATAGAATTTAACTTGGAAAGCTTAAAAAGTGTTCCAAAGTTCACATGACCAAAACGTCGATGCCATAAGTGTTGTTCACTTGTGTTGGCAATAAGACATTGTTCATGTGATCTTGGAAGATCTAGGATATATATATCCTTATGGCGTGTGCCGGAAAACAATAATTCATTATTATCTTTTCTTAAAATATGGCACATTCCTTTCGCAAAGTTAACCTTGTAACCTTTGTCACAAAGTTGACTTATTGAAATAAGATTGTGGTTTAATCCTTTAACAAGGTAAACATCACATATAATGGGTTTAGAAGGATTACCCACTTTACCAACACCTATGATGGTTCCGCTCTCGTTGCCTCCAAATACGACGCGGTTTCCATTTGCAATGGGAACCACTCCGGAGAGCAATTGAGCGTCACCCGTCATGTGTTTTGAACACCCGCTATCGAGTATCCAATTTCTCTTGGAGCTAAATTTAAATTTGTTGCTCCGTTCCTTTTTCTTGAGTACCTATAGATATGAAATGTCGTATCATGGTACCCAAGGTCATTGGGTCCAAAAGATTAGACATTTGGAAGCTAAGTCCAATTGGACTTAGACTTCCCCACATAATTATTACTATGCACAACATTCGAAAAATAAGCATTCATATAAACTTGTTTTTCATCCATGCTTGTGTCCTTTGGGCTCCAAATAGTGAAAGTCTTGGGAGCCCTCATCCTATTGGGTGCATGCATGCGACGGTGATTTCTACATGATGCATGTTGTGGATAGGCATAAGGAACATGATGGAATGGTGCATGCGGATAGTTATTCATATGATGTTGTGGGTGAACATATGCATGTGAGGGAACACGTGCGTGAGGGTGTCTCACATGGTGTGCACGTGCCCGTGAATGTGTTGCATAAAAATCATCATATGTGTGAGCCGGTGGAGTAGGACGTGTGTTCCTACGTGGCATTGTATTTGTGTACATGTAGGCATGACCCTTCTTTGGAGGTCCACCCAAAGTGGGTTTCTTTCCAAAAGAGGGTGTGTGCGAAGTGGAAGCACCATTTGTAGATGAAATACCAATGGAGTGTTTGCTCCCACTCGGTGAGGCATCGGAAGTAGGCCTAACAAAAGTAGTGGCCGATTTGGATGAACTCCCTATCTTATACCCCAAGCCAATGTGGTGATTGCCCGGAAGTAAATCAGTTAGGATGTTATCCAAATGGTCTTTACCCTTATTGAATTTATTAATTCGGCCTATCGTGCACTCATATTTCTCGGTGAGAGAATGCATCGAAGCACCCAAAGTGGATATTTGCGATGTGAGCACATAAACACGAGACTTGAGATTTTCATTCTCAATACTCAAAGTCGAGTTTTGAGAAGTCAAATCCGCTATCCTATGTTCTTCCGAATCCTCAATGCTAACATGTTCAAGTTTAGATTTGAGATCAATAATCACATTTCTTAACCCTTCAACAACGGTGTCGTTGTTGGTGATGATAGTTTTAGGCGAGGTTTGAATGCTAGCTAAGTCATCTTTTACTTTAGTATACCTATTTACTAATTTAGTATACTTAGACCATAATTGTGAATTAGCATTCCTAAGGTCATCCATAGTTACCTCATCGCCTTTGTTGTCGCTATCATCGGAAGAGGAGGATCCTTGATCATGCTCCTCTCTCGCCATGAAGCACATGTGCGCTTGCTCCACTTTCTCATCGTTCGACTCTCCGCTTGAGGAATCCTCGGAGTCGGTGAATGTTGCTCCGACAAGTCCCTTTTTGTACCCCTTTTTGTACTTCTTGGACTTATCGAATTTCAGCGCCTTCCACTTCTCCTTTTGCTTATTTAGAGGACACTCCGCTTTCATGTGTCCTGGCTTATTGCACTTGAAACACAAAGGAGAGGAGGAGGCGTTAGAAGAACCAAATTTAGCTTTGTTCTTATAGTTACCTTTTCGGAAGAAACAGTTGAACTTCTTGGCCATGAGTGCCATGGACTCCAAGTCCAACTCGTTTTTCGAGTCTTCATCATCGGTTGATGTGGATGTGGATGGAGCGGCCTTGAAAGCAATAGCCTTCTTCTTTGGCTCGTCTTGCTTTAGGTAGGACTTCATCTTTTCCTGTAACTTCAACTTGCTATCCTTGCGTACCTCGTATGACATTAAATTACCCATTAGTTGACCTACGGTGTACTTATTCATATCATTACCGTCCTCGATGGCGAAGGTACGCTTTTCCCAATTAGAAGGAAGTCCTTCGATAAGTTTCGAACACTTCTCCTTTTGGGTGTAGGTTTTACCGAGAGCTTCCAACTCGTTTATGATGTCGATGAAGCGAGCATAATACTCCTTCATCTTCTCACCCTGTTGCATATGAAACATTTCGTAATCTTTGTTAACAACAACGAGTTTAGAGTCTCTTACCCTACTCGTCCCTTCATGTTGTATGAGGAGGGAGTTCCAAATTTGATATGCACTCTTACATGTGCATATCTTATTGAAGTCCTCGGGCTCCAATGCGCATTGCAAGGCGTTCATTGCCTTGGCATTGCTTACCTCCGCGGCGACCTCCGTGGGAGTCCACTTCTCAAAGTCTTCTTCGGCGGGCTCGACGTATTCCTTCATCGTGGTCCTCCATAGAGATGCACTCCGGAGGAAAGTTTCCATCCGGCATTTCCAGTACCCGTAGTTGGTACCGTTGAAGAATGGAGGCCTCGTTGAGGAATGTCCTTCCATCACCGAAGATGCTCCTTCACGGTTCCTGAAGGTGCCATAGTCGGAAGGTGGACGCACGGTCTTGTTGTCGTTGGCAGACATAGCTAAGTATCTGGCTCTGATACCAAATGTAGGGTATTACTCTGATATCACTGCAACGCTGTTAAGTCCCATCATCCATGGCATCCTAGACCCGTCACAAGATATCTCAGAAACTTGTTTTACAGCATGCCTCTCGACAATGCCCAACCCATTATAAGATCACCATCTTATCGGGACTTGGTACGGTAAGAGCGATTACTTCGGGTCGGCTCATAACCCGAGAACCCGTACTCAAGCTCAACAAGCTCTGATACCAAATGTAATGCCCTACAAGCTACTGCATAAGTACTAGAGGGGGGGTGAATAGTACTTTAAAAATAACAAGGAGTATAATTCCTAATTATCGTGCAAACAACTACCAAATCAATTTGCGGAAGCTTAAATTGATGACAACAACAAAATAAACAAAGCTAACAATTGAATATTACTGGGTTGGGATCCACCCAAGTCTCCCCGACTTGTTCTCGGTGATCCTACGTCCCAACCACCCGGATCCCCTCCGGATACTTAGGTTAGAAACCCTAACCCAAGATTTCCACTATGATATCTTGTGAAAAACCTTCACAAGATCAAATCATACATACAATGGCAATAGTGAATCCCACAACCCGGGATCACAACCTTCTCTCACAACCGAGAGAACCAATAAGCAAAGAAAATCAGTTTGTATATGAAATAAACAATCTTACCACAAATCCTATACCTTGAGTTTTCTTACCAAATAGGTGCAAGGAGGGATTTGAGGAAGAGGAAGTCACCAAGACCTAGCACCACTGAAATGAGCAGCAATGGGTGCCTAGGAGTGATTTGGAGACTTGAATCAAGCTAGAGCTTGAAAGGCTCACCAAGAACAAACTTCTCTCAAGATGGATTCTAGATCTAGAATGTGAGAGAATGTATTTCTTGTGAGGGAGAGAGCTTTGGAAATGAGTGAGAATCTCTAACTCTTTCAATCTCAATGAATCTCTTAATGGCAGCTCTTTCCTAGAAAGAAATGACCAAGCTTCGTATTTATAGGGTCCCATAAAAACGAGCTAGGTCAAATCCCAACGGATAGAAATCTGAAGCAGTTAGTCGGTCAAAGAACAACCACTGACCGACTAGTTCATCAACTAGTCGGTCGGTCAAATAACATGGACCGACTAAGTGATGAACAGTGAACAGAGTGAATTTCAGACTTAGAAATCTAGTCGCTCCAAGAAGACTGTCTGACCGACTAGTTATGAAACTAGTCGGTCGGTCAGTGAACTTAGACCGACTAAGAGTAAAAAACTATTAGTCTGAATATGTAACGACTGCTTTTCATGTATCTGGATTTATTATAATATAATATATGTTTTGGTGGATGTTCCCCTCATGTGTGGTTTTCGTCTCCGTAGTTTTCTTTTTCGATCGATTCGTCGTATTTTCTCGTTTCTTCCTTAGGATTGTCGATTTCGAAGTATGTCATTCGTGACGGACTTCATAACGGTCGTATCTTACTATTAGATCAAGCCTAGGAGTCTTAGGAATCGATCCAGGGGCCCCGCGCTCCGTATCGGAACTTTTGGTGCTCATTAGCCGGTGTAAGAAGGGCCACCGACCGACTAGATGACGATCCAGTCGGTCGGCAATCCTTCTTGGACCGACTAGTTGGATTTCTAAATTGTTCAGGAGTTACTGTTTATCGTTAGTCGGTCTAAGAACGTTGGTTGACCGACTAGGTTGCAAACTAGTCGGTCGGCAATGCTTCTTTAACCGACTAACACATCATCTAATTTTAGTATCAGTTACTGTTTACTCTTAGTCGGTCTAAGAACGTTCATCGACCGACTAGATGCCAAACTAGTCGGTCAGTACTTGTTCATGGACCGACTAAATCTAAATCCTATTTTTGTTCAGAAGTTACGGTTTGCACTTAGTCGGTCTGCGTTGGTCGACCGACCGACTAGTTGCCAAACTAGTCGGTCAGTGGTTGCTCTTTGACCGACTTACCAGTGTTGAAACCCTAATTTCTGGGCAGCCGCCAGCCCATCCTATTTAAACCCATCCCAAACATTTTCTTCTTCCTCAACACGACCCAAAACCCTAAAATCTTCCCCATTGAGCCCCCATCTTCCCCCAAGCTTCATTCCTTCATTCCAAGCCCTAAATCCATCATCCAAACCATCCATTCACTCTATCTACCTCTCATCTTCCCCAAAAATCTCACCAAATCCATCAAAATCCCCAAATCCCCCAAAACCCTAGTTTCCCCAAACTTCTCCAATCTTTTCCAGATCTGGTCATAGGGTTCCCCGGAGTGTTTCTTCCGCCTCCTCTCGGTAAGAAATCGATCTACCGTTGTTTTCATAACCTATTTATATTTTTATGAAACCCTAATAAAATTTCATGTTGTTTGTTGATTGTTCCCCCATAACAGCGAATTCCCCGTAGATTAGCATCCGCGAGACGAAGTGGTCGTCATCCCCGGTGCTAGGCAAGTGAAACTTGCCACTTAGGGTTTAGGCCATGTTTTAGGCCATTTGCTTGTTGTAGGCGTAAACGAGGCTAGGCGACGAAATGATACTCGCCTAGGCGCAAATTGGGGAACTAGCTTGACAACGAAGCTAGTTCCGACATTTAGCATGTTGCACAATTACCATGTCATGTTTACTTTCCATTAACGGTACGCAAATTAATTGTCATGTCATTGCATTCTTTAAGTGTTTCTATGATTGCGTAGCTTCGCTACAATGCTTGTGTTCCTGGCTCGTGTTCAAGAAGCGGGCCATGTGTTGGTTGATAGCCAATGCCCGAATTGCGTGTTTCCGGCTAGGTGCACCCCTACGCCAAATGTTTAAGAATGCGAGCTCATGTGCGGGGCAACCCCAGGCTCACTAGCTGAGCTCCTTGTGTGGGGACCCTGGCTCCATTACGTGTGGGTATTGGGGGTAAGAGTTAAGCGACCAATCAACTGGGAGTCTACCCGATCAGCAACTGCAGTGGTAAGGCGTAAACTCTGGGTTTGGGGTAGTTGTTAAGCGGCTAATCAGCGAATGTGAAACCATTCAGCTGTAAGGCGTAAACATCTACAAAACAACGTGAATAGTGAATTGATTGAGATTGATAGTAGCGTGGCTACTCTTGTCTTGTCTTGTCTTGTCTTGTCCCGATGATTGTTCTCTTGTACAAATTGTCTTGCCATGTTTTAATTGTGCACTCATGTTATAACTGCCATGTCATGCATACTATAACTGCTAGGTTGCTAGATGCCTCACTTTCAGTTTCCTTGCCCAAGTCTTTTAGACTTGCTGACATGTGCCCCTTTACTCTTTTGGGTGACACATGTTAGATCCTGAGCCTGAGTACCTTGTTGTGGATGAGGTGTTTGCTGACGCCGAGCCCGAGCTTGTGTTTGACGGGGAGTACGTGGACACTGGGGACCAGTCCTAGTGTCTTCGTGTGTTTTACTTTTGTTAGACAGTTGTTTTGTTATCGGTGCGTAGCACCTATACTTTGTTTTTGTTGTTGCTTTTGCTGGCCTTGTTCTGGGCCTTTAGACTCTTCTCTTTTAGCCTGGTGGCTTTTCTGGATGTTGGACTTATTTTCTTGTTGGACTAATTATGAGATGTGAGATTTTATTTCAGTCTCTCCTTGTGTTATTATTGTTGTTCCGTTGTGGTTACAGGGACCTGCTTATATTTTATTGACGCTTATCGGGTTTGGGGCTTCACAGCTCCACTCTCGTGCGGACCTTTTCACGTCTCGCCTCCAGTTTTGGGAATCGGGTCGTGACAGGTTTTAGTGGTTGCCCATGCAGGTCCTTCTGTAACTGCGATGTTTGGAATGACGATAATAATATTAGAATGTCCAATAAATTAAGTCTGACGTCCGAGTCATAAGCTATGAGTCTAATCTGATTCGTTCTCTGTGTCACTAGATGGCAGGAAGACGTTTCACCCGTGGTGGGGGTAGTGGCGCGATCCCTCATGATGAGGAGCCTGAGCGGGAACCCACCAGCGGTGAGATGATGCGGATGATGCTCCAGATGATGCAAGTGCAGCAGGGCGTGCTTCTGCAAGTCCAGAATGCTCCACTTGCTCGAGCTACCCGGGCTCTTCCGGATGCCCCTCGCTCTGAGCCAGGAGCGAAGCAATTTCGGGAGCTGGGTCCCGCGTATTTTGATGGGTCTGAGGGTCCTCTGGCTGCCGATGAGTGGATTCGGAACATCGAGGACAATCTGAAGATGGCCAAGATCACCCCGGCTGGATGGGTTGATTTGGCGAAGAGGCAACTGAAGGATAATGCTCAGAATTGGTGGGATGCGGAAGAGAAGTTGTCGGTGGAGCCGATAGCTTGGGCTACCTTCAAGGCCAGATTTGAGGGTGAGTTCTTTCCGAAAGCTGCCAGGGAAGAGATGCTGCAGCGTTTTATCGATTTGAAGCAAGGGAGCTCGTCGGTGGACCTGTATCACCAAGAGTTCATGAGGCTGAGTCGGTTTGCACCAAAGATGGTGCAGGACGTTGAGGAGAAGGCTCAGAGGTTCCTGCAGGGGCTTGCTTCGGAGCTCCAGAGTTTTGTGACCTCTTCTGACCGGGAATCTTATCAGAAGGTTCTAGTCGCTGCCAAGAGGCAGGAGCTGCTCGTGAACCAGAGGAGGGGGTCTATTGTTGGTGCTGGAAAGAGGCCTGTGGAACAGGCGAGAGCTGTGGTTAGACCTGGATTCAGGCCTAATCCGTCTGCTCAGTTTAAGAGGCCAGGAGGGCCTATTCTGAAGACTTGGCATTTCTGCGGCAAGCCTGGCCACATTAAGGATCAGTGTCGGAAGTTTTTGGGCCAGTGTCTGGTTTGTGGTGATGCTTCCCATGTCACGAAGGATTGTCGGCATGCGAATCAGCTGCGGAGGGCACCTGTTGCAGCACAGCCGTTGCAGCAGCGAGCGTCTGTTCCTGCTGGACGTGGAGCAGCTCTTGTTCCGCAGAGGCAGGCTTTTCAGCAGGCTGTTCCGCCGAGGAGGCAGGCTTTTCTTATGACCACTGTGGAGAACGAGGCTGTGGATGAGGTTATCGCAGGTAATCCTCAATCTAGCTGTTACTTTCCTAGCTGGTTTGATTGTTAGATTATGTTGTTTGCTTGAACATGGTTGTTTGCTAGATTAGGGTTTGATTGTTAATTGATTGTTAGGTGTGGTTTTGGTGTGCACATTTCCTGCACGAGTCCTCTTTGACTCTGGTGCATCGATGTGCATTATTTCTCGGAGCTTCGTGGAGAGGCATTCCTTGTCGACGTCCCCTCTTCCCAAGAGTTGGAATATCGTTACAGGGAATGGCGTGGTCTCGGTGCATCGTGGTTGCAATTCTTGCTCGTTGGTGGTTTTTGGACATGAGCTTTTCGCTGATTTCATTGTCCACGACATCATCAACTATGATGCAGTTCTTGGGATGGACTGGCTTGCGAGCTTCTATGCTACGATCGACTGTCGGAGAAAGAAAGTGGTGTTCGAGATTCCCGGACATCCAGTATATGAGTTCAGTCGTGGTAGCAGTTCGCTTGGTCCTGTCAGATTTCGGGCCAGGCCGGTGGAGGCTGTGGCTATGCAGATGGAGCTGGAGTGGCCAGCTGTGGTGCGTGATTTTGGCGACGTCTTCCCCGAGGAGATGTCTGGTTTGCCGCCTGATCGGGCTCTGGAATTTTCTATTGATCTCATTCCAGGTGCGCAGCCGATTTCGAAGGCGCCGTATCGTATGGCACCTGCAGAATTGGAAGAGTTGCGGAAGCAGTTGGATGAGCTTTTGCAGAAGGGTTATATTAATCCCAGCGTGTCTCCGTGGGGAGCACCGGTGTTGCTGGTGAAGAAGAAGGATGGTTCGCGTCGCATGTGCGTGGACTATCGGGAGTTGAATGCGGTGACCATTAAGAATAAATACCCGTTGCCTCGCATTGATGATATTTTTGATCAGCTTGGAGGTTCGAGGGTGTTTTCTAAATTGGATTTGAGGAGTGGTTACCATCAGTTGAAGGTGAAGAAGGGAGATGTTCCGAAGACATCGTTCAGGACGAAGTATGGACATTATGAGTTTGTGGTTATGCCCTTCGGCGTAACTAACGCGCCCGCAGTTTTCATGAATCTGATGAACCTGATTTTCTACGACTTTTTGGATAAGTTTGTCGTTATCTTTATTGACGACATTCTGATCTATTCGAAGTCGGAGAAAGAGCATGCCTCGCACTTGAGGATGGTATTGGAGGTTTTGAGGAAGCATCGGTTGTATGCTAAGTTTTCGAAGTGCGAGTTCTGGCTGGATAGAGTTGCTTTTCTCGGGCATGTGGTGACTGGAGATGGTATTTCAGTGGATCCCGAGAAGATTCGGGCCATCAGGGAGTGGCCTGTTCCGTCGACTGCGTCTGAGATTCGGAGTTTTCTTGGACTTGCTGGTTATTATCGGCGATTCATTAAGGACTTTTCTCGTATTGCTGAGCCGATGACCAGGTTGACGCGGAAGGATGTTGCTTTCGTTTGGTCGGGTGATTGTGAGAGTGCTTTTGGTATTCTGAAGGAGAGGTTGACGACTGCCCCTATTCTTGTCGTGCCTGATCGCAGCGGTGGATTTGAGATCTTTTGCGATGCTTCTGGCAAGGGTCTCGGTTGTGTGTTGCATCAGCACGGGCACGTTATGGCGTATGCGTCTCGTTAGCTTAAGGTTCATGAGAAGAATTACCCGACGCATGATTTGGAGTTGGCTGCCGTTGTGTTTGCTCTTAAGATTTGGAGGCACTTCTTGCTGAGTGAGAAAGTGAAGATTTTCACCGATCACAAAAGCTTGAAGTACATTTTCACTCAGAAGGAGCTCAACATGCGACAGTGTCGATGGTTGGAGCTTATGGCGGATTATGAGATTGATTTGCAGTTTCACCCTGGTAAGGTGAATGTGGTTCTTGATGCTTTGAGTAGGCTTCCAACGGTGATGATTTTGACCTCGCAGTGGAGATTGCAGCAGGATTTTTGCGAGTCTGGTGTTGAGATTGTCCTTCCTGGGGAGGCATCGTCGTTGATGTACATGCAGGTACAGTCGACGATCGTGGATCGGATTAAGGCTAGCCAGGCTGAGGATCCGAAGCTGGTGAGGATTCGGGAGCAGGTGGAAGCCGGTCTGCGGACTGACTTTTTGATTCATGAGGATGGCTCGCTGAGGTTTGGAGCCAGGTTGTGTGTGCCAGCTGGGGATATTAGAGAGGAGTTGATGGTGGAGGCACACAGTTCGCCGTATTCTGTGCATCCTGGTGGCACCAAGATGTACCAGGATCTTCGTCTGAATTATTGGTGGCATGGTATGAAGAGGAGCGTGGCTCGGAGTGTAGCCAAGTGCTTGGTTTGCCAGCAAGTGAAGGCGGAGCATCAGCGTACGACCGAGTTGCTACAACCGCTTCCGATTCCGGAGTGGAAGTGGCAACACATCACTATGGATTTCGTGACTGGACTGCCTCGGAGTCCGAATCAGAATGACGCGATTTGGGTGATCGTAGATCGATTGACCAAATCCGCGCACTTTATTCCATTCCGAGTGGGACAGTCCACTGAGGTGCTAGCGAGGAGATATATGGAGGTAAAATTATTTTACTCTCCGTTTTATTTCCTTTTCCTAGTTTGGATAGTGATGTAACGTGAATCGTACAGGAGGTTGTGCGACTTCATGGAGTCCCCGTGAGTATCGTGTCTGACAGAGACACGAGGTTCACATCTCAGTTCTGGCAGAGTTTGCAGAAGAGCTTGGGTACGCGTCTGAGTTTCAGCACGGCGTACCATCCGCAGACGGATGGCCAGTCCGAGAGGACGATTCAGATTTTGGAAGACATGCTGAGGGCGTGCATGTTGGATTTCAAGGGTTCGTGGGAGGACCATCTACACTTGGTGGAGTTCTCTTACAACAACAGCTTCCAGGCGAGTATTGGCATGGCGCCATTCGTCGCTCTTTATGGGAGGAAATGTCGATCGCCATTGAGTTGGGATGACGTTGGTGATCGGGAGTTGTTGGGACCTGAGATGATCGTGGAGGCCGTGGATATCGTCAGGAATATTCGGGAGAGGTTGAGAATTGCTCAGGACCGTTTTAAGCATTGGGCGGATGCTAAACGTCGTCCTTTGGAATTTCAGCCGGGCGACAATGTGTTTCTGAAGATTTCCCCGAATCGTGGTGTGATTCGTTTTGGGAAGCGAGGGAAGTTGAGCCCGCGATACATTGGACCGTTTGACATTTTGGAGAAGGTTGGCGAGGTAGCTTATCGCTTGGCCTTGCCGCCATCTTTGGAAGGAGTTCACAATGTTTTCCATGTGTCGCAGCTTCGTCGATACATTAGCGATCCATCTCATGCTGTGGATTTTTCGGAGATTACTGTTCGCCCCGATATGACGTATGACCAGCATCCAGTGCAGATTCTGGACAGGCGTCAGAAATCGCTTCGGAACAAGATTGTCAATCTTGTGAGGGTGATGTGGCGACACGGCTCCCCTGGAGAGTCTACTTGGGAGAATGAGGATGAGATGCGAGAGCGTTTCCCACTTTTGTTTCCAGACTCGTGAGTATTTGGAAATTCCGAGGACGAAATTTTTCTTAAGTTGAGGAGGATGTAACGACTGCTTTTCATGTATCTGGATTTATTATAATATAATATATGTTTTGGTGGATGTTCCCCTCATGTGTGGTTTTCGTCTCCGTAGTTTTCTTTTTCGATCGATTCGTCGTATTTTCTCGTTTCTTCCTTAGGATTGTCGATTTCGAAGTATGTCATTCGTGACGGACTTCATAACGGTCGTATCTTACTATTAGATCAAGCCTAGGAGTCTTAGGAATCGATCCAGGGGCCCCGCGCTCCGTATCGGAACTTTTGGTGCTCATTAGCCGGTGTAAGAAGGGCCACCGACCGACTAGATGACGATCCAGTCGGTCGGTAATCCTTCTTGGACCGACTAGTTGGCTTTCTAAATTGTTTAGGAGTTACTGTTTATCGTTAGTCGGTCTAAGAACGTTGGTTGACCGACTAGGTTGCAAACTAGTCGGTCGGCAATGCTTCTTTAACCGACTAACACATCATCTAATTTTAGTATCAGTTACTGTTTACTCTTAGTCGGTCTAAGAACGTTCATCGACCGACTAGATGCCAAACTAGTCGGTCAGTACTTGTTCATGGACCGACTAAATCTAAATCCTATTTTTGTTCAGAAGTTACTGTTTGCACTTAGTCGGTCTGCGTTGGTCGACCGACCGACTAGTTGCCAAACTAGTCGGTCAGTGGTTGCTCTTTGACCGACTTACCAGTGTTGAAACCCTAATTTCTGGGCAGCCGCCAGCCCATCCTATTTAAACCCATCCCAAACGTTTTCTTCTTCCTCAACACGACCCAAAACCCTAAAATCTTCCCCATTGAGCCCCCATCTTCCCCCAAGCTTCATTCCTTCATTCCAAGCCCTAAATCCATCATCCAAACCATCCATTCACTCTATCTACCTCTCATCTTCCCCAAAAATCTCACCAAATCCATCAAAATCCTCAAATCCCCCAAAACCCTAGTTTCCCCAAACTTCTCCAATCTTTTCCAGATCTGGTCATAGGGTTCCCCGGAGTGTTTCTTCCGCCTCCTCTCGGTAAGAAATCGATCTACCGTTGTTTTCATAACCTATTTATATTTTTATGAAACCCTAATAAAATTTCATGTTGTTTGTTGATTGTTCCCCCATAACAGCGATTTCCCCGTAGATTAGCATCCGCGAGACGAAGTGGTCGTCATCCCCGGTGCTAGGCAAGTGAAACTTGCCACTTAGGGTTTAGGCCATGTTTTAGGCCATTTGCTTGTTGTAGGCGTAAAAGAGGCTAGGCGATGAAATGATACTCGCCTAGGCGCAAATTGGGGAACTAGCTTGACAACGAAGCTAGTTCCGACATTTAGCATGTTGCACAATTACCATGTCATGTTTACTTTCCATTAACGGTACGCAAATTAATTGTCATGTCATTGCATTCTTTAAGTGTTTCTATGATTGCGTAGCTTCGCTACAATGCTTGTGTTCCTGGCTCGTGTTCAAGAAGCGGGCCATGTGTTGGTTGATAGCCAATGCCCGAATTGCGTGTTTCCGGCTAGGTGCACCCCTACGCCAAATGTTTAAGAATGCGAGCTCATGTGCGGGGCAACCCCAGGCTCACTAGCTGAGCTCCTTGTGCGGGGACCCTGGCTCCATTACGTGTGGGTATTGGGGGTAAGAGTTAAGCGACCAATCAACTGGGAGTCTGCCCGATCAGCAACTGCAGTGGTAAGGCGTAAACTCTGGGTTTGGGGTAGTTGTTAAGCGGCCAATCAGCGAATGTGAAACCATTCAGCTGTAAGGCGTAAACATCTACAAAACAACGTGAATAGTGAATTGATTGAGATTGATATTAGCGTGGCTACTCTTGTCTTGTCTTGTCTTGTCTTGTCCCGATGATTGTTCTCTTGTACAAATTGTCTTGCCATGTTTTAATTGTGCACTCATGTTATAACTGCCATGTCATGCATACTATAACTGCTAGGTTGCTAGATGCCTCACTTTCAGTTTCCTTGCCCAAGTCTTTTAGACTTGCTGACATGTGCCCCTTTACTCTTTTGGGTGACACATGTTAGATCCTGAGCCTGAGTACCTTGTTGTGGATGAGGTGTTTGCTGACGCCGAGCCCGAGCTTGTGTTTGACAAGGAGTACGTGGACACTGGGGACCAGTCCTAGTGTCTTCGTGTGTTTTACTTTTGTTAGACAGTTGTTTTGTTATCGGTGCGTAGCACCTATACTTTGTTGTTGTTGTTGCTTTTGCTGGCCTTGTTCTGGGCCTTTAGACTCTTCTCTTTTAGCCTGGTGGCTTTTCTGGATGTTGGACTTATTTTCTTGTTGGACTAATTATGAGATGTGAGATTTTATTTCAGTCTCTCCTTGTGTTATTATTGTTGTTCCGTTGTGGTTACAGGGACCTGCTTATATTTTATTGACGCTTATCGGGTTTGGGGCTTCACAGCTCCACTCTCGTGCGGACCTTTTCACGTCTCGCCTCCAGTTTTGGGAAGCGGGTCGTGACAGAATACAAATTGATTTAGTCGGTCCAAGAACAAATGTTGACCGACTAGATTATCAACTAGTCGGTCGCCAAACGTTCTTAGACCGACTAAGGATAAACAGTAGCTCAGGAGAAAATTGGCATGTACAGTAAAGCTCAACTAGTCGGTCAAAGAAGCATCACTGACCGACTAGTTCACAAACTAGTCGGTCGGTGAGTCAACGTAGACCGACTAACTGTAAACAATACTGAGCAAGAAAAGACAAACTGAAACTAGTCGGTCCAAGAAGCTTTGCCGACCGACTAGATCACCATCTAGTCGGTCAGTTCTTCTTCTTGAACCAACTAACATGCACAATAAAGTCCGAATCGAAGCGCGATGCTTCGAGGAAGTTAAAATGGAGTTCTACTAAGATCCTAGAGCTAAGATATGATCGTTATGAAGATAGAAATGTAAGATATACTCAAGGCTTAACATTCTATAGATCGAAACTAAAAGACTATAAATAAAACCTTAAGGAACGGTCTTCGAGAGCTTCGATCAAATCTTCATGACTTCCAAAATGGTCCAAAAGCTTCAACGAAGCTTTAGGCATTGAATACGAGCTTTGAGAAGTCTTGAGATGTCGCTTTGAGTGTTCTCGTGAATTTGGCGACGATCTCCATAACTGCGCTCATAAATTTTTAGTTCATGAATTATTTATGTTTGCTCATCATCCAAAACCAAATCCGGGGAGTCCAATACTCAACAGTTAGGGTCGTGCGCATGGCGTAGAGCTCGTCCCCCCCTTTTCGGGGGTTATTCACATGCATGAGTGCGCCTAAATTTTTGCTAATGGTCTACTGGGAGTAGTCTTTTCATTGGCCTTTTATCAAAATTTAATGAACAGGGCAGGGACAGAATATGGTATGTAGGTCGGCCCGCAGGCGAACTGTCGAGCTGTTCTACTTTGGTGGATGCCCTCGCTCCATTTGGTGCGTCCCTCTCCGTCGTCGTGCCCCTGAAGGGATGCAAGGTCACTTCAGAGGGTCCATGCCCCAGAGAGGTGGGGAGCGACGTGTCGGCGTCGGGAGCGGTTGTGGCCGCTTTATCTCTCGTTCCAGAATTGGGGGGAGAGGGAGTCCTTAGTGGTTGTTCTATCCCGCGGGGCTTTAGCCTTCCTGTCAGTTGGAGTCGCCGTAGGATGGGTGTGGGAAGGGGTGGTTCGCCACCGGTCCGCTCCTCTCCCTGGCGTAAGTGTTCCAGGAGAAGTCGAGGGGTGGAAGGCGGAGCGCTCCCGAAGTAAGAGGAATAGCCTATCGGCGTGCTCCGGCACAGGGGGGGGGGGTCCGCTGAGGCTGGTGCGACTTGGCGGTTGCTGGAGTGCCTGATGGGGTGATTTGGCAGGTCTGCCCCATCCATCGGGTTGTCGGCCAGCCACGCCCGCGCTCGCGAGGTGTCCGTGGAGGGGCAGGGTATGCCGTTGGATCTCCAGTTCCCGTGCCTTAAGTTGTCTAAGGGAATTCGGGGAGCTGCGGGCGGGGTGCCCCTCGTGTAAGAGGAGTAACCTATCGGGGGTCATCGTGTCGGGGGAGACTGCCTGCCGAAACAGTTGGGCTCCCTCGCATTTTCCGCACCTTCTTGGGAGAGAGTGTGGCTGAGGGATTGGCCTTTCCTCAAATTATCTCTTTCGTCCTCTCCCTTTGAAGGGGCCGAGGGGGTATTTATAATGGTAGCTCTTTAGTCCATCCCCTGCCCTTAATGTGATGAGCTGGAGCCAGCTTATTGGAAGCGTGCCCTTCGGAACCTTCTCCTGACAGGTGGCGCCTGATGTGACTCATCAACCCCTGTTTTTCAGCGGGTGTGCTGTTACCAGTGGCGCTATCCTCGAGCGTCTTTTTCGGGTTGATGGGTCATTTCGGCCGTCGGCTTTATTGGTGTCTGGTGCGGCTCATCAGTTTTTGGACCTGCGCGAGGGTTGCCTCAATCCGCGAGCCCTGATTCAGTTCCCGATGTTTGAGTTGAAGAATCACGGGCCCGCTTTGGGGAGGGCGGGTAGCTAGGCCCTTTCCACCCTTATAGCCGGGTGGGCGTCGGGCCGTCGCCTACTACGCATATAGCGCTCTGGTTTAGGTGGCGAAGCTCCGGAAGCTTGCCCCGGACGTTTTCATTGGTGGGGGGAGCGAGCGCGTAGCTCGGCCCGTGCCCCTCTCCGGTTTGGGTGGCGAGGATTGGTCCTGCCCCGGAGTCTTTGAGAGGGCGGGTATTGGGCCGTCGCCTCCTCGCAGCCTCTATAGTCGGACAGGTATTGGGCCGTCGCCTACCCCGCATATGGCGCTCCGGTTTGGGTGGCAAAGCTCCGTAAGCCTGCCCCGGAGGTCTTCATTGGTGGGGGGGAGCGAGCGCATAGCTCGGCCTATGCCCCTCTCCGGTTTGGGTGGCGAGGATTGGTCCTTGACGTGCGTTTATATTTCATATATTTGCGCATGTTTTCTTCCGTGTTTTTCCGTTATTTACCGTCGTCTTGTATTTGTTTTCTCGTGTTTTCTTGTTTTCTTTCACTTTTCTGTGTTTTGGTATTTTGCAGGAATTTCTAGCATTTGGGACATAAAACGATGATATCTCAAGTCCCCGGAGCAACGGGAGAAGTCACGCTTGATCCAGGGGGTCAAACGACCAAGATTGCCACTTTTCAGCCCCCACCCGATCGGTTGGACACAGCCAACCGATCGGGTGATGCACGCGTGCACGACCCGGACTGAAGTTGGAGCGAGGAGCAAAGTCAACCGACCGGTTCATCCCAACAGAGTTCTCGGGAAAATGGAGTTGAATTCCAACCGATCGGGTGACCTTCACCCGATCGGTTCATCTGTAGCCGATTCCTTCGAAGGACGACCCGGTCACGCCACCCGCTCTCCTCTGCGCCCGGTTGAAGCTCCCGAAGCCCGATGGCCAAAGCAACAAGCGGCTCACCCGATCGGTTGATGTTTCAACCAATCGGGTGGCCTTTTCTTCCGCCTTTGCGCGCTGCTGATGCACTCATTGAAGATCTGCTATCATTCCAGAAGGATTTTGGGTGATCTCTTATTATTCTAGCGTCGGCATCGTCGTTAGCTTTCCAACGATAGGTCGCATGCCCAAATCCGATTTTTCTAGATTTTTCTGGAATTTTCTGAGCGCAGCTAGGTGCTGAAATTGGCTGCTGTCTGAAATTTCACTTCAACCGATCGGTTGGGAGTCCAACCGATCGGTTGAAGTCAATTTCGGTAGCTTCGTGCTCTCTGTTTATTCCACCCGATCAGGTGGGCCTTTTTTAACAGTTTTGAACCCGACCCAAGCGGGTTTTTGAGGGGTTTATAAATAGGGTTTTGGGGCACGATGGAGGACAGTTCTTCTTCAGTTTTTGAGGGCTTTTTGCCCCCTTCTCTTGTGAAGCTTAGGGTAGTTTAGATTAGGTTTTATCTTCTAATAAATCTTGTAATGGATTGACGATTCAACTCAAGATAAGTATTTTCCTCTCTTTTTCTCCATTGTTTGTATTGTGTTTATTTTGCTTGATGGTGAAAGTTTATATGTCTTTTGTGTTGTTTGTTTATATGGTATTCCCCATTGAGTAGTTTTGATGAACCCTAATACGGGTTAGGGTAGGATTGATGCTTGGAAATTTACATTTGG
Organism: Scilla litardierei; assembly: GCA_030789695.1. NCBI lineage: Eukaryota > Viridiplantae > Streptophyta > Magnoliopsida > Asparagales > Asparagaceae > Scilla > Scilla litardierei. The sequence continues at coordinate 96,064,351 of CM061138.1, read as the reverse complement.
CTTGGTTGCATGGCATGTGTTCGATGAAATGTGCCAATGGGGATTTCTAGCAATCTGAGTCCAATTCGTACGGCAACACACTAGATGTGTTGGGGATTGGGGTCCGGGTGCTTGTCCTGTCAAGACCCGCTTAGATGTATTGCTAGAAATCACATTTGACCTATTTGGCCATTAGGGTTACGCGAGGGTGTTTCATTGTCATTGGCGGGAGAAAGACCGCCTCTGACCGTCGGGCCAAGGGGGAATAAACTTGGCGGTTGACTCCCTAGCCATAGCTCACGCCCGAGCGTTGACATCGAGTCCTCGCGCGCGGGAGCGGCTTGGACGAAGTGTTGTGAGATATCATTGTGGCCTTAATGCTCCCGGTTGCGGAAGGTGTTAATGGACAGGGGAATGCCCACCGTCCGGAACCGGGTAGGCCTAGCGTGCTTGGTACCGACCGGAATATTGGGCCATGGACGCTAGGTATCACCTTTTGGGGCAATGTCTCACCCTGGGTCAAGTCAAATGCCAAGTGTCATGAGTGCTCTAGTCCGTGTTAGCGGGGATTCATTTTGTGTCATTTTCATTTCTTTCTTTCATTTCTACACTTCCCCCATATCATCCGCATAGCTAGCTGTCACGACCCGCTTCCCTAAAATGGAGGCGAGGCGTGAGAAGGTCCGCTCGAGCGTGGAGCTGTGAAGCCTCACGCCCGATAAGCGTAAACTTAGTATAAGCAGGTCCCTGTAATTGCAAACGAAACAACAACAATAATAATAATATGAGACGGATATAAAATACCAATCCCACAGTTGTCCACAAAGTATTCAACATCACAGAAAAGCCTCCAGGCTAAAAGGAAGAGTCTAAGGGCCCAGAACAAGGCCAAACAAAAGCAACGACATAACAGAGTAAAGGTGCTACGCACCGACAACAAAACAACTGTCTAACAAAAGTAAAACACCACGAAGACACTCGGACTGGTCCCCAGTGTCCACGTACTCCCCGTCCAACACGGGCGCAAGCTCGGCGTCCGCAAACACCTCACCCTCAGCAAGCAACTCAGGCTCAAGGTCTAACATGCGTCACCCAAAAGAGAAAGGGGCACATGTCAGCAAGTCTAAAAAGACTTGGGCAAGGAAACTGAAAGTGACTAACAACCTAGCATTTAAATGTTAAACAATGGCATGGCAGTTGAATAAGATGCAACAGTTTAAAGGAGTGTCAAGCATGCACGATGTAGCAAAAGCTACCAATTCACTAATCACTTATCACTTATCACTTAACACTTATCACTTAGTGCATAGAGAGTCCACTTGCTGGCCAGCTCGTGGCTCAGTCCGTTTATCTCTATCACTATTAATCACTTGTGCACTAGAGAGTCCACCTGCTGGCCGGAGTGGCGGATCAGGCCAACTCGGGGCTCAGTCCACTTATCTCTTACCCCACCCATATGTGTCGAGCGTTGGGATTTCCAACTCACTGAGCTCGCTTCTGGAACACGAGCCAGGAAGTGTATTTGGCATAGGGGTGCACCTAGCCGGTATCCGAGCGTTGGGGTTTCCAACTACAGGGCTCGCTTCTGGAACACGAGCCAGGAACACAAACATCGTAGCAAAGCTACGCAATCACAGCAACACTTAAAGAATGCAATGACATGACAATTAATTCGCGTACCGTTAATGAGAAGTAAACATGACATGGTAATTGTGCAACATGCTAAATGTCGGAACTAGCTTCGTTGTCAAGCTAGTTCCCCCAATTTGCGCCTAGGCGAGTATCATTTCGTCGCCTAGCCTCTTTTACGCCTACAACAAGCAAATGGCCTAAAACATGGCCTAAACCCTAAGTGGCAAGTTTCACTTGCCTAGCACCGGGGATGACGACTACTTCGTCACACGGATGCCAATCTACGGGGGAATCGCTGTTTTGGGGGAGCAATCAAGAAACAACATGAATTTTATTAGGGTTTCATAAAAATACCAATATGTCATAAAAACAACGGTAGATCGATTTCTTACCAAGAGGAGACAGAAGAAACACTCCGGGGAACCCTAGGTTCAGATCTGGAGAAGATTGGAGAAGTTTGGGGAAACTAGGGTTTTGGTGGATTTGGGGATTTTGATGGGTTTTGATGAGATTTTGGGGAAGATGAGAGGTAGATGGAGTGAATGGATGGTTTGGATGATGATTCTAGGGCTTGGAATGAAGGAATGAAGCTTGGAGGAAGATGGGGGCTGAAGGGGGAAGATTTTAGGGTTTTGGGTCATGTTGGGGAAGAAGAAAACGTTTGGGTTGGGTTTAAATAGGATGGGCTGGCGGCTGCCCAGAAATTAGGGTTTTAACACTGGTTAGTCGGTCCAAGAGCAACCACTGACCGACTAGTTTGGCAACTAGTCGGTCGGTTGACCAACGCAGACCGACTAAGTGCAAACAGTAACTCCTGAACGAAAATAGGATTCTAGAGTTAGTCGGTCCATGAACAAGTACTGACCGACTAGTTTAGCATCTAGTCGGTCGATGAACGTTCTTAGACCGACTAAGAGTAAACAGTAGCTGATACAAAAATAAGATGATGAGTTAGTCGGTTAAAGAAGCATTGCCGACCGACTAGTTTGCAACCTAGTCGGTCAACCAACGTTCTTAGACCGACTAACGATAAACAGTAACTCCTGAGAAATTTAGAAAGCTAACTAGTCGGTCCAAGAAGGATTGCCGACCGACTGGATCGTCATCTAGTCGGTCGGTGGCCCTTCTTACACCGGCTAATGAGCACCAAAAGTTCCGATACGGAGCGCGGGGCCCCGGGATCGATTCCTAAGACTTCTAGGCTTGATCTAACAGTAAGATACAACCGTTATGAAGTCCGTCACGAATGACATACTTCGAAATCGACGATCCTAAGGAAGGAACGAGAAAATACGACGAATCGATCGAAAATGAAAACTACGGAGACGAAAACCACACATGAGGAGAAAATCCACCAAAACATATATTATATAATATTAAATCCAGATACATGAAAAGCAGTCGTTACATCCTCCCCAACTTAAGAAAAATTCCGTCCTCGGAATTTCCAATTACTCACGAGTCCGGAAACAAAAGTGGGAAACGCTCTCGCATCTCATCCTCATTCTCCCAGGTAGACTCTCCAGGTGAACCGTGTCGCCACATCACCCTCATAAGATTGACAATCTTGTTCCGAAGCGATTTCTGACGCCTGTCCAGAATCTGCACTGGATGCTGGTCATACGTCATATCGGGGCGAACGGTAATCTCCGAAAAATCCACCGCATGAGACGGATCGCTAATGTATCGACGAAGCTGCGACACATGGAAAACATTGTGAACTCCTTCCAAAGATGGCGGCAAGGCCAAGCGATAAGCTACCTCGCCAACCCTCTCCAAAACGTCAAACGGTCCAATGTATCGCGGGCTCAACTTCCCACGCTTCCCGAAACGAATCACACCACGATTCGGGGAAATCTTCAAGAACACATGGTCGCCCAGCTGAAACTCCCAAGGACGACGTTTAGCATCCGCCCAATGCTTAAAACGGTCCTGAGCAATCCTCAACCTCTCCCGAATATTCCTGACGATATCCACAGCCTCCACGATCATCTTAGGTCCCAACAACTCCCGATCACCAACGTCATCCCAACTCAATGGCGATCGACATTTCCTCCCATAAAGAACGGCGAAAGGCGCCATGCCAATACTCGCCTGGAAACTGTTGTTGTAGGAAAACTCTACCAAATGTAGATGGTCCTCCCACGAACCCTTGAAATCCAACATGCACGCCCTCAGCATGTCTTCCAAAATCTGAATCGTCCTCTCAGACTGGCCATCCATCTGCGGATGGTACGCCGTGCTGAAACTCAGACGCGTACCCAAGCTCTTCTGCAAACTCTGCCAGAACTGAGATGTGAACCTCGTGTCTCTGTCAGACACGATACTCACGGGGACTCCATGAAGTCGCACAACCTCCTGCGCGATTCACGTTACATCACTATCCAAACTAGGAAAAGGAAATAAAACAGAGAGTAAAAAGAATTTTACCTCCATATATCTCCTCGCTAGCACCTCAGTGGACTGTCCCACTCGGAACGGAATAAAGTGCGCAGATTTGGTCAATCGATCCACGATCACCCAAATCGCGTCATTCTGCTTCGGACCCCGAGGTAGTCCAGTCACGAAATCCATAGTGATGTGTTACCATTTCCACTCCGGAATCGGAAGCGGTTGTAGCAACCCGGCCGTATGCTGATGCTCCGCCTTCACTTGCTGGCAAACCAAGCACTTGGCTACACTCCGAGCCACGATCCTCTTCATACCATGCCACCAATAATTCAGACGAAGATCCTGGTACATCTTGGTGCCACCAGGATGCACAGAATACGGTGAACTGTGTGCCTCCACCATCAACTCCTCTCTGATATCCCCAGCCGGCACACACAACCTGGCTCTGAACCTCAGCGAGCCATCCTCATGAATCAAAAAGTCAGTCCGCAGACCGGCTTCCACCTGCTGCCGAATCCTCACCAGCTTCGGATCCTCAGCCTGGCCAGCCTTAATCCGATCCACGATCGTCGACTGTACCTGCATGTACATCAACGAAGAAGCCTTTCCAGGAAGAACAATCTCCACACCATACTCACAAAAATCCTGCTGCAATCTCCACTGCGAGGTCAAAATCATCACCGTTGGAAGCCTACTCAAAGCATCTGGAACCACATTCACCTTGCCATGGTGAAACTGCAAATCAATATCATAATTCGCCATAAGCTCCAACCATCGACGATGTCGCATGTTGAGCTCCTTCTGAGTGAAAATATACATCAAGCTCTTGTGATCGGTGAAAATCTTCACTTTCTCACTCAGCAGGAAGTGCCTCCAAATCTTAAGAGCAAACACAACGGCAGCCAACTCCAAATCATGCGTCGGATAATTCTTCTCATGAACCTTAAGCTGACGAGACGCATACGCCACAACATGCCCATGCTGATGCAACACACAACCGAGACCCTTGCCAAAAGCATCGCAAAAGATCTCAAATCCCCCACTGCGATCAGGCACAACAAGAATAGGGGCAGTCGTCAACCTCTCCTTCAGAATACCAAAAGCACTCTCACAATCACCCGACCAAACAAAAGCAACATCCTTCCGCGTCAACCTGGTCATCGGCTCAGCAATACGAGAAAAACCCTTAATGAAACGCTGATAGTAACCAGCAAGTCCAAGGAAACTCCGAATCTCAGACGCAGACGACGGAACAGGCCACTCCCTGATGGCCCTAATCTTCTCGGGATCCACTGAAATACCATCTCTAGTCACCACATGCCCCAGAAAAGCAACTCGATCCAGCCAAAACTCGCACTTCGAAAACTTAGCATACAAACGATGCTTCCTCAAGATTTCCAATACCGTCCTCAAGTGCGAGGCATGCTCCTCCTTCGACTTTGAATAGATCAGAATGTCGTCAATGAAGATAACGACAAACTTATCCAAAAAGTCGTAGAAAATCAGGTTCATCAGATTCATGAAAACTGCGGGCGCGTTAGTTACACCGAAAGGCATAACCACAAACTCATAGTGTCCATACTTCGTCCTTAACGCTGTCTTCGGAACATCTCCCTTCTTCACCTTCAACTGATGGTAACCACTCCTCAAATCCAATTTAGAAAACACCCTTGAACCTCCAAGCTGATCAAAAATATCATCGATGCGAGGCAACGGGTATTTATTCTTAATGGTCACCGCATTCAACTCCCGATAATCCACGCACATGCGACGGGAACCATCCTTCTTCTTAACCAGCAACACCGGTGCTCCCCACGGAGACACGCTAGGATTAATATAACCCTTCAGCAAAAGCTCATCCAACTGCTTCCGCAACTCTTCCAATTCCGCAGGTGCCATACGATACGGCGCCTTCGAAATCGGCTGCGCACCTGGAACAAGATCGATAGAAAATTCCAGAGCCCGATCAGGCGGCAAACCAGACATCTCCTCGGGGAAGACGTCGCCAAAATCTCGCACCACAGCTGGCCACTCCAGCTCCATCTGCATAGCCACAGCCTCCACCGGCCTGGCCCGAAATCTGACAGGACCAAGCGAATTGCTACCACGACTGAACTCAAACACTGGGTGTCCGGGAATCTCGAACACCACCTTCTTCCTCCGACAGTCAATCGTAGCATAGAAGCTCGCCAGCCAATCCATCCCAAGAACTGCATCATAGTTGATGATGTCGTGGACCATGAAATCAGCGAAAAGCTCATGTCCACAGACCACCAACGAGCAAGAGTTGCAACCACGATGCACCGAGACCACACCATTCCATGTAACGATGTTCCAACTCTTGGAGAGAGGGGACGTCGACAAGGAATGCTTCTCCACGAAGCTCTGGGCCAAAATGCACATCGATGCACCAGAGTCAAAGAGGACTCGGGCAGGGAATGTGCAAACCAAAACCACACCTAATAAACAGTCTAATCAATCAAATCTTATTCTAGCAACATTCATACACAAGCATCCAACATAATTTTAACAATCAACTAATTTGGGAAGGAACAACTAGATTGGAAGTTACCTGCAATGACCTCATCCATGGCCAAAACCTCCTCCTCAGTCATCAGAAATGCCTACCTCCTTGGTGGAATTGCCTGCCGAAAGGCATGCCCTTGCGGAACAAGGGGTACCCCACGACCAGCGGGCACCGGGGCTCTCTGCTGCAACGGCGGGGCAGCAATAGGTGCCTTCCAAGGCTGCCTCAACCTCGGGCACTCCCTGAGAACATGGGCGTGATCTCCACAGGCAATACATTGCCCCAAGAACTTCCTACATGATTCCTTGATATGGCCCTCCTTGCCACAGAAATTGCAAGTCCTCCGAACGGGCCCTCCTGGCCTCTTAAACTGAGCAGGCTGGTTCGGCCTGAATCCAGGTCTAACCACAGCTCTGGCCTGTTCCACAGGCCTCCTCCCAGCACCAACAACAGACCCTTTCCTATGGTTCACGAGCAGCTCCTGCCTCTTGGCAACGACCAGAACCTTCTGATAAGATTCCCGGTCAGAAGAGGTCACAAAACTCTGGAGCTCCGAAGCAAGCCCCTGCAGGAACCTCTGAGCTCTCTCCTCAGCGCCCTGCACCATCTTCGGTGCAAACCGACTCAACCTCATGAACTCTTGATGATAATGGTCCACCGACGAGCTCCCTTGCTTCAAATCGATAAAACGCTGCAGCATCTCCTCCCTGGCAGCCTTCGGGAAGAACTCACCATCAAATCTGGCCTTGAAGGTAGCCCAGACGATCGGCTCCACCAACATCTTCTCTTCAGCATCCCACCAATTCCGAGCATTATCCTTCAGCTGGCGCTTCGCCAAGTCAACCCAACCAACTTCGTTGACCTTGGACATCTTCAGATTGTCCTCGATATTCCTCATCCATTCATCAGCAGCTAGTGGACCTTCAGTTCCATCAAAATATGCAGGACCCAGCTCTCTGAACTGCTTCGCCCCGGGCTCAGGGTGAGGGGCTTCCACCACCCGAGCAGCTCGAGCCACCGGAGCATTCTGCACCTGTAGAAGCACACCCTGCTGAACCTGCATCATCTGCAACATCATCCGCATCATCTCTCCGTTAGTGGGCTCCCGCCCAGGCTCCTCGTCATGAGGGGGCGCACCACTACCACCACCACGGGTGATTCGCCTTCCTGCCATCTAATGACACAAAGAACGAAACGATTAGACTCATAGCTTAGGGCTCAGATGTCGAGCTTATTTGTTGGACACTCTTGCATTATTATCGTTATCCCGATAATTGCAGTTACAGAAGGACCTGCATGGGCCACCACTAAAACCTGTCACGACCTGCTTCCCTAAAATGGAGGCGAGGCGTGAGAAGGTCCGCTCGAGCGTGGAGCTGTGAAGCGTAAACTTAGTATAAGCAGGTCCCTGTAATTGCAAACGAAACAACAACAATAATAATAATATGAGACGGATATAAAATACCAATCCCACAGTTGTCCACAAAGTATTCAACATCACAGAAAAGCCTCCAGGCTAAAAGGAAGAGTCTAAGGGCCCAGAACAAGGCCAAACAAAAGCAACGACATAACAGAGTAAAGGTGCTACGCACCGACAACAAAACAACTGTCTAACAAAAGTAAAACACCACGAAGACACTCGGACTGGTCCCCAGTGTCCACGTACTCCCCGTCCAACACGGGCGCAAGCTCGGCGTCCGCAAACACCTCACCCTCAGCAAGCAACTCAGGCTCAAGGTCTAACATGCGTCACCCAAAAGAGAAAGGGGCACATGTCAGCAAGTCTAAAAAGACTTGGGCAAGGAAACTGAAAGTGACTAACAACCTAGCATTTAAATGTTAAACAATGGCATGGCAGTTGAATAAGATGCAACAGTTTAAAAGAGTGTCAAGCATGCACGATGTAGCAAAAGCTACCAATTCACTAATCACTTATCACTTATCACTTAACACTTATCACTTAGTGCATAGAGAGTCCACTTGCTGGCCAGCTCGTGGCTCAGTCCGTTTATCTCTATCACTATTAATCACTTGTGCACTAGAGAGTCCACCTGCTGGCCGGAGTGGCGGATCAGGCCAACTCGGGGCTCAGTCCGCTTATCTCTTACCCCACCCATATGTGTCGAGCGTTGGGATTTCCAACTCACTGAGCTCGCTTCTGGAACACGAGCCAGGAAGTGTATTTGGCATAGGGGTGCACCTAGCCGGTATCCAAGCGTTGGGGTTTCCAACTACAGGGCTCGCTTCTGGAACATGAGCCAGGAACACAAACATCGTAGCAAAGCTACGCAATCACAGCAACACTTAAAGAATGCAATGACATGACAATTAATTCGCGTACCGTTAATGAGAAGTAAACATGACATGGTAATTGTGCAACATGCTAAATGTCGGAACTAGCTTCGTTGTCAAGCTAGTTCCCCCAATTTGCGCCTAGGCGAGTATCATTTCGTCGCCTAGCCTCTTTTACGCCTACAACAAGCAAATGGCCTAAAACATGGCCTAAACCCTAAGTGGCAAGTTTCACTTGCCTAGCACCGGGGATGACGACCACTTCGTCACACGGATGCCAATCTACGGGGGAATCGCTGTTTTGGGGGAGCAATCAAGAAACAACATGAATTTTATTAGGGTTTCATAAAAATACCAATATGTCATAAAAACAACGGTAGATCGATTTCTTACCAAGAGGAGACATAAGAAACACTCCGGGGAACCCTAGGTTCAGATCTGGAGAAGATTGGAGAAGTTTGGGGAAACTAGGGTTTTGGGGGATTTGGGGATTTTGATGGGTTTTGATGAGATTTTGGGGAAGATGAGAGGTAGATGGAGTGAATGGATGGTTTGGATGATGATTCTAGGGCTTGGAATGAAGGAATGAAGCTTGGAGGAAGATGGGGGCTGAAGGGGGAAGATTTTAGGGTTTTGGGTCATGTTGGGGAAGAAGAAAACGTTTGGGTTGGGTTTAAATAGGATGGGCTGGCGGCTGCCCAGAAATTAGGGTTTTAACACTGGTTAGTCGGTCCAAGAGCAACCACTGACCGACTAGTTTGGCAACTAGTCGGTCGGTCGACCAACGCAGACCGACTAAGTGCAAACAGTAACTCCTGAATGAAAATAGGATTCTAGAGTTAGTCGGTCCATGAACAAGTACTGACCGACTAGTTTAGCATCTAGTCGGTCGATGAACGTTCTTAGACCGACTAAGAGTAAACAGTAGCTGATACAAAAATAAGATGATGAGTTAGTCGGTTAAAGAAGCATTGCCGACCGACTAGTTTGCAACCTAGTCGGTCAACCAACGTTCTTAGACCGACTAACGATAAACAGTAACTCCTGAGAAATTTAGAAAGCTAACTAGTCGGTCCAAGAAGGATTGCCGACCGACTGGATCGTCATCTAGTCGGTCGGTGGCCCTTCTTACACCGGCTAATGAGCACCAAAAGTTCCGATATGGAGCGCGGGGCCCCGGGATCGATTCCTAAGACTTCTAGGCTTGATCTAACAGTAAGATACGACTGTTATGAAGTCCGTCACGAATGACATACTTCGAAATCGACGATCCTAAGGAAGGAACGAGAAAATACGACGAATCGATCGAAAATGAAAACTACGGAGACGAAAACCACACATGAGGAGAAAATCCACCAAAACATATATTATATAATATTAAATCCAGATACATGAAAAGCAGTCGTTACACTAGCTCACAACCTAGGCGAGGCTAGTAGCCATTCAAGCCATCCACCTCCCTGTGTTCGATAAACCCGCACCCTACACTAACCGTGCACTTGCGGTAAAACGACACCGCGCCCAAACGGTAAACGGGGCGCCGGTCAAGTTTTTGGCGCCGCTGCCGGGGAGGCGTTCGGTTTGATATTAGCTTAGCTTGGGTTCGTTAGACTACGCAAAAAAATAAAAAATAAAAATAAAAAAATACAATAACCAAGAAATTTTTCCCCCACCATTATATTATCTTTTTGTTATTTTCTTGTGCTATTGACGCGCCTCTCTAGTTTTCTTATTTTTGTTGTCCAGGTATCTTTGGTGTAACCATGTGGAGATCAAATTTCGATGCTCAGATGGGAGGATACAATCCCTATTCGGTTGTGGTTTGTGAGACTTGCGGGATGGCGGGGCTTGTGTATTATGATTGCCCATTTACGCTTGAGAGCCTCCCCCCACCCCAAGGCCAAAAATTTTCCCACAACCTTAGCCCAAACACCTCCCATCCGTTTCCTCAACCTTATACCCCTCCACACACAAGAAGAATCAAGCCTCGTGTCTCTCCTTGAAAGTGCCATGTTTAACCAAGGCCAAATATTACAAAACTTGATGGTACCAATCACCGAGCCGACACCGAGGAGAGGGGATGAAGGAGAGGATATACCCACCTTCATGGTTGAGACCACCATGCCATCGGCCACCATAGACACATCTCATGCCGATGCCCCAATTTTCCCACACTACCACTTGGATGACGAAGCATTTTTTGATGATGATAGTGAGGATGGGGAGATTTCTCTAGGATCTGTGGGAGAGACTTTTCATCTTTATCTGGATACCCCATATGAGTCCTATGAGAGCACCGAGGAGACCACAGAGTTTATGCATACCGGCAAGGAGGATGTGCGTGAGGACGACGACACCACGACCACATACGAGTGGTCCGCTCCACATCCACCTCCACAGCCATCTCTGTCACAGCTTCCTCCTTGGTCGGTGGTCAACCATGAGGATGTCATTCAGGACATCGGGCAGATGGAGGAGCATGAGCATATCGTCAAGGAGGATGTGCATGAGGGCTTGGATACGATCATCCACTTCATGGAGCCCGAGCCACATCTACCTCTACCGTCACGCTCCACTTCTTCTGCGACTGAGCATTTACTTGAGCATATTGCCCCTACTCAGGGAGATTTTCATACTCACTCTCACTCCACATTTGAGTCTCGCTTTTCACGTCCTATTTCTTTAGACTCATATATTTTTGACACGCCATATCTCTCGCAGGACACGGGATCTACTTCCCTTGAGGTATGCTGCGGTGCGTCACTACCTGGAGAGCCACTTCTCATAGAGAGCGAGGATTTTGTCATCGCTAGTACAGAGGATAGCGACCCATTCTCAGGGAGTATTCGTCACCCTTTTATTATTTTTCCATCTCATGTTGACGACTATCTCTGGGATACATTTATTTTGGGAAATAATTTCTTGCCATGGACTAATGCACCTCGTCCTTTGCAGGTCATAGGTGGACACCTACGAGGGATGCTTGGAGGTGCATTGCTTGGGTCCATTGGCACACGTGGTACAACGCTTCTGGCGGAGCCACAGAAGGAGCAGTTAGAGCAGCTACCTGCCCCACTTCAGATCTTGGATCTGCCTATGCTCAGGTGTATCCTAATCCAGTAGTGTAAAAATTTACTGCTTTCTAGTTTAGATTTGAATAATCTCGTCTCCTCTCATTAGCGAGAGGAGCGTATCTAGGATTTGCTTTTGCATCTTAATAACCCTTCATGTCGTGCCCTTCTATCATTTCACCCCATCCTCTTCCGAGGAAAACGAGCACTGTCTCTCCTGCATTCTGATTTATTTCTTTTCCGATTTTCCCCTAGCATATCTCTACATCCCCATTGGTCATATCATTTTGCTAGCATTGTCATGTTCAGCTTGGGGGAAATCGACTTTTGTGTGCATGTTTTCGTGTGTCTTTGTCGTGTGTTTGTGTCTTTGAGTCCTTCGTTGCGTTTTATATCTTTTATTTTGTATGTTTCTTTCTCTTTATTTTCCAGTTTCGTTCGTGTGTTTTTCGTGTTTTTCATTTTTTGTGTCGGTGCGTTACTCCCCCCCATTTTCATTGCCCTCCCATATTCACTACTATTGCATTGAGGACAATGCAAGTTTTAGCTTGGGGGAGTCGCACTTCGTGCGTCATTTGTCTCTTTTTCTTCGCTATTTGAGTCTTTTTTCTCCGTCTTTTTCTTTTTCTTTTTTCTTTTCTTCTTTTGTTCTCTCTCTCCTAGAGATGACCCCATATGATGAGTTGCCACAAAATCACACACACACCTAGCACGGCTTCGAGAATCACATTCACTAACCTCAGGAAGCCGAGTCCTCTTGCATTTCATGCATCGTGGGTCCACTTAGCTTTCTTGTGAGTCGTGTGTCGTGACTAGCATTTGGTGTGCTTCTACCTTGTGATTATGTTTTATATACATATCCTTGGTTGACCCCTAGATTATCATGCTTCGATTTGAATATGCGGTATTTGCTTCTACTATCTGCTTCTATATGCATGCTATATTTATATCGTATATTTCAATTCGCATGTGTCGGGATTCCACAAACAAGGACTAGGATAACCCATTTAGCCTATGCTCTGATTAGCGAGAAATATCTCCTTTGTCCAAGTGTTTAGAATCCGATTTCATTTTTATTTTACTTGGTGCAAATCCCCTCGTCGTGTACCGTTCTCCCACTTGGGAGAGTACACATGTAAATATCCCAATTCCCAAAAATCCAAAAAAAGGAGAAAAGAAAAGAAAAACCCAAAAATATGAGAAATGAAAAGAAAAAAAAATTCAAATACCCAAAAAAAATTCCAATGTGAATATTTTCCTACTTGCCGTGAATAAGGGGAAGGCGAGAATTTGCACCGAGTGTTCTACTCCACATCTTCTCAACCTCCATCGTTTTCGAAAACACTTGGCATAGGGACCTTCTAGCGATTACCTAGGCTATAGTGTGGTGATTTCCTAGTCCCTAGCTGTGGAGTCCCCGATGCATGATACGCTTCTATTCTTATACTCTTCTCATGCATGCTTGAGCTAATATTCACCGCAATTTCAAATTGAATCGATATTTGGGTCTTTCTTTGGGTATGTGTATATGGAGCTTTATTGCACATCGTAGATAGTGACACCATCTGCTAGCACACGACCACACTCACTCGCGCTTCACTGCGTGGGCCCACGACACTTGTTTGGACTCACATTCCTTGGTTTAGTGATGTGATTTGGCGTTTGCTTGCTTGGTGTGTCGTTTTTGATTTTGTTGGCCGTGACGGGGGATCTAGGATATTGAGTTCTCTTTTTCTCTCTTTCTCCCTATTTTTCCTCTCCGAGCTCCTACTCTCACTCGTCTTCCTCGAGGACGAGGAAGAGTTCAGCTTGGGGGATTTTGACGTGCGTTTATATTTCATATATTTGCGCATGTTTTCTTCCGTGTTTTTTCCATTATTTACCATCGTATTGTATTTGTTTTCTCGTGTTTTCTTGTTTTCTTTCACTTTTCCGTGTTTTTGGTATTTTGCAGGAATTTCTAGCCTTTGGGACATAAAACGATGATATCTCAAGTCCCCGGAGCAACGGGAGAAGTCACGCGTGATCCAGGGGGTCAAACGACCAAGATTGCCACTTTTCAGCCCCCACCCGATCGGTTGGACACAGCCAACTGATCGGGTGATGCACACGTGCACGACTCGGACTGAAGTTGGAGCGAGGAGCAAAGTCAACCGACCGGTTCACCGACCGGTTCATCCCAACAGAGTTCTCGGGAAAATGGAGTTGAATTCCAACCGATCGGGTGACCTTCACCCGATCGGTTCATCTGTAGCCGATTCCTCCGAAGGACGACCCGGTCACGCCACCCGCTCTCCTCTGCGCCCGGTTAAAGCTCCCGAAGCCCGATGGCCAAAGCAACAAGCGGCTCACCCGATCGGTTGATGTTTCAGCCGATCGGGTGGCCTTTTCTTCCGCCTTTGCGCGCTGCTGATGCACTCATTGAAGATCTTCTATAATTCCAGAAGGATTTTGGGTGATCTCTTATTCTTCTAGCGTCGGCATTGTCTTTAGCTTTCCAACGATAGGTCGCATGCCCAAATCCGATTTTTCTAGATTTTTCTGGAATTTTCTGAGCGCAGCTAGGTGCTGAAATTGGCTGCTGTCTGAAATTTCACTTCAACCGATCGGTTGGGAGTCCAACCGATCGGTTGAAGTCAATTTCGGCAGCTTCGTGCTCTCTGTTTATTCCACCCGATCGGGTGAGTTTTCACCCGATCGGGTGGGCCTTTTTTAACAGTTTTGAACCCGACCCAAGAGGGTTTTTGAGGGGTTTATAAATAGAGTTTTGGGGCACGATGGAGGACAGTTCTTCTTCAGTTTTTGAGGGCTTTTTGCCCCCTTCTCTTGTGAAGATTAGGGTAGTTTAGATTAGGTTTTATCTTCTAATAAATCTTGTAATGGATTGACGATTCAACTCAAGATAAGTATTTTCCTCTCTTTTTCTCCATTGTTTGTATTGTGTTTATTTTGCTTGATGGTGAAAGTTTATATGTCTTTTGTGTTGTTTGTTTATATGTTATTCCCCATTGAGTAGTTTTGATGAACCCTAATACGGGTTAGGGTAGGATTGATGCTTGGAAATTTACATTTGGCTTGGTTGCATGGCATGTGTTCGATGAAATGTGCCAATGGGGATTTCTAGCAATCTGAGTCTAATTCGTACGGCAACACACTAGATGTGTTGGGGATTGGGGTCCGGGTGCTTGTCCTGTCAAGACCCGCTTAGATGTATTGCTAGAAATCACATTTGACCTATTTGGCCATTAGGGTTACGCGGGGGTGTTTCATTGTCATTGGCGGGAGAAAGACCGCCTCTGACCATCGGGCCAAGGGGGAATAAACTTGGCGGTTGACTCCCTAGCCATAGCTCACACCCCGAGCGTTGACATCGAGTCCTCGCGCGCGGGAGCGGCTTGGACGAAGTGTTGGGAGATATCATTGTGGCCTTAATGCTCCCGGTTGCGGAAGGTGTTAATGGACATGGGAATGCCCACCGTCCGGAACTGGGTAGGCCTAGCGTGCTTGGTACCGACCGGAATATCGGGCCATGGATGCTAGGTACCACCTTTTGGGGGCAATGTCTCACCCTGGGTCAAGTCAAATGCCAAGTGTCATGAGTGCTCTAGTCCGTGTTAGCGGGGATTCATTTTGTGTCATTTTCATTTCTTTCTTTCATTTCTACACTTCCCCCATATCATCCACGTAGCTAGCTCACAACCTAGGCGAGGCCAGTAGCCATTCAATCCATCCACCTCCCTGTGTTCGATAAACCCGCACCTTACACTAACCGTGCACTTGCGGTAAAACGACACCGCGCCCAAACCGTAAACGGGGCGCCGGTCAGTCCTGCCCCGGAGTCTTTGAGAGGGCGGGTATTGGGCCGTCGCCTCCCTGCATCCTCTATAGTCGGACGGGTATTGGGCCGTCACCTACCCCGCATATGGCGCTCCGGTTCGGGTGGCAAAGCTCCGTAAGCTTGCCCCGAAGGTCTTCGTTGGTGGGGGGAGCGAGCACGTAGCTCGGCCCGTGCCCCTCTCCAGTTTGGGTGGTGAGGATTGGTCCTGCCCCGGAGTCTTTGAGAGGCCGGGTATTGGGCCGTCGCCTCCCCGCAGCCTCTATAGTCGGACGGGTATTGGGCCGTCACCTACCCCGCATATGGCGCTCCGGTTTGGGTGGCAAAGCTCCGTAAGCTTGCCCCGGAGGTCTTCGTTGGTGGGGGGAGCGAGCGCGTAGCTCGGACCGTGCCCCTCTCCGGTTTGGGTGGCGAGGATTGGTCCTGATCCGGAGTCTATGAGAGGGTGTGTATTGGGCTGTCGCCTCCCCGCAGCCTCTATAGTCGGACGGGTATTGGGCCGTTGCCTACCCCGCATATGGCGCTCCGGTTTGGGTGGCAAAGCTTCGTACGCTTGCCCCGGAGGTCTTCGTTGGTGGGGGGAAGCGAGCGCGTATATCGGCCCGTGCCCCTCTCCGGTTTGGGTGGCGAGGATTGGTCCTGCCCCGGAGTCTTTGATAGGGCGGGTATTGGGCCGCAGCCTCCCCGCAGCTTCTATAGTCGGACGGGTATTGGGCCGTCGCCTACCCCGCATATGGCGCTCCGGTTTGGGTGGCAATGCTCCGTAAGCTTGCCCCGGAGGTCTTCGTTGGTGGGGGGAGCGAGCATGTAGCTCGGCCCGTGCCCCTCTCCCGTTTGGGTGGCGAGGATTGATCCTGCCCCGGAGTCTTTGAGAGTACGGGTATTGGGCCGTCGCCTCCCTGTAGCCTCTATAGTCGGACGGGTATTGGGCCGTCGCCTACCCCGCATATGGCACTCCGGTTTGGGTGGCAAAGCTCCGTAAGCTTGCCCCGGAGGTCTTCGTTGGTGGCGGGAGCGAGTGCGTAGCTCGGCCCGTGCCCCTCTTCGGTTTGGGTGGCGAGGATTGGTCCTGCCCCGGAGTCTTTGAGAGGCCGGGTATTGGGCCGTCGCCTCCCCGTAGCCTCTATAGTCGGACAGGGATTGTGCCGTCACCTACCCCGCATATGGCGCTCCGGTTTGGGTGGCAAAACTCCGTAAGCTTGCCCCGGAGGTCTTCGTTGGTGGGAGGGAGCGAGCGCGTAGCTCGGCCCGTGCCCCTCTCCAGTTTGGGTGGCGAGGATTGGTCCTGCCCCGAAGTCTTTGAGAGGGCGGGTATTGGGCCGTCGCCTCCCCGCAGCCTCTATAGTCGGACGGGTATTGGGCCGTCGCCTACCCCGCATTTGGCGCTCCGGTTTGGGTGGCAAAGCTCCGTAAGCTTGCCCCGGAGGTCTTCGTTGGTGGGGGGAGCGAGCGCGTAGCTCGGCCCGTGCCCCACTCCGGTTTGGGTGGCGAGGATTGGTCCTGCCTCGGAGTCTTTGAGAGGGCGGGTATTGGGCCGTCGCCTCCCCGCAGCCTTTATAGTCGGACGGGTATTGGGCCGTCGCCTACCCCGTATATGGCGCTCCGGTTTGGATGGCAAAGCTCCGTAAGCTTGCCCTGGAGGTCTTCATTGGTGGGGGGGAGCGAGCGCGTAGTTCAGCCCGTGCCCCTCTCCGGTTTGGGTGGCGAGGATTAGTCCTGCCCCGGAGTCTTTGAGAGGGCGGGTATTGGGCCGTCGCCACCCCGCAGCATCTATAGTCAGACGGGTATTGGGCCATCGCCTACCCCGCATCTGGCACTCCGGTTTGGGTGGCAAAGCTCCGTAAGCTTGCCCAGGAGGTCTTCGTTGGTGGGGGGGAGCGAGCGCGTAGCTGACGTACGTTTATATTTCATATATTTACGCACGTTTTCTTCCGTGTTTTTCCGTATTTTACCGCCGTCTTTTATTCATTTTCTCGTGTTTTCTTGTGTTTTCTTGTTTTCTTTCACTTTTTCGTGTTTTCCGTGTTTTACAGGAGATTACTGGCATTTGGGGCATAAAACGATGATATCATGTGTCCCCGGAGCAACGGGAGGAGTCACGCGTGATCCAGGGGGTCAAACGACGAAGATTGCATCTTTCAGCCCCTCACCCGGGAGGTTGGTCATCACCAACCGATCGGGTGATGCACGCGTGCACCACCCGGGCGCAGCTTGGAGCTCACGAGATGTCACCCGGTCGGTTCAGTGACTGGGTCAAAAGCTCAAAGTCTCTGGAAATTCGAAGCTGATTGCCAACCGATCGGGTGACCTTCACCCGATTGGTTCACCTGTAACCGAATTTTAACAGCCCAAACTCGAAGATCCAACCGGTCTCTTCACCCAGTCCGCACCAAGATCCAACCGGTCGGCGCCAAGATCCAACCGACCGCACCGAGTTCCAACCGATCGGTTCATCCTGACCGGGTGAAACCCCGCTTTGCGCTATTATTTTGTGAAGCGGCTCACCCGACCGGTTGACTTGTCAACCGATCGGGTGATGTCGTTTTCTATAAATAGAACCCTAGGTTTCCCAGATTCGGTAGTTGGTTATTTTTTACTGTTTTCTTCATTTTGTGACGGCTGTAATTTTCCAGTTTTTGTAAGTTTTCGGATCTTTGTAAAACTTTAGTATTATCTTAATTGCTTTACTACCAATATTGCATTTCTATTGTCTGATTATGATTTTGACGGTCCATTTTCATTTAGATCGCTTTTTAATGAATATTTGTGAGTAGTTCCCAAATCCGGGATTTTGGCGGAAACCCCTTCGGGGGCTCTTCCCGATGCGTCTATAGGGTTAGGAAATCGATAGGGATTAGGAATCTAACAGTTACGCGGGGTATTTTATTGTCATCGGCGGGAAAAAGACCGCCTTTGACCGTTGGGCCAAGGGGGAATAAACTTGGCGGTTGACTCCCTAGCCATAGCTCACGCCCTTAGCGTAGACGCCGAATCCTAGCGCACGGGAGCGGCAGGATGAGACGTTGGGAGTTATCGTTGCGAGCTTAGTGCTCCCGGAGTCGATCAGTGTTAATGGACACTGGAGTGCCCACTGATCGAACCCGGGATGTCCGGCGTATCATCCTGGGCACCGACCGGAATATCGGGCCCATGGGATGCCGGTACCACTTTTAGAGGCAACGTCTCACCATTAGACCCTAATTCTGATCGCCATCCTACCCGTAGGCCGTGTCGGCGAAAGTCGCTCGTTGGGGTCAAAACCAGAGTCCCGGGTTTTTCCTTCATATTGTCTATACCTTGCATTCCTTTACCGTGACAACCCATCATCCGATCTGGGCTAGCTCGCCCACGGGGTGATTTTGATCCTCTTTGACACAAGCACATCCTCGCCTCCCTGTGTTCGACCCCCAAGCTACACTACAACACCGTGCGCTTGCGGTTACAAATATCTAAACCTCCACCGGGTCCCAGGCCATTTGCGGCTTGCAAACTGGGGGCACGTCAAGTTTATGGCGCCGTTGCCGGGGAGGCAACGTGCTTGTTATTTTTGGATCTCATGAACCCTAGTGTCTAGCTCATATCCCTACCTCGCGATAATTTTCGCATTCTTCTTTTTCCTTTTCATTTTCTTGTTTTTATTTTTATTTTTTATTTTTATTTCTTATCTTATCTGTTTCTTTCCCACTTGACGCTTCACGGGTGTTTGTTGTTTTTCATGCGCAGGAGTTCAAGAAGTCTCGACGACTTGATCCCCGTTGATCCAGAGATAAACGCCACCCTTAGGCGTTTGGCCGCCGAGAAGCGAAGAAGAGAGGATCCTGAAACCATGGGGGAGAACACCCCGCCTCACAAGTCCCTGTTGGAGTACTCGATGCCTTCCATCGAGTCCACCTCCGCCATCCGTCCTCCAGCTATTACGGCCCAAAGCTTCGAGCTTAAGCCATCTTTGGTGACGTGGATCCAGCAGGATCAGTTTTCGGGTGCACCCATGGAGAACCTGATCGAGCATCTAGACTCCTTCTTGGAGAAATGTGACACCTTCCGGATTAACGGTGTCACAACTGAGGCGATCCGACTGAAGCTGTTCCCCTTCTCCTTGCGAGATAAAGCCAAGCTGTGGCTTAGGGGAAAAGACCCGAATACGTTCAACACTTGGGAGAAGCTCTCAAATGCTTTCCTGACGAAGTTCTTTCCCCCGGGGAAGACCATGAAGCTGAGGAGTGAGATCTCCTCCTTCTCCCAGGCCAGCCACGAGTCCTTGCATGAGGCTTGGACAAGATACAAGGAGATGCAGAGAAGATGTCCCCACCATGAGCTCCCCAAGTGGCAGATCATAATCTGTTTTATAATGGGTTGAGGGACGATTTAAAATCTTCCATGGACGCCGCAGCTGGAGGGTCCTTCTTGTCGAGAAGCGAAGAAGATGCCGGACAGATTCTTGAAAATATGGCATTCAACAATGAAATGTGGCGTGACGAGAGAGCCACACCAAGATCTGGGGGCATCCATAGAGTGGAAGACGTTGACAAATTGTCAAGCAAGTTTGACTTGCTAACAATCCAGATCTCCGCATTGATGATAGGCGCCGGTGGCGCCGGTTCATAGTAGATTGCTGCGGTAGAATCCGAAGTATTTGGAGAGTTCGACGGAGGTGACATCTCACCACCGTTGGATCAGGCGAGCGCATTGTTTTACAATCCTACGGGGAATGCACCGTTTCCACCACAAACCAACTCAAACTCGGCCTACTCTCCCAACAACCGGAATCATCCGAACCTTAGTTATCGGGCGCCTTACCAACAGCCGGCTCAGCAACAACAGCAGATTTATCAGCCGGCAAGGCCCCAGCAGCAGTTTCAGCAGCAGCAATTTTAGCAGCAACAACCACCACCACAGTATCAACATTATGCTCCTAGGAATCTGCAGCCCACCCAGCAGCAATACGGCCAGCAGAGGGCCATTTCTCCGGTTGAGTCCCTCTTGACTCAATACATAGCCAACCAGGAGAAGATCAATCTGAAGTTGGAGATGGGACAAAGAGTGCTCACTGATCAGGTGACCCAGCTGGGGTTGCAAGTGGCGAACCTACAAAGACCACAGAATTTATTACCGCCACAGCCTGAGGTGAACCCTACGGGGGTAAATCAGACCTTGGCGCTCACACATGAGCATGAGAACGTGTCTGCCATAGTCTTGAGGAGCGGGACACAAATTCCTACTAGAGTGCCACCCAGGGAACCGGAAGCACCACTGGCCGTTGAGCGGCCAATTGAAAAAGATAATGACGACGGTACCCCGTCGCCAAAAATTGTGGCTCCGGAGGGAACCCCCGAAGAAGAGAAGAAGAAAGAAGAAGGGAATTTGAAGGTTTTCAAGCCCGTTGTGCCATTTCCACAACGTTTGGCCCAAGCGAAAATCAACGAGAAGTATGGCAAATTTTTTGCCATGGTCAAGGATTTAAGCCTTCAAATCCCTTTCATAGAAGCTATAGAGACGATTGTTGGTAACAACGGTCTATGAACTTCGTGTTTGATGATAACAAACGTGTGTGAGCGTTTTTAACGTGTGTGTTAAGTGTTTCAGGAAAGACAAAGCTTGAAGAGACTTAGTGTGAGACGTGACCAATATGATTGGGAGAAGGTGATACTCTACTTGATTTGGTTCATATCTACTAGAGTCGGCCATATCAAATATCAAATGGGAAAAAGTCACGCTAGTTAATTAGAAACCCAGTCCGTTCTTTTTGTTGCAATCTCAGAGAGCACATGCCGTTACAATTCCCCACAGAGCCGCACCCTTTATTCTTTTTTTAAAGAAAAAACCCTAGTACTGGACAAACCTTAAAAAAGAGAGGTGTGCGCATTCTTTTTGGAAGAAGAGCAGCTGCAAAAAAAACCCCCCCTTTTGAAAAATACCCCATAATAAATCTCAAGAAATCTCTCTGCCGTTTTCTTTTTGGTGTGTGCATGCGAAGAACCCAAGGCCGAATTTAATTCTCTCCTTCTTTTGAGCAAATCCCAAAAGCACAAGCCAAGGTAGCCTTTTTTTGGTGTGCAAGTCGAAACCTAGCAACCGAAAAGATTTGTGTGTTTTTTTGCTTGCATCTTCAACCCCAACTTTCGCAAGTCACAGCCGCACCTCTCCTTCAGATTTTTTTAGAGCAGCACCTCTCCTTTTAATCATTAATCATCAAAAAGTTTTAAGATGGGGGACCAAGAGCTGTGTGATTTTTGGGTGTGAGGCTTTTCGTTGTCATCCGCAAGCTTTAAAGGAGCCAGGCCAAAAGAATTTTCGAGTTCATCAAAAACAGTTCGTATCAATTGGTTAAATGTTGGAAGAATCTCCCAGTCTGTAAGGTTTTTGTTTCGAAAACCAAGCAGAGGCCATTTCTCCTTTTGTGCTAATCTTCAAAGAGCACAGACTTTGATTCTACCTTGAACATCAAATATTTGAGCCGCAATCTGGTCTTTTACCCAAGATAGAGGTGGAGCCGTGACCTCTTTTTCCCAGGAGCACTTCGAGCACATTTTTTCTTGGGAGAGGAGGAGGCCGAAAGTTCTGCAAAGTTTTTTGTTTGGCGCCTCAGACTTCCATCAATTTAAGAGCGTCGAAATCTTCAGAACTTACTCCAAGGATTGCTGAGACTTCAGAGGGGACTACCACTTGTCAGATTTATCTGACCTCGCGCTGATTGACAGAGACATCAACACCGTCACGATTGAGCAATTCTAAACTCTGAACCTTATTTTATTTGTGATTTTGGTTTTGTGATCTCTGTGAAACGAATTTTTATTTGTTTGGGGACTTGGCTAGTTGGGACTAGCCAAGAGAGAGGGCTTTACTAGTATTGTTATTGTTTGGGCACTTTGGTGAGTGCGGGTACTGAGGGCCAGGTGAGTGTAGGGTTGGTGCTCTAGCTACAGGTTGTACCAGTAAACTTTAATAATCTAGTATTGCTTTTAGGGCTGGATGTAGGTCGTGGGTGCGACCGAACCAGGGTAAAATCTGCTGTGTATTTGTGGTTGATTGTTGTTTACATTGACTGTGACTGTAACTGCGTGTGATTTCTCGTGGGTTGCACGAGAATTTTTATAAGCCTATTCACCCCCCCTCTAGGCTTAGATCCAGATCCAACAAGTGGTATCAGAGCCAGTTTAGAGGATCTAGCCTAGTTGATCATGTCTATGAATATGTCTGATAGTGCTTTTGCTGAGGGACAGTCTATTTCCCGTCCCCCCAAGTTTAATGGTGTTGATTTTGCTTATTAGAAAACTAGGATGAGGATTTATTTAGCTGCTGTTGATTATGATGTATGGAGCATTGTAGAAAAAGGCTATAAACCTCCCACCATTAATGTTGCTAATAATGAAATGATAAAACCAGAAGATAAGTGGGATGACTTTGATAAGAAGCGTTTTTCATTGAATAACAAAGCTATGAATGCATTGATCTGTGCTTTAGATAAAGCTGAGTTTAACCGTATATCTCAATGTCAAACTGCGCAGGAAATTTGGCATACTCTGGAGGTGACTCATGAAGGAACATCGCAGGTTAAGGAGTCCAGACTTGCGCTACTCAGCACGGAATATGAAAGCTTCTGCATGCTTCCATCAGAGTCAATTAAAGAGATGTTTGCGAGGTTCACAGACATCGTTTACAAATCTACCTCTCTTGGAAAGCCGTACTCGAGTCTGGAGCAGATCAGAAAAATCTTAAGAGCATTGCCTAGTACCTTCCGTCCTAAAATCACAGCTATTCAAGAAGCAAGGGATTTATCGCAGATGAAAGTGGAGGATCTGATAGGGAACCTGATGTCCCACGAGCTAGAGCTGCAGAGCATTGAACTGAGAGAGAAAGATGAATTGAAGACTTCAAAGGCAATAGCCCTTCAGGCTAATGAGGATGAAGATGGAGATGAAGAGGAGGCCTTTTTGGTGAGAAGCTTCAAGAAATATATCAGAACTGGCAACGGGAGATCAGAGATGCTGAAAAGGTTTAATCGCTCTAAATTTAATTCTAATAATAAATCTTTTGAGCAGAATACTACTGATCCGGTTACATGTTTTAAATGTAAAAAGCAGTGACATTTTATGAAACAATGCCCTCAAGGAAAGAATAGCGCTAAGAAGCAAAAGGGAAAATCTTTGGTGCTCACATGGGATATGGACAGCGAGGATGAATCTTAAGAGGAAGTTGCACATTCCTCTCTTTGTCTGATGGGAGAACTAGATCAGGTAAAATCTTTAACTAAAGCTCAACTAGTGACTACCTTTAAAGAAATGCAAGACGAAATTGAAAGGTTGGAATCAACTGTTGAGTTACTTGAATCTCATGTAGAGAAGTTTAAAAATGCTAATTTTGAATTGCAACAAGACAATTATAATATGTCATTAGAAGTTGATGATTTTAAAGAGAAAATTGCTGCATGTAATTCTACTATTAGCTCTTTGAAAAAGGAAAAATCTCGCATGCCTACTGAAACTGAGTGTCTGAATTGCTCTACTTTACTTAAAGATATTAGCATGTTTAAACTAAATACGATTAAGCTAGAAGTGGAAAATGAATCGCTAAATGAGAAAATTTGCATGCTAATAAATGAAAATAAAGAGCTAGAGAAGAAGATGGCTAATCTAAAAAAGAGTGAGGAAGAGAAAAAAAAGGCCTTCATTAGTAAATGTACCATGCTTGTTAATGAGAACATGTTTTTAAAGTCTAAAATATCTGATCTTGAATTGTCTATTAAAAAATTTGGTGTTGGAAAGCATTCACTAGACATTATTCTAGGTAATCAGATACACGGGAATAACAGGCGTGGCTTGGGATATGGAAATAAAATTGATGAGAGGCCTAAAATTTATAGAAAGAATCAAAAAGAAACTGGCGTAGGAAGAAGCATGTTTGCTAAATGTTATACATGTGGTGGTGTTGGTCATGCTTATTATAATTGCAAGTATAGGAATACCAACATCAAATTTAAGCAAATTTGGGTTCCAAAAAATAAAGTGACTAACACTAGTGGACCTATTTGGATTCCTAGGTCACACATATCATGCTCTTCTTATGTGTAGGTACATGGCACGGCTAAGGAACAAAAGTGTGAGTGGTACTTAGACTCTGGCTGCTCAAGACACATGACAGGTGAAAGAGAAAAGTTCCTTAGCCTTACAAAGCATGAAGGAGGAAGTGTTACTTTAGGGGACAATGGAAAATGCAAGGTAATTGGTAAAGGTGTTGTAGGTAACGACACCTTTCGGCTTACAGATGTCCTATTGGTTGAAAAGTTGAAACATAACCTCATTTCTATCAGTCAGCTGTGTGACAAAGGTATGAAAGTTGAATTTGATGAAAAACTTTGTAGAATCATTGATAGATCCACATGTGACATTATTATTACTACAAATAGAAAGAATAATGTGTATACTCTTATGATTGAAGAACTAACTGTTTCTAAATGCTTGCTTATAGGTGAAGAAGAGGCCACACTATGGCATAGACGATTAGCACATGCAAGCATGGGATTGATAAAGAAGCTCGAAAGCAAAAATTTGGTAAGAGGACTACCGCATCAGACATATGAGAATGGTAAGTTGTGTGTGGCATGCACCAAAGGTAAGCAAACTAGATCTACTTTCTCTAGCATCAATGAAATTGCCACCACACGTATATTGGAATTAGTGCACATGGATTTATTTGGTCCAACAGACATTGCTAGCCTAGGAGGTAAATAGTATTGTTTAGTATTGGTGGATGACTTCTCTAGATATACATGGGTATACTTCCTCGCCAAAAATCAGACTCATTTGACCATTTTCAAAACCTTTGCATACAAGTTTCTAATGAGAAAAATTCTTCCATTGTAAAAATTAGAAGCGATCATGGAGGTGAGTTTGAAAATGCTATTTTTGAAAAATTTTGTTTTGAAAAAGGAATTTTACATGAATTCTCTTCTCCTAGAACACCTCAACAAAATGGGGTGGTCGAGAGAAAGAATCGCACATTAAAAGAGATGGCTAGGAGTATGTTAAATGAATATAGCTTGCCTATGTCTTTTTGGGCTGAGGCCATTAATACAGCATGCCATATATGCAACAGAGTTATGCTTAGACCTATACTAAATAAAACATCTTATGAACTATGGCATGGCAACACCCCGAAAGTTTCTTACTTTAGAGTTTTTGGATGCAGGTGCTTTATATTAAATACTGCAGATCAGCTTGGCACCTTTGAATCAAAATCAGATGAGGGAGTGTTCGTAGGATATTCAGCAAGGAGCAGAGCATACAAGATTTATAACAAACGCACACTTGCAATTGTTGAATCTATAAATGTAAAGTTTGATGAATCTGATATAAATTCTTTGGATTGCAGGCAGAACATTGAAGAGGAAAATGTAGAACAACAAGGCATTCCAAAAGTTAATGAGGAGTAACCTGAAATACAGAAAGAAGCTGAAACTGATTCGACAGAAATACAAGATGAAGCAGTTACAAGAGAAGAGTTGAGATTCACTCCAAACCACCCACCAGACTTAATCCTAGGTGAGCCTACGGCAGGTATTCGCACACGTTCCTCTTTTAGAGATCTTTGCGCTCTATGTATTTATGGTGACTTTATTTCTGTAATAGAGCCTAAGACTATAGATATTGCTTTAGAAGAGGAAAGTTGGGTTTTGGCCATGCAAGAGGAATTAAATCAATTTGTCAGGAATAATGTCTGGAAACTAGTACCTAGACCCACTGATTATCCTGTAGTTGGTACTAAATGGGTGTTTAAGAATAAGCATGATGAATCTGGTAATGTTATTAGAAACAAGGCTAGGTTGGTAGCTAAAGGGTATAATCAAATTGAAGGGATTGATGTGGATGAGACTTTTGCACCAGTTGCTAGGCTTGAGTCCATTAGAATCTTGCTAGCTTTTGCAAGTTATACAGGGCTCAAACTGAAACAAATGGATGTAAAAAGCGCTTTTCTTAATGGCTATCTAAAAGAAGAGGTATTTGTTGAGCAACCCCCAGGTTTTGAAAGCCATAATTTTCCAAACCATGTTTATAAATTGGAAAAAGCTTTGTATGGTCTTAAGCAAGCTCCACGAGCTTGGTTTGACCGTCTAAGCACATATTTGTTGGAAAATAATTTTAAAAAGGGGAGTGCTGACAATACAATATTCTTGATGCATGAATCTGAAGACTTTCTCACTGTGCAAATTTATGTTGATGACATTATTTATGGTGCTACTAACGATCTTCTATGTCAAAAATTTGAGAAAGTCATGCAGGATCAGTTTGAGATGAGCCTTGTGGGAGAGCTGAAATATTTTCTGGGGTTCCAAGTAAAACAAGGAAAGGAAGGCATATTTCTATCTGAAACCAAATACATCAAGGAGCTTCTGAAAAAGTTTGGGATGGAGAAGTCTAAAGGAATTGGAACGCCGATGTGTCATAACACAAAAATGGACAGAGATGAACAAGGAGTTGCAGTGGACCAAAAGCTATATCGAGGTATGATTGGTTCTTTGTTGTACTTGACTGCTTCTAGACCTGATATAATGTTTGATGTATGCTTGTGTGCACGCTTTCAATCAAACCCAAAAGAATCTCATTTGAAAGCCATTAAAAGGATCTTTAGGTACCTAATCAATACACCTACTTTAGCCCTTTGGTATCCTTCTAGTGGTAACTTTGATTTGGTGGGTTATTCTGATGCTGATTATGCGGGAAGTTTAACTGATAGAAAGAGCACTAGTGGTACTTGTTTTATGCTAGGACACTCTTTAGTTTCATGGTCTAGCCGTAAGCAAAATAGTGTTGCATTATCCACTACTGAAGCAGAGTATATTGCCCTCGGCAGTTGCTGTGCTCAAGTATTGTGGATGATGCAAACATTATCTGATTACGGACTAGCTCTTAAAAGAGTTCCTCTTCGATGTGATAGCAAGAGTGCCATAGATCTTTCTAATAATCCCGTACACCACTCTCGTACTAAACATATTGACGTAAGACACCATTTTCTTAGAGATCACCTCACTAAAGAGGATGTGTCTGTGGAGTTTGTTCCTACGGAATCTCAACTTGCAGACATATTCACCAAACCTTTGGTTGAGGCTCGCTTTTGCCGTCTTCGTCTTGAGCTTGGTATTATTGATAAAACTTAGTACGAGACTCCATGCTTTCTTGTGTGATTGAACTTGTTTTTGTTTGTATGCTAGTAGTTGCATTGTTATGTGTGCATGTTTTTTTTATTTGTGTAATTGCATCTCATGTTTGCTTTAGTATCTCATGCATTCAAAAACAAAAACAAAAAAAATAAAAAAAACAAAAAAAATGGTGCTTCAATGTGTATCTTTCTCTTTGATTCATTAAAAGAAGTGTTCATGAATGATTTTCATATCTACGTAGAAATTGTTGTATTATTTCTTTTGCTACATGCGCATGTCCATCTTTCTAAATATTCATGGCATGTTCAATGACTGAAAATAACTTGATTTCTACACCACCTATTTCACTTCCACATATATTATTATTGTTGCACATTTGGAGATATCGTTTTTGAAATTGGAAATCTGAATGTAGGAGGAAAACTTAACTGAAAATCTAAGGGATATGATATACCTTGCCATGGATAAAAATTGAGCATTAAAAACATGTTACTACAAGTATAAAAATTAAAAAAGAAAATACATGCTCCGTATGAAAAATGGATACAATCCTTGGCAACGGTATTACCTACGAGTATCCAACATAAGCTTTATGGGTAAACTTTAGCGTTGGTGTATTTACTCGTCAAGCAATACCACCCCCACATCTAAGCGTCCTTATAGGCTATGTTTTTGGGGTGTGGTACCTTGAACTCATTTTTTCATGAGGTGTGAAAAATCAATCCTAGGTGATAGGATGTTATATGGAAAATGTGGATTGTTTTTGGTTGACTTTCTTAAATGATTCTCCATATGTGCTTCAATTTTAATCATCGCACGTACACGTTGGTGTCGAAGTCGTAGTTGTTTAATTTCCTTGGATTTTGCCTTGATTATTCTATGATAAGTTTGCATGCGATTGTTGGTAAGGGTTAATAATACTCTCTTTTTGCATGATATATGATTTTGACTTCGTGGTATGACTTTTGATGATAACAAAGGGGGAGAAAAATTTGGGAAGATTTGGTATTTACTTGGTGTGCTTGGTATTTGGCATATGGTTGTTTGACTAAGGGTGGTATTTACTTGGTGTGCTTGGTATTTGGCATATGGTTGTTTGACTAAGGGTGGTATTTACTTGGTGTGCTTGGTATTTGGCATATGGTTGTTTGACTAAGGGGGAGCATTAATGAATATTGGGGAAGCACAAAAGTAGGGGGAGCATGCTTATTGCTCAACTTTACACATTATTGTTCGCACATCATTTCATCTTATTGCATGTCACCCTCTATCGTCACACTCACACTCACACTATTTGAAACTTTATTGTGCAAATCTTATACTTGGTTTGTCATCATCAAAACGGGGAGATTGTTGGTAACAATGGTCTATGAACTTCGTGTTTGATGATAACAAACGTGTGTGAGCGTTTTTAACGTGTGTGTTAAGTGTTTCAGGAAAGACAAAGCTTGAAGAGACTTAGTGTGAGACGTGACCAATATGATTGGGAGAAGGTGATACTCTACTTGATTTGGTTCATATCTACTAGAGTCGGCCATATCAAATATCAAATGGGAAAAAGTCACGCTAGTTAATTAGAAACCCAGGCCGTTCTTTTTGTTGCAATCTAAGAGAGCACATGCCGTTACAATTCCCCACAGAGCCGCACCCTTTATTCTTTTTTTAAAGAAAAAACCCTAGTACTGGACAAACCTTAAAAAAAAGAGAGGTGTGCGCATTCTTTTTGGAAGAAGAGCAGCTGTAAAAAAAAACCCCCCCTTTTGAAAAATACCCCATAATAAATCTCAAGAAATCTCTCTGCCGTTTTCTTTTTGGTGTGTGCATGCGAAGAACCCAAGGCCGAATTTAATTCTCTCCTTCTTTTGAGAAAATCCCAAAAGCACAAGCCAAGGTAGCCTTTTTTTGGTGTGCAAGTCGAAACCTAGCAGCCGAAAAGATTTGTGTTTTTTTTGCTTGCATCTTCAACCCCAACTTTCGCAAGTCACAGCCGCACCTCTCCTTCAGATTTTTTTAGAGCATCACCTCTCCTTTTAATCATTAATCATCAAAAAGTTTTAAGATGGGGGACCAAAGCTGTGTGATTTTTGGGTGTGAGGCTTTTTGTTGTCATCCGCAAGCTTCAAAGGAGCCAGGCCAAAAGAATTTTCGAGTTCATCAAAAACAGTTCGTATCAATTGGTTAAATGTTGGAAGAATCTCCCAGTCTGTAAGGTTTTTGTTTCGAAAACCAAGCAGAGGCCATTTCTCCTTTTGTGCTAATCTTCAAAGAGCACAGACTTTGATTCTACCTTGAACATCAAATATTTGAGCCGCAATCTGGTCTTTTGCCCAAGATAGAGGTGGAGCTGTGACCTCTTTTTCCCAGGAGCACTTCGAGCACATTTTTTCTTGGGAGAGCAGGAGGCCGAAAGTTCTGCAAAGTTTTTTGTTTGGCGCCTCAGACTTCCATCAATTTAAGAGCGTCGAAATCTTCAGAACTTACTCCAAGGATTGCTGAGACTTCAGAGGGGACTACCACTTGTCAGATTTATCTGACCTCGCGCTGATTGACAGAGACATCAACACCGTCACGATTGAGCAATTCTAAACTCTGAACCTTATTTTATTTGTGATTTTGGTTTTGTGATCTCTGTGAAACGATTTTTTATTTGTTTGGGGACTTGGCTAGTTGGGACTAGCCAAGAGAGAGGGCTTTACTAGTATTGTTATTGTTTGGGCACTTTGGTGAGTGCGGGTACTGAGGGCCAGGTGAGTGTAGGGTTGGTGCTCTAGCTACAGGTTGTACCAGTAAACTTTAATAATCTAGTATTGCTTTTGGGGCTGGACGTAGGTCGTGGGTGCGACCGAACCAGGGTAAAATCTGCTGTGTATTTGTGGTTGATTGTTGTTTACATTGACTGTGACTGTAACTGCGTGTGATTTCTCGTGGGTTGCACGAGAATTTTTATAAGCCTATTCACCCCCCTCTAGGCTTAGATCCAGATCCAACAACGATCCCCTCCTATGCAAAATTCTTGAAAGACTTGGCGACACGGGGATCTAGAAAAGAAAAGGTCGTGTTAACGGCGGAATGCAGCGCACTCATTCAGCACGCAAATCCGCCCAAGCTTAAGGACCCAGGAAGTTTCTCCATCCCTTGCTCTATTGGGAAAGTGCAAATCCAGAGGGCGCTCGTCGATCTTGGCGCGAGCGTCAGCTTGATGCCCCTATCGTTGTACAAGAGAATAGGGATGGGAGACTTGGAGCCCACCGGCATGACATTACAACTTGCTGACCGTTCAGTCAAGTACCCGGTGGGAGTAGTGGACGACCTCCCCTTCGATGTGAAAGGAGTACATGTACCGGTTGATTTCGTGGTGATGGACATGCCGGAAGACAAGCATACCCCAATTATTCTTGGACGACCCTTTATGGCAACCGCCGGAGTGTTGATAGACATGAAGAATGGGAAGCTTTCCCTCAATGTGGGCCAAGAAAGAGTCGAATTTGACTTAGGTTTGTCGATGAAGCATCCAAATCCCCCGGATGATCCTATTATCAATATGCTAGAGAATGAAGAAGATAGAGCTGTTGAAACAAGTGCCTGGGAAGTGCTCTCGAGGAACCCCCCCGATAGCTTGGGGGACCTTGAAGAGCAAGTTGACTCCCCAAAGAATGAAGTTGCTAACGATACGGTCGCGTGACATGTGATCCCTCCCGGATTTCCTAAGTCTCCTCCTACGAGGAGAAAAGGGAAAGAACCTGTGGACCTCACCGGCGATGAGGTCCGGATCCTAAAAAAGATGGCGGTAGACGCAAATTTGAGGGAGAAGCCCCCAGATCCTGTCGACAAAGGGAGGGTAGTTGAGAAAATCTTTTTACAGCCGCCGACTACACCAATAGCCACAAGCTCTGGAGTTGAAGAGATGCCGGATTTTAGGCATCACCCGTATCGCCCACCATGAACATCTTCAACGGGCGTCGAGCTAAATGACGTTAAACAAAAGCGCTTCATAGGAATTTTTCTTAACTTTATTTTATCTATTTTTATAAATAAATCCAGCCGCAACAACTTCTGTCGTGAAACTTAGGCGATTTTTGGGTTTTTGCAGAAAACAAGGCCCCAACCGACCGGGTGATAACTCACCCGATCGGTTGGGATGTATCAGCTAACAGCCGTGTGTGTCACCAAATGAACCGACCGGGTGGAGAAAGAACAGACCGGGTGACCTGGGGAAACTTTCGGGAAAATTTCAGTGATTTGTCAACTGACCGGGTGGCAAGATGCGAGACCGGTTGAGGGACCGGGTGAGAAACTCTGAGTTCTCGGGAAAATGTGTGGAGCGGCGAACCGATCGGTTGAGTTCTCAACCGATCGGGTCGCCTGTAGCGTTTTTTCAGCATCAAATTTCGACCTAAATTCAACCGATCGGGTGACAACTCACCCGACCGGTTCGACTTAAAACCTATAAATACCCCCCGACCCACACGCTCACAAACCCTCGCCCGATCTCGCCATTTCTCCGTCGTTTCGTCTTCCTCCAAGCACCCGACTGCCAAAAACCCCCCTCCCACAACCTCAAATCCTCCATTAACCTCTCTCTCCACCTCCCCCTTGCATCTCTCCGTCTATTTCTCTCTCTCCCTCTCCTATTTCGCATTTCTCTAACCCTAATTCCCAATACCAACCCCCACTTTCGAATTTTTGCTGAAAAAGAGAGTGCCGCGGCTCCACACTTCTCCCGCTGCACAACATTGGGTCATCCACAAGCGAGGAACTCGAATTTCTACAGGGTAACCTCGCTCCACTTCTCGCATTTCAATTTTTACCCTAGTTATTTGATTTCCTTGGTTTTCGTGTGTGTGCACTTTGATAGTACTTTGCACCCATTTGCACCACTCACACACACACATGGCCCGGGAGAGAGATAAAGGAAAGAGTATCATGCGGGAGGAGGAACCATCTCGAAAGAGACGTAAACAAACACGTCCTCCTCCCCACACATGTGAGCTGACACTAGCCCCTCCCCCGCCTATCATTCCCCCTGTGGACCCTATGTTGGGCCCGCATGGGTACCTATTTCGGAACCAAGAACAGAAATACTTCTACCATAGACTTGACACTCGGGGGCATTTATCAACCAAGTTTGCCCACACCCAATCACTCATCGACCTCGGTGTCTTCACCGAGGTCGAGACTCTTTTTGCTAACCTAGGTTGGTTGGCCTTCCTGAATGCCTCTGCGGTATCCTACCCGTCACTCACCCTAGAATTCCTTTCCTCCCTCGTTTGTGAGTCGGGGTCGACCGTCACTTTTCAGGTGCGTAACCAAACCATTCGCACAAACCTGGATACCATCTGCGATATATTTGGTTTCCCTATTCTTGGGAATGACGCTATCCGACACTACGGATATCCCCCGGAATTTGACGTCGATAACTTTTGGTTCCGCCTCACCATACTCCGTCGATATCCCCGGGGTAAGGCCAAGGCCTCCTCCATCATCCATCCCATATTTCGTCTGGCCCATAGGATCATATCCTCTGCATTTTTCCCGCGGGATGAGTCAGGCACCGTGACTATCCCCGATCTTTTTCTTCTTTGGGCTATGACTTTCCCCTTTGTTCGTGATGATGATGGAGTTAGCTTTAGGGCCCCTACTATCCCTGTTCATGCTGGCGATTGGCTTGTTTACAAGCTTCTCGAGATTAGCAGGGCCGGGAAGGGCAAGATCTGTTGTGGGGGCATTATCACTATTATTGCTTCTTACCCCCCGTTTAATATTCATATCCCCCGTGGTCTTCCCATCACCGCAGGACCCTCACGTCTAGATCTTGACGTCCTGCGGCACATTCATATGATTAAGCCCCACCCCGACGGTCGCTTCGAATTCAATTACGGCCACCCCCCTCGCCCCTACACCATTCTCCCCAACCCCGCTCGCATGACTGTTGCTATCGTGGCGGATTGGACTTTTCCGCCCGATCCTGAGTTCTTTGCGGGGTTGCACCTTCCTTTCTTTCCCCCGGACGCACGCAGACCACCTTCCCCTACCGCCAACGTAGGCGAGCAGGATATTCCTGCGTCCCGAGGAGATATTGGGCTGGACCGAGTCACCCTGTTTCTATTCCTGGCCCCATCACTTCTGAGCACCTTTTTGCGGCCATCTCTGGCCTTGTATCCAGTGCCGGCATGACCACTGCCGCCGACACTACGACCACATCACCTACCGGCACCACTTCTGCCTCACGTCAGTCCACTTCCTTTAGTCGCCGCCAGGTCTCTGCCCGTCTTGCTCTTGAGAGGGAGGTCGATGCCCTCCGTGATCTTGCCATGTCCTCTGCCCCCTCGGACCCATCACCGTCCTCCTTTCTCACTCACCCACGGTTCCTCGCACTTGAGAGGAATGTGGCCGCCATTCTTCGCCTTCTCACTCACATCCACGGACCACCTCCACCTTCACCACCTCGACGACCTTCTCCTCCACCCTCCCACACATCCCCCCTCCATCACCTCCCCCATCACATTCTTCTCCTCCACCATCCCACCCATCCCCACCTCCCCCACCCCCACCTAGGCGATCATCTCCCCCACCCACATATATTCCCATCCCGGTATCCACTTCTCCTCTCACGACCACCTCCGTCGCGCCCACACCACCTTCTACCTCCTCCACCGTCACATCATATGTGCGCCGCAAGAAATTGCCGGTGCGCTCCAAATCTCTCCCACCTCCACCCACTACCGTCACCATAACATCTTCTCCCCCCATTTCTATTCCTTTCAACACCGCCTTGATCGCCGTCCTTCCACCACCACCCACTTCCACCGACACTCCTCCCATCGTTCACACCACCACTGCACCTATTCCCCCACCTCTGTCCCCACTTCTCCGCACAACCCCCGCATCCCCCGACCACCCAGTCCCACCCTCTTCAGAGGGGGGCGAGGATTCGCCTTCTCCTGATTTTTGATTTCACTTTGTTTTTTTGACATCCCCCTTGCATATCCCTGCATTTTCACGTTCATATCTCATTGCTAGCATTGTCATGACTAGCTTGGGGGAAGTCTGTTTTGCTATGTTGTCGTGTTTTATTTTCTTTGTGTGTGCATGCTTGTTTTACTTTTTGTCGTGTCGTGTCGTGTGGTTTGATCGTGTCGTGTCGTGTCGTCTAGTTTGTTCATTTTCCTTCTTTCTTTTTCTATTTGCGTGTCGTGTGGTTTGATTTTGTTTTTTCTTTATTTTAAGTTTCGTATCTGTGTTTTTCATTTCTTTTTGTGTCGGTGCGTATTCCCCCCCATTTTCATTGCCCTCCCGTACTCACTCTTATTGCATTGAGGGCAATGCAAGCTTCAGCTTGGGGGAGTCGCACTTTGTGCGCCATTTGAGTCTTTCTTTTTCGTTTTTGTGCCGTTTTCATCGTGTTTTTAATTTTTCTTTTCTTCTTTTTATCTATTTCTCCTAGAGATGAACCCTATGATGAATTGCCACAAAATCACACACACCTAGCATAGCATCGATAATCACACTCACTAACCCTAGGATTTCGAGTTCTCTTGCATTTCACGCATAGTGGGTCCACTTAGCTTTTTGTGAGTCGTGTGTCATGCCTATCTGTTTGGTGTGCTTCTGCTTTGTGATTCTACTTTATATACCTGTCCAGGAATGACCCCTAGATTATCATGCTTCGATTTGAATATGCGGTATTTGTTTCTACTGTCTGCTTCTTCTGCATGCTATATATATATCGTACGCTTCATTTCGCATGTGTCGGGATTCCACAATTAAGGACTAGGATAACCCATTTAGCACATGCTCTAATTAGCGAGAATAGTTTCCTTTTCCCAAGTGTTTAGAATCCGACTTCTTTTTTGTTTTACTTGGTGCAAATCCCCTCGTCGTGTACCGTTCTCCCACTTGGGAGAGTACACATGTATATACCCCAATATCCAAAAAAAAGAGAAAAGAAAAGAAAAACCCAAAAAGAAAAGAAAAGAAAAGAAAAAAAATTGTATAGCCAAAAAGCCAAAAAAATATACAAAAACCCAAAACCCAAAAAAAATTCATGTGTGAATATTTTCCTACTTGCCGAGAATAAAGGAAAGGCGAGAATTTGCACCAAGTGTCCTTCTCCACATCATCTCAACCCACATCGGTTTCGAAAACACTTGGCTTAGGAACTTTTTAGCTATTACCTAGTCTTTAGTGTGGTGATTTCCTTAACCCTAGTTGTGGAGTCCCCGACGCATGATATGTTTCGATTCTCTCTATTCTCATGCATGCTTGAACTATATATTCACCGCTTTATTCAATCCGAATAGATATTTGGGTCGTTTCCTGGATTTGTGTATATCTGGCTTTATTGCACATCGTAGATAGTGACACCGTCTGCTAGCGCACGACCACACTCACTCGTGCTTCACCGCGTGGACCCACGTCACTTGTTTGGACTCGTACTCCTTGGTTTAGTGATGTGATTTGGCGTTTGCTTGCTTGGTGTGTCCTTTTTGATTTTGTTGGCCCTGACGGGCGATCTGGGATATAGAGTTTTCTTTTTCTCTCTTTCTCTCTATTTTTCCCCTCCGAGCTCCTACTCTCACTCGTCTTCCTCGAGGACGAGGAAGAGTTCAGCTTGGGGGATTTTGACGTGCGTTTATATTTCATATATTTACGTACGTTTTCTTCCGTGTTTTTCCGTATTTTACCGCCGTCTTTTATTCGTTTTCTCGTGTTTTCTTGTGTTTTCTTGTTTTCTTTCACTTTTCCGTGTTTTCCTTGTTTTGCAGGAGATTACTGGCATTTGGGGCATAAAACGATGATATCATATGTCCCCGGAGCAACGGGAGGAGTCACGCGTGATCCAGGGGGTCAAACGACGAAGATTGCATCTTTCAGCCCCTCACCCGGTCGGTTGGTCATCACCAACCGATCGGGTGATGCACGCGTGCACCACCCGGGCGCAGCTTGGAGCTCACGAGAAGTCACCCGGTCGGTTCAGTGACCGGGTCAAAAGCTCAAAGTCTTTGGAAATTCGAAGCTGATTGCCAACCGATCGGGTGACCTTCACCGATCGGTTCACCTGTAGCCGAATTTCAACAGCCCAAACTCGAAGATCCAACCGGTCTCTTCACCCGGTCCGCACCAAGATCCAACCGGTCGGCGCCAAGATCCAACCGACCGCACCGAGTTCCAACCGACAGGTTCATCCTGACCGGGTGAAACCCCGCTTTGCGCTGTGATTTTGTGAAGCGGCTCACCCAACTGGTTGACTTGTCAACCGATCGGGTGATGTCGTTTTCTATAAATAGAACCCTAGGTTTCCCAGATTCGGGAGTTGGTTATTTTTTACTGTTTTCTTCATTTTGTGACGGCTGTAATTTTCCAGTTTTTGTAAGTTTTCAGATCTTTGTAAAACTTTAGTATTATCTTAATTGCTTTACTACCATTGCATTTCTATTGTCTGATTATGATTTTGACGGTCCATTTTCATTTAGATCGCTTTTTAATGAATATTTGTGAGTAGTTCCCAAATCCAGGATTTTGGCGGAAACCCCTTCGGGGGCTCTTCCCGATGCGTCCATAGGGTTAGGAAATCGATAGGGATTAGGAATCTAACGGTTACGCGGGGTGTTTTATTGTCATCGGCGGGAAAAAGACCGCCTTTTACCGTTGGGCCAAGGGGGAATAAACTTGGCGGTTGACTCCCTAGCCATAGCTCACGCCCTTAGCGTAGACACCGAATCCTAGCGCGCGGGAGCGGCAGGATGAGACGTTGGGAGTTATCGTTGCGAGCTTAGTGCTCCCGGAGTCGATCAGTGTTAATGGACACTGGAGTGCCCACTGATCGAACCCGGGAAGTCCGGCGTATCATCCTGGGCACCGACCGGAATATCGGGCCCATGGGATGCCGGTACCACTTTTAGAGGCAACGTCTCACCATTAGACCTTAATTCTGATCGCCATCCTACCCGTAGGCCGTATCGGCGAGAGTCGCTCGTTGGGGTCGAAACCAGAGTTCCGGGTTTTTCCTTCATATTGTCTATACCTTGCATTCCTTTACCATGACAACCCATCATCTGATCTGGGCTAGCTCGCCCACGGGGTGATTTTGATCCTCTTTGACACAAGCACATCCTCGCCTCCCTGTGTTCGACCCCCAAGCCACACTACAACACCGTGCGCTTGCGGTTACAAATATCTAAACCTCCACCGGGTCCATCGGCCATTTGCGGCTTGCAAACCGGGGGCACGTCAGTAGCTCGGCCCCGTGCCCCTCTCTGGTTTGGGTGGCGAGGATTGGTCCTGCCTCGGAGTCTTTGAGAGGGCGGGTATTGGGCCTTCGCCTCCCTGCAGCCTCTATAGTCGAACGGGTATTGGGCCGTCGCCTACCCCGCATATGACGCTCCGGTTTAGGTGGCAAAGCACCGTAAGCTTGTCCCGGAGGTCTTCGTTGGTAGGGGAGCGAGCGCGTAGCTCGGCCCGTGCCCCTCTCCGGTTTGGGTGGCGAGGATTGGTCCTGCCCCGGAGTCTTTGAGAGGGCGGGTATTGGGCCGTCGCCTCCCCGCAGCCTCTATAGTCAGACGGGTATTGGGCCATCGCCTACCCCACATATGGCGCTCCGGTTTAGGTGGCAAAGCTCCGTAAGCTTGCCCCGGAGGTCTTCGTTGGTGGGGGGAGCGAGCGCATAGCTCGGCCCGTGTCCCTCTCCGGTTTGGGTGGCAAGGATTGGTCCTGCCCCGGAGTCTTTGAGAGGGCGGGTATTGGGCCGTCGCCTCCCCGCAGCCTCTATAGTCGGACGGGTATTGGGCCGTCACCTACCCCGCATATGGCGCTCCGGTTTGGGTGGCAAAGCTCCGTAAGCTTGCCCCAGAGGTCTTTGTTGGTGGGGGGAGCGAGCGCGTAGCTCAGCCCGTGCCCCTCTCTGGTTTGGGGGCGAGGATTGGTCCTGCCCCGGAGTCTTTGAGAGGGCGGGTATTGGTCCGTCGCCTCCCCACAGCCTCTATAGTCGGACGGGTATTGGGCCGTCACCTACCCCGCATATGGTGCTCCGGTTTGGGTGGCAAAGCTCCGTAAGCTTGCCTCGGAGGTCTTCGTTGGTGGGGGGAGCGAGCGCGTAGCTCAGCCCGTGCCCCTCTCCGGTTTGGGTGGCGAGGATTGGTCCTGCCCCTGAGTCTTTGAGAGGCCGGGTATTGGGCCGTCGCCTCCCCGCAACCTCTATAGTCGGACGGGTATTGGGCCGTCGCCTACACCGCATATGGCGCTCCAGTTTGGGTGGCAAAGCTCTGTAAGCTTGCCCCGGAGGACTTCATTGGTAGGGGGGAGCGAGCGCGTAGCTCGGCCCGTGCCCCTCTCCGGTTTGGGTGGCGAGGATTGGTCCTGCCCCGGAGTCTTTGAGAGGGCGGGTATTGGGCCGTCGCCTCCCCGCAGCCTCTATAGTCGGACGGGTATTGGGCCGTCGCCTACCCCGCATATGGCGCTCCGGTTTGGGTGGCAAAGCTCCGTAAGCTTGCCCCGGAGGTCTTTGTTGGTGGGGGGAGCGAGCGCGTAGCTCGGCCCGTGCCCCTCTCCGGTTTGGGTGGCGAGGATTGGTCCTGCCCCGGAGTCTTGCGTTTTTGGGCTGAAATTTTCAGGTGGAAATGGCGAAATTCGAAGATGCAAAAGGGAAAAGGATATTTCATTCGAGACTTACAGTTTCCGACTACATCACGACTGGCGTTCCACGTTCTTCAGAGGGATTAGCCCGCCCTCGTCAAGGGGGCTGGGGCGGGCACGGCAGGTCTGCTCCTCTTCTGCGGCCCTGACGTGTGCCCCCGGTTTGCTAGCCGCAAATGGCCGGGGGACCCGTGTGAGGGTTTAGATATTTGTAACCGCAAGCGCACAGTGTTGTAGTGTGGCTTGGGGGTCGAACACAGG
Source organism: Scilla litardierei (assembly GCA_030789695.1). Taxonomy (NCBI): domain Eukaryota; kingdom Viridiplantae; phylum Streptophyta; class Magnoliopsida; order Asparagales; family Asparagaceae; genus Scilla; species Scilla litardierei. The sequence goes on along the minus strand of CM061138.1, from coordinate 96,024,578 downwards.
GAGGCTAGGATGTGCTTGTGTCAAGGAGGACCGAAATCACCCCGTGGGCGAGCTAGCCCGAATCGGTTGATGGGTTGTCACGGGAAAGGAATGCAAGGTATGAACAATAAGAAAATAAACCCGGGACTTTGGTTTCCACTCCAACGAGCGACTCTCGACGATACGACCTACGGGTAGGATGGCGATCGGAATTAGGGTCTAATGGTGAGACGTTGCCTCTGAAAGTAGTACCGGCATCCCATGGGCCCGATATTCCGGTCGGTGCCCAGGATGATACACCGGACTTCCCGGGTTTGATCAGTGGGCACTCCCATGTCCATTAACACTGATCGATTCCGGGAGCACTAAGCTCGCAACGATAACTCCCAACGTCTCATCATGCCGCTCCAGCGCGCTAGGATTCGGCGTCTACGCTAAGGGCGTGAGCTATGGCTAGGGAGTCAACCGCCAAGTTTATTCCCCCTTGGCGCAACGGTCAAAGGCGGTCTTTTTCCCGCCGATGACAATAAAACACCCCGCGTAACCGTTAGATTCCTAATCCCTATCGATTTCCTAACCCTATGGATGCATCAGGAAGAGCCCCCGAAGGGGTTTCCGCCAAAATCCCAGATTAGGGAACTACTCACAAATATTCATTAAAAAGCGATCTAAACGAAAATGAACCGTTAAAATCTTAATCGGACGATAGGAATGCGAAGGTAGTAGAGCAATTAAGATAATACTAAAGTTTGAGAAAGATCCGAAAACTTACAATAGAAAAGTAATTACAGCCGTCACAAATAGGAGAAAACAGTAAAAACTCACAGCTCCCCATTTCTGGAACCCTAGGGGTCCTATTTATAGGATCTCGTATCACCCGATCGGTTGACAAGTCAACCGATCAGGTGATCCGTTACAGATAATAAACAGAAAACGGCGGACTTTCACCCGGTCATATGAACCGGTCGGTTGAGTTCTTGGAGTGACCGGTTGGATCTTGGCGCCATCGGGTGAAGGGATCGGTTGGGTGCCCGTGTCTCGGCTCCTCAGCATCAGCTACAGATGAACCGATCGGGTGAGAGTCACCCGATTGGTTGGAATTTGGCTTGAAAAGAAAGAGAATCAGCCCCGTTTGAACCGGCCTGTGAACCGGTCGGGTGACTTCCACTTGAGCTCCGGCTGAGACCGGGTGGTGCACGCGTGCATCACCCGATCGGTTGGAGATGACCAACCGACCGGGTGAGGGGCTGAAAGATGTAATCTTCGTCGTTTGACCCCCTGGATCACGCGTGACTCCTCCCGTTGCTCCGGGGACTTGAGATATCATCGTTAAACATCCCCTACGCGGGCAATCTCCTGCAAACATGGAGAAACAAAGAAAAGTAAAAGAAAATGAGAAAATACGAGAAAACGAATAAAAGACGGCGGAAAATACGGAGAAACACGAAAGAAAACGTGCGTGAATATATGGAATATATACGCACGTCAAAATCCCCCAAGATGAACTCTTCCTCGTCCTCGAGGAAGACGAGTGAGAGTAGGAACTTGGAGAGGAAAAATAGAGAGAAAGAGAGAAAAAGAAAACTCTAAATCCTAGATCGCCCGTCAGAGCCAACAAAATCAAAAACGACACGCCAAGCAAGCAAACGTCAAATCACACCACTAAACCTAGGAAAACGAGTCCAAATAAGTGCCGCGGGCCCACGCGGTGAAGCGCGAGTGAGTGCGGTCGTGTGCTAGCAAATGGTGTCGCTTTCTACAATGTGCTATAAGCTCATATACGTAAATCCAGGAAATGACCCAAATACCGATTCGAATTTGAAATTGCGGTGATTATTAGTTCAAGCATGCATGAGAAGGGTATAAGAATAGAAGCGTATCATGCATCGGGGACTCCACAACTAAGGTTAAGGAAATCACACCACTATAGCCTAGATACTAGCTAAAAAGTTCACAAGCCAAGTGTTTTCAAAATTGACGGGGGTTGAGATGACGTGGAGTAGAACACTCGGTGTAAATTCTCGCCTTCCCTTTATTCTCGGTAGATAGGAAAAATATTCACACTTGAAATTTTTTGGGTTTTGGGTATTTGCATTTTTTAGGCTTTTTGGCTATACAAAATTTTTCTTTTCTTTTCTTTTTGGGTTTTTCTTTTCTTTTCTCTTTTTTTTGGATTTTTGGGTTTTTGGCTATACACACGTGTACTCTCCCAAGTGGGAGAACGGTACACGACGAGGGGATTTGCACCAAGTAAATCAAAAAGAAGTCGGAATCTAAACACTTGGGCAAAGGAAACTATTCTCACTAAATAGAGCATATGCTAAATGGGTTGTCCTAGTCCTTAATTGTGGAATCCCGACACATGCGAAATGAAGTACACGATATATATAAATAGCATGCAGAAGCAGACATGGAAAATAAATACCGCATATTCAAATCGAAGCATGATAATCTAAGGGTCATTCCTGAACAGGTATATAAAGTAAAATCACAAAGTAGAAGCACACCAAACAGATAGGCATGAAACACGACTCACAAAAACTAAGAGGACCCACGATGCGTGAAATGCAAGAGAACTCGAAATCCTAGGGTTAATGTGATTATCGATGCCATGCTAGGTGTGTGTGATTTTGTGGCATTCATCATAGGGTTCATCTCTAGGAGAAAGAGATAAAAAGAAGAGAAGAGAAAAAAGAAAAAATTAAAAAAACACGATGAAGACGACACAAAAACGAAAAAGAAGGACTCAAATGGCGCACAAAGTGCGAATCCCCCAAGCTGAAGCTTGCATTGCCCTCAATGCAATATGAGTGAGTACGGGAGGGCAATGAAGATGGTGGGGAATACGCACCGACACAAAAAGAAATGAAAACGAGAAAGACACAGAGATGAAACTGAAAATAAAGAAAAATCAAAATCAAACCACACGACACGATAATAGAAATAAAACCACACGACACGACACTCAAAACGGGAAAAACAAGCACACACACAAAAATGAGAAAAAACAAGACACGACAACACACCAAAATAGACGTCCCCCAAGCTAGACATGACAGTGCTAGCGAATAAAATACGAACGTGAAATGCAGAAATATGCAAGGGGGAGTCAAAAACAAACAAGGTGAAATCAAAAATCAAGAGAAGGTGAATCCTCACCCTCCTCGGAAGAGGGTGTGGCTGGGTGGTCGGGGGAGGCTGGGGGTGTGCGGAGAAGTGGGGAACGAGGTGGAGGAATAGGTGCAGCGGTGGTGTGAACGATGGGAGGAGTGTCGGTGGAGGTGGGTGGTAGTGGTAGGACGGCGATCAAGGCGGTGGTGAAAGGAATAGAAATGGGGGGAGAAGATGTGGTGGTGACGGTAGTGGGTGGTGGTGGGAGAGATTTGGAGCGCAGCGGCAATTTCCTCCGACGCACATATGAAGTGATGGAGGAGGAGGGAGGATGTAGCGTGGGTGCGATGGAAGTGGTCGGGAGGGGGGAAGTGGATACCGGGATGGGAATAGATAAGGGAGGAGAAGAATGTGGTGAGAGAGGTGATGGATATGGGGATGTGTGGGAGGGTGGAGGAGAAGATCGTCGAGGTGGTGAAGGTGGAGGTGGACCGTGGATGTGAGTGAGAAGGCGAAGAATGGCGGCCACGTTCCTCTCAAGTGCGAGGAAACATGGGTGAGTGAGAAAAGAGGACGGTGATGGGTCCGAGGAGGCAGAGGACATGGCGAGATCACGGAGGGCAGCGACCTCCCTTTCAAGACCAAGACGGGCGGAGACCTGGCTACGACCAAAGGATGTGGACTGACGTGAGGCAGAAGTGGTGCCGGCAGGTAAGGTGGAAGTGGTGTCGGCGGCGGTGGTCATGCCGGTACAGGAGACAAGGCCAGAAATGGCCGCTAAGAGGTGCTCAGCAGTGATGGGGCCCAGAACAGAAACGGGACGACTCGGGCCAGCCCCCATATCTCCCCGAGACGCAGGGATATCCTGCTCGCCTAAGTGGGCGGCAGGGGACGGTAGTCTACGTGCGTCCGCGGGAAGGAAAGGAAGGTGCAACCCCGCTAGGAAGTTCAGATCAGGTGGGAAGGTCCAATCTCCCACAAGAGCTATGGTCATGCGAGCGGGGTTGGGGAGAATGGTGTAAGGGGCTGGGGGTGGCCATAATTGAAGATGAAGCGGCCATCGGAGTAGGGTTTAATCATGTGAATGTGCCGCAGGACATCAATATCTAGCTGTGAGGGTCCTGCGGCAGCGGGAAGATTATTGGGGATGAGAATATTAAATTGGGGGTAAGAACAAATGATAGTAATGATGCCCCCACAACAAAATTTCCCCTTACCGGCCCGGCTGATCTCGAGAAGCTTGTAAACAAGCCAATCACCGCCATGGATGGGGACGGTAGGGGTCCTAAAGCTAATCCCATCATCGTCCCGAACAAAAGGGAAAGTCATGGCCCAGAGGATAAAAAGGTCAGGGATAGTCACGGTGCCGGACTCGTCCCTGGGAAAAAATGCAGATGATATGATCCTATGGGCCAAACGAAATACGGGGTGGATGATGGAGGAGGCCTTGGCCCTACCTCGGGGATAGCTAGGGAGCAGCGTGAGGCGGAACCAGAATTGATCAACTTTAAACTCGGGCGTGTACCCGTAGTGTCGGATGGAGTCATCCCCAAGATTGGGGAAACCAAATATATTGTTAATGGTATTCAGATTGGTGGTGACACTCTTGTTACGTACCCGGAATTTTATGATCGACCCGGACTCCCAAACAAGTGTAGAGAGAAATTCAAGGGTGAGTGACAGGTAGGATAAGGCAGAGGCATTAAGAAAGGCCAACCAACCTAAGTTAGCGAAAAGAGATTCGACCTCGGTGAAGACACCGAGATTGACAAGTGACTGTGTGTGTGGGAACTTAGTTGATAGATGCCCCCGAGCATCGAGCCTACGATAAAAATCTTTGTGTTCCTGGTTCCTAAAGATATACCCATGCAGGCCCAACATTGGGTCCACAGGGGGGATAACAGGTGCGCGAGGGCCTAGTGTCAGTGCTCGTGTGTGGGGAGGGGGACGTGTTTGTTTTCATCTCTTTCGAGATGGTTCCTCCTTCCGCAAAATCTCCTTCCCCTTGTCTTTATCCTTAGCCATGCGTGAGTGTGCGTGTATGAATGAGTGCAAAAAGCAATGAATGCACACTATCACAAGCAAAATGAGCAAGTACAATTTATAGGGCAAAAATAGAAATATGAGCGTAGGAGCGAGTGTACCCAAGCGAAATGGTGAAGCTTGCTCGTAGATGTCCCCACGCCGTGCAATGGGAGAAGTGTGGAGCCGCGGCGATCTTCTTCAGCAAGAATTTTGAAAATGGGCGTTGTGTGGGGGGGATTATGTCAAAAATTCGAAATGAAAGGAGAGAGGGAGTGTAAATGATGGAGAGATTGATGGAGGAGGTGGAGAGAGGGAGTATTGGAGGAGTCGAGGACGTGGGGGAGTGAAATCCGGCCGTTGGGGAGGAGAAGGAGGTGAATCGACGGCGGAATGGGCGATCGGGCGAGGGTGAGTGCGAACGGGTGGTCGGGGGTATTTATAGGGTTTTAAGTCGAACCGATCGGGTGACTTGTCACCCGATCGGTTGACTGTTAGGTCAAAAATTTTTGCTGAAGAATTGCTACAGGCGAACCGATCGGTTGACTTGTCAACCGATCGGTTGGTCGCTCCACTCATTTTCCCGAGAATTGAGGGTTGCTCACCCGGTCGCCTCAACCGATCGCGCTCTAACTCAACCGATCGGTTGATATTTTCCAAAACTTTCCCGAGAATTCTCCCCAGATCACCCGGTCTGTCACCCGGTCTCTCCATTCTTCACCTGATCGGTTCATTTGGGGACAGATGCGGCTTGTATCTGATACATCCCAACCGATCGGTTGAGTTATCAACCGATCGGTTGGGGCCTTGTTTCCTGCAAAAACCAATAGATTGTCTAAGTCCCTGAACGGATGTTCTTGCGGCTGATTTTATTTATAAAAATAGATAAAATAAAGTCAAAATAACACTAAAAAGTGAGGCAAAAGTTTAGAGCATGGGTTGCCTCCCATGAAGCGCACTTGTTTAACGTCGTTGGCTCGACGCCTCTAACGGTGGTCAATTAGGATCCAGAGGGTTAGAGGAAGAGTTGTCGCTCGTTGGGGATCCGACCGGAGAGAATTCTAGTTCTCCAACTGCATAGTGTTTCAGACGCTGTCCGTTGACTTTAAACGGCTCATCCCTTCCCATTATCTCAATAGCCCCATGCGGGAAAACCTTGGTGACGCGGAACGGTCCCGACCACCTTGACTTGAGTTTTCCAGGAAAGAGCTTCAGCTTTGAGTTGAATAGGAGAACTAAGTCCCCTTCTTTGAATTCCCTCTTCAAGATTCGCTTATCGTGCCACCGCTTCAGCTTCTCCTTGTAGATCTTGGCGCTCTCATAGGCATTGAGCCGGATTTCGTCGAGCTCGTTGAGTTGTAACTGCCGGTGCACTCCTACCTTCTTGGTGTCGAAGTTCAGATTCTTAACTGCCCAAAATTCCTTATGCTCCAATTCCACAGGAAGATGGCAAGCTTTCCCATAGACAAGCCGGTAGGGAGTTGTGCCGATAGGAGTTTTAAATGCTGTCCTGTAGGCCCAAAGCGCGTCAGGAAGCTTTGATGACCAATCCTTTCTAGAATTGGCCACCGTCTTTTCTAGTATGCTTTTAATCTCCCGGTTAGAGACTTCCGCCTGACCGCTGGTCTGCTGGTGGTAGGCACGCCCCACCCGGTGTTGTACCCCTTATTTTTTAAGAGGGCCTCGAATTTCCTCTCTATAAAGTGGCTCCCTCCGTCACTGATCAGGACACGAGGTACACCGAACCGCAGGAAGATGTTGCTTTTGAATAACTTGGCTACCACTCTGGAATCATTGGTTGGACTGGCCATCGCTTCAACCCATTTCGACACGTAGTCCACAGCCACCAAGATATACCGGTTCCCTGAGGAGGAAGGGAACGGTCCCATGAAGTCCACTCCCCATACATCGAAGATTTCGACCTCCAGGATGTAGTGTTGAGGCATCTCATTCCTTTTGGAGATATTCCCAGCTCTTTGTCATTTGTCACACGTTTGGACATAAACATGTGTGTCCTTGAAGAGAGTAGGCCAGTAGAATCCGCTTTGGAGAATTTTTGCGGTGGTCTTGTAGGTGCTCGCGTGCCCCCCACATTGTTGCCCATGGCAGTGGGAAATGATGGAGGTCGCCTCAGTTTCAAGGATGCATCTTCGTATCACCCCATCATTGCAGGTTTTGTATAGGTGGGGGTCATCCCAATAAAATTTGCGGACCTCATGGAAAAATTTCTTCTTCTGCTGAAAGCTCACATTGTGGGGGACGATGGCACAAGCCAGATAATTTGCGATGTCGGCGTACCAGTGGGTCCAGGAGGAAGAGACAGAGAAGAGATGCTCGTAAGGGAGTGAATCATCGATCGGCGTAGCATTTAAATCGAGGGTAGGCATCCTGGACAGGTGATCGGCAACAACATTTTCCGCCCCCTTCTTGTCTCTGATTTCCAGGTCGAATTCTTGGAGGAGGAGAATCCATCTAATGAGTCGCGGCTTAGCTTCTTTCTTACTCAATAGGTATTTAAGAGCTGCGTGATCCGTGTGCACGATCACCTTGGCGCCAACGAGATATTGTCGGAACTTATCCATGGCGTAGATGACCGCGAGCAATTCTTTTTCCGTGGTAGTATAATTTCTTTGGGCGGCATCAAGGGTTTTGCTCGTATAAGATATGACATGAAGATTTTTATCTTTCCTCTACCCCAAGACGACACCAACCGCATAATCACTAGCGTCACACATCAGCTCAAAGGGTAGATTCCAGTTCGGTGGCTGTATTATGGGCGCGGAAATCAAAGCTTGCTTCAAAGTGCGGAAGGCCTCCATACACTCCTCGCTGAAGACGAAAGGCACATCCTTCACGAGGAGTTGGGTCAGCGGCCTGGAATTCTTCGAGAAGTCTTTTATGAAGCGGCGATAGAATCCCGCGTGTCCTAAGAAACCACGGACTCCTCGAAGATTGAGCGGTGGTGGAAGCTTTTCAATCACTTCAACTTTAGCCTTATCAACCTCGATTCCCCTCGAAGAGATGACGTGCCCCAGCACAACTCCCTCTTGGACCATGAAGTGGCACTTCTCCCAGTTTAGGACTAGTCCCTTTTCCTGACATCTCTCCAGGACCTTAGTTAGATTACTGAGGCACGAGTCAAACTTAGTTCCATAGACGGAGAAGTCGTCCATGAAAACATCCATGATGTCTTGGGAGTAGTCGGAGAAGATAGCAGACATGAGTCTTTGGAATTTAGCAGGGGCGTTACAAAGTCCGAACGGCATTCTTCTATAGGCATATGTCCCGAATGGGCAAGTGAAAGTCATCTTCTCCTGGTCATCGTTATGAATAGGGATCTGAAGAAATCCTGAATACACGTCCATGAAACAGAAATAATTATGCTTCGACAGTCTCTCGAGCATCTGGTCAATAAAGGGGAGAGGGTAATGATCCTTCCTCGTAGCCTTGTTCAGCTTTCTATAGTCAATGCACATCCTGTACCCCGTGACGGTCCTCGTTGTTATTAGCTCGTTCTTCTCGTTGCGAACCACCGTCACTCCTACTTTCTTGGGTACGACGTGCACCGGGCTAACCCAGCGACTATCGGAGATAGGTTATATAATACCGACATGTAGAAGCCTAACAATCTCCTTTTTTACAACCTCCATCATTATGGGATTTAGCCTCCGCTGTGGCTCAATCGAGGAGGCTTGCTCATCTTCAAGCAGAATTCTGTGTGAGCAGAGGCCTAAGCTAACCCCTTTTAAATCCTCAATTGCATATCCGAAAACTCCTTTAAACCTTTTTAAAACACCAAGAAGTTTGGTCATTTGGTCTTCGGGCAGTGAAGAGTTGACTATGACCGGAAGGGTCGAGCCAGCTCCCAAATATTCATATTTTAGCCCCGGCGGTAATTATTTCATCTCAACTTCTTGAGGCCCCGACACATACTTCTCAAGCTGAGCATCCTCAAGGGAAAGGAGTTCTTCGTGGATTTCTCGGAAGCCAGCATCCGGAATCTCATCCTCGGCCGCGGTTCCGCATGGCAAAGTTTTGCAAGGTATAGTGGGAACGATCGAGGAAGGCACCGGGTCTCCTTCAAGCTCATAATAATTGTCCGGGAAGAAGGCTTGTAGGTGAAAACAGGTTTCAATCATCGATGGTTCCCCACAACTGTTTCTAACTTCCTCATTGTCCAAAGATCGGGGACGCTCAATAGAAGTCTGCAAGGGATAGATTGATCCCTATCCAGCGTAGCCTACAAACCCTGTCGGATGGTTCTCCTGACAAAACTCTGCGGACAACTCTTCACTAAATTCAGGACCAGGGTTGTCGATATAAGCCACTTCACCATGAGGAAAGAGAGTTGCCGTGGCAAGGTGCTCCTGCGTATCTCGATATCTCCTCTGACTTTCCACGGCGGCAGACAGGAGGGATAGTATATTCGAAGTATTCAGTGACTCCTCTAAGCTCTGCGCCAAACATCGGATATGGTGAGAGTGAGCCCAGATGTCTCCTGAAACTGCATGCAACATCCTCGCCGTGGGGCCAGGATCTTATACGAAAGGAGAGAGAGAGAGGACTGCACAAGTGGCAAACACGTCAAAAGCACGGGTTGCATAAACGGGAACCGAAAGTTGCGATGGAAGCACGGCGATTCAGTCAATTAGCAATATACAATTACTATCCACAGTATGTCCAAGTGAAATTGAAAAGTGTAGAGTGCGAAAATTATCGCGAGGTAGGGACAAGAGCTAGACACTAGGGTTCAAGAGATCCTAAAATAACAAGCACGTTGCCTCCCCGGCAACGGCGCCATAAACTTGACGTGTGCCCCCGGTTTGCTAGCCGCAAATGGCCGGGGGACCCGCGTGAGGGTTTAGATATTTGTAACCGCAAGCGCACGGTGTTGTAGTGCGGCTTGGGGGTCGAACACAGGGAGGCTAGGATGTGCTTGTGTCAAGGAGGACCGAAATCACCCCGTGGGCGAGCTAGCCCGAATCGGTTGATGGGTTGTCATGGGAAAGGAATGCAAGGTATGAACAATAAGAAAATAAACCCGGGACTTTGGTTTCCACTCCAACGAGCGACTCTCGACGATACGACCTACGGGTAGGATGGCGATCGGAATTAGGGTCTAATGGTGAGACGTTGCCTCTGAAAGTAGTACCGGCATCCCATGGGCCCGATATTCCGGTCGGTGCCCAGGATGATACACCGGACTTCCCGGGTTCGATCAGTGGGCACTCCCGTGTCCATTAACACTGATCGATTCCGGGAGCACTAAGCTCGCAACGATAACTTCCAACGTCTCATCCTACCGCTCCCACGCGCTAGGATTCGGCGTCTACGCTAAGGGCGTGAGCTATGGCTAGGGAGTCAACCGCCAAGTTTATTCCCCCTTGGCCCAACGGTCAAAGGCGGTCTTTTTCCCGCCGATGACAATAAAACACCTCGCGTAACCGTTAGATTCCTAATCCCTATCGATTTCCTAACCCTATGGATGCATCGGGAAGAGCCCCCGAAGGGGTTTCCGCCAAAATCCCAGATTAGGGAACTACTTACAAATATTCATTAAAAAGCGATCTAAACGAAAATGAACTGTTAAAATCATAATCGGACGATAGGAATGCGAAGGTAGTAGAGCAATTAAGATAATACTAAAGTTTGAGAAAGATCCAAAAACTTACAATAGAAAAGTAATTACAGCCGTCACAAATAGGAGAAAACAGTAAAAACTCACAGCTCCCCGTTTCTGGAACCCTGGGGGTCCTATTTATAGGATCTCGTATCACCCGATCGGTTGACAAGTCAACCGATCGGGTGATCCGTTACATATAATAAACAGAAAACAGCGGACTTTCACCCAGTCATATGAACCGGTCGGTTCAGTTCTTGGAGTGACCGGTTGGATCTTGGCGCCATCGGGTGAAGGGATCGGTTGGGTGCCCGTGTCTCGGCTCCTCAGCATCAGCTACAGATGAACCGATCGGGTGAGAGTCACCCGATTGGTTGGAATTTGGCTTGAAAAGACAGAGAATTAGACCCGTTTGAACCAGCCTGTGAACCGGTCAGGTGACTTCCACTTGAGCTCCGGCTGAGACCGTGTGGTGCACGCGTGCATCACCCGATCGGTTGGAGATGACCAACCGACCGGGTGAGGGGCTGAAAGATGTAATCTTCGTCGTTTGACCCCCTGGATCACGCGTGACTCCTCCCGTTACTCTGGGGACTTGAGATATCGTCGTTAAACGTCCCCTACGCGGGCAATCTCCTACAAACATGGAGAAACAAAGAAAAGTGAAAGAAAATGAGAAAATACGAGAAAACGAATAAAAGACGGCGGAAAATACGGAGAAACACGAAAGAAAACGTGCGTGAATATATGGAATATATACGCACGTCAGGCCCCCAGTCCTTCTGCGGTGCTGTCAGCAGGAGCCGGCTTTTGATGGTAGGAGTCGTCCCTCCCCCCGGGTAGGTCGACCACCAGGTTTCGCTCTGGACCCTTGTGTTTGGTCGATCCCACGTAGCTGCTCCTGGACAGCTTCTGGCTTCCCCGCACTGACCTGACCCCTCGGTGGGTTTGGAACTTGACCATCTGGTGGAGCAGGCTAGGGAGCGCTCCGATGGCCGCCATGTAGGGTTGTCCTATGATCCCGTTGTACGCCGACTCAATGTTGACCACAACGAACAGAGTCATTCGGGTGACGACATGCGGTTCTTCTCCGAGAGTTATTGGCAATGTGATCACTCTTACAATAGGGGTCGAGTGACCGGTGAAGCCGACGAGGGGCCCGGTGCAGGATCTCAGGTCCGTCGGCCTTAACCCCATATTTTCGATTGTGGACATAAACAGAATGTCGCAAGAGCTCCCTGTGTCGATCAAGAGGCGGCTGACGATGGCCGTCCCTATTTGGGCCTCGATGACGATGGCGTCATCGTGGGGCAGCTCGACTCCCTCTAGATCCTCGTCGCTAAAAGTAATGGGAGGGTAGGTTATCCTTCTCCCCCTCGGATCCCCTCCGAAACCCGCCGTCATCACTTGCCTCGCGTACGCCTTTTTGCTTGACGATGATGCTCCCCCGGAGGATGGCCCGCCACATATCGTGTTTATGCGCATGACCGGTTTCAGTTGGAGAGGTTCTTTCCGCTCACCGTGCATTGGAGGGTCTGCTCTTCGTGCCCTCTGATGGTTCCCCTCCTCTCGGTCTGGTCTCCTACCCCCGACGAAGCCCCCGAGGTGGCCCGCCTGGATCAGTCGCTCGATTTCCCTTTTGAGGGTGAAGCAGTCGTCGGTGTCATGGCCGTGGTCCCGGTGGTATCGGCAATATTTTTGGAAATCTCTCCGAGCCGGATCCGACTTCATTTCCTGGGGTGGCTCTGGCAGCAGTACGGCTCTCGTTGCCGCGGCCATCATCTCTATCAGGGGGGCATTGAGCTGCGTGTAATGCGCCCGTAGGGGGTCTTCTTGTCTCGGGATGGCTCGGGTGGGCCCTTGGGCCGGGGCAAACTCTCGGGCCGGGCCAGGGCGATCTTGCGGGCGTCGCCGCGTCGGGTCGCGCCTTGGTTGGGCCAGCTGGTCACGCCCTTGATGCCCCTCTTCTTGCCTTGGCCGAGAGTGTGATCGGGGCTCGCCTTGGAGCGGCTTCGCCGGGGGAAATAAGGCCTTTGTGTCGAGAGTCTCTTCGGCCAATGCATGCCTCTCCGCCATAGCAACCAACGCCTCATAGTCGGCCAGCGGATCTCAGAGCAGGGATTTATGGAGGCTCCGAGTCCGCAATCCCGTCTTGAAGGCCAGCATGAGTACCTCGTCACTGCAGGTCACCACCGCCCGTCTCTCATCCTGAAAGAGGCACAGGTACCTCCCCGTCGTCTCCCCTTCTCCTTGGACTATCGTGCTGAGATAGTCCAAGGGCTTCTTCTTCGTCCGCCCGGCCTGAAACTCTTGGCAGAACTTGTGGGACAGCTCGCCAAAGCTCCCAATGGATCTTGCGGGTAGGCCGAAGTACCAATCCAACGTCGTGTCCCTCAGACTTTGCGAGAAATGCCGGCACAGGAACGTCTCATCCACATCCTGCGCCTCAATCGCCCCCAGTATTGTTGCACGTGCGTGAGGGGGTCGCCTCTTCCGTTGTAGGTGGCAAGGTGAGGGGGGGTTTTGAACCTTACTGGACTCGGGGCAGACGTGATCCACCGTGCCAGCGGCGTGGCCTCCTCTGGGTAGGTAGGGCACTCGGGCGCATCCCCCTTCGCCATTCGGGGGTCTGGCTCCGGTCGCACCTCGGCTGCCGACGGTCCTCCCGCCCCGGGGAGTAGCGTGACGGTCGCCTGGGGGGGACTCCTTCCCCGGGTTGAGGATTCGACGGGTTGCGGGCTACGGTTCTCCTAGTACCATCGCCCTCCGGCCGCCTCCTCCCGAATCTCCATCCTCTCCTGATTCTCACGCAGAAGCCTTTCGCGCTCGGCGGTGAGGAAGCGTAGTTGTCGACAAACAACTTCCTCGTACAGGCGATCGGGGGAGTGGCGCTGGCGAGGCGGACTCCCTCCTCCCGGAGGGGATCTAGCCAACCGCGGGCCGTGGTCGCTCCGGATATACACCCAAAGAACGGTTGTAGTTTTACCGCAAGTGCACGGTGTAGTAGCGAGCGGGTATTGAACACAGGGAGGACGAATGACTGTGCTTGCTCCGAATCAACCTGGCTATTTGAGAACAGAGAAAATTGCCTTGGGCGATCCTGTCACAATCGTCAGACAAATGTGCGAAATATCAAATCAAATAAAGAACGTCTAGGGAATGGGGAATTCCCGCTACTCACCGTATTTCATAAATGTGGTTCGTCGGTATCGAAATTGATAGAATGAGAATTCGGATGAACTAGTTGCAACTGAATGTAGAACCAAGCTCACGCTCTCGCGCTGTTGCCGGTCTATAGCTATCCTAGGTTTAGGTCCAATCTCTTGCAAACCCTAGCCTAGGGAAGCTAGCATTAGGATCAACATCATCGTCCAATTGCGCACCGAGCCCAATCTCTTGCAAACTCGGTCCACAATCTAAATTAGGATAGTTCCTACCGTCCAATCTCTTGCAAACAGGTATTGGCATGGAATTGCAATCGGAAATCCTGGTATCGGTCCAATCTCTTGCAAACCGATACTTCGAAAATCCGACTCCAACCCAATTCGGATTTCTAGGGCTTCCTATCAAATTGGGATCCAATCTCTTGCAAATCCCAATTGATATGAATTCCCAGCTATCCGTAGTAAATCGATCCCAATCTAATCCCTAATAGCAATTCTAGCTCAATTTCTACCAATTCATCACAAATAGGAAATAGGGCTTGTAGGGTTCATCCCCACGCCCCAAGACGTGGAGACTACTCACAAATCATAGCAATAGCACAAAAATAATCAATGAAATAAGCCATAGAATCCATCACAAATATTGAGATAAACAATAAAAATAGGATTTTTAGGGAAGAGAGATGCAAACCAATGGAATTCTTCAATTTAATCCAACAAAAATCCAAGTTTTTCCTCTTCTCCAATCACAATAATAAAGCTAAAAAGTAATCTAAAAAGCTGCAAAAATCTAAGAGATGGCTCTCTAAAACTAGGGTAAAAACAGGGCTTAAATAGCCCCAAAAATCGTCCAAAAATCGTGACCAAAATACCCCTGCACAGCCTGTTTTCCGCAGTTTTCGCTACAGGCAGCGCATCGCACTCGGCCGAGTGACAAAAGTCGCTCGGCCGAGTGAAAACCCTGCAATTTTCCAGAAAGTCGGGGCTTTCAGGGGTCTTCAGTTCGGAGGCGGCTCGGCCGAGTGAGTTGTCGTCACTCGGCCGATGACTTCACTGCACTCGGGCGGACGGGATTCTTCACTCGGCCGAGTGGGTCTTCTGAAGTTCAGGCAGCCGAAAAACAGAAACTTCGATGTTTTGGAAGGGCTTCGTCTGGGCGCCACTCGGGCGGACGTGGTATCGTCACTCGGCCGAGTGGGTCTTCTGTGCTCGGCCGAGTGCACAGGTAACTCGTGTCTGAACTGGTCGGCCGAGCAGTGTCTCGCTGGTCGGCCGAGTGGCTCCTCCACTCGGCCGAGTGGGACACAAAAAATGCCCAATCTGCTTGTTTTGGCCTCCTCGTCGCTCCTGAGACGTCCATTCTTCTTCCGCTCCTCTCCAACAGCAAAATACCCCTCGGGGAGGTCGTTGGTGACCGTCTAGAGTAAGCGCATCTCGGGATCACTCCAAATCGCGCCAAATCACCTGAAATGCGACAAAAACAACAAATCGTGAAAAGCATCGCAATATCGTCGATATATCGTGAAAAACACGATTTGGGCGATCCAAATGGCATGCAAACATGCGGAAAAAAGGTGTAAAATAAGGAGTGATCAAAATCCCCCAAGCTTGCCTCTTACTCGTCCTCGAGGAAGATAAGTAAAAGGCGAACCCTGTGGATTCTGAAAACGAAAACGGCGAAAAACGGAAAAATGAAAAACGAAGAAGAATGAAAACGAAATGAAAATAAAGAAGAAAGAAAGAAAGAAAGAAGCGAAGAGGTAGGATGCTAGATCATTTTCTCAGGACGTGGGTTTCACTTACTCTTATAGCATGCACCGAATGAAAAACTCATGTCAAAGGATTTTATTTTGATATCATAGTATAATAATGCAAATAGAGATAGAAAACCCACGAAAAACGATATAATCATGAAAAACGGAATAATTTTAAAATTAACGTCGTCTGAATCATTTAAAGCGGTATACAAATCACAGATCACACACTTTTCAATTGAACGCTTTCTATCTGGAGTATAAGAGTATCACACTATAGAATAGAGAGAATAGAAAAGTATGGATTTCATGAAATGAACGCTAGGCTTAGATTTCTGGATTTCGTAAAACTAAAATAATCTCACCGAGTATAGAATATTACTTAGCCTAGGTTGTCGTGCAATGTCAAGTAGTCACTCTCTCACACATCAATGGATCCCCTCCCCCAAGCTTATCTATAAGCGTGGTGGCATAAAAAATATTTACATCCCCATTTTTTTATACATATAGCTCCAAAAGCAACGAAAAGAAAGAAAGAAGGTGAGATGGGATCTTTTATTGAGGATTTTTTCCTCTTTTTTTTTCTTTTTGCAATAGGCAATATATACACAACGATCCCAACTCAGAGAGAGATAATGATGTACAAGAATGTTTTTTCTCTCTTTTTTTTTAGAATAAGAGATTTGGAGCTAGGAATTAGTAGCGGGGGAAAATGCCATAAAATAGAATCACTAAGGGGAGATTCACCAATGATTTTAAAAGTAGAGAAATGATGTTCAAGATTTGTGGAGAAAGAAATAAATATAACTCTCGGTTCACTCTATAAGACATGCACGACAACTTCAGCAGGGTAATCTAATCTACTCAGTTTCGATCACAAAAAAGTTAACTAATCCAGATATATCATAGCTAACATCATTCAATCATCCTGAAGTGAAGTGTACAATTCATGCATATAGAAGTGATATAGGAAAAGAAAGTCAGTACTCCAGATATAAGCATTCAATGCGTGAATCTTGGTGTGTTTTCTGTGATAGCATACATATGAATATTCAGACTTAGCTAATAACAAAATTACATCCATTTTCATGCGGAAAAAGGTGTGGGTTACTATTCTAAATGCAAAGCAAGTCATAGCATCTGATATCTGAAATAAAACCTAAGACATGACAAATATAGCATGCATATAGAATAAGCTAATTCCAACGTCATCATCATCACAGAAAAGTCATCTCTAGCATGAGATGAAAAAGAAATAAAGATAAAGGGAAAAATAGAAACTATGCAATGCGGCACACAGGAAAATAAGAAAAACGTGATGCATGGCAAAATAAAAGAAAAGTGATGAAAAATAAGTGCAAAAGCGGAAAAAATAAAAATGAAGGTGGCAAATCGAAAAAGAACGTGAGAACTCACTCCCCCAAGCTAAATGACACAGTGTCCTCAATGTGCAAAGTGTGGCACACCGAGAGACAAGCGATGGGAGGGGCAAGTGAGGATGCATGCATGGAAAAATGAAAAGAAAAAAGGTAAAATAAAGAAATGAAAATATGATGCGGACATGATGCATGCACAGATATGAGCGATACATAGATATAAGTGTCACCAAAAACTCTCCCTCTCTCCCAAAATAGATATAAAAAGATATGATCAAAAAGAGAATACCAGAATAAGTGAGGGGAGGGGGGTGGACGAAAAGTGCAACAGGACCCAGCAGAAACGGGCAGCACAACGGCAGAAATGGATCAAGGCATCAAGGCTGCCTAAGAAGGTGGTGCTGCGCCGTCTCCGTCCTGAGGCGGTGGTGGTGGTGGTGGTGGTGTAGGCTGCTGAGCTGGGGTGGGCGTGGAAGTGGAAGCAGGTCTAGTGTGTGTGGAAGTGTGTGTGGGAACCTGCTGGGTGGGTGGGGGTACGCGTGGGAGACGCTCCAAGACCTGTGTAAGGCAGTAGTGGATCTGGGGATCAGCTCGAAGCGTCCAGCCATCGTAGAGACGGTGGAGGACAGGGTCCTAAGGTCACCTCTAAGACCACTCACCACCAACTCAAGAGCACGTATGCTCTGTAGTACAGTGTCGGGCGGGGGTGGTGCAGAGGGACGCACCGGTCTGGGCTGTGCAGGGCGAGGCTGGCGTACGCGAGTGGAGTATGTAACAGGCTCAGCAGGGAAGGGGACAAAAGGTGCTGCGCCTGCAAAAGTGGGCCTGGCCTCAGTGTGAGGCCGGGGCACCGGCTGGTGGGAAGTGGAGGCAGCGGCAGCGAAAGAAGTGTGCAAAGGTGGCAACGAGGCGGCCAGAGAGGTCAGTGGCACAGAAGTGTGGACAGACGCCACGACACTCTCGGAAAATACAGCGGGGGTGGAGACAGAGGTAACTACCGCTGGGGCGGAACTGTGTGGACCAAAAGGCGCAACTCCAGCGGAGATCATGCTAGCCATGGTCTCCACGACCGCGGCAAACGAGGGCTCTCCACTCTCGACAAAGGTCGGCGGGCGCTCGGGGAGTGCGGAGCAAAGAGGCTCCACGGATAGAGGGCCAGAGGCGGCAGTGGGAGTGGTGGGGACAGCCTCGGAAGTGGTGACAGTGGTGGAAGTGGGCTCAGCAAAAGTACTCTCGACACCGACAGCGGTGTCAGGAGCAGCGGAAACATCTGGTAGGGGCTGAGGGGCCACTGGGTCAACAGGGTCGGCGGCAGGCTCGGCAGGGTGTGCAGCAGGGTCTGCGGGGGCAGCGTGGGCAGCGTGGGCCTGCTCGGCCTCCTCGGCCTCGAGCACGTAGGCGGCGGGGATGAGAACATCCATCGCCGGGAGCCAGTCGACGTGGGCTGGTGCAATCTGAGTCCGAGCAGGGCTCGGGAGAATCATGTAGTCGGCACCGTAAGGGCCGTGCAACCAGACCCAGTGACGCTCACCATGCGGGCGAAGCATCTTCATCCGGGCCATAACGTCTATCGACAGAGAAGTGGGGCCCGGGACGCGTCGCAAGTCGTCAGGTAGGTCCTCACCGGTCATCATGGTAAGCAGGGTGATCAGACCGCCGCAGCAGATCGGTGAGCGAGCGCCCACCGATACAATGATGCGGTCTAAAAACCAAGCCGCAATGTCGATCACGACGGCGGGGACAAGCTCGTGTCCATCCCTAGATAGATCTCTGGGACGTGTCATCGCATAGAGCATGTAGAGCTCTGGCGTAGACATCGTGCCCGGCTCATACCTGGCCAAAAAGGTGGTCGCCATGAGGCGCTGGGCAATGCGTAGGCAGGGGTGGACAATGGCCGAGGCCTTGGCCCTACTAGGGTCAAAGGCGGCGTGGTGCCCCGTAATCCGGGCCCAGAAGGCACCGGCGTCGAAGGAAGGTGGGGGGATATGGGTGGGGCCGTAACCGCGATCGGCTCCGGGGACGGCGGGCCACGAGAAGAATGCTCTCATCATATCGAGAGTGACCTGGCACTCTCGATCCATGAACCGGAATGAGCATCCCTCATCGGTCCGGGTGATCGAACTCAAAACCTCAAGTGTCGGGCGGGTAAAAGTATCCGCCGACACCTGCAGAAAATCTCGCCAGCCCACGTTGTCGTACAACGTGAGCATCCCCTCTAGTACCCCCAGGCGTCCTAGGTCAGCGAGGTGTGCAAACCTGGAGGGTTCGATCGAGCGCTGGGAGATACGCTCGAAGACGGCGCGGTGTGCGTCCTCTCGGAACGTAATCCCGAGCGGCCCGACCAGTGGAGCCGGTGGTGGTGGCTGTGGGTCGGCAGGGAGAGGCTGTGCGGGCTGTGGGTGCACTGCAGGCTGTGCGGGGTGTGCGGGGCCTGCAGGCTGTGCTGGGTGTGCGGGGTGTGTGGGGGACGGTGGAGGAGAGTCCTCCAACTCGTGGGAGGGGCCGGCATCATCCGACCGCTTCCGCTTGGCGGAAGCTCTCTTCGACCGCGGCCGTGTCCGGGGCGGCATATCGGCCTCGAGCGCGCGCCGAAAAACGTGAAAAGTGTGGCGTGTGCAAAAAGAATGGAAAGAGTATACCCAAACACGCCGCGAGTGCTAAGCAGTGGAAGCGTGCGAAGTTCGCGCCTCCACGAAGTCCAAAACAGCCCGTAGAAGCTCCCCTGAGCTCCCCTAAGCTCCAAAAAGCAACATGCGCATGAAAAAGCGATATCAGCGAGTAATAATCAAAATGTATGGAGCAATAGAGGTATAATGGATAGATATAGAAATTGATTTGGGTTAGGGGGCGTTTAGCACATGGATCCTCAAGAAATACACGAAAAGAGGAGAAAACGGTGAAAACAGGGGTACCGGAGGTGATCGGACGGTCGGTCGCCGGCGGCGACTCGGGCGAGGCGTCGGCAGGTGCTCGGTCGGCGGTGGCGGGCCGAGCGGCGGCGGGGCGGCGCTGGTCGGGCGAGTGAGGGCGAGAGTGAGGGGGGTTCGGGCGAGGGGAGCTGGAGCGTCGGGGGGTTTTGGGGTTTTTGCGTTTCGAAATCCGCGCCCCCCCCCCTCGGCCCTTTATATAAAAAAGTTACGACTCGGCCGAGTGACGTGGTCACTCGGCCGAGCGAGGCCAATGAAAATTTCCTCCCCGCTATCGCTTCGGTCGAGTGGCTTTGCCAGCCTCGGCCGAGTGGAGTAAGTCCATTCGGCCGAGTGACTCAAGCTACTCGGCATGACTCGCCCTAGGAGGGTATCTGTTTCACCCGGCCGAGTGAATATATATACTCGGCCGAGTAGCAGTTATATCGAAATCAAGAAAATAAACAGAGAGTTGGGTACAACAGACTTCCCTCGTTCGTGAGCGGCTCGGCCGGACGAACTTGTGTACTCGGCCGAGTGACTAGTATACTCGGCCGAGTGAGCCTTGTGTTCTGCTGTTTGTCTTCGTTTTGGCTCTAAACTCCGTCTTTCTTCCTCCAATCGATTTCATCTTCCTCCTAAGCGTCGAGCGCCTTCTTGGGACGCTCCTCATCGACTCGTTCATCCTCCTCAAGATGGATCTACCTATCTCCTCTTCTGTCAAGAAAAATAGGACCAGTTATCACAAAATTTTTGGGCGAACGACTCAAAACACCGAAAATTTCTAAAACTAAAATAAGGGAAAAGTAAAAATAAAGCAAAAACCGTCGGATTGCCTCCCGACAAGCGCTCGTTTAAGGTCGTGAGCTCGACCCCCTATAATTTTCAATCAATGCGGGATGTTTGGTGCATATGAGATGCACCCATCAAACTTTCCGGGGAGCGCGCTTGGATTTGGATGTGGCGGCGGCGTGTTCTCCCTCGGTGGTCTCCTATCTTGAATAGTGTTGGGGGGAGGCTCCCCCAAGCTAGCATTTGCTCCGGTCAACGGCTTTGCCGGTGGTGTCGATTTTCGTGCCGGCGGAGCTTTCTTTGGAGACTTTAGTTTCGAGAGCTTGCAGAGCTCTCAAATCCTTGCGACATCAGCGTCGCCTTCATCTTCTTCAGCGGAGAAGTCCGGGGAATCATCTTTATTCTCTTCACGGCCTAAATCCGGGCCTTCTTCAAAATCTTCATCAAAAAGAGCGCCGATTGAGTGAGGAATCGCCTCCTTTATCACCTCATCAAGGAGGTCCATGTAGTCAAGTTCCTCGTGATAAGGCATATGCTTCATAGCCTTAGGAATGTGGAGCTCCACCTCGATGTTTCCGACGTTTAAGGTTAAGTTACCTTCGCGCACGTCGACGATGACTCCGGCGGTGGCGAGGAACGGGCGTCCAAGTATCAATGAGGTGTCTCCCTCCTCCTTAACGTCCATGATCACAAAGTCACATGGCAAGCATATTCCACCCGGGACTTGAAGCGGTATGTCTTCGGCGATCCCCACCGGCCTTGTTATCCGTCCATCGGCTAATTGAATGCGCATGTCGGTGGGTTTCAACTTTGTCCCGGTGTTTAGCTTTAAGAACATGGAGAGGGGCATGAGGCTCACACTAGCCCCAAGATCAACCAACGCCTTTTGAAGAGGAACGCCGCCCAAGGTGCAAGGAATCCGAAAACTTCCCGGATCTTTGAATTTTGACGGCTCCTTCTCTCTCTTGGTGAACCAAGAGCCCTCCTCGGCTAGCATGATCTTCTCCTTCCTTTTCCTCCCCGAAATCAAGTCCTTCAAAAATTTAGCATATGTGGGGATCTCGACGATGGCGTCAAGGAAGGGGATGTTAAGGCTAACTCCTCTTAGGTACTCGAGAAATTTCGCTAGCCTTTTCTCCATTTTCGCTCTAGCGAGCCGTTGGGGGAATGGGACCGGTGGCATGAAGCGCCTTTCCTCAATTAATTGCTCCGCCCTAGATTTCTCCTTGTCTTGTGGCTCCTTCTCCTTTTCAACTTCAACTATCGGCTCAATCGGCTCCAAGCTTTCCTCCACGGCCTCCTCGGTAGGAATCATAGCGGGGGTGGTGTCCTTCCCGCCTCTAGTAGTAACGGCGACTACGGCGTTGATGTGGCCGGTGTTGCCCCGTGGGTTTTGCTCCGGTTGCGCCGGCAATCGTTGAGTGTTCCGATTGAGCAACGCGAATTGCTCCGATATTTGAGCCACTACGGTATTAAGAGAGTCTTGCCCCGCCTTCAAAGTAGCATTCACCTTATTTTGCTCGACCATGAACGCCTCCACTCTAGTTTCGAAATCGGACCGTTGTGGAGCTTACGGAGGGTTTTGATTTTGATTCCTCCACCCTTGGTTGTAACCGGGCGGCCTATAAGGTGGAACTTGTTGCTTCGGTTGAAAGTTTTGTTGAGTAGGCCCCCTCGGTGGATAGTTTTGTTGTTGGGGTGGTGGTGGTCGAGCTTGTTGAGGTAGTGGTTGTGGCGGGTTCAAAGCTCCTTCATTGTTGGCATAGGAGAATCCGGGATGATTTCTTGCGGCCGGATTGGACCAATACCCTTGGTTCCCCGCAACATATTGTACTTGCTCCAAGGATCCTTCTCCTTGCTCTCCTCTCGAGTACATGGCTTGAGATTGGTCTTGCCAATCACACATATGGTTGGTTGGAGCGGAGGTGGAAGGGCTTCCTTGGGGCTCCGTGATGAACTTCTCCAATCTCTCCACCACCTTGTGGAGAGAATCAAATTTGCTCGTGAGCTCCGCTACGGCCTTCGCCTCGTAGATGCTAGTTGGCTTTAAGGAGGACGTGGAGTGTCCTCGCTCATCGCCCCATTGTTGGTTATTTGAGGCCATCTCCTCAATTAGGGCCGTAGCTTCTTCGGGAGTCTTTGACAAGATTGCACCATTCACCGCGGCATCAATAATTTGTTTGGTCCCCGGTTGGAGACCGTTGTAGAAGCTATGAACTAGCTCCCAATCTTCTATACTGTGGTGCGGGCATTGATGCTGCAAATCCTTAAAACGCTCCCATGCTTCATAGAGCGTCTCCTGTGGTCCTTGCTTGAAGGACATGAGAGCGCTCCGGATCTTCACCGTCTTGGATGGCGGATAGAATTTGTCAATAAATGCACTCGCCAACTCTTCCCAAGTGGTGAAGATTCCGTCAGCCTGCGTCCTCAACCAATAGAGTGCCTTGTCCTTAAGCGTGAATGGGAAGAGACGCAGTCTGATAGCATCGATGGAGACTCCCGGCATCTGGAATGTGGCGCACTTTGACAAGAATAATTGGATGTGGTAGTGGGGGTTCTCATGGGCGTTCCCATGAAATGGGTCTTGTTGCATCAAAACCACCAATCCAGTCTTTATCTCGAAGTTCTTGTCAGACGCCAACTGTGGCACGGCAATGGACGAGGTAGTAGAAGAGGTCTTAGGCCGAAGCCTATCGCGAATAGAAATTATCCTCGTCATCCTTGCCGCCAATTCTTCAGGAGTTTCCGGGTTGGTCATATACCTCCCCTCCGGATCTTGTCTTCTCTCCGCTCTAAGTCTCCGCGCGGTACGTTCGATCTCGGGATCAAATAATAAAGCTTCAGGGTCCGCCGTAGATCTCGTGTACATGCACAGGGGAAACAGAGTTTCAAAGAAATGATTAGCACCGTGGAAGGGTTAGGTAAGAAATAAGAAATAAAAATGATGATAATAGTAATAAAAAAAAGGATAGCTAGGGTGAGAAAGAATCAAACGCAATCGCCTCCCCGGCAACGGCGCCAAAAACTTGGTCGCTCCGGATATACACCCAAAGAACGGTTGTAGTTTTACCGCAAGTGCACGGTGTAGCAGCGAGCGGGTATCGAACACAGGGAGGACAAATGACTGTGCTTGCTCCGAATCAACCTGGCTATTTGAGAACAGAGAAAATTGCCTTGGGCGATCCTGTCACAATCGTCAGACAAATGTGCGAAATATCAAATCAAATAAAGAACGTCTAGGGAATGGGGAATTCCCGCTACTCACCGTATTTCATAAATGTGGTTCGTCGGTATCGAAATTGCTAGAATGAGAATTCGGATGAACTAGTTGCAACTGAATGTAGAACCAAGCTCACGCTCTCGCGCTATTGCCGGTCTATAGCTATCCTAGGTTTAGGTCCAATCTCTTGCAAACCCTAGCCTAGGGAAGCTAGCATTAGGATCAACATCATCGTCCAATTGCGCACCGAGCCCAATCTCTTGCAAACTCGGTCCACAATCTAAATTAGGATAGTTCCTACCCGTCCAATCTCTTGCAAACGGGTATTGGCATGGAATTGCAATCGGAAATCCCGGTATCGGTCCAATCTCTTGCAAACCGATACTTCGAAAATCCGACTCCAACCCAATTCGGATTTCTAGGGCTTCCTATCAAATTGGGATCCAATCTCTTGCAAATCCCAATTGATATGAATTCCCAGCTATCCGTAGTAAATCGATCCCAATCTAATCCCTAATAACAATTCTAGCTCAATTTCTACCAATTCATCACAAATAGGAAATAGGGCTTGTAGGGTTCATCCCCACGCCCCAAGACGTGGAGACTACTCACAAATCATAGCAATAGCACAAAAATAATCAATGAAATAAGCCATAGAATCCATCACAAATATTGAGATAAACAATAAAAATAGGATTTTTAGGGAAGAGAGATGCAAACCAATGGAATTCTTCAATTTAATCCAACAAAAATCCAAGTTTTTCCTCTTCTCCAATCACAATAATAAAGCTAAAAAGTAATCTAAAAAGCTGCAAAAATCTAAGAGATGGCTCTCTAAAACTAGGGTAAAAACAGGGCTTAAATAGCCCCAAAATTCGTCCAAAAATCGTGACCAAAATACCCCTGCACAGCCTGTTTTCCGCAGTTTTCGCTATAGGCAGCGCATCGCACTCGGCCGAGTGACAAAAGTCGCTCGGCCGAGTGAAAACCCTGCAATTTTCCAGAAAGTCGGGGCTTTCAGGGGTCTTCAGTTCGGAGGCGGCTCGGCCGAGTGAGTTGTCGTCACTCGGCCGATGACTTCACTGCACTCGGGCGGACGGGATTCTTCACTCGGCCGAGTGGGTCTTCTGAAGTTCAGGCAGCCGAAAAACAGAAACTTCGATGTTTTGGAAGGGCTTTGTCTGGGCGCCACTCGGGCGGACGTGGTATCGTCACTCGGCCGAGTGGGTCTTCTGTGCTCGGCCGAGTGCACAGGTAACTCGTGTCTGAACTGGTCGGCCGAGCAGTGTCTCGCTGGTCGGCCGAGTGGCTCCTCCACTCGGCCGAGTGGGACACAAAAAATGCCCAATCTGCTTGTTTTGGCCTCCTCGTCGCTCCTGAGACGTCCATTCTTCTTCCGCTCCTCTCCAACAGCAAATACCCCTCGGGGAGGTCGTTGGTGACCGTCTAGAGTAAGCGCATCTCGGGATCACTCCAAATCGCACCAAATCACCTGAAATGCGACAAAAACAACAAATCGTGAAAAGCATCGCAATATCGTCGATATATCGTGAAAAACACGATTTGGGCGATCCAAATGGCATGCAAACATGCGGAAAAAAGGTGTAAAATAAGGAGTGATCAGGCCGCGCCCGTCCCAAGGCCGCGCCCGTCCCAGGGCCGCCGACCCATCGCCGTCACCTCCAGGATTTCCCGGTTGCCTTTGTTCTCCCTCCGTAGCCTTTCGCATTCCGCGATGATGAAGCGGAGCTGGTGGCGGGCAGTTTCTTCGTCCTGGTAGGCCCGCCGGGCGGTCTCGGCCGCTTCGTCCAAATGCCTTTGCGCGGCGGCCGCCTCCTCCCGGTGCCTCCACAGCCGCGCGACCTCGATTTCCTCTTCCAAGAGCTTCTGCTGTGCCGCAATCTCCTTGGCGAGCCCCCTGTCTCCCCCCTCCTCCTCGGACTGGGGGTGAAGATTCTGTCTCACGTTCGGGGGCTCCGAGGGGCCGGGCGGTGGCTCCGCTCCCGTCGCCGCGTAGCCTCCCATCGCCTGAGTAACGGCCTCGAAGCTCTTCTGGATTGCGCGGGCCGAGGGTTGGACTGTCTCGGCGCCTAGCCCCGGAGGGGGGTCGGTCGCCGGGGTGATTGGTAGAGAGAGTGGCTCCTGACCCACGGGATCCTTGCCGTGGTCAGGGTTCCGAGTGATCGGCATGGAGTGTAACATGGGTGTGACCCTTCGTTCCCACAGACGGCACCAATTGTTGCGGGGTGGAACTCGCGTACAATGAATTTGTATTATGGAGAACCAAGGGCATGGTGGTTATATTGATAAGAGGATTTAGATGGGCTATTTAACAAGTGATTAGTGAGGTGAAGAGGCTAAGCTTGCTGCTGGGGGAGGCCACGGAGTCAAATCTCGCCGGACGCGGCGGAGGAGGATCGGGCGGCGGGAGCCGAAGGCGGATGTCGACCAAGGGGCGAGCTACCCTGCACAACGAGCAACTCGTCAGAAGGGCCGGGTTGGGGTTCAACCCTTAGCCCCTCCGATGCCTAAGTCAGTAACTGGACTTAAAGCGGGGGCTAGGCACGCAGGTCGGACTGAGGGTGTGTCGACCGTACGTGACGAGCTATGGGTGGGAGAACAAAGATATGGATGACCTTTGCTCTCGTGTGTGAATAATGGAATTGGGTGGGAATTTGCCACCCCCTCACTGTAAGAAGTGAGGGGGTATTTATACCTGATGGGAGATGATTAGGTGGGGGCTGACCTGGCATGCTGACTCGACGTACTGAGCTGGCCCCACTGTCAGCGGAAGCTTCGGACGAGGATGTCAGGAATAGGAGTGTCTGCCTCGCTTTTGTCAGATGGCGCAACGGCCAGGGGCACTTTTGTCAGGGTGTCAGGGCCGAAAGCATTAAGTGTCAGGGGGCTCAGCGGCCAGGGGGTGCTTTGTCAGATGGTCGGGCGGCGCTAGTGTCAGTCGTGTCCTTACACTAGGTTGTTTGTCGTGCGTGATGAACTAAAGGTCCGGCAATGCTATCCCCAGCGGTGGGGTTCGTGGGGACCCGCCGGGTCGACCTGTTCATGGGTTGTCCGGCCCGGCCGCGCACCTTTTCGGTCGCGGGTCGTGGACCGCTGGCAGGGAGGGATATACACGTGCATCTATCAGCATCCCAGGCTGCACTATCTGGGTGCTCCCCAGGCGCACGGCCACTGGCGGGCCGAGCGAATGCGGTTGTACGCCTCGACCGGGAGGGGGGTGCTGCGAGGTGCGCCCATTCCCATGTAGCCTCAGACCTCCGGGCCAGCGGTCCCTTTGTAAAGGGGTGAGTCAATGAGGTATATCAATGGATCTGGGCGGGAGTCGGACTCCCACGATCTTTAGGTCGTAACAAGCATCATATTTCTCATCTTTTGGTATGCATGTATGCTTGTTTTATATTATCCCACTTTTCTCTTCTTTCTTTTGCTAGATTGTTCTTTATGATGATATCTCTTATTGCTTTCGTAGCCATCACAATGCTTGTTAATCCATACCATGCTACTTAGAGTTATTTAATTATCTTGCTATTCATGAGTGCTTGCAAAACACATTTCTTTTGACGACTTCTCTAAGTGAATGCATGAAACTTATTGAAACTAAATGTGTGAAGTAGTGTTTAGTATGATTCTATTGGAAATGCACCAAGATTCATGCATCATTAGCATATCTGAAGCATCGCTTTTATATTATTATTCGCATTCTTGTTGCATGCTTGATACGATTGCAAATCTTTACTGCTTTACTTCACTACTAATTGATATGATTAAGAATATCCATGCTTATATACGAGTCTAGTTGACATATTATTTTACTAAACCATTTGTGCACACTTTAGAGTGAACCGAGTGTTATATTAATTCTTTCTCTACATATATTTTTTATTCTCTACATGTCACTTGAGTTCACATCCCAAAATCACATCTATTCCCAATATCCCATACAAAGAAATGCTTTCTCCAAAAAGTACAAAAAAGCCAAAAACGAGCCAAAAATAAAAAATAAAAATCCTATTGCTCCTACAAAAATCCAAAAAGAAAAATAAGAAACTTAAGTTCAAAGATAAAATAAAAATTCTCAGTTTCATTACTTGGAGCCACAAATATACTTGGGAAAACCAAAACAAAATCCATAATTATTTCCTTTGGATGCGACACCTCAAGTTAAGCTTGGGGGAGATGAATTCTTTTAACCAAATGAGTGAGCATGACATTAGAGTGGAGTTGTGCACGAATAGGGAGTTTTATAATACTGAAACTTAGCAAAATAATCTAGCTATGTAGATTTCTTATGACTTGATATGAGTATGTGAATTTCTTGACTCTTATTCTATTCTCTATTGCGTGCTTGGTATGAATTCTCTGTGCTTCAGTTATAGCTTTTGATTGAAAATTGCACCGCCAATGTTTTGTATGTTCAATACTATGAAATGCTTGACATAGATATGAGTTGATTGCATGAGCTTTAGAGAAGCCCCTTTTGTTGATCTTGAGCTTGCAAGTACTATATTCTTTTAAGATATGAAATCTCTTGATAGCATGTGATTCATTTTCTGAGTTATCATGATGTGTGGCGAATGGCGTGAGATCTGAGAGAATAATCTAGCGTCCCTATGCTCTTTGCATTCTTTTCTGTTTTTCTTATTTTTACCTCCCGGTGAGCTTCGTATTCGTCTTCCTCGATGACAAGTAAGAGGTAAGCTTGTGGGATTTTGATGTGTCCATATTTTCTATGTTTATATTGCATATTTTCATAGTATTTTCACTATCCAAAGTTCACTTATATATATTATCACACTTTTCACGATATATTCGATTTCGTAGAGAATTGTGGATTTTCAGGAACTTTGGAGCGATTTGGAGCAATCATGACATATGGACACATCCGAGCTATCCAAAGCATCTATGGCGAGGTTCATTAGGTGTTCGACGAGGTGAAGAAGAAGATTGAAGGAGGAGAAGAGAAGAGAAAAAGAGAAAGAGAGAAAGGAGCTGAAGAAGAAACATGCTGTTCTCCCAAAGTACTCGGTCGAGTGCATCGGCACTTAACCAAGCTGACATCCAGACTAAAAGGAGCTCTAGCTGAAGAATTATATCATCACTCGGACTAAGTAGAGAGGCTACTCGGTCGGATCAACTCGGCTGACTAAATCTCATTCCCATTCCTAATCAAAGTTGGAGAGCGCAAAGGCGACTCGACCAAGCATTGCAGCCACTCGATCGAGCTGAATCCAAACAGAACGATGTTTTTGAAGGCCTCTCCAGCATACAGTAGCTCTACCGAGTAGACCAACGACTCGATCGAGTATTGCAACTACTCGGTCGAGCGGAATCAATTACTGAGCAATATTTTGAGCCTCGCAACAGCCCTCAGTGACTCGATCGAGCACTGCAGTGACTCGACCGAGCAGCACATATCTGAAGCCAAACAAAGAATAGAGGAAGCGGTAGCCCATATCAGCACTTGACCGAGCGGTGCTGCTACTCGACCGAGTAGGGCACCGTAGCCCAACTTATTGTGGGCCCAAGAAGCCCTTTTTCCAGATTTTTTCCGGGTCCATCCCCATGGTATTTAAGCACACCTTTTACCCTAGTCAAAAAAGGGGAGGAGAAAAAAGAGAAAAAAAGGAGGAGGTTATTCAGATTTTATTAATTGTTACTTCTTAGTTTTCTTAGAGAGTTGTACCATAGTTATTGTTTTGGAAACAAAGATCATATTTTTATTATTGAAGTTTGCTTTGGGATCTCTTGATCTTAATTCTCTGAGTTTGCTTATTCGTCTCCAACAGTTTGGTAACGATTTCTTGCCTCTCTATGCTTGTTTCAATGCCTTTCATTGCGATGTTGATTTCTATTGCTATTGTTAATGTTTCTATTGATATTTCCATGGATCACAAGGAGTCGTTTCTAGGGCTAATGGATTAGACCTAGGATCTTAGGATTTAGATGTAAAGTTAGGATTTTTACGTTGTTTTGGTAGAAAAGGGATGTGTTTTGATTGATCTAGCCAAGCTTGTAGGAGATCTCAAAGGATTTACGATCCACGATAGTGGCACACATCCTAGACGGATATCCTAAGATCTTAATTAGGCACGTTAGTGAATTCAATTAGAGTTTGTGATCCACGATAGTGGCATGCACTTTGATGGTTTCCACTAGCGTCCTATATTACTAATTGGTGACATACGATAGTAGCATCAATGAGAGCCATCAAATCACAGATCGACGCTTTAACCCACGATGGTGGCATGAGTAGAGATTGAGAATAGTTGTCGTTTGTAATGCACGGATCGCATGTAAAGGCCATCCACGATGGCGGGACTAAGCACGGGATACGTTAGACGAGTGGCATAACAATAGTTGGCCATGAGTTCTACATTTTAGATGCGAAAATCTCGTCCTAATAAAGCCAATTCAACGTAGAAATTGTAACTTAGCATCGACATCCGATGATCCTAGTGGTAACTCATATTGTCCTAGTTCTTTATTCTATTGTTAATTAATCTGAGATAGTAACCATTCATGACAACCTTTTGAGTACGCCAACTGACATTGTCTTGAGATTAAGAATATGTCCAAGACTATATAAGCATCTGCCTTCCTGTGGGTCCATATTTTTCTATATTACAAATCATTGACAACGTGCACTTGCAGTAAGTTTTTGGAGTTACAATCCAAACCGATCACTCCTTCATGTTACCTTCTATCCATCGCTTTAAGAAGGGTGTGGCAGACAGACCCAATCGATCCCAAAGGCGAAGTAGAGACAAGGAGCAACGACCCGCATCAGTTGAAGAGACGGAGAGCATCCGGATCTCTGAAGAAGAAGGAAAGATCGTCTCTATTGGGTCGATGCTCCCCTTCGACCTAAGGGAGCTATTGATTGCTCTTCTGAGAGAGCATGCAGACGTTTTCGCCTGGTCCCCGAGGGATATGCCTTCCAAACCCATGAAGCAGAAGAAGAGGAACATGGGGGGCAAAAAGATGAAGGCCGTATACGAGGAAGTGGATCAACTTCTGGAGGCGGGCTTCATTCGGAAGGTCAAATATCCCGAATAGCTCTCGAATGTTGTGATGGTGAAAAAGGAGAACAACAAATGGCGGATGTGCATCGACTTCACCGAAAGATAGCTACTCATTGCACCTAATCGATCGTCTGGTCGATAATGCCTCAGGCTATGAACTCTTAAGCTTCATGGATGCTTTTTCTGCTATAACCATATCCAAATGGCATTGGAAGACGAAGAAAAGACTTTCTTCATCACGGATCGAGGTATTTTCTGTTATACAAAGATGCCATTTGGTTTAAAAATGCAGGAGCCACGTACCAACGTATGATGAACGAAATCTTCGAGACTTAAATCAGACGAAACTTGGAAGTCTAAGTTGAGGATATGCTGGTCAAGTCGAAGAAGCCGGTGGATCACGTTGCAGATCTCCGAGAGACATTTGCACATGTCCAGCACTACAACCTTCGGCTGAACCCCATCAAGTGTACTTTTGGGGTTCGATCCGAGAAGTTCCTCGAGTTCATGCTATCGAATAGAGGGATTGAGGCTAACCTCAACAAAATCGCGACGATCGTGGCAATGAAGGAGCCCTCAACCACCAGAGAACTTCTGAGACTGAACGGAAGAATAGCAGCTTTGGGCCGATTCCTGTCTAAGTCGACCGAGAGATCTCTACCTTTCTTCAAAGTACTAAGAAAGACGATATCATCCACTGTGAATGACAAGAAGATCATCGAGTGGGATGCATACTACAAGAAAGATTTCTCTAAGCTGAAAGAGTACCTCTGTTGCCCACCGCTCCTAACTAAGCTGAATAAGGATGTCATTTATTTGGCTGCTACCATGGAAGTCGTGAGCTCGGCACTCGTCAAGGAGGACTCGGGAGTGCAACGACCTATTTACTACGTCAGTCAAGTCCTCCGGGGTGCAGAAATAAATTACTCGAGGATAGAGAAGATGCCGTTTGCATTGATCATCCGCTAGGAGGCTACGAACCTACTTCCAAGCGCACACCATCTTGGTCCTCACCAACATCCCTTTGGAGCAAACTCTGAAGAGGCTAGATAGGTCGGAAAGAATGACGAAGTGAGAAGTCGAGTTAAGTGAATTCGACATTCAATAGAAGCCAAGGACTGCCATCCAAGGGCAAGCCCTAGCCGACTTCATCGTCGAACTCACATATGACGACAGCCCGCAAGAAGAGGTACATGTTGCTAACATACAAACCAATACTTCCTCTTCTCACTCGACAGATCTCAATTCTCCAACCGAGACGATTGAGGACTATGGGGATGTGGATCGTGCAAGTGGAAGGTTCTGCCACTCAAACCGGAAGCAGAGCGGGAATAATTGTCCAAACATTTGCGGGCAATATATTCGAGTATGCTCTCCGCTTCGACTTTCAAACCAGAAACAATGGAGCGGAGTATGAAGCTACAATCAACGGGCTTCGGTTGTCTCGAGCCCTAGGAGCGAAGGTGGGCCAGCTGCTCAGCGATTCCAATCTAGTAGTCCACCAATTGAACAGAGGTTTCGAGACTCGCAAGGACACGATGCAAATCTACATGCAGTTTACTAAAACAGAGCTCGCCAAGTTCAGATAGTTGGAAATCCATCATGTTTCGCGGTCAAGAAACCACCGAGCCGATGCCTCTCGAAGCTCGCTTCATCCTCACCTGTAGGACTCGGTCGTACAGTGTACGTGCAACATCTGTCGCATCCAAGTGTGCCAGATCAGGAGCTACTGAACGTCGACCAGGAAGTCACTTGGATGGATCCCATAATCTGTTATCTTAATACGGGGGAGAAACCGACTGATCCGGTGGAAGCACGAAAACTGGAACGAAAGGCTTACTAATTTGTTTTGCTCAATGGTTCATTGTACAAAAGACGATGGACCATGTACGACGTTTTCCCTTATTTCAAATGCCTAACCCCGCAGGAAGCCGTTTATGTGATCCATGAGATTCCCGAAGGAGACTGCGGGACCTATTATGGAGGAAAGACGTTGGCCTTAAAAGCCCTGAGGCAGGGTTACTTTTGGCCCACCATGTTTAAAGAGGCAATCGAGCACGTACGAAAATGCCCGACTTCTCATAAATTTGCAAAGATCAGCTCGGCCCCTCCAACCGATCTGATTCTTATCGTCAGTCCAGTGCCATTCACTAAGTGGGGATTCGGCATCCTTGGCCCGTTCAAGCCAGCAAGCGGACAACGAAAATTCCTGATCGTGGCTATCGACTACTTCACTAAGTGGATCGAAGCAGAGCCCTTTGCCTGAATTATGTGGAAGGAAGTCAGAAGCTTCGTATGGAAATCCATTATCTGTCAGTTTGGTATCACTCAATCCATCGTGACAGATAATGGGATGCAATTCGATAGTGCCGGTTTCAGGGATTTCTATTCTGAGTTGAAAATCAAGTTACATTTCGCCTCTGTCGCCCACTCCAGTCCAATGGTCTGACAGAAGCTGCAAACAAGTGCATCCTCGGACCCCTGCAGAAGATGATAGAAGGACTAGATGGGACATGTCCAGATGAGATCACGGGCATCCTATGATCGTACAGAACGACCCACAAAGCCTCTACAGGTGAAACACCCTTCATGCTTACTTATGGCTGTGAAGCTGTTGTCCCGGTGGAAGTAAACGAACGTCCACTCCGTCTCCGTTACTTCGATGAAGAGAGAAACTCAGAAGGACTCGAGCTCAACCTGCAGTTGCTCGACGAGGTTCGCAAACGCGACCTCGCAACCCTTATTGAACAGAAGGGACGTATGGCTCGTTATTTCAACTCCAAAATCCTAGAGTTCACTAACATAGACATGGATCCGCATACATCTGAATGTACGAAATCCTAGAGTTCACTAACTCCCTCCCTTTGTCCTACAAAAGGTGTTTTAGCCATTTTATCTTAGAGCCAAGCTTCGCAAGCATCGTATGACTCATAATTCGAGAGGCCTAAAGACCACTCTTTATGTAACTTGCTAAGTCTCTTCTCTTCAATATGACCTAGTGTACTTTGTCAAAATAGGTTTCATTTGTTTCCATGCCTTTTCATGTATTAACAGTTAATACATCATCGTCATATAAAGTATATATACACCATAATCCCAAATTCAAGAAATTTTACCATCACAGAAATAAGTTCACAAATTTTCATTGATTGTAAATATATTTTCGTCTCTAGTCAAAACCGAGACAGAGATTACATTGCAAATAAAATATTAGGGCAAAATATCTCTGCTTTAGAAGCAAATGGTGATGCTCGCCAATGTGTGTTGGTCGTCTCCTGCGGCCCCAGCATCAATGCTTGTTCTGTTGCAAACTTTGAGAATGACCTCTTCCTTTTCGGCCTTCTACTTCTTCTCAGCTCTTGTAGCTAATTACGATGTGAGAAATCACACTGATATCAAATACCATGCATTTCAGAAGTCACAAAAAGAACTATACTTAAGTTGAGGCATCAATATGCCCATTCTTCTTTTGTTCCAGGAAATTTTATTGTTTCTCCTCCTGTGCCCTTTCTTATGGTAGAAATAACACTCTACTTTGGCCGACACCCCCGTTGCCACCTTTTTCTTACCCTTCTCGATTGCCTTCATTATTCATGCAAAGCGAAGTTTCACCAATCTTTCAGGCCATTGGCATTGAGACCATATCATTAACACAACGCAAAGACTTGGACATCTTTCATTCCTTACCATTTTTCAGGCTATTCAAACCAGATTTAAATTGTTCACAAAAATGATCCTAGACATCATTCAGATTATTGACTGCTTCTAGCGTGTTGTCATTAAGATATATAATATAATTTGCACATAAAAAAACTCAGATATCTTCATGTCATTACCATATTTCAAATCGTTGCCATTGGGTTTTTTGAGATACCACAACTGGTTATAGACTTAAGAACCAGACACATCACATATATAAAGAGAGAGAAATAAAATAAATTTTCATTAATAATAGAGATTATACTCCTTGTATGGCCATTATTTCCTTCCTCTTGGTAGTATTCCCTTACGTACGGGGCAGTCTCGTGTGTAATTTTTTATTGCTCAAACACTATCCATTCATTTTGCAGGATTATATATCACACACACACACACACACACACACACAAACCATAGACGAACACCTCTCATTAGCTTATTTCATCAACTCTTCCCTGATAATCTCTACACACGGAAAGAAATCACATCCAGTTACAATCAACGTCCCCATAACACCACCACATTTATATTATTATCATAGATAATATATATTTATATATTTCTCAAAACCAAGAATTACCTCCAGTACTACTACTAGCTTCGCTCATTAGAGAAACGCCGCACCCCCAACAAGCCGTCCTCATTTGTCAAATACACAGGTCCCCTCTGAGCTCAACAACACTTCCGAGCCCAGCAGCCCCAGGATGTCGGCTGAATCGCTGCCATGATCTGCACCGAGCTCCGTCACGGGTTCGAGCTGATGATGATCGTGGTCAGTCCCTGACGACCCGTCCCGGTCATCATGGCTCAGTTGGGAGGCTACAAACTTGTCCAGGGCTCGCCAGTCAGTGACCCTCGCTCGCTCTCCGACGTCCCCGTCATTAGCCGCAGAGAGCGAGGCCGCCGGCGGTGTCAGTTGGGAGGGGCTCTCCAGCTGGGGGAGCTGCTGGATCATGAAGGCAGCTATGTTGTTGCTATTGTTACCACTGTTGAGGAGATTGAATGCTTCGAGCTCCGCGATCTCCTGCTTGCAGTAGATGCTCTTTAGGGATGGGGGGTGCGGGTGCGGGTGTCTGTAGAGGTAGTCTAGAGGGTAATCGATGGGTAGATTTGCGGTAATGGATGATCGGCTGCCGG
This sequence comes from Scilla litardierei, assembly GCA_030789695.1. Lineage (NCBI taxonomy): Eukaryota > Viridiplantae > Streptophyta > Magnoliopsida > Asparagales > Asparagaceae > Scilla > Scilla litardierei. Next base: position 95,988,755 of record CM061138.1, on the reverse strand, counting down.
GCTCGACGACATCGAATGAAGCGGAGTCGGCGTCCCCCCAGGGGTCGAGGACGTCGGTGGTGGTGATGGTGGGTAGCATTCTTGGTTGTTGGCTGGTGGCTCTCTTCTTGAATGCTCGGCATACAACCCATCCTTCTTCCTGCAGTTTTCATGAAGGGGAAGTAGTTATTTTCTCTAAGCTACGTTTTGACCTCAGACTCCAACTGTTTTTAGGGTTAAAGAAGAATGCAAAGTTGGCTTCTTTAGAATGTCATGAAACTGTTTGGAAGTCAAAAAACCCCAAGTATGAGTTGAACCTCTTTTTATTTTTCCATTGGAGAGATAAATTTTTAGTTGATTAATGCATGGTATATGAAATTTATTGACTTTGTAAAATTCATAGCTTACAATCAATCTATAGCTGTTCTTAAAAACAAGAGATTTAGAATTTAGGGGTTCCCCTCCCCATCTCTTTATTTTGGTCGTTATTCTAGACCAGAAAAGTTTAGACTAATTAGGTAAGATCAAATTAGTGCATGGGGTATATGCTAAGTTCTAAATACTAAATAGATACTAGCTTTGCATCCTTTTTGAAATATTGCTAATTTTAATACATAATTTGGACTTTGACTTCTGCAGTTTATAAGCTACATAAGGTACATATATAGTCTATATGTGTTTATAATCTATCGTCGACACTCTTAAAAGTAAAGAGAGCTTGTTTCTCTTATTTTTTTTTGTTAAAATTTTTCATTTATAATAAATCTAGGCTACATTCATATGTTTTAAATCTAATTATGTTCAAAAAAATGCAGCCAAAATTATTCAAAAAAATATATTTCTCCAGTTGAAAGTTAAAATATCTATGGTATTAAGATACCTAACCTGCACAATCATTTCCTACACTTTGACACATTTGCGTGAGTTTGTCCAGAAATGTAATTGTGTTCTACAAAATTGTTTTTATATCATCAAGACAACTAAAAAGAAAATGCAAATTTGCTCGTAATTTTTTAAAGAAACCTTTTTTGCTTTTATTTTCCCCCTATTTTTCCTTTTATTTATTCACTATTTAGAGCCAATTGTGACCTTAATTACAATTCAAGTTGTTTGAGATGTAGTGATCATTAACGAAGTAGTTCAACCACGAGAATGCCTAAGGTATGCAATGTATTGACCAAATTTCATCAATTTGCAAATTTTATCTTGCATTCAAACACTTACAAAAAAACCCCACTACACTTTGACACTTTTGTTTGAGCTTCTCCTAAAATGTAATTGTGTTCTTGATATATAACATCTAGACAACTAAAAGCTTTTTATTTTTTAATATTTTAAATCTTTCCTTCACCCTATTGATACATCATTCGGAGCCAGTAGTGATTTCAATGACCAAGAAAGTTGTCGGAGATGCACTGACAATTAACAATAGATAGTTCAACCACAAGAATGCCTAAGTTGGTGCAATGTATTGGGCAATATTTTAGGTATGAGAACAGTGTTATTAATATTAAACATCTCATATATATATGTTACTCACAAAAAGGATATAAACAGAAGCTTTAGACTAGAAGCTCATTATATCAAACAGAAAGATGCATGCCTTTATTAAAAAGAACGGAGCATGCTCCAATATATGGAGCTTTTTTGGAGGGGTTAAAAAAGCAGTGGGAAAACTTTTGACACTATCTTGCGTTCTCATACAAACAAAATCTACTTCCTTCTCTTCTATTCTCTTTGCTTTTCGAAAGGTGGCATGTGTCATAATTAGTTTGTCCATTCTCTTCTTCTATAGCAAACCCCAAAAGTCTTTAGAGAGCCAAGATAAATTATGATATGATATTATTTGCAAAACCCAAAAGGCATCAGAGGGAGTCTAAAGGTTCATGCCTGTGGTGGTGCATTCTCCTCAGACTCAAGCCTGTACTCGTGCATGATCCAGTCAGTCTTCTGCCCATTAGGAGCCCTCCCCTTGTAGAACACAAGGGTCTTCCTCATGCCGATGAGCTTGTTCTTGTCGTGGACGGCCTTGTCCCTCCCCGTCGCCTTCCAGAACCCGGCCATCGTGGCCCGGTTAGTCCTCGTCCCCGTCGGGTACTTCTTGTCCTTGTGGCTGAAGAAGTACCACTCCGTTTGCTCCTCGTACCCTATCCGACACCTCTCTGATTCTCAAACAAAAACCGCAACATCAACAAAAACACACACAATCGGACTTCACTTCTGCACACACACACGTTCTAGGCTAACCTCTGAGATCCCATGGCTCGATTCGATAGAGATCGATGTCTCGAATGACGTCAAGGTCTATCTTCTGAGAATCCACCTTCTTCTTGAGGTAGTATCCGACGAGCTCCTCGTCGGTCGGATGGAACCGGAACCCCGGAGGAACGCAGCATTCCATGGACTCCATGATCTCCTGCATCGGATTTTGCTAACAACGAATCATTGGTCGGAACAAATTAAAGGACCAATAGCTGCATATATAGAGACTAAGCAGACAATCGATGCTTCCATAAAAAAGGTAGCTGAAAGAGGAGAATTTGCAGTGCTTGAAAATACCAGAAGAAACGGAGCCTATTGGGGGATAATGCAAGAGCCAGTCATGATGATAAAATTTGCCAAGGTTTGTGAATGGTAACTGGATAGGTCTGAACAGGTTATGTAGTGCCATATAGACAGGTTACAGCCCCTGCTCATGATTTTGTCTCTTGCAGGATGAATGGTTGAAATGATTGCTTCTCCAAGAGCATGAGCTCATTTAGTCCACTGAAAAATCATGGCTATATGCACATAATAAATTAAAAGAATACCCAAGTTTTTATATATGAATTCATAAAAAAAGGAATTATTGATACATACAAGTCTAATCTTTTTATTTGGTGAATTTGGGATAAATTCTTTATGACAGAAGGTTTGATTGCATTAATTAATTGAGTTAAACATGCAATATATTGGTAAAGTACTTCATAAGAATATAGAAGTTGAAGTTATATGCTATACTTGAGGTGCACAATATATCAAATAATTTTTGTTGATAACTCAGTTATACATTTCACAATTATCACTAATTTCACATAATATAAATATGAGAATAATAGATACATACTATCCTTAAAGGAAATTTCCTACGCAACAGCACAAATTCATAGGGATTTTGAAATTTATTTTTCAAATTTTGATCATTGAAAACTGATACATATATAAAATCTTAGCACACTAAAAATCTAAGTGAATCGATGCATATTTCAGCTTTGATCGGATTGTTATAAAAATTCTATTGTTACAATAGTTGAATTTATAATCATCCTATCGAAGTTCAAATAGATTTGGATTCACATGATTTTAGTGTATTAGGATTTTAGCAAACATAAATCATTCCTGATTAAAAATTGAAACAAAACATCAAGAATCATAAATTTTGTGCTTTAACTAAGAAAATTTCTGCGCTGACAATACATGTTAATTATTCTCTAAATATATGTGTGTACTAGAAACAAGTGATGCAGATGAGATGGCTATTATATGTTATAATAGGTCTAGCTATAATCCAATCGAATGATTATAGACATTATGATCAATCCCCTCAAACTTAGGTCCCCTTCACTAGTGTAATAATATATATTGTAAGCTTTGTTTACATAAAAATTAATCAGTTGCAAGTATCATAGATATAATAATTGGGTCTCTATATGTGTGTTTTAAAACCAAATAACTAAATTGCATAGTGTCACATTGATCAGCTGGCACCAAATTTAATCAACTCGAACACACACAGCCACACACACAGCCACACACCCACACACCCCACCCCCACCCCCCAAACCCAAAACCCACAAACAAACAAACAAACAATATTATCTTTATGATACTTGCAACTGAGTTATAAGATGCATGAAGTGATAAATATAGTTAATACTGAAACATTTGATTGCTAGCTAATTATTCTCTTCATGCCATGAGACCAATTTCACAAGATTAGCGAAGCAAAGGAGAGAGTTATATTAAATAGATGGGGAAAATGATATTGATGTCCATGAGCATACAAAAACAGCATGCGCTAACTTGTGGTTTCAACTTCGAGAGAGAGAGAGAGAGAGAGAGAGAGAGAGAGAGAGAGAGAGAGGAGAGGAGCATGCACAAGGGAATGTCGAAGGAGACATTGATCACTTCTCTCTTCTTGGATCAGGCCTGTACAAAAAGGGCAATGAATTGGATTTGAGGCCAGTTGAATTTTTTTCTGGCACTCCTACGGACCTTTTTGTCCCTTTGTCCCCAAATTCCTATACAAACTTCAGAATAGAATAACTCACTCCTCAAAACACATCCTCATGCCAAATGCCAAACTCTGACTCTAAATATACTTTTCTATCCAAAAGGGTAACAGTAGAATAGAACAAGGAAGCCTCAACTGTGAGAGAGAGAGAGAGAGAGAGGCGCATGATGTTGAAGAAAAATAAGAAAAGTGAGAGGGAGAATTACTAGAAAATTGTGAGGGTTGAATTTTTATCTTTCTTCATGCAGTTAGATATGTATTTGCAAAGTTGATTATCACCAGAAAAGATGTAGTGTCAAACGCAAATGGAATCAAGCCTAAGATAATTCATTCAGGAGAAAAAGATAAAGAGAAGGGATCAGTTTATGATATATATAGAATGTAATATGAAAGCTAACATATTGAATTTCTGGCATTAACCCAGTCTTCAGTTTATCTCTACTCTTATAAATAAGTAACAGTAAACATGAAACAAACAAAGATCATAATGATCGATATGATATTCTCGTTTCATGCAAAAAAGAAATAATGGCCAAAATGTTTATGAAAGAAACTAGCATGTAGTGAACAAAACTGTGATCCAATTTATAGAAAGGACATATATATGCGCCAAGATGTCAGATGAAACTCTAATTAAACTAAATTAAAAAAGTTTTTCTGGCATAAAAAAAAGTGGGTATGGGTGTTTTAATCTTAAGGAAAGCAAGTGAATGCTCTAACTTCATTTGCAACCAGTGTCAAAAAAATTATATAAAGAAGGCTAATGTCTGGATAACCTAAATGAACAAAAAATCAAGAAGAAGGAGGAGGTTTGTTTTCTGAAAACAAGAACATATACAAAACAATCCTGAGGCAAACCATTTCAAGATCCATGAGTTTGGATGAAATCGGCTATATTCCGGAACCAAGATGCTCACCTTCGAACTATGTCTACGCTATAGCTTCAGTTTCTTCTTCTTCTGAGAGAGAGAGAGAGAGAGAGAGAGAGAGGGGTAGAGGGTGGTCTTGTGTTAGAAGAGAATGAAAAGAAAAGTGAATGTTTGGGATATAAAAAAAGGAGAAGGGTTCAGCTTCTTCTAAGGGCCACCCCCTTCTTTCCCGTTTGATTGCGCGTGAGTTGATGAAATGAAGGGCTTGTCCCAACCCCAAGTGGACGACGTCACCCTTCACACACGCACACACACACACACACACTCTCTCTCTCTCTCTCTCTGTGTGTGTGTGTGTGTGTGTGATCTCGTGTTACTACAACTGCTACTACAATTGTAGCTAGTTAGCACTACAATAAGCACCACCATTCTTTGTTTCTGGCAACTTTTTGAAAGCTTATCATGCAAGGTTCTCTTCCTCTTTTCATTAGGGTTGCATTTGCAAGCTCTATTAGTATTGAGCTCCTGAAGTGATTTTAACATGATCAGGAGAGGGGATATATAATTGTACAAAGATTGTTGGATGTTTTTGGGGAATGGTGTCGCCTGAGATTCAAGAATGATGCCGCTAGCTAGCTAGTATTGTTCTGTTGTTCTTATGTCTGACATCCCACCTAAAATTTTGAGCTGTCAGCCTCATCGGTTGCGCCAGTACTTAATTGCTCATATTGATCATGAACATGGCCTGATGGATAGGTCGATATATTATTATTGATCATTTTTGTAGTGGCATTCGTGGTTAGAACCGGATCCGAACATGTATTTGAACCCGACCCGCTAGGGCTAGGGTCTTGGGCCAATACTCATAGGTCGAATGCTTATGAAACTTCAACCTCTAGTTTCACCCTCGTAATCCCACAAAGATCATCGATTGTTCGGAAGAGATGTCAAGTTGAGAATTGAAGAACCTATGATGAATATGGTCTCTCCTCTTCCTCTTCCAATCTACCTGCAAGAGATTTTTTTATCTTAACTCGTCTCTTTAGTTGTTGCTGTTATGTTATGAGTCTGCAAGCAAGGCTACAGTTGTTAATACTCCCGCTATGCAATATAGATCTATGCTAGGTTCAATCTATCTGGATACTTAACATGTATCAACCAATGTTTTGTGTACACGTCACCATGCTTTACGATAATTAATATTGGTTTTAGACCTCTAGGTTTGCATGCTATATATATTTGATAAAGCTTGCATGATAAATAAAAATTATTATGAATATTTTATCGTACTACGAATAGTTTATAATGTTACAAACAATAAATCCTACATTTGTATGAACTCTTTCCTATAAATAAAGATCTACGTGCTTTCGTAGAAAACAATTCGTAACACATTATCAGCACGCTCTTATTGGAGAGAGATGCGATATGGTACAAAAGCTTTTGCGAACAACAAGATTAGAAGATTGATGTTTCTCGGACGCCGAAAGATCAAAGGACATTCCCGCGTAGGCATACGATGAAATCGAAATATTCCTTTCGATTTTAAGAAGCTCATACACAATTTTTTCCTCTAAAATTATCATGATGATGATTATTATTTCTTAGATCTATATTCTGATACCGGAACATGTATTGAAACAAAAAAAATTGAAAAAAAGGGAGATGCAGGCGGTATGGTAGTGGCCGATCTGGCCACACGTGCCACGGCCGATCAAGCCACACCCCCCTTCAGGGATGGTGGCCAAACAGGTTGCATGCCGCGTGCAGCCGAACAGGCTCCACGGTGGCAGCCAATCTGGCTGCACGCCGTGCCAAATAATAAAAAAATTACTGGCTACCCCACCCCACCCCCGTTACACGGCGACGGAGTGCAGCTGCCATTGGCGGTGACGTATACAACCCTCACCCTAACCCATTACATAAATGGGCCAGGTGGGCCTCCCAAGCCCATCCGAGAGACATGCTTCTACCCATCTCGAGAAAAATAGGGTAAGGGAAAGAAGAAATATAATGTTGTTTTTTGTAATTCAAATCCTATGGTGCAGATTTTCCTAGGTACTCGGTCGAGTAGGAGGCTACTCGACCGAGCAGCGTGAAGACCCTGACAGACCGAGCAGGCAGAGAGCTTGGGAAGTTTTTCCCTCCGACTCGGGTGACTCCTACTTGGTCGAGCAGCAAGCTCCTCACTCAGCAGTATGAAGGCTTTGTTTGCCCGAGAAGCCCGAGGGCATTCCGTTTGAAGAGGGACTCTGACACTCGGGCCGAGTAGCTAGGCTACTTGTCCGAGTCGACTCGACTCCACCTAGGGCATGTCAGCTCGACCAAGCATGCCGAGCTGACAACCGACTCGAGCCGAGTCGGCACGGGCCCATGCACGAAAACCGACGGTTGGATGCGGTTTTTCTCCTTTGTTTTGGTTTTCTATTTAAACCTAACTATTTATCTAAGTAACTAAGTATTCTGTCCTATATACGGTTCCGTCCTATATCCGCTTAATTTCGTCTTATATCCTATACTGTAATACACGCCGTCGACGTTGTTCGTTCATCCACAAACATCCATTAAAATTCATACCTCAAATAAGATTCAGTTCCAAACATAAAATTGAACACACATACCAAACAGAAACGAAAAGGAATTGTAATCTAAGGAACAAAGAGCAAAAAACTTACCCATGACAGATTGGATTCTGGAAAGAAAGAGATAAGAACAGTCGAGATAAGAACAGTCATAGTCAGAAAATGGACGGGTAATCCCGCCAAAAATTGCCAGAATATGGACGGGTAGAACAGACGGTTTCATATCCTAAATCCGTCCTACGAAAAGAACGAAATGACGCTAAAAATTTCAATATATATCCGTCCTAAATTATTTGAATTTTTGATTTCTCGCTAACAATTTTTTAATTCCTGCTAACAAATTTTAGTCCGACCTTTATATCTTAAAATGTACGACGGAAATATGACGGAATATGGATGGGTAGGACAGAGTATTTTTTAGAAAAGAACGACAGAAGCTATCCGTCCTAAATCCGTCCTATAGGCCGTGGAATAAACTACCGATTGGAATAATTAAAGTCGTAACCTTCTCAAAAACCATCGAACCGGGGCATCTCCAAAACCCTTCAATCACACCTTAAAATGACACACTTCAACTAATTCATAGTTTTCAATCCCAAATCTTATTCTTTTTGCCGGTGTTTTTATTTGGCTTAGGATCTATTGATTTAATAATTGAAATAAATTAACGTAATAACTGAAATAAATTAACTTAAATAAGGGACGGAGTTAGGACGGACAACTTAATCTTTTTTTTGATTTAGAAATCCGTCCTTTATTCGTCCTCTTTCCGTCCTTTTATGTGTATAATAAAAATTATTTTTTATTTTATATAAATAAGAAATAATAATTAATAAAGGTCCGTCCTTTGACCGTCCTTTATGCTAGAATATTTTTTTAAAATTTTTTTAAATAAATAATAATTTAAAAAATATTAGTCCGTTCTTTCACCGTCCAATATCCGTCCTTTACTGTATCCCAAAATTGTAATTTTTCATTTTTAAAAAGAAAAAGGAAAATAATGAGCATTCCATCCTATATCCGTCCTTTTTAAAATGCCGTCTTATTTCCGTCCTATTCCCGTCCTAATTTATTAAAAATTAAAGGACGGCTATAAGACGGAATTTTAATCCGTCCTTTTAGGTCAGTTTTCTAGTAGTGATTGTTTTAGATTAGGTTAAGCCTCTATTGAGTTTTGGAGAGCCTCTTGCTAGCCTATTGGAGATTGTAGAGAGTTTTAGAGTTTCTGTTCTTGAGAGAAATGTTTGGTTTTTTCTTCTCTTCTTCTTCCATTGATTTCTTCCTCTTGAGTGGATTTGTGAGGACTTGTTCCGTTGACAAGATTACTCACGCGTTAGGGAGCGTTTTGTAACCCTAATTGTTTGGATCTCTCTACTAGTGGAATCGTCTCGGATTGGATTGCTGGACGTAGGTTATTTACAACCGAACCAAGGTAAATTCTTTTATGTCTTCGATTGATTTATTTGTTGCTGTGATTCGTTTGCTACTTTCTATTGCAAGGTCATTTGTGAATTTTGTTGGGTCATTGAGATTAGATTTTTGCTAGATCTATATTCATGATCAGTTTATTAGGGTTGGTTTTCGCATTGATCCCAAGGCGTTTTCGATTTCCACCCTAACATATAAATAATTAAATTATGTGGGTTTGTTTAGTTTGCCCCAAAAATTCATCTGCTTCTACCACAGACCTCCAAAAAAATTGTTTTTAGGTCGTATTCCCTAGAGATTTCGGAGGCGGGTCACATAATTCAAAGCATACAATAAGTATTTGTTGGATATGGACGACATGTATACACCCATGAGGGGATGTATGAGGGTCTATGAACCTCAGATGTCACGTGCATGAAAGAATGCGCGAAGGGAACCTTTTCTCGTGTGAAAAGGACCACTCGATAAGTGGAAAAAGCCACTTTATAAGTGCATAAAGGCACTTGATAAGTGAATGAAGAAGAGGATAAGTGTAAGTGCTAATATAGGCTAATAAGCTTATATTTAGTTATTTCCAACAATAACTACCCCTAAAGCCTATAAATAGGACCCAAGGGTAAGGCATTTAGACTAATCTTACCATGCCATAAGTTTGCATAAGGCAACTTGTGTTCTTCTTCTCCCTTCTATTAAAATCCTCTTCTAAATAGAGATTTAGGCGGTGAAACGCTGGTTCGATCCTCCGTGACGAAGTACCGACCAATGTGGCGAATCCGAGGGCGAAGTTCAGAGATTACGGTGCCGCGTACGCAAGCGTAAGTCTCTCCGCTTCATTCGATCCTAACATCGTTGTTTTGACAGGATCCCACATTGGTATCAGAGCCATACGGGTTTGCCCCGGTCTAACCGTCGTCCCGGTCTAACCGATGAACGAGGCGTTGTCTTTTTCACGAATGAGTTTCCTACCATTATGGATATGGTAGGAGCACATCGTGACGGAGAGAACGCATCAGTTGTTCTTTTCACGTTAGGGTCTTCTGCCATTACGGATATGGCAGGAACTCTCCGTGACGGGAAGAACTGACCATTCATATCGCCAAACTCGCACTCCTCATGGATGCTGAGTCTCCATTCAATAGGGAATGCGTGCTCTCTTCATGTAGAGCGTGTAGTTTGCGAACTTGAAAGTGTGTTATTTTTTTGGCACACGGCCATTGAAGTATAACTACTTTCTCGACGAATGGGTATCTCATCGGAGAAGAAGATGGCGGTTGCAAATTCTCATCGGAGAAGAAGACATCTTTGGTGCATGATCCCCATGGCCATATGGGCCATGGAGGCTATGCATCCCCCCTCCCCATGCGGAGGGGGTTGGCTACGGCCAATAACAAACAAGGCCACCCCCTCCGGTGGGGGTGTGCGGCCAACCCCATGCAAGGGGGAGGCCGGCCATGGTCTCGGCCAAGGCCAGGCCATGGCCGGCCTCGACCAGGGCCAGGGGGCCCCGGCCACGGCCAGGGCCGGTGCCCTGGCAGAGGCCAGGGCCTGGCCGCCCTGGCCTCGGCCAGGGCCTGGCCAGCCTTGGCCAAGCCAGGCCACCCCTGGCCTCGGCCAGGGCCGGCCACTGTCGGCCCTGGCCAGGGCCAGGGCCATGCCACTGTCGGCCCTGGCCGAGGCCAGGGCCAAGCCCCGGTCGACTCTGTTCAAAAGGGGGGGGGCTCGCTTGGGCGGTGGCTTGCATGGCTGGTCTCTACGGAGCCGGCGGCAGTTGTCTGCGGTAAAATTTCCCTATAGAGAGGGAGCGCCTGGATCCATACGGGAGCCGGTGATGATGGCTTGCAAAAAACTCCCAAAAGGGGGGGTACAGCCTAGGCCAAGTTGTAATGACAATTTTTTTTCCTTCGGGGGAAGAATACGGCCTTAGCCCATCCACGACACGACCCCGACAATGGCAGGGGAATTGTCAAAATATTTCGGCTTTTTTTTCACCCTATCAGGGGGGTGTAGGCCTTGCCGAATATTTGCAAACACGACAAGGGTAATGTTAGTACCATAAGGGTACTAAGATGAAATTCCCTAATTTTGAAAAATACGTTTTCAAAATCGTTTTTTCCGCTGCAAGTACTATAAGAGTAATATCGTTTGATAAGTGAGGGGGAAATATTGAAAGTTGTTCTAGATGGTGATTGTAATCGTAGAGACCTTTCCGATTCTAGAGCAACATCTTCAATATTTTTCGAAAGTAAATTATCAAATGTAAAAATATCATTCCAAGTGGGATATTCCAAGTGGGAGTGATATCTATGTATAAGAATTTTATGCAATGATTTTTGATCGAACCTTCGGTTTTGTGTTTTTTGCAGCATTTTAAAGTTAAAATGTCTTTCGCTTCAAAGAACATCGTCGCTGAGTTAAACAAAGGTGAAAAACTCAACGGCGATAATTACAAACTATGGTCCATCAAGATACAATATGTTCTAGAGGAACAAGAAGTGCTCGAAACTCTGAAGAACATAATGATTGAACCAGAGTTGGGCACTACGGCCCAACACAGAAGAGACAAGGAATCTTTCGATGCTTGGTCTCGAAAGAACAAGATAGCACGTATTACATTGTTGTCCAGTATGGCCGACGACATAATGCGTATCTTCCGAGAACATGACCTAGCCATGAACATATGGTCCAAGCTTGAGGAGAAGTTTGGTGGCACCTCGGTGTCCAAACTTCGTTCTTTAACTATAAGATTTGATTCATACAAGAAACGTCCAGATCATTCCATGGGGAAACATCTGCGACATATGGCGAATCTCATCTCAGAGTTAAAGGATGCAGGTCATGTGCTCACTGACGAGCAACAAATCCAAGCAGTCATACGTTCCCTACCAAATGGGTGGGACCAACTGAAGATGTATCTCACTCATAATGAGAGCATCAAGAGCTTCAACGATGTTTCTAAGCACCTCAAGTTAGAGGAAGAGCGGCTTGCGGCCGCCAAGCCAAGTGCAGAAGTGCACATGGTTGCTAGTTCCTCATACGGGGGAAAGAAACGGAAAAATCGTTCAAAGTTTACTAATGAACGTAATAAGCAACCAGAGTCTACCAAGAAACCCAAACATAAGGGTGGGAACAAGAAATGGCACAAGAAGAAAGACTTGAAGAGGATCAAGTGCTTCAAGTGCAACAAGTTAGGTCACTATGCCTGTTCTTGTACGGATGAAGGTGACAAGGTAACTTGTAATACTAGTTACATTTGTGTTTCTAGTTCAATATTTCTTGTAGAATCTAATCCATTTTGGATAATTGATTCAGGTGCCACCGACCACATAGCAAGGGACAGACGGTCCTTCGTGGAGTATCACCAGATACCCCAAGGAACAAAGTGGATATATGTAGGAAACACCACACGTGTTGAAGTGAAAGGCGTTGGGACGTGCAAGCTAGTCTTGGACAACGGCCGCACTATCTTACTACACGATGTCCTCTTCGCTCCAGATATTCGAAGGAATATTATATCTGTGGTCATTTTAATGGGTCTTGGTTATAGTTGGTTCTTTCATAGTTGTAAAGTGGACTTGTCTTGTAATAATACTCTAATTGGTTCTAGGTATGTATTTAAAGGATTTATTGTATTAAATACAATGTATGATTCCTCATTTAATAATGAAAATTTCCTTGTTGCAAATTCATCAAATTATGAATCAGATATAATTTGTTGACATGCAAGGCTTGGTCACATTGGACCAATACGAATGGATAGACTTGCCAAACGTGGCCTTCTATCCAATGTTTCAAAGGTCGAAATGTCGACTTGCGAACATTGCCTTGTAAGGAAATCTTGTCGCAAGCCATTTGGAACCGGCACAAGGCCCGAGGTTCCATTACAGCTCATCCATTCGGACATATGTGGTCCGATGAATGTCAAGACAAGACGCGGAAATTCCTATTTCATCACTTTTATTGATGACTTCACCCGATTCGGTCATATCTATTTGATATCCCACAAAAGTGAAGCATTAACCTGCTTTCAAAACTATATGAGTTTGGTGTATCGCAAGATTAAGGTCTTGCGAACAGATAGAGGCGGTGAATACCAATCAACAAGTTTTAAGGAACTTTGTGATGAAAAAGGCATAGTTCAGCAGGTTACTATGCCTTATACTCCGCAACAAAATGGTGTTGCAGAAAGGAGAAATAGGACTTTAATGGAAATGGTCCGTTCAATGATGGCACAAGCCAACTTGCCAATCACCTTTTGGGGTGATGCATTATTGACGGTCGCTTTCATTTTGAATCGCGTACCCACGAAATCAGTTAGCTCCACTCCTTATGAGTTGTGGAACCAAAGGTCTCCTGACTTAAGCATATTAAAACCTTGGGGGTGTGCATCCTACGCACATATTTCCTCCCATAAGTATGGCAAACTTGAGCCAAGGTGGAGGAAATGTATCTTTATACGATACGCAGAAAACTCCAAAGGTTATGTTTTCATTGGTCAGTAAGAAAATAGACGACTAATTGAATTTGAGTCGAGGGATGTCACTTTCTTGGAAAACGAGTTTCCAAGACAGGGCGAGATAAGTCAGAACTTATCTCTATTTGAGATTTATGATCAAGAAGGATTACCTCATTCGAGTGGGAGAATTCTTGGTGAAGACGAAAATACGTTTCAACCTTCACCAATGGATGATACGAATGATGCGAATCCTATTCCATACGGGAATAATGATCCAAGTGGGAGCATTTCTAACGACATTCCAAGTGGGAGTGATATTAGAATTGATCTAAATTCGAGTAAACAAGGACTTGAAGAATCTCAAATACGACGTAGTAGTCGTACACGGTTAACTCCTCTAAGATTTGAGGATGAATTCCCACAAACCTTTATGACTTTACTACAAGAAGATGACGAGCCTGCTACTTTCAAACAGGCCGTATCATGCCCTGCAAAAGACAAATGGATAGAAGCGATGAAGGAGGAATTAGAATCCATGAAAGTTAACCAAGTCTGGGACTTGGTTGACTTACCCAGAGGACGTAGAGATATTGGGAACAAATGGGTTCTCAAGATCAAGCATAAGGCTGATGGCTCTATAGACAGATATAAAGCTCGCCTTGTCGCAAAAGGTTTTACGCAACAGGAAGGGATAGACTACGAAGAGACCTTCTCACCTGTTGTGCGTTTTACCTCGATTCGTTTGATTCTGGCTATGGTAGCTTGCTTAGACCTCGAATTACATCAAATGGATGTAAAGACTGCCTTTCTCAATGGAGAATTGGACGAGGAGATCTATATGGAACAACCAACAGGGTTTGTAAAAGAAGGAAACGAACATAAGGTTTGTAAACTTCGTAAGTCCATATATGGTCTTAAACAATTCTCGAGGCAATGGTATATACGATTTCAAGAAGTTGTCTTATCAAATGGTTTTTCCATGCTTGATGAAGATAACTGTGTATATATCAAGAGGATTAAGAGCAAGTATGTTATTATGTCTCTATATGTAGATGACATTTTAATAGCCGGAAATGACAAGGGCTTTGTGATGGATATCAAGGCTTAGATTTCATCAGTTTTTGAGATGAAAGACATGGGAGAAGCCGCATATATCCTTGGAGTTAAGATTTCAAGGAATCGTTCAAAGAAACTTCTCTCTCTTTCACAAGAGACTTATATAAAGAAGGTTCTAGAACGTTTTAATATGCAGGACTGCAAGTCCATTGATACTCCTATAAGCAAATGCGATAATTTATGTCTGAAATCGTGTCCAAAGAACCAAAAGGAAAAGGAGATTATGGAAAAAGTTCCATATTCCAGTGCAGTTGGTAGTCTTATGTACGCTATGATGTGTACAAGACCTGACATCTGTTTTTCCGTTGGAATGGTAAGTCGTTACTAATCCAATCCAGGGCAAATACACTGGAAAGCGGTTAAGAGGATAATGCGGTATCTTAAAGGAACTGCAGACTATGCTTTATGCTATCAAGGAGATTCCTTGAGGCTCGAAGGCTACACTGATGCTGATTGGGCGGGTAATCTCGATGAGCGACGATCGACCTCAGGATATGTTTTTCTACTCGGATCTGGTGCAATATCCTGGAGTAGCAAGAAACAATCCTGCATCGCACTTTCAACTATGGAAGTCGAGTTTGTAGCATTTAGCATGGCAGTCCAAGAAGCTGTTTGGCTTAGGAAGTTCTTAGACATGCTAATTAATGCAAATGACTCAGGTGTTGTACCAATACACAGTGACAGTCAAGCATCTATAGCCTATGTCAAAGATCCAAATTTCCATTGTAAGACCAAACACATTGATATCCGCTACAAATTTGCAAAAGACTATGATAAGACCAAGAAGGTAGATATTAGGTACATATCTACGCATGAGATGATAGCGGATCCGCTTACGAAGGAGATCCCCAGAGATGTGTTTTACAAACACTTATCATCTCAAGGATTATGTAAGAGCTGAGTTGTACCAATGTATATTCCAATGTCTATGAATGATCAAATTTAATAAAAGAATAAGTTCTTTTCGACATTGCATATAAGTTTCTTGAAAATGTTTGTGTACATTTTTTTCAAAATCTTAGCTGTATTTTCTAGTATGTCGGACAGATTGAGGTTGGCTCTCTCACATGAGCAACCGCCTTTATTCTATCAGACGGATAAAATAAAGATGAGACCTGTTTAAAGTCAAAATCGTCAGACGGATGATTTAGAGTCATGACTTAAACAAAATGGTCATATGAAAGATCTGCGTCATAAGGATGTTTACAAAAGATCTAAGAGGACTTTTAAAATCCAATCTGTCTTATGTGGGATGTGGGTCCAGAAGATTATTTGAGTAGTAAAAGGGACTCAAAGTCAGACATTGTGGTGTCTGATCATCATCCTTACAACATCATTAAGACATACGCTCCCTGGGAAAGGAGTGATGTTGTAATACGTATTCATACTATGTATGCATTTTGACCATTGTGTTTGAATAGTAATTGTGTTTACTATTATGTGAGACCCAAAGACCACATGGGTCTTAACTTATTACCCTTATGGACTCTAATTGGTTCCTTTAGATTTGACTGGGTGATTGCTATCTTAGCATGTTGCTTATGGACTATGGTCAATTCGATCCGGCGGGGCATGTTAGAAAAGCAAGTCAAGTCAAGATCGAAAGGATCGCAAGAAGAGGAAGATTAATTTCATATTCACATTTGGACTTTAAAGATTCAAAGCTGGCCAGCCAATTGTAATCCAGATGAGATTCAATTGTTGAATATAAAGTATAAGAAATGTGAAGAAATAAATCTAGGGTAAAGCATGCGTTGATCTACTCAACATTGCACCTCGTGGAGTGTTGTGTATCTCTAACAAGTGCACAAAAATGGACTCTATGCGCATGACTGTCACACGGTCTATTTCTCAGTATGATAAACAGAAGAGTTAAAGGAAAAGATGTTTCCTTACAATCCCCTCAAGTGTGAGTGGGAGATGTTGGATATGGACGACATGTATACACCCATGAGGGGATGTATGAGGGTATATGAACCTCAGATGTTGCGTGCATGAAAGCGTGCACGAAGGGAACCTTTTCTCGTGTGAAAAGGACCACTCGATAAGTGGAAAAAGCCACTTTATAAGTGCATAAAGGCACTTGATAAGTGTATGAAGAAGAGGATAAGTGTAAGTGCTAATATAGGCTAATAAGCTTATATTTAGTTATTTCCTACAATAACTACCCCTAAAGCCTATAAATAGGACCCAAGGGTAAGGCATTTAGACTAATCTTACCATGCCATAAGTTTGCATAAGGCAACTTGTGTTCTTCTTCTCCCTTCCATTAAAATCCTCTTCTAAATAGAGATTTAGGCGGTGAAACACTGCTTCGATCCTCTGTGACGAAGTACCGACCGTTGTGGCGAATCCGAGGGCAAATTTCAGAGATTACGGTGCCGCGTACGCAAGCGTATCTCTCTGCTTCATTCGATCCTAACATCGTTGTTTTGACAGGATCCCACAGTATTATTAGGGGCATATTACATATAATATAATTGCATAATTATTAATTCTGCTGTCCAATACTATTCAGTTTCTAATTATCTAATGTATATCACATATTATTTGACATGCTTTTGGATATGTTTTGGCTTATTGTTATGAGCTTTTGCTAAATAATTATGTGGATCCTGGGATCGATCTGTGTTAGTTACCTAACCTAACATTATATGACGTTGCATTGTGGTCCAATTAATTATTAAGCATGTAATATTTAAATTCAATGTCCTTGGAATATTATATGTCTAATATGTGATAAAAATGTTATGAGCACAATTTTTTGCATAAATGGCGATATAGTGATTTTGGATCGTCCTTAGTCCTACTTTTATTTTCCTGCACTTTTCTTTTTTATGAGAGAAATATGGAGTGAGCAATATAATGTAATGCCCAAGACCGATGGCTACTTCCATGGAGTCGAGGCCACCACTGATGAAGAAAATTTGGGACCTACGTAGTTTCCAAAGTTGTAAATTTTCATTTATGTTAAAGGGACTGTATAATTTGGAGTGTCTACATTATTTATTTTGTGGTTGACTGGCCGATCCACATAATTAGCCTACTTGCTTTATAATTATTATGCATGAAATGGTTTATCATTTTCATATATTGATATCTGCTCATGCAAGTGTGCTTATAAATAAATTTGATTATAAATAATAGCACACATTATAATTATTGTTTTCAAAATTTTGAATAATTATTAGCTATATTGGCAATTGGACTGAAGTTCAACTGACATGCCAACACCCTTCTTCCGATATAAAATACAAAATGGTAATGTGAAAGTCATCGTTGCCATCTTCTAGATACAAGTTTTAATGATGAGCATCTCATGGTAAATAGATCCCACAAGATCTATGGTCTAATTACAAACTGATATGGACACCAAAAGGATACCATATCACCGCTAACTCCTTTTTAAGTGATCTCACCTTATGAGGCATGATGCTTGAATCTAGCACTGAGTAATAATTCTATTTTGAAAAATAATAAAAATAAGATCACACCTGAAGTCGTGACTTGACAGAATCAGTGAGAGATATATGATAAAGCATGAGAATCGCACCCGTGTATTGGTCCCCCTAAGCCATGTTTCTTCTTCCACAGCTAAAAAAGATACAGAAAAGTAAAAACTAGAAGAATAGACACAATGGGTGCTCACACCCTAGTATCCGTCTCCTTAATGAGGCTAATGTTTATTCCTCCATAAAAATCTATAAAAAAATGGAAGATATAAACAAGGGGAGCGTGTGCCTTTGTATCTGTCACACCCCGCTTCCCATTGTACTTGTGAGCGAGAATATGGACGGGTCCGCATGTGCTTAAAGCAAAGAAGTACTTTTTTCTTTCTTCTTTGACTTAGTCACAATAAGCGTTTGTAATTATCGATTATGTCCTTGCAATCGAAATTCTCAGAAGCCGCTTAAATATTTATTACAACTTTTGTTACAGAGTTTAAAAGCAAAGTACACAAACAAGTTAGGGCCTAGTGATGAGGATTTATCGTATATAGTTTTCCACTCTTTTTCATGCACGTTTTACATCGTTTCATTCTCCATTCTTCCCAGTTTTCCCAGTTTTTGTCTCTTCTTTGTCTTTTATGGTTCCTCACGTGCATTGCAGGAAATATGTGCCAATTAGGGACCATATGATAAGATCTTAGTGCAATGAGGCGAAAGGAGCGAGGCCGGAGAGTCAATTGGTGCAAAAGAGAGGATTTTGTGAACAATTACCACCGACGCAGCCGCATCACCATGTATCAAACGGCCGCGTTTGCATTAGAGACAACATCTATGCGGCCACATCAAATACCACCAAACGACCGCGTCAGAGGATGTAAAGATTGAAGATAAAAATTGAAGATCAGATGCTTTCGCGGTCCGCACAGACAAAGTTGACGCGTCTGGGCGAATTTACGAAGACAAGAGCAGATCGACGTGGCCACGGCAAAAGACGACGCGGCCACGTAGACGTTTTCGACGCGACTGCGTCTCTATTGCTGAAGCCCCAATTCCCATATGCTGAAGCCCTAATTCCCATATTGTGCAAAGGAATGACGCGACCGTGTCGTTTCTGAAGCGGTCGGGTCAGATCGGGTTCCTGAGGCGGATATGGAAAAAACTGGGGGCTATTTTGGTCTTTTGGGCACGCGTATATAAGTGCCCCTTCATCCTCATGCGAGAGGAATCCTCCTGTGAGAGGAATCCTTTTTTCAGCCATTTTCTGTTATTTTCTAGGGTTTGGGCAAATTTGTAAGGATTCTAAACTCTCTTACTTTGTTATTTTTCATTGTTCTATTTGCTTATTAGTGTAATAGCTCAACTTCTCTTAATAGAAACTTTTCCTCTTTGTTATTACTGATGTATTTCATCATCCTGAATCAATGACTTTAGATGCTTACTTGTTGCTAGGAATCCCTTTTATTGCAATGGGTAGTGAGTAGTTTTCTTCTAGGGCAATGTGATGAACCCCATTGGATTAGGGCTATGGGTTGAACTAGTTAATTGATTTAATTGCTGGGCTAATTGAGATTAGGGGTATATTGGGATGATTATTGTCGTCGTAGATTCGACCCCTTCCCTTCGGAGCGATCGGATTGGCTGCCGACCAAACGTCGGGACCAATCCGGGGATCCGATCCATACGA
Organism: Scilla litardierei; assembly: GCA_030789695.1. Classification (NCBI taxonomy): domain Eukaryota; kingdom Viridiplantae; phylum Streptophyta; class Magnoliopsida; order Asparagales; family Asparagaceae; genus Scilla; species Scilla litardierei. Next base: position 95,968,922 of record CM061138.1, on the reverse strand, counting down.
CATCCTATACTATCGGTGTGGCTGACGAGATTCGGGCATCGATTAGAGCTCTTCCAATGTAGGTCTAATCCCGGAACGCCACTGTGGGCGGTAGGAAGATTGGGGATATTCGTCGAGCGTAATGTGCCCAACGTACACCGATGCATCAGAGACCAGTGACATCGGTGTAGGTTGGTTTGGCATATCATTGCATCGTGACAACGGAGTGTAGGACATGTCATAAAGGAATAACCTATCATGCATCACGACAGTGGGGGATATGCTAATGCCCTTAGGTCACACGACCTCTCCTGAGTCCCAATGAATCCGACAACCGGTTGATTACTAGTCTAACCCTAACCTTATTCCAATGGAGGGGATTCCCCACGCCCTAGAGCTTTTACCCTTTCATCCACGCTCTTTCTACTTTTCACCAACAAACCGCAGACACTATCGCGTAACTTTCACTCGAAGACCCATAACCCGATACTTATTGACCGCCTCCTCGTGTTCGACCCGTAAGCGACTACACACGACCCGTACGCTGTGGTTTTATTAGCATCGACACTCTTGGGGCGCGATCAGTTTTTTGGCGCCGTTGCCAGGGAGGCACGAATTGATATTTGTTTTAGTCTTTGTCGAGAGGCTACGTTTTTCTTTTTCTTTGTTTTATTTTGTTCATATTTCTTTTTTCATCGCCTCTTGGTGCTTTTGATGTTTCTTTTTGGTGTAGACCTTTTTGCATGCACGTGAGATCTCAAGGCATATCGGACTTGTATCTACTAGACCCAGAGATCGAAGCTACCGTGAGAATGCTTAACACCGACAGGAGGAGGAGACAAGCCCTCGAGATGATGGATGAGATACTTAACACCGAGAATGGTCCACCAGCACCGACACCACCGTAACCACCATCGGCTAGGTCGCTCCTCGATTATTCCATGCCCCACAATAGATCGAAATCTAGCGTCAAAGGCTGGCGGTGGAGCCAAATAACTTCGAGATTAAACCATCTTTGGTTGACTTCGTACAAAGGGACCAATTCTCAGGGGCCCCGATGGAGAACCCGAATGACCATCTCACCACCTTCTTGGAAAAGATGGACATGCTGAAGATTAATGGCATCACCAATGACGCCTTCAGGCTAATACTTTTCCCTTTCTCACTTACGGATAAAGCCAAAGATTGTCTTAGAAGTCACAGTCCCAACACGTTCACTACATGAGACATCTTATCTCTTGCTTTTCTAACGAAGTACTTTCCTCCAGGGAAACTGCTAAGCTGCGCAACGAGATCACCAATTTCAAGCAGTCAGAGCAAGAATCTCTATATGAAGCTTGCGAGAGGTTTAAGGACCTCCAAAGAATCTGCCCCCACCATGGCATGCCGGATTGGCTGCTTATTCAGGCCTTCTCAATGGGCTAACCAACCGGTGAGGATGTCCATAGATGTCGCCGCTAATGGTGCTATAATGAGTAAGACCCCAGCTTAAGCAAAGAGATTGCTGGAAGCCATGGCAGAGAACAATGACTCCTGGAGCAATGACAGAAGCACCTCCACGAGGGGAGGTAAGTATGACGTCGACGAGGTGTCATTACTTTCAGCTAAGATGGATGCCTTAACTAAACAGCTTTCCCTCATCCTACGGTGGCAGTTTGTGAAATTTGTGGTGTGCAGGGGCACCAGGGCACTGAATGCTTATCACCTATGGCAGCGCCTCCGGATAAGACCATCGAGCAAGTGAACGCCCTATACAAACAATTCGAGGCTGTCGGCCAATGCATACTCTGGGACCTACAATTAAGGGTGGAGGAACCACCCGAACTTTTCCTACAGGACTCTAGGTTTGCAAGCCCCTCCACCGTACCCTCAGTAGCCCCAAGAGTTCCAAACTAAGCCTCCTCAGGGACAGTTCCAAGGCTTCAACCAAAGGCCCCCAATGAATGCAAAGGCCCCCGTCCAGAAATCCAGTGTAGAGGTGCTGATCGAGGGCCATATCCGGACCCAGAGCCAACGAAACGACTACTTCCAGAGCTCGATCCAGCAGTTGATGACTACGACACATCAAATCGCGTCCACCACACAGCAGCAGGCGTCGGGCCAGAAATCTACGGAAACCACTGATCGCGTCCGGATGTACACCCGAAAAACAACTTGTAGTTTTACTGCAAGCGCACGGTGTAGCGACGAGCGGGTATCGAACTCAGGGAGGACAAATGACCGTGTCTTACTCAAATCACCTAGCTATCGAGAGAACAAGAATAGTTGGGTGTAATAGTCACAATCGTTCAAGTATAAAGAAAATATCAATATAATAAAAAGCGTCCAGGGATAGGAAATCCCCGCTACGGACCGTCTCTCATCCTTGTGATTCATAAATTTCATTGTTGCTAAGCTTGAGTATAGGTGAACTAGTCGCAACTTAATGTAGAACCAAGCTCACGCTCTCGCGCTATTGTCGGTCTATATCAAACCTAGGATAGGGCCCACTCTCGTGCAAACCCTAGCCTAAGCCGCTAGCGTGAAGAACGACATCATTGTTCAATCATATCTCGAGCCCACTCTCGTGCCAACTCGAGATACGACCTAGGTTATGATTGTTCTTATTCGTCCAATCTCTTGCTAACGAATATTAGTATATATTCACAATTAAAAATCCTAACTTTGGTCCAATCTCTTGCAAACCAATTCTAGAGAAATCCAATTGTCAATCTAAATCAAATATCTATGCCTCCCTATCAATTGGGATCCAATCTCTTGCAAATCTCAATCAATATGAATTCCTAGCTACCCGTAATCAATTGATCACAACCTAACCATTATCAATTCTAGCAACAAATCTATAAATTCATCAAAATTCAGAGATAGGGTCCATAGGATTCATCCCCATGCCCTAGAACGACGGCACTACTCACTAAGCATCATGCAAATCTCAAAAATAATAACAATGGTCATGGCACAATTCATTGCAAAAGAGGAATAATGCATAAAAATTGAGTTTTTAATAAGAAAAGACAAACCAATGTTGACGCCAATAATCTCCAACTGAGATTTCAGCAAAGAGTAGCCGTCAAAATCCTAAAAGAAAGTCTGAAAAATGTAGTTCAAGTCTCTCCTAAATTAGGGTAAAAACAGGGTTTAAATACACTCTAAAATCGTCCAAAAAATCATGACCAAACTGCCCCTGCGCAGCCCAGAATTCGCAGCCCTAACTGCAGTCGGAGAGGGTCACTCGGCCAAGTGACCTTGTCACTCGGCCGAGTGACAAACCCTGCAGAAAAACAGTAACTTCGGGGGTTCTCAGGGTCTGCCTTCGGGGGTGGCTCGACCGAGTGGACTTATTCACTCGGCCGACTGAGCATTCATGCTCGGCCGAGTGGGCCTCCTCAGGATCTCTGAAAATTCCAGTAACTTTGGCCTTTCTCTGGACGAATTCCCTGTCCACTCGGGCGAGTGAACTTTCTCACTCGGCCGAGTGGGCTTCCTTTGCTCGGCCGAGTACTTGCTAAAAATATCTCGTGCGTATCCGTTCTTGTCGGCCGAGTAGGGCTTCTTGCTCGGCCGAGTGAGTGGTCTACTTGGCCGAGTGGTGTGCTGTTGAGCCCATTTCTTCTTCTTCTTGTCTCCTCGTCGCTCCTATTGATTTCCTTCTTCTTCCGCTCATCCTTTATCGCTGATCAGTCCTCAAATGAGCCGTGGGCGACACTCCTAAGCGCATACAAATCCTTTGATCTCAAATTCGCTCCAGATCGCTCCATATTTCCTGAAATACGACAAAAACAAGAAATAGTGAAAAGCAATGCAATATCGTCGATTAATCGTGAAAAACGCGATATGAGCGATCAAAACAAGATGCAATCATGCAGAAAAAAGGGTAAAAGGAGTGATCAAAATCCCCCAAGCTTACCTCTTACTTTTCCTCGAGGAAGATAATTAAAAGGCGAACTTGATGGATAAAAATAATGAAAAGGAAAAAGAAAAAGGGAATAGGAAAGAAAACAAAGAGAGATGTGCTAGATTATTTTCTCGGTACGTGGGGTTTGCTTACTCATATAGCACACGGCGAATATAAAACACATGCCAAAGATTATTATCTCGCTATGATAATCATATGGATGCATTCAAAATAGAAAACCCAAGAATATCAAAACAGTGTGAAATATGGAATCATTCTAGAATTAACATCGTCTGAAGCATCTAAAATGGTATACATAATCATAGACCACACACTTTTCAATTGAATGCTTTCTATTTAGAGTATAAGATGTATCACACAATATGAAGCAATAAGAATAAAAAGGTATGGTTTTCATAAAATGCATGCTGAGTTTCAATTCCTGGATTTCGTAAAACTTTTAGGAATCTCACCGAGTATAGAAAATTACCTAGCTTAGGTTATCATGCACAGTCAAGTAGTCACTCACACACACATCATTTGATCCTCTCCCCCAAGCTTATCTATAAGCGTGGTGGCATAAGATAAATCAATAAGTACATTCCCCATTTTTGGAGCTCCAATAAAATAAAAACAAAAGAGGGAAGAAAGAGAGAAAGAGTATGAGATGGGATCATGTATAAGCTTCTTTTCTCTTTTTTTTAACATAGCATATATACATCTGAGATCCCAAATCAAAAGATAGCAAGATATCCATGTATTTTTTTTTCTTCTTTTTGATTTTAGGGGCATGGAGCATAAATTTTTGTAGCAGGGAAAAATGCCAATAATAGAATCGCTAAAGGGAGATTCACCAATGATTTTAAGTATAGAAGTAATGCTCAAGATATGTGGAGAAGGAAATAAATGCAACACTCGGTTCACTCTATAGGACGTGCACGACAACTTTCAGCAGAGTAATGTAATCTACTCAGTTTAATCTCAGAAAGTAAACTAATCCAGTTATATCAACCTAGCATACATTCAATCAACCTGAAAGTAAAGCGTACAATTTTCATGCAATAAGAAGTGATATACGAAAGCAAAGCAGTACTCCAGGTATAAGCAATCAATGCGTGAAGCTTGGTGTGTTTTCTACGAAGAGTATACATATAAATTATCAGACTCAGCTAAAAAAGAATTTCATCCATATTCATACATGAAAGTGCGGGTTACTATTTCAAATGCATAGCAAGGCATAGCATATGATATCTGAAATAAAAACTATGGCATGACAAGATAGTATGCGTATAGAGATAAGATAACACCACGTATTCATCATCACAGAAAAATCATATCTAGCAAAAAGATGAAAGAAATAAGGATAAAAGAAAATAAAAACTACTGTACAATGTAGCGCACTCAAGAAATAAAAAAACGTGATGCATGATAAAAAAAGGAAAAAAGTGGGTGAAAGCAAGTGTAAAAACGAAGAAATGTGGGAAACTAAAATAAAATGCGACAAAGAAATGAAAAGTGTGAGAACTCACTCTCCCAAGCTAAAGTGCACAGTGTCCTCAATGTGCGAAGTGTGGCACACCGAGAGACAAAATATGGGTGGGGAGGGCGAGGATGCATGCATGATGGAAAAAATAAAAGAAAATGATATGAGAATGCAGGTGATGCATGTAGAGATCAAAATAGTGCAGATATGAGTGTCCCCAAAAATTACTCCCTCTCTCTCAAAAAGGTATAGATAGATCAAACCAAAATGTGAACAAAACAGTGTGTGGAGGAGGGGTGCAAAATCAGCAGGCTCAAAACATCAGCAAAACATCATCAAAAATATGGAAGGCATCCAGTGTGTGCCTAGGGGGTGGGGTGGACCAGCACCGTCCTGTGGCAGAGGTGGTGGTGGGCGAGGTGGCTGCTGGGTGGGTGTGGGTGGCAGTGGCAGACGCGCAAGAATCTGATTCAGGCAAGCCTGAATACTAGGAAGTATAGCGACGCGGGTCTGGACAGCACTGACGGTGGCGGTGAGAGCCCTAAAATCTCCTCTGAGTCCACTAACTGCCCACTCAAGAGCACGGATGCTCTGAACTAGGGTGTCGGGGGAGGTGGAGCAGAGGGTCAAACAGGTCGAACAGGTGAAGAACGGGGCTGTCTCACACGGCCACCGTAAAGAATAGGTGCAGCTATGGGGTGGTGCTGGGGTGCTGTACTCGCTAAGTGATGCCCATCCTTAGTGGGAGGCTGAGACGCAGGAAGAGTAGACGAGGAAGGAGCGGCAGCAGAAGCAGAAGTGAAAACAGACGTCGAGGTTGGTAGAGAGGTCAGTGACATAGACGTGGGGACAGATGTTAGGACACTCTCTGAGTATACAACGGCGGTGGAGACAGTGAGGTTGACGATTGGAGAGGTCATGAAGGGTGCAGAAAATGACTCCCCAGGAGTTGAGAACAAGAATGAGGAAAGGGTCTCTATCGCGGAAGCAAAAGAAGGCTCGCCGCACTCAACTATGGTGGGGGGACGCTCGAGGCTGGCTGCAGAAATGGGATCTATCGAAAAGGGCACAGTGGTGGTGGTGGTGGTGGTGTGGGTGGACTCAGCTAACGTGCTCCCGACACTAACAGAAGTGTGGACAGAGGTGTCGGGAGGTGCAGACAAAGCAAGTGCGGGCTGAGGGATCACATGGTCAAGTGGTGGAATTAGGGGCTCCTGCTGATCACCCTCAGGCTCAAGCACGTATGCGACAGGGATAAGGAGATCCATCGCTGGAATCCACACTCCACCCGCAGGTCCTATATGTGTCCGAGCAGGGCTCGGGAGAACCATGTAATCCGCAGCGAAAGGACCGTGGAGCCACACCCAGTGCTCACGACCATGAGGATGCATCATCCTCATCTGGGCCATAACATCTATCGAAAGTGAAGTGGGGCCCGGTGGTCGAAGCAAGTCAGCAGGTAGGTCGACGCCGGTCATAAGGGCCAAGAGGGTAATCAGACCGCCGCAACAGATAGGCATCCGAGTGCCGACAGAAATAACGATGCGGTCGATGTACCAACTGGAAATGTCAATCTCGGTGGCGGGGACCAGAATGTCACTACCCCTATCGAAGACCCTAGGCCGTGTCATCGTGTAGAGCATGTAGAGCTCTGGCGTCGACAGTGTCCCGGGCTCGTACCTCGCAAGAAAAGTGGTTGCCATAAGGCGCTGTACAACGCGGAGGCAGGGATGGAGAATGGCAGATGCCTTGGCCCTACTAGGGTCAAAGGCGAGTGGTGATCCCGTGATCCATGTCCAAAAGGCGTGCGTGTCGAACGATGGGGGTGGGATGTGCGTGGGAGCGTAAGCTCGGTCTGGGACCGGTACATCGGGCCACTGGAAGAATGCTCTAAGCATGTCGAGAGTGACCTCGCACTCTCGATCCATCAGTCGAAATGAGCTTCCTCCAGGGGTCTGAGAAATAGAACTAAGGACCTCTAGTGTTGGGCGGATATAAGTGTTCGTCGACACCGACAAAAAGTCACACCATCCCACGTTGTCGTATAACGTGAGCAGCCCCTCGAGTACCCCTAGGTGATCTAAGTTGGCAAGGTGCATGAACCTAGAGGGTACAATCGAGCGGTGGGAAATATGCTCAAATCTGGTGCGGTGTGCGTCATCCCTGAACGTAATCCCCATCGCATCGATAGCGGGTGCGGGCTGTGTAGGTGGTGGAATGGGATCGGCAGGAGGCGGCTGTGTAGGTGGGGGTGTGCTAGGTGGCGGGGAGTCCACCCTAGCAGAAGAGGGACCAGGATCGCTTGACCTCTTCCGCTTGGAAGCGAGCTCCTGAGTGCGTGGCCTAAGGCGTGGCGGCATGTGTGCCGCGAGTCGTGCCCACCCAAGTAATATGCGAAGTGCTGAAGTAAATAGGGAATGAGTGTACCCAAGCATGATGTGAGAGAAAATAATGAAGTGTGTGAAGACTCGCCTCCTCCACGAAGCTTCGAAGCATCCAGAACCTCCCCTAAGCTCCTCCAAGCTAACCTGAAACACGAACAATGAAATCAGCGATTGAAAATCAAAATACATGGGGAAGAGTGGGGATAATAGATATGTATAGGAATTAATTGGGATATGGGGCACAATGGGCATACGGATTGGGAGAATGGAGAAGAAATAGGAAAATTAGGGCGAAATGGGGATGAACTGTGGCGGGGGTGGCGCCGCCGGCTGTGACCGGCGGCGGGGCGACGTCGGCGACCGGCGGCGATCGTCGGTCGGTGGAGTCAAAGCGGCTCGGGCGATGGAGACGTGGATTCGGGCGCTGGGAGTCGAAGCGACGAAGCTCGGGCACTGGGCGAAATTTTTTGGGAATTTTGTGTTTTTCGAAATTCACGCAGCGCCTCAAAGCTTATATATAAAGATGTACGCCTCGGCTGAGTCAAAAGATCACTCGGCCGAGTGGGGCTGTGAAAAAAATTTCGAAATAAACTCCCACAACTTACGACTCGGCCGAGTAGCTCTTCCCACTCGGCCGAATGGATAATTTTCACTCGACCGAGTGGCAAGGCCATTCAGCAATTTTTAGAGCGTGGAGGGTATCTGATTCACTCGGTCGAGTGACAAAACACTCGGCCGAGTGCCAAATTATACTATAAATCGCAGAAAAAAACAGAGAGTTGGTCTATAGGATTTTTCCTGATTGGTACTCTACTCGGCCGAGTAGAGTCTTTGCTTGGCCGAGTGACATATGTCACTCGGTCGAGTGGCTTCCTGTTTTCTGCAACGGCTCTCTATTTTTGCGCCACTCTCTGTTTTCTTCCTCCCTTCAGTCTCTTCCTTCTCCTGGGGCCTGAGCGCATACTCTCCCTTGCCATGGCTATCCTCCATATGAATGATCTCTCGTTCTCCATCTGCTGTCATTAAAAATAGAGCACGTTGTCACGATTTTTATAGACGCTAGACTCTAAACACTAAGAAAAATTTAAAATAAAAATAAAAATCAACTAAGAATGATATAAACCGTCGGGTTGCCTCTTGACAAGAGCTCGTTTAAGGTCTTGAGCTCGACCCCTTATGATTTTCGTTTAGTGCGTGATATTGGGCGCGTGCGAGATGCGCCCATCAAACTTTTCGAGAAGACCACTTGGATTGGTTGTTGATGCTTGTGGACTTTCCTCGGCGTCCCCTCATCATGGGTATAGTTGGGGGATAAGTCCCCCAAGCTTGAGCTAGCACCAATCTTCTTCTTCACAAGTGACGTCGACCTTTTATCCGGCGGAGCTTTTTTTGTATTGTTAGCCATGGAGAGCTTGCATAGCTCCCTAATCCTCGTGATGTCAGCGTCGTCTTTGTCGTCGTCCATAGAGCTATCCAGAGGGTCCTCCGACTTCTCTCCAATGCTAGTAGTTTGGCCTTCTTCAAGGCCGTCATCATGTAGAGCACCAATATAATGTGGAATGGCTTCATCGATCACCTCGTCAAGGAGTTCCACATAGTCCAACTCCTCTTGGTAGGGCATATGCTTCATAGCTTTAGGGATATGGAACTCAACCTTGATGTTGCCGATATTCAAAGATAAAGTACCCTCCCTCACGTCGACTATCACGTCGGTGGTGGCTAAGAAGGGACGTCCAAGTATAAGTGAAGTGTCGCCCTCCTCCTTGATGTCCATAATAACGAAGTCGCACGGCAAGCATATTCCTCCCGGAACTTGGAGCAGGATATTCTCCGCAATCCCTACCGACCTAGTAACCCAACCATCCGCAAGTTGTATTCTCATATCCGTTGGCTTCAAGTCGGTCCCTGTATTCAATTTTCGAAACATGCTTAGGGACATTAGGCTCACACTTGCTCCCAAGTCTACCAAAGCCTTTTGTAGTGGGACTCCTCCAAGTGTGCATGGGATGCGAAAGCTTTCAGGATCCTTGAATTTTGTCGGCTCCTTTTCCCTTCGGGTGAACCAAGTTCCTTGCTCGGCAAGCATTATTTTCTCCTTTCTTTTCTTTCCCGATATTAAGTCCTTCAAGAAATTGGCATATGACGGGATCTCTACGAAAGCATCCAAGAAAGGTATGTTGAGGCTTACTCCCCTCAAGTATTCAAGGAATTTGACGAGCCGCTTTTCAATCTTGGCTCTTGCCAACCATTGTAGAAAGGGCACCGGTGGCATGTAGGTGCGCTCCTCATTTGGCTTCTTAACTTCAGAATTTCCACCTTCTCGCAGCTCTTTTGTACTCTCCTTCTCAATTGTCGGCTCTTTGTCATCCAAAATCTCTTCCACGGGCTCCTTGGTTTGGACCATGACGGAAATGGTATCCTTTCTGCCCTAGTAGTAACTGCCACCACCGCATTTATGTGGCCGGTATTGCTCCGTGGATTGGGCTCCGGTTGAGCTGGTAATTGTTGAGTGTTTTTGTTAAGCAACGCAAGTTGCTCTCCCAATTGCGCAACGACGGTATTGAGAGAGTCTTGTTGCGTCGTCAACCTAGCATTTATTTTTCTTTGCTCCGCCATGAATTCCTTCACCCTAGCTTCATGATCCGATCTCGGTTGTGCTTGTGGTGGGTTTGGAGCTCTCCAACCTTCATTATAACCACGTCGGCCTATATGGTCCCGCTTGTTGCCTAGGCAGTTAGCTTTGTTGTGGTGGCCCCCTCGGTTGGTATTGAGGTTGTGGAGGTGGAGGCCTAGCTTGAGGTTGTTGCGGTGGCGGGTTTAGAGCCCCTTCATTATTCGCATACGAAAATCCCGGATGATTCCTTGTGGCCGGGTTGGTCCAATAACTGGAGTTCCCCGCAACATACTGCACTTGTTCCAAGGCTCCTTCTCCATACTCTCCTCCTACGAACATAGCTTGAGATTGGTCTTGCCAATCACTCATATTGCCTCCCGTCATAGATGTGACAGGGGATCCATGCGGCTCGGTGATCAACTTCTCCAATCTCTCCATGGCCTTATGGAGAGAGTCAAACTTAGTGGAAAGCTCCGCTACGGCCTTGGCCTCGTATATGCTTGTTGGCTTCAAGGAGGTAGAAGATTGCCCTCGCTCGTCGCCACATTGTTTATTATTACATGCCATCTCCTCTAATAGGGAAGTAGCTTCATCCGGTGTCTTGGATAGAATGGCTCCGTTGGCGGTTGCATCTATGATTTGCTTAGTGCCCGGTTGGAGTCCATTATAAAAGCTGTGTACTAGCTCCCATGCTTCAATGCTGTGATGGGGGCACTGATGCTGGAGATCTTTAAAACGCTCCCATGCCTCATATAGAGTCTCCTACGGTCCTTGCTTGAAGGACATGAGTGCGCTCCTTATCTTCACTGTCTTGGATGGTGGTAGAATTTATCCACAAAAGCACTAACCAACTCATCCCATGTAGTAAAGATCCCCTCCGCTTGCGTCTGATCACTCCATATTTTACACCTTTTTCCCGTGGATTTGCATGCCATTTAGATCGCCCAAATCACGTTTTTCACGATATATCGACGATATTGCGATGCTTTTCACGATTTGTTGTTTTTGTCGCATTTCAGGTGATTTGGCGCGATTAGGAGTGATCTCGAGACGCGCTTACTCTACACGGCCACCGACGACCTCCCCGAGGGATATTTTACTGTTGGAGAGGAGCGGAAGAAGAATGGATGTCGTAGGAGCGACGAGGAGGCCAAAACAATCAGATTGGGCATTTTTTGTGTCCCACTCGGCCGAGTGGAGGAGCCACTCGGCCGACCAGCGAGACACTGCTCGGCCGACCCGTTCAGACACGTTTTCCATGTGTACTCGGCCGAGCGACGGAGACCACATCGGCCGAGTGACGATACCACGTCCGCCCGAGTGGCGCCCAGACGAAGGCCCTCAAAAAGATCGAAGTTACTGTTTTTCGGCCACCTGAGCTTCAGAAGACCCACTCGGCCGAGTGGTAAACCGCGTCCGCCCGAGTTTAGTGAAGCCATCGGCCGAGTGACGACAACTCACTCGGCCGAGCCGCCTCCGAACTGAAGGCCCTTGAAGCCCCCGACTTACTGGAAAATGACAGGGTTTTCACTCGGCCGAGCGACTTTTGTCCCTCGGCCGAGTGCGATGCGCTGCCTATAGCGAAATTTGCGGAAAATAGGCTGTGCAGGGGCGTTTTGGTCAGGATTTTTGGACGATTTTTGGGGCTATTTAAGCTCTGTTTTTACCCTAGTTTTAGGAGCCATCTCTTAGATTTTTTGCAGCTTTTTGCTATTACTTTTTAGCTTTATTATTTTGTGATTGGAGAAGAGAAAAACTTGGATTTTTGTTGGATTAATTGAAGAACTACTTTGGTTTGCATCTCTCTTCCCCAAAAACTCTATTTTTATTGTTCATATCATTGTTGTGATGAATTCCATTGTCTATTTCATTGATTATTTTTGTGCTATTGCTATGATTTGTGAGTAGTCTCCACGTCTTGGGGCGTGGGGATGAACCCTACAAGCCCAATTTCGTATTTGTGATAAATTGGTAGAAATTGTGCTAGAATCAATAATTAGGGATTAGATTGGGATCGAATTACTACGGATAGCTAGGTATTCATATCAATTGGGATTTGCAAGAGATTGGATCCCAATTTGATAGGAAGCCCTAGAAATCCGAATTGGGTTGGAGTCGGATTTTCGAAGTATCGGTTTGTAAGAGATTGGACCGATACCAGGATCTCCGGTTGCAATTCCGTGCCGATACCCGTTTGCAAGAGATTGGACGGGTAGGAACTATCCTAATTTAGATTGTGGACCGAGTTTGCAAGAGATTGGGCTCGGTGCGCAATTGGACGATGATGTTGATCCTAATGCTAGCTTTCCTAGGCTAGGGTTTGCAAGAGATTGGACCCGACCCTAGGATAGCTATAGACCGGCAACAGCGCGAGAGCGTGAGCTTGGTTCCACATTTAGTTGCAACTAGTTCATCCAAATTCTCATTCTAGCAATTTTGATACCGACGAACCACATTTATGAAACACGGTGAGTAGCGGGGATTCCCCATTCCCTAGACGTTCTTTATTTGATTTGATATTTCGCACATTTGTCTGACGATTGTGACAGGATCGCCCAAGGCAACTCTCTCTATTCTTGAATAGCCAGGTTGATTAGGAGCAAGCACGGTCATTCGTCCTCCCTGTGTTCGATACCCGCTCGCCGCTATACCGTGCGCTTGCGGTAAAACTACAACCGTTCTTTGGGTGTACGTCCCGGAGCGATCAAGTTTTTGGCGCCGTTGCCGGGGAGGCGATTGCGTTTGATTCTTTTTCACCCTAGCTATTTCTTTCTTTTATTTTTATTTTTTTTATTACCATTATTATTTCCCCTACTATTCTTACCTAACCCTTCCACGGTACTAATCATCTCTTTGAAACTCTGTTTTCCCTGTGCATGTACACGAGATCTACGGCGGACCCCGAAGCCTTATTATTCGATCCCGAGATCGAACGTACCGCGCGGAGACTTAGAGCGGAGAGGAGACAATATCCGGAAGGGCGGTTTATGACCAACCCGGAAACTCCCGAAGAATTGGCGGCGAGGATGGCGAGAATAATTTCTATTCGCGATAGGCTTCGGCCTAAGACCTCTTCTACTACGTCATCCATTGCCGTGCCGGAGTTGGCGGCCGACAAGAACTTCGAGCTAAAGACGGGATTGGTGGTTTTGATGCAACAAGACCCATTTCATGGGAACGCTCATGAGAACCCCCACTACCACATCCAATCATTCTTGTCGAAGTGCGCCACTTTCCAAATGCCGGGGGTCCCCATCGATGCCATCAGACTGCGCCTCTTCCCCTTCACGCTAAAGGACAAAGCACTCTATTGGCTGAGGACGCAAGCTGACGGAGTTTTCACCTCTTGGGACGGGTTGGCGGATGCATTCATTGACAAATTCTATCCACCATCCAAGACGGTGAAGATCCGGAGCGCTCTCATGTCCTTCAAGCAAGGACCACATGAGACGCTCTATGAAGCTTGGGAGCGATTTAAGGATTTGCAGCACCAATGCCCACACCACAGTATAGAGGATTGGGAGCTAGTTCATAGCTTCTACAACGGTCTCCAACCGGGGACCAAGCAAATTATTGATGCCGCGGCGAATGGTGCAATCTTGTCAAAGACTCCCGAGGAAGCTACGGCCCTAATTGAGGAGATGGCCTCAAATAACCAACAATGGGGTGATGAGCGAGGACACTCCACATCCTCCTTAAAGCCAACTAGCATCTACGAGGCGAAGGCCGTAGCGGAGCTCACGAGCAAATTCGATTCTCTCCACAAGGTGGTGGAGAGATTGGAGAAATTCATCACGGAGCCCTAAGGAAGCCCATCCACCTCCGCACCGACCAACCAAATGTGTGATTGGCAAGACCAATCTCAAGTCATGTACTCGGGAGGAGAGCAAGGAGAAGGGTCCTTGGAGCAAGTACAATATGTTGCGGGGAACCAAGGGTATTGGTCCAATCCGGCCGCAAGAAATCATCCGGGATTCTCCTACGCCAACAATGAAGGAGCTTTGAACCCGCCACAACAACCGCCTAATCAAGCTCGACCACCACCACCCCAACAACAATACTATCCGCCGAGGGGGCCTCCGCAACAAAACTTCCAACCAAAGCAACAAGTTCCACCTTATAGGCCTCCCGGATTCAACCAAGGGTGGAGGAATCAAAATCAAAACCCTCCGCAAACTCCACAACGATCCGATTTCGAAACTAGAGTGGAGGCGTTCATGGTCGAGCAAAACAAGGTGAATGCTACTTTGAAGGCGGGGCAAGAGTCTCTTAATACCGTAGTGGCTCAAATATCGGAGCAATTGGCGTTGCTCAATCGGAACACTCAAAGATTGCCGGCGCAACCGGAGCAAAACCCATGGGGCAACACGGGCCACATCAATGCCGTAGTTGTCGTTACTACTAGAGGCGGGAAGGACACCACCCCCGCTATGATTCCTACCGAGGAGGCCGTGGAGGAAAGCTTGGAGCCGGTTGAGCCGGTAGTTGAGATTGAAAAGGAGAAGGAGCCACGAGACAAGGAGAAATCTAGGGAGGAGCTATTAATTGAGGAGAGGCGCTTCATGCCACCGGTCCCATTCCCCCAAAGACTAGCGAAAGCGAAAATGGAGAAAAGGCTAGCGAAATTCCTCGAGTATCTAAGAGGAGTTAGCCTCAATATCCCCTTCCTCGACGCCATCGCGGAGATCCCCACGTATGCCAAATTCTTGAAGGACTTGATTTCGGGGAGAAAGAGGAAGGAGAAGATCATGCTAGCCGAGGAGGGCTCTTGGTTCACCAAGAGAGAAAAGGAGCCGGCAAAATTTAAAGATCCGGGGAGTTTTCGGATTCCTTGCACTTTGGGCGGCGTGCCTCTCCAAAAGGCGTTGGTCGATCTTGGGGCTAGTGTGAGTCTCATGCCCCTCTCCATGTTCTTAAAGCTTAACACCGAGACAAAGTTGAAACCCACCGACATGCGCATTCAATTAGCCGATGGCCGGATAACAAGGCCGGTGGGGATTGCCGAAGACATCCCACTTCAAGTCCCGGGTGGAATATGCTTGCCATGTGACTTCGTCATCATGGACGTTAAGGAAGAGGGAGACACCTCATTGATACTTGGACGCCCATTCCTCGCCACCGCCGGAGTTATCGTCGACGTGCGCGAAGGTACCTTAACCTTAAACGTCGGAAACATCGAGGTGGAGCTCCACATTCCCAAGGCAATGAAGCACATGCCTTACCATGAGGAGCTCGATTATATGGACCTCCTCGATGAGGTGATAGAGGAGACAATTCCTCACTCAATTGGCGCCCTTTTTGATGAAGAATTTGAAGAAGGCCCGGATTTAGGCCATGAAGACAATAATGATGATTCCCCCGACTTCTCCGCTGATGAAGATGAAGGCGACGCTGATGTCGCAAGGATTCGAGAGCTCTGCAAGCTCTCGAAATCAAAGTCTCCAAAGAAAGCCCCGCCGGTACGGAAATCGGCATCGCCGGTTAAGCCGTTGACCGGGGCAAATGCTAGCTTGGGGGATGTCACGACCCGCTTCCCTAAAATGGAGGCGAGACGTGAAAAGGTCCGCACGAGAGTGGAGCTGTGAAGCCCCAAACCCGATAAGCGTCCACAATACATAAACAGGTCCCTGTAACCACAACAGAATAGCAATAATAACACAAGGAGAGACTGAAATAAAATTCCACATCTCACAAATTGTCCAACATCAACAAGAGTCCAACATCCAGAAAAGCCACCAGGCTAAAAGAAAAGAGTCTAAGGGCCCAGAACAAGGCCAACAAAAGAAACGACAACAACAGAGTATGGGTGCTACGCAACGATAACAAAACAACTGACTAACAAAAGTAAAACACACGAAGACACTAGGACCGGTCCCCAGTGTCCACGTACTCCCCGCCAAACACAAGCTCGGGCTCGGCGTCGGCAAACACCTCGTCCTCAACGAGGTACTCGGGCTCAGGATCTAACATGTGTCACCCAAAAGAGTAAAGGGGCACATGTCAGCAAGTCTAAAAAGACTTGGGCAAGGAAACTGAAAGTGAGGCATCTAGCAACCTAGCAGTTTAGTATGCATGACATGGCAGTTATAACATGAATGCACAATTAAAACATGGCGGGACAATTTGTACAAGAGAACGATCATCGGGACAAGACAAGAGTAGCCAAGCTACTATCAATTCAATACATTCAAATTTTGTAGGTGTTTACGCCATTCGCTGAATGGCATAGCATTTCAGACCGATCGGCACTAAACACTACCCAATATTCACACGATATGGAGCCTGGGGTCCCTGCACATTGAGCTCATCTAGTGAGCCTAGGGTTGCCCTGCCATTGAGCTCGCATTCTTAGTTCACAATTCAATGTATCGAGCGTTGGGGTTAGCAACTCATTATGCTCGCTTCTGGTCACGAGCCAGGAACACTAGTATGGCGTAGGGAACACCTAGCCGGAACACGCAATTCGGGCATTGGCTATCAACCAACACATGGCCCGCTTCTGGAACACGAGCCAGGAACACAACATTGTAGCGAAGCTACGCAATCACAGCAATACCTAAAGAATGCGAGATCATGACAGTTTATTTGCGTACGGTTAATTGAATTAAACGTGACAGGCGAAATGCAATGACATGAACATATTCGCGTACCGTTAATTGAAAGTAAACATGACATGGAAATCGTGCAACATGCTAAAAGTCGGAATTAGCTTCGTTGTCAAGCTAATTCCCCAATTTGCGCCTAGGCGAGTATCATTTCGTCGCCTAGCCTCTTTTATGCCTACAACATGCAAATGGCCTAAAACAAGGCCTAAACCCTAAGTGGCAAGTTTCACTTGCCTAGCACCGGGGATCGACGATCACTTCGTCACACGGATGCTATCTACGAGGAAATCGCTGTTTAGGGGGAAACAAACACCAAACACATGAAATTAATTAGGGTTTCACCAAAATTATAAATAAGTTATAAAAACAACGGTAGATCGATTTCTCACCGAGAGGAGACGGAAGGAACACTCCGGGGAACCCTAGGATCAGATCTGGAAGCGAATGGAGAAGTTTGGGGAAACTAGGGTTTTGGGGGATTTGGGGATTTTGATGGGTTTTGATGGAGATTTGGGGAAGATGAGGGGTAGATGGAGTGAATGGATAGTTGGGATGATGGATTTAGGGCTTGGAATGAAGGATTGAAGCTTGGAGGAAGGTGGGGGATCAATGGGGGCGATTTTAGGGTTTAGGGTCGAGTTGGAGGGGAAGAAAACGTTTGGGTTGGGTATTTATAGGCTAAGCTGGCGGCTAGGGAAAAACTAGGGTTTACAGCACTAGTTAGTCGGTCAAAGAACAACCACTGACCGACTAGTTTGACAACTAGTCGGTCGGTCGACCAACGCAGACCGACTAAGTGTAAACAGTAGCTGATACAAAAATAATTTGATGAGTTAGTCGGTTCAAGAAGCATTGCTGACCGACTAGTTTGCAACCTAGTCGGTCAACCAACGTTCTTAGACCGACTAACGATAAAAAGTAACTCCTGAGAAATTTAGAAAGCTAACTAGTCGGTCCAAGAAGGATTGCCGACCGACTGGATCGTCATCTAGTCGGTCGGTGGCCCTTCTTACACCGGCTAATGAGCACAGAAAGTACCGATACGGAGCGCGGGGCCCCGGGATCGATTCCTAAGACTCCTAGGCTTGATCTAATAGTTAGATACGACCGTTATGAAGTCCGTCACGAGCGACACACTTCGAAATCGACAATCCTAAGGAAGAAGCGAGAAAATACGACGAATCGATCGAAAATGAACTCTACGGAGACGAAAACCACACAAGGGGAGAAAATCCACCAAAACATATATTATATAATATTAAATCCAGATACAAGAAAATCAGTCGTTACATCCTCCCCAACTTAAGAAAAATTCCGTCCTCGGAATTTCCAAAAACTCACGAGTCCGGAAACAAAAGTGGGAAACGCTCTCGCATCTCATCCTCATTCTCCCAAGTAGACTCTCCAGGTGAACCGTGTCGCCACATCACCCTCACAAGATTGACAATCTTGTTCCGAAGCGATTTCTGACGTCTGTCCAGGATCTGCACGGGATGCTGGTCATACGTCATATCGGGGCGAACGGTAATCCCCGAAAAATCCACCGCATGAGACGGATCGCTAATGTATCGACGAAGCTGCGACACATGGAAAACATTGTGAACTCCTTCCAAAGATGGCGGCAAGGCCAAGCGATAAGCTACCTCGCCAACCCTCTCCAAAACGTCAAACGGTCCAATGTATCGCGGGCTCAACTTTCCACGCTTCCCGAAACGAATCACACCACGATTCGGGGAAATCTTCAAGAACACATGGTCGCCCGGCTGAAACTCCAAAGGACGACGTTTAGCATCCGCCCAATGCTTAAAACGGTCCTGAGCAATTCTCAACCTCTCCCGAATATTCCTGACGATATCCACGGCCTCCACGATCATCTCAGGTCCCAACAACTCCCGATCACCAACGTCATCCCAACTCAATGGCGATCGACATTTCCTCCCATAAAGAGCGACGAATGGCGCCATGCCAATACTCGCCTGGAAGCTGTTGTTGTAGGAAAACTCCACCAAATGTAGATGGTCCTCCCACGAACCCTTGAAAACCAACATGCACGCCCTCAGCATGTCTTCCAAAATCTGAATCGTCCTCTCGGACTGGCCATCCGTCTGCGGATGGTACGCCGTGCTGAAACTCAGACGCGTACCCAAGCTCTTCTGCAAACTCTGCCAGAACTGAGATGTGAACCTCGTGTCTCTGTCAGACACGATACTCACGGGGACTCCATGAAGTCGCACAACCTCCTGTACGATTCACGATACATCACTATCCAAACTAGGAAAAGGAAATAAAACGGAGAGTAAAAGAATTTACCTCCATATATCTCCTTGCTAGCGCCTCAGTGGACTGTCCCACTCGGAACGGAATAAAGTGCGCAGATTTGGTCAATCGATCTACGATCACCCAAATCACGTCATTCTGCTTCGGACTCCGAGGTAGTCCAGTCACGAAATCCATAGTGATGTGCTGCCACTTCCACTCCGGAATCGGAAGCGGTTGTAGCAACCCGGCCGTACGCTGATGCTCCGCCTTCACTTGCTGGCAAACCAAGCACTTGGCTACACTCCGAGCCACGCTCCTCTTCATACCATGCCACCAATAATTCAGACGAAGATCCTGGTACATCTTGGTGCCACCAGGATGCACAGAATACGGCGAACTGTGTGCCTCCACCATCAGCTCCTCTCTGATATCCCCAGCGGGCACACACAACCTGGCTCCAAACCTCAGCGAGCCATCCTCATGAATCAAAAAGTCAGTCCGCAGACCGGCTTCCACCATCTCCCGAATCCTCACCAGCTTCGGATCCTCAGCCTGGCCAGCCTTAATCCGATCCACGATCGTCGACTGTACCTGCATGTACATCAACGACGAAGCCTCTCTAAGAAGAACGATCTCCACACCAGCCTCGCAAAAATCCTGCTGCAATCTCCACTGCGAGGTCAACATCATCACCGCTGGCAGCCTACTCAACGCATCAGGAACCACATTCACCTTGCCAGGGTGAAACTGCAAATCAATATCATAATCCGCCATAAGCTCCAACCATCGACGCTGTCGCATGTTGAGCTCCTTCTGAGTGAAAATATACTTCAAGCTTTTGTGATCGGTGAAAATCTTCACTTTCTCACTCAGTAAGAAGTGCCTCCAAATCTTAAGAGCAAACACAACGGCAGCCAACTCCAAATAATGCGTCGGATAATTCTTCTCATGAACCTTAAGCTGACGAGACGCATATGCCACAACATGCCCATGCTGATGCAACACACAACCGAGACCCTTGCCAGAAGCATCGCAAAAGATCTCAAATCCACCGCTGCGATCAGGCACAACAAGAATAGGGGCAGTCGTCAACCTCTCCTTCAGAATACCAAAAGCACTCTCACAATCACCCGACCAAGCAAAAGCAACATCCTTCCGCGTCAACCTGGTCATCGGCTCAGTAATACGAGAAAAGTCCTTAATGAATCACCGATAATAACCAGCAAGTCCAAGGAAACTCCGAATCTCAGACGCAGACGACGGAACAGGCCACTCCCTGATGGCCCGAATCTTCTCGGGATCCACTGAAATACCATCTCCAGTCACCACATGCCCGAGAAAAGCAACTCGATCCAGCCAAAACTCGCACTTCGAAAACTTAGCATACAAACGATGCTTCCTCAAAATCTCCAACACCGTCCTTAAGTGCGAGGCATGCTCTTCCTCCGACTTCGAATAGATCAGAATGTCGTCAATAAAGATAACGACAAACTTATCCAAAAAGTCGTAGAAAATCAGGTTCATCAGATTCATGAAAACTGCGGGCGCGTTAGTTATGCCAAATGGCATAACCACGAACTCATAGTGTCCATACTTCGTCCTGAACGCTGTCTTCGGAACATCTCCCTTCTTCACCTTCAACTGATGGTAACCACTCCTCAAATCCAATTTAGAAAACACCCTCGAACCTCCAAGCTGATCAAAAATATCATCGATGCGAGGCAACGTGTATTTATTCTTAATGGTCACCGCATTCAACTCCCGATAGTCCACGCACATGCGACGCGAACCATCCTTCTTCTTAACCAACAACACCAGTGCTCCCTACGGAGACACGCTAGGATTAATATAACCCTTCTGCAAGAGCTCATCCAACTGCTTCCGCAACTCTTCCAACTCTGCAGGTGCCATACGATACGGCGCCTTCGAAATCGGCTGCGCACCTGGAACAAGATCAATAGAAAATTCCAGAGCTCGATCAGGCGACAAACCAGAAATCTCCTCGGGGAAGACGTCACCAAAATCACGCACCACAGCTGGCCACTCCAGCTCCATCTGCATAGCCACAGCCTCCACCGGCCTGGCCCGAAATCTGACAGGACCAAGCGAACTGCTACCACGACTGAACTCAAATACTGGATGTCCGGGAATCTCGAACACCACCTTCTTCCTCCGACAGTCGATCGTAGCATAGAAGCTCGCAAGCCAGTCCATCCCAAGAACTGCATCATAGTTGATGATGTCGTGGACAATGAAATCAGCAAAAAGCTCATGTCCACAGACCACCAACGAGCAAGAATTGCAACCACGATGCACCGAGACCACACCATTCCCTGTAACGATATTCCAACTCTTGGGGAGAGGGGACGTCGACAAGGAATGCCTCTCCACGAAGCTCCGAGAAATAATGCACATCGATGCACCCGAGTCAAAGAGGACTCGTGCAGGAAATGTGCACACCAAAATCACACCTAATCAATCAATTAACAATCAAACCCTAGTCTAGCAAACAAGCAAGTTCAAGCAAACAACATAATCTAGCAATCAAGACCAAATAGGAAAGTAATAGCTAGAATGAGGATTACCTGCGATAACCTCATCCACAGCTGCGCTCTCCGCAGCGGTCATCAGAAAAGCCTGCCTCCTCGGCGGAACAGCCTGCCGAAAAGCCTGCCTCTGCGGAACAAGAGCTGCCCCACGTCCAGCAGGAACAGGCGCTCGCTGCTGCAACGGCTGAGCTGCAACAGGAGCCCTCCGCAGCGGATCCGCATGCCGACAATCCTTCGCGACATGAGAAGCATCACCGCAAATCAAACACTGGCCCAAAAACTTCCGACACTGATCCTTGACGTGACCAGGCCTGCCGCAGAAATGGCAGATCTTCGGAATAGACCCTCCTGGCCTCTTAAACTGAGCGGGCTGATTAGGCCTGAATCCAGGTCTAACCACAGCTCTCGCCTGCTCCACAGGCCTCTTCCCTGCACCCACAACAGATCCCTTCCTCTGGTTCACGAGCAGCTCCTGCCTCTTAGCTGCTACCAGAACCTTCTGATAAGATTCCCGGTCAGAAGAGGTCACAAAACTCTGGAGCTCCGAAGCAAGCCCCTGCAGAAACCTCTGAGCTCTCTCCTCAGCGTCCTGCACCATCTTCGGCGCAAACCGACTAAGCCTCATGAACTCCTGGTGGTACAAGTCCACCGACAAGTTCCCTTGCTTCAGATCGATAAAACGCTGCAACATCTCCTCCTTGGCAGCCTTTGGGAAGAACTCACCCTCAAATCTGGCTTTGAAGGTAGCCCAAGCAATCGGCTCCACCAACAACTTCTCTTCCACATCCCACCAATTCCTGGCGTTATCCTTGAGCTGCCT
This sequence comes from Scilla litardierei, assembly GCA_030789695.1. Lineage (NCBI taxonomy): Eukaryota > Viridiplantae > Streptophyta > Magnoliopsida > Asparagales > Asparagaceae > Scilla > Scilla litardierei. The sequence continues at coordinate 95,946,334 of CM061138.1, read as the reverse complement.
CTTCGCCAAATCAACCCATCCAGCCGGGGTGATCTTGGCCATCTTCAGATTGTCCTCGACATTCCGAATCCACTCATAGGCAGCCAGAGGACCCTCAGAACCATCAAAATAAGCGGGACCCAGCTCCCGAAATTGCTTCGATCCTGGCTCAGAGCGAGGGGCATCCGGAAGAACCCGGGCAGCTCAAGCAGGTGGAGCATTCTGGACTTGCAAAAGCACGCCCTGCTGCACTTGCATCATCTGGATCATCATCCGCATCATCTCACCGCTGGTGGGTTCCCGCTCAGGCTCCTCATCATGAGGGAGTGCACCACTGCCCCCACCACGGGTGAAACGCCTTCCTGCCATCTAATGACACGGAGAACAAATCAGATTAGACTCATAGCTTATGACTCGGACGTCGAACTCAGTTTATTGGACCTTCAAATATTATTATTGCTATTCCAAAAATCGCAGTTACAGAATGGACCTGTATGGGCCACCACTAAAACCTGTCACGACCCGCTTCCCTAAAATGGAGGCGAGACGTGAAAAGGTCCGCACGAGAGTGGAACTGTGAAGCCCCAAACCCGATAAGCGTCCACAATACATAAACAGGTCCCTGTAACCACAACAGAATAGCAATAATAACACAAGGAGAGACTGAAATAAAATTCCACATCTCACAAATTGTCCAACATCAACAAGAGTCCAACATCCAGAAAAGCCACCAGGCTAAAAGAAAAGAGTCTAAGGGCCCAGAACAAGGCCAACAAAAGAAACGACAACAACAAAGTATGGGTGCTACGCAACGATAACAAAACAACTGACTAACAAAAGTAAAACACACGAAGACACTAGGACCGGTCCCCAGTGTCCACGTACTCCCCGCCAAACACAAGCTCGGGCTCGGCGTCGGCAAACACCTCGTCCTCAACGAGGTACTCGGGCTCAGGATCTAACATGTGTCACCCAAAAGAGTAAAGGGGCACATGTCAGCAAGTCTAAAAAGACTTGGGCAAGGAAACTGAAAGTGAGGCATCTAGCAACCTAGCAGTTTAGTATGCATGACATGGCAGTTATAACATGAATGCACAATTAAAACATGGTGGGACAATTTGTACAAGAGAACGATCATCAGGACAAGACAAGAGTAGCCAAGCTACTATCAATTCAATACATTCACATTTTGTAGGTGTTTACGCCATTCGCTGAATGGCATAGCATTTCAGACCGATCGGCACTAAACACTACCCAATATTCACACGATATGGAGCCTGGGGTCCCTGCACATTGAGCTCATCTAGTGAGCCTAGGGTTGCCCCGCCATTGAGCTCGCATTCTTAGTTCACAATTCAATGTATCGAGCGTTGGGGTTAGCAACTCATTATGCTCGCTTCTGGTCACGAGCCAGGAACACTAGTATGGCGTAGGGAACACCTAGCCGGAACACGCAATTCGGGCATTGGCTATCAACCAACACATGGCCCGCTTCTGGAACACGAGCCAGGAACACAACATTGTAGCGAAGCTACGCAATCACAGCAATACCTAAAGAATGCGAGATCATGACAGTTTATTTGCGTACGGTTAATTGAATTAAACGTGACAGGCGAAATGCAATGACATGAACATATTCGCGTACCGTTAATTGAAAGTAAACATGACATGGAAATCGTGCAACATGCTAAAAGTCGGAATTAGCTTCGTTGTCAAGCTAATTCCCCAATTTGCGCCTAGGCGAGTATCATTTCGTCGCCTAGCCTCTTTTACGCCTACAACATGCAAATGGCCTAAAACAAGGCCTAAACCCTAAGTGGCAAGTTTCACTTGCCTAGCACCGGGGATCGACGATCACTTCGTCACACGGATGCTATCTACGAGGAAATTGCTGTTTAGGGGGAAACAAACACCAAACACATGAAATTAATTAGGGTTTCACCAAAATTATAAATAAGTTATAAAAACAACGGTAGATCGATTTCTCACCGACAGGAGACGGAAGGAACACTCCGGGGAACCCTAGGATCAGATCTGGAAGCGAATGGAGAAGTTTGGGGAAACTAGGGTTTTGGGGGATTTGGGGATTTTGATGGGTTTTGATGGAGATTTGGGGAAGATGAGGGGTAGATGGAGTGAATGGATAGTTGGGATGATGGATTTAGGGCTTGGAATGAAGGATTGAAGCTTGGAGGAAGGTGGGGGATCAATGGGGGCGATTTTAGGGTTTAGGGTCGAGTTGGAGGGGAAGAAAACGTTTGGGTTGGGTATTTATAGGCTAAGCTGGCGGCTAGGGCAAAACTAGGGTTTATAGAACTAGTTAGTCGGTCAAAGAACAACCACTGACCGACTAGTTTGACAACTAGTCGGTCGGTCGACCAACGCAGACCGACTAAGTGTAAACAGTAGCTGATACAAAAATAATTTGATGAGTTAGTCGGTTCAAGAAGCATTGCTGACCGACTAGTTTGCAACCTAGTCGGTCAACCAACGTTCTTAGACCGACTAACGATAAACAGTAACTCCTGAGAAATTTAGAAAGCTAACTAGTCGGTCCAAGAAGGATTGCCGACCGACTGGATCGTCATCTAGTCGGTTGGTGGCCCTTCTTACACCGGCTAATGAGCACAGAAAGTACCGATACGGAGCGCGGGGCCCCGGGATCGATTCCTAAGACTCCTAGGCTTGATCTAATAGTTAGATACGACCGTTATGAAGTCCGTCACGAGCGACACACTTCGAAATCGACAATCCTAAGGAAGAAGCGAGAAAATACGACGAATCGATCGAAAATGAACTCTACGGAGACGAAAACCACACAAGGGGAGAAAATCCACCAAAACATATATTATATAATATTAAATCCAGATACAAGAAAAGCAGTCGTTACAGGGGAGCCTCCCCCCAACACTATTCGAGACAAGAGACCTCCGAGGGAGCACGCTACGCCGCCACGTCCAAATCCAAGCGCGCTCCCCGGCAAGTTTGACGGGTGCATCTCATATGCACCAAACATCCCGCATTGATTGAAAATTATAGGGGGTCGAGCTCACAACCTAAAACGAGCGCTTGTCGGGAGGCAACCCGACGGTTTTTGCTTTATTTTTACCTTTTCTTTATTTTCGTTTTAGAGATTTTTAGTGTTTTGAGTCATCCGACCAAAATTTTTGTGATAACGGGTCCTATTTTTCTTGACAGGAGAGGAGATAGGTAGATCATCATGAGGAGGATGAACGAGACGATGAGGAGCGCCCCAAGAAGGCGTTCGACGCTTAGGAGGAGCATGAAATCGACTGGAGGAAGAAAGACGGAGTTTAGAGCCTAAACGAAGACAAACAGCAGAATGCAAGGCTCACTTGGCCGAGTATACTAGTCACTCGGCCGAGTACAGAAGTTCGTCCGGCCGAGCCGCTCACGAACGAGGGAAGTCTGCTGTACCCAACTCTCTGTCTATTTTCCTCATTTCATTATAACTGCTACTCGGCCGAGTATATATATTCACTCGGCCGAGTGAAACGGATACCCTCCTTGGGCGAGTCATGCCGAGTAGCTTGAGTCACTCGGCCGAATGGACTTACTCCACTCGGCCGAGGCTGGCAAAGCCACTCGGCCGATGCGATATCGGGAAAACAATTTCTATTGCCTCGCTCGGCCGAGTGACCACGTCACTCGGCCGAGTCGTAACTTCTATTATATAAGGACCGAGGGGGGGGGGGCGCGTTTTTCGAAACCGCAAAATTCCCAAATCGCCCGACCCCTCGGATTCCCCTCGCCCGATACCGCTCGTTCTCACCCCCACTCGCCCGACCAAGCCCGCGCGCGCCGTCGCTCGGCCTGCCACCGCCGGCCGACCGTCGCCGCGCCCCGCCCGAGTCGCCGCCGGCCGCCCCGTCTCCGATCACCTCCGGTTCGCTTATTTTCACCATTTTCTTCTCTTTTTGCGTAGTTTTTGAGGATCCGCGTATTAATCGAACCCCTAACCCGAATCAATTCCCATATCTATCTGTTATACCCCTATTGCTCCATACATTTTGATTATTACTCGTTGATATCGCTTTTCCATGCGCATGTTGCTTTTTGGAGCTTAGGGGAGCTCAGGGGAGCTTCTACGGGCTGCTCAGGACTTCGTGAAGGCGCGGACTTCACACGCTTCCACTGCTTAGCACTCGCGGCGTGTTTGGGTAAACTCTTTCCACTCTTTGTGCACACGCCGCACTTTTCACTTTTCGGCACGCGCTCGGGGCCGATATGCCGCCCCGGACACGGCCACGGTCGAAGAGAGCTTCCGCCAAGCGGAAGCGGTCGGATGATGCCGGCCCCTCCCACGAGTTGGAGGACTCTCCTCCACCGTCCCACACACACCCAGCACAGCCTGCAGGCCCCACACACCCCGCACAGCCTGCAGTGCACCCACAGCCCGCACAGCCTCTCCCTGCCGATCCACAGCCACCACCACCGGCTCCACTGGTCGGGCCGCTCGGGATTACGTTCCGAGACGACGCACACCGCGCCGTCTTCGAGCGTATCTCCCAGCGCTCGATCGTACCCTCCAGGTTTGCACACCTTGCTGATCTAGGACGCCTGGGGGTACTTGAGGAGATGCTCACGTTGTATGACAACGTGGGCTGGCGAGATTTTTTCCAGGTGTCGGCGGATACTTTTACCCGCCCGACACTTGAGGTTTTGAGTTCGATCGCCCGGACCGATGAGGGATGCTCATTTAGGTTCATGGATCGAGAGTGCCAGGTCACTCTTGATATGATGAGAGCGTTCTTCTCATGGCCCGCAGTCCCCGGAGCCGATCGCGGTTACGGCACTACCCACATCCCCCCACCTTCTTTCGACGCCGGTGCCTTCTGGGCCTGGATCACAGGCCACCACGCCGCCTTTGACCCTAGTAGGGCCAAGGCCTCGGCCATTGTCCACCCCTGCCTACGCATTGCCCAGCGCCTCATGGCGACCACCTTTTTGGCCAGATATGAGCCGGGCACGATGTCTACGCCAGAGCTTTACATGCTCTACGCGATGACACGTCCCAGAGCTCTATCTAGGGATGGAGATGAGCTTGTCCCCGCCGTCGTGATCGACATTGCGGCTTGGTTTTTAGACCGTATCATTGTATCGGTGGGCGCTCGCTCACCGATATGCTGCGGCGGTCTGATCACCCTGCTTACCATGATGACCGGCGAGGACCTACCCGACGACCTGCGACGCGTTCCGGGCCCCACTTCCTTGTCGATAGACGTTATGGCCCGGATGAAGATGCTGCGTCCGCATGGTGAGCGTCATTGGGTCTGGTTGCACGGCCCTTTCGGTGCCGACTATATGATTCTCCCGAGCCCAGCTCGGACCCAGATTGCACCGGCCCACGTTGACTGGCTCCCAGCGATGGATGTCATCATCCCTGCTGCGTACGTGCTCGAGGCCGAGGAGGCCGAGCAGGCCCACGCTGCCCACGCTGCCCAGGCTGCTCCCGCAGACCCTGCTGCACACCCTGCCGAGCCTGCTGCCGACCCCGTCGATCCTGTGGCCCCTCAGCCTGTTCCTGACGTTTCCACTGCTCCTGACACTTCTGTCCCCACCTCTGTCAGTGTCGAGAGTACTTTTGCTGAGCCCACTTCCACCACTGTCACCACTGTCACCACTTCCGAGGCTGTCCCCACCACTCCCGCTGCCACCTCCGGCCCTCTGTCCGTGGAGCCTCTTTGCTCCGCACTCCCCGAGCGCCCGCCGACCTTTGTCGAGAGTGGAGCGCCCTCGTTTGCCGCGGTCGTGGAGACCATGGCTAGCATGATCTCCGCTGGGATTGCGCCTTTTGGTCCACACAGTTCCGCCCCAGCGGTAGATTCCTCTGTCTCCACAGCCGCCGTATTCTCCGAGAGCGTCGTGGCGTCTGTCCACACTTCTGGGCCACTGACCTCTCTTGCCACCTCGTTGCCTCTTTTGCACGCTTCCTTTGCTACCGCTGCCTCTACTTCTCACCAGCCGGTGCCCCGGCCTCACACTGAGGCCAGGCCCACATTTGCTGGCGCGGCACCTTTTGTCCCCTTCCCTGCTGAGCCCGTTACATACTCCACTCGCGTACGCCAGCCCCGCCCCGCGCAGCCTAGACCGGTGCGTCCCTCTGCACCACCCCCGCCCGACACTGTACTGCAGAGCATACGTGCTCTTGAGTTGGCGGTGAGTGGTATTAGAGCTGACCTTAGGACCCTGTCCTCCACCGTCTCTACGATGGCTGGACGCTCTGCCCTGATCCCCCAGATCCACTACTGCCTGACACAGATCTTAGAGCGTCTTCCGCGCGTACCCCCACCCACCCAGCAGGTTCCCACTCACACTTCCACACACATTAGACCTGCTTCCACTTCCACGCCCACCCCAGCTCAGCAGCCTACACCACCACCACCACCACCACCTCCGCCTCAGGACGGAGACGGCGCAGCACCACCTTCCTAGGCACCCGTGATGCCACCGATTCCTTTTGCCGTTGTGCTGCCCGTTTCTGCTGGGTCCTGATGCCTTTTTGACCACCCCCTCCCCTCACTTTTTTGTGATTCTCATTTGCCGTATCTTTGTATATCTTTTTTGGGAGAGAGGGAGAGCTTTTGGTGACCCATTTTTACTCGTATCACTCATATCTGTGCATGCATCATATCCGCATCATATTTTCGTTTCTTTATTTTTCGATTTATTATCTTTTTTCTTTCCATCATGCATGCATCCTCACTTGCCCCTCTTATTACTTGTCTCTCTGTGTGCCACACTTTGCACATTGAGGACACTGTGCACTTTAGCTTGGGGGAGTGAGTTCTCACGTTCTTTTTCGATTTGCCACCTTTATTTTTAGTTTTTCACACCGTTTCTTTTCACTTTTGCACTCATTTTTCTTTATTTTCTTTCATTTTGCCATGCATCACGTTTTTCTTATTTCTCTGTGTGCCGCATTGCATAGTTTTATTTTTCTTATCTTTATTTCTTTCCTTTTTCATCTCATGCTAGAGATGAATTTTCTGTGATGATGTCTACGTGGAGTTAGCTTATTCTATATGCATGCTATATTTGTCATGTCTTAGATTTTATTTCTGATATCATATGCTATGACTTGCTTTGCATCTAGAATAGTGACCCACACTTTCTCCGCATGAAAATGGATGAAGTTTTATTATTAACTGAGCCTGAATATTCATATGTATGCTATCACAGAAAACACACCAAGATTCACGCATTGAATGCCTATATCTGGAGTACCGATTTCTTTTCCTATATCACTTCTATATGCATGAATTGTACACTTCACTTCGGGATGATTGAATGACGTTAGCTATGATATATCTGGATTAGTTAGCTTTTTTGTGATCGAAACTGAGTAGATTAGATTACCCTGCTGAAGTTGTCGTGCATGTCTTATAGAGTGAACCGAGAGTTATATATATTTCTTTCTCCACAAATCTCGAACATCATTTCTCTACTTTTAAAAAAAATCATTGGTGAATCTCCCCTTAGTGATTCTATTTTATGGCATTTCCCCCGCTATTTATCCCTAGCTCCAAATCCCCTATTCCAAAAAATAAAATAAATAGATGGAAGAGAGAAAAACATACTTGTATATCATTATCTCTCTCTGAGTTGGGATCATTGTGTATATATTGCTTATTGAAGAAAAAAAAAGAAAAAAAAAGAGAAAAGAGGAAAAATCCTCAATAAAAGATCCCATCTCACTTTCTTTCTTTCTTCTTTCTCTTCTTTGCTTTTGGAGCTATATAAAAATGGGGATGTAAATATTTTTGTGCCACCACGCTTATAGATAAGCTTGGGGGAGGGGATCCATTGATGTGTGAGAGAGTGACTACTTGACATCGCACGACAACCTAGGCTAAGTAATATTCTATACTCGGTGAGATTGTTTCTAGCTTCACGAAATCCAGAAGTCTAAGCCTAGCGTTCATTTCATGAAATCCAAACTTTTCCATTCTCTCTATTCTATAGTGTGATACTCTTATACTCCAGATAGAAAGCGTTCAATTGAAAAGTGTGTGATCTGTGATTTGTATACCGCTTTAAATGATTCAGGCAATGTTAATTTTAAAATCATTCCATTCTTCATGATTATATTAATGTTCGTGGGTTTTCTATTTCTATTTGCACTATTATACTATGATATCAAAATAAGATTCTTTGACATGTATTTCTCATTCGGTGCATGCTATAAGAGTAAGTGAAACCCACGTCCTGAGAAAATGATCTAGCACCCTACCTCTTCGCTTCTTTCTTTCGTCTTTATTTTCATTTGGTCTTCATTCTTCTTCGTTTTTTCATTTTTTTTCGTTTCTCGCCGTTTTCGTTTTCTGAATCCACCGGGTTCGCCTTTTACTTATCTTCCTCGAGGACGAGTAAGAGGCAAGCTTGGGGGATTTTGATCACTCCATATTTTACACCTTTTTCCCGTGGATTTGCATGCCATTTAGATCGCCCAAATCACGTTTTTCACGATATATCGACGATATTGCGATGCTTTTCACGATTTGTTGTTTTTGTCGCATTTCAGGTGATTTGGCGTGATTAGGAGTGATCTCGAGACGCGCTTACTCTACACGGCCACCGAAGACCTCCCCGAGGGATATTTTACTGTTGGAGAGGAGCGGAAGAAGAATGGATGTCGCAGGAGCGACGAGGAGGCCAAAACAATCAGATTGGGCATTTTTTGTGTCCCACTCGGCCGAGTGGAGGAGCCACTCGGCCGACCAGCGAGACACTGCTCGGCCGACCCGTTCAGACACGTTTTCCATGTGTACTCGGCCGAGCGACGGAGACCACATCGGCCGAGTGACGATACCACGTCCGCCCGAGTGGTGCCCAGACGAAGGCCCTCAAAAAGATCGAAGTTACTGTTTTTCGGCCACCTGAGCTTCAGAAGACCCACTCGGCCGAGTGGTAAACCGCGTCCGCCCGAGTGCAGTGAAGCCATCGGCCGAGTGACGACAACTCACTCGGCCGAGCCGCCTCCGAACTGAAGGCCCTTGAAGCCCCCGACTTACTGGAAAATGACAGGGTTTTCACTCGGCCGAGCGACTTTTGTCCCTCGGCCGAGTGCGATGCGCTGCCTGTAGCGAAATTTGCGGAAAACAGGCTGTGCAGGGGCATTTTGGTCAGGATTTTTGGACGATTTTTGGGGCTATTTAAGCTCTGTTTTTACCCTAGTTTTAGGAGCCATCTCTTAGATTTTTTGCAGCTTTTTGCTATTACTTTTTAGCTTTATTATTTTGTGATTGGAGAAGAGAAAAACTTGGATTTTTGTTGGATTAATTGAAGAACTACTTTGGTTTGCATCTCTCTTCCCCAAAAACTCTATTTTTATTGTTCATATCATTGTTGTGATGAATTCCATTGTCTATTTCATTGATTATTTTTGTGCTATTGCTATGATTTGTGAGTAGTCTCCACGTCTTGGGGCGTGGGGATGAACCCTACAAGCCCAATTTCGTATTTGTGATAAATTGGTAGAAATTGTGCTAGAATCAATAATTAGGGATTAGATTGGGATCGAATTACTACAGATAGCTAGGTATTCATATCAATTGGGATTTGCAAGAGATTGGATCCCAATTTGATAGGAAGCCCTAGAAATCCGAATTGGGTTGGAGTCGGATTTTCGAAGTATCGGTTTGTAAGAGATTGGACCGATACCAGGATCTCTGGTTGCAATTCCGTGCCGATACCCGTTTGCAAGAGATTGGACGGGTAGGAACTATCCTAATTTAGATTGTGGACCGAGTTTGCAAGAGATTGGGCTCGGTGCGCAATTGGACGATGATGTTGATCCTAATGCTAGCTTTCCTAGGCTAGGGTTTGCAAGAGATTAGACCCGACCCTAGGATAGCTATAGACCGGCAACAGCGCGAGAGCGTGAGCTTGGTTCCACATTTAGTTGCAACTAGTTCATCCAAATTCTCATTCTAGCAATTTTGATACCGACGAACCACATTTATGAAACACGGTGAGTAGCGGGGATTCCCCGTTCCCTAGACGTTCTTTATTTGATTTGATATTTCGCACATTTGTCTGACGATTGTGACAGGATCGCCCAAGGCAACTCTCTCTATTCTTGAATAGCCAGGTTGATTAGGAGCAAGCACGGTCATTCGTCCTCCCTGTGTTCGATACCCGCTCGCCGCTATACCGTGCGCTTGCGGTAAAACTACAACCGTTCTTTGGGTGTACGTCCCGGAGCGATCAGCGTCCTCAACCAATATAGAGCTTTGTCTCTGAGGGTGAAGGGGAAGAGTGGCAATCGGATAGCATCGACGGAAACACCCGACATTTGAAAGGTGGCGCACTTGAACAAGAATAGCTGAAGATGATAATGTGGAGTCTCATGGGAGTTCCCATGGAATGGGTCATGTTTCATTAAGACCACTAGTCCCGTTTTGAGCTCAAAATTCTTATCCGTCGCCAACTCCGGTATAGTGATGGAAGTAGTAGTGGAGGTAGTCTTAGACCGAAGCCTATCTCTGATAGATATTATCCTCGCCATGCATGCTGCTAATTCTTCCGGTGTCTCCGGTCGGTTCATACAAACGTCCTCTATATTGAGTTTCTCTCAGCTCTGATCCTCCTTTCAGTACGTTCGATCTCCGGATCAAATAATATTTCCTCTGGATTCGTCGTTGATCTCGTGTACATGCACATAAAAATAGAGCTTCGAAGGAATTGCTAGCACAATAGAGGAGTAAAAAGATGAAAAATAATAAAACAAAAAGAAATAACTGAGTAAAGAAAATAAAACACTGTCGCCTCCCCAGCAACGGCGCCAAAAACTTGATCGCATCCGAATGTACACCCGAAAAACGACTTGTAGTTTTACTGCAAGCGCACGGTGTAGCGGCGAGCGGGTATCGAACTCAGGGAGGACAAATGACCGTGTCTTACTCAAATCACCTAGATATCGAGAGAACAAGAATAGTTGGGTGTAATAGTCACAATCGTTCAAGTATCAAGAAAATATCAATATAATTAAAAGCGTCTAGTGATAGGAAATCCCTGCTACGGACCGTCTCTCATCTTTGTGATTCATAAATTTCATTGTTGCTAAGCTTGAGTATAGGTGAACTAGTCGCAACTTAATGTAGAACCAAGCACACGCTCTCGTGCTATTGTCGGTCTATAGCAAACCTAGATAGGGCCCACTCTCGTGCAAACCCCAGCCTAAGCCGCTAGCGTGAAGAACGACATCATTGTTCAATCGTATCTCGAGCCCACTCTCTTGCAAACTCGAGCTACGATCTAGGTTATGATAGTTCTTATTCGTCCAATCTCTTGCAAACGAATATTAGTATAGATTCACAATTAAAAATCCTAGATTTGGTCCAATCTCTTGCAAACCAAATCTAAAGAAATCCAATTGTCAATCTAAATCGAATATCTAAGCCTCCCTATCAATTGGGATCCAATCTCTTGCAAATCTCAATCAATATGAATTCCTAGTTACCCGTAATCAATCGATTACAACCTAACCATTATCAATTCTAGCAACAAATCTACAAATTCATCACAATTCAGAGATAGGGTCCATAGGGTTCATCCCCATGCCCTAGAACGACGGCACTACTCACTAAGCATCATGCAAATCTCAGAAATAATAACAATGATCATGTCACAATTCTTTGCAAAAGAGGAATAACGCATAAAAATTGAGTTTTTAATAAGAAAAGACAAACCAATGTTGACGCCAATAATCTCCAGCTGAGATTTCACCAAAGAGTAGCCGTCAAAATCCTAAAAGAAAGTCTAAAAAAATGTAGTTCAAGTCTCTCCTAAACTAGGGTAAAAACAGGGTTTAAATACACTCTAAAATCATCCAAAAAATCGTGACCAAGCTGTCCCTCCACAGCCTAGAATTCGCAGCCCTAACAGCAGTCGGAGAGGGTCACTCGGCCGAGGGACCCTTGTCACTCGGCCGAGTGACAAACCCTACAGAAAAACAGTAACTTCGGGGGTTCTCAGGGTCTGTCTTCAGGGGTGGCTCAGCCGAGTGGACTTATTCACTTGGCCGAGTGAGCATTCATGCTCGGCAGAGTGGGCCTCCTCAGGATCTCTGAAAATTCCAGTAACTTGGGCCTTTCTCTGGACGAATTCCATGTACCACTCGGGTGAGTGAACTTTCTCACTCGGCCGAGTGGGCTTCCTTTGCTCGGCGGAATACATGCTAAAATAATCTCGTGCGTATCCGTTCTTGTCGGCCGAGTAGGGCTTCTTGCTTGGCCGAGTGAGTGGTCTACTCGGCCGAGTGGTGTGTTGTTGAGCCCATTTTCTTCTTCTTCTTGCCTCCTCGTCGCTCTTATTGATTTCCTTCTTCTTCTGCTTATCCTCTATCGTTGATAAGTTCTCAAATGAGCCTTGGGCGACACTCCTAAGCGCGTACAAATCCTTTGATCTCAAATTCGCTCCAGATCACTCCATATTTCCTGAAATACGAAAAAACAAGAAATAGTGAAAATCAACGCAATATCGTCGATTAATCGTGAAAAACGTGATATGAGCGATCAAAACGACATGCAATCATGCACAAAAAGGGTATAAAATATGGAGTGATCAGCCACTATGGTGCAAATGGCGCATCAGCTTTCCCAACTCTCGAAGGCACAAGGGAAGATGCCAGGGCAAGTTGAAGAGAACCCCTGCGGCACATCAATGCCATAACATTAAGGAGCGGGAGGAAGTTTAATAGCCCCTCCATGCCCATCATGGAGAAAGAAGCTAAGTTGGAAGGAGAAGCTCATATTGAGCTTGGATCCTGAAGCCACAAGGAAGATGAGCGGGAGGTAGAGCCTCCGCATCCCGAGCCCTCGAAGGAGAAAGAGGTAGAAACGGAGCAAGGGAAGCCCGCTGGCGAGCCTCCCAGAACCTACATACCAAGGATCCCGTTCCCGTCAAGACTAGTAAAAGCCAAATTGGACGAGAAGTACGGAAAATTCTTTGAGCTCCTAAAGCAGCTAAACATTTCCATCCCCTTCCTCGATGCAATTTCAGAGATACCCACCTATGCCAAGTTTCTAAAGGAGATAATCACTAAGGGTGGTAGGCAGGAGAAGGTGGTGCTTTATACAAAGTGTAGCGCCATCATTCAAAGGAAGGTGGTGGAAAAGTTAGAGGATTTGGGAAGCTTCTCAATCCCATGCACCATAGGAAATCTGAAGATCACAAGCACTCTATGCGATTTAGGGGCAAGCATAAGATTGATGCCTATAGGAATTTGTGAGAAGCTCAACCTATGGGAGCTCTGGCCTACGAACATGTCACTCAAACTAGCAGATCGCTCGATAAAGTATCCTCTCGGAGTGGTCGAAGACGTGCCGGTACAGATTGGAAGGATAATAGTTCCATGTGACTTCGTCATCATGGATATGCCTGAAGACGCACGCATCCTGATCATCCTCAGGTGACCATTCCTAGCTACAACAGGAGTCCTCATCGATGTAAAGGGAGGGAGACTCTCTCTCAATGTCAGAAAAGAGAAGGTCGAGTTCGACCTCAAAAATTCGATGAGGAGATTTGCGGAAGAAGATCACATGGATCGAGTGGACCTCCTTGCGGAAGCCATCAAGGAGACTAATTTAGAGGAGCTCTTCCTTAGCAACAACATGAAGCCTCCCATTGTGCGAGAGGCCAAGCTGAAGAAGATTGCGACGAAGGAGGAGCACGAGGAAGCCTCCGAGAGAAATCTAAAGGAGAAGCTGCCACGACTATATCCACTTGATCTCAAGGAGAAGAAAAGGCAAGGAGAGAGCCACTATGAGCTGAATAAGAAGAAGAAGCATGGAGATGACCACATCCGGGACCTCACCACCCTCAAACCCCCATGATGACATATAGGGAGTCGAGCTCACGACTTAAAACGAGCTCTTCTTGGGAGGTAACCCAAGTGTTTTTGATTTAGATTTTTCATTTTTAAATTTTCATCTTCATTTTAGACTAGGTTGGTCTAGATTTTTGTTTTTGAATAAACCCCCAAACCGAAGAATTTAACAAGTGTTTACTTGCAGGATGAAGAAGAAGAAGTATGAAGGAGAGGAACCCATACGGCCGTGTCATCCAGACTCACATGGCCACGTGGAAGGAAAAAGGAGGAACAATTGACGCGCCCACGCAAATATGACATGAACGGTCACGTCGCGCTGGGTAATCTTTGACCTTAAATTTCCCTTTTTACACGGTCACGTCGTTTAGTCTATGCGACCGCGTAACTTTCTGTAAGGTCGAGCCAAAATCACACTTCTCAGATGGTTTACGTTTCATTCGATGCGATCGCAAAAATCCTCATTCCTAACCAAATCCACGCGGCCGTTTAACTCATTTTCAAACGGGCCGCAAAACTTACTGAAAATTTGAGCCAAAATCCCAAATTCTAAGAGGATTTTTACGACAGTGTTGCTTTAGATGATGCGGCTGTGTTGATCTCCCTTTTTGGTCGAATTAACGCGGCTGTACTTTTTAAACGACGCAGCCGCGACTCTTTCTGTATCCTAATGCCAAATTTTGTCAAAATGCAATAGAACTTTCACGGACGCATCGTTCAGACGACGCGATCGCGTCAACCCTATCTTCAGAACAATTTCATGCGACCATTTCGATTTTTAACGCGGCATGTTTCAAAGTTTCAAATGCCTATATAAGGCTCGTCAACCCTCAAACGGCCCGATCAAGTTCATTTTCTCGTAACAGTTCTACTTCTCATCGTTCCCTCCGACTCGATCTCCCTCTCTACTCTTCCAAACGCTCTCCAACTCTTCCAATCGACTTCCAAAGCTCCTTTCTCCATAAGCCTAATCTCCATCACCTTCCTCCACCCCACAACCACTTTGAGCAAACCCAAGAAACAACCGACTTTTAAGGTTTTGGGCATCCAAAACGACGCGGCCACTGAAACCTCATGTGCTTGGCTTTGAATAGCTTGGGGGAGTCATCTACAAGCTTTGGGAGCATGTATCTCAGTAATGAGCGTTAGCTTGGGTAACTTTGCTCCTCTACTCACTTATTTTCAAATTTTTATCGCTGAAATCGTTGATTTTTGCATGAGTCTGCACACACCCCATTGCACACATCTTGTATTGCTCATGCCTTCACACGATGCCTCCCAAAGAGGGCAAAAAGAAGGCCACCACCACTGGCCCCTCCCAGGGCAACGGCAATCGTCGAAAGACGAAGGCTTTTCGAGCCGAACTTGCCTGGGTACACACCATTAGTGAGATGGGGGTGAACCACTTTCTGCCCCTCAGTTGGAAACGATTGGTATTAACTTCTTGAGTGAGGACGAGCGCACAAAGTTTATATCACTAAACGATCGTGCGATCGTACCCACCAAATTCCCAAGTGTCACCGCTCTGTCATCCTTTGGTCTCCTAGACATTGTCAGCACCCTCCTCCGAAATCTTGGATGGGAGGAATTCTTAGAATGTGAGGCTAGTACATATAGGAGGCTCACTCTGGAGTTTCTATCCACTTTTAGAGTTTATCCCGCGGGTTTCTCTTTTCGTATCATGAATAAGCAGTACGGTCTATCCAAATACTTCTTGAACCCGCTCTTCAAGTGGCCCAAAGATCTTGAGCCTACAACCATCCACAACAACCATCCATACCCCCAAGAGTTTGATGCAAATCATTTTTGGTATGAGATTACCAAGCTTAATGTCTTCCCAAAGACTCAAGCGAAAGCATCTAGCATCATTCACCCTGGTCTTCGCATCATCCACCACAAACACCTTATTTTGTTGATACGAGACACACCATGTCTCTCAGGATGAGCTATTCTTCTTGTGGTGCGCTTCACAGAGCCGTGTCCTTCGTGAGGGCAACACCACTATCCCCTATTATATCCTTCACACTGGGTCTTGGCTCATGCAGAGATTCCTTCCCACCATAGCCGACCCCAGATCCCCTATCTGTTGTAGGGGACTCATCATCATCATCGCCTCCCTCCCTCATATATCCTTCAATATCCTTGATTCCATGACCCCCCGTCCCTGGCCCTGCTTCTCTTGATCTCTCAATGCTGACTAACATGCGTAAGATCTGAGCGATTGACCGAGAGCGATATTTCTGGCTTTATGGTCCTGCCTCCACTTCTTACACCAGGCTACCTAACCCCGGACTTTTTGGACCTGGCACCACTTTGAGGTGGTTTTTCTCACCCGACACCGATTTATCTTCAGGTGTCCAGGCACTAGTCCATCAGCTTTACCCACGCCAGCCCCAGCCACGGGACCATGTTGATACTTCTGGTGCTTCCACATCTATCTCTGGCTCCGTAGTCATCCCAGCCCTCTGTCAGTATAAGAGATCTCGACACTAAGTCGAGGGTACCCGCAGCACTCCCCCCACCACGTTCCTATACCGAGCACCTAGCTCGCTTGGATGAAGAGTTTATGACTTTTTGAGACTCCACTGTCAGTACCCTGCCTGAGGTTAGAGATACCCTCTCTGATTTCAGGACTTCTTTTGATGGCCTGGCTCTTGCTATCATGACGCTTCAGTCCTAGTTCGACCAGGTCTATCAGTATCACTATAGTCAGGGTCATTATCTAGCTACTGTACTGCATCTCCTACCTATCTGTATCACACCCCACCCATCCCCCCTTAGACTGCTCAGACCCCAGCTTCCACTTCCATTTCCACCCCTCTTGTCAATATACTCTCCACCTCACTACACGTTTCCATCCCATCCCAACATCTCTGGTACCCGAGGACACCACCACCGTCACACCGTGCATGACTACACCACCACTCTCCCCACAGCCTGATCAAGAGATTGGTCACACTTCAACCCCTCCACCATCACCCCACCCCGACCCCATGATTCCACACACTTCCCCATCACCCATCACGAAGTCCGTTCCTATTCCATCCCCTTCACATACCCCCTCACCCCCTCCCACTTCCCCAGTACGTGGCGGCACCATCATCCTTCTCTCCTCGTCCTCAGACGACGACTGGACCACCCACATCTCCACCTCCACCTCCACCTATAAAATCTGAGCTTGTCCACACCACTCCATCCCCACCACACGTTGACATAGCAGCTGAGCATTCAGCTGATTCCGTCGTTCCATCCAATACACCCACCACACCCACCTAGCCACCAGCTGACGGTGGCTAGGCTTGATTAAAGCACCACACATTTTTGGCACCCCCTCATCATTTGGCCCATTGTAACGGCCGCTTTCCGACCGTTCGTATTTTCTACGCGTACGACTCTTATCGTGTGCGTATTTTATTTGGCCTCTTCTTGTATCCGGACTATACGATGTGATATGCCATTGTAACCGTAAGGAAGAGTAGTTATTTGTGGGATTTTTAGTGAACTTCTTTTCATGTGTCGTTCTCCCACAAATCAGGTTTGATTACAGAGTCGTCGTAGCTTTAAACTTAGTCGTCGGATTTTTTTTGTTCATTTTTCGTGGACCAAACACGCAATTGACCACTGTACCCTCGAGCCTCTCTTCATCACGGTCGTCCCGATATTTTTTTTGTAATTTTCTGACACTCCTAGCCCACCCAAATCACTAATCAAAATCCAAGCCCATTAAGCCCAAATTAAATTCGAAATTCTGTTGCTAATCAAATCTCATGGGATTAGTACGTATCATGCAATTGTGATCCTGCTACTAACCTCACCCAATGTTTCCCCACTTCGTACACCCCTCACTCACCCTCTCTCCTAGTCACCCCTTAGTTATACCCCACTTAAAAGTGTCCTTAGCAAATCATCTCTTCAAAACAACCCAACCAGGCCGAAATAAACAAAACCCAAGCCCAAGCCCTAGCCGCCTCCCTTGCTCCTCCTCTGGCTGTCGACGGCCGCCCCTAGTCCCCCAAGGTCAGCCACCACACTCTCCTCCTCCTTCTCCTCCCTCTCCTTCTCTCCAAAGCCCTCAAAACCCATTAGAAACCCACCTTGGCCAAATTTCTGTGCACAGCAGCACTTGCCGGAAAAAATGGCACCCGCCGGCCATCCGCCACCATCGGCAACTGCCGTCACCACCACTTGACTCCTCTTTGACCCCCCTATCAGCTACAATTCCTCTTATCATTTTCCCACATCTCTATATCCTCAAAAACCCCTTGGAACTCAGCCCTAGCGGCTGTTTTTGACAGCTTGCGCGCCGCCACTTCAAACCCGTCGCCCAGCCACCTCCGGCCACCGTCAGCGACCACCCTACCACTGTTGGACCCTTATCGAACCACTCTATCATCTGCAACTTCCCTTTTCCTCTGTCCTTATCTCTAACTTCTCAAAATCTCCTTGAAACCGAGCCCTAACGGTAGTTTTTGACAAATCTGTGCTCTGCCGTTCAACGCCGGTGCACAGCCATCTCCGACCACTTCCGGCGACCACTCTACCACTGTTGGATTCCTCTTGAACCCCTTCAGCTACTGCGATTTCTCTTTGACTCATTTGATTGCTGTTTTTCTGCTGAGACGTGTGATAACGACCGTTGCACGAATCTGTCCACTTCGGCTTCTCACGGGCGCCCACCGCCGTGTGTTGATGCCGTCAGCCACCCATCGGGCCACTGATCTCCTTCAACCCCCGACATCCCTCTCGGACCCTTGAAGTTTACGCATGTTGCTGAACTCACGTGTTTCTACCTGACGTTGCTGCCGTCGTGAATATCCGTTGCGCTACCTGCAACGGGAGGGAGATCGTCGCTTGCTCACTGTTTGTGCCACCAACTCGCTGTCCAGATGTGTCTTGCTGCGCTACCTGTGGCCGGGACGTTACAGACGATGCCGACCCATCGCCATTCAGACCCGACATCCGCTTTTTGATCGACGTCAAAAGGTTAGTCCTCTAAACGCGTAGAAAGAACCCCCAATGTAGCAAAACGAAAACCTAATCTAAAAATCGTCAAAAATAACTAAATTTCATTTCCACACTTTTAAAGCGTTGTAAAATATTAGACATCGACGAAGGACTGAAATTCTGTGCACGTATGATAGATCGTCAATGAGGCTAAACCGAAATGAAAACGTGACTTTGACTGCTAGGATAGTCCCGTTGAACCTAGAAATGAACTTTAATAGGAATGATGAAAAACGTGTCCTGACACCACCGTTGACCCGTTTTAGACGGACCCTCGCTGACGAACCACTTCGACAGGACGCTCCGGACAGACGACGCACTCGCCACCGCAGGCAAGTGTTTACACTTGTACTCTTACGGCCACGTTTAGGCCATCTCCTTCTTAGAATCTTAGAGTACATTTAAAGAGAACCGGACGTGAAATGATAGCGTCCATGACACCCCTTGACATCTTAGACTTGACGACGAAGTCTAAGCACAAACAACAACAACAACAACTGACACCTTAGGGTTATTTTGTGTGTGCGTGCATGTAGACCCCCTAGAATTAACAACAACTACTACTACTACCATAGGTTCAACCTGTGTGTGCGTGCGTGTGGACCCCCTAGAATGAACAACTCCTTGTTACTTGTCGTGTCATGGTCCTTGTTATAAAAAGCCTGCAGGCGTTTCAGATGCTCTCCACACGAGAGTGATCCCTGTGTTACAAAAAGACTGCGGGCGTTTCGGATGCTCTCTACGGGAGACTGATCCCTGTGTTACAAAAAGCCTACGGGCGTTTCGGATACTCTCCATGCGAGAGTGATCACAGTGTTACAAAAAGCCTCCAGGCATTTTGGATGCTCTCCACGCGAGAGTGATCCCTGTTATACAAAAAGCCTCCGGGCGTTTTGGATGCTCTCCACGTGAGAGTGATCCCTGTTACACAAAAAGCCTCCGGGCGTTTCGGTTGCTCTCCACACGAAAGTGATCCCTGTTACACAAAAAGCCTCCGGGCGTTTCGGATGCACTCCCAGCGAGAGTGATCCCTGTATTGTCTTGTCTTGAGCACTTAGATTTGGGGTAGGGTTAAGCGGTTGCACGGGGAGAGGGTCTGGCCGCCCTCAAACCGTAAGGCGTGAACCCTTCGAGTCACACATGTCTTGTCTTGTCTTGTCCTGTCCCGTCTAGCTTAGTCCCGTAGTCGGTAGCACACGCTACGACTACTGCCTGTCACATTTACTTTTCCTGCACCGCTTTACTTTTTGCATAATATAACTGCCATGTCATAATCCCAGCATGTTAATCAACCAGTAAAATGTTGCTCTTAATTACCTTACACTTGCAGTAATGTCTAACCCCTCCTTGTAGACTTTACCTGATGTACAGTTCCTTTTCTCTTGGGTGATGTACATCAGGTGTTGAGCCAGAGTGCGTGGACGAGCCAGACATACCTGAGTACTTGGGGCCAGAGGACATGGACCCGGAGGACATACCTGACGAGGACCAGACATAGACGTTCCCCACCGTTGCGGACTTCCAGAGGTTACTACTTTTTATTCTGGGTGAGTAGCACCGCTTTATTCTCTGCCTAGGTTGGGTACTTCGCACTATTAGTTTTCCATTTCTGTAGTTTGTTGCCATGCTTATGCTTCCCTTATTAGACTTGTCACATGCTGGATATTATCTCTATTATACACTACAAACCACAGGGCTGTTTCTAGCGGTTTTGTTTGTCGCGGTTTGGAAAACCGCCACAAATCCTTCTATTTGTATCGGTTACGACCCGTCGGTACCAAATAAATATTCTGTGGAGGTTCAAAACCGCCACACTAATAAAATAATAATAAATCCAACCGTGGAAAAAAAATCAGAAATGAGGGAAAGAAATTTTTGCGGCAGGAACAAAAATCAGAAAGGAGGGAACGAAATTTTCGTGCGGTTATAACATACTCTGTAGGGCCACAAACAGGTAATTAGTTCCCTCCTTTGAGAATTAATATATTATTCCATTGTTTATTAGGGCTGCACGTCGCCGTGTTCGCCCCCAGAATTTCCTCGACTTCGATCGCTCGCTGATAATTTTCCTCGCCTTTGATCGCTAACAATTTTCCTCGCCTTCGATCGCTACGAACTCGATCGCTCGCTCGCCTTCTCTCGCCTTCGATCCCTCATCATCTTCGAGTTTCTACGGTTGCTTCATCGATTTTTATCACAGATTTTCTACGGTCGCTCCCAGAATTTCATCGATTTTCTTCGATTGCTTCCCAGGAATTCGTTGCTCGGCTAAGGTTCTTCGATTTTCTTCGATTTTCTTCGATTTCTTCGATTTTCCACGGTCGCTCCCTCAAGTTCTTTTGAGTTATCTTCGCACCGATCTCAAATCCGAGCGAGTTTCATCGATTTCTTCTGAGTTTTATTTGATTTCTCTGTGCAGATCTTAAATCAGTGCGAGTTCTTCAATTTATTCCGACTTTTCTTCGATTTCTTCGAGCCAAACGAAACTCCTAGCGATCTAGTCTGCAAATCCGCTCAGGTATGCGATTGATTCCAAAGTTTCTGTCATGAGTTCAGTTTATGTTAGTTGTTGACACCCACAAAAATTTCAGATTGCGAAGGGAATATCATGGAGAACATATGAAATATGTCACATAAGGCTTTTTTTAATGTTCATTTTTTATTTTATGAGTTTAGACTTGGTCCAATAGCCTTGTATTTTGCCAATAATGTCATAAGTTCATCATTCTCCTATGTTGCAAATATTCCATAGCTGCTCTCAGGTTGATGGTAGCCAAGCACACGCATTGAATTATATTGAATCCAGTCATTGTTTATTGATATAACTTTAGGGGGGTTTGTCTTTGCGTGGCTTGAGTGCAGTGGAGTTGTTCCTTGTTCCAATCCAAGGAGGAATATAATTATAGATGTATCCCTTTCATGTGAAAGATTGGGTTGGGATTTAATAAAAAGGTTGAAGGGAGTTTACAGGATCCAAAATTGGAGGGATTTAGGCATGTAGACATATGAAAGGTCTAATGTCTGCAATTGAAAGAAATGTCCACAAGGTTTGGATGGAACTTGTCATGGGAGAAACATGACTATTGGACATCAGCTACATGTTGTATCCAAGCACTCTTGTCCCTGACCATTGTTTTCATGTTCATCTGCAAATACTTTCTCGCAGATCTTTTAAGCATGTATTATTGATTGTTTTGAGTTGATTTTAACTTCATCTTGTTGGCAACTGTCCTGTAAATGAGAGATCATGAATGAATAGAAAGAATGAGAATCAAATTATTTTTTACTGGGTGTGTGTGTGTGTGTGACAGTGTGTGTGTGTGTGATAGTGTGTGTGACACTGTGTGTGTGTGTGTGTGTGTGTGTGTGTGTGTGTGTGTGTGTGTGTGTGTGTGTGTGTGTGTGTGGGTTTGTTTGCTTGTTCGAAATACCTTCTTGAGTTTAGCATACAACTTGGATAAATGCATTAGCTTCCCTTTGTTGGAATATCTATGGATAATTTGATTTTCATGTTCATCTGCAAGTACTTTCCCGCAGATCATTTAAGCATGTATCGTTGATTGTTTTGACTGATTTTAACTTTATCTTGTTGGAAACTGACATATGTAAATCAGAGATCATGAATGAATAGAAAGAAGGAGAATCAATAGGTATATAATTTGGCTAACCTTCATGTTCATATACTTAAAAAAATTGGACTGTCATAAATATACACTAATCTTCATGTTTATAACTGACCTATGTTAATATCCTAGTCTTGCATTATACACTAATCTTCATGTTCATATACTTAAAAAAAATTGGACTGTCACACATAACTATATACGAATATACATTTGGTAAAATTTGCTAAGATAATGATATTCATATGAATGTTCCTAAAAGCTTTTGGAGTGATATTTATCTCACAGCTTGTTATTTGATAAATTGTATGCATCCATCTATGCATGATGGTTGTATCCCTTATTATCTATTTCATCCATCAATATTGTTTTTGTTTTTGTTGAGAAAAAAATATTTTTGTTAACCTTATAACACTAATTAGTTTTTTCTGTATGAAGGATAGATAAGTCTTGGATTCAACAACCAAAAAGTTCTCATGAATATGTGGCTGGAGTGAATGCAGTCTTAGATTTTGCTTTTGAGCGCAAGGCTATTCGTGGTAAAATTTTGTGCTCTTGTGAACGTTGCAAAATTTTAAAGTCTGGCACACGGGACGAATGTTTCGAACATTTACTCTTCACACATTTTCCAAGAAATTACACCTTTTGGGAATCACATGGAGAGGTGGTTACATCTAGTAATGTCGAACGAGTGGCTACATGATCACATCTTAGAAGGGATCCAGATCCCCAACTTGGAGATACTGTACGGGAAATGGTATACGATGCATTTACCTGGGGATTGAATAGTCAAGAAATGACTGAATTGGGTATTGATGGAGACGTAGGGATGTCAAGCACGAATAGAGAATCCAATGGTGGTAATGCCAAAGAGTTTTATGACTTGTTGAAAGATAATGAACAACCATTATACGATGGATGCACCAAGTTCTCGAAACTCTCATTTCTAATCAAGTTATATCACATTAAGTGTTTGTGTGGTGTTATTGATAAGGCTATGGATATGATTTTTAAATTGTTGCATGATGCGTTTCCATATGCAAATATCCCTCCATCTAATTACGATGCTAAGAAGATCATTAACAAACTTGGTCTTAAGTATGAAAAAATTCATACGTGTCCTAATGATTGCATGCTCTATTGGGGGCCGGATGCGGATAAAGAACAGTGCAAAGAATGTGAGGTGTCTAGGTGGAAGAAAAAATCGAAGAAGACGAAACAACCCGCAAAGGTAGTACGTTACTTTCCCCTGAAATCTAGATTACAAAGATTGTTTATGTCTTCTAAAACCACTGAGAGTATGAGGTGGCACTCAAGTGAACCTAAGGTTGATGATATGATAAGACACCCAAGGGATTCTGAAGCTTGGAAACATTTTGATTCCATGCATACTGAATTTGCTTCTGAGGAACGTAATGTTCGACTTGCATTAGCTTTTGACGGTTTCAATCCCTTCGGGAATTTAAGCACAAGTTATAGTATTTGGCCAGTTTTGTTGATCCCATACAATAGTCCTCCATGGATGTGTATGAGGTCGACTGAATTCATTGTTTCTATGTTAATTCCTGGGAAGAAAATGCCGGGAAACAATATTAATATCTATTTGCAACCTTTAATTGCCGAGTTGAAAGAATTGTGGGAAAAAAGGGTGGAGACATATGATGCGTCTAGAAAAGAGGTGTTTGTGATGAAGGCAGCTCTATTGTAGACTATTAGTTACTTCCCAGGGCTTAGAAATCTTTCGGGTTGGAATACACATACTGGTTATGCTTGTCCCTCATGTAATTTTGATCAAATTCCTCTCTATTTGGGTTTTAGTAGGAAGTGGTGTTTCATGGGCCATCGTCGATTTTTACGGTAAGGCCACAAGTTTCGGTTGAATCGTCTTCGTTTTGATGGACGTATGGAAGATAGGGACCCGCCTAAATTGTTATCTGGGTCAGAGATTTTGAATCAAATGGAGAATATATAGTTTTTCTTTGGAAAACGATCTTCAACAACTACTAGTACTACTGAAAGCAGAACGCGGAAGAGAGCAAATGTTGATCAATTTGCAAAGCAATGGAAAAAGAGAAGTATATTTTTCTAACTTCCATATTGGGAGTCTAATTTATTACGTCACAATCTTGACGTGATGCATATAGAGAAGAATGTGTGTGATAATGTATTGTTTACATTGATAAATGACAGAGACAAAAGGAAAGATCATTTAGAGGCTCAAAAAGACTTGCAAAAATTGGGTATTAAAAAGGAACTCTGGCCAAAGGAGGATGGAAAATCTTGTCCAGCAGCGTTGTTCACAATGAAAAGGCAAGAAATTGACACATTACTTGAGACTTTGAAATGCTTTATTGTGCCAGATGGTTACTCAAGTGATTTTACTAGATGCATACACATTGTGCATCGTAGAACATTTGGATTGAAGAGCCATGATTCACACATTCTTATGCAGGAGTTGTTGCCTTTGGCTATTAGGAACATTTTACCTCGTGCAGTGTCTTCTGTGTTGGTCGAATTAGGGACCTTCTTCAAGCAATTATGTTCTAAGGTTGTCAATCCTGCTGAATTGAGCACATCAAGAACGAATTGCACTGACCTTTTACCCTATGTAGATGTTGTTTCCACTGTCATTCTTCACTGTTCTGGTGCATCTAACAATTCATTTGCTTAATGAAGTTAGACTTGGTGGGCATGTACATTATCTATGGATGTATCCTATAGAAAGGTATGTTTCTTATTCAAACCATTGATTTTTTTTGGTTTAATTAATTGTTCAAACACTTATCCATTAATGTGAATGCAGGTTTTTAGGAAAACTGAAACATTTTGTTCGGAATAGAGCCCAACCAGAAGGCTCGATTGCTGAGGAGTGGATATCTGAAGATTGTATGACCTTTTGTTCGAGGTATTTGGAGGATGACATTGAAACTAGATTCAATCGCACAGAGCGCGTGGATGATGACCATTTGCTGTTTGAAGTAAGCTCAACCATGTTTCCTCCGGTGGGTAAACCAGTTGGAGACGGTACACTTGTTAGATTAAGTGACATAGAAATCATGCAAGCACATCGCCACATATTGATTAATTGCCCTCAAGTAGAAGATTTTATTAGGTAAGTTAGGTATTGATATATTTTAATTTTATTAGATTAGATTTGAGAAATCATATTGATGTTTTTATCTCTGAATGTATAGTCGGTTTAGACGCATCACGACGACGAAAATGAGGAATCGTAGAAGGAATGTGAGTTCCAATGAAATAGAAAAGGAAGTCCATCGCAAAGTTGTCCAGGCATTTAAGATCCATGTGAGTGCGACTTTTTGTCTCATTTGAGTTTATTATCGGAATTTTTTGCAAGCTATTAATGTTGGCTGTAATGTGTTCATAGATTAACGATAATCCCAGAGATCAAACTTCAAAGGAAATTGTTGCACTTGCGCAAGGGCCATTGAGACAAGCAAGGAAATTTACTGCTTATAATGTGAATTGGTTCAAGTTTCGAACCATTGAGCGAGAGAAGAACTTAAAAACTCAAAATAGTGGTGTGTTTTGTAACTTTGGAATTAAGAGCTATGCAAGCACACGTGACAATAGACCAAGAGAGGGTGCAGTACCATATTATGGTAAACTGGTTGATATTATCGAGCTTAATTACCATGATGTTTTTCATGTAACTGTATTTAAGTGTGCATGGGCCAATACCATGAACCAAAGGTTTATTAGAGTAGATGATTTTGGGTTCACATCAGTAAAATTCTCTCACTTGATTCATTCTGGTGAGCACGTGGATGATGAACCATTCATTCAAGTTGCTGAGGCTCAATTCGTATTTTACGTGGAGGATAAAGCAGATAAGGGGTGGAGTATTCCTATCCATGTAAAACCAAGAGACTTATATGATATGGGTGAAGAGGATGCAAGCTTTCCTTATGATAACGAGATTAATCAAGCTCAAATTTCAGATGTGGTATTTCCAGACGATGATTCACTGTTTGTTGCGAGGGCCGATGTTACTGCAGAGTTTGAGTATGGTCGATGTTATTTGTATGCCTTTGCATTAATTTTTTTGTTACATCTCCGTATCTACAATATCTGATGTTATATTCACAGCCTGCAATATTTCATCTATCCTCTGATATAACTCGGGCTATTTGAGAAAGACTCGCAAAATCCTGCATGAAAGTAGCTTTGCTTCACTTGCATAATCACATCTATATAACCATCATTTGATATGTATTATGGATAAATTTCTTATAATGCAGGTTGCGGATTTACGCCTTTTTCTGCATGCATTTGCATTTTTATCATATTTACTTGCAGTTACATATGTCATCAGAGGGTGAGGGTAGCAGCGTAAGATGCCAGCGCAAGAAAGGAGTGTCATCAATGTACAAGTCCACTGGGATTTATGAGCTAATAGGTTGGTTTAAATTCAAGTCATGATTATAAAAGATCTGCATCTTGAATATAATGTAATGATCTTAATTATGCAGATGTTTCAGATCCTGTAAACCCCCAAAAGTGTGGGACAATGATTTTGAAAAATGCTAAAGACATTCATGATAAGGTCTCCTTCCAGAAGAGAGTAATACTCACATTTAAACCAAGGGGTCCAGGCATTGTAGGAGAGGCTGTTAAGCCTCTCCACTCTATTTTAAAGGAGGTGATATTGGATAATGAAAAGTATCCTGTGGGCGTAAAGGAATGGAAGGCAATACCTATGGAGATCAAGGATAATGCGATCCTAACTCAATTTCTGGTATGATTACTTTCACCAAAATATTATAATACATTTATTTTTTTCTTTAATTTTCAATCTTACCCTCAACCTAACTTATTGATTTTCATTTATTTGCAGACTAAGTTTTATATTGAACCACGTGAGTGCGAAGACGTTACTTGGCACGAAATAAAGAAAGCAATGGGCGGTCAATGGAAAACTAGAAGGAACAACTTATGGAACAAATATTACGATGAAACGAAAAGTCAGAAAGATAATGAGGAAACACCACCTAAACGCATTACTAAAGATGATTATGCATCTTTCATTGCTCTAAGATTTTCTGAAAAGTGGTTCGTAAGTTTATAAATTGTTATACATTAAGTAATATATTTCATTTTATGTTTTCCAAGATTTTAACATTGTGTCAAATCTTTATCTTTATTGAAGTACAATCATGAGAAGAATAGGGAGAATGCTCTTAAGCAAGACTGTCATCCAACTACCGGGTCACGTCCATTGGCTCAACTTTATAGTTTAATGGTAACAAAAACTTATCATAGAATTAATTAAGATTAATATATTTTGTTTTAGATAATTCTCTAATTAGTGAAGTGGATGCATTAGGCTGCAGAAATAGGAGCGGACCCCACCCGAACAGATATGGTGTTGTTGATGCGTTCCAGAGCTGACGGGTCTTATCCAAACGAATCTACGAGGGAGATCATTGTAAGTATAATTACGTGTATGATATTTCATTCTATTTTTCCCGTTGTATTTCACTAAATTATTTTTGTTCTATAGTTTCAGTTTTCTTAGTTCAATAGAAATGCTCATGCCATGACTACCCATGAATATGGACAGCAATCCATATTTTGATAGTATATACAATATTCCAACTAATAATATGGTAGAATGCAATGTAAGTTTACAGAAATTGTATGAAGTTTGTCTATGTTTCTTGAATGTCATTTTGGGAAATGGTCTCTGCTCTAGGTAACACATACACCAAGGTTCCTGTTATCTGCTGATTGTTGCCCATCTCTAAGGTATTTGTTTATATTTAACTTAAAAATATAAATATAATTTTTAAGGAGTTATTTACCATGATGACTGTGTTATTTAACATAAAAATATGAATAGCCCATAAGGAGTTATTTAACATGATGCGTACTCAGTATTTAACTTAAAAATATAATTTTTCATATAACATGATGAGTACTCATTATAAATATAATTTTTCATATAAAATCTGGGCCCCCACCCATCACATAGTTATTCAATATTGCATTGTTTCTTAGTGATGATATCTATTCTGGAGGAGACTTGTGGTAAGTATGGATCTTCCTGCAGCTCTGTAAAAATGCCTTCCTAACAGTTGCTTCGAGAGCTTTGTTTAATTCAAACCACATGAAACACAGACATTTAGATGGGGATTGATCTGGATCTATTTTTTTTTGAATCCAAACCAATTTTTAACATTAACATGTTACATGCACTTATATGTTGATCAGTTATAGTAATAAGTCATGGTACGTATTAAATTGTTTGTGAACTCTCATTAAGTGTGTTCCTGTAATTTATTGTTTGTGGACCTGTGGGCTATATCATGTATCTGGTACATTCTCCTATATCTATTTCATTTTTGAAAAGCTGAGACCAGTAAAATTCTCTTTCTATGCATGTAATACACTTTTTAAATATTTTTTGCAGGAAATTGTAATTCTCTGTTTTCTCTTTTATCATTTTGTAAGAATTCAAAAATGTTTCTTGATACCATGCTGTTGCTTTATGGGAAAATTGAAACGCCAATATCAGAGATTCAAAAGCTGAAATTCACCAAGTTTTTTGTTTTGGCTTGGTCATACCTGTAATCCATAATTGTGTTTATGATGAATTTGAAAATTGTATCCAGAAAGAAATGCAACTTTCCGGAGGCCTTGAGTGCAATTCGACAAACGTTTTCCTTATATTTGCATGTGTAATCCTAATCTAATCGTCTCTTTTGTGGCATTCCCTTGTGCCCCTATGTAGGTCCTCTGTACTGTATGAAAGAACTGTTTTGTTACATGAGGCGTCTGTTTTTAATATCGGTATCACTTAAAAAAATAAAGAGTTTAATTTATTGCTTGCATCCTTGATTTCTAGCATGCTACGCTTAAGAAAGTTCTCTTAGGTTGAACCAGTGTTATCCAGAAACCCTAAATGTTAAACCCCCTGCAACATGCAAAATGGATCAAACGTGCCAAATTCTGACATGTTAGCAAAATGGAACAATAAATTTAATGCTTTTGATCTTGATAACTTTATTTTTATACTTACATTCTATGACCATGTATACAATTGTTTGATTTCCTCAATATTACGGAAAACTAATGTAAAGAAGGGGAATATAAGCATATTTTGGAAAATGAAACTAAAGAGTTAGATATGAATAATTTATATGAACATAATAAAAATTTTCACACTATTTTTTGGATGATCAGCACCATTCAAACTGATTTTTATATTCTAAACCTCAAATACACAAGATCCTGTGGACTTCATGCTCTTTGTTTATTGATGGATTGGAAATCAAATGGGTTTGTAGTAATAGAACATTTCCTATCTATAGCCAATGAGCAAAGAGTCCGGAGTATGTGTGATGTGTGGGGGGTTTTCAAAATGACACTGCATACGGCTTATGTTGTACGTGTGATCTTGCAATAGAGAAAGAATAATTTATAAGGAATATAGAAACTTTTTTGAATTTGTAGACTTTGGATTAGCAGCTGTTTACTGGATAGATGAGCAACAGTGTCGGTGTCAGTTATTAATATGAGGTCTACATCACTGTTCTGATGTGTCCATGCAAAATAACTATGCACATTTGTATTTATGCATGCACACTATTTCGTTTCACCACTTTTTAGATGGAGTCTAATGAGCATGGTTGTCTGGAGCTATAGGATAGTACTTGGAGTCTTGGATAATGCTAGGGAGTAAAAGATTATCAATCCATTAGGGTAGTCATGTAAGGTCCATTATTGCCCAGTCATAATTCTTATAGAAACATTTTTTAGATCGATGTGCAAGATTCTTTGCTACATTATTATGTCAAAAAAATGTTCTGTGCAGTTGCAAGCCATACTGACCTGGGAGATGTTTTTGAAATATGATTATCTGGGATGTTTGACCTATCCTGTTGCTACCATGTTGTATTTTCTGTTAATTAGTCTCCAATATCATGGCATTGAACATTTGTTTTAAGATGCAGCTAGTTCATTACTAGTTTGGGACGACGTGTATGTACTACTTTGTTGCTTTCTCAGTTCCATTGTTTCCTAGAGTTCCTATGAACTTCTTGCTTGGCAAAAAGAAAGCCTAAAGTCGAATTGCATGCATCAATCATGCTTGTTTGATGCTGTATCCGGATCTGTCCTGGGAATGGTGTGTGCCGTAACATTGATCGATGCATACATAGATCATATAATTCCTATCATAAACATATGTTGTACATACTGTTCAATGTTTTCTTTATGTTGTTTACTGCATTCCTATTGATGCGTCCTTCCACCAACTCGCTTCAACTTCCAGTTCATTTCATTTTCATTGTGTTGTTGTCATACAAGGTTCTTCTATTAGCTATGATCATTATAAAAAATAGCAGCATATTGGTTTTTATTGTGTTTGGGGGAGGAGAAAACCATGCAAAAGCACACTGTTGGTATGGTCTATTCATTGTGACCAATTTCCAACTTTTAGATGTTATCGATGTCTTTCAAATCCATGTCATTTTGGAATTTCTTAAGTTTGCAAATCCATGTCTTTATGGTTCACTTTATTGTATAAGTTATTTGAATATTTTATTGTATAAGTTATTTGAATATGTTTGTTTTTGTTAGACTGAAATGTCTGGAACTAGAATGACAGTAACTAATCACTTTTTCCATTGTATAGGAGAGCATTCGATTACACTCACAACATGAAGGAGTTGAGAGGCAAGGAAGGGATGATGCTGTTGCTCGTGTTTTAGGAGAAGACCACCCAGGTCGGGTGTTTGGTCTTGGTTCAAGTGGGTCTCAATCTCGGATCTTCGGTACATATAGAAGATTTGTACCTTCTCCTTCATTCGGTTCTGACGGTGCATCACGTCCCAGTTCAAATATGGTGACGCGGGAGGAGTTTGAGAGGCAGCAACAACAGCTTGATCAGTGTAGGTCTCTCTTGAAATTCTTCGTGACACAACACCATACTCCAGAACAACTGTAGAAATTACAGGAAGACCCTCAAGTTCGAAACATCTTCTCGTCGTCCCAGCCTTACTTTCTTTTTTCCTTAGTTTCTTTTTTGTTAAAGACTAGTGTTTTTATTAATTATTATCATTTGGTGTATGTTGTGTTGAAGACTTAAGTTTTTATTAAATATCATCATGTGGATGCTCATGTGGTGTATGCTGTGTTGTGTTGAAGACTTACGATTTTTATTAAATATTATAAAAGGTGTTATGTGGTTATATTTTGTGTTTTTTGGATGCCCGTTTTTATTTTTTTGTTAATTATTTTTGTTATCGGCAGTTTAGAACCCCATTCAAATAGATCATTTTTAATTTTTTTTAAAATTTAATTTCGTTTTAGCGGTTAGTAACCACCATAAACACTACAATTTTTCGCAATAAAAGCCAACGAAAACATATATTGTGGCGGTGCGAAACCGTTGCAAAACGATTTCATTTTGGCGGGTTAGAACCGACATACATACGTTTTGTAGCGGTTCTTAACCGCCAAAGACGAATGGAATTAATTTAATTTTTTGTAATGAACAACCCGCCAAAAATGTAGATTGTGGCAGTTCGAAACCGTCACAAAATTGTGGTGTAGGCGGTTTGGTAGCGGCGGGTCGTAACCGCCAGTAATGACGTTACTCTCGGCCATTTCAGTGGCGGTTTCCAGAACCGCTTGAAACGGGAATAGTGGCGGTTACGACCCGCTAGTAACGGATTTTGGAACCGCTTCTACTATTCGCCCTTCTTGTAGTGATAAAATGAATGCATCCTTTACTTTCTGTACTTTTGTTGTTCCGAATTATATATATGCAAGAACCTGGAATTTTTAAATGGTACCCCCTACAGATGCTTATTGGGCCCGAGCCTCATAGCTCCGGCCCAAGTGGGCCTTAGTCACGACTCGCCTCCGTAGTTTTGGGAAGCGGGGCGTGACAGGTTTTAGTGGTGGCCCATGCAGGTCATGCAAAAAGTTTGGAACTATAAGAGTACCGCATTCATTTAATATTCAGTTTAACATGTACGGGTCTAAATTAGGTTTTCCTTGTCCTAGATGGTAGGAGGACTTATATAGACATCCAGGTTTAATAGTCAGGTGCCTTGGTTAAGATTTAGTCATACTCGTCTTAGGATACCCTAGTAGTCTCTCACCCGGCTTTGAGCATGTTAGATCACTAGAGTCCTTTTAGTCGTTCGCTCGGGTCCACCAACTTCAGTCCCAACAGAACGTAACCTTGATCCTTTTAGGACCCTTCATGGAGATCTCTATTACAGTCTAGCCTATCAGGGAGTCTTAGTGCTAAGTTCTCTTGATCTTTAGACGGCCCGATAATTAGAACCCCTGATTTCTAGCATCTTTCCAATCATTACACTTCTGTGTTATCGACCGTAGAATTCCATCGTAGCTTTCACAAATCATGTCTTTGGCGTATTCATCATGCGATCATGTTCCTTGCCCTCGATTCACGTGATCGCTTCATGACGATTATCGTAAATTCTTCGAACCTCTCCCCATTGCAATTCAGTTTCCTCTAAAAGTATTTTCGAAATTCCATGTTAAATCCTTCGCCCAGCATAACTTCTTTGAAAACCCCCATTATTATATATTTTTAAAATTTCTCGCTTTTCTGTTGAGTGAAAATTCTTTCACGAATTTTTGAAACCTTCTTGGTCGAAATTTTTTTTGTTACTATCTTATGCTTATTTTCGAATCGGTATCTTTCGTATTTCAGTTTTAAAACTTTGTTATCATTTTGAAAATTCAACATATTACTTTTTCGAAACTACGAAATTTATTTTAACGACTACCGTACGTACTTTTAGATACTTTCTAAACTAAAGGGAACTTCAATTTATATATATATTAGTTCTATGTTCATCATGCTCACATTTAAAAAATCTTTGTATAAACCTATTTTCATTTGCAAAACAGTCGCTACTCACCCATCGCTACCTCACCCTACTCTTTATTTGTTCGTCTAACTCTTTTTCCGAGTTGTAATTGTCTACCATCTGCTCACTTTTCTACATATTTTTATAAGTATAAAAGTATATGATACCATATTTTACGCGTAATTCTTCTTTCATCTATTTAATTATTTTGAGCAATATTTTTGTTCCACCTAACCAGCTATCTCTTTATCTTGCCTTATTTGAACTCGTTCCTTCCGATCTTATTTTGTTACACTTATGGCTTCGGTTTCCCTTCTTTTGTGTAGACACTAGTGCTTGTAGTTGCCTGTGTCATCTCCAGTTAATAGTGGGCCTTTTGGTTTGTAATGTCGTCGTGGTGCATGTATATAGGTAGACTGTGTGGACCTGTATGAGGGTGCTATCCTTAGGATCTTAATGATTGTCCCTTGTGTCATGTAAGTATACTCAGTGTGGTCTGTGGTATACGTATGGAGTTGTCTGAATGATGGTATTCATATAGATGTGGATAGCGTCATAGTAGGAAATTCCTTAGATTTAGTCTTCTGTACGATAGTATAGCTTAACTTTAGCTGCATGTGATTGTATCAAAACTTTTTGTTTTCTTTTAAACCAAATCTTTAAAGTTTTTTTCAAACTAGCTCACAAGATCACAACCACTATCTTCCCCAACCAATACCACAACTCCACACGTTTTTCCCACACGTTTTTAAACATTCTTATCTTCTCTTTCCCTCTTCGGGAGTGATATTTTTCTTGTTACGATATTGTTAGTACTAGTTATTATCGTTATAGGATTATGTTTGCAGGTAGGCATAGAGTGAGATGAGATATGTTGTAGCGATGATTAATTGATTTTGGAACACAAGGATATTAGATTAGATTTCTTTGGATGAAAAGAATGAGGTGTCCAAGACTTATTTATAATACCAATGTGTGGCAGACTCAATGGAGAATTCTGGTTGGATGAAATTATATGCGGGGAGATGAGAACTTATTAGACCTGAAACTTAGATGAGTGGTAGATATGAGTAGCTAGGAAGGGATAGTATGATTTAGAGAGATCATGAGAATGAGAAGAGCACTTATAGCATCAAGATTTAGGTTGGGGTGAGAAGACATTGGAAGTAATATGACATGTTCAGATGAATGGATAGTTAGGAAGACAGATTTTATATGATTAGGAGATTAGATGATAGGGGTAATGATAGATATAGTTTGACGGTTCATTGATTTTGGAGGATAAATTTATGAGTTAATATGAGGAGATATATTTGGGACGCGATGATTGTTGAATTGTGGACGGTAATGTGTATCTACTGTCAGGTGCTAGGGCGTGATTCTAGACGTAGCATTAGCCAGTGGAGAGATGAATTATGATGAATTGTTGAGGAACACTGATTATAAGTGATAGGATTAGCGATCAGTATGTGCAGACATGTGAGTTGTAGTCATAAGTATATATATATATTATTATTATTAGTATAAGTGATTCCGAGGATGAAATCATTTCTAAGGTGGGTAGAATGTAACGGCCACTTTCCGTCCGTTCGTATTTTCTACGTGTACGACTCTTATCGTGTGCGTATTTTATTTGGCCTCTTCTTGTATCCGGACTATATGATGTGATATGCCATTGTGACCATAAGGAAGAGTAGTTATTTGTGATATTTTTAGCGAACGTCTTTTCATGGGTCGTTCTCCCACAAATCAGGTTTTATTGCAGAGTCGTCGTAGCTTTAGACTTAGTTGGCGGATCTTCTTTTTGTTCGTTTTTCATGGACCACATGGGCGATTGACCACCGTACCCCCGAGCCTCTCTTCGTCATGGTCGTCCCGATATTTTTTTCGTAATTTTCTGACACTCCTAGCCTACCTAAATCACTAATCAAAATCCAAGCCCATTAAGCCCAAATTAAATTCGAAATTCTGTTGCTAATCAAATCTCATGGGATTAGTACGTATCATGCAATTGTGATTCTGCTACTAACCTCACCCAATATTTCCCCACTTCGTACACCCCCTCACTCACCCTCTCTCCTAGTCACCCCTTAGTTATACCCTACTTAAAAGTGTCCTTAGCAAATCATCTCTTCAAAACAACCCAACCAGGCTGAAATAAACAAAACCCAAGCCCAAGCCCTAGCGACCTCCCTTGCTCCTCCTCCGGCTTTCGACGGCCGACCCCAACCCCCCAAGGTCGGCCACCACCATCTCCTCCTCCTTCTCCTCCCTCTCCTCCTCTCCAAAGCCCTCAAAACCCATTAGAAACCCACCTTGGTCGAATTTCTGTGCACATCAGCACTTGCCGAAAAAACTGGCGCCTGCCGGCCATCTGCCGCCGTCGGTAACTACCGCCACCACCACTTGACTCCTCTTTGACCCCTCTATCATCTGCAATTTCCCTTACCCTTTTTCCACATCTCTATCTCCTTTAAAACCCCTTGGAACTCAGCCCTAGCGGTTGTTTTGACAGCTTGTGCGCCGCCACTTCAAACCCGTCGCCCGGCCACCTCCGGCCACAGTCGGTGACCACCATATCACCGTTGGACTCCTATCTAACCCCTCTATCACTTGCAACTTTCTTTTTCCTCTTTCCTCATCTCTAACTCCTCGAAATCCCCTTGAAACCGAGCCCTATTGGCAGTTTTTGACAGATCTATGCTCTGCCGTTCAACGCCGGTGCACGGCCATCTCCGACCACTTCCAGCGACCAATCCACCACCGTTGGATTCCTCTTGAACCCCTTTAGCTACTTCAATTTCCCTTTGAATCCTTTGATTGCTGTTTTTCCGCTGAGACGCGCGACAACGACCGTTGTGTGAATCTGTCCACGTCGGCTTCTCACGGCTGCCCACCACAGTGCGTTGATGCCGTTGGCCACCCAACGGGCCTAGTAATACCCACTGATCCCCTTCAACCCTCGGCAGCCCTCTCGGACCCTCAGAGTTTACGCACGTCGCTGAACTCAAGTGTTTCTACCCGACGTTACCGCCATCGTGAAGATCAATTGCGCTACCCACAAAGGGAGGGAGATCACCGCTTGCTCGCTGTTTGTGCCATCACCTCGCTGTCCAGAGGTACCTCGCTGCACTACCCATGGCCAAGACATTGCAGACGACGCCGACCCATCGTCGTTCAGACCCGACATCCGCTTTTTGATCGACGTCAAAAGGTTAGTCCTCTAAACGCGTAGAAAGAACCCCACTGTAGCAAAACGAAAACCTAATCTAAAAATCGTTAAGAAAAACTAAATTTCATTTCCGAACTTTTAAAACATTGCAAAATATTAGCCATCGACGACGGACTGAAATTTTGTGCACATAGGATAGATCGTCGATTAGGCTGAACCGAAATGAAAACATGACTTTGACTGCTATGATAGCCCCGTTGAACCCAGAAATGAACTCTAATAGGAATGATGAAAAACTTGTCCTGACACCGCCATTGACCCGTTTCAGACGGACCCTCGTTGACGCACCACTTCACGGGACGCTCCGAACAGACGACACACTCGCCACCGCAGGCAAGTGTTTACACTTGTACTCTTACGGCCACGTTTATGCCATCTCCTTCTTAGAATGTTATAGTACATTTAAAGATAACTGGACGTGAAATAATAACGTCCGAGACCCCCCTTGACAGCTTAGACTTGACGACGTAGTCTGAGCACAAACAACAACAACAACTAACACCTTAGGGCTATTTTGTGTGTGCGTGCGTATGGATCCCCTAGAATCAACAACAACAACTACTACTACTACCATAGGTTCCACCTGTGTGTGTGTGTGTGTGTGTGTGTGTGTGTGTGTGTGTGTGTGTGTGTGTGTGTTTGTGCGTGTGCGTGTGGACCCCCTAGAATGAACAATTCCTTGTTTCTTGTCATGTCATTGTCCCTGTTACAAAAATCCTGCGGGCGTTTCGGATGCTCTCCATGCTAGAGTGATCCCTGTGTTACAAAAAGCCTACGGGCATTTCGGATGCTCTGCACGCGAGAGTGATCCCTGTGTTATAAAAATCCTGCAGGCGTTTCGGATGCTCTCCATGCGAGAGTGATCACTGTGTTACAAAAAGCCTCCGGGCATTTCGGATGCTCTCCACGCGAGAGTGATCCATGTTACACAAAAAGCCTCCGGGCGTTTCGGATGCCCTCCACGCGAGAGTGATCCCTGTTACACAAAAAGCCTCCGGGCGTTTCGGATGCCCTCCCAGCGAGAGTGATCCATGTATTGTCTTGTCTTGAGCACTTGGGTTTGGGGTAGGGTTGAGCGATCGCACGGGGAGAGGGTCTGGCCGCCCTCAAACTGTATGGCGTGAACCCTTTGAGTCACACATGTCTTGTCTTATCTTGTCCTGTCCCGTCTAGCTTAGTCCCGTAGTCGGTAGCACAAGCTACGACTACTGCCTGTCACATTTACTTTTCCTACAATGCTTTACTTTCTGCATAGTATAACTACCATGTCATAACCTTAGCATGTTAATTAACCAGTAAAATGTTGCTCTTAATTACCTTACACTTGCAGTAAAGTCTAACCCCTCCTTGTAGACTTTACCTGACGTACAGTTCCTTTTCTCTTGGGTGATGTACATCAGATGTTGAGCCAGAGTGCGTGGACGAGTCAGACATACCTGAGTACTTGGAGCTAGAGGACGTTGACCCGGAGGATGTACCTGATGAGGACTAGACTTAGACGTTCACCACCGTTGTGGACTTCCAGAGGTTACTACTTTTTAGTCTGGGTGAGTAGCACCACTTTACTCTCTGCCTAGGTTGGGTGCTTCGCACTATTAGTTTTTCTTTTCTGCAGTTTGTTTCCATGCTTAGGCTTCCCTAATTAGACTTGTCACATGCTGGATATTATCTCTTTATAAAATGAATGCATCATTTACTTTCTGTACTTTTGTTGTTCCGAATTATA
This sequence comes from Scilla litardierei, assembly GCA_030789695.1. NCBI lineage: Eukaryota > Viridiplantae > Streptophyta > Magnoliopsida > Asparagales > Asparagaceae > Scilla > Scilla litardierei. The sequence goes on along the minus strand of CM061138.1, from coordinate 95,908,044 downwards.
TATATGCAAGAACTTGGAATTTTTAAATGATACCCCCTATAGATGCTTATTGGGCCCGAGCCTCACAGCTCTGGCTCAAGCGGGCCTTAGTCACGCCTCGCCTCCGTAGTTTTGGGAAGCGGGGCGTGACACCCATGCATCACACACTTGCATCATTTTTGGGCAAGGTTTTATATATCTTGGGGGAGATGCACCTGGGTCTCCTTCCCCTGGTTTTATTTGTCCTCACATCATTTTCTGTGTCTTATTTGCGTTGAGGACAACGCTTGGTTTAGCTTGGGGGAGGAGCTCTTTCGCGCTAATTTCCTCTTTTTCCGTCTTATTTTCCTATTTTTATCGTTATTTTCATTTTCATTTCACTTTTTCTTTCTTATTTTTCCATCTTTCTTTGTTTTTCATATGCATCATATTTAAATTCAATATATGCATTCAAAAGACAAAAAAATGAAAAAAAAATCAAAAACTCCAAAAAATTCGCATTCGTATCATGCATCATGCAGCTCCATGCATACATTTGTATATACTTGCATTCGCCTCAAGAATTTTTCGAAAACAAGTTTTTATATGCATACATTTGTATATACATGCATACATTTGTATATTCTTGCATTCACCTGATTTGAAATTCGTTTCTGAACTTTAATGCTCGATTTCCATGATGTCGATTTGAATATGTGAATAGCTCGTAACCTTAGCTCAAGTCCCTTGTAATACCCTAGCTTTGGCCGTCCTCGCAACCCTTAAGATAGAAGTACTTGAAGCCAACCTAGATTGACACCTAGGAACCCATTCTATGCATGGACCTTAGAGCGGATAGTTGTGCAAATTGGTTTATAGTCCCTCGAGGCTTGGATAACCACACTTTGCCTAGTACTAAGGATTGAATCTGCCTAGTTTACCCCATGCTATAAAAAAACCAAAAAGAAAAAAATTATAAATAAAAAAATAAGTATGCACCGTTCCCCCAGCGAAGCTGAGTAACCGGTTCCCCGCGATGGTAACCATCGGGGCCTCGCGTAAAAAGGCCTAGCTTGGGGGAGTGTGTATGAATAATGATTTCATTTAGGTTGAGTTAGTAGGTCCGAAGGGCCCTTCTTGGCTTGGTGCCCTAAAGTTGTTCGATCTGGGAGTCACCGACCCAACTCTCCTTACACAACCCAACTGCAAATCCCAAAGAATTTATATGTAATTTCTTTTTAAATGTATATATGAAATCATGGATAAACTTGGCAATTTCTTGACTCAAGGAATCGTGTCGTGTCGTGAGCGCCACTTCCTTGATCGACCAATATCCCATTATCACATACATATCACCTCTTCGACTATTATATAGCTTAGGTTCCTACACGCTCAATCTAAGGTCAGGTTAGAGGAAATATTTTAGAATGCGAGTATAGCCATCCTCTAGTGTATTGCTTGGCAATTTTAGTAGGGATGACATTCTAGGAACATATTCTCATCGACGGAAAGAATTCCGAGCATTTTGGTTTTTTTAATTCGAGTTTTCATTTCACTCATGTATATATTCTCGATTTTTCAAAATTCTCGAATTTTCATCGCATCATTTGCTTGTTGACTGTATTCCTCCAATCTACGCTCTCTCTTGTCTTACTTGAGGACAAGGAAGAGTTTAGCTTGGGGGATTTTAATGAGTGTTTATTGTATATAGTGTTCCAATCTTTTTCATGTACGGTTTACATTGTTTCATTCTCCATTCCTCCCGGTTTTCCCTGTTTTTGTCTCTTCTTTGTCTTTTGTGGTCCCTCACATGCATTGTAGGAAATATATGCCGATAAGGGAACATATGACGAGATCTTAGTGCAAAGAGGCGAAAGGAGTGAAGCCAGGGAGTCAATTGGGGCAAAAGAGAGGATTTTGTGAACAACTACCACCCACGCGGCAGGGTCACCATGTATCAAACGGCCACGTCTGCATGAGAGACAACATCTACGCGGCCACGTCAAATACCACCAAACGGCTGCTTCAGTGGACGTAAAGATTGAAGATCAGAGGCTTTCATGGTCTGCGCGGACGAAGTTAACGCGACCACGAATTTACGATGACAAGAGCAGATCGACGCGGCCGGGGCAAAAGACGACTCGGTCGCGTAGCCGTTTTTGATGCAGCCGCATCTCTATTGACGCAACCATGTCGCAGAAGCCCCAATTCCCATATTGCATAAAAGAATGAAGCGACTGCGTCATTTCTGACACAGTCGCGTCAGATCGGGTTCCTAAGACGGCTAGGGCAAAAACTGGGGGATATTTTGGTCTTTTGGACGCACGTATATAAGCGCCCCTTCATCCTCATGCGAGAGAAATCCTTTTCAGCCATTTTCGGTTATTTTCTAGGGTCTGGACAAGTTTGTAAGGATTCTAAACTCTCTTATTTTGTTATTTTTCATTGTTCTATTTGCTTATTAGTGTAATAGCTCAACTTCTCTTAATAGAAACTTTTCCTCTTTGTTATTACTGTTGTATTTCATCATCCATTGCTATTCTACTCTGAATCGATGACTTTAGATGCTTACCCGTTGCTAAGAATCCCTTTTATTGCAATGGATAGTGAGTAGTTTTCTTATAGGGCAATGGGATGAACCCCATTGGATTAGGGCTATGGGTTGAACTAGTTAATTGATTTAGTTGGTAGGCTAATTGAGATTAGAGCTATATTGGGATGATTATTGTCGTCGTAGATTCGACCCCTTCCCTTCGGGCCGATCGGATTGACTACCAAGGATCTGATCCCTACGACGTCACATACTATCAGTGTGGCTGACGAGAGTCAGACATCAATTAGAGCTCTCTCAATGTAGGTCTAATCCCCGAACGCCACTGTGGGTGGAAGGAAGATTGGGGATATTCGTCGACCGTAATGCACCCAACGTACATCGATGCATCAAAGACCACTGACATCAGTTTAGGATGGGTTGTCCTATCATTTCATCGTGACAGCAGGGGTAGGGCATGTCATACGGGAATAACCTATCATGCATCACGACATTGGGGCATAGGCGAATGACCTTAGGTCACACGACCTCTCCCTAGTCCCAATGAATCCAGCAACCGGTTGATTACTCGTCTAACCTTAACCTTAGTCTAATGGCGGAGATTCCCCATGCCCTAGAGCATTTACCCTTTGATCCACACGCTTTCTACTTTTCACCAATAAACCACCGACACTATTGCGTAGCTTTCACTCGAAGACCCATAAACCGATACTCATTGACCGCCTCCTCGTGTTCGACCCGTAAGAGACTACACCCGACCCGTGCACTGTGATTTTATTAGCATCGACCCCCTTGGGGTGTGATCAGAGATCAATAGTCAAGTATTTTGATTGCTCCAGGATATACACCCGGAAAGCAATGTAGCTTTACCGCAAGTGCACGGTTAAGTGGCAAGAGGGTATCAAACCACAGGGAGGACTAACGACAATACTCTATTTTGGTTACTAAGCTATTGGTGGAAAATTCGTTTGAAAATGGATGGTGTAACAATCGTTTGAGTTACAATGCAAATTCAATATAATAAAGATGTTTAGGGCTAGGGAATCCCCGCTATGGATTTTCAAGTCATCGACGTGAGTTATGAAATACCATGCAATCAAACTCGAGTCAAGGTGAACTTGTCGCAACTAATTGGATAACCAACTCACGCTGTCGTGTTGTTGTAGGTCTATAGCACTCTAGACTAGAGCCTCGCTGTCGTGCAAGCCTAGTCTAGACTACTAGCGTTAAGATCGACAATCTCGTACAACCCAAATTCAAGCTCGTTGTCGTGCAACTTGAATTCAGATCTAGATCTTGATAGTTCGTATTCATTCACTGTCGTGCAACGAATATGAGTATAGGAGAACAATAAAAATGCTAGCTTTGGTTGCTGTCGTGCACCAAATCTATGAAATTTTGATTGTAAACCTAAATTGAATATCTAGGGCTTCCCTTAGATCAAGACCTCTATCAAGCTCATGAGATCCAAGAGAAATCCCTATCTTTCTATAGTAAATCAATCAAGATCTAACCTTTCAATCACGCCTAATAGCATAGCAATTCAATAAATCTCACAATTCAAACATTAGATCTATATGGTTCATCCCTTTGCCCTAGAATAAAGGAACTACTCACAAATCATATTAGAAATCGATAGGAAAACAAGATCAACAATGGAATTCATCATGCAATCAAGATTCAATAAGAGATATAGCATAAAAATCAAAACTTGCAAGAGATTGAGACAAACCAACGTCACTAAAGATCTTTTCAATAGAAAATTAAGATCCAATCTTCAATCTCTCACCAATATAAAAGCTTAACTATGATTAGAAACTAAGGAAAGATATTTCTAAGAAGCCTATCTGGTCTCCTCTGGGGTTGTAGACAAAACTGGGCTTAAATACATGCCCAAAAGATCCAAAAATACAGACCAAACTGCCCTTGCACCGCCAAAACCCCGAATTTTCCCGACTGGGCGTCTGTGCCACTTGGCCGAGTGGAAATATGACTCGGCCGAGTGAGAAGTGTGACTCGGCTGAGTACGTCAGTCTACAGATCGTCCAAAAAACAGAGAAGTTAGCTTGGTTTTCTTCGAGACTTTGGCCTCCACTCGGGCGAGTGGAGTTCTTACTCGGCTGAGTGGAATTCACCACTCGGCCGAGTACATTGTGGTACTCATGCTGGAAAACATGGTCATGTTAGTCTTGCTCGACCGAGTAGGCTGCTTCACTTGGCCGAGTGAACTGCCTAGCTCGGCCGAGTGGCCTGTTTCAGAGCTTATTTCTCCTCCTTTTTGATTCCTCGTCGATTCCTTCGATGTTCTTCTTCTTCGACCATCCTCCAGTGCCGTTAACTCTCCGATATGATCATGAGCGACGCTCCGGTACGTGTGCGAGTCCTCTAGGCTCCAAATTGCACCTGATAGCTACATATCTCTTGAAATTAGACGAAAAACAAGAAATAGTGAAAAGTATCGAAACATCGTCAAATAATCATGAAAATCACGATATGAGCAATCGAAATGGCATGCAAGTATGCAAAAAAAGGTGTAAAATATGAGCCTATCATATTTTAATCTTTGAAAATATGAACTTTGAAACTTGCACAAAGATTAAAATAAAATAAATTGTATTTTGAATCTCAAGAAGAAAGCGTTTAAGCTTGGAGTTCAAAATGAACAAGTGTTGGAAAAGAAAGGCTAAATAAAAATTGTTGCGAATGATATTTAAGATACGAAGAAAGAAAAGAGGAAAGATAGGATTGAGTATATACAATGGAACTTCTATTTTTTCTATTTTTTCTATTTTTTCTCTTTTTTTTCTTTTTTATACACAAGAACAATCCAACTAAGGCAAACTGATATGAATATATTTTTTTCTCTTTTGTGATTCATGGAGCTTATTCTTTTTAGCATGGGGAAGATGCAAATATATGATTCACTTGGAGGAGATTCACCAACAACTATAAGTATAGAAATGATGTTCAAGATATGTGGAGAAAGAAATATACATAACGCTCGGTTCACTCTTTGAATGCGCACAACAACTTCAGTATGGTAATTTAATCTACTCAGTTTGATAACAAAAAGTAAACTAATCCAACCATATCAAATGGCAATCATTCATTCAGCCTGGAAGTTCAGAGCACATTTTATGCAAAAAGAAGTGAAAATAGAAAGACAAAGCAGTACTCCAAGTATAGGCAATCAATGCGTGAAGCTTGGTGTGTTTTCTACAAAGGGTATACAATAATAGTTCCCAGACCTAGTTAATGCTAAAATTTCATCCAAATTCATATAATGAGCGATGGAAGTTCTTTTTCTCAAATGCATATCAATGTATCACATATGATATCAGAAATGAAAACGATAGCATGGCAAGAAAGTACGTGCATATGAGTAAAGCAAACACCAAGATGTAGTCATCATAGGGAATTCATCTCTAGCAAAGAAAGTAGGAGAAGTAAAGAAGAAAGTAAAAGAAACTAACTATACATATGCAAGTGAATGAAAAGGTAAGAAAACGTGATGCATGGCAGGAAAAAGAAAATGTGAGTGAAAATGAGTAAGAAATAAAAAATGAAGGGTAAAAATAAAGGAAATAAAAGTGTGTCTGAACACACTCCCCCCAAGCTAAAATCACATTATCCGCAATGTGCTAAGTGGTGTACGAGGACGCATAAGATGGGGGGTGGGTGTGGATGGATGCATGGTAAAAGGAAAAATATAGAAAGTAAAGTATGACATGATCTATGCAAATGATGGATGCAGCATGCATGCAAATGATGGATGGGTGGTGCAAAATGGGTACAAAAATGTGAGCTAGAAGTGCAAACTCTCCCCAGACTGATATATAGAATAGTGCCAAGCATAAAGTGAGAAAAACGTGCAGGCGAGCAAAATGGTTGATGGGGTGAGAGGTGCAACAGTAAAATCATGGCAGGCATCTAGTGTGTGTGTGCCTAGGCTAGTGGTAGAGCGTCAGCACCTCCCTGTGGTGGGGAAGGTGGTGGCGGTGGTGCAGGCTGCTGAGGGATGGGCCGGGGTGTTGGTGGTGGAGGCTGAGGCAGGCGTGCAAGGATCTGGTTCATCGTGGGCTGAATACCAGGCAGAACGGCGATGCATGCCTGCATAAAGCTAACAGTGGCAGCGAGAGGCCGAAAATCCACTCTGAGCCCACTCACGGCCCTCTCGACAGCACAGAGATGATGGATAAGGGCATCGGGAGCGGGAGCAGAGGGTCACACAGGAGGAGGTCGGGGCTGATGCACATGACCACCGTAAACGAGTGGGGCCACAAGTGGGTGAGGGTGAGGTGTGGTGCTTGCTAAAAGATGCTCAGCCTCTGTGGGAGGCTGAGACGAAGGAATGCTCTTAGAAGTGTGAGCAGCAGCAGAAGAGGATGAGACGACAATTGAGGACAAGATAGTTGAAGAGGTCGTGGACACAGAAGTGGGGACAGACGTCACGACACTCTCGGTGAAAATAGCGGCAGTGGGGACAGAATGGTCGAAGACTGGGGAGGTCGTGAAAGCAACAGAAAATGACTCCCCAGGGGTTGAGAAATCAGGTGAGGATAGGGTATCAGCCGTCGAAACTAGGGAAGGCTCGCCTCTCTCAAGTGCAGTGGGGGTGGTGCTCTTAGTGCTCATGTAAGAAATGGGATCAATAATCAACAGCACAGAGGTGGTGATGGTGGTGGTGGGGACAGACACAACAACAATGCTCCCGACACTGGCAGAAGTGTGGACAGAAGTGTGGACAGAAGTGTCGGGAGCTGGAATCAGATCAGGTGTAGGCTGTGGGATAGGGATCTCCAGGGCAAGAGGGCCGAGAAGGGGCTCCTGCTGGGCTTCCTCGGGCTCGAGTACATAGGCAGCTGGGATGAGGAGCTCCATCTTTGGTCTCCACTCCCCATATGCAGGTCTAATATGGGTCCGAGCAGGGCTCAGAATCACCATATATTCCATAGAAAATGGACCATGTATCCAAACCCAGTGGTGCTGACCATGAGGATGCAGTATCCTCATACGGACCATAACATCTATAGAAGAAAAGTGGGGCCCGTAGGTCGGAGTAAGCCAGTAGGGAGCTCAATCTCGCATATAAAAGCAAGCAAGCAAGGTGATCCGACCGCCACAAAAAATCGCCGTCCTGGTGGTGACTGTGGAAATGATGCGGTCAAGATACTAGCTAGCAATATCAATCTGAATGGAGGGGACTAAGACGTCCCCGTCGCCCTCGAAGGCTCTTTCTCTCTCTCTCGTCATTGCGTAGAGCATATAGAGCTCAGGCGTAGACATCGTCCCATGCTTATACCTCTCAAGAGTGGTGGTTGCCATAAGGTGCTAAGAAATACGTAAGCAAGGGTGGATGATAGAGGAGGCCTTGGCCCGGCTAGGGTCTAAGGCAAGTGGCATTCCCATGATCAGGGTCCAAAATGCGTGTGCATCAAAGGAAGGAGGGGTGTGGTGCGTGGGACCAAAAGCATGATCGGGGTCAGGAATTGGGGGCCAGTGGAAATAGGCTCGGAGTATATCGAGAGTGATCTCGCACTCACGATCTATCAGGCGAAAAGTGCACCCCCTGGGAGTCCTACAAATAGAACTCAGGACCTCGAGGGTCGGATGGACGTAGGTGTCTGGTGGGACCAAAAAGGTGCTTCTCTCAAGCGCAAGAGTCCGTACAAGTAATATAATCTGGGAGTCCAGATGTCGAATCATCGGGAGGAAATCTGTTGCAACCACAGCTTAAATCAAATAGAAATCCAACGTAGAGAAACTAAACACTTCAATAATGATGGCGATGTGATGATTTTAATGGTGGTGAACACTGCGAACAAAGAAAATTCGTGTGCGAAAATATCTATGAAAAGTATGCACATGGTATGGGTTCGTTAGGATCAATGATTCGTATTAATTTGGTTGATGAATATAACTCGATGAATTCTATTTTTGAGAGCAACTCATCGGAAAATACCCAATATAACTCAATGAATTCTCCTTTTGGGAGCAATTCATCGGAAGATGCCCTTTTGGGGGTTCAAGCACAAAATTCAAGAAGATCGTCGCTAAAGTTATAATACAATATGAAACTCTCTTTTGGAGAGATCAAAAATACGATATGAAACTCCCTTTTGGGGAGATCAAAACTCGCCCTTGTGGGGCGATCATCAACTCAATCACTTCTTTTGGAAGATGAAAAAGACGATTTACGAACAAAGATTACAACTTTAACGACGTTTAACGGTTTAGCACAACGATTATTCAACCAAACGAACACAAATAATATCCCCTAACTACACCATACCATGCACAATACGAAATTAGCTACTCATGGTGCAAGAATAAACAAGTTTCATAACAAAATACATCAATCTAATGGCAAAATACAATAGAAAAACACCAAATACGGGGTTTAAGTTAAGAAATTTATCACCCAATCTTCAAGTTTAGACACCAAAACTCTTTGGAAATAAGAAAATAGCCTCTGGAATTTTACAGAATTTTTCCCTGGCGAAATACAGCTCCTAGAGCCTCCAATACGCCCAAAATACGCCAGTCTCCCTCAAAAACCCTAGAAATACGCTTATATAGGCTCATTGCGGGTTTTAATGGGGTTAACGGGTCTAAAACCGCATCAATATCAACCCAAACCCGCTGAAGCAAGTCGGCGTAATCCACAGCCGTTCATCCGTGCGGGATTGAACGTGGACGCGCCACGTGTGCTCCCAGATTCGTGCTCCGCTCTTCGTTCGATCGGTGCCCGTTTCCGCCGTTGGATCTATGATCCTACAGATGTCATTGTGCCGCATGTCCCCAGCGGTTTGATTCCCGCTTTCGTTTCGAATTCAGCTCGGGAGGAATGCAGACCGTCCGATCGAGATCGTGCGGCGAAGAGATGACCACGTCGCCCGCTCTCCGCTGCGTTTGGCGCTCGATTTCGTCCGTTGGATCAGAATCCAATGCTAAAAAAGACGCCGCGTCACTGCCTTTGGTTGTTGAATCAGCACCGTTGGATTCGTTTTCAACGCTCTTGATTGTGCCACGTCACCGCCTCTTTTGAATTCGTGCGCCCCGCCTTTCGGCCGTTGGATCGAGATCCAACGGTTATCGGCTTGCCGCATCGCCCTCATTGTCTGAGCCATTTGATGAAGCGGGCTTCGTAGCAGATGCTTCCACGTGTCCGCCAAGATTCGTGCGGCGACCGTATTTTCGTATTTTCGTGCGTATTTCTCCATTTAAATGGTATTCTGCATTCAAAATTCATAGTAATTAGCACAGATCTCAGAAAAATACAAATATATAGTCGTTGGAATCGTGAGATCGAGACCAAGCTATGAAAAATATAAAAAGTGCAGAAATACTCAGTAAATTGCTGTTTTATGCTCAAATAGAGTGTTTTCTCTAATAAATGATGGTGTAGAAAATACGAATGTATTAGAGAACAATATAGCATCATACGAGCACAAAATAGGGCTAAATGGGGGGTTAAATATGTAATATTGAACCTAAATCAGTGTCCACCAACACCGAAATAAAATCATGCCAGCCCACATTGTCGTACAACTGGAGTAGCCCCTGAAATACCCCTAGGTGCTCAAAGTCAGCTATGTGCATGAACCTAGAGAGGACAATCGAACGATGGGAGAGCCTCTGAAATCTGGCGCGGTGTGCGTCATCTTTGAAAGTGATCCTCATCGTGTCAAAGGACGTGGCGGGCTGTGCTGGTGGGGGTGGAATAAGTGTAGTGGGAGGTAGAAGTGTGGGTGGTGGATTAATTGGACGCGGGGAGTCTACTCTAGTTGAAGAAGGACCGGGGTCGCTGGTCTTCTTCCGATTGGCAGCGGGCGCCCGCGCACGAGACCTAGTACGTGGGGGCATCGTGATGCCGTGAGATGCATGTAGGAACCTGTCAAAACAGCGTTAGGATCGATAAATGAAGTTGAGACTTACGCTTGCGTATGTGGCACGGTAGTCTCGGAACTTCGCCTTCGGATTCGCCACGATGGATCGAGTCTTCTCACGAACGGAGTAAGGCTACTAAATCCACAATCTAAATCTCTACTTTTAGATTAAGAACTTGGATAAAGAGAGAGGAAGGATTTCGGCAGAGCTTCGCTAGAATGAAATGCAAGGCAAGAATACCATGCAAAAGTGTAAGTAAATGGCTAAGCCTTGGGTCTTATTTATATCCCCCAAGGTAGTTATTTTAGGAGTAATTGTTCCTTTGGAACAATTTAACTAAAGTGTACCATCATACATGGCACATTATAAGCTTAAGTTGTACCATATGCATGGTACAACATAAGCTTAAGATATTCCCCCTTTATTAGCCATATGTCGCATGCACTTATGCACATATAATGCGACTTTCCCACTAATCTAGAGATCCTCTCCGCAAGGGAACAGATTCCCTTTGCACACGACTTCGTGTACACGACGTTCGAGGTCCGTATTCCCTCGTACATCCCCTACAAGGGTGTACAAACGTCATCCATATCCAACATCTCCCACTCACACTTGAGGGGATTGTAAGAGAACGTCTTTCTCTTAGTTCTTTCATCTATCATACCGAGAAATAGACCGTGCGACTGTCATGCGCGTAGAGTCTATTGTTGTGCACTTGTTAGAGATACACAACGACCTCGAAGGTGCAAAGTTGAGTAGTTCAACGCATGCTTTACCCTAGATTATTTCTTCACATTTCTTATACTTTATATTCAACAATTGAATCCCATCTGGATCACAATTGGCTGGCCAGCTTTGAATCATTAAAGTCCAAATGCGAATATGAAATCAATCTTCTTCTTCTTGCGAACCTTCTGATCTTGACTTGATTCGCTTTTCTAACGTGTCCCGCCGAGCCGAATTATCATAGCCCATTAGCAACACGCTAAGATAGCGATCATCTCGTCAAATCTAAAGGAACCAATTGGAGTCCTTGAGGGTAAGAGTTAAGACCCGTATGGCCTTTGAGTCTCACATAATAGCAAACACTAGTGCTACTAACTCAGTGGTCGAAGTGCATACGTGGTATGAACACGTATTACAACATCACTCCTTTCCCAGGGAGAGTATGTCTTAATGATGTTGTACGGATGAAAGATCAGACACCACAGTGCCTATCTTTTGAGTCCCCTTACTACCCATGAAATATTCCCGGACTCTCATCCTGCATAAGACAGATAGGATTTAAAAAATCCTATGAGATCTCTTTTAAATATCCTTGTGATACAGATCTCAGATCTTTTGTAAGCATCCATATGATGCAGATCTTTCATTCGACTATCTTGTTTAAGTCACGAATCTAAATCATTTGTCTAATGATTTTGACTTTATACTAGTCTCATCTATATCTTATCCATCTGATAAGATAAGGCGGTTGCTCATGTGAGAGAGCCAACCTTAATCTGTCCGACATACACACAATAAAATAGCTGAGACTTAAACACAAATGAATATAAAATCATTTGTAAGAAACTTGTATGAAATATATATAAAAAAACTTCTTCTTTTTATTAAACTTTGATCTTCTATAGACATGGGAAATATTACATGATACAGCTCAGCACCTACGCATTCCCATAGATGATAAGTGTTTGAAGAACACATCTCTGGGGATCGCCTTAGTAAGGGGATCCGCTATCATCTTATGCGTGGATATGTATCCTATGTCTACTTCCTTCCGTTTGTCATAGTCCTTTGCAAACTTGAATCGAATATCAATGTGTTTGGTCTTACAATGAAATTTAGGATCTTTGACATAGGCAATCGAAGCTTGACTATCACTGTATATAGGAACAGTGCTCGAGTCAGTGGCATCCGTCAGCCTGTCTAAGAATTTCCTAAGCCAAACAGCTTCTTGGACCGCCATGCTGAATGCTACAAATTCGGCTTCCATGGTTGATAGGGCGATGCAGGTTTGCTTCTTGCTGCTCCAGGATATTGCACCATTCCCGAGCAAGAAAACAAAGCCTGAGGTAGATCTTCGCTCGTCTAGATCACCTGCCCAATCAGCATCGGTATAACCTTCGAGTTTCAAGGTATTGCCTTGATAGCACAACACATAGTCCGCAGTCCCTTTGAGGTACCTTAATATCCTCTTCACCGCTTTCCAGTGTGCCTGTCCTGGGTTGGATTGGTAACGGCTTACCATACCAACAGCATAGCAAATGTCCGGTCTGGTACACATCATGGCGTATATCAGACTCCCGACAGCACTGGAGTATGGAACCTTTTCCATAGCTTTCTTTTCTTTTGGATCTTTGGGACACATTTCCAAACATAGACCCTCGCCTTTGCTTATTGGAGTATCAATTGGCTTGCAGTCCTGCATATTAAACCGTTCTAAAACTTTCTTTATATATGTTTCTTGAGAGAGAGAAAGAAGTTTCTTGGAACGATTCCTTGAGATCTTAACCCCAAGGATATATGCAGCTTCACCCATGTCTTTCATCTCAAAGACGGATGAAAGCCAAGCTTTGATATCCATGATAAGATGCTTATCATTTCCAGCTATAAGTATGTCATCTACATAAAGAGACATAATTACATACTTGTACTTAATCCTCTTAATGTATACGTAGTTGTCTTCGTCGAGCATGGAGAAACCATACGACAAAACGACTTCTTGAAAGCGCATATACCACTGCCTTGAGGATTGTTTAAGACCATATATGGATTTACGAAGTTTACAAACCTTATGTTTGTTTTCTTCTTGTACGAACCTGTTTGGTTGTTCCATGTAGATCTCCTCATCTAGTTCTCCGTTAAGAAAAGCAGTCTTTACATCCATCTGATGTAACTCGAGGTCCAAACAAGCAACCATTACCAGAATTAAGCGAATGGAGGTAAAACGCACGACAGGAGAGAAAGTCTCTTCGTAGTCTATTCCTTCCTGTTGCGTGAAACCTTTCGCAACAAGGCGAGCTTTATATTTCTCGATGGAGCCATCAGCCTTATGCTTGATTTTGAGAACCCACTTGTTCCCAATGGCTCTACGTCCCTTAGGTAAATCAACCAAGTCCCAGACTTGGTTTGTTTTCATGGATTGAAGTTCTTCTTCCATCGCCTCTATCCATTTATCTTTAGCAGGGCATGTGACGGCATGTTTGAAATTTGCAGGTTCGTCATCATCTTATAGTAATGTCATGAATGTTTGAGGAAATTCATCCTCAAATCTCAGAGGTGTTAGCCTCGTTCGATTACTACGTCTTGCTTGAGTTTGATCACTCCCACTTGGAATGACATCACTCCCACTTGGAATAACATCACTCCCACTCGGAATAGGATTGGTATCGTTCGTATCATCCATAGGTGAAGTATGAGGGTCATTTTCCTCTTCACCAAGAATTCTCCCACTCGAACGTTCCGATCCTTCTTGATCCCAAGTCTCAAACAAGGATAAGTCTTGACTTATCTCGCCCTGTCTTGGAAACTCGTTTTCCAAGAAGACAACATTCCTCGATTCGAATTCTATTAGACCCCTATTGTCCTCTTGACCGATGAAAACATATCCTTTGGAGTTTTCAGCGTATCGGATGAAAATACACTTCCTCCCACGTGGCCCAAGTTTGCCATATTTGTGAGAGGATAAATGTGCGTAAGAGGCACAACCCCAAGGTTTTAGAATGCTTAAGTCTGGAGTTCTATTGTTCCACAACTCATAAGGAGTAGACTTACCGACTTCGAGGGTACACGGTTTAAGATGAATGCTGCCGTCAATAATGCATCACCCCAAAAGGTGATGGGCAAATTTGCCTGAGACATCATTGATCGGACCATTTCCATCAATGTCCTATTTCTTCTTTCCTTAACACCGTTTTGTTGCGGAGTATAAGGCATAGTTATTTGATGAACTATGCCTTTTTCATCATAGAGTTCCTTAAAACTCGTTGATTGATATTCTCCACCCCGATCGGTTCGCAAGACCTTTATCTTGCGATCTAGTTGATTTTCCACTAAACTCATATAGTTTTTGAAGCAAGATAAAGCTTCATGTTTGTGGGAAATCAAATAAATGTGACCGAAACAGGTGAAGTCATCAATGAAGGTGATGAAATAGGACTTCCCGCGTCTTGTCTTAACATTCATTGGACCGCAAATGTCCGAATGGATAAGCTGTAATGGAACTTCGGCCCTTGTGCCAGTTCCAAACGGTTTGCGACAAGTTTTCTCTACAAGACAATGTTCGCAAGTTGACATTTCAACTTTTGAAACATTAGATAGCAAGCCACTTTTGGCAAGTCTATCCATTCTAGTTGGTCCAATGTGACCAAGTCTTGCATGCCAACAAATGATCTCAGATTCAGAATTAGAAGCATTTGTCAAATGGAAACTTTCATTAATAGAAGAAGAATCATCATACATAGTGTTTAGAACAATCAATCCATTACAAACATTACCCGACCCAACTAAAGAACTATTACAAACAAGGTCAACATTTTGTTCATAGAACCTCCATTCATAACCTAAAGACATTAACATGACCACGGATACGATATTCCTGCGAATATCTGGAGAAAAGAGGACGTCGTGCAATAATAGAGTCCGGCCGTTGTCGAGAACTAGCTTGCATGTTCCGACGCCCTTGACTTCAACACGAGTGTTGTTGCCGACGTATATCCACTTTGTTCCTTGAGTCATCCTTCGATACTCTACGAAGAACCTTCTGTCCTTCGCTACGTGGTCTGTGGCCCCTGAATCAATCAACCAAAAATAGTTAGATTCAGCAAGAAACATGGAACTAGAAACACATATGTAAATAGCCCTACAAGTTACCTTATCACTTCCATCCGTACACGTACGGGCGAAGTGACTGTACTTGTTGCACTTGAAGCACTTGATCTTCTTCAAGTTTTTCTTCTTTGAGTGCACATTCTTTTGCCACTTTTTGTTCTTAGTCTTCTTTGAGGTTTCCGGTTCTTGCTTTCGTTCGTTCATAAACCTTAAGCATTTATCCTTCCGCTTCTTTCCTCCATGTGAGGAACTAGCGGCCATGTGCACTTCGGCACTAGGTTTTACGGCTTGAATCCGCTCTTCCTCGAGTTTGAGGTGTTTGGATCCATCGCTTAAAGTTTTGATGCACTCATTATGAGTGAGGTGCATTTTCATGTTATCCCAGCTATCTGGGAGTGAACGAATGACTGCTTGGATCTGCTGTTCGTCAGACAGCGTAAGACCCGCATCCTTCAATTCAGCTATGAGATTCGCCATGTGGCGGAGATGCTTTTTCATAGATTGATCTCGCCGCATTTTGTACGAATCAAATTGAATATTTAAGGAGCGGAGTTTGGTGACCGAAGTTCCACCAAACTTTATTTCTAGCCCAGACCATATGTCTTTGGCTAGGTCGAATTCCCGAAATAGACGCATTATGTCATTGTCCATTGCGGACAATAACGTAATACGTGCTATTTTGTTCTTTCGAGTCCAAGTCTCATAAGCTTCTCGGTCCCTCTTGTGTTGGGCCGTATTGCCCAACTCAGGTTCTTCCATTACGTTTTGGAGTGTTTCAAGCACATCTTGCTCCTCCAAAACATATTGGATTTTTATTGACCAAAATTTATAATTGTCGCCGTTGAGCTTCTCACCTTTGTTAAGCTCGGCGACAATGTTCTTAGAAACGGTAGACATATTCGAATCAAAAAACTGCAAAGAAAATGAAAAACACGATCAAAATTCTATGCATAAAGTTTCGATTCTTTAAACAATTGATAAGTTCCTTGGATAAGCTGAAATGTTACTCTAGAATCGAGAAGTTCACTACGTTCCCAACTACCATCTAGAAGTAACTTGCAAAGTATCCCTCTTACTTATCTCATGTAAAAAAGAAATCAGAAATGATACCCGTATGGTACCAGCAGCGGAAAAATACTTTTGAAAAACATATCTTTCAAAATGGAATAGGTGAGAGTTTGCGCAAAGAATTTTAGCGCAACAATTGCCAAGCCACGAGACCTGTTCTACACACCCATGGGTTAGATAACCATGGCCGGATCGTGGTAGGACTTGGAATTCTAAATTGCGCTATCCCGATTAAGGACAGGACATAACCTATTTGAAAACATCTTTTTCAAAAAATTTGAAATACATTGGCTAATCTCCGTAGAGTAGAGCACAATGTCATAAGTACATTGGCTAATCTCCGTAGAGTAGAGCACAATGTCATGGCTAATCTCGCATGAAGTAGAGCACTACGGTTAATCTTCAAGGAGTAGAGCCCAAGAAAAAAAAACTTTATAAAATAAGAGCAGACGACTGTCGTTAGCCCCGTATGGGCTAGTCGGCACATTCGTGTTTGACCAAGGCCTTTTGACACCCCGTATGGGCTAGTCGGCAAGTTCGTGATCGACCAAGACCTTTTGCCGGATTGGTCGACCAAAACACCCAAATTGGTCGACCAAAAATTGGTCTGCATCACTCCCGACTAGGGCCCCTGCCCTGGCCGAGGCTGGCCAAGGGCCGGCCAAGGGCCTCTGCCCTGGCCGGCCAGGGGCCCTGGCCCCTCGGCCAGGGCCTCTGCCCTGGCCGAGGCCGGCCGGAGCCGGCCAGAGGCCACTGGCCGCTCGGCCAGGGCCTCTACCCTGACCGAGACTGGCCAGGGCCGGCCCTGGCCCCTGCCAGGGCCGGCCAGGCCGGCCCCTGGCCCCTGCCAGGGCCGGCCAGGCCGGCCCCTGCCAGGGCCGGCCAGGCCGGCCCCTGGCCTTGGCCGAGGCCGGCCAGGGCCCCCTGGCCCTAGCCTGGCCACGGCCAGGCCTGGCCTTGGCCATGGCCAGGGCCCCCTGGCCTTGGCCGAGGCCGGCCACTGTCGGCCTGGCCATGGCCGGCCATGGCTTGGCCATGGCCGGTCATGGCCAAGGCCATTTTGGCATTGGCCGGCCATGGCCCATATGGCCATGGCCGGCCACACCCTTTAAATGGGGTTGCCGCACACCCCGCCGGAGGGGTGGCTGTGGTGGTTATTGGCTGTAGCCAACCCCCTCCGCATGGGGAGGGGGGGTGCATGGCCTTCATAGCCCATTTGGCCATGGTGCACATGCACCAAAATTCATCTTCTCCGATGGAGATAACTACCATCATCTTCCTCGATGAAGCACCCGTTCGTCGATGAAGCACCCGTTCGTCGAGAAAGTAGTTATTTTCTAATGGACGTGTACCAAAAATGAAAAATAACATACTTTAAAGTTCGTAAACTACACGCTCCATATGAAGAGAGTTCACATTCCCTATGAATGGAGACTCGGCATCCATGAAGAGTGCGAGCTTGACGACGTGAACGGTCGGTTCTTCCCGTCACGGAGAGTTCCTGCCATATCCGTAATGACAGAAGACCCTAACGTGAAAAGAACAACCGCTGCGTTCTCTCCGTCACAAAGCGTTCCTACCATATCCGTAATTTTAGGATACCCATTCATGAAAAAGACAACGCCTCATTCATCGGTTTGACGGGGTGGCGGTTTGACCGGGGCGAACCTGTATGGCTCTGATACCAATGTAGGAACCTGTCAAAACAGCGTTAGGATCGATAAATGAAGTTGAGACTTACGCTTGCGTATGCGGCACGGTAGTCTCGGAACTTCGCCTTCGGATTCGCCACGACGGATCGAGTCTTCTCACGAACGGAGTAAGGCTACTAAATCCACAATCTAAATCTCTACTTTTAGATTAAGAACTTGGATAAAGAGAGAGGAAGGATTTCGGCAGAGCTTCGCTAGAATGAAATGCAAGGCAAGAATACCATGCAAAAGTGTAAGTAAATGGCTAAGCCTTGGGTCTTATTTATAGCCCCCAAGGTAGTTATTTTAGGAGTAATTGTTCCTTTGGAACAATTTAACTAAAGTGTACCATCATACATGGCACATTATAAGCTTAAGTTGTACCATATGCATGGTACAACATAAGCTTAAGATATTCCCCCTTTATTAGCCATATGTCGCATGCACTTATGCACATATAATGCGACTTTCCCACTAATCTAGAGATCCTCTCCACAAGGGAACAGATTCCCTTTACACACGACTTCGTGTACACGACGTTCGAGGTCCGTATTCCCTCGTACATCCCCTACAAGGGTGTACAAACGTCATCCATATCCAACAATGCACAGACAATCACAACGTGCCAAAATAAAATAGGGAACAGGTGTACCAAGCACGATGCGAATCCTCGTGAGCAATCTGAACAAAAGATGCCTCCCCTGTAGCTCCAAATCAGTGCTCGATCTCCCTCAAGCTATCCTGAAGCACAAAAACAATTGATTAGCAATGAATATCAAAAAATCGAGGGGTAGATCAAGAGAAATAGGCATAAATAGGGTTTAGTTTGGATTCGGGGCGGATTTGGGCTTACAAAATGGGAAATAGGAGAATAGAGGTGAATTGGGCGTTGGAGGGCTACCGACCTCCGGCCGAGGCGAAGGAGCGACGGCAGAGTGGGTGGTGGCGACGGTGGTGTCGTGCCACTCGGGCACGGTGGCAGTGGCTCGGGCGAGCGAGAGGGGAGTTTGGGTGAGCGAGAGGGGTGTTTGGAGATTTGGGGATTTCGGATCCGAGCAGCCATGACTTTTGGGTTAAATAATGTTAGGTTGGTCGGGTCACTCAGTCGAGTGACGGTAATCACTCGGCCGAGTGAGAGCAGTTTAGGATATTTTCAAAGTTTTTCGTTAAGTTCCGACTCGGCCGAGTAGAAGCTATCACTTGGCCGAGTAGACAAAGTCAATCGGCCGAGTGGATAGGCCACTCAGAGCATTTTAAGTGCTAAATGTGTCTGATTCACTCGGTCGAGTGACCGAGTGGCGTATAATTTCCAGAGAGGGGGTTTCAAGACTTCCCTATGCAGTAACCTACTCGACCGAGTAGGGTCTTCACTCGGCCGAGTGAAAAAGTCACTCGGCCGAATGGGCTAATGTTTTCATGTCCAGACTCTCTGTTTTTACGACACTTTCTGTTTTCTTTTCTCCCGTCAGTTTCTTCCTCCCTTTGGCATTTGAGCGCATCCTTAGAGTGCTCTCCATCGCCATGACCATCCTCCGTTCATGTGACCTCCAATCATCCATTTCCTGAAATGAAAATCGTAGCCCGTTGTTATATTCTTCCTAGACTCTTGACTTTATACACTAACAAAGATCTAAAACAAAAATGAAAGTAAAATTCAACTAAAAACTGAGATAGAATCGTCGGGTTGCCTCCTGACAAGCACTCGTTTAAGGTCTTGAGCTCAACCCCTTAAGATATGACGTTTAGCGTGTGATATTCGACGCATAAGAGATGCGCATGTCAAATTTTGTAGAGAGGCCTTGAGGGTTCAGGTGCGGTGCTAGTCCCACCTTGGTTTCCTTAATGTGCGTCTTCTCTTTAATGGTGTTGAGTGATGACTCCCCCAAGCTTGCGTTCTTAGTATCTTTCCTCTTTCTCGACGATTGAGGTGTTTTTATCGGCAGCGCCTTCTGCCTTTTCTTCACCGTGGAGAGCGTGCAGAGTTCTCTAATCCTCGCGACATCAGCGTCGTTCTTCTCTTCATCAGTGTGCGTTATTAATTCTTCAGTGGGAGGATCCGGTGGTTCTCCATTTGGGGTGCCGTCTCCGGTATTTGGGGCTCCATCGAGGCTCTCAATGTGTAAGGCTCCAACGGCATAAGGCATGACTTCATCAATTACCTCGTCAATAAGGTCCATATAGTCCGCTTCTTCCGCCCAAGGTCTATGCTTCGTGGTTTTGGGAAGATGGAATTCAACCGCTATGTCGCCAATGTTGAGAGGCAGCGTTCCTTCCCTAACATCTACTATGAATCTGGCGGTGCATAAGAAGGGGCGTCCAAGTATAAGCGATGTATCGCTCTCCTCTTTTATATCTATGACGACGAAGTCACATGGCACACAAAGACCTCCCGGTATTTGAAGAGGCACATTCTCGGCAATCCCCTTTGGCCTAGTAATTTTTCCATCGGCGAGTTGGATCTTCATGTCTGTGGCTTTAAGGTCGGTCTCCGTGTTGAGTTTCTTGAACATAATGAGCTGCATGAGGCTCATGCTTGGTCCCAAATCTACCAAAGCCTTTTGGAGGGGTTCTCTACCAAGGGTGCATCGAATCCGAATGCATCCAGGGTCTTTCATCTTCTTTGGCACTCTCTCCTTGTTGGCGAACCAAGTTCCTTGCTCGGCTAGCATAATCTTCTCCGTTCGCTTATTTCCCATGATTAATTCTTTGAGGAACTTGGCGTATGACAGTATTTCAATTATTGCATCCAAGAATGAGATGTTTAGGCTAATCCCTTGTAAGTACTCCAAAAATTTGGTCAATCTCTTTTCCATCTTGGCCTTCACCAACCGTTGAGGAAACGGTATTGGTGGCATGTAGGTTCGTTCCCTTTGAGGCTCATTCGCTTCAGATTTTTCTTCGATGTTTGCCATGTTGGGGCTCTCGTCCTCATTAATTCGCTCCTCTTCAACCGAAATTTCATCCCTTGGGCCTTTGGATTGAACCATAGAAAAACTGGTATCCTTCCTGCCTCTCGTAGTCATCACCACTACCGCACTTATGTGGCCGGTGTTGCTCCTCGGGGTTTGCTCCGGTTGAGCCGGTAATTGTTGTTGGGCCTTGTTCAGCAAGGTAATTTGTTCCACCAATTGTGCCACGATAGTATTGAGAGAATCTTGGCTGACCGATAATTTCACATTAATCTTCTTTTGTTCGGCCATGAACTCCTCAACTCTATCTTCGTGCTCGGATCGTGGTGGTGCCGGTGGTGGATTTTGTGATCTCCATCCTTGATTATATCTGGGGGGTCTATAAGGCTCTGCTTGTTACCTTGGTGGATATTGTTGTTGTTGGGGCGGCCTTTATTGATACGTTTGTTGTTGTTGAGGAGGCCGAGATTATTGTTGTTGCGGTGGTGGTGGTTGATGAGGGGGAGTTAAGGCTCCCTCGTTGTTGGCATAGGAAAATCCAGGATGACCCTTGGCAGCCGGGTTCACCCAATAACCATTGTTACTCCTACCTGCGACATATTGCACTTGCTCCATGGCTCCTTCAGTTTACTCGCTTCCAACAAACATGACTTGGCCTTGGTCTTGCCAATCGCTCATGATCCCTCCGGATGTCGGTGTGTTGGGCACTCCATATGACTCGCATATCCTTTTTTCAATCTTTTCAACTACCGTGGAGAGAGAGTCAAACTTTGTGGTCAACTCGAAAACCGCCTTTGCTTCATAAATACTTGTCGGATTCAATGACGATGATGATTGGCCCCTCTCATCAGCTCATTGCTGATTGTTGGAGGACATCTCCTCTAGTAACACAGTAGCATCCTCCGGTGTCTTTGACAGAATAGCTCCGTTCGCCGTGGCGTCGATTATCATTTTTGTGTCCGGCCGCAATCCATTGTAAAAGCTGTGAACAAGCTCCCAATCGTCGATGTTATGGTGGGGGCATTGATGTTGGAGATCTTTAAACCGCTCCGATGCTTCAAAGAGAGACTCTTGGGACCCTTGCTTGAAATACATTAATGAATTCCTTATCTTCACGGTCTTGGATTGCGGGTAAAATTTGTTGACGAATGCGCTCGCTAACTCATCCCAAGTAGTGAATGTCCCATGCGCTTGCGTCCTTAGCCAATATAAAGCTTTGTCACGAAGAGTGAAAGGAAAGAGAAGCAACCGGATAGCATCCTCTGGCACATTCGGCATCTGAAAAGTGGCGCACTTCACCAAGAACATTTTTAGATGATAGTGCATGTTCTCTTGAGAATTCCTATGAAAGGGATCTTGTTGCATTAGTACAATAAGCCCCGTCTTTAATTCGAAGTTCTTGTCGGCCGCCAACTCCGGCATAAATATGGAAGATTTGGTAAACGAATTGTTCGGGGTAAGCCTATCCTGGATGGAGACGAGCCTTGTGGTATGCCGTAATCGTTCATCTCTAGTTTCCTCTGCCATTTGATTCTCCTCTATAATTGATCTCTTTTCTGCTCTCAGTTTTCTTGCAGTACGCTCGATCTCAGGATCAAATAGTATGTCTTTTTCGGTTGCCTCCGATCTCGTGTTCATGCACAGAAAAAGAGAAACTACAAGGATTTGTTAGCGCAATAGAGGAATAAAATAAAATAAAAATAAAGAAAGAAAAATAGCTAAGTAAATAAAATAGAATACCGTCGTCTCCCCGGCAACGGCACCAAAAACTTGATCGCTCCCGGATGTACACCCGTAAAACAATGTAGCTTTATCGCAAGTGCACAGTTAAGTGGCAAGCGGGTATCGAATCACAGGGAGGACTAATGACAGTACTCTATTTTGGTTACTAAGCTATTGGTGGAAAAGTCGTTTGAGAATGGATGGTGTAGCAATCGTTTGAGTAATTATGCAAATTACATATAATAAAGATGTCTAGGGCTAGAGAATCCCCGTTATGGATTTTCAAGTCATCAACGTGAGTTATAAAATACCATGCAATCAAACTTGAGTCAAGGCGAACTTGCCGCAACTAATTGGATAACCAACTCACGCTTTCGCGCTGTAGTAGGTCTATAGCACTCTAGACTAGAGCCTCGCTGTCACGCAAGCCTGGTCTAGACTACTAGCGTTAAGATCGGCAGTCTCGTACAACCCAAATTCAAGCTCGCTGTTGCACAACTTGAGTTCGGATCTAGATCTTGATAGTTCGTATTCATTCATTTTCGTGCAACGAATATGAGTATAGGAGAACAACAAAAATGCTAGCTTTGGTCGCTATCGCGCACCACATCTCGGAAATTTCGATTGTAAACCTAAATCGAATATCTTGGGCTTTCCTTAGATCAAGATCCTCTGTCGAGCTCATGAGATCCAAGAGAAATCCCTATCTATCGGTAGTAAATCAGTCAAGATCTAACCTTTCAATCAAGCCTAATAGCATAGCAATTCATTAAATCTCACAATTCAATAAATCTCACAATTCAAGCATTAGATCCATATGGTTCATCCCTTTGCCCTAGAGCAAAGGAACTACTCACAAATCATATTAGAAATCGATAGTAAAACAAGATCAACAATGGAATTCATCATGCAATCAAGATTCAATAAGATATATAGCATAAAAATCAAAATTTGCAAGAGATTGAGACAAACCAACATCACCAAAGAGCTTTTCAATAGAAAATTAAGATCAAATCTTCAATCTCTCGCCAAAATAAAAGCTTAACTATGATTAGAAACTAAGGAAACATAGTTTTAAGAAGTCTATCTGGTCTCTCCTGGGGCTGGAGAGAAAACTGGGCATAAATAAATGCCCAAAAGATCCAAAAAAATACAGACCAAACTGCCTTTGCACCGCCAGAAACCCCAATTTTCCCGACTGGGCGTCTGGGCCACTTGGCTGAGTGGAAATATGACTCGGCCGAGTGAGAAGTGTGACTCGGCCGAGTACGTCAGTCTACAGATCGTCCAAAAAATAGAGAAGTCAGCTTGGTTTTCTTCGAGATTTTGGCCTCCACTCGGGCGAGTGGAGTTCTTACTCAGCCGAGTACATTACGGTACTCAGGCTGGAAAATGTGGTCGTGTCAGTCTTGCTCGGTCGAGCAGGCTGCTTCACTCGGCTGAGTGAACTGCCTTGCTTGGCTGAGTGGCCTATTTTAGAGCTCATTTTCCCTCCTTTTTGATTCCTTGTCGATTCATTCGATGTCCTTCTTCTTCCACCCATCCTCCAGTGACGTTAGCTCTCCGATATGATCATAAGCAATGCTCTGGCATGCGTGCGAGTCCTCTAGGGTCCAAATTGCACCCGATTGCTACATATCTCCTGAAATTAGACGAAAACAATAAATAGTGAAAAGTATCGAAACATCGTTAAATAATCATGAAAATCGCGATATGAGCAATCGAAATGGCATGCAAGTGTGCAGAAAAAGGTGTAAAATATGAGCCTATCATATTTTAATCTTTGAAAATATGAACTTTGAAACTTGCACAAAGATTAAAATAAAATAAATTGTATTTTGAATCTCGAGAAGAAAGCGTTTAAGGTTGGAGTTCAAATGAACAAGTGTTTGAAAAGAAAGGCTAAATAAAAATTGCTGCGAATGATATTTAAGAAAGATTAGCACACGAATTAAAATAGTAGCCTTTTTGAAATAGAACATCGAAAATTTGAGCTTAAGAGATTTTGAGCAATAGATAGAATATTTATCAATTCGAATGTTTTATTTTAAACTTCTAAATCCCAGTATTTATAGACAAATAGAAGCTTAAAATTTGCAAAAAAATTGCTTGAAATCAGCTCCAAAGGTCAACTCTAACGGTTAGCAAAAATCAAGGCAGATTTCCAAATCTGTCTTAAGTTTACACAGATAGTCGGCTATCCTCCCAGATAGTCAGCTATCACCTCCAGATAGTCGGCTATTTTATTATATAGTCGACTATTTTTTTGACAGAAAGTTTTGAGAAAATCTCTGGCACAGTTTTAGCTCGACTATTATTTTATCATATAGTCGACTATTATTTTAAAAACATTTTTCAGTGATTTTTACAAGTGTGTGTGTGTGTGTGTGTGTGTGTGTGTAATATACTATGGCTTTACAATTCTACGCAATTACTCACACACAGACAAAGTTTTCTTCATCTTCATTCTTGATCTTGAGCTAACTTCACTTGCTCTCAATTCTTCACTTGATGTACGATCCAAGATAGCATTATATGCCTTATTTTGTTGCGTTCTTGATCGTGGCTTTAAGTTCTCCGATTTGCGTCACAATGGCTCCAAATCTATAAAATCATATACATACACTTGGAATGAGATCGTTAGTCCATATATCACTTGTGCACGTCATCAAAATCCACTTGGTTGGGTCTCAATATCCCAACACTCTCACCCTTTTTGATGACAACAACAAATGATATAAAAATAAAATAATATGAAATAATATGGTTACTTACGCTCCCCCTGCAGAGATGCATGAGCATGATCGCTATGGAGAGGTTACTCCTCAGGCATCCAAGCTAGTTAATTAGCAATAATTTTTGCTTATGCATGATTTCTATATTATTTTCAACTCAAGTATATTATTAATTTATTATTTTGTAGGCATTGTGAGCTTATTCTCTTCTCCACCTTTGTCACATCAAAAAATATACCAAGTGAAATAAAAAAATGACATAGGTGAGGTAGCATTATATTGGATGTCATAAAAAAAATTCAAGATTTGCGTAAGAGCGATATCCAATTGGCAAAAAAATATATAGAGCAAGCACATCATCAATATATATCCAATGTCCAAGATAGCATATAGTGCAACCCAATTATAATAGGATTTTAACAAGCGAAACACATAATCATTGATACAACCCCCCAAATGGGCTAGAGAGAGGCAAGCCGATCGCTTGGCCCCAAACTGTACCGGGCTTTGGCCCAAAGGGGCCCAGGAGTGGGTCGGGGTGCAACAGCCCAAGACTACCACCCGACAGATGGTTGACCCCGCTCGAAGGGGAAAACCGCTCCCCAGCTCGTGCTTGCCTTGATCGCCATTGAAGCCACCATTACGTCCACCTTGATCTCCATTCAAGGGAATATCAATGTGGGCAAGCTTGGAGGGAGGAATGATAAACGCCATGAAAGCGTTGACATGTGAGACTCCTATAAGAGACACGAAAAACAGATAACAAAGGACTAAATCTTGGATACTTGATGCCCATTTATACCAAATCCCATCAGACCTTCTTCCACATCATATTTCTCCTCCATAGATCAGTCGTGAACTCGCGTTTGGTCTCTCCACGAACCAAGCTCGGTTCCACCGAAGCACCTCTCAGTCAAGATCTAACTTAGGCATTGGAGGGGACTTGGTCGGAACCAAGGTCCGATACCCCTGACGAGTTCTTTGTTTTGCAGATCCGAAGAGATGTCACCTCGTCGAAGCTTCCCTTCGGTGTCCCATCGCTCAGATCTGAATGCCTTTGTGCCAGAGCCCATTCGATCGACCGATCTCGAAGGCTATTAACCCACCGAAGCTACCATTCGGTGCACTATCGCCTGGACCAGTGCATTCCCACTCATGTGAACGCTCGACCGATCGACCCTGAAGGCCGTCCCCGTCTCTCAAAACAACGACGAATCTCAGACCTCTGGAATACCATTTAGCATGAGAAAACATCCTGAAACATCTGGCACCGTCCGTGGGAACGAAATCATCACCCACGTCATCCGCAACCACCAACATGGACCAGCACAACAACAGAGGGGCCCATATGCTGCCCATCCACGAGGAGGGTGACTACGTATAACCCGAGGCAGGACACAACCGCTTTGACGAAGAAACCTACGAATCGCGTTTGATAACCTGTGAACAGTTCTACCTCTTTGCTAAGGGGATGAACACCAACTTCCAGACATTGGCGGTGGCTGTTCAGCAACTTGAGAGCCCACAACACCTCTTTGGGGGAAACTTGGCAGGGTTCTCCGACTGCCCAGGGGCATGCCCCCTATTGTGCTCCACCGTGGTAGCAAACCATGGTGGGAGAAGCCCGAACCAGGAGCAGCGGTTCACCATGCCGAACTTTTCTCCAACACGGTATCAGACCCCGACCTCCCTCTGAAATGCGAGAAGAGAAAGAACCAAATGGACAGGGGACAAGCCAATTGCAACCTCGTCCAAACGATCCCACTCGACCCGAGGGCAGTCATCCAGCCACCCAGCCACTGAGGACCGACGAGGGCAAAGCAGGAGCCCACGTCGAAAGAAGCAGAGGAGTTGTGAGGAAAACCGTCGAAGGGAGAACACCCGGTAGCCAACACCGATTCCTAGCTGGGACATGCATATGGGCAATCCCTCCCATGCCTCCGCCAATCTTCCAAAACCATCCGAACACCAGGGTGAAGCGCTGTCGGACCAGGTCTCCCTAAAAGCCCCAGCGGATGACCGCTGACCGGCGCCCCGCTTGCGTCGCGGCGGCGCGGTGTCGTTTACCGCAAGTTTCACGGTTAGTGTAGGGTGCGGGAATATCGAACTCAGGGAGGCGAGGTTGTGCTTGGGTCAGGTAGGACCTAAATCACCCCGAGGGGTGAGCTAGCCCGAATCGGTAGATGGTTGTCACGAAAGGAAATAAAAGGGTATGAACAAAAAGAAAGTAAACCCGGGACTTTGGTTTCCAACCCGACGAGAGACTCTCGCCGATACGGCCTACGGGTATGGATAGCGATCGGGATTAGGGTCTAATGGTGAGACGTTGCCTCTGAAAGTGGTACCGGCGTCCCATGGGCCCGATATTCCGGTCGGTGCCCAGGATGATACACCGGACTTCCCAGATTCGATCAGTAGGCACTCCCGTGTCCATTAACACTGATCGATCCCGGGAGCACTAAACCCGCAACGATATATCCCAACGTCTCATCCTGCCGCTCCCGCGTTCTAGGATTCGGCGTCTACGCTAAGGGCGCGAGCTATGGCTAGGGAGTCAACCGCCAAGTTTATTCCCCCTTGGCCCGACGGTCAAAGGCGGTCTTTTTCCCGCCAATGACAATGAAACACCCCGCGTAACCGTTAGATTCATACTCCCTATCGATTTCCTAGCCCTATGGACGCATCGGGAAGAGCCCCCGAAGGGGTTTCCACCAAAATCCCAGATTTGGGAACTACTCACAAAAATTCATGAAAAAGCAATCTAAATGAAATTTAACCGTTGAAATCATAATCGGACAATTGCAATGCGGAAGTAATAGAGTAATAAAGACAATACTAAAATTTTAGAAAGATCTGAAAACTTACTAAAGAGTAACAATTACAGCCGTCACAAGGAAATAAAACAGTAGAAAAACAGCAACCCTCGTTTCTGGAACCCTAGGGGATCTATATATAGACTTACGCATCAACCGATCGGTTGACAAGTCAACCGATCGGTTGATCCGTTACAGATAAATCACAGAAAACAGCGAGTTTTCACCCGACCTCATGAACCGATCGGGTGAGTTCTTGGGCGATCGGTTGGATCTTGGAGAAGTCGGGTGAACCGGTCGGTTCGACGCCCGTGTCTTCAGCTCTTTTTCCTCAGCTACAGATGAACCGATCGGGTGAGAGTCACCCGATCGGTTGGAATTCCGCTCGAAAAAACAGAGAACAGCCGCCCGCAGAACCGGTCTGTGAACCGGTCGGGTGACTTCTTTGTGAGCTGCGGTAGAGACCGGGTGGTGCACGCGTGCATCACCCGATCGGTTGAAGATGATCAACCGACCGGGTGAGGGGCTGAAAGATGAATTCTTCGACGTTTGACCCCCTGGATCACGCGTGACTTCTCCCGTTGCTCCGGGGACTTGGGATATTATCGTAAAACGTCCCCTACGTGGTCGAACTCCTGTAATCATGGAAAAACAAAGAAAAGTGAAAGAAAACGGGAAAATATACGAAAACGAATAAGAGACGGCGGAAAACACGGAGAAACACAAAAGAAAACGTGCGTGAATATATGAAATATAAACGCACGTCAAAATCCCCCAAGCTGAACTCTTCCTCGTCCTCGAGGAAGACGAGTGAGAGTAGGAGCTCGGAAGGAAAAAAAATAGAGAGGAAGAAAGGAAAAGAAAACTCTAAACCCTAGATCATCCATCAGAGCCACCAAAATCAGAAACGACCCACCAAGCAAGCAAACGCCAAATCACACCACTAAACCTAGGAAAGCGAGTCCAAATAAGTGTCGTGGTTCCACGCGGTGAAGCGCGAGTGAGCGTCGTCGTGTGCTAGCAAATGGTGATGCTTTCTACGATGTGCTATGAGGCTCGATATACACAAATCCAAGATATGACCCAAAATATCGATCCGAATTGAATTAAGCGGCGAATATAAGTTCAAGCATGCATGAGAAGAGTGGGAATAGAAGCGTATCATGCATCGGGGACTCCACAACTAGGGTTAAGGAAATCACTCCACTACAGCCTAGATACTAGCTAAAAAGTTCCTAAGCCAAGTGTTTTCGATTACGACGGGGGTTGAGATGATGTGGAGAAGAACACTCGGTGCAAATTCTCGCCTTCCCTTTATTCTTGGCAAGAATGAAAAAATATTCACACGGAAATTTTTTTTGGGTTTTGGGCATTTGTATTTTTTTTTTGAATTTTTGGGCTATACACAATTTTTCTTTTCTTTTCTTTTTGGGTTTTTCTTTTCTTTTCTCCTTTTTTTTGGATTTTTGGGTTTTTGGCTATACACATGTGTACTCTCCCAAGTGGGAGAACGGTACACGATGAGGGGATTTGCACCAAGTAAAACAAAAAAGAAGTCGAAATCTAAACACTTGGGCAAAGGAAACTATTCTCGCTAAATAGAGCGTAGGCTAAATGGGTTATCCTAGTCCTTAGTTGTGGAGTCCCGACGCATGCGAATTGAAGTATACGATATAAATATAGCATGCATATAGTGGAAAGAAATACCGCATATTCAAATCGGAGCATGGTAATCTAGGGGTCATTCCTGGACAGGCATATAAAGTAAAATCACAAGGCAGAAGCACACCAAATGCTAGTCACGACATACGACTCACAAAAAGCTAAGTGGACCCACGATGCGTGAAATGCAAGAGGACTCGAAATCCTAGGGTTAGTGAGTGTGATCATCGATGCAATGCTAGGTGTGTGTGACTTTGTGGCGATTCATCATAGGAGTCATTTCTAGGAGAAAGAGCTAAAAAAAGGAAAGAAAGAGAAAAAAGAAGAAAAAATAAAAACACGATGAAAACGACACAAAAAACAGAAAAAGAAGGACTAAAACGACGCACACAGTGCGACTCCCCCAAGCTGAAGTTTGCATTGCCCTCAATGCAATATGAGTGAGGACGGGAGGGCAATGAAAATGGGGGGGGGGGAATACGCACTAACACAAAAAGAAGTGAAAACGAGGAAAACACATAGATAAAATTGAAAAAGAAAGAAAGATCAAGATCAAAATCAAACAAAACGAAAAATAAAAATAAAAGGCACACGACACGACACTAAGAAAAATGAAAAACAAGCACACACACACAAAATGAGAAAAACAAACAAAACACGACAGCATACCAAAATAGACGTCCCCCAAGCTAGACCAGAAAGTGCTAGCGAAATGATATGATCAATGAAATGCAGAGATGTGCAAGGGGGAGTCAAAAATAAAGAGAGGTGAAGTCAGAAAGCAACACGCAAATGTCCCCTCCCTCCGACAGAGACAAAGCAGGGCCCCGAAAAGACAGATGGGCACAAATACGGGTGGGGGGGGGGGGCAAAAGTGGGAGAGAAAAATTAAGCAGGGGCACCACCCTCTGGGGGTGGTGACGGGGGCCTGCGCTGTGGACCAGGGGTCGTGGGGGGTGGAATGTGGATCTCGGAGACGTCGGGTGGGTCTTCGCGGATGTGGCGAACGAAACTATGAAGGAAGGGGAGGTCTCGGTCGACGGACTCCTCGGTTATCCGACCACCCTGCCCAGCTAGGAGGATCATGGCCATGAATCAATCGGCTTGGTCTTGATCGGGGGCAGGTGGGTTGGAGGTGGTGGGCTGAGCAGGGGGTTGTGCGTGACGAGCGCGACGGTTAGGCCTAGGGTTCGAAGAGCTGGCGTCGGTGGGTTTAACACGGCGGGGAGGCATTGTGCGGGTGTCTTGTGTGCGCGCGAGTGTGTAAAAGTTCAACAAATTCAACACAAACACGAAACACGACCAACAAGCAATTGAAATATTTGGGGTAAGATTAAAATTAAGTAAAGGAGCGAGTTTACCCAAATGAGATGAAGATAGTCGATCGTAGACGCCCCGATGCTACTCAATTGGAGCACGATGTGAAGCCGCAGCGATCTCTTCAACAAGTTCCGAAGCGGGGGGGGGGGGGAAATGGGTGAAATCTAGGGTTTGTGTGGAGGGAGATGGCGGGGGAAGGGAGAGAAATGATGGTGGACGGGTAGGGAAATGGCTGGGGAAGAAGATCGAGGCTGATCTTGGGGAAGAAAGCAGGAAGGCGCTCGACGGGAGACGAAACGGCAGAGATTCGGGCGATCGGGCGAGGGTGAAAACGAACGGGTGTCGGGGGGGGGTTTATATAGGGTTTTAAGTCGAACCGATCGGGTGACTTGTCACCCGATCGGTTGACGGTTAGGTCGAAAATCTTGCCGAAGAAATGCTACAGGCGAACCGGTCGGGTGACTTTTCAACCGACCGGTTGGCCGCTCCACTCATTTTCCTGAGAGCTTAGGGCTGCTCACCCGGTCGCGTCAACCGATCGCCCTCGAACTCAACCGATCGGTTGATATTCCCCAAAATTTCCTGAGAGTTCTTCCCAGCTCACCCGGTCTGCCACCCGGTCTCTTCATTACTCAACCGATCGGGTCATATGTGGACAGATCTCGGCATGTATCTGATACATCCCAACCGATCGGGTGAGTTATCAACCGATCGGTTGGGGCTTGTTTCCTGTAAAAACCAATAAAATTGTTTAAGTCCCCGAACGGATGTTCTCGCGGCTGATTTTATTTATAAAAATAGATAAAATAAAGTAAAAAATAACGCTAAAAATTGGAGAAAAAGTTTAGAACAAGGGTTGCCTCCCATGAAGCGCACTTGTTTAACGTCGTTGGCTCGACGCCCGCGAGAGATGCTCATGGTGGTTGGTACGGGTGATGCCCAAAGTTCGGCATCTCTTCTTCATTGGAGCTGAAGGAACTTGGAGTAGTCAGTGGCTGGAAAAATACTTGCTCGACTACCCTCCCCTTGTTCTTGGGATCCGGGGGCTTTTCCTTGGTGTTGGCGCTTCCCGCCATCTTCTTCAGGATCCGGACCTCGTCTTTAGTGAGGTCCATGGGCTCTTTCCCCGTTCTCCTCACAGGAGGAGTCTTGGGGAACCCGGGAGGGGTCGTTCTTGCTGCACTCGGTTTTCCAGCAGCTTCTTTGTCTTCGGGGCCTTCTTCATCTTCTGAATCCCCCAAGTCATCGGGGGGGGTTTCTCAGGAGAATCTCCCAGGAGCTCTCCTCTACAGATTTTTCTTCTTCTATCTCAAGCAAATTGCATCCAGGGTCATCAGGGGGATCGGGGTGCTTCATGGATAATCCCAGATCAAACTCAACTTTCTCTCCGCTGACGTTCAAAGATAGTTTTCTGTTCTTCACATCTATTAGAACACCAGCAGTGGCCATGAAAGGCCGTCCCAGGATAATGGGGGTGTGTGCGTCTTCGGGCATGTCCATGACTACAAAGTCCACAGGCACATGCACCCCTCTCACATTCACGGGAAGGTCATCCACAACTCCCACCGGATATTTGACTGATCGGTCAGCTAGTTGTAGGGTCATACCGGTGGGCTCCAAATCGCCCATCCCTATCCTTCTGTACATTGACAAGGGCATCAAACTAACACTCGCTCTGAGATCGACGAGTGCGCGATGAATCTTCACTGCCCCGATCGTGCAAGGAATAGAGAAGCTCCCCGGGTCTTTAAGTTTCGGCGGATTTACCCTCTGGATAAGAGCGCTACACTCCGCCGTCAACACTACTTTCTCCTTTCTAGACCCCCTAGTCACCAAATCTTTCAAGAATTTTGCATAGGAGGGGATTGTTTCGATTGCTTCCAGGAAGGGGATTTGCAGGCTCAGGTCCTTGACCATGGCGAAGAACTTGCCATATTTCTCATCAATCTTTGCCTGAGCCAACCGTTGTGGAAATGGCACAACGGGTTAATACGCTTTCGCGCTTTCTTCCTCCTTCTTCTCTTTCTCTTCTTCAGAGACTCCCTCCGGAGTCATAGGATTTGACGACGAAGCACCGGTGTCGTTTGATTTTTCGATCGGGTTCTCAACGACCGACGGTGCTTCCGGGTTGCTAGGGGGCACTCTAGTAGGAATTTATGTCCCGCTTCTCAGAACGATAGCGGACACATTTGCGTGCTCGTGCACGAGTGCCGATGTCTGGGTTGCTCCCCTCAGGTTCACCTCCGGTTGTGGCGGTAATTGGTTTTGTGACCTTGCATGGTTCGCCACTTGTAACCCCAGCTGGGTTACTTGGTCCGTGAGGGTCCCCTGACCCATTTCCAGCTTTTGGTTGATCCTCTCCTGGTTGGTAATATATTGAGTCAAGAGAGATTTAACCGGAGAGACGGCCCTCTGTTGGCCATACTGCTGCTGCTGCTGGAACGGCTGCTGATTCCTGGGGGCGTAAGATTGTTGCTGAAATGGTTGCTGTTGTGGCCTAGCCGGTTGATAAGTTTGTTGCTGCAGCTGCTGAGGCGGTGAGGGCTGAAATGGTGGCCGGTAACTGAAGTTCGGGTGGTTCCGGTTGTTTGGAGAGTAGGCCGGGTTGGAATTTGTCCTTGGCGGATACGGCGCATTTCCCGTAGGGTTGTAAAATAGTGCGCTCGCCTGATCCAATGGTGGCGAGATGTCACCACCGTCGAATTCCCTAAAGAATTCGGACTCTACCACAGAAATTTGCTGTGTACCGGCCCCACTGGCTCCTACCATTAGTGCGGAGATCTGGGTCGAAAGCAAGTCAAACTTGCTTGAAAGTTTGTCGACGTCCTCGACTCTGTGTATACCCCCGGATCTTGGTGTGGCTCTCTCGTCACACCACCGCTCATTGTTGGATGCCATATTTTCCAGAATATGCCCGGCATCCTCCTCACTTCTCGACATGAAGGAACCCCCAGCCGCGGCGTCCATAGAAGATTTCAGGTCATCCCTCAACCCATTGTAGAACAGATTAATAATCTGCCACTTCGGAAGCTCATGGTGAGGGCATCTTCTTTGCATCTCTTTATATCTCGTCCAAGCTTCATGCAAGGACTCGTGGCTGGCCTGGGAGAAGGAGGAGATCTCACTCCTCAACTTCATGGTCTTCCCCGGAGGAAAGAACTTTGTCAGAAAAGCGTTGGAGAGCTTCTCCCAGGTGTTGAAAGTGTTGGGGTCCTTCCCCCTTAGCCATTGCTTGGCTTTATCTCGCAAAGAGAAGGGGAACAGCTTCAGACGGATAGCCTCTGTCGTGACACCATTAATCCGGAAGGTGTCACACTTCTCCAAGAAGGAGTCTAGGTGCTCGATCGGGCTCTCCATGGGTGCACCCGCAAACTGATCCTGCTGGATCCATGTCACTAGAGACGGCTTCAGCTCAAAGCTTTGAGCCGCAATAGCTGGAGGACGGATGGCGGAAGTAGACTCGATGGATGGCATCGAGTACTCCAGCAGAGACTTTTGAGGCGGGGTGTTCTCCTCCATGGATTCGGGATCTTCTCTTCTTTGCTTCTCGGCGGCCAAACGCCTAAGGGTGGCGTTAATCTCTGGATCGAGGGGAATCAAGTCATCAAGACTCCTTGAACTCCTGCGCATGAAAAACAACAAACATCCGTGAAGCGACAAGTGGGAAAGAAACAGATAAAACAAGAAATAAAAATAATAAAAATAATAAAAAAAAGAAAAAGGAGAATGCGAAAATTATCGCGAGGTTGGGATGTGAGCTAGACACGAGGGTTCAAGAGATCCTAAAATAACAAGCACGTTGCCTCCCCGGCAACGGCGCCATAAACTTGACCGGCGCCCCGCTTGCGTCGCGGCGGCGCGGTGTCGTTTACCGCAAGTTTCACGGTTAGTGTAGGGTGCGGGAATATCGAACTCAGGGAGGCGAGGTTGTGCTTGGGTCAGGTAGGACCTAAATCACCCCGAGGGGCGAGCTAGCCCGAATCGGTAGATGGTTGTCACGAAAGGAAATAAAAGGGTATGAACAAAAAGAAAGTAAACCCGGGACTTTGGTTTCCAACCCGACGAGAGACTCTCACCGATACTGCCTACGGGTATGGATAGCGATCGGGATTAGGGTCTAATGGTGAGACGTTGCCTCTGAAAGTGGTACCGGCGTCCCATGGGCCCGATATTCCGGTCGGTGCCCAGGATGATACACCGGACTTCCCGGATTCGATCAGTGGGCACTCCCGTGTCCATTAACACTGATCGATCCCAGGAGCACTAAACCCGCAACGATATCTCCCAACGTCTCATCCTGCCGCTCCCGCGTGCTAGGATTCGGCGTCTACGCTAAGGGCGCGAGCTATGGCTAGGGAGTCAACCGCCAAGTTTATTCCCCCTTGGCCCGACGGTCAAAGGCGGTCTTTTTCCCGCCAATGACAATGAAACACCCCGCGTAACCGTTAGATTCATACTCCCTATCAATTTCCTAGCCCTATGGACGCATCGGGAAGAGCCCCCGAAGGGGTTTCCACCAAAATCCCAGATTTGGGAACTACTCACAAAAATTCATGAAAAAGCAATCTAAATGAAATTTAACCGTTGAAATCATAATCGGACAATTGCAATACGAAAGTAATAGAGTAATAAAGACAATACTAAAATTTTAGAAAGATCTGAAAACTTACTAAAGAGTAACAATTACAGCCGTCACAAGGAAATAAAACAGTAGAAAAACAGCAACCCCCGTTTCTGGAACCCTAGGGGCTCTATATATAGACTTACGCATCAACCGATCGGTTGACAAGTCAACCGGTCGGTTGATCCGTTACAGATAAATCACAGAAAACAGCGAGTTTTCACCCGACCTCATGAACCGATCGGGTGAGTTCTTGGGCGATCGGTTGGATCTTGGAGAAGTCGGGTGAACCGGTCGGTTCGACGCCCGTGTCTTCAGCTCTTTTTCCTTAGCTACAGATGAACCGATCGGGTGAGAGTCACCCGATCGGTTGGAATTCCGCTCGAAAAAACAGAGAACAGCCGCCCGCAGAACCGGTCTGTGAACCGGTCGGGTGACTTCTTTGTGAGCTGCGGTAGAGACCGGGTGGTGCACGCGTGCATCACCCGATCGGTTGAAGATGATCAACCGACCGGGTGAGGGGCTGAAAGATGAATTCTTCGATGTTTGACCCCCTGGATCATGCGTGACTTCTCCCGTTGCTCCGGGGACTTGGGATATCATCGTAAAACGTCCCCTACGTGGTCGAACTCCTGTAATCATGGAAAAACAAAGAAAAGTGAAAGAAAACGGGAAAATATACGAAAACGAATAAGAGACGTCGGAAAACACGGAGAAACACAAAAGAAAACGTGTGTGAATATATGAAATATAAACGCACGTCAACCGCTGCCCACTGATAAGGAATATCATCGTCGCATGGGTACCCTCCATGTGAAATACGACGACACAGGGGACCCCCAAGAGCACGTCCAAGATTACAAGGGGATCATGGAGTTCCAAGGGCCGAAGACACCATACTCTACCAATTCTTCTATACCACCATCCAGAAATCAGCTAGGGAGTGATATAACAGCCTCTCCGACCAGTCCATCGGTTGTTTTTGAGACTTGTCCTGGATCTTTTGCAACCAATTCATGGCTGGCGATGGAGAAATCCAAGCTCGGACCTCTTGTTCAACATAGTATTGAAGCTGGGCAAGACTTTGAGGGGCTACATGAAGCGCTGCAACACCCAAAGGCTGAACATGGAAAGCTGTCCCGAAGTGGTCATAATAGCGGGCCCTAAAGAAAGGGCTCCGACATAGGGGCCTGAAGAAGTCACTGCATCAGGACCCCCCTAGGGGCTCGACCAGGTCTTAGCTCGCGCAAAGTGATTTATGTTGACGGAAGAAGCCCTGGCCACAGAAGAAGAAGGTCCCCCTACATGGGCCAAAAAGAACTCAAGGCACGACGAAGGCATATGACATGAACCAGTGGACCACAAACGGGAAAGGAACCCCAGGGGGAGATTGCGCAAAGTGGAGGCAGCGCCTGCCAAACTAAACACAACCTGGGACGTCGTCTTGGCAAAGGCTTAGAAGGAAGGCCACACCAACAAGCCGCCCCTGAGGATGAAGGGCAGCCAATGAGATGAAGAACAGTATTACAAGTATCACAAGGACACCGACCACGACACCGACGATTACTGGCATCTAAAGAAAGACATTGACCAACTGATCAGCCAAGGATACCGGAAGGACTTTGTCGACGCTTCAAAGGTAGGCCCTGGAGAAGGCACTTCCAGGAAAGGCGATAAAGGGAAAAAGGTTAACGTCGTCCAGACCCCCTATGCATAATCGAGTAAGGAGCCAACCGTGAGGATGGGGGCAACGAACGATGCAACCTCCCCTTCTTCCCCTCACTGGGCAAGTAATGCTTACCCACCATTATCTTACCTGCTTTATATCTTCAAGATCAGAAATGTACCTTCCCTTTTTTCCTAATGTCAAACATAAACGAGAGTTCTTGCGCACAACCATTTGTCCTTCAAAACTTATCGACCACCCAGTGGATTTAACACCTCCTGTTGGGAACCGACTATTCGGTCGGCCGTAAGGCTGGGGCCACTCTCCCAATAGGCCGATCACATGATCGACCGTAAGGCTGGGGCCACTCCCCCAGCCGACTGATCACTCGATCGACCGTAAGGCTGGAGGCAACTCCCCCAGAAGGTCGTTTACTTGTCGACCATAAGGCTGTATGAAACTCACCCAGCAGGCCGATCATCTGATCAACCATAAGGCTGGGGCAACTCTCCCAGTAGGCCGATTACTTGTCGACCATAATGCTAGGGTAACCCCCCAGCAGGCCGATCATCTAATCGACCATAAGGGTGGTGGCAACTCCCTCAGCAGGCAGTTTACTTGTCAACCAAAAGACTAGGGGCAACTCCCCCAACAGGCCGATCATTCGATCAATCGTAAGACTGGTGGTAGCTCCTCCAGCAGGCCAAACGACCTATCGATCGTAAGGCTGGGGAAACTCCTTCAGCAGGTCGATTATTTAATCAAGCATAAGACTGGAGGTAGTTCCCCCAGTAGGCCAACTGACCCGATCGACTATACAGCTGGGGCAACTCCCCCAGTAGGCCGATTACTTATCGACCGTAAGGCTGGGGCAATTCCCCCAGTATACAAATCTTTCGATCGACCGTAAGACTAGTGGTAGCTTACACAGCAGGCTGACCGACCTATCGACCGTATGGATGTGGGTAACTCCCCCAGCAGGTCGAACATTCGATTGACCGTAAGACTGTAGGTAGCTTCCCCAGCATGTCTACTGACCTGATCGACCATAAGGCTTGGGATAGCTCCCCCCAGTAGCCGATTACTTATCAACTATAAGGCTGGGGTAACTCTCCCAGCAGAGCGATCATTCGATCGATCGTAAGACTGGTAGTAGATCCCCAAGCAAGTCGATTGACCTATCGATAGTAAGGCTGGGGAAACTCCCCCAGTAAGCCAATCATTCGATTGACCGTAAGACTGGAGGTAGATCCCCCAGCAGGTCGACCGACTCGATTGACCGAAAGGCTGGGAGAATTTCCCCTAGTAGGCTGATTACTTATTGCCCGTAAGGCTGGGGGTAAATCCCCCAGCCGGTCAATCATTCGATCAATTGTAAGTCTGGTGGTAGTGACGTGCGTATATATTTCATATATTCACGCACGTTTTCTTTCATGTTTCTCCGTATTTTCCGCCGTCTTTTATTCGTTTTCTCGTATTTTCTCGTTTTCTTTCACTTTTCTTTGTTTCTCCATGTTTGCAGGAGATTGCCTGCGTAGGGGACGTTTAACGACGATATCTCAAGTCCCCGGAGCAACGGGAGGAGTCACGCATGATCCAGGGGGTCAAACGATGAAGATTACATCTTTCAGCCCCTCACCCGGTCGGTTGGTCATCTCCAACCGATCGGGTGATGCACACGTGCACCACCCGGTCTCAGCCGGAGCTCAAGTGGAAGTCACCCGACCGGTTCACAGGCCGGTTCAACGGGGCTGATTCTCTGTCTTTTCAAGCCAAATTCCAACCGATCGGGTGACTCTCACCCGATCGGTTCATCTGTAGCTGATGCTGAGGAGCCGAGACACGGGCACCCAACCGATCCCTTCACCCGATGGCGCCAAGATCCAACCGGTCACTCCAAGAACTCAACCGACCGGTTCATATGACCGGGTGAAAGTCCGCCGTTTTCTGTTTATTATTTGTAACGGATCACCCGATCGGTTGACTTGTCAACCGATCGGGTGATACGAGATCCTATAAATAGGACCCCTAGGGTTCCAAAAACGGGGAGCTGTTAGTTTTTACTGTTTTCTCCTATTTGTGACGGCTGTAATTACTTTTCTATTGTAAGTTTTCGGATCTTTCTTAAACTTTAGTATTATCTTAATTGCTCTACTACCTTCGCATTCCTATCGTCTGATTATGATTTTAACGGTTCATTTTCGTTTAGATCGCTTTTTAATGAATATTTGTGAGTAGTTCCCAAATCTGGGATTTTGGCGGAAACCCCTTCGGGGGCTCTTCCCGATGCATCCATAGGGTTAGAAAATCGATAGGGATTAGGAATCTAACAGTTACGCGGGGTGTTTTATTGTCATCGACGGGAAAAAGACCGCCTTTGACCGTTGGGCCAAGGGGGAATAAACTTGGCGGTTGACTCCCTAGCCACAGCTCACGCCCTTAGCATAGACGCCGAATCCTAGCGCGCGGGAGCGGCAGGATGAGACGTTGGGAGTTATCGTTGTGAGCTTAGTGCTCCCGGAATCGATCAGTGTTAATGGACACGGGAGTGCCCACTGATCGAACCCGGGAAGTCCGGTGTATCATCCTGGGCACCGACCGGAATATCGGGCCCATGGGATGCCGGTACCACTTTCAGAGGCAACGTCTCACATGTAGACCCTAATTCTGATCGCCATCCTACCCGTAGGTCGTATCGGCGAGAGTCGCTCGTTGGAGTGGAAACCAAAGTCCCGGGTTTATTTTCTTATTGTTCATACCTTGCATTCCTTTCCCGTGACAACCCATCAACCGATTCGGGCTAGCTCGCCCACGGGGCGATTTCGGTCCTCCTTGACACAAGCACATCCTAGCCTCCCTGTGTTCGACCCCCAAGCCACACTACAACATCGTGCGCTTGCGGTTACAAATATCTAAACCCTCACGCGGGTCCCCCGGCCATTTGCGGCTAGCAAACCGGGGGCAACGTCAAGTTTATGGCGCCGTTGCCGGGGATGCAACGTGCTTGTTATTTTAGGATCTCTTGAACCCTAGTGTCTAGCTCTTATCCCTACCTAGCGATAATTTTCGCACTCTACACTTTTCAATTTCACTTGGACATACTGTGGATAGTAATTGTATAGTGCTAATTGACTGAATCGCCGTGCTTCCATCGCAACTTTCTGTTCCCGTTTATGCAACCCGTGCTTTTGACATGTTTGCCACTTGTGCAGTCCTCTCTCTCTCTCCTTTCGTATAAGATCCTGGCCCCACAGTGAGGATGTTGCATGCAGTTTCAGGAGACATCTGGGATCACTCTCACCATATCCGCTGTTTGGCGCAGAGCTTAGCGGAATCACTGAATACTTCGAATATACTATTCCTCCTGTCTGCCGTCGTGGAAAGTCAGAGGAGATATCGAGATACGCAGGAGCACCTTGCCACGGCAACTCTCTTTCCTCATGGTGAAGTGGCGTATATCGACAACCATGGTCCCGAATTTAGTGAAGAAGAGTTGTCCGCGGAGTTTTGTCAGGAGAACCATCCGACCGGGTTTGTAGGCTACGCTGGACAGGAATCAATATATCCCTTACAGACTTCTATTGAGCGTCCCTGATCTTTGGACAATGAGGAAGTTAGAAACAGTTGTGGGGAACCATCGACGATTGAAACCTGTTTTCACCTACAAGGCTTCTTCCCGGACAATTATTATGAGCTTGAAAGAGACCCGGTGCCTTCCTTGATCGTTCCCACTATACCTTGCAAAACTTTGCCATGCAGAACCGCGGCCGAGGGTGAGATTCCGGATGTTGGCTTCCGAGAAATCCACGAAGAACTCCTTTCCCTTGAGGATGCTCAGCTTGAGAAGTATGCGTCGGGGCCTCAAGAAGTTGAGATGAAAGAATTACCGCCGGGGCTAAAATATGAATATTTGGGAGCTGGCTCGACCCTTCCGGTCATAGTCAACTCTTCACTACCCGAAGACCAAATGACCAAACTTCTTGGTGTTTTAAAAAGGTTTAAAGGAGTTTTCGGATATGCAATTGAGGATTTAAAAGGGGTTATCTTAGTCCTCTGCTCACACAGAATTCTGCTTGAAGATGAGCAAGCCTCCTCGATTGAGCCACAGCGGAGGCTAAATCCCATAATGATGGAGGTTGTAAAAAGGGAGATTGTTAGGCTTTTACATGCCGGTATTATATACCCTATCTCCGATAGTCGCTGGGTTAGCCCGGTGCACGTCGTACCCAAGAAAGGAGGAATGACGGTGGTTTGCAACGAGAAGAACGAGCTAATACCAACGAGGACCGTCACGGGGTACAGGATGTGCATTGACTATAGAAAGTTGAACAAGGCTACGAGGAAGGACCATTACCCTCTCCCCTTTATTGACCAGATGCTCGAGAGACTAGCGAAGCATAACTATTTCTGTTTCATGGACGGGTATTCAGGATTTCTTCAGATCCCTATTCATAACGATGACCAGGAGAAGACGACTTTCTCTTGCCCGTTCGGGACATATGCCTATAGAAGAATGCCGTTCGGACTTTGTAACACCCCTGCTACATTGTTAGGCTTTGTAACACCCCAGGCTAAATCCCATAATGATGGAGGTTGTAAAAAGGGAGATTGTTAGGCTTTTACATGCCGGTATTATATACCCTATCTCCGATAGTCGCTGGGTTAGCCCGGTGCACGTCGTACCCAAGAAAGGAGGAATGACGGTGGTTCGCAACGAGAAGAACGAGCTAATACCAACGAGGACCGTCACGGGGTACAGGATGTGCATTGACTATAGAAAGTTGAACAAGGCTACGAGGAAGGACCATTACCCTCTCCCCTTTATTGACCAGATGCTCGAGAGACTAGCGAAGCATAACTATTTCTGTTTCATGGACGGGTATTCAGGATTTCTTCAGATCCCTATTCATAACGATGACCAGGAGAAGACGACTTTCTCTTGCCCGTTCGGGACATATGCCTATAGAAGAATGCCGTTCGGACTTTGTAACACCCCTGCTACATTCCAAAGACTCATGTCTGCTATCTTCTCCGACTACTCCCAAGACATCATGGAGGTTTTCATGGACGACTTCTCCGTCTATGGAACTAAGTTTGACTCGTGCCTCAGTAATCTAACTAAGGTCCTGGAGAGATGTCAGGAAAAGGGACTAGTCCTAAACTGGGAGAAGTGCCACTTCATGGTCCAAGAGGGAGTTGTACTGGGGCACGTCATCTCTTCGAGGGGAATCGAGGTTGATAAGGCTAAAGTTGAAGTGATTGAAAAGCTTCCACCACCGCTCAATTTTCGAGGAGTCCGTGGTTTCTTAGGACACGCGGGATTCTATCGCCTCTTCATAAAAGACTTCTCGAAGATTTCCAGGCCGCTGACCTAACTCCTCGTGAAGGACGTGCCTTTCGTCTTCAGCGAGGAGTGTATGGAGGCCTTCCGCACTTTGAAGCAAGCTTTGATTTCCGCGCCCATAATACAGCCACCGAACTGGAATCTACCCTTTGAGCTGATGTGTGACGCTAGTGATTATGCGGTTGGTGCCGTCTTGGGGCAGAGGAAGGATAAAAATCTTCATGTCATATATTATACAAGCAAAACCCTTGATGCCGCCCAAAGAAATTATACTACCACGGAAAAAGAATTGCTCACGATTATCTACGCCATGGATAAGTTCCGACAATATCTCGTTGGCGCCAAGGTGATCGTGCACACGGATCACGCAGCTCTTAAATACCTATTGAGCAAGAAAGAAGCTAAGCCACGACTCATTAGATGGATTCTCCTCCTCCAGGAATTCGACCTGGAAATGAGAGACAAGAGGGGGGCGGAGAATGTTGTTGCAGATCACCTGTCCAGGATGCCTACCCTCGATTTAAATGCTACGCCGATCGATGATTCACTCCCTGACGAGCATCTCTTCTCTGTCTCTTTGTCACGTCCCGCTTCCCAAAATGGACGGAAGCGAAACGTGACGAGGCCCGCTTAGGCCAGAGCTGAGAAGCTCGGACCCAATAAGCGTCTGTAGAGGTACCATTTTAAAAGATTTTCAGGTTCTTGCATTATTATAGTTCGAAACAACAAAAGTACGGAAAAGATATTGCATTCATTAAATTAGAGGTATGATATCCAACAAGTACAAAGTCCAAAAGAAGCCTAAGCATGGCAACAAAAGTTTAAAGACAAACCGAAAAGTAGTACCCTCGGGAAGTGGCGACTAAGAGACCTCAAGGTCTGGTCCTCGTCAGGCATAAACTCTGGATCAACGTCCTCGGCTCCTCGCACTCCAGTGAGTCTGCCTCGTCCACGAACTCTGGCTGAGCACCTGACGTACAGCACCCAAGAAAAAGGAACTGTACATCAGGTAAAGTCTACAAGAAGGGTTAGACTTTACTGCAAGTGTATCAACTTTTGGACAACATTTTACTGGTTGATTAGCATGCTGGGGTTACAACAAGTACAAGAGAAGTAACGTAGCAGGAAAGTAAAACGTAGCAGGCAGTAGTCGCAGTGTGTGCTACCGACTACG
This sequence comes from Scilla litardierei, assembly GCA_030789695.1. Lineage (NCBI taxonomy): Eukaryota > Viridiplantae > Streptophyta > Magnoliopsida > Asparagales > Asparagaceae > Scilla > Scilla litardierei. Next base: position 95,864,087 of record CM061138.1, on the reverse strand, counting down.
GGACTAACCTAAAGGTGTCAGGACAAGACGAAGACAGACAAGACAGGTAGGACAAGACAAGACACGGCACGACACGACACGACACGACACGAAGGGTTCACGCCTTACGGTTCGAGGGGGATCAGATCCTCTCGCCGTGCGCACGCTCAACCCTACCCCAAAACCCCAGAACTTAGGATAGGAAGCACGGAGATCACTTTCGCAAGGAAAGCACCTGAAACGTCCGTAGGCTTTTTGTATCACGGAGATCACTTCCGCTCAGGAAGCATCTGAAACACCCGTAGGCTTTTTGTATCACGGAGATCACTTCCGCTCGGGAAGCATCTGAAACGCCCGTAGGCTTTTTGTAACACGGAGATCACTTCCGCTCGGGAAGCATCTGAAACGCCCGTAGGCTTTTGTAACACAGTGACAAGACACGACCAGTGTGGATAACAGTGACAAGACACGACCAGTGTACGGGAGAGTTATTCTAGGGTGTCCACACGCACGCACACACATGATAGCCCTACAGCATCAAAGTAGTTGTTGTCAGGCTCAGACTTTGTCGTCAAGTCTGAGTCGTCAGGGGCGTCCCGGACGCTATCATTTCACGTCCGGTTCTATACATTCACAGTCTAACAGTTCTAGCAATCTAAGACCAAGGCACGGTCAAAAACGCAAGTGGGTACACTTGCCTGCGGTGGCGAGTGTGTCGTCCGTCCGGGGCGTCTCGTCCAGGCGTCACGTCCGCGGTAGTCCGTTTGAAATATCGCCACAGCGACGGTGTCAGGTCTCAATTTCATCAAATCCTATTATGTTTTATTTCTAGGTTGTCGGGACTACCCTAATCGTCAAGTCGCAATTTGATGTTTTATCAGCCTAGATCGACCACTACCCTATATGCACAGAAAAGTTGTCCGATGGTCGATTTCTACAGTGAGCAGCGTTTTACCGGTGCGGAAAAGTAAATTTAATTGTAGTTGTCCAGTTTTTTGTTAAGGTTCAGTTCGCTACAGTGTGGGTTTCACTACGAGTTAGGGGGAACCAACCTGAATGATGATTTATCGTGAATCGGGCGTCGGGTCTGAAAACGGTGGAGGTGCTCGCGTTCCCGACTGCGGGTAGCGCAGTGGAGGTCTTCTCGAGATCGCCTCAGGATTGTGACAGCTGCGGGTAGCGCAGCAAAACGTCTCGGCAACTGTATCGGATCACGATGCCGAAAGATCGTGAGCCCTGCGGCGTCTACGTTGCCTCGACTACGGGTAGCGTAGTGAGACTCGTCCGGGCAGCAAACACGGACATCGGGAAGGCGTTCTACGGCCCCGGGGGATAGCGGACTAGGTGCGTGAGTAGTGAGCACGGCCAGTATAACAACTTTACGGCGTCGTTGGTGCGTCGGAAGGCCACAACAGCGATCTCGAGCTTTGTGCACGTCTGTGAAGGAAGAAGAACAGCCCGTGCGGCTGCTCAAGCAGTCGGGGAGGCGATGCTGGCCGTCGGGGCTAGCCGCAGGTCATGCGGCAGCGTGAAACACCGGAAAACGCCGCAGCGAGGGGCTGCTGCATGAGAAACAGCCCGTCAGGGGCTGTTGCGGGCTATGGCGGCGTCGGAGGGGAAAGATGGCGGGCGGGGGTGTCGCAGATGGTCGGAGGTGGTGTGTGCGGCGGTCGGAAGCTGCAGTCGGTGGTGTGCGACGGTCGGAAGCTGCAGTAGACGGTGTGCGGGCTACTGTCGCGGTGTGCGAGGGTCTGCGACGGTCACGGCGGCGCGGGGAAGATGCTGCAGGCGGCGATCGAGAGGGGGAGACGAGGGCGACGCCGGAAGAGCGAGAGCGACGGCCTCGCCGTGGATGCGAGGGCGGGGAGGAGGCAGTCGGCATGCAGCGGGCTCTCAGGCGCTTGCAGCGGCGTTCAGCGGCAGTCACTGGCAGTTGCCGTCGACCGGGGTGCGGGGGTTGGTCGGAGGAATGTCCGCCGGCGGTGATGAGGTCGAGAGCGAGGGAGAGATAGAGTAAGGGGGGGTTTTGTTTGTTTGAATACGAGAGAGCCTCTCTCGTGAGAGGATCCATTATTGCGGCAGCTGAGAATGTAAAAAGAAAACCTAGGTTGCTCACGTGAAGGGTTTGGTAGGGTTGGGTTTTAATAATATTAGGGTTTGATATTTGACTAGAGTGTTTTGGGTTAAATGCGGGGAGCTAGAGAGATATAGGGAGTACAATTTGGGGTAAGTCTAGGGGTCAATAGAGTAGGCGGTTTTAGGAAAGATTCTTGTGCAAAACAATTTGGGATATAGCCAGATTTGGCTAATCAATTTGAATTTCGAAATTGATCAGGGCAAACCAACGGTCCAGATTTATCCGGGCGATAACTCTCAAACCGGGCGTCGGAAAAATAATCTGAAAATACCGAGGCGATCGTGGAGACGAGACGCACAGATCTACGGAGCCCGATCGTGCGTAACGCCTACCAAAAAATTGACGAAAAATTGAAAATGGCATTTTGAGTCAAATGACTAAAACACCCCTACCAATCAAAGTCGTTTTGCGAGAAAACGAGCCATGAGACGACGTTCCCAAAATTTACAACAAAATCCAACACCCCAAAATGATCTTAACGGCACATCGCATCGCAAATTTCGGAATCCAGAAATAGTCAAATAAAATACGTGCACGATAAAGCACGCGCACGCAGAAAATACGAACGGTCGGAAAGCGGCCGTTACATTCTACCCACCTTAGAAATGATTCCGTCCTCGGAATCACTCATACTAAGACTAATTACAAAATTTATAAATACCTAAGCTTATAACTCCTATCCTCCACTCCATGATCTCTGATCATTAAAACTTCAATATTGTTCCTCCAATAATCCATCATGACCCTTCTTTTCACTGAATAATGCCACGACTAATCTCCCATCCTAAGACTTAACCATAGACCCATCATTGCTGTTGAAATTTCCAACTCCAAGTCCTCACAAAAGAATAATAATCATCTTCTCATACCATACCACTCCACTAAACATCATCACTCGATAACACCCTTAAATTTCTCAATCTATTCCCAACATCAATCAATCGCTAAAAAGATGTTCTTGCCAATCACCAATTTAAAACAAAACTTTGTCTATCTTATAACACCTTTCCCAAATTAACAATCGCCTTGTCCTCTATACATGCTTCGCCATATCGTCTCATAAATCTATTCGCCGAATAATTGAACTATCAGAATCACATCTCATCCTACTCACTATAACTAATCCCAACCAATTTAAGTCCGACTACCTAACCATCCATTCATCTCAACACGTCGTGTTACTCCCAATGTCTTCTCACGTCAACTCAACAATCAAGTCTCGTTGCTAATAAAAGCTCTACTCAATCTCATGATCACCCTAACTCCTACCATACTCTGTAGCCATCCCTATCTACCATTTGTCTAAGCCTCAAATCTGATAAGTTATCATCTCCTCGCACATATAATTTCATCTGACCAGAATTTCCCATTGAGTCCGCCACACTTCGGTTTCATAAATAAATCTTGGACAGCCCATTCTTTATATCCGAAAGAAATTCTAATCCAACATCCTTGTGTTCCAAAATCAATTAATCATTGCTATAATAAATCTCATTTCACCCTGAGCCTACCCGCAAACAAAATCCTATAACGGTAATAGCTAGTCCCAATAATATAATAACCATAAACACAAAATTTCTAAGGAAGAAAGAAGAGAAAGGAAAATGGAAACTTAAGACCAAAGACGCATTTTAAAATATTTGGAAGAACGTGTGGAGTTCTGGTAATGGATGAGAGAGGATAAGTGGTTTGTGATCTTGTGAGCTAGTTTCAAAACTTTAAAGATTTGGTTTTAAAGAAAATAACAGTCTTGATACAAACACAAGCAGCCAAGATAAACTATTCATTAATATAAAGATTAAGTCTAAGGAACTGCCTGCTATGACACTATTCACATCATATGAATACTATCATTCAGCCAACTTCAAGCATAACATGGTTAACACTGAGTACGCATTCAAGATACAAAGGCAAACATCAGGATCCTAATGATGGCACACTCATACAGGTCTACACACTCTACCTATGCTCATGCACGAAGACGACATCACCTACCCAAGGGCCTATTCCTAAACTGAAGACAACATGGACAACTACAAGGACTAATGTCTAGATAATAGAAGGAAAGAACGAGTTCAAATAAGACGAGGTAAGGAGATAGTTGGTTGGATGGAAAAATATTTCTCAAAATAATCAGATAGGTGAAAGAAGAATTTTGTGCAAATTATGGTATCATATAACTTTAAAAATATATTCATATACTTAAAAGTGAGTAGATGTAGCAAATCAAAGTTTTGGAAAAAGTAAGACGAAGGAGGGATGGGTAGGGTGAGAAACGATTGTTCTGCAAATGAAAAATAAGTTTACCCAAAGATTTTGAAATGTGGTCAAGAAGAACATAGAACTGGTATAATACTAATAATAAAATAATTGGAGTTCCCTCCAGTTTAGAAAATATTTTGAAAGCATGTACAGTAAGTGATTAGAAATAGATTTCGTAGTTTATAAAAATGGTATATTGAATTTTCCAAAGTGGTAACAAAGTTTCAAAACTAAAATACAATGGATACGATTTGAAAATAAGTACGAGACCGTAAATTAAAATTTTACGATCAAGAAGGTTTCAAAATTTGCGAAAGAATTTTAACTCAACCGAAAGTAAGAAATTTTAAATAATTAATAAAAGTTTTCAAAGAAGTCAATTTGGGCGGAGAATTTAATAATGAATTTCGAAAATACTTTTAAAGGAAGCAGGTTTTGGGAAAGGGGAAAATTCGAAAATAAGTACAAGATAGTAGAAATAAATTGTGTAGTTTATAAAAGTAGTATATATATATTTTGGAAACAAGGCAAATAATGCGAGATATTGACTTAAAACATTTATGTCCAAGAAAGCTCCAAGTCAATTAAAAGTTTTAACTCGATCCAAAACAACAAATTTTAAATATATAATATAGGGGTTTTCAAAGAAATCAAGCCAGAGCGAAAACTTAATAAGGAAAGTCGAAAATAATTTTAGAGAAGGTAGAATTGTTCAAGGAAGGAATTCGAAGGATCGATGATAATCGTCAGGAAACGATCACGAGAATTGAGAGAAAGGAAAAGTGACCGCATGAAGAGTACGCGTAAGATATGAATCGTGAAGAGCTACGATGGGACTCTATGGTCGATAGCACAAAATTTGCAAGGATCAGAGGGATGCTAGAGGACAAGGGTTCTAATCATCGGGTCGTCTAAAGATTAAGATAACTCAGCTCTAAGACTTCCTAATGAGCTAGACTATAATCAGGATCTAAAGAATGGTTCCTAAGCGAATCAAGGTTACATTCTGCTGGGCCCGAAGTCGATGGACCCGAGCAAACGTCTAAAAGAGAAGGGCTCTAGAAAAATAACACGGTCAGAGTCAAGTGGGCTACTAAGGTATTCTAGGACGAGGATGACTAATTCCTAACCAAGGCATCAGACTATCAACCTGGGACGTCTACCCTAGTCTTCCTACTATCTAAGACAGAGGAACCTAATTCAGACTCGTACGTGGATGTTAAATGAATGCAGTACTTTTATTGTTACGAACTTTTGCAAGACCTGCATGGGCCACCACTAAAACCTGTCACGCCCCGCTTCCCAAAATGGACGGAAGCGAAACGTGACGAGGCCCTCTTAGGCCAGAGCTGAGAAGCTCGGACCCAATAAGCGTCTGTAGAGGTACCATTTTAAAAGATTTTCAGGTTCTTGCATTATTATAGTTCGAAACAACAAAAGTACGGAAAAGATATTGCATTCAATAAATTAGAGGTATGATATCCAACAAGTACAAAGTCCAAAAGAAGCATAAGCATGGCAACAAAAGTTTAAAGACAAACCGAAAAGTAGTACCCTAGGGAAGTGGCGACTAAGAGACCTCAAGGTCTGGTCCTCGTCAGGCACAAACTCTGGATCAACGTCCTCGGCTCCTCGTACTCCAGTGAGTCTGCCTCGTCCATGAACTCTGGCTGAGCACCTGACGTACAGCACCCAAGAAAAAGGAACTGTACGTCAGGTAAAGTCTACAAGAAGGGTTAGACTTTACTGCAAGTGTATCAACTTTTGGACAACGTTTTACTGGTTGATTAGCATGCTGGGGTTACAACAAGTACAAGAGAAGTAACGTAGCAGGAAAGTAAAACGTAGCAGGCAGTAGTCGCAGCGTGTGCTACCGACTACGGGACTAACCTAAAGGTGTCAGGACAAGACGAAGACAGACAAGACAGGTAGGACAAGACACGACACGGCACGACACGACACGACACGACACGAAGGGTTCACGCCTTACGGTTCGAGGGGGATCAGACCCTCTCGCCGTGTGCACGCTCAACCCTACCCCAAAACCCCAGAACTCAGGACAGGAAGCACGGAGATCACTTTCGCAAGGAAAGCACCTGAAACGCCCGTAGGCTTTTTGTATCACGGAGATCACTTCCGCTCGGGAAGCATCTGAAACGCCCGTAGGCTTTTTGTATCACGGAGATCACTTCCGCTCGGGAAGCATCTGAAACGCCCGTAGGCTTTTTGTAACACGGAGACCACTTCCGCTCGGGAAGCATCTGAAACGCCCGTAGGCTTTTGTAACACAGTGACAAGACACGACCAGTGTGGATAACAGTGACAAGACACGACCAGTGTACGGGAGAGTTATTCTAGGGTGTCCACACGCACGCACACACATGATAGCCCAACAGCATCAAAGTTGTTGTTGTCAGGCTCAGACTTCGTCGTCAAGTCTGAGTCGTCAGGGGCGTCCCGGACGCTATCATTTCACGTCCGGTTCTATACATTCACAGTCTAACAGTTCTAGCAATCTAAGACCAAGGCACGGTCAAAAACGCAAGTGGGTACACTTGCCTGCGGTGGCGAGTGTGTCGTCCGTCCGGGGCGTCTCGTCCAGGCGTCTCGTCCGCGGTAGTCCGTCTGAAATATCGCCACGGCGACGGTGTCAGGTCTCAATTTCATCAAATCCTATTATGTTTTATTTCTAGGTTGTCGGGACTACCCTAATCGTCAAGTCGCAATTTGATGTTTTATCAGCCTAGATCGACCACTACCCTATATGCACAGAAAATTTGTCCGATGGTCGATTTCTACAGTGAGCAGCGTTTTACTAGTGCGGAAAAGTAAATTTAATTGTAGTTGTCCAGTTTTTTGTTAAGGTTCAGTTCGCTACAGTGTGGGTTTCACTACGAGTTAGGGGGAACCAACCTGAATGATGATTTATCGTGAATCGGGCGTCGGGTCTGAAAACGGTGGAGGTGCTCGCGTTCCCGACTGCGGGTAGCGCAGTGGAGGTCTTCTCGGGATCGCCTCAGGATTGTGACGGCTGCGAGTAGCGCAGCAAAACGTCTCGGCAACTGTATCGGATCAAGATGCCAAAAGATCGTGAGCCCTGCGGCGTCTATGTTGCCTCGACTACGGGTAGCGTAGTGAGACTCGTCCGGGCAGCGAGCACGGACATCGGGAAGGCGTTCTACGGCCCCGGGGGATAGCGGACTAGGTGCGTGAGTAGTGAGCACGGCCAGTATAACAACGTTACGGCGTCGTTGGTGCGTCGGAAGGCCGCAACAGCGATCTCGAGCTTTGTGCACATCTGTGAAGGAAGAAGAACAGCCCGTGCGGCTGCTCAAGCAGTCGGGGAGGCGATGCTGGCCGTCGGGGCTAGCCGCAGGTCATGCGGCAGCGTGAAACACCGGAAAACGCCGCAGCGAGGGGCTGCCGCATGAGAAACAGCCCGTCAGGGGCTGTTGCGGGCTATGGCGGCGTCGGAGGGGAAAGATGGCGGGCGGGGGTGTCGCAGATGGTCGGAGGCGGTGTGTGCGGCGGTCGGAAGCTGCAGTCGGTGGTGTGCGACGGTCGGAAGCTGCAGTCGACGGTGTGCGGGCTACTGTAGCGGTGTGCGAGGGTCTGCGACGGTCACGGCGGCGCGGGGAAGATGCTGCAGGCGGCGGTCGAGAGGGGGAGACGAGGGCGACGCCGGAAGAGCGAGAGCGACAGCCTCGCCGTGGATGCGAGGGTGGGGAGGAGGCAGTCGGCATGCAGCGGGCTCTCAAGCGCTTGCGGCGGCGTTCAGCGGCAGTCACTGGCAGTTGCCGTCGACCGGGGTGTGGGGGTTGGTCGGAGGAATGTCCGCCGGCGGTGATGAGGTCGAGAGCGAGGGAGAGATAGAGTAAGGGGGGGTTTTGTTTGTTTGAATACGAGAGAGCCTCTCTCGTGAGAGGATCCATTATTGCGGCGGCTGAGAATGTAAAAAAGAAAACCTAGGTTGCTCACGTGAAGGGTTTGGTAGGGTTGGGTTTTAATAATATTAGGGTTTGATATTTGACTAGAGGGTTTTGGGTTAAATGTGGGGAGCTAGAGAGATATAGGGAGTACAATTTGGGGAAAGTCTAGGGGTCAATAGAGTAGGCGGTTTTAGGAAAGATTCTTGTGCAAAACAATTTGGGATATAGCCAGATTTGGCTAATCAATTTGAATTTCGAAATTGATCAGGGCAAACCAACGGACTAGATTTATCCGGGCGATAACTCTCAAACCGGGCGTCGGAAAAATAATCTGAAAATACCGAGGCGATCGTGGAGACGAGACGCACAGATCTACGGAGCCCGATCGTGCGTAACGCCTACCAAAAAATTGACGAAAAATTGAAAATGGCATTTTGAGTCAAATGACTAAAACACCCCTACCAATCAAAGTCATTTTGCGAGAAAACGAGCCATGAGACGACGTTCCCAAAATTTACAACAAAATCCAACACCCCAAAATGATCGCAATGGCACATCGCATCGCAAATTTCGGAATCCAGAAATAGTCAAATAAAATACGTGCACGATAAAGCACGTGCACGCAGAAAATATGAACGGTCGGAAAGCGGCCGTTACACTCTTCCTCCTGGACCCCCTGGTACGCCGACATCGCAAATTATCTGGCTTGTGCCATCGTCCCCCACAATGTGAGCTTTCAGCAGAAGAAGAAATTTTTCCATGAGGTCCGCAAATTTTATTGGGATGACCCCCACCTATACAAAACCTACAATGATGGGGTGATACGAAGATGCATCCCTGAAACTGAGGCGACCTCCATCATTTCCCACTGCCATGGGCAGCAATGTGGAGGGCACGCGAGCACCTACAAGACCATCGCAAAAATTCTCCAAAGCGGATTCTACTAGCCTACTCTCTTCAAGGACACACATGTTTATGTCCAATCCTGCGATAAATGCCAAAGAGCTGGGAATATCTCCAAAAGGAATGAGATGCCTCAACACTACATCCTGGAGGTAGAAATCTTCGATGTATGGGGAGTGGACTTCATGGGACCGTTCCCTTCCTCCTCGGGGAACCAATATATCTTGGTGGCTGTGGACTACGTGTCGAAATGGGTTGAAGCGATGGCCAGTCCAACCAATGATTCCAGAGTGGTGGCCAAGTTTTTCAAAAGTAACATCTTCCCGCGGTTCGGTGTACCTTGTGTCCTGATCAGTGACGGAGTGAGCCACTTTATAGAGAAGGAATTCGAGGCCCTCTTAAAAAAATACAGGGTACAACACCGGGTGGGGCGTGCCTACCACCCGCAGACCAGCAGTCAGGCGGAAGTCTCTAACCGGGAGATTAAAAGCATACTAGAAAAGACGGTGGCTAATTCTAGAAAGGACTGGTCATCAAAGCTTCCTGACGCGCTTTGGGACTACAGGACAACATTTAAAACTCCTATCGGCACAACTCCCTACCGGCTTGTCTATGGGAAAGCTTGCCATCTTCCTGTGGAATTGGAGCATAAGGCATTTTGGGCAGTTAAGAATCTGAACTTCGACACCAAGAAGGTAGGAGTGCACCGGCAGTTACAACTCAACGAGCTCGACGAAATCCGGCTCAATGCCTATGAGAACGCCAAGATCTACAAGGAGAAGCTGAAGCGGTGGCACGATAAGCGAATCTTGAAGAGGGAATTCAAAGAAGGGGACTTAGTTCTCCTATTCAACTCAAAACTGAAGCTCTTTCCTGGAAAACTCAAGTCAAGGTGGTCGGGACCGTTCCGCGTCACCAAGGTTTTCCCGCTTGGGGCTATTGAGATAATGGGAAGGGATGAGCCGTTTAAAGTCAACGGACAGCGTCTGAAACTATATGCAGTTGGAGAACCAGAATTCTCTCCGGTCGGATCCCCAACGAGCGACAACTCTTCCTCTAACCCTCCGGATCCTAATTGACCACCATTAGAGGCGTCGAGCCAACGACGTTAAACAAGTGCGCTTCATGGGAGGCAACCTGTGCTCTAAACTTTTGCACCACTTTTTAGTGTTATTTTTGACTTTATTTTATCTATTTTTATAAATAAAATCAGCCGCAAGAACATCCGTTCAGGGACTTAGACAATCTGTTGGTTTTTCCAGGAAACAAGGCCCCAACCGATCGGTTGGGATGTATCAGATACAAGCCGCATCTGTCCCCAAATGAACAGATCGGGTGAAGAATGGAGAGACCGGGTGACAGACCGGGTGATTTGGGGAGAATTCTCGGGAAATTTTTGGAAAATATCAACCGATCGGTTGAGTTAGAGCGCGATCGGTTGAGGCGACCGGGTGAGCAACCCTCAATTCTCGGGAAAATGAGTGGAGCGGCCAACCGATCGGTTGACAAGTCAACCGACCGGTTCGCCTGTAGCAATTCTTCAGCAAAAATTTTTGACACGTCCCCCTCCACACACACGAGCACTGACACTAGGCCCTCGCGCGCCTGTTATCCCCCCTGTGGACCCAATGTTGGGCCCGCATGGGTATATCTTTAGGAACCAGGAACACAAGGATCTTTATCGTAGGCTCAATGCTCGGGGGCATCTATCAACTAAGTTCCCGCACACACAGTCACTAGTCGATCTCGGTGTCTTCACCGAAGTCGAATCTCTTTTCGCTAACTTAGGTTGGTTGGCCTTTCTTAATGCCTCTGCCTTATCCTACCCGTCACTCACCCTCAAATTTCTCTCTACACTTATTTGGGAGTCCGGGTCGATCATAAAATTCCGGGTGCGTAACAAGAGTGTCACCACAAATCTGAATACCATTAACGATATATTTGGTTTCCCCAATCTTGGGGATGACTCCATCCGACACTACGGGTACACGCCCGATTTTAACGTCGATCAATTCTGGTTCCGCCTCACACTGCTCCATAGCTATCCCCGAGGTAGGGCCAAGGCCTCCTCCATCATCCACCCCGTATTTCGTTTGGCCCACAGGATCATATCATCTGCATTTTTTCCCAGTGACGAGTCCGGCACCGTGACTATCCCTGACCTTTTTATCCTCTGGGCCATGACTTTCCCTTTTGTTCGGGACGATGACGGTATTAGCTTTAGGGCCCCTACCGTCCCCATCCATGGCGGCGATTGGCTTGTTTACAAGCTTCTCGAGATCAGCCGGGCCGGTAAGGGGAAGTTTTGTTGTGGGGGCATCATTACTATCATTTGTTCTTACCCCCAATTTAATATTCCCATCCCCAATAATCTTCCTGCTGTCGCAGGACCCTCACAGCTAGATATTGATGTCCTGCGGCACATTCACATGATTAAACCCCACTTCGATGGCCGCTTCATCTTCAATTATGGCCACCCCCCAGCCCCTTACACCATTCTCCCCAACCCTGCTCGTATGACCATAGCTCTTGTGGGAGATTGGACCTTCCCACCCGATCCGAACTTCCTAGCGGGGTTGCACCTTCCTTTCCTTCCCGCGGACGCACGGAGACCACCGTCCCCTGCCGCCCACTTAGGCGAGCAGGATATCCCTGCGTCTCGGGGAGATATGGGGGCTGGCCCGAGTCGTCCTGTTTCTGTTCCGGGCCCCATCACTTCTGAGCACCTCTTAGCGGCCATTTCTGGCCTTGTCTCCTGTGCCGGCATGACCTCCGCCGCCGGCACCACTTCCACCTTACCTGCCGACACCACTTCTGCCTCACGTCAGTCGACATCCTTTGGTCGTCGCCAGGTCTCTGCCCATCTTGGTCTTGAAAGGGAGGTCGCTGCCCTCCGTGATCTCGCCATGTCCTCTGCCTCCTCGGACCCATCACCGTCCTCTTTTCTCACTCACCCACGTTTCCTCGCACTTGAGAGGAACGTGGCCGCCATTCTTCGCCTTCTCACTCACATCCACGGTCCACCTCCACCTTCATCACGTCGACGATCTTCTCCTCCACCTTCACCACCTCGACGATCTTCTCCTCCACCCTCCCACACATCCCCACATCCATCACCTCCCTCACCACATTCTTCTCCTCCCTCATCTATTCCCATCCCGGTATCCACTTCCCCCCTCCCGACCACTTTCATCGCACCCACGCTACCTCCTCCCTCCTCCTCCATCACTTCATATGTGCGTCGGAGGAAATTGCCGGTGCGCTCCAAATCTCTCCCACCACCACCCACTACCGTCACCACCACATCTTCTCCCCCCATTTCTATTCCTTTCACCACCGCCTTGATCGCCATCCTACCACCACCACCCACCTCCACCGACACTCCTCCCATCGTTCACACCACCGCTGCACCTATTCCTCCACCTCGTTCCCCACTTCTCCGCACACCCCCAGCCTCCCCCGACCACCTAGCCACACCCTCTTCCGAGGAGGGCGAGGATTCACCTTCTCCTGATTTTTGATTTCACCTTGTTTGTTTTTGACTCCCCCTTGCATATTTCTGCATTTCACGTTCGCATTTTATTCGCTAGCACTGTCATGTCTAGCTTGGGGGACGTCTATTTTGGTGTGTTGTCGTGTCTTGTTTTTTTTCTCATTTTTGTGTGTGTGCTTGTTTTTCCCGTTTTGAGTGTCGTGTCGTGTGGTTTTATTTCTATTTTCGTGTCGTGTGGTTTGATTTTGATTTTTCTTTATTTTCAGTTTCATCTCTGTGTCTTTCTCGTTTTCATTTCTTTTCGTGTCGGTGCGTATTCCCCCCCATCTTCATTGCCCTCCCGTACTCACTCATATTGCATTGAGGGCAATGCAAGCTTCAGCTTGGGGGAGTCGCACTTTGTGCGCCATTTGAGTCCTTCTATTTCGTTTTTGTGTCGTCTTCATCTTGTTTTTTATTTTTTTTATTTTTTTTCTTCTCTTCTTTTTATCTCTTTCTCCTAGAGATGAACCCTATGATGAATCGCCACAAAATCACACACACCTAGCATGGCATCGATAATCACATTCACTAACCCTAGGATTTCGAGTTCTCTTGCATTTCACGCATCGTGGGTCCTCTCAGTTTTTGTGAGTCGTGTTTCGTGCCTATCTGTTTGGTGTGCTTCTACTTTGTGATTTTACTTTATATACCTGTCCAGGAATGACCCCTAGATTATCATGCTTCGATTTGAATATGCGGTATTTATTTTCCCTGTCTGCTTCTGCATGCTATTTATATATATCGTGTACTTCATTTCGCATGTGTCGGGATTCCATAATTAAGGACTAGGACAATCCATTTAGCCTATGCTCTATTTAGCGAGAATAGTTTCCTTTGCCCAAGTGTTTAGATTCCGACTTCTTTTTTGATTTACTTGGTGCAAATCCCCTCGTCGTGTACGTTCTCCCACTTGGGAGAGTACACGTGTGTATAGCCAAAAACCCAAAAATCCAAAAAAAAAGAGAAAAGAAAAGAAAAACCCAAAAAGAAAAGAAAAGAAAAATTTTGTATAGCCAAAAAGCCTAAAAAAATGCAAATACCCAAAACCCAAAAAAAAAAATTTCAAGTGTGAATATTTTTCCTATCTACCGAGAATAAAGGGAAGGCGAGAATTTGCACCGAGTGTTCTACTCCACATCATCTCAACCCCCATCGTTTTTGAAAACACTTGGCTTAGGAACTTTTTAGCTAGTATCTAGGCTATAGTGGTGTGATTTCCTTAACCCTAGTTGTGGAATCCCCGATGCATGATACGCTTCTATTCTTATACTCTTCTCATACATGCTTGAGCTAATATTCACCGCAATTTCAAATTCGAATCGGTATTTGGGTCGATTCCTGGGTCTGCGTATATCGAGCTTTATTGCACTTCGTAGATAGCGACACCGACTGCTAGCGCACGACCACACTCACTCGCGCTTCACCGCGTGGGCCCACGACACTTATTTGGACTCGTTTTCCTAGGTTTAGTGATGTGATTTGACGTTTGCTTGCTTGTTGTGTCGTTTTTGATTTTGTTGGCCCTGACGGACGATCTAGGATATAGAGTTTTCTTTTTCTCTCTTTCTCTCTATTTTTCCCCTCCGAGCTACTACTCTCACTCGTCTTCCTCGAGGACGAGGAAGAGTTCAGCTTGGGGGATTTTGACGTGCGTATATATTTCATATTTTCTTTTATTCGTTTTCTCGTATTTTCTCGTTTTCTTTCACTTTTCTTTGTTTCTCCATGTTTGCAGGAGATTGCCCGCATAGGGGACGTTTAACGACGATATCTCAAGTCCCCGGAGCAACGGGAGGAGTCACGCGTGATCCAGAGGGTCAAACGACGAAGATTACATCTTTCAGCCCCTCACCCGGTCGGTTGGTCATCTCCAACCGATCGGGTGATGCACGCGTGCACCACCCGGTCTCAGCTGGAGCTCAAGTGGAAGTCACCCGATCGGTTCACAGGCCGGTTCAACGGGGCTGATTCTCTGTCTTTTCAATCCAAATTCCAACCGATCGGGTGACTCTCACCCGATCGGTTCATCTGTAGCTGATGCTGAGGAGCCGAGACACGGGCACTGTCACGACCCGCTTCCCTAAAATGGAGGCGAGACATGAAAAGGTCCGCACGAGAGTGGAGCTGTGAAGCCCCAAACCCGATAAGCGTCAATAAAACATAAGCAGGTCCCTGTAACCACAACGGAACAACAATAATAACACAAGGAGAGACTGAAATAAAATCTCACATCTCATAAATTGTCCAACATGAAAATAAGTCCAACATCCAGAAAAGCCACCAGGCTAAAAGAGAGAGTCTAAAGGCCCAGAACAAGGCCAACAAAAGCAACGACATAACAAGTATAGGTGCTACGCACCGATAACAAAACAACTGTCTAAACAAAAGTAAAACGCAACGAAGACACTAGGACTGGTCCCCAGTGTCCACGTACTCCCCGTCAAACACAAGCTCGGGCTCGGCGTCAGCAAATACCTCGTCCTCAACAAGGTACTCAGGCTCAGGATCTAACATGTGTCACCCAAAAGAGTAAAGGGGCACATGTCAGCAAGTCTAAAAGACTTGGGCAAGGAAACTGAAGGTAAGGCAACTAGCAACCTAGCAGTTATAGTATGCATGACATGGCAGTTACAACATGAGTGCACAATCAAGACATGGCAAGACAACTTGTACAAGAGAACAATCATCGGGACAAGACAAGAGTAGCCAAGCTACTATCAATCTCAATCAATTCACTATTCACGTTGTTTGTAGATGTTTACGCCTTACAGCTGAATGGTTTCACATTCGTTGATTGGCCACTTAACAACTACCCCAAAACCCAGAGTTTACGCCTTACCACTGCAGTTGCTGATCGGGCAGACTCCCAGTTGATTGGCAGCTTAACTCTTACCCCCAATACCCACACGTAATGGAGCCAGGGTCCCCGCACATGAGCTCAGCAAGTGAGCCGGGGTTGCCCCGCACATGAGCTCGCATTCTTAAACATTTGGCGTAGGGGTGCACCTAGCCAGAAACAAGCAATTCGGGCATTGGCTATCAACCAACACATGGCCCGCTTCTGGAACACGAGCCATAAACACAAGCATTTGTAGCGAAGCTACGCAATCACAGAAGCACTTAAAGAATGCAATGACATGACAATTAATTCGCGTACCGTTAATGGAAAGTAAACATGACATGGTAATTGTGCAACATGCTAAATGTCGGAACTAGCTTCGTTGTCAAGCTAGTTTCCCCAACTTGCACCTAGGCGAGTATCATTTGGTCGCCTAGTCTCTTTTACGCCTACAACAAGCAAATGGCCTAAAACATGGCCTAAACCCTAAGTGGCAAGTTTCACTTGCCTAGCACCGGGAATGACGATCACGAAGGTTCGTCTCGCGGATGCTAATCTACGGGGGAAATCGATGTTATGGGGAAACAAACATCAAACAACATGAAATTTCATTAGGGTTTCATAAAAATACAAATAGGATATAAAAACGTCAAGAGATCGATTTCTTACCGAGAGGAAGCGGAAGAAACACTCCGGAGAACCCTAGGACCGGATCTGGAAACAAATGGAGAAGTTTTGGAGAATTAGGGTTTTTGGGGATTTGGTGAGATTTTGGGGAAGATGAGAGGTAGAATGAGTTGATGGAGGGTTTAGATGATGAATCTAGGGCTTGGAAATGAAGGAATAGGGCTTGGAGGAAGATGGGGGCTCAATGGGGGGAGAAACTAGGGTTTTGGGTCGAGTGGAGGAAGAAGAAAACGTTTGGGAGGGTTATAAATAGGTTGGGCTGGCGGCTGCCCACAAATTAGGGTTTTAACACAGATTAGTCGGTCTAAGAGCAACCACTGACCGACTAGTTTGGCAACTAGTCGGTCGGTCGACCAACGCAGACCAACTAAGTGCAAACAGTAACTTCTGAATGAAAATAGGATTTAGATTTAGTCGGTCCATGAACAAATACTGACCGACTAGTTTATCATCTAGTCGGTCGATGAACGTTCATAGACCGACTAATGATAAACAGTAACTCTTGAGAAATTTAGAAAGCCAACTAGTCGGTCCAAGAAGGATTGCCGACCGACTGGATCGTCATCTAGTCGGTCGGTGCCCCTTCTTACACCGGCTAATAAGCACCAAAAGTACCGATACGGAGCGCGAGGCCCCAGGATCGATTCCTAAGACTCCTAGGCTTGATCTAATAGTAAGATACGACCGTTATGAAGCCCGTCACGAATGACTTGCTTCGAAATCGACGATCCTAAGGAAGAAACGAGAAAACACGACGAAACGATCAGAAATGAAAGTTACGGAGACGAAAACCACACATGAGGAGAAAATCCGCCAAAACATATATTATATTATAATAAATCCAGATACATGAAAAGCAGTCGTTACATCCTCCCCAACTTAGGAAAAATTCCGTCCTCGGAATTTCCGAACACTCACGAGTCCGGAAACAAAAGTGGGAAACGCTCTCGCATCTCATCCTCATTCTCCCAAGTAGACTCTCCAGGTGAGCCGTGTCGCCACATCACCCTCACAAGATTGACAATCTTGTTCCGAAGCGATTTCTGACGCCTGTCCAGAATCTGCACTGGATGCTGGTCATACGTCATATCGGGGCGAACGGTAATCTCCGAAAAATCCACAGCATGAGATGGATCGCTAATGTATCGACGAAGCTGCGACACATGGAAAACATTGTGAACTCCTTCCAAAGATGGCGGCAAGGCCAAGCGATAAGCTACCTCGCCAACCCTCTCCAAAACATCAAATGGTCCAATGTACCGCGGGCTCAACTTCCCTCGCTTCCCAAAACGAATCACACCACGATTCGGGGAAATCTTCAAGAACACATGGTCGCCCGGCTGAAACTCCAAAGGACGACGTTTAGCATCCGACCAATGCTTAAAACGGTCCTGAGCAATTCTCAACCTCTCCCGAATATTCCTGACGATATCCACGGCCTCCACGATCATCTCAGGTCCCAACAACTCCCGATCACCAACGTCATCCCAACTCAATGGCGATCGACATTTCCTCCCATAAAGAGCGGCGAAAGGCGACATGCCAATACTCGCCTGGAAGCTGTTGTTGTAAGAGAACTCCACCAAATACAGATGGTCCTCCCACGAACCCTTGAAATCCAACATGCACGCCCTCAGCATGTCTTCTAAAATCTGAATCGTCCTCTCGGACTGGCCATCCGTCTGCGGATGGTACGCCGTGCTGAAACTCAGACGCGTACCCAAGCTCTTCTGCAAACTCTGCCAGAACTGAGATGTGAACCTCATGTCTCTGTCAGACACGATACTCACGGGGACTCCATGAAGTCGCACAACCTCCTGCACGATTCACGTTACATCACTATCCAAACTAGGAAAAGGAAATAAAAACGGAGGGTAAAATAATTTTACCTCCATATATCTCCTCGCTAGCGCCTCAGTGGACTGTCCCACTCGGAACGGAATAAAGTGCGCGGATTTGGTCAATCGATCTACGATCACCCAAATCGCTTCATTATGCTTCGGACTCCTAGGTAGTCCAGTCACGAAATCCATAGTGATGTGTTGCCATTTTCACACCGGAATCGGAAGCAGTTGTAGCAACCCGGCCGTACGCTGATGCTCCGCCTTCACTTGCTGGCAAACCAAGCACTTGGCTACACTCCGAGCCACACTCCTCTTCATACCATGCCACCAATAATTCAGACGAAGATCCTGGGTCATCTTGGTGCCATCAGGATGCACAGAATACGGCAAACTGTGTGCCTCCACCATCAACTCCTCTCTAATATCCCCAGCTGGCACACACAACCTGGCTCCAAACCTCAGCGAGCCATCCTCATGAATCAAAAAGTCAGTCCGCAGACCGGCTTCCACCTGCTCCCGAATCTTCACCAGCTTCGGATCCTCAGCCTGGCCAGCCTTAATCCGATCCACGATCGTCGACTGTACCTGCATGTACATCAACGACGAAGCCGCCCCAGGAAGAACAATCTCCACGCCAGACCCCTAAAAATCCTACTGCAATCTCCACTGCGAGGTCAAAATCATCACCGCTGGAAGCCTACTCAAAGCATCCGGAACCACATTCACCTTGCCAGGGTGAAACTGCAAATCAATCTCATAATCCGCCATAAGCTCCAACCATCGACGCTGTCGCATGTTGAGCTCCTTCTGAGTGAAAATGTACTTCAAGCTTTTGTGATCGGTGAAAATCTTCACTTTCTCACTCAACAAGAAGTGCCTCCAAATCTTAAGAGCAAACACGACGGCAGCCAACTCCAAATCATGCGTCGGGTAATTCTTCTCATGAACCTTAAGCTGACGAGACGCATACGCCACAACATGCCCATGCTGATGCAACACACAACCGAGACCCTTGCCAGAAGCATCGCAAAAGATCTCAAATCCACCGCTGCGATCAGGCACAACCAGAATAGGGGCCGTCATCAACCTCTCCTTCAGGACACCAAAAGCACTCTCGCAATCACCCGACCAAACAAAAGCAACATCCTTCCGCGTCAACCTGGTCATCGGCTCAGCAATACGAGAAAAGTCCTTAATGAATCGCCGATAATAACCAGCAAGTCCAAGGAAACTCCGAATCTCAGACGCAGACGACGGAACAGGCCACTCCCCGATGGCCCTAATCTTCTCAGGATCCACTGAAATACCACCTCCAGTCACCACATGCCCGAGAAAAGCAACTCTATCCAGCCAGAACTCGCACTTCGAAAACTTAGCATACAAACGATGCTTCCTCAAGATCTCCAACACCGTCCTTAAGTGCGAGGCATGCTCTTCCTCCGACTTCGAATAGATCAGAATGTCGTCAATGAAGATAACAACAAACTTATCCAAAAAGTCGTAGAAAATCAGGTTCATCAGATTCATGAAAACTGCGGGCGCGTTAGTTACGCCGAAAGGCATAACCACAAACTCGTAGTGTCCATACTTTGTCCTGAACGCTGTCTTCGGAACATCATCCTTCTTCACCTTCAACTGATGGTAACCACTCCCCAAATCCAATTTAGAAAACACCCTCGAACCTCCAAGCTGATCAAAAATAGCATCGATGCGAGGCAACGGGTATTTATTCTTAATGGTCACCGCGTTCAACTCCCGATAGTCCACGCACATGCGACGCGAACCATCCTTCTTCTTCACTAGCAGCACCGGTGCTCCCCACGGAGACACACTAGGATTAATATAACCCTTCTGTAAAAGCTCATCCAACTGCTTCCGCAACTCCTCCAATTCTGCAGGTGCCATACGATACGGCGCCTTCGAAATCGGCTGCGCACCTGGAACAAGATCGATAGAAAATTCTAGGGCTCGATCAGGTGGCAAACCAGATATCTCCTCGGGGAAGACGTCGCCAAAATCTCACACCACAGCTGGCCACTCCAACTCCATCTGCATAGCCACAGCCTCCACCGGCCTGGCCCAAAATCTGACAGGACCATGCGAACTACTACCACGACTGAAATCAAATACTGGAAGTCTGGGAATCTCGAACACCACCTTCTTCCTTCGACAGTCGATCGTAGCATAGAAGCTCGCAAGCCAGTCCATCCCAAGAACTACATCATAGTTGATTATGTCGTGGACAATGAAATCAGCGAAGAGCTCATGTCCACAGACCACCAACGAGCAAGAATTGCAACCACGATGCACCGAGACCATGCCATTCCCCGTAACGATGTTCCAACTCTTGGGAAGAGGGGACGTCGACAAGGAGTGCCTCTCCACGAAGCTCCGAGAAATAATACACATCGATGCACCAGAGTCAAAGAGGACTCGTGCAGGAAATGTGCAAACCAAGACCACACCTAACAAGCAATTAACAATCAAACCCTAGTCTAGCAAACAATCATGTTCAAGCAAACAACATAATCTAACAATCAAACCAGCTAGGAAAGTAACAGCTAGATTGAGGATTACCTGCGATAACCTCATCCACAGCCTCGCTCTCCGCAGCGGTCATCAGAAAAGCCTGCCTCCTCGGCGGAACAGCCTGCCGAAAAGCCTGCCCCTGCGGAACAAGAGCTGCTCCACGTCCAGCAGGAACAGACGCTCGCTGCTGCAACGGCTGTGCTGCAACAGGTGCCCTCCGCAGCTGATTCGTGTGCCGACAATCCTTCGCGGCATGGGAAGCATCACCACAAACCAGACACTGGCCCAAAAACTTCCGACACTGATCCTTGATGTGGCCAGGCTTGCCGCAGAAATGGCAAGTCTTCAGAATAGGCCCTCCTGGCCTCTTAAACTGAGCAAACTGATTAGGCCTGAATCCAGGTCTAACCACAGCTCTCGCCTGTTCCACAGGCCTCTTCCCAGCACCAACAACAGACCCCCTCCTCTGGTTCACGAGCAGCTCCTGCCTCTTGGCAGCTACTAGAACCTTCTGATAAGACTCCCGGTCAGAAGAGGTCACAAAACTCTGGAGCTCCGAAGCAAGTCCCTGCAGGAACCTCTGAGCTCTCTCCTCAGCGTCCTGCACCAACTTTGGTGCAAACCGACTCAGCCTCATAAAATCTTGGTGATATAGGTCCACTGACGAGCTTCCTTGCTTCAAATCGATAAAACGCTGCAGCATCTCTTCCCTGGCAGCTTTCGGGAAGAACTCACCCTCAAATCTGGCCTTGAAGGTAGCCCAAGCTATCGGCACCACCAGCATCTTCTCTTCCGCATCCCACCAATTCCGAGCATTATCCTTGAGTTGCCTCTTCGCCAAATCAACCCATCCAGCCGGGGTGATCTTGGCCATCTTCAGATTGTCCTCGATGTTCCGAATCCATTCATCGGTAGCCAGAGGACCCTCAGACCCATCAAAATATGCGGGACCCAGCTCCCGAAATTGCTTCGCTCCTGGCTCAGAGCGAGGGGCATCCGGAAGAGCCCGGGCAGCTCGAGCAAGTGGAGCATTCTGGACTTGCAGGAGCACGCCCTGCTGCACTTGCATCATCTGGAGCATCATCCGCATCATCTCACCATTGGTGGGTTCCCGCTCAGGCTCCTCATCATGAGGGATCGCACCACTACCCCCACCACGGGTGAAACATCTTCCTGCCATTTGGTGACACAGAAAACGAATCAGATTAGACTCATAGCTTATGACATCGGACGTCGAACTTAGTTTATTGGACATTCTAATATTATTATCGCTATTCCAAAAATCACAGTTATAGAAGGACCTGCATGGGCTACCAACAAAACCTGTCACGACCCGCTTCCCTAAAATGGAGGCGAGACGTGAAAAGGTCCGCACGAGAGTGGAGGTGTGAAGCCCCAAACCCGATAAGCGTCAATAAAACATAAGCAGGTCCCTGTAACCACAACGGAACAACAATAATAACACAAGGAGAGACTGAAATAAAATCTCACATCTCATAAATTGTCCAACATGAAAATAAGTCCAACATCCAGAAAAGCCACCAGGCTAAAAGAAAGAGTCTAAAGGCCTAGAACAAGGCCAACAAAAGCAACGACATAACAAGTATAGGTGCTACGCACCGATAACAAAACAACTGTCTAAACAAAAGTAAAACGCAACGAAGACACTAGGACTGGTCCCCAGTGTCCACGTACTTCCCGTCAAACACAAACTCGGGCTCGGCGTCAGCAAACACCTCGTCCTCAACAAGGTACTCAGGCTCAGGATCTAACATGTGTCACCCAAAAGAGTAAAGGGGCACATGTCAGCAAGTCTAAAAGACTTGGGCAAGGAAACTTAAGGTAAGGCAACTAGCAACCTAGCAGTTATAGTATGCATGACATGGCAGTTACAACATGAGTGCACAATCAAGACATGGCAAGACAACTTGTACAAGAGAACAATCATCGGGACAAGACAAGAGTAGCCAAGCTACTATCAATCTCAATCAATTCACAATTCACGTTGTTTGTAGATGTTTACGCCTTACAGCTGAATGGTTTCACATTCGCTGATTGGCCGCTTAACAACTACCCCAAAACCCAGAGTTTACGTGTCACGACCCGCTTCCCTAAAATGGAGGCAAGGCGTGAGAAGGTCCGCACGAGAGTGGAGCTGTGAAGCCCCAAACCCGATAAGCGTCAAAAATACATAAGCAGGTCCCTGTAACCACAACGGAATAACAATAATAACACAAGCAGAGACTGAAATAAAATCTCACATCTCATAAATTGTCCAACAAGAAAATAAGTCCAACATCCAGAAAAGCCACCAGGCAAAAAGAAAAGAGTCTAAAGGCCCAGAACAAGGCCAACAAAAGAAACGACAAAACAAGGTATGGGTGCTACGCACCGATAACAAAACAACTGTCTAACAAAAGTAAAACACAACGAAGACACTAGGACTGGTCCCCAGTGTCCACGTACTCCCCGTCAAACACAAGCTCGGGCTCGGCGTCAGCAAACACCTCGTCCTCAACAAGGTACTCGGGCTCAGGATCTAACATGTGTCACCCAAAAGAGTAAAGGGGCACATGTCAGCAAGTCTAAAAGACTTGGGCAAGGAAACTGAAAGTAAGGCTCTAGCAACCTAGCAGTTTAGTATGCATGACATGGCAGTTATAACATGAGTGCACAATTTAAGACATGGCAAGACAATCTTGTACAAGGGAACAATTATCGGGACAAGACAAGAGTAGCCAAGCTACTATCATTCTCAATCAATTCACATTGTTGTAGGTGTTTACGCCCTTCAGCTGAATGGTTCATCATTCACACCGATCGGCACTAAACACGATTCACGTTTCATGTTGTTTTGTAGATGTTTACGCCCTTCAGCTGAATGGTACATCATTCACACCGATCGGCACTAAACACTACCCCACCCCAGAGTTTACGCCTTACAACTGCAGTTGTTGATCAAACAGACCCCCAGTTGAATGGCCGCTTAACCCTTACCCCATCCCACACGTAAACAAGCCAGGGTCCCTGCACATGAGCCCAGCAAGTGAGCCAGTGTTGCCCCGCACGAGAGCTTGTTTCTTAGTTCACAATTCAATATATCGAGCGTTGGGGTTAGCAACTCATTATGCTCGCTTCTGGTCACGAGCTAGGAAACACAAGTATTGTAGCGATGCTACGCAATCACGGGATCACCAAAAGAATGCAATGACATGACATTTAATTTGCGTACCGTTAATGGAAAGTAAACATGACATGGTAATTGTGCAACATGCTAAATGTTGGAACTAGCTTCGTTGTCAAGCTAGTTCCCCAATTTGCGCCTAGGCGAGTATCATTTCGTCGCCTAGCCTCTTTTACGCCTACAACAAGCAAATGGCCTAAAACATGGCCTAAACCCTAAGTGGCAAGTTTCACTTGCCTAGCACCGGGGATGACGACCACTTCGTCACACGGATGCTAATCTACGGGGAAATCGCTGTTATGGGGGAAACAACATCAAACAACATGAAATTTATTAGGGTTTCATAAAAATATAAATAGGTTATGAAAACAACGGTAGATCGATTTCTTACCGAGAGGAGGCGGAAGAAACACTCCGGGGAACCCTAGGACCAGATCGGGAAAAGATTGGAGAAGTTTGGGGAAACTAGGGTTTTGGGGGATTTGGGGATTTTGATGGATTTGGTGAGATTTTGGGGAAGATGAGAGGTAGATAGAGTGGATGGAGGGTTTGGATGATGGATTTAGGGCTTGGAATGAAGAAATGAAGCTTGGGGGAAGATGGGGGCTCAAGGGGGAAGATTTTAGGGTTTTGGGTCGTGTTGAGGAAGATGAAATCGTTTGGGTTGGGTATAAATAGGTTGGGCTGGCGGCTGCCCAGAAATTAGGGTTTCAACACTGGTTAGTCGGTCAAAGAGCAACCACTGACCGACTAGTTTGGCAACTAGTCGGTCTGTCGACCAACGCAGACCGACTAAGCGCAAACAGTAACTCCTAAACGAAAATAGGATTTAGAGTTAGTCGGTCCATGAACAAATACTGACCGACTAGTTTAGCATCTAGTCGGTCGATGAACGTTCTTAGACCGACTAAGAGTAAACAGTAACTCGACTAAAATTAAGATGATGTGTTAGTCGGTTAAAGAAGCATTGCCGACCGAATAGTTTGCAACCTAGTCGGTCAACCAATGTTCTTAGACCGACTAACGATAAACAGTAACTCCTGAGAAATTTAGAAAGCCAACTAGTCGGTCCAAGAAGGATTGCCGACCGACTGGATCGTCATCTAGTCGGTCGGTGCCCCTTCTTATACCGGCTAATGAGCACAAAAAGTTCCGATACAGAGCGTGGGGCCCCGGGATCGATTCCTAAGACTCCTAGGCTTGATCTAATAGTTAGATACGACCGTTATAAAGTCCGTCACGAGTGACATACTTCGAAATCGACAATCCTAAGGAAGAAACGAGAAAATACGACGAATCGATCGAAAATGAAATCTACGGAGACGAAAACCACACAAGAGGAGAAAATCCACCAAAACATATATTATATTATAATAAATCCAGATACATGAAAAACAGTCGTTACATCCTCCCCAACTTAAGAAAAATTCCGTCCTCGGAATTTCCGAATACTCACGAGTCCGGAAACAAAAGTGGGAAACGCTCTCGCATCTCATCCTCATTCTCCCAAGTAGATTCTCCAGGTGAGCCGTGTCGCCACATCACCCTCACAAGATTGACAATCTTGTTCCGAAGCAATTTCTGACGCCTGTCCAGAATCTGCACTGGATGCTGGTCATACGTCATATCGGGGCGAACGGTAATCTCCGAAAAATCTACCGCATGAGACGGATCGCTAATGTATCGACGAAGCTGCGACACATGGAAAACATTGTGAACTCCTTCCAAAGATGGCGGTAAGGCCAAGCGATAATCTACCTCGCCAACCCTCTCCAAAACGTCAAACGGTCCAATGTATCACGGGCTCAACTTTCCACGCTTCCCAAAACGAATCACACCACGATTCAGGGAAATCTTCAAGAACACATGGTCGCCCGGCTGAAACTCCAAAGGACGACGTTTAGCATTCACCCAATGCTTAAAACGGTCCTAAGCAATTCTCAACCTCTCCCGAATATTCCTGACGATCTCCACGGCCTCCACGATCATCTCAGGTCCCAACAACTCCCGATCACCAACGTCATCCCAACTCAATGGCGATCGACATTTCCTCCCATAAAGAGCGGCGAAAGGCGACATGCCAATACTCGCCTGGAAGCTGTTGTTGTAAGAGAACTCTACCAAATGCAGATGGTCCTCCCATAAACCCTTGAAATCCAACATGCACGCCCTCAGCATGTCTTCCAAAATCTGAATCGTCCTCTCGGACTGGCCATCTGTCTGCGGATGGTACGCCGTGCTGAAACTCAGACGCGTACCCAAACTCTTCTGCAAACTCTGCCAGAACTGAGATGTGAACCTCGTGTCTCTGTCAGACACGATACTCACAGGGACTCCATGAAGTCGCACAACCTCCTGCACGATTCACGTTACATCACTATCCATACTAGGGAAAGGAAATAAAAACGGAGAGTAAAAGAATTTTACCTCCATATATCTCCTCGCTAGCGTCTCAGTGGACTGTCCCACTCGGAACGGAATAAAGTGCGCAGATTTGGTCAATCGATCTACGATCACCCAAATCGCGTCATTCTGCTTCGGACTCCGAGGTAGTCCAGTCACGAAATCCATAGTGATGTGTTACCATTTCCACTCCGGAATCGGAAGCGGTTGTAGCAACCCGGCCGTACGCTGATGCTCTGCCTTCACTTGCTGGCAAACCAAGCACTTGGCTACACTCCGAGCCACACTCCTCTTCATACCATGCCACCAATAATTCAGACGAAGATCCTGGTACATCTTGGTGCCACCAGGATGCACAGAATACGGCAAACTGTGTGCCTCCACCATCAACTCCTCTCTGATATCCCCAGCTGGCACACACAACCTGGCTCCGAACCTCAGCGAGCCATCCTCATGAATCAAAAAGTCAGTCCGCAGACCGGCTTCCACCTGCTCCCGAATCTTCACCAGCTTCGGATCCTCAGCCTGGCCAGCCTTAATCCGATCCACGATCGTCGACTGTACCTGCATGTACATCAACGACGAAGCCTCTCCAGGAAGAACAATCTCCACGCCAGACCCGCAAAAATCCTGCTGCAATCTCCACTGCGAGGTCAAAATCATCACCGCTGGAAGCCTACTCAAAGCATCCGGAACCACATTCACCTTGCCAGGGTGAAACTGCAAATCAATCTCATAATCCGCCATAAGCTCCAACCATCGACGCTGTCGCATGTTGAGCTCCTTCTGAGTGAAAATGTACTTCAAGCTTTTGTGATCGGTGAAAATCTTCACTTTCTCACTCAACAAGAAGTGCCTCCAAATCTTAAGAGCAAACACGACGGCAGCCAACTCCAAATCATGCGTCGGATAATTCTTCTCATGAACCTTAAGCTGACGAGACGCATACGCCACAACATGCCCATGCTGATGCAACACACAACCGAGACCCTTGCCAGAAGCATCGCAAAAGATCTCAAATCCACCGCTGCGATCAGGCACAACAAGAATAGGGGCAGTCGTCAACCTCTCCTTCAGAACACCAAAAGCACACTCACAATCACCCGACCAAACAAAAGCAACATCCTTCCGCGTCAACCTGGTCATCGGCTCAGCAATACGGGAAAAGTCCTTAATGAATCGCCGATAGTAACCAGCAAGTCCAAGGAAACTCCGAATCTCAGACGCAGACGACGGAACAGGCCACTCCCTGATGGCCCGAATCTTCTCGGGATCCACTGAAATACCATCTCCAGTCACCACATGCCCGAGAAAAGCAACTCGATCCAGCCAAAACTCGCACTTCGAAAACTTAGCATACAAATGATGCTTCCTCAAAATCTCCAACACAGTCCTTAAGTGCGAGGCATGCTCCTCCTCCGACTTCGAATAGATCAGAATGTCGTCAATAAAGATAACGACAAACTTATCCAAAAAGTCGTAGAAAACCAGGTTCATCAGATTCATGAAAACTGCGGGCGCGTTAGTTACGCCGAAAGGCATAACCACAAACTCATAGTGTCCATACTTCGTCCTGAACGTTGTCTTCGGAACATCATCCCGCTTCACCTTCAACTGATGGTAACCACTCCTCAAATCCAACTTAGAAAACACCCTCGAACCTCCAAGCTGATCAAAAATATCATCGATGCGAGGCAACGGGTATTTATTCTTAATGGTCACCGCATTCAACTCCCGATAGTCCACGCACATGCGACGCGAACCATCCTTCTTCTTCACCAACAGCACCGGTGCTCCCCACGGAGACACACTAGGATTAATATAACCCTTCTGCAAAAGCTCATCCAACTGCTTCCGCAACTCTTCCAATTCTGCAGGTGCCATACGATATGGCGCCTTCGAAATCGGCTGCGCACCTGGAACAAGATCGATAGAAAATTCCAAAGCCCGATCAGGCGGCAAACCAGACATCTCCTCGGGGAAGACGTCGCCAAAATCTCGCACCACAGCTGACCACTCCAGCTCCATCTGCATAGCCACAGCCTCCATCGGCCTGGCCCGAAATCTGACAGGACCAAGCGAACTGCTACCACGACTAAACTCAAACACTGGATGTCCGGGAATCTCGAACACCACCTTCTTTCTCCGACAGTCGATCGTAGCATAGAAGCTCGCAAGCCAGTCCATCCCAAGAACTGCATCATAGTTGATGATGTCGTGGACAATGAAATCAGCGAAAAGCTCATGTCCACAGACCACCAACGAGCAAGAATTGCAACCACGATGCACCGAGACCATGCCATTCCCTGTAACGATATTCCAACTCTTGGGAAGAGGGGACGTCGACAAGGAATGCCTCTCCACGAAGCTCCGAGAAATAATGCACATCGATGCACCAGAGTCAAAGAGGACTCGTGTAGGAAATGTGCAAACCAAAACCACACCTAACAAACAATTAACAATCAAACCCTAGTCTAGCAAACAACCATGTTCAAGAAAACAACATAGTCTAACAATCAAAACCAACTAGGAAAGTAACAGCTAGATTGAGGATTACCTGTGATAACCTCATCCACAGCCTCGCTCTCCGCAGCGGTCATCAGAAAAGCCTGCCTCCTCGGCGGAACAGCCTGCTGAAAAGCCTGCCTCTGCGGAACAAGAGCTGCTCCACGACCAGCAGGAACAGACGCTCGCTGCTGCAACGGCTGAGCTGCAACAGGTGCCCTCCGCAGCGGACCCGCATGCCGACAATCCTTCGCGACATGGGAAGCATCACCGCAAACCAAACACTGGCCCAAATACTTCCGACACTGATCCTTGATATGGCCAGGCTTGCCGCAGAAATGGCAAGTCTTCAGAATAGGCCCTCCTGGCCTCTTAAACTGAGCAGACTAATTAGGCCTGAATCCAGGTCTAACCACAGCCCTCGCCTACTCCATAGGCCTCTTCCCTGCACCAACAACAGACCCCCTCCTCTGGTTCACGAGCAGCTCCTGCCTCTTAGCTGCTACTAGAACCTTCTGATAAGACTCCCGGTCAGAGGAGGTCACAAAACTCTGGAGCTCCGAAGCAAGTCCCTGCAGGAACCTCTGAGCTCTCTCCTCAGCGTCCTACACCATCTTTGGTGCAAACCGACTCAGCCTCATGAACTCTTGGTGATACATGTCCACTGAAGAGCTCCATTGCTTCAAATCGATAAAACGCTGCAGCATCTCCTCCCTGGCAGCTTTCGGAAAGAACTCACCCTCAAATCTGGCCTTGAAGGTAGCCCAGACGATCGGTTCCACCAACATCTTCTCCTCCGTTTCCCACCAATTCCGAGCATTATCCTTGAGTTGCCTCTTCGCCAAATCAACACATCCAGCCGGGGTGATCTTGGCCATCTTCAGATTGTCCTCGATGTTCCGAATCCACTCATCGGCAGCCAGAGGACCCTCAGAACCATCAAAATATGCGGGACCCAGCTCCCGAAATTGCTTCGCTCCTGGCTCAGAGCGAGGGGCATCCGGAAGAGCCCGGGCAGCTCGAGCAAGTGGAGCATTCTGGACTTGCAGGAGCACGCCCTGCTGCACTTGCATCATCTGGAGCATCATCCGCATCATCTCACCGCTGGTGGGTTCCCGCTCAGGCTCCTCATCATGAGGGATCGCGCCACTACCCCCACCACGGGTGAAACGTCTTCCTGCCATCTAGTGACACAGAAAACGAATCAGATTAGACTCATAGCTTATGACATCGGACGTCGAACTTAGTTTATTGGACATTCTAATATTATTATCGCTATTCCAAAAATCACAGTTACAGAAGACCTGCATGGGCCACCACTAAAACCTGTCACGTCCCGCTTCCCTAAAATGGAGGCGAGGCGTGAGAAGGTCCGCACGAGAGTGGAGCTGTGAAGCCCCAAACCCGATAAGCGTCAAAAATACATAAGCAGGTCCCTGTAACCACAACGGAATAACAATAATAACACAAGCAGAGACTGAAATAAAATCTCACATCTCATAAATTGTCCAACAAGAAAATAAGTCCAACATCCAGAAAAGCCACCAGGCTAAAAGAAAAGAGTCTAAAGGCCCAGAACAAGGCCAACAAAAGAAACGACAAAACAAGGTATGGGTGCTACGCACCGATAACAAAACAACTTTCTAACAAAAGTAAAACATAACGAAGACACTAGGACTGGTCCCCAGTGTCCACGTACTCCCCGTCAAACACAAGCTCGGGCTCGGCGTCAGCAAACACCTCGTCCTCAACAAGGTACTCGGGCTCAGGATCTAACATGTGTCACCCAAAAGAGTAAAGGGGCACATGTCAGCAAGTCTAAAAGACTTGGGCAAGGAAACTGAAAGTAAGGCTCTAGCAACCTAGCAGTTTAGTATGCATGAAATGGCAGTTATAACATGAGTGCACAATTTAAGACATGGCAAGACAATCTTGTACAAGGGAACAATTATCAGGACAAGACAAGAGTAGCCAAGCTACTATCATTCTCAATCAATTCACATTGTTGTAGGTGTTTACGCCCTTCAGCTGAATGGTTCATCATTCACACCGATCGGCACTAAACACGATTTACGTTTCACGTTGTTTTGTAGATGTTTACGCCCTTCAGCTGAATGGTACATCATTCACACCGATCGGCACTAAACACTACCCCACCCCAAAGTTTACGCCTTACAACTGCAGTTGTTGATCAAACAGACCCCCAGTTGAATGGCCGCTTAACCCTTACCCCATCCCACACGTAAACAAGCCAGGGTCCCTGCACATGAGCCCAGCAAGTGAGCCAGGGTTGCCCCGCACGGGAGCTTGTTTCTTAGTTCACAATTCAATATATCGAGCGTTGGGGTTAGCAACTCATTATGCTCGCTTCTGGTCACGAGCCAGGAAACACAAGTATTGTAGCGATGCTACGCAATCACGGGATCACCCAAAGAATGCAATGACATGACATTTAATTTGCGTACCGTTAATGGAAAGTAAACATGACATGGTAATTGTGCAACATGCTAAATGTCGGAACTAGCTTCGTTGTCAAGCTAGTTCCCCAATTTGCGCCTAGGCGAGTATCATTTCGTCGCCTAGCCTCTTTTACGCCTACAACAAGCAAATGGCCTAAAACATGGCCTAAACCCTAAGTGGCAAGTTTCACTTGCCTAGCACCGGGGATGACGACCACTTCGTCACACGGATGCTAATCTACGGGGAAATCGCTGTTATGGGGGAAACAACATCAAACAACATGAAATTTATTAGGGTTTCATAAAAATATAAATAGGTTATGAAAACAACGGTAGATCGATTTCTTACCGAGAGGAGGCGGAAGAAACACTCCGGGGAACCCTAGGACCAGATCGGGAAAAGATTGGAGAAGTTTGGGGAAACTAGGGTTTTGGGGGATTTGGGGATTTTGATGGATTTGGTGAGATTTTGGGGAAGATGAGAGGTAGATAGAGTGGATGGAGGGTTTGGATGATGGATTTAGGGCTTGGAATGAAGAAATGAAGCTTGGGGGAAGATGGGGGCTCAAGGGGGAAGATTTTAGGGTTTTGGGTCGTGTTGAGGAAGATGAAATCGTTTGGGTTGGGTATAAATAGGTTGGGCTGGCGGCTGCCCAGAAATTAGGGTTTCAACACTGGTTAGTCGGTCAAAGAAGCTCTTTGGATGCATCCCTCTGAACTGCTTGGCTCCCGGAGCTGGTGCAACTGGTGCGGCTGGCACAGCTGGCGCAGCCTGGCGTCCTTGCTGGAGTAAATGGTGTTGAACTTCCAGCATATCTCTCATGACTCCAAGCATCTGTCGAATGTCATCCTCTCCGGCTCCAGCAGCTCCAGATCCTCGTCGAGTGTTACGTCTTCCTGTCATGCTGCAAACAAACAAAGTAAACATTTGCGTACAAGATTTATCCAGACAGTCTAGTTAATAATGACATCTATGTTGTCCCGAGCATTTCGCAGAGAGCAAGACCTGCATGGGCCACCACTAAAACCTGTCACGCCCCGCTTCCCATTATACTTGGGGCGAGGACGTGAACGGGCCCGCTTGGGTTGGAGCGGTGAAGCCCCAACCCAATAAGCGTCTGTGTATGACTACTTTGGTAGATTCTTGCTTGCGAATAATCGGAACAACATAATATGGTGTCATCATTAAAACTTTGACTTCCAGATTACAAGTACACAAAAATTAAAAGGCCTAGCATGGCCATTACAACAGTTACAAGGAAATTAAAATACACTTGAAAGTAAATACAACAATTATTAAAATTTAGCAAGCTGCGCAACGTCCGTCGTCTTCAGTAGTGGATCTCGTGCTCTTGGCTCTTTTGGTCTTCCTGCTCAATCTCCAAAAGAACTCTTTGGTGAACTCTGCTCAAAACCTAACGTATATTTCACAAACAAGGAAATATACGTCAGCGAGGGTCGCTCGGCAAGATTTAAAAACGTTAGTAATAAATGACCCTCGGCAAGGTGATAATATGGTTTTCAAAGCTTAAGGAGATGCGAAACACAATATCCTTTCGACGAGTTGAAACATAGCATCAGAAGGGCACATAAGAGCGTAAGCAATGTGTAATGTGCAAAGTGGTGAGCAGGCGAAGTGTAGTGTGCAAGTAGCAAAAGTAGTGACAAGTGTAGTGTGTACAAAAAGTAGTGACAAGTGTAGTGTGTACAGCAATAGTCAATCGTGACAATAATTTTAGCAGTTTACACTATAGCATCAGCTGAGGTAAAGAGAAGGGTGCATCAATCAATCAATCAATCTCCTATCTAGTGACAAAGCCCAGTGTCTGAGGGGGAGGTGACCAGCATCACACCCAAGTCGACGGGAGCTACCCGTGACTCTATACTCACCGACCCGGCCAGGTGTCGGTCAAGTTCACCAATCGAGTGCAATCCAGCTTTCCAGCCTCTACTACACTAGACTACCCCACCCAAGTGTCCATAAGTCAAACCGTAGTTCAATGTTTGCCGTATGGCAAACATTCCGTAAATACCCCGCGGGCCCATATCCGTATTGCCCGAAGGCCCATTAGTCCGTAATTGCCCGAAGGCCCAATAATCCGTAATTTGCCCAAAGGCACAATAGTCCATAAATTTGCCCCAAGGGCCCAGTATCACATCCCAACACTGGAGTGCATTTAGCAGTTAAAAGGTATATAATTATTGCGTGCGTTTCAAATACGTTATTTCGAAAGCAATAAAAGTGAAAGCAACCAACGCTGTCA
Organism: Scilla litardierei; assembly: GCA_030789695.1. Lineage (NCBI taxonomy): Eukaryota > Viridiplantae > Streptophyta > Magnoliopsida > Asparagales > Asparagaceae > Scilla > Scilla litardierei. The sequence goes on along the minus strand of CM061138.1, from coordinate 95,830,628 downwards.
TTTTGTTCATTAAGCCTGAGCAACGTACTTGAAAATTTGTTATTTGCAATTGTTTGGTATTTTCGGTCACGAGACCGGAGCAATGTAAAAAGCGATAAATGGTTGAGCCTTTGAAACCGGTTAGAAAATTTATGTACTTGAAAAGAGTAGCTACTTGCGGTAGTAAATACTTGCGCCTTTGAAGATCTGTAGTATAATATACTTGCAAAGAGGTAAGTGCTTGCGTTTTTGAAAACAGTTATAGCCAACGGTATACTTGCCTGAAGCGATGCGAGTTTCGGGAGTCCACGCGATCGTACGGACGATATGAATCATCTGCGTCACGGGTTTATCGTCAAGCCAATAAATAAACTAATAAACACAAACGAACTTGCATCTATGTAATTATATACTGCTATACCTATACTAATTAATATGAGTATGACATGGCTAGTAGTATTATTATAATCACATATACTGACTGATATAACTAAGCACTCATATGTATATCCTTAACAGGATATAACTAACAATCAACTTTCTGTTTATTAACAAGCTAACATACTTTGATTATTTTATGAGGTTTTCATATAATTATGAGCATAGGTGGCATGAACAATGCCATGCATGCATTTGAGTAGAATCACGCGAAGAGGCCGTCAATAATACGGAGCCAGGCACAGAGAGCAAGTTGATACATGCTTGGACTTTAGTATCATATAGAACAACATGCATGCACACTGTTATAAGGCTTACTTGGTTTTATTTCGCTTCCACTTCCCCACGTGTTTTGCAGATGAAGCGGCGACGGTCGAACAGCGGTACAGGTGGCACGGGGCGTTCGTCGGAGGCGGTTCGTTGCTGTTGGTGGCGGTGGCGCAGTGTGTCGGTGAGCTGAGGCGAGGCACTTGGAGACGCCGGGCTGGAGGTCGAGAGAACGACGGAGGGACAGCGGTGATCGGTGTGTCGACGGGGGAGACGAAGTCGAAACGGCGGAGCCTCGGGGTGGCGAGCTTGGGCTGATGGCGTCGCCGATGCTTGGATCTCAGGCAGAGGTGGTGTCGCGTTGAAGGGGGCCGCTAGGCGTCGGTGGGAACAGGGGAGGCCGCCGGTTGCGCTCTGGGCGGAAGGCGGGAGCGGGGAGAAACTGGAGATGGGTGGGCGACGGCAGCTCGAGCGAAGCGTCATTGACGGAAGCGGGAAACGCCTGGGTGGTTGAAGGTGTTGCACGCCGGTCGGGGTTGTGTTTGATGGAGGACGGGAGGCGCTATGGAGATGAAGAGGTGGCTGAGCTTGTGGCGAGGGTCGGTCGTCGCGCGAGCTTCGTGTGGAGGAGATGCTAGGGGAGAGGGGCGGTTCTCAGGCGGCGGTGATCTCCGAACGGGGCGACGTCGACGGCGGTTGAGGGGGAGACGGCGGCGAGGCGCTTGGGGGAGGGCGATGCGTGGATGAAGGGAGGCTGAGGCCGGAGAGACGGCCGGAGGTGAGGCGCTGGCGTACGTGGTGGAGACGGCTCCGACGGGCGGCGACGGGGTGAGAGGAGAACAAGGAGATGATGAAGAGAAAGAAGTGGGGAGATGGGGTTTAGGGTTAAGAGTAGGGTAGGCCTGTGCTGTTGTAGGGATAGGAGAAAAAGAGAACTGAGGTTTATAGGGTTAGGGTAAGGCTGTGTATGGGCTATCCCTCAGAGTTTGCATTCCTTTGGTACGGTTGTTAGCCTTAGGTTTTTATTTCATTTCATTGAATAGGTTTTACTAGCTAAGGCCTAGGGTTAATTTGGTAGTAGGCTGTGCGTGAGTTACGGGTTAAGGAAAATAGGAAACGTTCCATATTTTTTATAAGGAATGTGTTTTAAAACTTTGTTTTGAATACCATCATTAGGGAAATTATTAGCAAGATAAATAGGAAGGTTGACTAACAGAATTAATAGGGAGAGATAATTGGTTTGATGAGGGGAAGTTTCTAAAATAGTTGTAATTTAAATGGGGTATAAAATAGAAACAATTTCGAATTCAAATTTGAAAATATTTGAAATTATCATAACTATTATTATTAAAACATTTGAAACTCAAAAATTATTACCCTATAATAAATAACTATATGTATAATAAAGAGAGTTAGACATCAAATGTTAATAATTAAAGACATACATCAATAGGTCTCCACTCAAAAGTATCTGAAAAATCAGATCGTTACATAGTCGGTTAAAGAAGCATTACCGACCGACTAGTTTGCAACCTAGTCGGTCAACCAACGTTCTTAGACCGACTAACGATAAACAGTAACTCCTGAGAAATTTAGAAAGCCAACTAGTCGGTCCAAGAAGGATTGCCGACCGACTGGATCGTCATCTAGTCGGTCGGTGCCCCTTCTTATACCGGCTAATGAGCACAAAAAGTTCCGATACGGAGCGCGGGGCCCCGGGATCGATTCCTAAGACTCCTAGGCTTGATCTAATAGTTAGATACGACCGTTATGAAGTCCGTCACGAGTGACATACTTCGAAATCGACAATCCTAAGGAAGAAACGAGAAAATACGACGAATCGATCGAAAATGAAATCTACGGAGACGAAAACCACACAAGAGGAGAAAATCCACCAAAACATATATTATATTATAATAAATCCAGATACATGAAAAGAAGTCGTTACATTACGCCTTACCACTACAGTTGCTGATCGGGCAGACTCCCAGTTGATTGGCCGCTTAACTCTTACCCCCAATACCCACACGTAATGGAGCCAGGGTCCCCGCACATGAGCTCAGCAAGTGAGCCGGGGTTGCCCCGCACATGAGCTCGCATTCTTAAACATTTGGCGTAGGGGTGCACCTAGCCGGAAACAAGCAATTCGGGCATTGGCTATCAACCAACACATGGCCCGCTTCTGGAACACGAGCCAGGAACACAAGCATTTATAGCGAAGCTACGCAATCACAGAAGCACTTAAAGAATGCAATGACATGACAATTAATTCGCGTACCGTTAATGGAAAGTAAACATGACATGGTAATTGTGCAACATGCTAAATGTCGGAACTAGCTTCGTTGTCAAGCTAGTTTCCCCAACTTGCGCCTAGGCGAGTATCATTTCGTCGCCTAGTCTCTTTTACGCCTACAACAAGCAAATGGCCTAAAACATGGCCTAAACCCTAAGTGGCAAGTTTCACTTGCCTAGCACCAGGAATGACGATCACGAAGGTTCGTCTCGCGGATGCTAATCTACGGGGGAAATCGCTGTTATGGGGAAACAAACATCAAACAATATGAAATTTCATTAGGGTTTCATAAAAATACAAATAGGATATAAAAACGTCAAGAGATCGATTTCTTACCGAGAGGAAGCGGAAGAAACACTCTGGAGAACCCTAGGACCAGATCTGGAAACAAATGGAGAAGTTTTGGAGAATTAGGGTTTTTGGGGGATTTTGGGGATTTGGTGAGATTTTGGGGAAGATGAGAGGTAGAATGAGTTGATGGAGGGTTTAGATGATGAATCTAGGGCTTGGAATGAAGGAATAGGGCTTGGAGGAAGATGGGGGCTCAATGGGGGAGAAACTAGGGTTTTGGGTCGAGTGGAGGAAGAAGAAAACGTTTGGGAGGGGTATAAATAGGTTGGGCTGGCGGCTGCCCAGAAATTAGGGTTTTAACACAGATTAGTCGGTCAAAGAGCAACCACTGACCGACTAGTTTGGCAACTAGTCGGTCGGTCGACCAACGCAGACCGACTAAGTGCAAACAGTAACTTCTGAATGAAAATAGGATTTAGATTTAGTCGGTCCATGAACAAATACTGACCGACTAGTTTATCATCTAGTCAGTCGATGAACGTTCTTAGACCGACTAATGATAAATAGTAACTCCTGAGAAATTTAGAAAGCCAACTAGTCGGTCCAAGAAGGATTGCCGACCGACTGGATCGTCATCTAGTCGGTCGGTGCCCCTTCTTACACCGGCTAATAAGCACCAAAAGTACCGATACGGAGCGCGGGGCCCTGGGATCGATTCCTAAGACTCCTAGGCTTGATCTAATAGTAAGATACGACCGTTATGAAGCCCGTCACGAATGACTTGCTTCGAAATCGACGATCCTAAGGAAGAAACGAGAAAACATGACGAAACGATCGGAAATGAAAGTTACGGAGACGAAAACCACACATGAGGAGAAAATCCGCCAAAACATATATTATATTATAATAAATCCAGATACATGAAAAGCAGTCGTTACAGGCACCCAACCGATCCCTTCACCCGATGGCGCCAAGATCCAACCGGTCACTCCATGAACTCAACCGACCGGTTCATATGACCGGGTGAAAGTCCGCCGTTTTCTGTTTATTATTTGTAACAGATCACCCGATCGGTTGACTTGTCAACCGATCGGGTGATACGAGATCCTATAAATAGGACCCCTAGGGTTCCAGAAACGGGGAGCTGTTAGTTTTTACTGTTTTCTCCTATTTGTGACGGCTGTAATTACTTTTCTGTTGTAAGTTTTCGGATCTTTCTTAAACTTTAGTATTATCTTAATTGCTCTACTACCTTCGCATTCCTATCGTCTGATTATGATTTTAACGGTTCATTTTCGTTTAGATCGCTTTTTAATGAATATTTGTGAGTAGTTCCCAAATCTGGGATTTTGGCGGAAACCCCTTCGGGGGCTCTTCCCGATGCATCCATAGGGTTAGGAAATCGATAGGGATTAGGAATCTAACGGTTACGCGGGTTGTTTTATTGTCATCGGCGGGAAAAAGACCGCCTTTGACCGTTGGGCCAAGGGGGAATAAACTTGGCGGTTGACTCCCTAGCCATAGCTCACGCCCTTAGCGTAGACGCCGAATCCTAGCGCACGGGAGCGGCAGGATGAGACGTTGGGAGTTATCGTTGCGAGCTTAGTGCTCCCGGAATCGATCAGTGTTAATGGACACGGGAGTGCCCACTGATCGAACCCGGGAAGTCCGGTGTATCATCCTGGGCACCGACCGGAATATCGGGCCCATGGGATGCCGGTACCACTTTCAGAGGCAACGTCTCACCATTAGACCCTAATTCCGATCGCCATCCTACCCGTAGGTTGTATCGGCGAGAGTCGCTCGTTGGAGTGGAAACCAAAGTCCCGGGTTTATTTTCTTATTATTCATACCTTGCATTCCTTTCCCGTGACAAACCATCAACCGATTCGGGCTAGCTCGCCCACGGGGTGATTTCGGTCCTCCTTGACACAAGCACATCCTAGCCTCCCTGTGTTCGACCCCCAAGCCATACTACAATACCGTGCGCTTGCGGTTACAAATATCTAAACCCTCACGTGGGTCCCCCGGCCATTTGCGGCTAGCAAACCGGGGGCAACGTCAGGTAGCTTCCCCAGTAGGCTGACCGACCTATAGACCGTAAGGCTGGGGCAACTCCCCTAGTAGGCCGATCATTTGATCGACCGTAAGACTGGTGGTAGCTGCCCCATAAGGCCGACTGACTTATCGACTATAAGGCTGAGGTAACTTTCCCAGCAGGCCGATCACTCGATCGACCATAAGGATGGGAACAACACCCCAGCAGGTTGATTACTTCTCGACCGTAAGGCTGGGGCAAATCTCCTAGCAGGGCGATCACGCGATCGACCATAAGGCTGGGGGCAACTCTCCCAGCAAGCCAATCACTCGATCGACCATAAAGCTGGGGACAACTCTCCTAGCAGGCCAATTACTTATCGACCATAAGGCTGTGGGAACTCCCCCAGTGGGCCGATCATGCGATCGACCGTAAGTCTAGGGGCAACTCCCCCAGTGTGCCAATCACTCAATCGACCGTAAGGCTGGGGGAAACTCCCCCAATAGGCCGATTACTTATCGACCGTAAGGTTGGGGCAAAACTCCCCTAGCGGACCAGCCATTCCATTGACCGAAAGGTAGGGAACCACTCCGCTGACAAATCAGTCAAACCTCTGGTCCCGATCGATTAATACATCCACAAAGAAATGCTTCCCTCAACTCGAGCCACATGCCGACTTTGACACGAGCCGTAAAAAAGGGGGGCGGACCAAAACAAGGGGAGTCCAATGCACAAAAAGAGAATAAAACACAGCTACAAAAATTCCGTTTAGATCAAAAGGGGGTTTTTACAAGAGGTATGAGAGGAAGAGGCAATCTACGATGCCTACGAGGCGGCAGCTTTTGCAGGGGTCTCTCCAATCGGTGCAGTTCCTCCCATGTTTCCCGTCCCGACAAGTTCTGTAACGACCAATTTTCATGATGCGTTTTATCCGTTTTTCCTCCGTGTGTTTATCCTTCTTCGTATCCGTAGTTAAGTCGTAACGAACCCGAACCTGTACCCATTTCAAATCTTTTCAAAACTTATTATTATTATGCTTATCCTTTCTAGTGAATTATTTTTAAAAAAAAATCTATTCTTAAAGATTGTTTTGATTTTTTTGATTCAAAATTCAAATTCGATATTTAAAACTTTTTTTAAACGTTTGAAAAGCTTTCCTTGTTAGACCTATTAAAAACCCACTTAAACCTAATTAATGGGCCCTTATTCCTATTGATTAAAACCCATTTAATTTCAAAACTTTTAATAGCAATTCAAATCCTCTCCTAATATGACCAAGACTACTTATTGTAACATCTAGCTATTTTTGACCATGGCCGAACCCAGGCTACTTCTAGCCTACACATGGTTCATTTGCAAAACCCCCACTAGTACTATCTTCAGCTTACACATTTTATAGAGCCTAAGACCTAGTTCACGTACTGGCCATGTGTAATCTGTGCTCAACGTTTCAAACCCCTTGTACAACAAACTAGGTTGACACAACAAAAAAAGAAGAGAATGGAGGATAATTAAAACCCTATAGAGGCTAAGGTTCCCCACGTGCTGGCTCCCTTACATCATTTCCTCATAGATGATAACATAGGCTAATTGATATCACATGACCCTACACTTATATATATATATTTGACCTAAGCCTAGTCTATGGCTGTACGTTTCAAACCCTACCCTATTCTATTGATAAAATCCTAGAGAACTCAAACTAATGCAGCCTACTCTATCCTAATGTTTCTTATGCAAACAACCCCTTCCAATTCTTTAAATAAGAACTCTGTGCTTTGGTTTCTACAGCTAGCCTAGGCTAATAAAACCCTAAGGAATCAACCCTACATTTCATATTATATTAGAAGAAAAAAACCCTAGGCCTCACCCTTTCTTCTCCCAGCCGCCTCCTTCCCTCAACGTCTTCTTCCTCCTCCTCTCGCACGCACACACGCAGCAACGTCGCCTCTTCTCCTTCTCTTTCGCATCACCCCCAGCCTTGCACAGGATCGCGCCTAACCCCCGAGCCATCCAGCTCCGTTCATCTACAAGCCACGGCAACCCTCTGCAAAACCTCAGCCATCCCGTCTGTCTTCTCCCCGCCTTGCTCCTCCGGCAAGCATCCCAGCCCGCAGCTCCCCCTAGCACCGCCCAACCCCGTCCAACGACCGCCGGTGCCTTCACCCTCTTCCCCTGCGACCCAGCACAACCCTCATCCCCCGCCATCACAAACCCCCGCGTCGACAACCTACACACAGCCGCCCTCTCCCGAGCTCTCCCCCAACGGCGGCCTCCCCTCAACGCCAGCACGGCCACCATCCACCCAGAACGCCGGCGTTCAACCTCGCCCATGCCCAGGCTTCGCAAAACCGCCAGCGCCACACGGCCTCCTCGACGCCCACGGCCACCTGCAGAGAAGAGCATCAGATAACAGTGTATCGAGGTTAGTTTGTTTGTTTTGTTATTTGTTAGGTTAAACGTTAGGGTTAGTGCTGTTAATAACATGTTAGTTAGGGTCAGAGATGTTATTGTTAGTTGGTTATATATAAAACAGATAGATGTTAGTGGTATGCTGTTAATTTTATAAACTGGGTCTCTATTGATATGTGCTGAGATTATTGCATGGTAGAAGCTAAGTCATGCATCATGTTTATAGGTTCTCCATTTACTTTATCTTAGGTTGATGTTATAAGTATCACAGTTGGGTAGATTATTGCCTGAATGTTATGCAGCTCAGATTCATTACATTTACTGATACCCTGTTAATCTACATTAGGGTTGGTTTTATACCTTGCTACTATGTTTTAGTTGTTAGTTGTTAGGGTTAGTTGGCTAGAAATTGTTTCGCAGACTGTGTTACTCTTATATATCATGTTAACGAGGTGGTTAGTTGGTGAGTTAGTAACATCATGTAGTGTACTATGAACAGTAACTTACCCACATTGAACTTTTCCCTTCTATTAGTTATAGGGATAAATAAGTTGGTCGTTTAATAAGCTATTTTTCACTTAATCTGATATCGTAATCCGATGACGCAGAAAACGTCTGCACCTCCCGTACGGACCCGTCTTCTTCGTAGCATAGTGCCCGTCGAGACGATTCTGACGACACCAGGAACGCTAAAAACAGGTAAGTGTGCAATTAAATATGAATTTTTGGAAGTTGATGAATAATTGTGTCTTTTTGATTTAATGTGTATATCTTGCAAAACATACTTATAATGCCGCATGAAAATGTCTTTATAATGTTCTAGACCAAAATGTGACACTTTGACATATAACTCGACGAGGATCAAATTTTAAAACATTGGTGAAGTAAATCGTTTACTATAAATTGTTCATTAAACCAACCTGTTCGACATCCCTTGTATTTATTGTAAATGTTGTAAAACAAGAACATTGACAACATTTAAGTCATGTACATCTTACTTGAGAGTGGCATCGTGAAATCGTGCGCCTCAAAGGCGAATTCGTGATATCGTGATGTCGTGTGAGTCGACTAGGCCGACTCGTGTTCCGGCAAAACTTTTGGGTGGGGTTAGGGTTGAGCGGCCACTGGGCGTATGAAAGGTACTCTCCTCAAGAGCACCACCCGACGCGGTGGGTTAGCGTCAATCGCGGTAAGCCCCCGTGAGAGGAACGACCTTCTCATCACGACCTAAAGGCGAGAACCCTAGATTAGATGAGAATTCCTGACATGGACATTGCAACGCTAACTTGGACATCTTGAAATTGAAATGCTAACAAACTCAATGAAATCTTAACTTTAATCTTGCAACCGTCTAGAACTACATGCTAGGATTGTTCATATCCGTTTCTATAAATTGTCAAATGTTAAATTGTTGCAGTCATTTTTCTTAAAATATTGATGCTTCTAAAATTCATATATTTTTCATACACTTTGCCTTGGGATGCTAACTTTTCTGGCAGACCCCTAGCTGACATACATTCATGTTTGTGGATGTATGTCAGGTTCAGAGCTTGAGTACCAGGAAGACCCGTACGAGACGCCAGAGTTGGTGAGTCAGGAGTTCGCACCTGACGCTTCCTGCGGAAGACTAGAACCTTCGTCACTACTTTGAGTTTGTTTTAGTACCTTGTAGTAGGATTAGCGCTTGTTATAGTTTCCTTTGGCCATGCTGTGGCTTGACTTGTAATTTCGTGTACGCCTTATTTATATCTGGACGTGGCTTTATCTTTTCTGAATGTGTTTCTGATTGTTCTGAATGACAGTTGCAAGGACATCATCTGTGTTTTTATCACAGACGCTTATTGAACTCGAGCTTCACCGCTCCAGTTCAAGCGGGCCGCGTAACGTTCTCGCTTCCGGTGTCTTTTGGGAAGCGGGGCGTTACAAGTTCATCGGGGTAGGCCGAAGAACGAGGAAGCCCGCTCCTCATACGCCTAAAAACCCTCCAGGAAGGAGTTCGCGATCCGTGGGGCCAGGATATCCTTGTAGCCCGTCACGACTTCAGCGACGAGACGCTCGGGGCCCACTTCTGTAAGGAAGCAATCTCAGACAAAGCTCGTCCCTTTCCTTCCTATGGACCTCCCGGACAAGGGATAACACCTCCTCCACAGACTCCATGCCCGAGAGACGTCAGTGGCCGTCAATGCTTCTTTCAGCCTCCCCACCTCCGACGTCAATTCTGTGACTTGAAGAAACACATGCCACAACTCCGGGCAAGCCCCCTTAGCCGCTTTCTCAGCCGACTCTGCCCTATGACGTTCTGGCTCGAAGGCCACCTTAACCTCGACCATCTGCACTGAGCGTCGACGTATCTTGATCGACATCAAAGACATCTGCAAAGGCAAAAGGTTGAGAACGCTTGGAACTACTGAACGGCAAAAAGGAGGGAACGTGAACAACCTGCTGGCTCTACCATACCATGTAGTCCTCTAGGTCCTCAGGACCAACTTTTTCTAGGAGGGAGCAATCCTTAGGAAGAGCAAAATTCTGCGCCAGACGAACGGCTACAACTCGGTCCGCAAAGACTAACTCGATAGACGACGTCTCAGGGATGGGCTCGAGCACCGACAATATCCGAGCCGGGTTGACGAGAGTCTGTTCAGCTTGGTTGGGTCGGGAAACCTCCCTCAGAACCCATGTGCTCTCCCCAAGGATGGGTAACGGGTCCAGGGCGACCACGTTACCACCTCCCTCTCTCACCCTCTTCTTGGGCATTTCAAAACCCAAGGGAGAGCGATCTCTCTTCTTCCTTTGGCCCATGACCAGCTCAGAGGGGTCCCCCTTGGAACTGGCCGAGCCCCCCCATTGCAAGGGCTGGGTCATCAGGAATGTTGATCAGACCTCCTACAACCGGGGGAGGATTCTTAACAAATAAATTTGCGACTGGGTGGGCTTCCATCAGCCTCAATGTCCCGACCGATGTCTCGACCACCCGTTTCATCTCCTCCTCCAAGCGGCACGACACGTGGCGAGAGGGATTTCCCCGAGAGCCCTGGGAGCCATGTCAAATAAGTTGGTGCACGTCGTAGGGATGCTTGAACTTCTGACCCACCATCCCTACAGAAGAAAAGAGAATCAGGGTAAGCTAAGGAGAAGAACAAAATCTAAAGATCAGCTTTACCAGGGGACCACATGACGTTCTTAAGGAGGAGACTGTCCAGCAGGGCCCAGACCGATCTCTCCTCCCTAGGCAAGGCCATCAAAAAATCGACCGATGCTCGGTCGGCCTTGAAAAGAGTCAACACCTCCTCTTTGGTGTCTGAACTTCCCCAGCAAGTAAGAATCTCGGCATCCCCAGGAAAGGTGACGAAAACGACGTCGTTCTTCCAGTTGTCGATACAACGGGGCAAACCTATCAAGAATTCCCTGCCTCTCCTAGCAATAATATGAAGTCATGTCCCCGAGGAGATAGGTCGGACCTGGTGGAAATAGAAGAAGAGCAGCAAGGTTGGTGCCAACCGGTGTAATTGACAGACCACAATGAACACGACCAATGAAGGAATCGAATATGGGGTCAGCTGGCACAAGGGCACCTATAGAGAGGTCAAGACCTGGACAAGGAAGAGGTGAAGATGGAAACAGAGCCCTAGCCAAAACATCTCAGTATACACCCCGATCTCGCGGACCCCAGGAAAGAAGATCATTTTGTCAAGAAATAGGACCCGAACCCCATATGGATAAGAGAGGCACTCCACCCTGATCTTCTCAGCTATGGAGTAGGGAACAGAAGAGACAACATCAAGAACCGCCGTAGGGATGCAAGATCCCTCAGCTCCGGAAGGACCCCTTCGTCGGATCAAGTCGTCAAAAAGTAAACCTTTACCCTTCTCAGGGGTTTCTTTGGAAACGAGACACGGAGGGGCTCCGATGGCCACGATAGGATCGTCAGACTCGGGTGATTTCTCGATCCTCAACACCCGCTCAATCAATTAGAAAAAATACGAAGACAAAGAAGGGAATTTCCTCGCAAGAATTCAGAGGGCGACGCCGAAGATGGGACAAATATGGGAGCTCTCCAAAAATCAGGGAGGGATAACAACTGGATCAGAAAGCATGAAGAGTGAACCCCTCTAAACCCTGTCATTTTATATGGGTGGCAATTTCAAATCCTAACAGTTCAAGATGGAGCATGTGTCGACATCCCGAAGGAAGTGACTCTTCGAATCCCACACCCAAGGGGCGGGGAAATTCTCGGTGCCCTATGCCAAGATGTCTTTCATTTAATGGTCTGCCTCGACTGACGCACCCATTAAATCCACCAGTATCACATACCTCGAACCGAACTGCCACAAGCTGAATGTCCCGAGCGATGGGGGCAATTGATGCAATCTCCCAAATGGGCTGGAGAGAGGCAAGCGACCACTAGGCCCAAAAATGTGCCGAGCTTTGGCCCAAAGGGGCCCAGGAGCGGGTCGGGGTGCATCGGCCCATGACCTCCACCTGACAGACGGTTGACCCAGATCGAAGGGGAAAACCGCTCCCCAGATCGCACCCGCCTTGATTGCCATTGAAGTCACCATTACATCGGCCTTGTTTTCCATTCAAGGGACCATCAATGCGGGCATCCACCGAGGGAGGAATGATAAAGCCATGAAAGCATTGACATGCGAGGCTTTTATAAGTGACCCAAAAAACAGATCTCAAAGGACCAAATCTTGGATACTTGACACCCAGGTATACTGAATCCCCTCAAACCTTCTCCCACCTCATATTTATCCTCCACAACTCGATCGTGAACTCATGCTTGGTCTCTCTGCGAACCAAGCTCGGTTCCACCAAAGCACCTCTCAGTCAAGATTTGACTTAGGCATCGGAGGGGGCTTGGTCAGAACTAAGGTCCGACCCCCCTGACGAGTTCTTCATTTTGTAGATCCGAAGAGACGACACCTCGTCGAAGTTTCCCTTCGGTGTCCCATCACTCGGATCCGAACACCCTCTTGCCAGAGCCCATTCAACCGTTTGATCCCAGAGGCTGTCAACCCGTCGAAGCTACCCTTCAGTGCACCGTCGCTTGGACATGTGCGTTCTTGCTCAAGTGAACGCTCAGCCAATCGACCCCGAAGGCCGTCTCTGTCTCTCAAGACAGTGACGACTCTCGGACCTCCAGACTACCATCCATCGTGAGAAAACACCCCGAAACAATTACACATTACATACCTTCACATATGTTCCAAAACATTACATTACTTTCTCACATAAGAGCACAAAATTTGTAAGAAATTTAGGATTGTAGCATATTAATACAAACCATAATAGTTCAAAATAGCATATGCAAACAAGCAAGCATCCTAAATGACATGAAGCTATCCTCCTTGAATCTCCTTCTTCAGCTTCTCGATCGCGTCTTTGACCTCTTCAATGACGACATCGGTAATGTCATGCCAATTCTTCAATGTCTCATTGAGGCTTGCAATCTTTTGGAACACATCATCCCTCAAGCTATTCATGCGATCATTTGCTTTAGCTTCCATTTTCTCAAGCCTAGCAAAGATGGCCTTTTGGAATGAAAGCATATAAGGTGGGATGTCCTCCTAGAAAGAAGCTTTACCTTCTTCCATAGGTCTCCTCCCATTAGCTTCTTCTTCCTCTTCTGCTTCTGCTTCTGCTTCTTCACCTTCACCTTCTCCATCATCACTTTCTTCTTCTTCTTCACCCTCTTCTTCAAGGCCCAGGTCCATGCTAAGGTTCATTCTATTAAGAGCTCCTGAATCAAATAAGGTCATTGGTTCGATGAAATGGGTTTCACTCTCAATATTGATCCTAGCAGAGACAAAGATATATGTGAGATAATAACCGTGATGGAGAGGGGAAGTGGGGTTCACAAAGATTGAGCTATGGACAATGTTGCTAAAGATAATTTGAGACCAATTAATTCTAATCTTGGTTAGCATGGCATAGACACATCTAGCTTGGTTAAGAGAAAGTACGGCTCTACTACCTCCCTTGTGATTGATGTTATATGAGAGAATGTTAGCGATGATTAACGCTTTGGCGGTGAGGTAGCTAGTGGATAGGCTTGCCTTGTAGAATTTTCCTTTCTTGTACATGAGTTTAAGGACATCTTTGGCAATCATCTCAATTTCACGGAGAAGTTCCCACGTGCTAGGTATGCCAAGCCTTAATCCTAGGTTTTCAACATTGAGATTGATAGTGGAGTGAAAAACTTTGGTTGTGATTCTAGATTCTCCGGTGGTGTTGGAGGTGTTTATGGTCATATTGGTATAAAATAGATTAATTAACCTCAGCAAATACCTACATTTGTTACGGTGAGAAAATAGATCTGTTAGGCTTTTGTATTTCAAGATAATATGAATCTCATAGTTTTCAAGATCACTAAATTTGACAAATCTTTCATGAAGGATAGTCCTATGTGAGTTTATCTCAAAAACTAGTGATGAGATCCGGTTTGATGAGATTAGGAAGGATGAGTTCCTTCTCTGAAAGTGCTTGAGATGATGATTCTTCAATCTTCTTTTTCTTAATAGAGGTTCCTCTAACCATGGCTCTAAGATTTGTGATATGAAGTGTGGTGCTAAAAAGATGAATTTATGAAGAGATGAAGATGTACCCAGAGTAGAGATGAATCTTCTATGAAATTTCTCCATAAAAACCCTTAAGAACCCTTAAGATCCTTGAGATATCTGAAAAATTTCAGTTTTGGAGATGAATAGATGGCTATAGTCGGCTATGAGGGTAACAAATGAGAAAGAGGGAGTAAAACTAGGGTTTTACTCTAGCTCTAGTGAATCCTAGCCTTAGGATTAGAATCAAAGGTTTAGCTCTCTCGTCCTTAATGGGTTTAAGTGAAAAGACATGGTAAAAACCCAATAAGAAGTCCCAAAGCCCGAAATAAACAAATCCAATAGTCGGCTGTTATTAGAAATCAATATTTACCCATATAGTCGGCTATCTGGCAAGAAAGTCGGCTATGTGGCAGCTTGGTCAAAAATTGCTTTATGTCTTATTTAAAATCATGCCAAACTTGCGGCTGGCGGTAGACAACACAAAAGGGTTGTTTAGTGGCGAGGGGGTGGCCCCTTTGACTTACGGCTGAGGACACAAGAAGGTCGTTCAGTGGCGAGGGGGTGGTCCCCTCATCTTACGCGATCCGTGCATTATGAATGACAATTATTCTCAATCTATACTCACACCACCATCGTGGGTTAGAGCTTCGATATGTGATTTGATTGCTCCTATTGATGCTACTATCGTAGATCATCAATTAGTAATATAGGACATCGGTGGAAACCATCAAAGTGCTTACCACTATCGTGGATCACGAACTTTAATTGAATTTACTAACATGCCTAATTAAGTTCATTACCCATCTAAGATGTGTGCCACTATCGTGGATCACAAACCCTATATGAGATCTTGTACAAACTTGGCTGGATCAACCAAAACACATCCCTTTTATACATAAAAACGTAAAAATCCTAACTTTGCATCTAAATCCTAAGGTCCTAGGGCTAATCCATTAGCCCTAGAAATGACTACTCATAATTCATAGCGGTATCATGATCACTCCATATTTTACACCTTTTTTCCGCATATTTTCATGCCATTTCGATTGCTCATATTGCGTTTTTCAAGATTATTCGACAATATTGCGATGCTTTTCACTATTTCTTGTTTTTGTCGGATTTCATGAAATATGAAGCGATCGGGAGCAAAAATGAGCTTAAAGGATTTGCACCCACTCCGGAGTGTCAACCATGGCCCTTTTGAGGGTTATTCTGCAATGGAAGACGAGTGGAAGAAGAAAGAACGTCGTAGGAGCGACGGGGAAGCGAAAAGATGGAGATTGGGCATTTTCAGCATGCCACTCGGCCGAGTGAAGGAGTCACTCGGTCGAGCATTGAGACCCCACTCGGCCGGCCAGATCGGACACGCAACAGAGATGTATCAGCGTGCACTCGGCCGAGCATCGCACGCCCACTCGGCCGAGTGCGGAGACTCCGTCCGCCCGAGTGGCACCCAGACGACGGCAAGACAAAATGTCCAACTCTCTGTAATCCGTCAGTTGACTACGAGCTCTGACTCGGCTGAGTTCCAAAAGCCCCTCGGTCGAGTGACATTTGCCACTCAGCCGAGTGATGCCGAGGACACGAAGCGCTCAGATTTTCAGACATCCTCTCATTCTTTTGAAATCTTCTATCATTCCAGTAGGTAAATTATTTTTCTCATATTTTTTATGGATAATAGACTTCATGACGATTCCAACGCCGCCAAGAACGTGCAAATCGAAGGTCGGATGAAGTCTGGGGAATTTCTGCAGGTCGCTGCTGCAGTGCTGGAATTTGCATGTCAGTGTCACTCGGCCGAGTGACATTTCCACTCGACCGGGTGAGTTTTCCACTCGGCCGAGTGACCAGTTTTTGAGAGTTTTTGACAGTTTTGACAGAGTGCTGTTTTCTGGAGTTTCTGTAGGAAAGCTCACTCGACCGAGTGAGATTTCCACTCGACCGAGTGATATTTCCACTCGACCGAGTCGTAACTGGCACAGATTTCTGGGCACGCGCAGATTCAATTTTGGGCTCAAATTTCAGGGGCTTTTTAGGCAGTTTTGCTAGGGTTTTTGGGGGCTATTTAAGAGGGTTTGTAGCCGTCATTGAGGGAAGTTCCAATATGTTTTCTTAGACTCTTTTTTGGAGGCTAGGCCATGCCCTAGGCCCCCTCTTGGATCTAAAAGCTTATATTTGGATTGAAGATCTTCATCAAGCTAAGTATTTTGTTCTTATTATTTGAATATTTGTTTTTCTATCTTTTTGTATGCAAGCAATGATTTTTATTGATTCTCATATTGTTATTGCTATGCTAGAGTAGAATTGATGTTCTAGGGTTTGGGGATGAACCCTATGTATCTAATTTCAGATTTGTGATGAATGAATTTCTAAATTGCTAGAATTGCTAGGAGGTTAGGTTGTGATCGATTTACTACAGATAGCTAGGGATTTCCATCGATTTGGGATTTGCAAGAGATTGGATTCTAATCGATGGGAAGGCCTAGATATTCGATTTAGATTTACAATTGGATTTTTCTAGATTTGGTTTGCAAGAGATTGGACCAAAGCCAGGATTTTTAATTGCAAATCTATACTAATATTCGTTTGCAAGAGATTGGACGAATACGAACTATCACAACCTAGCTCGTGACTCGAGTTTGCACGAGAGTGGGCTCAAGGAGCGATTGAACGATGATGTCGATCCTAATGCTAGTGGCTTAGGTTAGGGTTTGCAAGAGATTGGGCCCTATCCTAGGTTCTCTATAGACCGGCAATAGCGCGAGAGCGTGAGCTTGGTTCTCTATTCAGTTACGACTAGTTCACCTCAATTCAAGTCTAGTAATATTGAGATTCACTGTTTACAAGGATGAATGACGATCCGTAGTAGGGATTCCCTAGCCCTAGACACTTTTATTATATTGTATCTGAATCGATATTTGACCGACTTCTTTATCACCGACACCGACATCCACCACCATAGTCATTACATCATACCATAACCATCTCCACCAACAAAATGTTCGTAGTCAAACCAACCTAGGATAGATTGGAGCCAACACCACCTCCTCGTGTTCGATACCCGCTCGCCACTTGACCGTGCGCTTGCGGTAAAACTACAATCGTTCTCCGGGTGTATATCCGGGGCCGACCAAGTTTTCGGTTGTGCTCTTGGGTTGCATTTTGGAGCGATCAAGTTTTTGGCGCCGTTGCCGGGGAGGTGTTTCTCGTTGGGTGCCAATTTGTCACAATTAGGTTGATTAGATTACATAAAAAACAAAAAAAAACAAAAAAAACATTGAGAGAGATTTTTTCCCACCACCTGCTATTATTATCTTTATCTCTCTTTGTACCACTGACGTCTTTTCCAGGTTGTTTACTTTGATTGATCAGGTACAGTTGTTGCGACGATGGTGCTTCCAAAGAAAATGCGAGCGGGCTCTATACAATCCTACATATATCTCGCTGCATTCTATCAGGCTGATGGAGAATCCTTTGGGGAAGCCTTGTCTAGGTTTGAAGGAATGTTAGAAATGTTCCAGACGGAGTCAGACCATGAGTGGAATGACTCCACGCTATTTGATATCTTCACTGGAAGGCTAAAGGGACCCTCACGTGAGTTTTTGAAGAGGATGCAAGTGGGGAAGTTCAGTGATCTACAGTTGGCAGCAGCCTTGGAGCAAATGATAGATGATGCTCGATCTACCGGTTCACTAACCGTTACGGTAAGTATACCATACGACCAAGTATTCATCGATTTTGTTATGTCTAATGTCTCTAGCGCAGGTACTATCATAGATGGAGTGTATGTTTCACTTGAAGGTGATCATATCCACCTTTATACCATCAACACTCCACAAATAGAGACATCTGAACTGTCAAAGGAGGACACATATATGGACCTATTGAGAAACATTGTTGACGTAGTTCGAAATTCCGGTCCATTGACAATAACGGCAGGTGATCCTTTTGAGCTTGAATTTCAAAACTTTATTACTCATTGTATCTCTTCCACAAGCACAATTGATGATGGAGTTTATGCTCTAGTTGAGGGGCACAAGACCCACTTTTACACCATGGTCGAGATACATGAGCCTATATAGCCACCTGCACCTACTATTGAGGAGGCCAAGCCATGCAATCGGGTGCCTCGAGCTCCAGGACAGAAACCGTAACGACTGGTTTTCGTGTAATTGGATTATCTATATTAAAATATATGCTTGGTGGATTTTCTCCTTGGATGTGTGGTTTTCGTCGCCATAGCTTTCACTTTAGATCGTTTCGTCGTGATTTTCTAGCTTCTTCCTTCGATCGTCGATTTCGGAGTAAGTCATTCGTGACGAGCTTCAAATCGCTCATATCTCAGAGTTAGAGTGATCTTAGAAGCCATAGGAATCTTCCCGAAGCTCTGCGATTCGAATCGGCACTTTTAGTGCATCTTAGTTGGTTCGAGAAGGGGAACCAACCGACTAGATTGAGATCTAGTCGGTCGGTAACTCTACTCAAACCGACTAGTTCCTTGGATTAATTTTACTTAAGTTACTGTTTCTGTTTAGTCGGTCTAAGTTCATCTCTCGACCGACTAGTTGTTAAACTAGTCGGTTAAGTTTTGTACTCAGACCGACTAATTCTTAGTTCTTCTGTGCAGTCGAGTACTGTTCATTCTTAGTCGGTCTAAGAACGTTCGTCGACCGACTAGATGAGAAACTAGTCGGTCAGCAGTTGTTCTTTGACCGACTAAATCTAAATCCTAATTCTGTACAGGAGTTACTGTTTACACTTAGTCGGTCTGCGTTGGTCAACCGACCGACTAGTTCCCAAACTAGTCGGTCAGTGGTTGCTCTTTGACCGACTAATCTGTGTTAAAACCCTAATTTCTGGGCAGCCGCCAGCCCATCCTATTTATACCCCTCCCAAACGTTCTCTTCTTCCTCCACTCGACCAAAAACCCTAGTTTCTCCCCCATTGAGCCCCCTTCTACCTCAAACCCTTATTCCTTCATTCCAAGCCCAAGATCCATCATCCAAACCATCCCTCAACACATTCTACCTCTCATCTTCCCCAAAATCTCATCAAATCCCCCAAAAACCCTAGTTCTCCAAACTTCTCCAATCACCTCCAGATCTGATCCATAGGTTCTCCGGAGTGTTTCTTCCGCTTCCTCACGGTAATAAATCGATCTCTTGATGTTTTCATAACCCGTTGTGTTTTGTGGAACCCTAATGAGATTTCTTGTGTTTTGATGATTGTTTCTCCATAACAGCGATTTCCCCGTAGTTTAGCATCCGTGAGACGAACCTTCGTGATCGTCATCCCCGGTGCTAGGCAAGTGAAACTTGCATCTCTTGATTTGGGCCATGTCTTAGGCCATTTCCTTGTTTTAGCGTAAAAGAGACTAGACGGTGAAAGGATAGCCGTCTAGACGCCATTGACCTAGCTTGACAACGAAGCTTGGTCCGTCACCCTTATCATGCTTGTATGTCATGTTTAATTACAATTAACGGTACGCGAATATTGTTCATGTCATTGCATTTTTCTGTCACATTTAATTACAATTAACGGTACGCGAATATCTGTTCATGACATTGCATACATCGATTGTTCATCGTGAATGTGTAGCTTACGCTACAAAACTGATAGTTCCTGGCTCGTGACCAGAAGCGAGCATAATGAGTTGCTAACCCCAACGCTCGATATTGAGGCTAGGTGTCCCCTACGCCATACTTGTGTTTCCTGGCTCGTGACCAGAAGCGAGCATAATGAGTTGCTAACCCCAACGCTCGATATTGAATTGTTAACTAGGAAAACAAGCTCCCGTGCGGGGCAACCCTGGCTCACTTGCTGGGCTCATGTACAGGGACCCTGGCTTGTTTACGTGTGGGATGGGGTAAGAGTTAAGCGGTCATTCAACTGGGGGTCTGCCTGATCAGCAACTGCAGTTGTAAGGCGTAAACTCTGGGGTGGGGTAGTGTTAGGCGCCAATCAGCGTGAATGCTATACCATTCAGCTGAAGGGCGTAAACATCTACAAACAACAGTGAAACGTGAATAGTGAATTGATTGAGATTGTTAGTAGCTTGGCTACTCTTGTCTTGTCCCGATAATTGTTCTCTTGTACTTATTGTCTCACCATGTCTTGCTTGTGCACTCATGTTATAACTGCCATGTCATGCATACTATAACTGCTAGGTTGCTAGTTTACCTTCCTTTCAGTTTCCTTGCTCAAGTCTTTTCAGACTTGCTGACATGTGCCCCTTTCTCTTTGGGTGTCGCATGTTAGTTGCCGAGCCAGAGCTTGTTGCAGAGGACGTTGTGTTTGCTGAGGAGGAGTCTTGTGGACACCGGTGACTTGTTGAGTTTCCCTTTATGTTTTAGGATTCCTGTTAGTTGTCGGTGCGTGGCACCCTTGTATGTATGTTATACTTTGTTGGCCATGTTTGGGCCTTAGACCCTTTTTCTTTTAGCCTGGTGGCTTTTCTGCGATATTGTAATTTGTTTATGGACATTTGGAGATTCAATAAAATGTCGTCTCATTTCCTTATTATCATTGTTGTTTCGTTTCGCTTTGCAAGGACTTGCCATAATAAGTGTTTTTTACGCTTATCAGACTTGGAGCTTCACAGCTTCAAGTTTGTGCGGACCTTCTCACGTCTCGCCTCCACATTTTTGGGAAGCGGGGCGTGACAGGTTTTAGTGGTGGCCCATGCAGGTCCATTTGCAAATGCGAACTATCGGAACAACGATAATAATTATAGAATGTCCATTAAATAAATTAGAACATCCAAGTTATAAGCCCGGAGTCTAGGTTTTTAGCGTTCCTATGTCTTAGGTGGCTGGTAGGCGTGTTAGAGCATCTGTCCCAGCTTGGTAGGAAATCCATTAGATCAGGACCATAGTGAGACTTAGTTAGACGTCCGTGCTTGCTAGTTAGAGGCCCCTGATTGTTAGTTAGACTCCCCGCTAGGAGTTGATTTGATAGTCCTAAGTGTTACCTTAGTGGTTCCTGTCTAGCTCTGACCATGATAGACTCCTAGAATTCTTTGGCTGTTCGCTTGGGTTCATCGATTTCGGACCAAGTTGAACTCATTGCATTGCTGACCAGCTCCTTAGAGAGTCTTAGCGCTTAGTTCCCCAAATCTTTAGTTGGTTGACCGTAGGAGTTCCCCGTAGATTTTCCTGAGTCATGTCCTAGGTATGTCTATGCCTTATCATCCGACCAACTCCCTTGTCCCGATTCACATGACCACCTCATTGCGATTATCATTGATCTTTTAAATCTTTTCCGTTGCAAATCTTAAATTTCCTAAGTCACTTTCCCATGCTTTCCTTATTTAAAGTTTTTGCTCAATTTAAATTTTATTCTGAACCCGCTTTTAGTAATTCTCCCTTACTCCCGATTGAGCTAAAAGTCGTTCTTAGATTTGAAGACTTTTTGGTCGTAATTTTAAATTACTATATGGTAACTATCTTTCTAACATATATCGTCCGCACTTGATTTTAAACTTTATTACTATTTCGATAATTCGATATACCACCTTTTCTACTATTGCGAAATTCATTTTAGCTATTTACCGTACGTACTTTAAAATACTTCTTCAAGATAAATAGGACCCCAATTAATTTATGAATATATATACTAATTACAAGTTTGTCGTACCCATACTTCAAGTCTTTTACCAACCCATTCTTGTGGCAAATCCTTGTTTTCCCTAAAAGTATTTTCGATGTTCCTCTTTCGCTAAGTTTAAATTTGTTCGCGAACTTTTAATATATATATTAGGTTTCGTACTCTTTCGCGACTTAAATTTATTTGTTCTTTTCTAAAACATTGAAACTTTTGTCGAGATTTTTGATTATTAGTTTATAATATTCTTCAGCCTATATTTTCATATCGATATAAATGACTTGCCTCTTTTCATATACCAATTTTCTTCTGAACCGTACTTCTATTTTTCCTAACCTGAATTATAATTTTCTTTTCTTACTTATGCCATTAAAACTTATTCGAATACCGCATCATGTTTGCTTCTTATATACCTTTCAAGTCACATGGGGCTTCAGCTTTCAGCGAGTCGATTTTATGCTCAACTTTTTCCCTAGTTCAGATTTTTGTAAAATTACTTTTCGAAACCCTTTCCTGATTTAGACCTCCAAAATTCGGTTTTAAAGCTTATTACCAATTTAATAATTCTATATACGTATATATCCCCCCCACTTACTTCCATACCACTAAGATGTTATTATCTTTCCATTCGTCATACATATTTCTAAAAATGATTTCTAAAGTAGAGCTTCAATTAATTTTTATATATCAGTACTACGACCGTTATGCTCCTCGTTTCCCCTATTACAGATTTTTGTAAAAATCATTATTTCATAACCTTTTCTGATCTAGACCCTCCATAAATTTGATTTTAAAGTTTCACTACAAATTTTGATAATACTACTAATAGCTAGAGTTATCTTTCCGTTCACCATACATGCCTTTAGAATAATTTCTAACCTAAATGGAATTTCAATTATTTTTATATCAGCACCAGGCTCGTGGTGCTCGTATGTTAAGAGCTTTGTGTAAAGCAGTCTCTTTTTGGCAAATCCTGATTCCTCTAAAAGTAGTTTCAATATTGATTACTTTAAATTTTCCCTGGCTTAAGGATTTTGAAAGCATTCAACCTGAGTTTAAAATTTTCAATTAATTTCATTTCCAACTTTGCAAACGTTATTAAGTTACTACCGTGTAATATTTTCTAAACTACGACCTCAAAATTCGTGTGAATGATTCACTTTCTTTTAATGACCTTACGTGAGCCAATAAACCGTTTTCTCCTATTATGTATATTCGACTCAAACTTATTTCAAACAATTTGTTTTGTCGACCTCTAAATATTTTTATACGGAAAAGGACTCCAACTTTGAAGTATAACGGTTTTCAAACTTTTCGTATTTTAGAATATGTTATTTACACTATTTTTCCATGTGTCCTAATGGAGCATCATTACATCATTACACAACCGTTTTCATGCTTTTCGATCCTTCTATTCGTTACGCTTTTGGTTTCAATTTCTTTCCTTTTGTCTAGCCAATAGAGCTTGTCGTCGCCCGTGTCAACCTTAATATAGTTTGGTGGGCCCCATTAGTGTAAATTGATGTGTCGTCGTTGTGTATTTAATTTCATGGTATATATGAAGTGGTATGGGTGTTGGCATTTGTATGTTGTGGTAGGTAATTTTCTGCTTGAGTATGATGTGATATACGTATGATAACAGAATGATAATTTTGATTGGTACTACTTATTTTATGAGATGCCGTATGCGTGTATACCATGAGGTGTGCCCGACTACTGCATATCTTAACTTATGTATGAAGTGAATGTGTATTGATGTACCAATTATAGGTGGATGGATATGGTATGAAAATATACGATGCTTGGGTGTGACTATAGGTAAATACTTTTATTAGGGAGAATAATGTAATTATAGGTGTGCTAATGTTTGTAATAATATCATGGTATATGAAGTGATTGAAATATGTGATATTACCTGATTAGATATTAAGGGTGTTTGACATTTAGATATGTATGTGGTTATGTTGGTAGACGTGTATGCATTAGCTAGTATTGGCATATGAATGGATGCTATGTTATGTGTATGGAATTATTCCGCCATGATTTTGAGTCTCACTCAAGCTTGAGTGGGTACACTCTATGTACATTGGTGTTTTGTATGTGGTTGGTGTATAGTGATGGATGATGTATGTATAATGTTAGGATTGTTTGTGCCGGTTGTGTTACGCACACGATTGTGGGTGGCTATACCAATATATAGTTATGTGAGTTGGTCTTGTGGTATAGTTTTCACTAAGGACTTGGTTGCGTGAATATATGTGCGCTAGCTAAACTAGGTGCGTAGATGTGCTAAGCATATAGTGGTGTGATGGGTATATATATGAATGAAATATTAGCGTGTGTGGGTGTGCACCATGCACGGGTAAGTATGTGATAGTTATAGGAATTTTTGACTATGGTATGTGTGGTGTGTCGTGATTATAGCTATAGGACTATATATGAAGTGGTAATACGGTGAAATGTGTGCATGCATTTGAATGATTATAAATTGTGAAATTATAATGATGGTGAATGTATATTAGATATAGTGAACTTGTTTTAACAATTGTATGGTGTGATTTCGCATGTTGATTGTTTGGCGTATACTAGGAGATATATGGACTAGTGTATTCTTATTGTCTTGTCCATAGGTAGTTACTTATACGTGTAGATTCCGATGGTATTTTCTAGTGTGAAATTATTTTCATATAAGTAAGAGAGACTTGGTTATTTTCATATAGTGTGTAATAAGTGTTTTATAGTTATATAGAATATACTTGCCTATATGAATGATTTGAATACGTGAATGGAGTTGTTTGATTATAATAAGTATAAGTGTACTATGTGCGTGAATATATATTTACTTCCGTGGTGTTAATAATTGACTACCTAGAGTATATATATATATATATATATATATATATATATATATATATATATATATATATATATATATATAAGCGCTTGAAATGAATGTACTTGGTTGAAATTTTGGCGAGATATTGATTGAGGGTAGTTACTAGGGCGACTAGATATGTTAGAAAGTCCGAGGACGGACTTTATTCTAAGGTGGGTAGGATGTAACGACTGGTTTTCGTGTAATTGGATTATCTATATTAAAATATATGCTTGGTGGATTTTCTCCTTGGATGTGTGGTTTTCGTCGCCATAGCTTTCACTTTAGATCGTTTCGTCGTGATTTTCTAGCTTCTTCCTTCGATCGTCGATTTCGGAGTAAGTCATTCGTGACGAGCTTCAAATCGCTCATATCTCAGAGTTAGAGTGATCTTAGAAGCCATAGGAATCTTCCCGAAGCTATGCGATTCGAATCGGCACTTTTAGTGCATCTTAGTTGGTTCGAGAAGGGGAACCAACCGACTAGATTGAGATCTAGTCGGTCGGCAACTCTACTCAAACCGACTAGTTCCTTGGATTAATTTTACTTAAGTTACTGTTTCTGTTTAGTCGGTCTAAGTTCATCTCTCGACCGACTAGTTGTTAAACTAGTCGGTTAATTTTTGTACTCAGACCGACTAATTCTTAGTTCTTCTGTGCAGTCGAGTACTGTTCATTCTTAGTCGGTCTAAGAACGTTCGTCGACCGACTAGATGAGAAACTAGTCGGTCAGCAGTTGTTCTTTGACCGACTAAATCTAAATCCTAATTCTGTACAGGAGTTACTGTTTACACTTAGTCGGTCTGCGTTGGTCAACCGACCGACTAGTTCCCAAACTAGTCGGTCAGTGGTTGCTCTTTGACCGACTAATCTGTGTTAAAACCCTAATTTCTGGGCAGCCGCCAGCCCATCCTATTTATACCCCTCCCAAACGTTCTCTTCTTCCTCCACTCGACCAAAAACCCTAGTTTCTCCCCCATTGAGCCCCCTTCTACCTCAAACCCTTATTCCTTCATTCCAAGCCCAAGATCCATCATCCAAACCATCTCTCAACACATTCTACCTCTCATCTTCCCCAAAATCTCATCAAATCCCCCAAAAACCCTAGTTCTCCAAACTTCTCCAATCACCTCCAGATCTGATCCATAGGTTCCCCGGAGTGTTTCTTCCGCTTCCACACGGTAATAAATCGACCTCTTGATGTTTTCATAACCCGTTGTGTTTTGTGGAACCCTAATGAGATTTCTTGTGTTTTGATGATTGTTTCTCCATAACAGCGATTTCCCCGTAGTTTAGCATCCGTGAGACGAACCTTCGTGATCGTCATCCCCGGTGCTAGGCAAGTGAAACTTGCATCTCTTGATTTGGGCCATGTCTTAGGCCATTTCCTTGTTTTAGCGTAAAAGAGACTAGACGGTGAAAGGATAGCCGTCTAGACGCCATTGACCTAGCTTGACAACGAAGCTTGGTCCGTCACCCTTATCATGCTTGTATGTCATGTTTAATTACAATTAACGGTACGCGAATATTGTTCATGTCATTGCATTTTGCCTGTCACGTTTAATTACAATTAACGGTACGCGAATATCTGTTCATGACATTGCATACATCGATTGTTCATCGTGAATGTGTAGCTTATGCTACAAAACTGATAGTTCCTGGCTCGTGACCAGAAGCGAGCATAATGAGTTGCTAACCCCAACGCTCGATATTGAGGCTAGGTGTCCCCTACGCCATACTTGTGTTTCCTGGCTCGTGACCAGAAGTGAGCATAATGAGTTGCTAACCCCAACGCTCGATATTGAATTGTTAACTAGGAAAACAAGCTCACGTGCGGGGCAACCCTGGCTCACTTGCTGGGCTCATGTACAGGGACCCTGGCTTGTTTACGTGTGGGATGGGGTAAGAGTTAAGCGGTCATTCAACTGGGGGTCTGCCTGATCAGCAACTGCAGTTGTAAGGCGTAAACTCTGGGGTGGGGTAGTGTTAGGCGCCAATCAGCGTGAATGCTATACCATTCAGCTGAAGGGCGTAAACATCTACAAACAAAAGTGAAACGTGAATAGTGAATTGATTGAGATTGTTAGTAGCTTGGCTACTCTTGTCTTGTCCCGTTAATTGTTCTCTTGTACTTATTGTTCACCATGTCTTGCTTGTGCACTCATGTTATAACTGCCATGTCATGCATACTAAAACTACTAGGTTGCGAGTTGCCTTACTTTCAGTTTCCTTGCCCAAGTCTTTTAGACTTGCTGACATGTGCCCCTTTCTCTTTGGGTGTCGCATGTTAGTTGCCGAGCCAGAGCTTGTTGCAGAGGACATTGTGTTTGCTGAGGAGGAGTCTTGTGGACACCGGTGACTTGTTGAGTTTCCCTTTATGTTTTAGGATTCCTGTTAGTTGTCGGTGCGTGGCACCCTTGTATGTATGTTATACTTTGTTGGCCATGTTTGGGCCTTAGACCCCCTTTTTCTTTTAGCCTGGTGGCTTTTCTGCGATATTGTAATTTGTTTATGGACATTTGGAGATTCAATGAAATGTCGTCTCATTTCCTTATTATCATTGTTGTTTCGTTTTGCTTTGTAAGGACTTGCCATAATAAGTGTTTTTTTACGCTTATCAGACTTGGAGCTTCACAGCTTCAAGTTTGTGCGGACCTTCTCACGTCTCGCCTCCACATTTTTGGGAAGCGGGGCGTGACAGAAACAAAGGAGGCATGAAAAGGAGATGATGACGTTTACATTGCCTTCTATACCTGAGGAGCCTGAGGAGGATGTCCACGTTCAGCTTGGGGGAGAGTCAGCTTGTGTCATCGTCGCTCCCCCTTGCCACCCACATGAGCCAGAGCTTGCTTTTGAGGAGGCTTTACATGCGGAGCCAGAGCTTGTCACCGAGGAGGCCGTGCATTGGGATGAGGACACAACCATTCATGAGGATCCCAAGCATTGCCCTCCTCCATTCGAGCTACCGCAGCCACCTCTACTTTCTACAGAGGCTGAGCATCCCTCAGAGGCCCGCCCTTCCACTAACGCCGAGGACAATCCCACAGAGCTTATGGCTCCCCTTCAGGGAGATCTCTTTACTCCCTCGCCCTTTATATTTGACTCCCCTCCCGTGTATGATGCTTGCTATGATTCATATTTTGACGACTCATTGCACCTTTTGCAAGATTCATGTACATATGATCAAGAGGTACGATGAGACATATACGAGGAGGAGAGCGAGGAATTAGCACCCATGGATGCTATTGATTATGATCAGGAGGTGCGATGGGATAAGTCTGACGATGATGAGTAGTTGCTTGATGAAACCCACGCTTATATGCCGAAGCTACCTGAACAACCTGAGGCGAACAACGAGGAGTTGATCGACGTGGTATACGAGAGTAGAGATTTATTTCCAGGGAAGTGTTGTCAACCGTTTTTAATTTTAAATACTTATGTTGATGACCCTCTTTGGAATACATTTATTTTGGGGATAAATTATCCACATCAGATTGATGCGGCTTATCTCTTGCAGGGTACAGGTGGAGTCCTTGGAGAGGTGCTGGGAGCCGCATTGCTGGAGTCTGATGGAGTCCGTGGACACACGCGTCTGGCGGAGCCACGGAAAGAGCAGTTGGTGCAGTTGCCTGTACCGACAAAGATACTGGATCCGCCTTTTGCTATAGGTGATATCAATCCAGTAGTGTAGAAAATTTTACGCTTTCAATAAACACGAATCCTCTCGACAGCGAGAGGACCGTATAGATTTGATTGAATAAATATCACCTCTTATGACGGCAACAAAAATCATTTACACCCCAAACCCATTATATATATTTATTGCCCTCTTCATATTTTTTATGTGTCACATCCTTTTGCTCACCACCATCGATCATTTCTTTCAAGTGAAACCTTACTTTCTTATTCGTTTGACTTGATCACGCTTTGCAAAGCCATGACATTTTTGGTCAAGTCATTTGAATAGGTTTGTTAGGTATAAGCTTGGGGGAAGGCGCTCTCATGCATCATTGTATTTGCATGTAGTTGCATTAGGATTTCATGTCATTCATTTCATCATTTTTCATTCACCCCCCTTATTATTATCGTTGTTCCTCATATTCTTCCATTATGATCACATTGAGGACAATGCGAAGTTTAATCTTGGGGGAGTGCATTTCCATGCCATTTAGATACATTAGTTGCATTTTTAATTTATTTTATGATTTTTTAAATTTTTCAAAATTTTTGCATCATCTTTCTGATTTTTCCATCTTATTTTCCTTTTATGTGTGTTCATGCATCATAGTGTGTACTTGTTTTTCTTTTCTTTCCTCTCTTTAATTTTTATTTCTTTATTTTCTTTTCCTCCTTTTGCTAGATTTGCTCCTTATGATGATATCTCTTATTGCTTTAGCAGCCATCACGATGCTTATTATTCCTTGCCATGCTACTTAAAGTATTTCAGTATCATGCTTTCCATGTGCTTGCTTATATATTCTTTTGATGATTTCTCTATATGAATGCATGATATTAGTTGAAACTGAATGTATGGATTAGTGTTTAGTATGATTTTATTGGAAGTGCACCAAGATTCACGCATCAATTGTATAATGGGAGAATCTGCCTTATCATCTTATTCACCTTCTGTTGCATGCTTGATATGAAAGTACTCTTTACCGCTTGACTTCACTTTTTATTGAGATGATTGAGAATATCCATGCTTACATATGAGTTTCAGTTGAAGTATTATTTTATTGAACCGTTCGTGCACATCTTACAGTGAACCGAGTGTTACATTATTTCTTTCTCCACATATATCTTTTTATTCTCTACATGTCACTTGAGCTCACCTCCTAAAGCTACTTATATCGCATCTATTTCCCAAAAATCCCTACAAAAGAAAAGGTTGCTCCAAAAAGTCCAAAAAGCCAAAAAGAAGCCAAAAACCAAAAATACAAATCAAATAGCTCCTACAAAAATCCAAAAAGAAAAGTGAGAAACAAAAAAGTTCAAAAAGAAAAAAAATAAGAAAAAAAATGTTTCTCTATCTCATTATTGGAGCCACAAAATACTTGGAAAAACCAAGGCAAAAATCCCATTTTCCACCATCATATTCCTTTAGATCCGATGCCTCAAGCTAAGCTTGGGGGGGTGAACTCATTTGACCATATGAGTGAGTGCGACATTAGAGTGGAGAGGTGCACGAATGGGGAAGTTTGATAATGCTGAAACTTAGCACAATACCTTAGTTATGGAGATTTCTTATGAATCGATATAAATATGTGAATGCCATGATTTATTCTATTCTCCATTGCATGTTTGGTGTGATTCTTATATGCTTCTGTTATGACTCTTGATTGAAAAGTACATCGCCAACAATTGTATATTAAATTCTATGAAATGCATGATGTGGATATGAATTGATTGTATGAATTTAGAGAATCCCTTTTGTTGATCTGAAAAGCTTGCAAGTGCCATGTTTAAGTAAGATATGAAATCTTTATAGCATGTGATTCGTATTTCCCAAGTTATCGTGATGTGTAGCTTATGGCTTGAGATCTGAGAGAATAATCTAGCGACCCCTTCCACTTCGTATTCTTTTTCATTTTTTCCTTATTTTTACCCTTCGGGTTCGCCTTCTACTTGTCTTCCTCGAGGACGAGTAAGAGGTAAGCTTGGGGGATTTTGATCACTCCATATTTTACACCTTTTTCCGCATATTTTCACGCCATTTCGATTGCTCATATTGCGTTTTTCAAGATTATTCGACAATATTGCGATGCTTTTCACTATTTCTTGTTTTTGTCGGATTTTAGGAAATATGAAGCAATCGGGAGAAAAAATGAGCTTAAAGGATTTGCACCCACTCCGGAGTGTCAACCATGGCCCTTTTGAGGGTTATTCTGCAATGGAAGACGAGTGGAAGAAGAAAGAACGTCGTAGGAGCGACAGGGAAGCGAAAAGATGGAGATTGGGCATTTTCAGCATGCCACTTGGCCGAGTGAATGAGTCACTCGGTCGAGCATTGAGACCCCGCTCGGCCGGCCAGATCGGACACGCAATAGAGATGTATCAGCGTGCACTCGGCCGAGCATCGCACGCCCACTCGGCCGAGTGCGGAGACTCCGTCCGCCCGAGTGGCACCCAGACGACGGCAAGCCAAAATGTCCAACTCTGTGTAATCCGTCAGTCAACTACGAGCTCCGACTCGGCCGTGTTCCAAAAGCCCCTCGGCCGAGTGACATTTGCCACTCGGCCGAGTGATGCCAATGACACGAAGCGCCCAGATTTTCAGACATCCTCCCATTCTTTTGAAATCTGCTATCATTCCAGTGGGTAAATTATTTTTCTAATATTTTTTATGGATAGTAGACTTCATGACTATTCCAACGCCGCCAAGAACGCGCAAATCGGAGGTCGGATGAATTCTGGGGAATTTCTGCAAGTCGCTGCTGCAGTGTTAGAATTTGCATGTCAGTGTCACTCGGCCGAGTGACATTTCCACTCGACCGGGTGAGTTTTCCACTCGGCCGAGTGACCAGTTTTTGACAGTTTTTGACAGTTTTGACAGAGTGCTGTTTTTTGGAGTTTCTGCAGGAAAGCTCACTCGACCGAGTGAGATTTCCACTCGACCGAGTGAGCTGTCCACTCGACCGAGTGAGATTTCCACTCGACCGATTGATATTTCCACTCGGCCGAGTCGTAACTGGCGCAGATTTCTGGGCACGCGCAGATTCAGTTTTGGGCCCAAATTTCAGGGGCTTTTTAGGCAGTTTTGCTAGGGTTTTGGGGGCTATTTAAGAGGGTTTGTAGCCGTCATTGAGGGAAGTTCCAATATGTTTTCTTAGACTCTTTTTTGGAGGCTAGGCCATGCCATAGGCCCCCTCTTGGATCTAAAAGCTTATATTTGGATTGAAGATCTTCATCAAGCTAAGTATTTTGTTCTTATTATTTGAATATTTGTTTTTCTATCTTTTTGTATGCAAGCAATGATTTTTATTGATTCTCATATTGTTATTGCTATGCTAGAGTAGAATTGATGTTCTAGGGTTTGGGGATGAACCTTATGTATCTAATTTCAGATTTGTGATGAATGAATTTCTAAATTGCTAGAATTGCTAGGAGGTTAGGTTGTGATCGATTTACTACGGATAGCTAGGGATTTCCATCGATTTGGGATTTGCAAGAGATTGGATTCTAATCGATGGGAAGGCCTAGATATTTGATTTAGATTTACAATTGGATTTTTCTAGATTTGGTTTGCAAGAGATTGGACCAAAGCCAGGATTTTTAATTGTAAATCTATACTAATATTCGTTTGCAAGAGATTGGACGAATACGAACTATCACAACCTAGCTCGTGACTCGAGTTTGCACGAGAGTGGGCTCGAGGAGCGATTGAACGATGATGTCGATCCTAATGCTAGTGGCTTAGGTTAGGGTTTGCAAGAGATTGGGCCCTATCCTAGGTTCGCTATAGACCGGCAATAGCGCGAGAGCGTGAGCTTGGTTCTCTATTCAGTTACGACTAGTTCACCTCAATTCAAGTCTAGTAATATTGAGATTCACTGTTTACAAGGATGAATGACGATCCGTAGTGGGGATTCCCTAGCCCTAGACACTTTTATTATATTGTATCTGAATCGATATTTGACCGACTTCTTTATCACCGACACCGACATCCACCACCATAGTCATTACATCATACCATAACCATCTCCACCAACAAAACGTTCGTAGTCAAACCAACCTAGGATAGATTGGAGCCAACACCCCCTCCTCGTGTTCGATACCCGCTCTCCACTTGACCGTGCGCTTGCGGTAAAACTACAATCGTTCTCTGGGTGTATATCCGGGGCCGTCCAAGTTTTCGGTTGTGCTCTTGGGTTGCATTTTGGAGTGATCATATCACCAAAAGCGTTTAGAATAGCAATAGAAATCATGATCGCAATGAAAGACATCGAAATAAGCATAGAGAGATGAGAGTTCGTTACCAAAGTGCTGAAGACGAACAAACAATTACAAAGAATTAAGATCAAGAGATTCCAAGCAAATTGCAATAATAAAAATATCAACTATGTCTTCAAAACAATAGCGACGGCTCAAAACTCTCTAAGAAAACTAAGAAATAGAAAATAATAATATCTGAATAGGCACACATTTTGGACATGTATCCTATGAACTTAATTAGGATCGTTAGTGAATTCAATTAGAGTTCGTGATCCACGATAGTGGCACACACTTTGATGGTTTCCACTGGCGTCCTATATTACTAAATGATGATCTACGATAGTAGCATCAATAAGATCCATCAAATCACAGATCGACGCTCTAACCCACGATAGTGGCGTGAGTATAGATTGAGAATAATTGTCGTTCGTAATGCACAGATCACGTATAAGGCCATCCACGATGGTGGGGCTAAGCATGTGATACGTTAAACGAGTGGCACAATTGTAGTTGGCATGAGTTCTACATTTTAGTTGCGACAATCTCGCCCTAATAAAGCCAATTCAACGTATTAATTGTAGCCTAGCACTAACATCCGACGATCGTAGTGGTGACTCTTATTGCCCTAGTTTTTATTCTATTGTTAATTGAGATAGTAACCATTCGTGAAAATCTTTCTGAGTACACCAAACTAGCATTGTTTTGAGACTTTGAATAGACCCAAGGCTATATAAGCATCTGCCCCCCTGTGGGTTCGACAGTTTTCTATACTACAAAGCATTGACATTGTACACTTGCGGTAAGTTTCCGAAGTTAAATTTGGAGCGTATAAATGGCCCTAAATGGGTGAGGATGGTTGCTTTACCAGGGAACGTTACGAACACAAAGTTCTCCTTCCACTCGTGAATAGAACTCAGAAGCTCCAATACGAGGTGTCTTGTCCTCATAGCGGTGATGTAGTACAACAAGCCAGAGAAAGGGAGATTTAATTGGAAGAAGTAACAGAAGAGTGGTAAGGTCAGCTCAACCTCATTCAATAAGCAGAGCACGATGAATCTAACTAGAGCTGCAATTGAGTTTGGAGTCACTTGGCAGAGCAGTAGTCCAAGAAAATTGAGGACAATGAGAATGACAGGGGTGAAGGTGGAAGTGAAGTCCAAGAAGGAAGGTTTCGTATACACTCCAACCTCACATTTATAAGGGAAACAGATCCTATCATTATGGCGAGGGACCCAAACTCCATAAGGAGGTTGGAGGTAGTCAGCTTGGATCCTTGGGATCCAGGAAGGGGGTACCTCGGAGACCATGGTTCTGATCTATGCCAGTAGGGAAAACTAGTCATTACCCGTGCCCATAGGACACGGTTTATTTAATGGCTGAGTCCCCCCCCCCAATTTCAAGTTTTCCCCCCAAATTTAAGTTTTCCCCCAAAATTTAAGTCCCCCCAAAATTTTCATTGCCACCTAGGACAAACCTGCCAGGTAGGACAAAGATGTGTCCTAGTAGGATAAGATTCAAAATCTTCGTGTTTTATAGAATAGATTGTTCTTCTCCAGCCCGTAAGATTTGAGCTTTTGAGTTGGGGGCCTCGAGGGCTAAGCCCTTCCCTTTAATAAGGTCTCTTGTGTTTTGAAGGCTGGGTGACCTCTGGTGCATCGTCGGAGCATGGAAGCTCCTCTGGCCAAGAAAGCACGTCCATACTAGTGGCAGTGGGCTTTGCCAAAACCACCTCAGGTCCCTATGAAGTGACTAGAATTGCGGCGGTTGGGTAATCAATTTGGCTCATCTCAGCTCGTTCAATCTCAGCCCACAGTTTAGCTATTTCATGATCTGTAAAAGAAGAAGATAAAGTGTGCATGAACGGACGAAGGGACTATCTTACAAATACGATGGCAAGTCAAACATAGCAGAAGAAAGCAATGACTAGAGTAGGTGCAAGTTTATCAGAAAGCAGAAGAAGAGGTTTTCTTTAGCCCACACTCTCTATTTACATAGAGAACATCACTCCCCTGAGGCAAGCTTGGCCGTCCGATTTGCAACACATGTCGACACTCAGAGTAACGATGCTTTGAGTCCCATGCTTCTTTTTTGTGGTCGAATTTTTAGGGGTAGGCATTTTAGCGACCAAAATTAAATAAGTCGCCTCGAATACCGTGCAGAAATAATTAATGTGTGCCCCTTCACCCGACCTCAACCACCACGGTGAGGGACATTGTTACAGCAATGTGCCGGCCCAATGATCTCTCAGTTGTTTATTTGAGTGGACATGCCCAAAAGCCCAATAGAGCCCACAGCTTTGGCGTAGCAGCTGGAGGCCCTCACGTGTGACCAAACATGAGGGACATAGTTACCACGAATTTCCTTGGAGTCATGAATTAGGTCAGACCCAGATCCGAACCTCCCTAATGAACTCTTTATGTTACAAGAAGCTAAAGGCTGCCCGAAAATAGCTTAAACTTGGCTGAAATAGCTCGGATCGAGGTAGGTTTAGCCCGGGGTTAGCTCGCCCAGTACCCAATCTACTGACAACGTCATCCCATGCCCCATCCGTACCATCTTTAAGGAATATTCAACAATACCGGTGGTGAGAAAATAGCCATAAACGGAATTGACAACTGGGTTCCGGTCAATATTAATTAGGGCTGACATGGACTCCTTCGATGGGGTGGAGCCTCGTCAGCTGTTGATGTGGGACCCTTGACTGATAGAACCAGGGTTGAGGATGAATGAGCTTCATGCGTCAGGCAAGAGCTTGAAAAATCTCACGGTCGAAGGTGGTGACCATTCAACCTTTCTGCTGGGTCGTGCCTCGAATGATCTGTACCACAGACAGTCGTTAGGGCGGTCAGATTTGGGTTCCGACCCAAATCCCGTCCGATGCTTAAGTTAGTGACGACTTAAGAAAGGCTTGGGGCGATCAAGATCGACCCAAGGAAGATCGTCCTGATTCAGTCACCTCAAGCGTTTGGAGGTAGAAATATAAGAGTGGATGGAAATGTGTTTTGTCAGAGTACCTAGTATTCTGTACATCTAGAGTCTTTTTTCTCTTCTGTTTGACCTTCCTTTATTTATAGATAGAAGCATATCCTTAGTGACGTTGGCAAATAACAGTCCCATATTATGGTGGCACGATCTTTCCTCCTAAGTAGGCATAACCGTTGTCCACTCATCCTGCCATTTATGAACCCATAATCAACCGATTCCTTAAGTTACGGAAGCTCAACGGGTAAATGACGTGTGTGTTTTGACCAGGTTAATGATCAGCCTTCCTTGTGGGCTTCATGGGCATAGTGGGCCTAGATGTTATTTCTGTAGGCATTTTGGTGGCAATATGTCACGCCCCGCTTCCCTAAAATGGAGGCGAGACGTGAGAAGGTCCGCACAGACGTGGAGCTATGAAGCAACACGCCTGATAAGCGTCAATAAATTAAATGCAGGTCCCTGTAACCACGAACAGAACAAGGATAATAACACAAGAGAGACAGAAATAAAATCTCAAATCTCAGAATTGTCCAACATATAATTAAGTTCAGCATCCAGAAAAGCCACCAGGCTAAAGGAAAGTATCTAAAGGCCCAGAACAAGGCCAACAAAGACAAACATAAACAGAGTATTGGTGCCGCGCACCGAACAACTACATCAGTCTAAAATAAAAGGGAAAGCTCAACGAAGACACTAAGACTGGTCCCCGGTGTCCACATACTCCTCCTCAGCAAACGCGGGTCCTGACTCGGCGTCAGCAAACACCACGTCCTCACCAACGAACTCTGGCTCAGGATCTAACATGTGTCACCCAAAAGAGAGAGGGGCACATGTCAGCAAGTCTAAAAGACTTGGGCAAGGAAACTGAAAGTAAACTAACAATCTAACAGTTCAAGTAGGATGCAATGACATGACATTTAAGTATGATGCAACAGTTAAAAAGGACAAGAGGGGACAAGCACGCACGATGTAGAAAAAGCTACCAAATCACTAATTCACGAGTCACTTATCACGATTTCCACTTATCACGATTTTCACTTTGTACTCAGAGTTTCCGTCTTTTGGCTAGAGTGGCTGATCGGGCCAACTCCTAAGCTCAAGCGACCGTTTAACCCTACCCCTCCACGTGTATCGAGCGTTGGGATTAGCAACACACTGTGCTCGCTTCTGGATCACGAGCCAGGAAGTGTATTTGGCATAGGGGTGCACCTAGCCTCAAGTCACGATGTAGGAGTCAAAATCCTACTCGCCGCAGCTTACATTTTAAAGTAGCGTGTGCTACACAAACATGATGAACAAGCAAGTATGCAATGACATGAACAGATATTCGCGTACCGTTAATTGAAATTAAACATGACATGAAAGCATGATGAAGGTGACGGATCCAGCTTCGTTGTCAAGCTAGATCAAGGGCGTCTAGGCAGCTATCCTTTCACTGCCTAGTCTCTTTTAAGCTAAAACAAGTAAACGACCTAGAACATGGCCTAAAACCCTAAGTAGCAAGTTTCACTTACCTAGCACCGAAGATGACGATCACGAAGGTTCGTCTCACGGACGCTAATCTACGGGGAAGTCGCTGTTATGGAGAAAGAATCATCAAAACAATATTCATTTTTATTAGGGTTTTACAAAAATCACAAAACGGGTTATGAGAATATTAAAGGATCGAACACTACCGTAAGAAACGGAAGATCGACACCGAGCAAGCACGGCAACGGAAGAAACGATCCGGGGAACCACAGTTCAGATCTGAAATGGATGGAGAAATCTGGAGAAACTGAGGTTTTGGGGGTTTTGGGGGTTTTTGGGGTTTTGGGGGTTGGAGGCGACCTAGAGCATGGTGGCCGACCTAAATGGAGAGGGGGAGAGGCTCTTGAGAAAGGAGGAAGGCTAGAAGAAGTTTGGGGAAGATCAGAGGTCAAGGGGGAAAGGAAATGGCCAAGAGAAGAGAAAGAAAGAAAAGAAAATGTTTGGGGTTTAAATAGAGAATCGTGTGGCGGCTGGGCAAAACCTAGGGTTTCGACAGCAGTTAGTCGGTCAAAGAAGGTTGGCTGACCGACTAGTTTAAGAACTAGTCGGTCGGTCGGCTAACTATGACCGACTAACACCAAACAGTAACTCAGGTTGTAAAAATGGTCAATGAATTAGTCGGTTAAAGAACAATGGCTGACCGACTAGTTTGCAACCTAGTCGGTCGGTGGTTGTTCTTGGACCGACTAACGATAAACAGTAACTCAGGTGAAATTTATCAAAGGAACTAGTCGGTCTGAGAGCAAGTTCTGACCGACTAGTTTCACATCTAGTCGGTCGGTGGTTGTTCTTAGACCGACTAAGAGTAAATAGTAACTCATGTACAATTGATTCAATGAACTAGTCGGTTCCAGTAGAGTTCCTGACCGACTAGATCTCAATCTAGTCAGTTGGTCCCCCTTCTTGAACCAACTATGGTGCACGAAAAGTGCCGAATTGAAGCGCGAAGCTTCAGGAAGATTTCTATAGCTTCTAAGATCACTCTAACTCTAAGATATGAGCGATTTGAAGTTCGTCATGAGCGACTTACCCCAAGATCAATGATTCTAAGGAAGAAGCTAGAAAATCACGACGAAACGATCGAAAACGAAAGCTACGGAGACGAAAACCACACATAAGGAGAAAATCCACCAATATATATATATATATAATATAGATAATCCAAATACATGAAAACCAGTCGTTACATCCTCTCCAACTTAAGAAAAATTCCGTCCTCGGAATTTCCCAACACTCACGTGTCCGGGAACAAAAGTGGGTAACGCTCTCGCATCTCATCCTCATTCTCCCAAGTAGACTCTCCTAGTGAGCCGTGTCGCCACATCACCCTCACAAGATTGACAACCTTGTTCCGGAGTGACTTCTGACGCCTGTCCAGAATCTGCACTGGCTGCTGGTCATACGTCATATCAGGGGGAACGGTAATCTCCGAGAAATCTACAGCATGAGATGGATCGCTAATGTATCGATGAAGCAGCGACACATGGAATACATTGTGAACTCCTTCCAAAGAAGGCGGCAAGGCTAAACGATAGGCTACCTCGCCAACTTTCTCCAGAATGTCAAACGGTCCAATGTATCGCAGGCTCAACTTCCCTCTCTTCCCAAAGAGAATCACACCACGATTCGGGGAAATCTTCAGAAACACATGGTCGCCCGGCTGAAACTCCAAAGGACGGTGTTTAGCATCCGCCCAATGCTTAAAACGGTCCTGAGCAATCCTCAACCTCTCCCGAATGTTCCTGACAACATCCACGGCCTCCACAATCATCTCAGGTCCCAACAGCTCCCGATCACCAACGTCATCCCAACTCAATGGCGATCGACATTTCCTCCCATACAGCGTGGCAAAAGGCGACATGCCAATGCTCGCCTGGACGCTGTTGTTGTAGGAAAACTCTACCAGATGTAGATGGTCCTCCCACGAACCCTTGAAATCCAACATGCACGCCCTCAGCATGTCCTCCAAGATCTGAATCGTCCTCTCAGACTGGCCATCCGTCTGCGGATGGTACGCCGTGTTGAAACTCAGAGGCGTACTAAAACTCTTCTGCAAACTCTGTCAGAGCTGAGATGTGAACCTCGTGTCTCTGTCCGACATGATACTCACAGGGACTCCGTGAAGTCGCACGATCTCCTGCACGATCCACGTTACATCACTATCTAAACTAGGAAAAAGGAAATAGAAACGGAGAGTAAAAGAATTTACCTCAATTTATCTCCTCACTAGCGCCTCAGTGGACTGTCATACTCGGAATGGAATAAAGTGCGCGGATTTGGTCAATCGATCTACGATCACCCAAATCGTGTCATTCTGCTTCGGACTCCGAGGTAGTCTAGTCATGAAATCCATAGTGATGTGTTGCCACTTCCACTCCGGAATCGGAAGCGGTTGTAGCAACCCTGCCGTATGCTGATGCTCCACCTTCACTTGCTGAAAAACCAAGCACTTGGCCACACTCCGAGCCACGCTCCTCTTCATACCATGCCACCAAAAATTCAGAAGAAGATCCTTGTACATCTTGGTCCCACCAGGATGCACAGAATACGGCGAACTGTGTGCCTCCACCATCAACTCCTCTCTGATATCCCCAGCTGGCACACACAACCTGGCTCCAAATCTCAGCGAGCCATCCTCATGAATCAAGAAGTCAATCCGCAGACCGGCTTCCACCTGCTCCCGAATCTTTACCAGCTTCGGATTCTCAGCCTGGCCAGCCTTGATCCGATCCACGATCGTCGACTGAATCTACATACTCATCAACGAAGAAGCCTCCCCAGGAAGAACAATCTCAACACCAGACTCGCAAAAATCCTGCTGCAATCTCCACTACGAGGTCAAAATCATCACCGCTGGAAGCCTACCCAGCGCATCAGGAACCACATTCACCTTGCCAGGGTGAAACTGCAAATCAATCCCATAATCCGCCATGAGCTCCAACCATCGACGCTGTCGCATGTTGAGCTCCTTCTGAGTAAAAATATACTTCAAGCTTTGTGATCGGTGAAGATCTTCACTTTCTCACTCAGCAGGAAGTGCTTCCAAATCTTGAGCGCAAACACGACGGCAGCCAACTACAAGTCATGCGTCGCGTAATTCTTCTCATGAGTCTTGAGCTGACACGAAGCATACGCCACAACATGCCCGTGCTGATGCAACACACAACCGAGACCCTTGCCAGAAGCATCGTAAAAGATCTCAAATCCTCCACTGCGATCCGGCACAACAAGAATAGGGGCAGTCGTCAATCTCTCCCTCAGAACACCAAAGGCATTCTCACAATCACCCAACCAAACAAAAGGCACATCCTTCCGCGTCAATCTGGTCATCGGCTCAGCAATACAGGAAAAGTCCTTAATGAAGCGCCGATAGTAACCAGCAAGCCCAAGGAAACTCTGGATCTCAGACGCTGACTGCAGAACAAGCCACTCCCGAATAGCCTTGATCTTCTCGGGATCCACTGAAATACCATCTCCAGTCACCACATGCCCGAGAAAAGCAACTCTGTCCAGCCAAAACTCACACTTCGAAAACTTAGCATACAAACGATGCTTCCTCAAAATCTCCAATACCGTCCTCAAGTGCGATGCATACTCCTCCTCCGACTTTGAATAGATCAGAATGTCGTCAATGAAGATAACGACAAACTTATCTAAAAAGTCGTTGAAAATCAGATTCATCAGATTCATAAAAATTGCGGGTGCATTGGTTACACCGAAAGGCATAACCACAAACTCATAGTGTCCATACTTCGTCCTGAATGCTGTCTTCGAAACATCTTCCTTCTTCACCTTCAGCTGATGATAACCACTCCTCAGATCCAACTTCGAAAACACCCTCGAACCTCCAAGCTGATCAAAAATATCATCGATATGAGGTAACATGTATTTATTCTTGATGGTCACCGCATTCAGCTCCCGTTAGTCTACGCACATGCGACGCGAACCATCCTTCTTCTTCACCAGCAGCACCGGTGCTCCCCACGGAGACACACTAGGATTGACATAACCCTTCTGCAAAAGCTCATCCAACTGCTTCCGCAATTCCTCCAACTCAGCGGGAGCCATACGATATGGCGCCTTCGAAATCGGCTGCGCTCCCAGAATAAGATCAATCGAAAACTCGAGAGCTCGATCGGGTGGCAGCCCAGACATCTCCTCGGGGAAGACGTCATCGAAGTCCCGCACTACAGCTGGCCTCTCCAGCTCCATCTGCATAGCCACAAACTCCACCGGCCTGGCCCGAAATCCGACAGGGCCAAGCGAACTGCTACCCCGGCTGAACTCAAATACTGGATGTCCGGGAACCTCGAACACCACCTTCTTCCTCTGACAGTCGATCGTAGCATAGAAGCTCGCAAGCCAATCCATCCCAAGGACCGCATCATAGTTGATGATGTCGTGTACAATGAAATCAGCGTAAAGCTCATGTCCACAAACCACCAACGGGCAAGAATTGCAACCAAGATGCACCGAGACCACGCCATTCACTATAACGATATTCCAACTCTTGGAAAGAGGGGACGTCGACAAGGAATGCTTCTCCACGAAGCTCCGAGAAATAATGCACATCGATGCACCTGAGTCAAAGAGGACTCGTGCAGGAAATGTGCACACCAAAATCACACCTACAAACAGTCTAACAATCAAGCCCTAGTCTAGTAAACAATCATGTGCAAGCAACCAAACATAATCTAAAAATCAAAACTAGCTAGGAAAGTAACAGCTAGATTGAGAGTTACCTGTGATAACCTCATCAACAGCCTCGCTCTCCACAGCGGTCATCAGAAAAGCCTGCCTCCTCGGCGGAAAAGCCTGCTGAAAGGCATACCTCTGTGG
Source organism: Scilla litardierei (assembly GCA_030789695.1). Classification (NCBI taxonomy): domain Eukaryota; kingdom Viridiplantae; phylum Streptophyta; class Magnoliopsida; order Asparagales; family Asparagaceae; genus Scilla; species Scilla litardierei. The sequence continues at coordinate 95,788,588 of CM061138.1, read as the reverse complement.
AACAAGAGCTGATCCACGTCCAACAGGAACAGACGCTCTCTGCTGCAACGGCTGTGCTGCAACAGGTGCCCTCCAAGGCTGCTTGATACTTGGACAATCCTTCAGAGAATGTGAAGCATCACCATAGCCCAAACACTGACCCAAGAGCCTCCGACACTGGTCCTTCACATGACCCGGCTTGCTACAATGATTGCAAGTCTTCAGAACAGGCCCACCTGGCCTCTTGAACTGAGCTGGCTGGTGGGGCCTGAATCCTGGTCTCGTCACTACCCTGGCCTGCTCCATAGGCCTCTTCCCACCTCCAGCAACATGTCCCCTCCTCTGGCTCAAGTTCAGCTCCTGCCTCCTTGCAGCTACCAGAACCTTCTGGTAAGAGTCCAGATCAGAGGAAGACACGAAACTCTGAAGCTCCAAAGCAAGTCCCTGCAGGAACCTCTGAGCCATCTCATCAGCATCCTGCGCCATCTTCGGTGCGAACCGACTCAGCCTAGTGAACTCTTGGTGGTACTGGTCCACCGACGAGCTCCCCTGCTTCAGCTCAATAAAACGCTGCAGCATCTCCTTCCTGGCAGCCTTCGGAAAGAACTCCTCATCGAACCTGGACTTAAAGGTAGCCCAAGCTATCGGCTCCACCAGCATCTTCTCTTCCGCATCCCACCAGTTTCAAGCATTATCCTTGAGTTGCCTCTTCGCCAAATCAACCCATCCAGTCGGGCTGATCTTCGCCATCTTCAAATTATCCTCAATGTTCCGAATCCACTCATCGGCAGCTAAAGGACCCTCAGTACCATCAAAATAAGCAGGACCCAGCTCCCGAAATTGCTTCACTCCCGGCTCGGAGCGAGGGGCATCCTGGATTGCCCGAGCAGCTCGAGCACCTGGACCATTCTGGACTTGCAGGAGCACGCCCTGATGCACCTGCATCATCTGAAGCATCATCCACATCATCTCCCCATTGGTGGGCTCCCGCTTAGGCTCCTCGTCATGAGGGGGCGCGCTACCACCACCACGGGTAAATCGCCTTCCTGCCATCTAATGACACCGAAAACGAAGCAGATTAGACTTATAGCTTATGACTCGGATGTCGAACTTAGTTTATTGGACATTCTAATATTATTATCATTGTTCCAATATTCGCAGTTACAGAAGAGAGACCTGCATGGGCCACCAACAAAACCTGTCATGCCCCGCTTCCCTAAAATGGAGGCGAGACGTGAGAAGGTCTGCACAGACGTGGAGCTGTGAAGCCACACGCCTGATAAGCGTCAATAAATTAAATGCAGGTCCCTGTAACCACGAACAGAACAAGGATAATAACACAAGAGAGACAGAAATAAAATCTCAAATCTCAGAATTGTCCAACATATAATTAAGTTCAGCATCCAGAAAAGCCACCAGGCTAAAGGAAAGAGTCTAAAGGCCCAGAACAAGGCCAACAAAGACAAACATAAACAGAGTATTGGTGCCGCGCACCGAACAACTACAACAGTCTAAAATAAAAGGGAAAGCTCAACGAAGACACTAAGACTGGTCCCCGGTGTCCACGTACTCCTCCTCAGTAAACGCGGGTCCTGACTCGGTGTCAGCAAACACCACGTCCTCACCAACGAACTCTGGCTCAGGATCTAACATGTGTCACCCAAAAGAGAGAGGGGCACATGTCAGCAAGTCTACAAGACTTTGGCAAGGAAACTAAAAGTAAACTAACAACCTAACAGTTCAAGTAGGATGCAATGACATGACATTTAAGTATGATGCAACAGTTAAAAAGGACAAGAGGGGACAAGCACGCACGATGTAGAAAAAGCTACCAAATCACTAATTCACGAGTCACTTATCACGATTTTCACTTTGTACTCAGAGTTTCCGTCTTTTGGCTAGAGTGGCTGATCGGGCCAACTCCTAAGCTCAAGCGACCGTTTAACCCTACCCCTCCACGTGTATCGAGCGTTGGGATTAGCAACACACTGTGCTCGCTTCTGGATCACGAGCCAGGAAGTGTATTTGGCATAGGGGTGCACCTAGCCTCAAGTCACGATGTAGGAGTCAAAATCCTACTCGCCGCAGCTTACATTTTAAAGTAACGTGTGCTACACAAACACGATGAACAAGAAAGTATGCAATGACATGAACAGATTTTCGCGTACCGTTAATTGAAATTAAACATGACATGCAAGCATGATGAAGGTGACGGATCCAGCTTCGTTGTCAAGCTAGATCAAGGGCGTCTAGGCAGCTATCCTTTCACTACCTAGTCTCTTTTACGCTAAAACAAGTAAATGGCCTAGAACATGGCCTAAAACCCTAATTAGTAAGTTTCACTTGCCTTGCACCGAGGATGACGATCACGAAGGTTCGTCTCACGGACGCTAATCTACGGGGAAGTCGCTGTTATGGAGAAACAATCATCTAAACAACATTCATTTTTATTAGGGTTTTACAAAAATCACAAAACGGGTTATGAGAATAATAAAGGATCGAACACTACCGTAAGAAACAGAAGATCGACACGAGCAAGCATGGCAACGGAAGAAACGATCCGGGGAACCACGGTTCAGATCTGAAATGGATGGAGAAATCTGGAGAAACTGAGGTTTTGGGGGTTTTGGGGGTTTTGGGGGTTGGAGGCGACCTAGAGCATGGTGGTCGGCCTAAATGGAGAGGGGGAGAGGCTCTTGAGGAAGGAGGAAGGCTAGAAGAAGTTTGGGGAAGATCAGAGGTCAAGGGGGGAAGGAAATGGCCAAGAGAAGAGAAAGAAAGAAAAGAAAACGTTTGGGTTTAAATACAGAATCGTGTGGCGGCTGGGCGAAACCTAGGGTTTCGACAGCAGTTAATCGGTCAAAGAAGGTTGGCTGACCGACTAGTTTAAGAACTAGTCGGTCGGTCGGCTAACTATGACCGACTAACACCAAACAGTAACTCAGGTTGTAAAAATGGTCAATGAATTAGTCGGTTAAATAACAATGGCTGACCGACTAGTTTGCAGCCTAGTCGGTCGGTAGTTGTTCTTGGACCGACTAACGATAAACAGTAACTCAGGTGAAATTTATCAAAGGAACTAGTCGGTCTGAGAGCAAGGTCTGACCAACTAGTTTCACATCTAGTCGGTCGGTGGTTGTTCTTAGACCGACTAAGAGTAAACATTAACTCCTGTATAATTGATTCAATGAACTAGTCGGTTCCAGTAGAGTTCCTGACCGACTAGATCTCAATCTAGTCGGTTGGTCCCCCCTTCTTAACCAACTATGGTGCACGAAAAGTGCCGAATTGAAGCGTGAAGCTTCGGGAAGATTTCTATAGCTTCTAAGATCACTCTAACTTTAAGATATGAGCGATTTGAAGTTCGTCATGAGCGACTTACCCCAAGATCAATGATTCTAAGGAAGAAGCTAGAAAATCACGACGAAACGATCGAAAACGAAAGCTACGGAGACGAAAACCACACATAAGGAGAAAATCCACCAAAACATATATATATAATATAGATAGTCCAAATACATGAAAACCAGTCGTTACACAATATTTCCCCTTCCTCGAGGGCCCGCCCAAGTATTCAACAATGGCACCGTCACTTGGCCTAAAACAGTTCGCCTGATGAGGCCAAGTAATGTGATACCTCATTTATGGGGCTTGGCAGTCGAGGCGGGAGCATTTGAGTTTAAGCGCAAAAAAACCCCCATTCTTTTGAGTTGGGTGCTGTGTCGGCTCAGAATTCGAGATACGTGCAAGTTTGGATCATCGACATGTGTCCCTCGATGGTAAGATTAGCCTAGATCATCATTAGATGTTCCTTTACCTTGTTAAGGAAGTTGTAAGAGGAAACCTTCATTTTTTCAAGCTTTCTAAATTGAGCTTCATCCTCCGACCGTTTAGCCATGGTTTCTTCTTCCTCCCCCGTGCCTCTGCTAGAACCTCTACTTCCACCGCTCAAAAAGATAAAGGGAAAGTCATTGTCCCCAACATAGTCTCTGGCCAAGCTTCTCAAGTGACGGCTGATCAGATTCCTGATTTTCGAAGGAAATATGTAAGGCATGATTATCAGATTTGGTTGCCACGAGCAGAGGAGAAGGTCCACTCCCCTAGTGATTGTGAAGTAGGGGTTTATGTAAAAGCTTTTCATCTTGAGATTCGATTGCCCATGCACCACTTTATGCTATATGTACTGAGAACATTAGGCCTTTCCATTTTGTCAATTGATGCCAAATGCAATGGGCATCTTGGTTAGCTTCATCGCATTGTGACTGTCAAATGATATTGAGCCATTCATGGGATTGTTCAATTACTTTTTCAAAGTACCGACTTCCATGTTCTCGGGTTGGTACATGATCACCGCACGCCAAGATAGTAAATTCTTCAAGGATCTTCTCAGCTCAAATCTAAAATGAAAAGAGCAATTCATGTTCGTGGTATTCCCTTGCGAGGCCAGTTTCATCACTGAATGGGGGGATCCCGAACTTGCAATGAATGAAGATAAAGCCCTTTCTGAAGAGGAGGAGAAGGCTATTGATCGCTCCTTATTTTACTCCTTTTTTCTCCATGTTTTCATGTCATTTCGATCGCCCATATTGTGTTTTTCACGATTATTCGACGATATCGCATTGCTTTTCACTATTTCTTGTTTTTGTCTCAATTCAGGAGATATGGAGCGATCTGGAGCAAAAATGAGATCAAAGGACTTTCACTCGCACCGGAGCGTCGCCCACGACCTTATTGAGGAGCTACCAGTGCTAGATGATGAGCGGAAGAGGAAGAAGTTCGATAGAATCAACGAGGAAGCGAGGAGGAGAAGAAAGAGCCACAGAAGCAGCCCACTCGGCCGAACAGAGAGTTCACTCGGCCGAGTGAAGAAGCGTGCTCAGCCGAGTGAAATGGATACAGGAGCACGTTTAGTCAAAGTCCACTCGAACAAGTGAGAAATCTCACTCGGTCGAGTGAAGAATCCCACTCGCCCGAGTATGACAGGGGTTTTCTCCCGAAAATCATCTGACATACTGGAATTTGGAGAAGACCCACTCGACCGAGCATGAAAGCTCACTCGGCCGAGTGAAGAAGACCACTCGCCCGAGTGTGATAGGGTGACAGACCCCCGAAACCCCTTATTTCTCTGTTTTTCTTTGGGTTTGTCACTCGGTCGAGTGACATGTTCCACTCGACCGACTGGCGCAGTCTGACTGTGTCACGAATTAGGGGTTTTGGCTGCACCAGGGGCAAATCTGTCAGGATTTTCTGGATGATTTTGACGGTTAGTTTTATTCCTAATTTTAGGAGAGACTTGAATTTAATTTTGACGGCTATTCTTATTGTAATTCTCAGCTGGAGATCAAAGACGCGCAATTTGGTTTGTTCTTTCTATCTAAATTTCTTGTTTTTATGAATTGTTTTCTCTCAATCATGAATTGTGCTATGATCTTATTCGTTATTTCTGAGATTTCTACGATGAATTATGAGTAGTTCCGTTGTTCTACGGCATGGGAATGAACCCTATTGATCTGATCTTAGAATTATGATGAATGAATTGAATTGTTGCTAGGATTGATAGACGGCTAGGCTATGATTGATTTATTACGAGTAGCTAGGAATTTCCATTAATTGGGGTTTGCAAGAGATTGGATTTCAATCGATGGGAAGGCCTAGATATTTGATTTAGGTTTATAATTGAGATTCTCTAGATTTGGTTTGTAAGATATTGGACCAAAGCTAGGATTTTTACTATAAATCTATACTCATATTTGTTTACAAAAGATTGAACGAATACAAACTATCATAACCTAGATCGTAGCTCGAGTTTGCACGAGAGTGGGCTCGAGGTGCGATTGGACGATGATGTCGATCTTCATGCTAGTGGCTTTGGTTAGGGTTTACACGAGAGTGGGCCCTAATCTAGGTTGCTATTGACCAGCAATAGCGCAAGAGCGTGAGCTTGGTTCTATATTCAGTTACGACTTGTTCACCTCAATTCAAGCCTTGCAACATTGAGATTTGTGATCCACAAGGTTAGGTGACGATCCGTAGTGGGAATTCCCTAGCTCTAGACGCTTTTATTATATAGAATTTTTGAACGATAGTGACATTATTATCCAAACCATTCCATTCTACCATCAATAGCTAGGTGATCAAGATAGAGTACTATCATTTGTCCTCCCTGTGTTCGATACCAGCTCGCCACTTCACCGTGCGCTTGCGGTAAGACTACAGTCATTTTCTGGGTGTATATCCGGATGCGATCAAGTTTTTGGTGTCGTTGCCAGGGAGGCGACGGTATTTTATTTTCTTTACTTAGCCATTTCTTTTTATTTTTATTATTTTCACTCTTTTATTCCTCTATTGTGCTAACAATTCTATCTAGACTCTCTTTTTCTGTGCATGTACACGAGATCGAAGGCGTCGCAAGAAGATATATTATTTGATCCTTAGATCGAGGGTACATCAAGGAGGCTTAGAGCTGAGAGGAGATTTGCTATAGAGGAAGATCATATGGCCATGCCAGAAACACTAGAGGAGCTAGCAGCGCGTATGGCTAGGCTTGTCTCCATTCGAGCTAGGCTACGACCCAAGACCACTTCTACCACCTCTTCTATAGTCATGCCGGAGTTGGCGACCGACAAGAACTTTGAGCTAAAGACATGACTTGTAGTGTTGATACAACAAGACCTATTTCATGGGAACTCGCAAGCAAACCCTCACTACCATCTGTAATCGTTCTTGGCTAAGTGTGCCACTTTCCAGATGCCTGGTGTACCGGTTGATGCTATTCGACTGCGCCTCTTCCCGTTTACTCTTCGAGACAAGGCATTGTATTGGTTGAGGACGCAAGCCAAGGGGATCTTCACTACTTGGGATGAGCTGGCGAGTGCATTTGTTAACAAGTTTTACCCACCATCCAAGACTATAAAGATAAGAAGCGCGCTTATGTCCTTCAAGCAAGGCCCTCAAGAAACTCTATATGAGGCATGGGAGCATTTCAAGGATCTCCAACACCAATGCCCCCATCATAGCATTGAGCCATGGGAGCTTGTGCATAGATTTTACAACAGATTGCAACTAAGCACGAAGCAAATAATAGATGCAACCGCCAATGGAGCTATTTTGTCGAAGACACCGGACGATGTTACGGCTCTACTTGAGGAGATGTCCTCGAATAATCAACAGTGGGCCGACGAAAGGGGACATTCTTCGTCATCCTTGAAGCCAGCGAGTATTTATGAAGCAAAGGCCGTGGCAGAACTCTCTTCAATGTTTGATTCTCTTCACAAAGTCGTGGAGAGACTAGAAAAGTTGGTTAGTGAACTGCATGGAGCCCCCAGCGTTTCTACACTGGAAGGAAGCATGAGCGACTGGCAAGATCAAGCCCATGTTATGTTTGTTGGAGGGGAGCAAGGAGACGGAGACATAGAGCAAGCTCAATATGTTGCAGGAAGTACTGGTTATTGGGTGAACTCGGCTACAAGGGGTCACCCTGGATTTTCATACGCCAACAATGATGGAGTCTTGAATCCACCACCGCAACAACCATAAGCCCGGCCTCCACAACAACCGCAATATCAACAAAAAGCACCCCCAATAACAAAACTTCCCACCGAGGCAACAAGCGGGGCCCTATAGACCCCCAGGGTACAATCAAGGATGGAGGGCACCCAATCCACCGCAAGCACCGCCGAGGTCAGATCATGAAGCAAGGGTTGAAGAGTTCATGGCCAAACAAAAAAAGATCAATGCAAGATTGATGGCCCAACAAGACTCCCTCAACACCGTCGTGGCACAATTATCGGAGCAACTAGCATTGCTCAATAAGATCAATTAACAATTGCTGGCTCAACCAGAACAAAACCCACGGAGCAATACCGGCCACGTCAATGTGGTTATGGCGGTAACTACAAGAGTCAGAAAGGACACTACCCCCGCCATGATTCAAACTAAGGAGCTGATGGAAGAAATTTCGGATGATAAGAACCGATCAATAAAGAGGAGGGCCCAAAGGCGCCAAACGAAGATGAAAAATCTGAAATAGATAAGCCACATGAGGAGCGCACTTATATGCCACCGGTACCATTTCCACAACGGTTGGCGAAGGCAAGGATTGAGAAAAGGCTCGTCAAATTTCTGGAGTATTTGCGAGGTGTGAATTTGAATATCCCATTTTGGATGCCATCATCGAAATCTCGTCCTATGCTAAGTTTCTAAAAGATTTGATCGCGGGAAAGAAGCGAAAAGAAAGGATCATGCTTGCTGAGCAAAGTACGTGGTTTACTAGGAAGGAGAAAGCGTCGACCAAGTTCAAAGATCCCGGTAGTTTCCGAATTCCTTGCACGCTTGGAGGAGTCCCACTTCAGAAAGCTTTGGTAGATTTGGGAGCAAGCGTGAGCCTCATTCCCCTCACGATGTTTAAGAAATTGAATACGGGGACCGACCTAAAGGCGGCAGACATGAAGATACAACTCACCAATGGACGAATCACTAGGTCGGTGGGGATTGCAGAAAACATACCACTACAAGTATAGGGCGGACATTGCTTGCCATGCGACTTCGTGTTGATGGATATTAAGGAGGAAGGTGATACGTCGCTGATTCTTGGACGCCCTTTCTTGGCCACCGCCGGAGTGATTGTGAGGGAAGAAACCTTGTCCTTGAACGTCAGCAATATTGAAGTTGAGCTCCATATTCCGAAGGCGATGAAGCATATGCCTTGTACAGAGGACATGGACTACGTGGACCTCCTCGACGAGGTGATTGACGATGCCATGCCATTTACCATCGGGGCCAAGCACGATGACGGCCTCGATGAGGGCCAACTTACCAAAGATGGCGAGATGATGGGAGACCCATCAGACCCTCTTACAGATGAGGAGAAGGACGACGTTGATGTCGTCAAGATTAGAGAGCTATGCAAGCTCTCTACGGCGAAGCACATGAAGAAAGCTCCACCGAACAATAAATCTTCACCGCCGGCCAAGAAAAAGGACGTTAAAAGCTAAAGCTTGGGGGACTCATCTCCCACTACTACCCATGATGAAGGGGAGACGAGGAACGACGAAACAAATCAACAACTAAACCCAAGCGGCCTTCCCGGTAAGTTTGACACGTGCATCTCACGTGCGCCAAACATTGAGCTTTAAACGCGTATCTTAAGGGGTCGTGCTCAAGACCTTAAACGAGCGCTTGTCAGGAGGCAACCCGACGGTCCTATCTTATTTTTAGATGAATTTTTCCTTTTATTTTTGTTTTAGATCTTTATTAGTGTTTAGAGTCAACTGTTGAAGAAAAACCTAACAACGGGCAATATTTTTTATTTCAGGAGATGGAGAATAGGAATCATATGAATGGAGAACGACCATGGCAAAGGAGAGCACTCCAGGGATGCGCTCAGGTGCCAGGAGAAGGAAGAAACTGGCGGGGAGAAGAAAATCAGAAAGTAGAGCAAAAACAGAGAGTTGGAGCTGAAAACAGCAGCCCACTCGACCGAGTGAAATTTTCACTCGGCCGAGTGAAGACCCTACTCGGCCGAGCAGGGTACTGATCAGAGAAGATTCGAAAAACCCCTCTTTGTCATTCATATGCCGCTCGGCCGAGTGACTTTGTCACTCGAACGAGTGAATCAGACAATTTAAAGCTCAGAGTGGCCTTGCCACTCGGCCGAGTGACTTTTGTCTACTCGCCAGAGTGGGAAGTGCAACTCGGTCGAGTCGGTACTTTCATGAAAAATTTTGAAATTGCAATAAACCGAGCCACTTGGCCGAGTGGACACTCTACTCAGTCGAGTGACTAATCTTATATAATCGAAAGCTCGCGGCCCAAGTATCAAAATTCCCAAAATTCCCAATTTTTCAGCCCGAGCCTCCGACATTTCCCACATTCGCCCGAAGGCTTCTACCGTTCGCCCGAGCCGCACCAACCTTCTGCCAGAGTCGGCGACCCCACCTGGCCTCCACGCCGCCCAGCCGCAGCCGGTTCCCCCTTCGCCGCCGATAGTCCCCCATTTAGCCCAATTTCTCCCCTTTTCTTCCAATCTCCATTTCGTAAGCCCTATTCCACCCCGAATCTAAATTAAACCTTATACACATATATTAATCTTGATTCTATCCCAAATTTATTGATATTCATTGCTAATTTGTCAATTTGTGTTTCAGGATAGCTTAGGGGAGAATCAGGGGCAGATTCGGAGCTTCACGAAGGATGCGTTTATTCGCTCACATCCATTGCTTGCATTCACGTCGTTCTTGGGTACATTCGCTCCTTTTCTATTGCACTTGCATTGGTAGGCACGTCTCACGGCACACATGCCTCCACGGACTAGATCACGTTTGCGGGCGCCTGCCTCTAAGCAGAGGAAGACTAGCGAGTCTGGCTCTTCCTCCGCTAAAGCGGACTCCCTGCCACCTAGCTCACCTCCTCCCACACTTCCGCCTCCTACCGCACCCATTCCACCCCCACCGGCATAGCCCGCCCCTGCTTTCGACACGATGGGGATCACTTTCAGAGATGACGCACACCGCGCCAGATTTGAAAGAATCTCCCATCGTTCAATTGTCCCTTCTAGGTTTGCGCACATTACAGATTTTGAGCGCCTATGGGTATTTGAGGGCCTACTCCAGTTATATGACAACGTAGTGTGGCGTGATTTTCTGTCGGTGTCGACGGACATCTACGTCCGGTCGACACTCGAGGTCCTTAGTTCCATCTGTAGGACTCCTGGGAGTTGCTCATTTCGATTGATGGATCACGAGTGCGAGATTACCCTCGACATGCTCTGAGCCTATTTTAAGTGGCCCCCCGTCCCAAGCCCCGACCGAGCTTATAGTCACACGCACATCCCCCCACCATCATTCGACACTCATGCCTTCTGGACACTCATCACGGGATCGCCCCTCGCCTTTGACCCTAGCCGGGCCAAGGCCTCTGCTATCGTCCACCCATGCCTCTCCATTGTTCAGCGCCTTATGTCGACCACTTTTCTTGCGAGGTATGAGCCTAGGATGATGTCTATGCCTGAGCTTTATAAGCTCTATGCGATGACTAGAGCGAGAGCCTTTGAGGTAGGTGGAGACGTCTTACTCCCCGCCGTTCGGATCGATATAGCCAGTTGGTATCTAGACCGCATCATTATCTCTGTTGGTTCCAGGACGCCTATTTGTTGTGGCGGTCTGATTACCCTTCTGGCTCCTATGTGCGGGGTTGACCTGCCAGCTGGTTTGCTACGACCCTCGGGCCCCCACTTCCCTTTCCATTGATGTCATGGCCCGCATGAGGATGTTGCATCCTCAAGGTCAGCACCACTAGGTTTGGCTGAACGGTCCATTTAGCGCAGATTACATGGTACTTCCGAGCCCCACTCGGACCCACATTGAACCTGCAGGAGGGGTGTGAAGACCAGAGATGGACCTCCTCATCCCAGCTGTGTACGTGCTAGAGCCTGAAGGTGCTCAGCAGGAGCCCCTTCTCCACACTCTGGACCCCGAGATCCCGATCCCTCAGCCTGCACCTGATTTGACCGCTCCTCCCGACACCTCTGTCTACACTTCTGTCAGTGTCGAAAGCACACTTGCTGAGTCCACCACCACCTCTGTGCCGCTGGCCATTGATCCCATTTATTATGTGAGTTTTGAGAGCGCCTCCACCACTATTCTTGAGAGAGGCGAGCCTTCCTTTGTTTCAGCAGCCGAGACCCTGTACTCACATTATTTCTTGGGGAGCCATTTTCAGCAAATCTCATGACCTCCCCAGTCATCGACACTTCCGTCTCCGCTGCCGCTGTCTTCACCGAGAGTGTCGTGACGGCTGTCCCCATTTCTGTGTCAGCGACCTCTCAGCCCTTCTCTCCCTATGTCACTGCTTCAGATTCTACCGCTGCTCACACTTCTAAGAGCATTCCTGCGTCTCAGCCTCCCAAAAAGGCTGAGCATCTTTTAGTAAGCACAGCACCACACCCTCAGCCCGTAGCGGCACCACTTGTCTACGGTAGCGGTACTCGGCAGCCCCGATCCCCACCTGTTCGACCCTCTGCCCCTCCTCCCCCCGACACCCTAGTTCAGCGCATGCGTGCTCTAGATGGGGCCGTTAGTAGGCTCAGAGGAGGTTTTCGGGCTCTCTATGCTATCGTTAGTTCTGTGCAGTCTCGCGTCGATCTACTCCCTGGTATTCAGGTCACCCTGAACAAGATTCTTGTGCGACTGTCACAGCCTCCACCGGCCGCTATCCTTCCCACTTCACAGCATCTCCACCACCACCCCCCACCACAGGATGGTGCTGGTGCTCCACCACCTGCTTAGGCACACACTTGATGCCTCCCATATTTTTGTTGCTGCTGTGATTGATATCATCTTTTCTGCCGATTTTGTGCACCTCCTTCCCACACATTTTGGTCACTTTTTGCTCATATTTGTCTATATCATCTTGGGAGAGAGGATGTATTTCTATGACCGTTATATTTCACCATCTTGATCTCTGCACGCATCATTTGCATTTACATCTCATTTTCATTCATTTTCATATTTTATCATGCATGCACCCTCACCCACCCCACCCATATCATATCTCTCCTTGTGCCACACTTAGCACATTGAGGACACTGTGCAATTTATCTTGGGGGAGTGAGAGTCTCACGCACTTTTCAATTTCTCAATTTTTATTTTCATTTTTCCACCTTTCTTTATTTTTCACTTATTTTCACCCATTTTTTCATGTTTTTTCTCATGCATCACGTTTTCTTACTTTTTGTGTGTGTTGCATATTTATAGTAGTTCTTATTTTTCCTTTATCCTTATTTCTTTTATCTTTTTTGGCTAGAGATGAATTTTCTGTGATGACGATGACATGGAGCTAGTTTACTTTTATATGCATATTCTCTTGTCATGCCATCGTTCTTATTTCAGATATCTTATGCTATACTTTGCTGTGCATTCGAGAATAGTAACCTGCACCTTCATTATATGAATGTGAACGAAATTCTACCATTAGCTGAGTCTGATGATTTATATTGTATACTTTTTATAGAAAACACACCAAGCTTCATGCATTGATTACATATATTTCGAGTACTGCTTTGTTGTCTGTTATCACTTCTTTTTGCATGAAAATTGTACGCTTGACTTTCAGGTTGATTGAATGTATGCCATTTTGACATGACTGGATTAGTTTACCTTCTGAAATCAAACTGAGTAGATTACATTACTATGCTGAAAGTTGTCATGCACATCCTAGAGAGTGAAGTGAGTGTTGCATATTTTTATTTCTCCAAATATCTTGAACATCATTTCTATACTTAAAATCATTGGTGAATCTCCCTTTAGCAAATCTTATATTGGCATCTTCCCCCTGCTCTAAATTCCATGCTCCAACACCCCAAAATTAAAAAGAAAAAAATACATGAATATCTCTCCATCTTTTGATTTGGGATTGTTATTGTGTATATGAGTTTCAAAAAAAGAAAGAAAAAAGAGAAAAAAAGAAAAAAAAGAAAAAAAGAGATACAAAAAAAAGAGAAGTTTATACACGATCCCATTTCTTTCTTTCTTTCTTCCCTCTTTTATTTTTCTTGGAGCATCAAAAATGGGGAAAAATTTTATTGTTCTATTTGATGCCACCACGCTTATAGATAAGCTTGGGGGAGAGGATCCAATGATGTGTGATAGAGTGACGCTTGTCTGTGCATGACGACCTAAGCTAGGTAATTTTCTATACTCAGGGAGATTACTAGGAGTATTACGAAGTCCACGAATTGAAATTTGGCATGCATTTCATGAATACCATTTCTTTTAATTCTTATTGCTCCATATTGTGTGATACCTCTTATACTCCAAATAGAAAGCGATCAATTAAAAAGCATGCTATCTATGATTACTTTGGATGCCTCAGACGATGCTAATTCTAGAATGATTTCATGTTTCATATTGTTTTGATATTCTTAGGTTTCTATATCGAATGCATTTATATATTATCATGATATCGAGATAAAAATATTTGGCATGTTTTTATTCATTGTATGCTATTTTAGTATGCAGCTACGCGTCCTGAGAAAATGATCTAGCACCTCCCTCTTCGTTTTCTTTTCTATCTTCTTTTTCCTTTTTCCTTATTTTTATCCGCCGGGTTCGCCTTTTTGCTCATCTTCCTCGAGGATGAGTAAGAGGTAAGCTTGGGGGATTTTGATCGCTCGTTATTTTAAACCTTTTTTCTGCATGTTTTCATGTCATTTTGATCGCCCATATTGCGTTTTTCACGATTATTCGACGATATCGCGTTGCTTTTCACTATCTCTTGTTCTTGTCGGATTTCAGGAGATATGGAGCGATCTGGAGCAAAAATGAGATCAAAGGACTTTCACACGCACCGGAGAATCACCCATGGCCTTATTGAGGAGCTAGCAGCGCTAGATGATGAGCGGAAGAGGAAGAAGTTCGATAAAATCGACGAGGAAGCGTGGAGGAGAAGAAAGAGCCACATAAGCAGCCCACTCGGCCGAACAGAGAGTTCACTCGGCCCAGTGAAGAAGCATGCTCGGCCGAGTGAAACAGATACAGGAGCACGTTGAGTCAAAGTCCACTCGGATGAGTGAGAAATCTCACTCGGCCGAGTGAAGAATCCCACTCGCCCGAGTATGACAGGGTTTTTCTCCCGAAAATCATCTGACTTACTGGAATTTGGAGAAGACCCACTCGGCCGAGCAAGAAAGCTCACTCGGTCGAGTGAAGAAGACCACTCGCCCGAGTGTGACCGGGTGACAGACCCCCAAAACCCCCTAGTTCTCTGTTTTTCTTTAGGTTTGTCACTCGGCCGAGTGACATGTTCCACTCGGCCGAGTGGCGCAGTCCGACTGTGTTGCGAATTAGGGTTTTTGGCTGCACCAGGGGCAAATCTGTCAGGATTTTCTGGACGATTTTGACTTGTATTTAAGGCTAGTTTTATTCCTAGTTTTAGGAGAGACTTGAATTTAATTTTAACGGCTATTCTTATTGTAATTCTCAGCTAGAGATCAAAGATGCGCAATTTGGTTTGTTCTTTCTATTTAAATTTCTTGTTTTTATGAATTGTTTTCTCTCAATCATGAATTGTGCTATGATCTTATTCGTTATTTCTGAGATTTCTACGATGAATTGTGAGTAGTTCCGTTGTTCTAGGGCATGGGGATGAACCCTATGGATCCGATCTTAGAATTGTGATGAATGAATTGAATTGTTGCTAGGATTGATAGACGGTTAGGCTATGATTGATTTACTACGAGTAGCTAGGAATTTCCATTAATTGGGGTTTACAAGAGATTGGATTTCAATCGATGGAAAGGCCTAGATATTCGATTTAGGTTAATAATTGAGATTCTCTAGATTTGGTTTGCAAGAGATTGGACCAAAGATAAGATTTTTATTATAAATCTATACTCATATTCGTTTGCAAGAGATTGGAGGAATACGATCTATCATAACCTAGATCGTAGCTCGAGTTTACACTAGAGTGGGCTCGAGGTACTATTGGACGATGATGTCGATCTTCATGCTAGTGGCTTAGGTTAGGGTTTGCACGAGAGTGGGCTCTAATCTAGGTTGCTATTGACCGACAATAGGGCGAGAGCATGAGCTTGGTTCTATATCCAGTTACGATTAGTTCACCTCAAGTCAAGACTTGCAACATTGAGATTTGTGATCCACAAGGTTAGGTGACGATCCGTAATGGGAATTTCCTAGCCCTAGATGCTTTTATTATATAGAATTCTATTTGTTATTTGAACGACAGTGACATTCTTATCCAAACCATTCCATTCTACCATCAGTAGCTAGGTGATCAAGATAGAGTACTGTCATTTGTCCTCCATGTGTTCGATACCCGCTCGCCACTTCACTGTGCGCTTGCGGTAAGACTACAGTCGTTTTCTGGGTGTATATCCGGGCGCGATCAGCTGCTGCTCTTCTATTGCGGTTGCCTGAGGGAAGTAAATCAATGAAGAGGCTCTTGTCTGAGGAGATGCTACTCAAGACCGTGTAGGTGGAAGGTTGAATCCTTTGTCTGCTCTCATCCTGTCTTTCTTCTTCTGGACTCTTTTCCCTTCTTTGTAGGTATGATCGGACAAGAATATCATGTTGACCTGGTATGTGGGAGGCTCTCGAAGCTTCCATACAAGAAGATGAAAAGAATTTGCCTCCCCACCAGATGAGTCTTTTGTAGGGTGGATGAATCGAAGTTACCGAAGGTCTATCCCTTGTGGTTCAAGAAGTCCCCCGGTTGACCCAACCGCTAAAGAGGAAAAAGAAGCACCTCTCAGTTGAGGTTAAGAAGATCGAGACCAAGAAAAAGAAACCAAGGAGAAAACTTATTGTTGGGACTCAGATTCATCTGAGTCAAACGTCGCCATTATTCCGACAGTGGCTCCTGAATAAAGTTAAGCTCCCCTCCCAGGGAAAACTTCAGGGGAATCATCATCATCTCAAGGGCCGCTTCTTCGTGAGGATTCCTGGCCCATGGGAGGTTTATTTCCTTAAGAGTCACTATCCGAGGACATTCCTTCTGAGTTTAGGTCAATCCTTTTGGAAGATAGATCGCCTCAAACTTCGGTTTAATACTCCGAAGAAGAGCTTTTTGGCCTATTTACTTGGTAAGAAAGGGTGAGACGGCTCTTTTGAGTTGTGGGACCACTTCTTGACTTGTCGAGAATTTGACACTTCCTCGAGACAATGCCGTTCTTGAAAGGGTTGACCACGAGAGGTTAACTGATCACTCCTTATTTTACACCTTTTTCCCGCATGTTTGCATGCCATTTAGATCGCCCAAATCATGTTTTTCACGATATATCGACGATATTGCGATGCTTTTCACGATTTGTTGTTTTTGTCGCATTTCAGGTGATTTGGCGTGATTTGGAGTGATCTCGAGATACACTTACTCCAGACGGTCACCGACGACCTCCCCGAGGGGTATTTTGCTGTTGGAGAGGAGCGGAAGAAGAACGGACGTCGCAGGAGCGACGAGGAGGCCAAAACAAGCAATCTGGGCATTTTTAGTGTCCCACTCGGCCGAGTGAAGGAGTCACTCGGCCGACCAGCGAGACACCGCTCAACCGACCAGATCAGATACGATTCATACGTGCACTCGGTCGAGCGACGGATACCACATCGGCCGAGTGACGAGACCCCGTCCGCCCGAGTGGCGCCCAGACGAAGCCATTCAAAAATCGCCAAGTTACTGTTTTTCGGCTGCCTGAGCTTCAGAAGACCCACTCGGCCGAGTGGATAATCCCGACCGCCCGAGTACCAAGAAGCCATCGGCCGAGTGACGACAACTCACTCGGCCGAGCAGCCCCCGAAGTGAAGACCCCTGAAGATCGAGACTTACTAGAAATTTACAGGGTTTTCACTCGGCCGAGCGACTTTTGTCACTCGGCTGAGTGCGACGCGCTGCCTGTAGCAAAAATTGCGGAAAACAGGCTGCGCAGGGGTATTTTGGTCACAGTTTTTGGACGATTTTGGGGGGTATTTAACCCCTGTTTTTACCCTAGTTTTGGAGAGCTTTCTCTTAGATTTTTTGTAGCCTTTAGATTAGCTTTTTAGTTTTATTCTTGTGATTGGAGAGGAGACAAAATTGGATTTTTGTTGGATTAATTGAAGAACTCCATTGGTTTGTGTTTTCTCTTATCTAAAAATTCTATTTTTATTGCATATCTCAATATTGTGATGAATTCTATTGCTTATTTCGTTGATTATTTTTGTGATCTTGCTATGAATTGTGAGTAGTCGCCACGTCTTGGGGCGTGGGGATGAACCCTACAAGCCCTATTTCATGATTGTGATGAATTGGTAGGAATTTTGCTAGAATTGCTATTAGGGATTAGATTGGGATCAATTTACTACGGATGGCTAAGAGTTCATACCGATTGGGATTTGCAAGAGATTGGATCCCAATTCGATAGGAAACCCTAGAAATCCGAATTGGGTTGGAATCGAATTTCCGTAGTATCGGTTTGCAAGAGATTGGACCGATACTAGGGTTTCCGGTTCCAATTCCGTGCCAATACCCGTTTGCAAGAGATTGGACGGGTAGGAACTATCCCAAACTAGGTCGCGGGCCGAGTTTGCAAGAGATTGGGCTCGGTGCGCGATTGAACGATGATGTTGATCCTATTGCTAGTTTCCCTAGGCTAGGGTTTGCAAGAGATTGGACCCGAGCCTAGGATAGCTATAGACCGGAAACAGCGCGAGAGCGTGAGCTTGGTTCTACATTCAGTTACAACTAGTTCATCCAAAATCTTATTCTAGCAATTTTGATGCCGATGAACCACTTTTACGAAATATGGTAAGTAGCGGGAATTCCCCATTCCCTAGACGTTCTTTATTTGATTTGATATTTCCGTACTTTGTCTGACGATTGTGACAGGATCGCCAAAGGTAAATTTCTCTCTTCTTAAATAGCCAGGTTGATTGGAACAAGCACGGTCATTCGTCCTCCCTGTGTTCGATAACCCGCTCGCTGCTATACCGTGCGCTTGCGGTAAAACTACAACCGTTCTTTGGGGTTACATCCCAGAGCGATCAAGTTTTTGGCGTCGTTGCCGGGGAAGGCATTTTGACGGTGTTCGTCATCGACCACCCGGTTACTTCTTCTTTCTCTCTTTCTTTACTTTCTTCTATTTGCATATTCTCCCTGTATTTTGCATAAGTTCTTTACAGGAAGAATGGAGGATGCAATGTCAACAATAGAACTCAGTCAGGAAGACTATGACTCCTTCACAGACCTCCTTAAGGAGCTTGTCGATGAGGTCCACGCTACCGGAGCTTTTGCTATCGACGTCAAGGACCCTGACGAGCAACTGTTTGCTAGTTTTGTGATGGACCAAGTCTCCCCGGAGGGGACTATTGGAGGCAACGTCAGAGTTGATGTGATGGACGACAAGCTATATTTCGAAGACGGTAGAACAAGTGTCGAGGATCACTATACTCCGGGAGGATCTTCAGAGCAAGCCATCGTTCAGGGAGTTACACCCCATGACACTTACCCTTGCTTCTACGAGTCGTCTGATGTGTTTCTTGATTCCAGGAACGAACCGGAGCCGAGTGAAAGCTCTGATGACGCTATCACAGAATCGGAGCGCTCCTATTTCGATGCATTGTCATCACTAAGTAGTGAGTCTGACTCTTCACAAGAGAGCGCGCCACCTGAGCACGAGCTAGACCCGGCTGACAAGGAAGAAGCCAAACTCATGCGAGCTGATGAAGTAGAAGGAGCGGCGCCTCTTCAGGTAGAACTTAAACAATTACCTTCGAATCTAAGGTACGCCTTTTTGGGTAACAAATTAACTTTCCCGGTGATAGTAAACTCCCACCTCACGCCGGACCAACTTGAAAAACTCCTAGACGTTCTTAAGAGCCACAAAGATGTCCTTGGCTACACTATCTCCGATCTAAAAGGGATAAGCCCTAGGCTTTGCACGCATAGGATCCATCTGGAGGATACAGACGCCACCTCCATAGAGCCTCAAAGGCGGTTAAACCCTAATATGAAGGAGGTGGTTAAAAAGGAAATCCTAAAATTGCTCGACGCCGGTATTATTTATCCTATCTCTGACAGTAGATGGGTTAGCCCCGTTCACGTCGTCCCCAAGAAAGGGGGGATGACTGTCATAAAAAAATGAAAAAGGTGAGCCCATATCTACGCGCACCGTCACGGGATGGCGAATGTGCATTGACTATAGGAAACTCAATAAAGCCACCCGAAAGGACCATTACCCATTTCCCTTCATTGATCAAATGCTTGAACGCCTTGCAAAACATAAATACTTTTGTTATCTAGATGGGTATTCAGGATTCTTCCAAATCCCTTTGCACGAAGATGACCAAGAGAAGACAACTTTCACTTGTCCCTATGGCACCTATGCCTACCGTAGGATGCCGTTTGGCCTTTGTAATGCTCTCGCCACCTTTCAGAGGTGTATGACATCCATATTTTCCGATTACATTGAAAATATTATGGAAGTTTTTATGGATGATTTCTCGGTTTATGGGAGTGAGTTTGACTCTTGCTTGGAAAATCTCACTAAAGTCCTAAAAAGGTGCCAACAAAACAATCTCACTCTCAATTGGGAGAAGTGTCACTTCATGGTCACGGAAGGTATAGTTCTCGGACATCTTGTCTCTTCGAGAGGAATTGAGGTAGATAAAGCAAAGATTGAGGTAATCGAAAAACTCCCTCCTCCTATTAATGTCAAGGGCATTAGAGGCTTTCTTGGTCACGCGGGGTTTTACCGCTGCTTCATCAAGGATTTCGCCTCGATTGCCCGACCGCTTACTTCCTTGCTCGCTAAAGATATTCCTTTTGTTTTTTCAGGAGAATGCTTGCAAGCCTTCAACACCTTGATGGAAGCACTAGTCTCCGCGCCCATCATACAACCACCGGATTGGAGCCTTCCTTTTGAGCTAATGTGTGATGCTAGCGACCAAGCCATTGGAAAGGTGTTGGGACAAAGAAAAGATAAGAAGCTTCATGCGATATACTATGCGAGCAAGACATTGGATGACGCGCAGAAAAACTACACAACTACCGAGAAAGATCTTCTAGCGGTCGTCTATTCCATAGAGAAGTTTCGCTCTTACCTCCTCGGTTCCAAGGTGATTGTCCACACCGACCATGCGGCATTGAAGTATCTTTTAAACAAGAAGGAGGCCAAACCTCGGTTGATTAGGTGGATACTCTTGTTGCAAGAATTCGACTTAGAGATCAGAGACAAGAAGGGTACGGACAATGTCGTGGCGGATCATTTATCTAGGCTCATTCGCGACAAGGAGGATGTGAGTTTGCCTATCGACGACACTTTCGTGGATGAGAGGCTATATGCCATAAGGACCGGAGAGGTCCCTTGGTACACGGACTTCGTCAACTACTTGGCTTGTGGAATTAAACCGCATGGGATGCCCACGCATCAAAAGAGGAGATTTCTTCATGAAGTCCGTAGCTATTTCTGGGAAGATCCATACCTCTTCAAGATATGCAAGGATGGCGTCATCCGGAGGTGTGTTTCTAAAGAGGAGGCGACATCCATCATTTTGCATTGCCCCGGTCTACCATGCGGAGGACATCATGCCGCCTCTAAAACTACCGCTACGATTTTGCAGAGCGGGTTCTTCTGGCCGACAATGTTTAAAGACACCCACGACTTTGTAAAGGGGTGCGATAGATGCCAACGGACCGGGAATATCTCCAAGCGCAATGAGATGCCAATGAGGCCCATCCAAGATATTGAGCTTTTTGATTGTTGGGGAGTAGACTTCATGGGACCAGTTCCGTCGAGCAATGGCAACAAATAAATCATATTGGCCGTCGACTATGTCTCCAAATGGGTGGAAGCAATCGCCACCCCTACTAATGATGCAAGGGTCGTCTCCAAGTTCTTCAAGCAAAATATCTTCACTCGCTTCGGAGTGCCTCGTACCTTGATAAGCGACGGGGGGAGCCACTTCATAGAGAACAAGTTTGAAGCCATGCTAAAGAAGTACGGAGTAAACCATAGAGTTGGCATGGCATATCACCCCCAGACAAGCGGCCAAGTGGAAGTCTCAAATAGAGAGATCAAGCAAATTCTTGAGAAGACCGTGGATCGGTCTAGAAAGGGTTGGTCAATGAAGCTAAACGATGCTCTATGGGCATATCGCACGGCCTTTCGCACCCCCATCGGTACCACACCGTTCAGACTAGTTTATGGGAAGGCCTGCCACTTGCCGGTAGAGTTGGAACACCGCGCATATTGGGCCATCAAGACCTTTAACTACGACTACAAGAGTGCGGCGGTGAGGCGACTCTTGGACATCAACGAACTTGATGAAATAAGGAGAGACGCCTACGAGAGCTCGAGAATTTACAAAGAAAGGACCAAGATTCTCCACGATGCCCGTATTACCGTCACAGACTTCAAGGTAGGAGACAAGGTCTTACTCTATAATTCCCGGCTCCGACTATTTCCCGGAAAGTTGAGGTCACGTTGGTCCGGACCTTTCACCATTAAGAACATACAACCGGGAGGGGCCTTCGAGTTGGAAAGCAAAGACGGGGCCTCGTTCAAGGTAAATGGTCAATGACTCAAGCATTATTCCGAGGGAGTCCCAACGGGAGAAATCAATAGAATATATCTACTTAAGGGACGGCCGGATGATCTTTCATACCTCCTTGATGAGGTAATTGAGGAGGCGATCCCCCACTCGATTGGCGCTCTTTTCGATGAAGATTTCGAGGAAGGCCTGGATTTAGGCCGAGATGAGGAGAAAGACGATTCCCCCGACCTCTCCGCTGAAAATGATGAAGGCGACGCTGATGTCGCAAGGATTCGAGAGCTCTGCAAGCTCTCGAAATTAAAGTCTCCAAAGAAAGCTCCGCCGATACGGAAATCGGCGTCACCGGTGAAGCCGTCGACTGGGGCAAACGCTAGCTTGGGGGAGCCTCCCCCCAACACAATTCGAGACGAGAGACCACCGCGGGAGAACACGCCGCCGCAACTTCCGAATCCAAGAGTTCTCCCCGGAAAGTTTGATGGGTGCATCTCATATGCACCAAACATCCCGCATTAATTGAAAATCATAGGGGGTCGAGCTCACGACCTTAAACGAGCGCTTGTCGGGAGGCAACCCGTCGGTTATTGCATTATTTTCATCTTTTTCTTTATTTTTGTTTTAGAAATTTTTAGTGTTTTGAGTCGTTCGCCCAAAAATTTTGTGATAACGGGTCCTATTTTTCTTGACAGGAGAGGAGATAGGTAAATCCATCATGAGGAGGATGAACGAGACGACGAGGAGCACCCCAGGAAGACGCTCGATGCTTAGGAGTATGATGAAATCGACTGGAGGAAGAAAGACGGAGTTTAGAGCCCAAACGAAGACAAACAGCAGAAAACAAGGCTCACTCGGCCGAGTATACTAGTTACTCGGCCGAGTACACAAGTTCGTCCGGCCGAGCCGATCACGAACGAGGGAAGTCTGCTGTACCCAACTCTCTGTTTATTTTCCTGATTTCAGTATAACTACTACTCGGCCGAGTATATATTTTCACTCGGCCGAGTAAAACGGATACGCTCCTAGGGCGAGTCTTACCGAGTAGCTTGAGCCACTCGGCCGAATGGACTTACTCCACTCGGCCGAGGCTGGCAAAGCCACTCGGCCGAAGCGTAAGCGGGGAGGATTTTCCATTGATCCCACTCGGCCGAGTGACCTAGTCACTCGGCCGAGTCGTAACTTTTATTATATAAGGGGCCGAGGGGGGGCACGTTTTTCGAAACGCAAAAAACCCAAATCGCCCGACCCTTCAGCTCCCCTCGCCCGCTCGCCTCGCTCGCGCCCTCACTCGCCCGACCACCGGTCGCCGCGCCGCCGCTCGGCCAGCCACCGTCGGCCGAGCACCGCCGCGCCTCGCCCGAGTCGCCGCCGGCTGCCACCACACCGGCCACCTCCGGTATCGCCTATTTCGCCCTTTTCTCCTCTTTTTGTGTATTTTTCGAGGATCCACGCGTTAAACGAACCCCAAACCCAAATTGATTTCTATATCTATCTATTATACCCCTAATGCCCCATACGTTTTGAATATTACTCGCTGATATCTCCATTTCATGCGCAGGTTGTTTCTGGTAGCTTAGGGGAGCCCAGGGGAGCTTCTACGGACTGATTTGGGCTTCGCAGAGGCGCTGTCTTCGCACGCTTCCATTGCTTAGCACTCGTGGCGTGTCAGGGTACACTCTTTCCTTTATTTTGCACACGCCGCACTTTTTATATTTTTCGGCGCGCGCTCGGGGCCCATATGCCGCCCCGGACACGGCCGCGGTCGAAGAGAGCTTCCACCAAGCGGAAGCGGTCGGATGACGCCGGCCCCTCCCACGAGTTGGAGGACTCTCCTCCGCCTTCTCCCACACACCCCATCCACCCAGCACAGCCTGCAGGCCCCGCACACCCCGCACAGCCTGCAGCGCCCACACAGTCTGCACAGCCCACACAGCCACTCCCTGCCGCTCCACAGCCACCACCTCCGGCTCCATTGGTCGGGCCGCTCGGGATTACGTTCCGAGACGACGCACACCGCGCCGTCTTCGAGCGTATCTCCCAGCGCTCGATCGTACCCTCCAGGTTTGCACACCTTGCCGACCTAGGACGCCAGGGGGTACTAGAGGGGATGCTCACGTTGTACGACAACGTGGGCTGGCGAGATTTCTTTCAGGTGTCGACGGACACGTTTATCCATCCGACACTTGAGGTACTTAGTTCGATCACCCGGACCGACGAGGGATGCTCGTTTCGGTTCATGGACCGGGAGTGCCAGGTCACTCTCGGTATGATGAGAGCATTTTTCTCGTGGCCCGATGTCCCCGGAGCCGATCGCGGTTACGGCCCCACCCATATCCCCCCACCTTCCTTCGACGCCGGTGCCTTCTGGGCCTGGATTACGGGTCTTCACGCTGCCTTTGACCCTAGTAGGGCCAAGGCCTCGGCCATTGTCCATCCCTGCCTCCGTATTTCTCAGCGCCTTATGGCGACGACCTTTTTGGCCAGATATGAGCCGGGCACGATGTCTACGCCAGAGCTCTACATGCTCTACGTGATGACACGGCCCAGAGCTCTATCTAGGGATGGCGATGAGCTGGTCCCCGCCGTCGTGATTGATGTCACGGCTTGGTTTTTGGACCGCATCATTGTATCGGTGGGCGCTCGCTCACCGATATGCTGCGGCGGCCTGATCACCTTGCTTGCCCTTATGACCGGCGAGGACTTCCCTAACGACCTGCGACGAGCACCGGGCCCCACTTCTTTGTCGATTGATGTTATGGCCCGGATGAAGATGCTTCGTCCGCACGGTGAGCGTCACTGGGTCTGGTTGCACGGCCCTTACGGTGCCGATTACATGATTCTTCTGAGCCCAGCTCGGACTCAGATTGCACCAGCCCACGTGGACTGGCTCCCTGCGATGGATGTTCTCATCCCTGCTGCTTACGTGCTTGAGGCCGAGGAGGCCGAGCAGGCCCACGCTGCCCACGCTGCCCCCGGAGACCCTGTTGCACCTGCCGAGCCTGCTGCCCCTGTCGACCCTGTGGCCCCTCAGCCTATACCTGATGTTTCCGCTGCTCCGACACCTCTGTCCCCACCTCTGTCGGTGTCGGGAGTACCTTAGCTGAGCCCACCTCCACTGCTTCCGAGGCTGTCACCACCACCACTGGCCCTCTGTCTGCTGAGCCTGTTTCTTTTGCCCCACCCGAGCGCCCGCCGGCCGTAGTTGAGTGCGGAGAGCCCTCTGTCTCCACTGCTGCTGTATTTTCTGAGAGTCTCGTGGCGTCTGTCCACACTTCTGTGCCACTGACCTCTCTGGCCGCCTCGCTGCCACTTTTGCACTCTTCTTTCGCTGCTGCTGCCTCCACTTCTCACCAGCCGGTGCCCCGGCCTCCCACCGAGGCCAGGCCCACATTTGCGAGCGCAGCGCCTTTCGTTCCCTTCCCCGCTGAGCCCGTCACATACGCGACCCGAGTACGCCAGCCCTACCCTGCACAGCCCCGACCGGTGCGTCCCTCTGCACCACCTCCCCCCGACACTGTACTTCAGAGCATTCGTGCTCTAGAGGAGGCGGTGAGTGGCCTCAGAGGCGACCTTAGGACCCTGTCCTCCACCGTCTCTGTGATGGCCGGCCGCTTTGACCTGCTCCCGCAGATTCACTACTGTCTTACCCAGGTCCTGGAGCGTCTCCCCCGCGTACCCCCACCCACCCAGCAGGTTCCCACCCACACTTCCACACACACTCAGCCTGCTACCACTTCCACACCCACACCCGCTCAGCGGCCTGTCCAGCCACCACCACCACCACCACCACCTCCGCCTCAGGACGGAGACGGCGCAGCATCACCTTCTTAGGCACCCTTGATGCCATCGATTATTCCTGCCGCTGTGCTGCCCGTTTCTGCTGGGTCCTGTTGCATTTTTGTCCACCCCCCTCCCCTCACTTATTTTGGGATTCTCATTTCGACCACATCTTTATATATCTTTTTTTTTGGGAGAGAGGGTGCGTTTTTGGTGACACATCTATATATCTGTATCACTCCTATCTGTGCATGCATCATGTCCGCATCATATTTTCGTTTCTTTATTTTTCGTTTATTTTCCTTTTTTTTCCATCATGCATGCATCCTCACTTACCCCTCACATTACTTGTCTCTCGGTGTGCCCTACTTTGCACATTGAGGACACTGTGCCATTTAGCTTGGGGGAGTGAGTTCTCACGATCTTTTTCGATTTGCCACCTTTATTTTTAGTTTTTCACGCCATTTTCCGCTTTTGCACTTATTTTCATCATTTTTTCTCATTTTACCATGCATCACGTTTTTCTTATTTTTCTGTGTGCCGCATTGTAAATAGGTCTATTTTCCCTTTATCTTTATTTCTTTCTTTTTCATCTCATGCTAGAGATGACTTTTCTGTGATGATGATGACGTGGTGTTAGCTTATTCTATATGCATGCTTTATTTGTCATGTCTTAGATTTTATTTCTGATATCATATGCTATGACTTGCCTTGCATCTAGAGATAGTAACCCACACTTTTTCCACATGAAAATGGATGAAATTTTATTATTAGCTGAGTCTGAATATTCATATGTATGCTATCGCAGAAAACACACCAAGATTCACGCATTGAATGCCTATATCTGGAGTACCGATTTCTTTTCCTATATCACTTCTATATGCATGTACTGTACATTTCACTTCAGGATGATTGAATGATGTTAGCTATGATAAATCTGGATTAGTTAGCTTTTTTGTGATCGAAACTGAGTAGATTAGATTACCCTGCTGAAGTTGTCGTGCATGTCTTATAGAGTGAACCGAGTGATATATTTATTTCTTTCTCCACAAATCTTGAACATCATTTCTCTACTTTTAAAATCATTGGTGAATCTCCCCTTAGCGATTCTATTATATGGCATTTCCCCCGCTATTAATTCCTAGCTCCAAATTTCTTATTCAAAAAAAAGAAAAAAAAAAGAGAAAAGAGAAATTATTCTTGTATATCATTATCTCTCTTTGAGTTGGGATCGTTGTGTATATATGCTATTGCATCAAAAAAAAATTATAATGAGAGAAAAAGAGAAAAAGAAAAAGAAAAGAGAAAAAATCCTCAATAAAAGATCCCATCTCACTTTCTTTCTTTCTCTTCTCTTTTCATTGCTTTTGGATCTTTATAAAAATGGGGATGTAAATATTTTTTTTATGCCACCACGCTTATAGATAAGCTTGGGGGAGGGGATCCATTGATGTGTGAGAGAGTGACTACTTGACGTTGCACGACAACATAGGCTAAGTAATATTCTATACTCGGTGAGATTGTTTCTAGCTTTACGAAATCCAGAAATCTAAGCCTAGCACTCATTTCATGAAATCCATACTTTTCTATTCTCTCTATTCTATAGTGTGATACTCTTATACTCCTGATAGAAAGCATTCAATTGAAAAGTGTGTGATCTGTGATTTGTATACCGCTTTAAATGATTCAGACGATGTTAATTATAAGATTATTCCGTTTTTCATGATTATATTGTTGCTCGTGGGTTTTCTATTTCTATTTGCACCATTATACTATGATATCAAAATAAAACTCTTTGACATGTGTTTTTCGTTCAGTGCATGCTATATGAGTAAGCGGAACCCACGTCCTGAGAAAATGATCTAGCGGCTTTCCTCTTCGCTTCTTTCTTTCTTCTTTATTTTTATTTCGTTTTTCATTCTTCTCCGTTTTTCATTTTTCATTTTTTTTCGCCGTTTTCGTTTTCCGAATCCACTGGG
This sequence comes from Scilla litardierei, assembly GCA_030789695.1. NCBI lineage: Eukaryota > Viridiplantae > Streptophyta > Magnoliopsida > Asparagales > Asparagaceae > Scilla > Scilla litardierei. The sequence continues at coordinate 95,760,822 of CM061138.1, read as the reverse complement.
TTCTCCTTTTACTTATCTTCCTCGAGGACGAGTAAGAGGTAAGCTTGGGGGATTTTGATCACTCCTTATTTTACACCTTTTTCCCGCATGTTTGCATGCCATTTAGATCGCCCAAATCATGTTTTTCACGATATATCGACGATATTGCGATGCTTTTCACGATTTGTTGTTTTTGTCGCATTTCAGGTGATTTGGCGCGATTTGGTGTGATCTCGAGATGCACTTACTCCAGACGGTCACCGACGACCTCCCCGAGGGGTATTTTGCTGTTGGAGAGGAGCGGAAGAAGAACGGACGTCGCAGGAGCGACGAGGAGGCCAAAACAAGCAATCTGGGCATTTTTAGTGTCCCACTCGGCTGAGTGAAGGAGTCACTCGGCCGACCAGCGAGACACCGCTCGGCCGACCAGATCAGATACGATTCATACGTGCACTCGGCCGAGCGACGGATACCACATCGGCCGAGTGACGAGACCCCGTCCGCCCGAGTGACGCCCAGACGAAGCCATTCAAAAATCGCCAAGTTACTGTTTTTCGGCTGCCTGAGCTTCAGAAGACCCACTCGGCCGAGTGGATAATCCCGACCGCCCGAGTACCAAGAAGCCATCGGCCGAGTGACGACAACTCACTCGGCCGAGCAGCCCCCGAAGTGAAGACCCCTGAAGATCGAGACTTACTGGAAATTTACAGGGTTTTCACTCGGCCGAGCGACTTTTGTCACTCGGCTGAGTGCGACGCGCTGCCTGTAGCGAAAATTGCGGAAAACAGGCTGCGCAGGGGTATTTTGGTCACAGTTTTTGGACGATTTTGGGGGGTATTTAACCCCTGTTTTTACCCTAGTTTTGGAGAGCTTTCTCTTAGATTTTTTGTAGCCTTTAGATTAGCTTTTTAGTTTTATTCTTGTGATTGGAGAGGAGACAAAATTGGATTTTTGTTGGATTAATTGAAGAACTCCATTGGTTTGTGTTTTCTCTTATCTAAAAATTCTATTTTTATTGCATATCTCAATATTGTGATGAATTCTATTGCTTATTTCGTTGATTATTTTTGTGATCTTGCTATGAATTGTGAGTAGTCGCCACGTCTTGGGGCGTGGGGATGAACCCTACAAGCCCTATTTCATGATTGTGATGAATTGGTAGGAATTTTGATAGAATTGCTATTAGGGATTAAATTGGGATCAATTTACTACGGATGGCTAAGAGTTCATACCGATTGGGATTTGCAAGAGATTGGATCCCAATTCGATAGGAAACCCTAGAAATCCGAATTGGGTTGGAATCGAATTTCCGTAGTATCGGTTTGCAAGAGATTGGACCGATACTAGGGTTTCCGGTTCCAATTCCGTGCCAATACCCGTTTGCAAGAGATTGGACGGGTAGGAACTATCCCAAACTAGGTCGCGGGCCGAGTTTGCAAGAGATTGGGCTCGGTGCGCGATTGAACGATGATGTTGATCCTAATGCTAGTTTCCCTAGGCTAGGGTTTGCAAGAGATTGGACTCGAGCCTAGGATAGCTATAGACCGGCAACAGCGCGAGAGCGTGAGCTTGGTTCTACATTCAGTTGCAACTAGTTCATCCAAAATCTTATTCTAGCAATTTTGATGCCGATGAACCACTTTTACGAAATATGGTGAGTAACGGGAATTCCCCATTCCCTAGACGTTCTTTATTTGATTTGATATTTCCGTACTTTGTCTGACGATTGTGACAGGATCGCCAAAGGCAAATTTCTCTCTTCTTAAATAGCCAGGTTGATTGGAACAAGCACGGTCATTTGTCCTCCCTGTGTTCGATAACCCGCTCGCTGCTATACCGTGCGCTTGCGGTAAAACTACAACCGTTCTTTGGGGTTACATCCCGGAGCGATCATTAACCACTCTAGCAATCAAAAGAGGTCTCCAGGTCAAAATTTCCCCATCCACTTTTTGTTTGTGACCAAGCATCGGAGTTAATGTTCTTGACTGTATGTAGGCCATTTTGGCTACTGCCGAGTTACGCCGTCGCACATTGGCAGTGGCCAATTACGAAGCCACCCTATCCAAAAAGGCAAAGTGGGCGGAATCTACCAAGAGAGCCATTGAACAGGAAAATGCAAAGTTGCAACAATGGAAGCTTTGCAAGAAGATGCTAAAATATCGCATGAGACAACATAATCACGAATTGGGCGAATCCCGTACGATGGAGGCTGGCCTAAAAATAGAATCTGATATTCAGCTATAAGTAGAGATTTCCCTGAGGGAGGGAGCAGAGGAGCAGCTGCACGAGGAAAACAAAAAGTGATAGGCCATAGAAAACAAGCCTCAAACTCAATCACACGTCAGCTCTCAAGAACTTAATGCGAAGGAGATCGTAGAGAAAGCCGTCCGAGATTATAAGGACAGTTTGTACGATCTGGATGAATTGTACAGGATGTGCTTTGAGCGGTGCCGTCATGCGGTGAAAAAGTTGTTTCCCGCTTTAGTAGCTGAGCTCGACTAACTGCCCGTACCTCTAGATGATGATGAGCAAGATAGTCTGTTGATTGAAATCGGTCAGATTATTACTATGGAGGCTGCCATCTCGGTCGGCAGGCCCTCTTCACGATGGGTAAAGTCACTGATGCAGCTTCTTCTGGGGATCATGGACATATTGTTTCGATCGAGGGAGGTGGTCGGCCTTAAAAATTTTCACCATCCCTTAATTCTTTTGTGCCTTTTGTTTGCATTAGGAAGTAACTTTTTGTAAAAGTATGTAAAAGATTGCAATACAAAATTGTCATGTACACGTCGCTTTTAAGAAGCATGAGGGCTTATGTCGCTGGTTGGCCCCTTTCAGCAAGTCAAACTTCTGCCTATAATGAGGACAATGATTGAGTTGTTGAACAATGCTTCTTTAAATCGCTGAAGTAAGGCACAGATTTTAGCAGCGAGAGGCACGTCCGCTTTGTCGTTTGGTTGCAGAGGCTATGGCCCCTTCGTCATATGACTGACGACATGAGTCATTCGATGGCGAGGGGATGGCCCCTCAACTTACGTCCAACGACAATGGTCATTTGGTTACGAGGAGCATTTCCCTTCGTCTTACGACCGACGACATGAGTCGTTTGGTTGCGAGGGGTGGCCCCTCGACTTACATCTGATGACGATGGTCGTTCGGTTCCGAGGTGCATGTCTCCTTCGTCTTTCGACCGACGACATAAGCCGTTCGGTAGCAAGGGTGTGGCCCCTTGACTTACGTCAAACGACGATGGTCATTCGGTTGCGAGGGGCATGGCCCCTTTGTTTTACGACCGATGACAAGAATCATTCGGTAGCGAGGGGGGTGGCCCCTCGACTTATGTCCAACGACGATGGTCGTTCGGTTGTGAAGGGTATGGTCCCTTCGTCGTACGGCCGACGACATGGGTCGTTAGGTAGCGAGGGGTGTCCCCTTGACTTATGTCTGACGACGATGGTCGTTCAGTTGCGAGGGGCATGGCTCCTTCGTCTTACGATCGATGACATGGGTCATTCAGTAGCATGGGTATGGCCCGTTGACTTATATCCGATGACGATGGTCATTCGGCATGGCCCCTTTGTCTTACAGTTGATGACATGGGTCGTTCGGTAGCGAGGGGTGACCCCCCGACTTTTGTCTGACGATGATGGTCATTCGGTTATGAGGGGCATGTGCCATTCGTCTTACTGCTGATGACATGTGTTGTTCGGTAACGAGTGGGAAGCCCTCGAATTTTGTCTGATGATGATACTCGTTCATTTTTTAGGGATATGGCCCATTCGTCTTATTCCCGATGACATGGGGGGTTCGCGTCACTTCCAATCAAGTCGGTAAGGATGGAGAGAACCTTGTCTATTCGCACTTTTCTAGGGATTCCCGTAGATTCAAAATGTTTTCGAAGATGAATTCGAGCATAGATAGAATAATCCTCTCATGGCACAATAGGTATACATGCCAAATGAAGTGAGTCTCTTTTTGAGGAAAAATAAACCCGATTCATTCGAAAAGTTTAAACAACTAACAATAAAAAACTCATACATGCGTTTTATTCCTCAAGAGTTGGTCACGCCCGGTGCTATTTGAATTTCCCATGCTATTCCTCTAGAATCTTTAATCGACGACTTTGGTGACTAATGATCCCGTCATTAGCCCCTTGTTCTTTTGCGTTGATGCTCCTTCGTTTGTTTGAGCATTGTCGCCAGACTTCTTCAGATAACCACGCTTAACAAGAGCTTCAATCTCTTTCTTTAGGGTCCAGCAATCATCTGTGTCGTGGCCATTGTCGTTGTGTTACCTGCAGAATTTCAAGTCATCTCTTTTTTCATACATGTTCTTTTGTTTTGGAGTTGGTTCATTAACAAGTCTCTCTTGTTGAGCGTATGCCAAGACCTCTGCCTTGGGGGAATTCAACCTGGTATAAGCCACATTAGTCAGGCGCTCATTGCTTCTGGGGCTATTATCCCTTCGTAATAGGTCTCAGGGTTCTCGACGGGGGCTTTCCCGGGGACGTGCTTCTCACCTTCTTTCTTCCTGGAACTTATGGGTGCCCTTCTTTTTAGCGGCGAGTGATTCTTCCAAAGTCATGAACAAATCCGTCGTATTGAATAGATGTTTGAGGTTGCTTGGCAAAAACTGATGCAGAGATTTCAATAAATCTTCGCTACGAAATCCTTAAGTGAGTGTTGCGATGATGGTATCATCTGGGGCATCTTCAACTTGCAAACTTTCTTTGTTGAAGCGCTTAATAAAATTCCGAAGCAACTCTTTCTCCCCTTGCTCCAGAGTAACTAGGTGAGATGATTTTCGCTGTTGGACATCGTCTTACTATGAATTGCCTGCAAAAAATTTGAGTCAAGTCGTCAAATGACCCAATGCTATCATCATGCAATCTATTGTACCACTCGTCAACTGTCTTTGTCAATGTGGTATGGAAATCTCGGTAGTGGTATGGCTCGTCAGCTCCGTGTAGCTCCATCACACTTTGGTATCTGTGTATATGCTCCCATGGGTCACCCGTGCCATTATACAGCTGCAAAGGTGGAATTTTGAACTTGGAGAGCAGTGGGTCGGATGTGATGCTCTCCTTCAAAGGAGTACGCCTAATAGGAGGGAGAACGAGCAGAACTTTCTCCTCCTCATGACATTTAGGAGAGGCATTGTAAGACTGAAAGGGGCTTTCTTCTCGCTCCTTTCGTTTTTGGCCCATCATGGGCCTGGTGGGACTAAATCTGTGGTATTAGGTGAGGCGAGCTCCCGCTTGCTCTATGTCGCTGCGAGTGAATCGCTTGTTGTTTGAGGGCTTTGGTCCCATTAGATGTCTGGATGATCGGTTGTTGTTACCAAGCTCTGCCTTCCTTTGAGATGTAAGAGTGGTATTGAGCTACAAGTTGACCTGTCACTCAAATCATTGCTCCCCAATCCTCTGGCTTTTTGGCGTAGAGCGTCCCCCTGTAGGCTCTCGCTTCAGATCAGGGTGTGATTGTGCCTTGGCCACTTGTTGGTGTTGTTGAATACTCCATTGGATGGCGTCAGTCAATGTAGCGATACTGTCTTTGACTGACTGAGCGAATGTGTCGAATTGTTCTTGAGTGACCAAGTGTACGCTTGGTACCTTCGACGAAGATCCGGAATCTTCTTGGTCGTCATGTGCATCCTTGTTTAGACCGAGAATCGGTCAAGTGTTGTCATGTCCATTCGACATGGCTTGACGGTTACTTTGGGACGTTGACTGATGTGTTTTCTCACAGGCGGCGCCAACTGTTGACAATTGGGTTCTGGTCAATAGTAATCGGGGCTGACGTGGACTCCTTTGATGAGGTGGAGCCTTGTCATCTGTTGATGTGGGACACTTGGTTGGTAGAACCAGAGTCGAGGATGAATGAACTTCGTGCGTTGGGCAGGAGCTCGACGAATCTCATGGTCGAAGGTGGTGGCCGTTCGACCTTTCTGCTGGGTTATGCCTCGAACGATCTGCACCACAGACAATCGTTAGGGGGTTGGTTCTGGGTTCCGACCCAAATCCCCTCCGATGCTTAAGTTAGTGACGACTTAAGAAAGGTTTGGGGACGTAAATATCGACCCAAGGAAGATCGTCCTGATTCAGTCACCTCGAGTGTTTGGAGGAAAAAAAATATAAGAGTGGAAGGAAATATGTTTTGTTAGAGTACCTAGTATTCTGTACGTCTGGAGTCTTTTTTTCTCTTCTGTTTGTCCTTCCTTTATTTATAGATAGAAGCGTCTCCTCAGTGACTTTGGTGAATAACGGTCCCCCATTATGGTGGCTCGATCATTCTTCCTAAGTAGGCATAACAGTTGTACACTCCTCCCGCTATTTGGAACCCATAATCAACCGATTCCTCAAGTTACAGAAGCTCAATGGGCAAATGACGTGCAGGTTTTGACCATGTTAACGGTTAGCCCTCCTTGTGGGCTTCATGGGCCCAATTTCTATAGACATCTTGGTGGCAATATTTCCCCTTCCTCGAGGGCCGACCCAAGGATTCAACAAACAGTGTCTATGCGTCTTGATCTATATGTTGTGTACCCATCATCATGCTTGATTAGAATCAACTCGTGGGGTGGTGAATCAAATGTCAAAGGCCTTATATTTAACCCATTATCATGCTTGATTATAATCAACTTGTTGGGTGGTGAATCAAATGTCAAAGGCCTTATATTTAGAAAGAGTATTGTCTTTGCTATCTACCCTGGGTGAGTTAATTTGTGAATGATTATTTTCATCCTTTTCTTTCCTTCAACTTGTTCATTATGTTAAAGGGATTAAGCATATAATCTGTTTGATTTCCAAGTAGTCAACACAAAACTAAAGGGGTAGATTGGAGGATTCCTTTCAATGGAAATGATAAGTGTCTGCATTGGTCAAACATCACTGAATAAACAAATGGCTAATCTGGGGACCAAATCCTAAGAAATCCATTAAAATGTCAGAAAAGAGAAGAACATCTTGGTAACTAATAATCATATTGATACGAAAGGATAAGTGATGTGTTCATTCTTGTAACAACTGTACTAAATAAATTAATAGCAGGCAATTATATGCAGTAATCATGGTAGGCCAATACACAATCCCTAACTAATTAACATTAGAGAATGTCAAAACACAATGAAGCCCCAGGGCTTCTCCTGTTGGTTGGAGATTGTTTCCATCCGCACGAGGGACATCATCTCATCTACATTAGTTTTCTTTTAGCTTCCTGCTGACTTCTAGTTTTCATTTCAAAATTTCTTTCACATTATTTTGAAACATGTTACTTTTTTAATTGAAAACAACAACAGTATTTAAGTGGCTTGGCTGCTAGCCTGGTGGACAAACTATTGTATATGGACATATCTACAGCGACTGGGAGGATGCTAGCATTTTCTCGTTGTCACTCATCCATTGCCACATATGGTGAAATTGATAGGAAAATGGGGTCAAACTATATACATGCAAGAAGAGAATTGATGCGACTCATCCCAGTGTTCTCAGTGTTCTTGTTTCGACCGTGTTTGATTTATAGTGCCCAGTAACCCGAACATGGAGTTTTAAAGATGATGCTCATACCGTTGGAGCATGTATGTCCTTAACATAATTATTGTAATTGACACATCTTATTCAAAATAATAGTATATTATTTGATACTTTTTATCTCCGTGATTTCTTGATATAAATATGTACTAGTCATAACACGTGCCCGCAGGAACGGATCATTTGTTCCCCAAAAAGTTATTTCCATAGCTAAAATTATAAAGAACAACAAAATAGCGTAAAAATATTTAGCAGCACAAGTACCATCGGCTCGGAACAACAAATTTGGCGCAGAACAACAAATTCGGCGCGGGCGCCTTTGACAAATTCGCCGTAGAACAACAAATTCGGTGCGGGAAAAAAATTCTGCGTAGAACAATAAATTTGACACGGGCGCCTTCGGCGCGGAACAACAAATTAGCATAAAAATTGTGCGGGGCACCTTCGGCGCGGAACAAAAAATCTGTCGTAAAATATTTAGCGGGCGCCTTTGGTGCGGAACAACAAACCTCGTGGTATTTAAATTTTTTTACGGACTTCTGCTTTAAGATTTAAACGAACAAATTATTTAGGCGCAGAACAACAAACCTTAGGGTATGTAAAATTTTTACGGACTTCTGCTTTAAGTTTAAACGAACAAATTATTTAGGCGCGGAACACCTAACCTCATGGTATTTAAATTTTTTTACGGACTTCTGCTTTAAGATTTAAATGAACAAATTATTTTGGTTCATATAATCTAAAATCTTTAATTTTGATTGTCATGGCACGGTTCATTTAACAAATTATTTCGGGATATATTATATGAACCGTTAAATTTCTGCTTTATGACAATCTTAAACAGAACCCGACTTCTCCTTTTGTTTAATTTAATGGATCATGCTTCTCCACAATCTTTTCCAAGTCATTTTTAATTTCAAAGTTTTTGTTCCCAATACACTTTCCCCTCAAAATTTAACAACAAACCTTAGGGTATTTAGATTATTTTACGGACTTCTGCTTTAAGATTTAAACGAACAAATTATTTCTGTTCATATAATCTAAAATCATTAATTTTGATTGTCATGGCACGGTTCATTTACAATTAGTTCGTTAGTCGCACACATCCATCTCCGTTGTCCACTTTATGTTCTTTGCTGAATCTGAGCGATTTTCCAATTGTGAATTCATCTCAGTGAATTCATCTCTGCTACCTATAATTTTAAATCAAGTCACCAATAGAACATTAATAGTCATAACATAATGTCAACTGTGGTGGACATGGAGGGAGGCGAAGGAGATGAGAACAATATGGAGTGTGTGTGCTCGCATGCGCATATGTTATAGAAAGACAACATTGAAGTGATAAAATGGAAAACAATTGGACTTGGTGAAGTAAAAACACCATGCAAGTAACTATTAAACTTTTCAGACATAGGATTGTGCATAAAAGTCATGTAGATCCAGTTCTATTAGTCTAAGCCAAGTAGCAGATACAGCGTCATGACTCAACTGCTTAGCACAATGCATGTATTCAGAAATGCCCAGTTGCTTATTGCCCACAATCCATTTTTCTTGCTCAACTTCTCATCATCATCCATTTTTGACCGATTGCTCTCCATCATGTCAGTCAGAGGCATTGTGTTTGATCTCTGCATCTTCTTCACTAACCCTTTATGCATGTTCTCATGCACAACAAAATAGATTAAAATCATTCTCAGTTTCTCATCTTTGTGCTTTTCATTAGATTTTTTAGCAGATAAGTGACCTGATTTTCACTGCAAGGGGTGGAAGCTGCACTGTGATCCCCTTCCTCAGCTTGCAAAAACATACATATGCAGTGAACAATATTTGCATGAGTTGTGAGATATTGTGAGATATGAGATGTCAGAAAAATTCATACCTCCAGAATGTGAGATGTGAGATGTCAGATGTGAGATCTCTACAAGCAAAAAAATTCATATGTATGTAAAGTACTGGTCCAATCACAAATTTGCTTCTAGGCACAAATTTATGTAGAGTACTGATCCAATCAAAAAAATTCATATATATGCAAAAAAATTCTAATGTATGTAGAGTACTGATCCAATCAAAAAAATCATATGGTTGTTTTATTGATAGCATGCTTCCAGAATGTGATACCTGGACAGTCATGGCATGCTTCCAGTCACAAGAAAATTTTCTCCAGTAAGCAAAATGTTTCCAAACACGAAAAATATTCATACCTCCAGAATGTGAATAACCACAGCCACATTAGGGTATTTGTGTTGCAATGGCTCATACTCCCTTGCTTCAGGCTCATATACATGTTCCAATATGCCTGCAACGGTTGCCAGCAAACATTAGCTTACCCCCTAGCTGCCTTGCCATCATGTAGGACATGTTATGAAGGGAAATCATCATAGCCATGTATGTCTGTATGGAGCAATGGTTCATCAGCATCAGCCAACAGTGGAAATAGTAAATTAGACATGGAAATAATAACCGTGCACAAATTTAAATTATTATCCAATTTTGATTTACTCTATCTTTAAATTATTATTTCCATGTCAAATTACTCAGACATTAGACATTAGACATTAGACATTTATTATTATTATGTTGGATGTTCAATAGAATTTACATAATTCTGGAAGTAGACATGGCTAATATTCTGAAACTAAATTTCTATGGATACTACTTTCAGACAAATTCCAGAATTCTGGAAGTAAATTATGTCAAGATAGAGAAAATTCTGAAAGTATCCATAGACAAATTTCAGACATCTCAGCATTCCAGAATTCATAGTATCCATAATATCCATACTGAAATTTCAGAATTTTTCTATGGAAGTAAAATTTCAGAATTTGGATATGGATATGGATACTTTCAGACTTTGTCTATGGAAATTCATAGTATCCATAATATCCATACTGAAATTCTGAAAGTATCCATATCCATAGTATCCAACATCTATGGATACTATGGATACTTTTAGAATTCCAGAATTCATGACATATATGGATACTATGGATACTATGAATTTCCAGAATTCTATGGGTAATTTCAGACATCTCAGCAAATTCTATGGATACTAATTTCTATGGATACTTTCAGACATGGCTAATATCCATGGAAATAATAAATTAGACATGGAAATAATAATTATATCCGTGGACAAATAATAATTTAAAGATAGAGTAATTCTATGGATACTACTTTCAGACATTAGACATTAGACATTAGACATGGAAATAATAACATGGAGCAATGGTTCATATGCTAGACATCATGTATTATGTAAATTCTATCATATCAGTAGACATTTGTAAGTAGATTTTTTAGTTCCAAAATTCTAGCATATCAATAGAACAATGAATAAATATTTCCTGAACAAATTATCGAAATATCAGTCATCAGTTAACAAATCATCCAATCATATATTTACATAAACATTCACTTTATGGAGGCAATCTTTGTTTGCATGAAAGATAACTAAACAAAAACTAATTAAATTGTGTTGGTAACAAATTAAATGCACTGTTTTTATGTGCCATGCGGCTTCCCCAGAACAGGCAAAAAGAAGCCGATGATTGGATGGAGCGCCTGAAGCGCCTGAAGATTGTTTACAACGCCAACCAAGCTTCAAAAAGAATTGTCTGCAGCCAAGATAAACAGTGAATTTAATTTTTATATGCCAAGCGTCTTACCCAAAACAACCAAGATAACAAAACTAAAACAGCAACAACAAAAAAATAATTTTGTTGATGTTCAGGGCAAGATAAACAACAAAGAAGCATCTGCCAAGATAAACATACACCTAAACAACAAAAGACTTTTTGATAACAAACATGTCTTTTGATGTTCAGGGCGGAAAAAATAAAAAAAAACAGATATGTTAGCAATTTGAAAAAATTGTGTTGCAGATTATTATACCCAAATGAGAAAAACTCAAAAAAAACGTAGAGGTTAGGGTTAAACCTTGCTGTTGAGGAAACCTTAAAAAATTAAAAAAAACCAAAAGAGATAACAAAACATGGCTTTTGTTGACATCAAAAATACAGAGAGGTTACCTGATAGAAAAATGAGAGAGGTTACCTGAACAATTGTGTTGCAGATGATTATACCCAAATGAGAAAAACTCAAAAACATAGAGGTTAGGGTTAAACCTTGTTGTTGAAGAAACCTGAAAAAGCTGAAAAAAACCCAAATGAGATAACAAAACATGGCTTTTGTTGAAAGCATGGAAGCAAAATGTAAGCAAAAATGAAGTAAAATGCTTTCTTAATTTTGAGTTGGTTGAGCAACAGAGGCCACTTTAATGAACATTCAATATAAGTACAAAATTTAATTAGCTTCAAACATTATTAACTACAACTAATACCCCATGTTGTTCTACGCCGAATTAAGTTGTAGAATGTTGATACAGTACTAATAAGATGAACAATGTTGATACAATACTAATTGGCTTTCGGGTAAATAATGGCTGCCAGAAGGGCATAAAAATTAAAAAAATTCATGTTGTGTTGACCATCTCTAGAAGTGCATCAATATATAGATTTAACAGTTGATGATTATAATCATATCCAAGATAGACTATAATGAGATAAGCGAAATAAGTAGCATCACCGTTTTATTTCTCCTTGAACAAAAGATATTTTAAGCTCACATTTGTAGAAAGATGAGCATTCATATGGGTCAAGACTTCTTGTAAGAAAAAACTATGGCTTACATCTCTAAGTAACTACTTCCAACTTCAACCAAAATTCCACAGATTCCACAATATTACCTATTACAACCATCTTGAGATGGCCCAAGATCGAGCGGCCCAAGCCCACATTTGAAGCAGGAGGCCCCCAAAGGAGTTCGGGCCGAGCGTCGAGGCCCTCACGAGGACTCGGAATCGGGTCGGCCACAACCGGAACGTGCACCCTATCAGCCCACATCAGCGGGGACTAACCGCTCCCCAAAACACGCCCTCTTAATGACCATTAAGGGACTCCATTAACCCACCTTCATGGCGCATGAAGGTGCCTTCAATTAGGCGGATCATGGGGGATGTTAAGGGGGAGCGAACGTGGGATGATCCCTATAAAGGGACTCGGGAGGAAATGTAGAAAGGGATCTCTCTGTGGATACCAAGAGACATAGGTATTCTACACAAAGACCTTGTTTTCCACTTTATATTCCCTCCCATAACTCGGTCCGAGGACACGCGTATTGGCCACCCTATGAACCATACCGGTCCCGCCGTGCATCTTTCAGATCCGTTCTGACTTAGGCATCGAAGGGGACTTGGCCGGAACCAAGGTCCGGTCCCCCTTACGAGCTTCTTCGTCTATCCAAGCTAAGCAGATCCTGTGGCACAGAGGCTACCCCTCAGCGCCCCACCGACCGAGGTCAAGCGCTCCCCGACAACGAGCCCGCTCGCCATCGTCACGGTGAGGACCTTGCTTCGCCGAGGCTACCCTTTGGCAAGCAAGCATGAGGATCCGAGCTTCCCTCGTCAGGCAGTCACATACTTAACAGAATCCAGGGGTCCCACGTGTCCCCTTGACCATGTTGACCTCCCATCCTCCGGTCAACGATTCAGCGGTGAGAAAACACAAGTAAACATCTGGCACTGTCTGTGGGAATGAACAAACACCCATATCGAACAACCACATCGCCAAAATGGAACCAGATTGCAACGGCATGGGGCGCATGCCTCCCATCGACGAGGAAGGCGACTACGTCCTGCCCGAGAACCAGCACAGCCACACCACTGGAGGGACCAGTGACTCGCGTTCGGTGACCCAGGAGCAGCTCCAACTATTCGCTCAGGAGACCAATTCCCACCTCCAGACATTGGCCGTGGTGATTCAACAGCTCGTGGCCGGCCCGTTCCTCCCAGAAGAAGGGTCAGCGGCCGTCCCCGATCAAACGGGGATCTGTCGACCTTTACGCTCAGTCGTAGTCACTGACCACAGTGGCGAGGGGGCCAACCCAGAACGGCAGTTCACACTGCCAAACTTCGTCCCGGTGCGGTCCCTCACACCTACCTCACTCCGGGATGAGCCTGAGGGAGGGCCCGAGCAGGCTAGAGACGAGTCAGCCACAGCCTCGTCTCGACGACCACGCTCAACATGCTAGCAGTCACCCGATCGTCGAACTTCCAGGGACCGGCTCAATCGGACCGAGAGTCCCTGTCGGAGGAGGCAAAGGACCCAGGAGTACCGTCATGAGAGGAAAAGCGCACGGCGACCAACACCCATCCCCGGCTCGGAAAGGCTCCGAGCGGACTCCCCTCGGGGCCCCGTCAGCGTGCCTCGGCAGCTCGATCTTCGTGTCGACACGAGGGGAGGTCCAGAGGGCTCCAAGAACGACTGCTGCCCTTTATCCAGGAATATTATCGATGCACGGGTACCCTCAAGATTCAAGGTGCCAACTTTGGAAAAGTATGACGGCACGGGGGACCCAGAAGACCACGTGATGGAATATGAGGGGGTCGTGGCATTCCAAGGTGCGGAGATGCCCTGCTCTGCCGAGCTTTCTACTCCACTCTCCGAAAATTCGCCTGAAGCTGGTACCACAGCCTCCCCAACCGTTCCATTGACAAATTCGAGGACCTCTCCCATAAATTCTGCAGCAGTTTATGGCCGGTCGACGGATAAAGCCGGACTCGGAGCTTCTATTCATTGTAGTGCAGGGCCCCCAAGAATCCTTGAGAAGCTACATGCGTTGCTTTAATACGAAGAGACTGAATGTAGAGAGTTATTCCGAGATGGTCGTGAAAACGGTCCTGAAGAAAGGGCTCCGTCACAGGGGCCTGAAGAAGTCGCTTCACAACGAGCCCCCAAGGGACCTTGCCAAGGTGATAGCCCAGGCAGAGTGTTACATGTTGACGGAGGAGGCGTTGGCCGCAGAGGAAGGGAGTCAACCTACGGGGGTCAGGCGGGGCTCCAAGTGAGATGAAAGCGAACGTCGCGAGCCTGACGAACTCTGACAGGAGAAGAAGGCCAAGGGAATGCAACACAAGGAGGAGGCATGACCCCCCAGCTTGAACGCTACTCCAGACGTCGTCCTTGTGCAGGCTCAGAAAGAGAGTCTCTTTTGTATGCCACCCCCGAGAATGAAGAGAGGTGGAAGGGACGAGGAGAAATACTGCAACTACCACAAGGACAACGGCCACGACACCGACGAATACTGGCACTTGAAGAAGGATATCTAGAAATTGGTCAGCTGAGGCCACCTGAAGAATTTTGTCGATGATCCAATAGTAACCCCCAGAGAAGGGACATCCAGACAGATGGACAAAGGAAAGAATGTGAATATCGTCCAGACAGCTGCGCGCATCATCGAGTGAGAGGGCGGAACAATCAGCCGTGTCTTCACCCCCAGGAGAGATTAGCTTACCTTTATCTTCCCCACTTATTTACCTTCAAATGTACTCCCGGATTCAAAGAATGAAATGCAAGTCCGCGTTAAAACAACCTAGCTCCTTCTCACCATATCAGGCTCAGTAATCAGCCGCAAAGCTGGGGGAAACTCCCCCAGCAGGCCAATCATGATGATCGTCTGTAAGGCTGGGGGCAACTCGCCCAGCAGGCCGACCCTGAGGATCGTCCGTAAGGCTGGGGGTAACTCCTCCAGCAGGATGATCCCAAGGATCATCCATAAGGCTGGGGCAACATCCCCAGTGGGTTGATCCATCGTTCTATCGTAAGCCTGTGGATAGCTACCCAGTAGGTGGACCAACCCGACCGTCCATAAGGCTGGGGGCAACTCCCCCAGCAGGCTAGTCCATCGGTTGAACCGTAAGCCTAAGGGTAGCTCTCCCAGCTGACCAACCGAGATGATCGGCCGTAAGGCTGGGGAAACTCTCCCAGTATGCCGGTCACAAGGGTCGACCGTAAGGTTGGTGGCAACTCTCCCGACAGGCCGATCCATCGATCTACCGTAAGCCTGGGGGTAGATCCCCCAGAATGTAGATCGACATGACCATTCGTAAGGCTGAGGGTAACTCCCCCAGTAGGCTGGTACATCGGTTGACCATAAGCCTAGGGATAGCTCCCCCAGCGGGCCAACCGAACCGATCAGCTATAAGGTTGGGGGCAGCTCCCCCAGCGGGCCGATCACCCGATCGCCCGTAAGATTGAAGGCGAGTCCTCCAGCAAGGCGATCGCCCACTCGACCTGAGGATTGCGGATGGTGGCATGCCTTCAGCGGGCTGAACAGCTGATCGATCGAGAGCACTTCCTAGGTACTAACTCATCAGGCAAATCGACGAGACATTCCCAGGCCCATCTGCCCCATACAGAAGGTGGTAAAGGTTCAGCAATGGATCGCCTTCAGGGAAGGGGGAGGCTGGAGAATGCTAGCCTCAAAGGGTCGACCCCCTAATCAACCCGACCACTACTGTCTTCCGCGAGACCAAGGGCCTCCCCCACCACAAAACAACTCAATCAATGGAAAGAAAGACCCGCAGTGGTCCTAAACGGTAGTCAGCCCCGGCGGGGGGGAGAGCAATAGAGGGGGACACCCCAGAAAATGCTTAACGAAAACAGGAAAAAGTACAACATGAAGGACACGTCAACAAGCGAAAAGGTACAGAGGCCCGCAAAACAAACTATTCGTTACTTTCAAAAACTGTTCCTCGTCACAGGGGGAGTACAAGGATGGGGAAATGTCACCTATGGTGCCGGGGCCTGGGAGGAGGCATCACCCGAAGCCTCGCCTTGCTCTGATTGAGGAGGCTCCTCGGGACCTGGTGGGAGCAGGGAAGCGCCTGTCGGACTCGCTCCTCGAACCTCTAGAAGGAGTCCGGGGAGGCTATCCCGATCCTCGGGGCCAAGAGTTCTTCATAGGGATCGAAGGCCTCCTTGAGGGCTTTGGCGATCCTTGGCCTCAGGACCCCCTCATAGCCCCTCTCCACCTCCTCGATGAGCCGGTTAGGGTGCACTTGTTGTAGGGCTCCTACCTCGGCCCAAAGCTCGTTTCTCTCCCGGTGGGACGCTTCCTCTGCCTCTTGGGCAGACCTCTGAGCGTTCTCTAGGGCCCCCTTCAAGTCCTCCACCTCGTCGGTAAGCTCATCCACCTGATGTCACAAGAGGCGAGCTTCCACGCGGGATTCTTTGGCTACTACCTCGGTCACCACCGCCCCTAGGCGATGCCGCGCCAAGGACTCCTCGAGATCGGTCGCATGTGCCGCACATCACTGGACCTCCACAGCCATTACAGAGGCCTGCAAAATAGAAGGTGAAGGCAGGGATGCCGCGAAGCAGGGTCGGATGCAGCAGAAAGACCAACCTGCTGGAGCTGCCAGACCAGGGCGTCTGGCAGTCGATCGGAGCGAACCCTCTCCATGAGGGAGCGGTCCCTCGGAACGATGGAGCTCTGTGCCAACTGAGTGGCCATGCCTCGATCAACGAAGATCGACTCCCCAGGCATGACCTCCGGGCCAGCCTTAAGCATCAACAGGGCACCTCCCGCGCCAGCCAGAGACGGCTCGGCCAGGCTAACAGGGGCAGCCACATCCGCCAATGGGAGGGTAGCACCCGAGATGATCGACATCTCAGGTGCTACAGAGGGCCAGACCTCCGCGTTCTTCTTCTTCTTCCTCTTATCTTCGGGCCCCCGGACTCCGGAGGGGTGCATTTCCTCTCCCTGCTATGGCCCCCTGCAGGCGCTCGGGGTCCTGGGCCGGTGCCCCTGTAGTCTCCCTTGACGCGGGCAGAGCCAGTCAGACTGACGTCCATGTTCTCCCCTGCAGAGGATTCAACAGCAACCTGGGCCGACGGCGCAACAGCGTTTGCTGCCTCCAGCCTTCCAACTACAGGCTCGCCCCAACGGATCTCATCCTCCATCATACAGTGAGGCGCATGGCCAGAAGGATTTCCTTGCCCGCAGCTAGCTCCCCGACAAATGAGTTCGCTGACGTCGCGGCTGAATTCCCGACCTGTCATTTCTGCAGGGAGAAAGAAGATCAGGATAAGCAAAAGGTGAAGCAGAAAGAAAATAAAGTACCTACCATAAGACCACATGACATTCTTAAGGAGAAGGTCGTCCAGCAAGGGCTCGACCGACCTCTCCACTAAGGGCAAAGATGACAACAACCGGACCGCTGCCTGATCGGCCTCGGAGAGGGTCAGCATCAAGTCATACTGACATAGACCCTCCAAACATGTTAGGATCACATCGTCCCAAGGGAAAACGACAAAAACGTAGTTTGAGCTCCAGTCGCCCACCCAATGGGGCAGACTGAGCAAGCACTCCCTCCCCGCTTGGGCATGGATGTGCTGTCACGATCCTCGACCGACCGTCTGAACCCGGAAATAGTAGAAGAAGAGGGGCAGGGTTGGCTCCAAGCGGTGTATACTGCAGATCATAACGAACCTGACCATCTCTGCAATTAAATATGGGGTCAGCTGGCACAGGGCCACCATCAAGAACTCCATGACCCAGATGATAAAAGGATGGAGGGGAAGCAGAACCCCATGCGGAACATCTCGACGTACACACCGACCTCGTGGCTCCTTGGGAAGCAAACCCTTTCATCGCTAAGGGGATCCAAACGTCATACGGGAGACACAAATACTTCTCCCGGATCTCCGCAGCCGTCGAGAAGGGAACGGTAGACAATGACCTAAGGATCACCGGGGGAACATCAAACCTCTCTGCTGCCTGAACCTCAGCTCTACGGACCGGGTCCTCAAATAGCAAACCATTCCCTTTGTCCGGAGCCCGACATGTCGCCAGGGGGTCATTGGGCCTTGAGGACAGAGGATTGCCAGACTCAGGAACCGGAGGAGCCACGGACCCCGACATAGAACCACCTATTCTAAGTGCGGCCATATGATAGGTCGAGTGGGGCAAAAGAAGGAGAAGGAGGTTACCTTGAAAGGAGTCCGAAGGAAGGAAGACGAAGGAGAATTCACATGTACTCGCAAGAACAGGGTTTGATCGAAAAGCATAAAAGATCAAATTCGGAAGGGCGGCATCTTTATATGAGGAACAATCCCAAAATTGAGGCCGTCCAAAGGAGGACGCGTGGTGACATTTGGCAACCGGTGGCGCTTCAAATTCTGCACCCAGGGGCAGAAGAAGTTCAACCGGGATGCATCATGATGTCCCCTATTTAATGGCATTGTCTCGACTGATGCGCTTGTCAAAATCCGCACAAGTTACATCGCCCGAACCGAACCGACAGAATCCGAACGGCCCGAGCGATGTGGGATATTGTTGCGACCATCTTGAGACGGCCCAAGATCGAGTGGCCCAAACCCACATTTGAAGCAGGAGGCCCCTAAAGAAGTTCGAGGCGAGCGTCGAGGCCCTCATGAGGACTCGGAATCGGGTCAGCCACAATCGGAACATGCGCTCTGTCAGCCCACGTCAGCGGGAGCTAACCGCTCTCCAAAACACGCCCCCTTAATGACTATTAAGGGAACCCATAAACCCACCTTCATGGTGCATAAAGGCGCCTTCAAGGAGGCGGATCATAGGGGACGTTGAGGGGGAGCGAACGTGGGATGATCTTTATAAAGGGACTCGGGAGGCAACGTAGAAATGGATCTCTCTCTGGGTACCAAGAGACAGAGGTATTATACACAAAGACCTTGTTTTCCACTTTATATTCCCTCCCATAACTCGGTCCGATGACACTGTATTGGCCACCCTGTGAGCCATACCGGTCCCGCCGTGCATCTTTTAGATGCGTTCTGAATTAGTCATCGGAGGGGTCTTGGCCGGAACCAAGGTCCGGCACCCCCTAACGAGCTTCTTTGTCTGTCCAAGCTAAGCAGATCCCGCAGCGCCGAGGCTACCCCTTAATGCCCCATCGACCGAGGCCATGCGCTCCCAGCAATGATCGTGCTCGCCCTCGTCATGCCAAGGACCTTGCTTCGCCGAGGCTACCCTTTGGCAATCAAGCACGAGGATCTGAGCTTCCCTCGTCAGACAGTCACATACTTGACAGAATCCGGGGGTCCCACGTGTCCCCTTGATCGCGTTCATCTCTTGTCCTCCAGTCAACGATTCAACGGTGACAAAACACCTGTAAACATTACCTAAGTATGAACTCAACAGTAGTCTGCTAGAAAAATGCCACTTAAGTCCCTACTATCAACCAGAAATCCAAAGAATGCTCTACGACTCTCAAGTGATATCTTGTTATCTTCCAAAATAGTGGTAGATTATGTATTTCACACCAAAAAGAAAAAAATCAAGAACTTAGCTTAGGCAAATATACCCATGAGAAACCCAAACATGTGAACCACAACAAAATAGCAAACAATATTCCTCTCATAAAGATAGTAAGCAGCAATCAATACCTGAAACCAAGCAATACCCATTTCTACGAAACAAACTTGAACCAAATCAAGAAATTTCCATCATGGGCATTATTTAAAAAATATTATTTTTAAGATAAAAATTCTCTTATAATTCACCCCTTGTGGAGAGTTCGGAAGATGTGAAGCCATTCGTAGTGATGAGAAGAATAACAAATTGGCTGAAGCCCTCTTTGCAATTGTCTTGGCTGTTCCTAGCACACTGATATATTCTATTTTTAGCATAACTTATCATGAGTATTCATTAATTTCTGCAGCAAATCGAGATGTTTAATCTTTGCTGGTTACTTTCTAATTTGTTCATTGCAATGATCATATCAAAATTTCATTATGTGGACTTACATTAGAAGGTTGGGGAAGAAAACCAACACTGGAGAAAATATTACGGTTTCATGGCAATATAGAAGATTCAAGTCTTCTGGAACCAGCCAGTTGGCCCCAAAACCAGTTCCATCTTCTTCTATCTCTGTCACTCATATTTCAAGCTTATCACGTTAAATGCCAAAATCAGCAAAAGACTAGGACTAACATAATTACTCAAACAAATATGACTGTAGAGGAATGTATTGATCTTCTAGTGCTCTTTTCAATTCAACTGGAAAAGAAACCATACATAAAATTATCAACTGTAAATAATTCAAACTTTTATCCTGAAATTTGGTATCTTGCACTTAATCTTTAAATTCAATTTCAAAATTATCCATGTTCCAATAAGTTAGCTTAGCTTATTAGGTTTATAAAAAACTCTATGCTAATAGCAGAATATAAGACATTTTACACCAAAAAGAAAAAAATCAGGAACTTAGCTCATGCAAATATACACATGAGAAATCCAAACATGAATGTGAACCACAACAAAATATCAATAAATATTCCCCTCAAAAAGATAGTAAGCAGCAATCAATACCTAAAACCAAGCGATACCCATTTCTACGAAACAAACTTGAACCAAATCAAGAAATTTCCATCATGAGCATTATTAAAAAAATCTCATTTTAAGATAAAATTCTTTTATAATTCACCCCTTCTAGAGAGCTCGGAAGATGCGAAGCCAGTCTTAGTGATGAGAAGAATAACAAATTAGCTGAAGCCCTCTTTGCAAGTGTCTTGGCTGTTCCTAGCACACTGATATATTCTATTTTTAGCATAACTTTATCATGAGTATTCATTAATTTCTGTAGCAAATTGAGATGTTTAATCTTTGCTGGTTACTTTCTAATCTATTCAATGCAATGATCATATCAAAATTTCATTATGCGGACTTTCGTTAGAAGCTTGGGGAAGAAAACCAACACTGGAGAGAATATTACGGCTTCATGGCAACATAGAAGATTCAAGCCTTATGGAACCACCCAGTTGGCCCTAAAACCAATTCCATCTTCTTCTATCTCTGTCACTCATATTTCAAGTTTATCATGTTAAATGCCAAAATCACCAAAAGACTATGACTAGCATAATTACTCAAACAAATATAACTGTAGAGGGATGTATTGATCTTCTAGTGCTCTTTTCAATTCAACGGGGAAAGAAACCATACATAAAATTATCAACTGCAAATAATTCAAACTTTTATCTTGAAATTTGGTATTTTGCACTTAATCTTTAAATTCAATTTCAAAATTATCCATGTTCCATTAAGTTAGCTTAGATTATTATGTTTATCAAAATTCTCTGATTATAGTAGAATATAAGTCTAGTGTAGTGGTTAATTAATCAACAAACACTATTTTGTTTTTCAGTATGTGGAAGAATCCTAGGGTAAACTATCATGATTATATTTTGTCAAAATATGTTTTAAGGGTCATGTGAATTTTTGAGAACCGAGGATAAAATCACTAATGATGACAACAAAATGCTGATTAAAATTTACATGAACAGATAGTATGTTTTTCATACCCATTGCTTTCCAGTAAAAGTTTGACCCCCTGCTTGTTCCATCAAGAATGACATTCGATGAAAAAATAGACAATCATATCCTCAGATAAAAGGTTATTTTTCAAATTTAATTAATCTATTTAGGAAACAAATATTAAATGAATCAAATTACAATGGTGAGATCCATGGGAAAAAATTGGCATTGCTAATATATAACAATACACCTTGGATTAATCCCTGAATGCAAGGATTGCTCATATTATAATGCAATTTTGAATAAAATATCAACTGGTCAATCCAAACCAAAGGTCTTGTAACCTGTTTTTATCTTTTTAACACCAAATTAGAACCCAGAATAGAATTCAAGTATGTCATCCAATACAATCCAATCTGAAATTATCAAAAATGTAACTTTGATAGAGGCAAAGATCAAACTTACAGCATATTGACCAAACTTTTCATACCCAAGAACAACATCACTCAAATTCCATAAGCCAAAAGAAAGAAAGAAATCACATAGCTCACGAATGAAATTGAAACTTATAAATATTTTAGTAATGTGCAACACATGCCAATATGAGTGCATGTTATGTCTGAACAGTAGTAACTACAGTTGAAGGTCCTGGGAGGAGGCAAACAGAAATAAAGGATTCATATAGTGAATCCCAAAGGCATAAAGGGCTCATTACCCTCGTCGTTAGTTTCTTTTCCCATTTTCTCAAATCAATTTGGTTTAAAAAACAATCTAGTACATAGACCAAATTGAGAGTTGCATATCCATCTTTTTGGATCGCACAATATGCTAAATTAAGTCATTACACTTAGAAATTGCAGGTGATCACATACGACTATGGCAATGATTGGAAATTAAGTCATATCACACATGCTAACATCAATTTGGTTTCCCATTTTCTCATAAGAAATTCATCAAATATGTAAAGGGTATAAATGAACTTGCAGAAAATGATAAAATTAGGAAATATTATAGAAAAACTTGTAGAAAAATGAACTTGTGGAAAAAACTTACAGAAAAATATTCTAAAAACAAAGATTGAGGCAAAGTCATTACCTATGAGCACCCTCTGCACAATTCATTCTCTGCATGTCCCGTACAATAACAAAAGATTAGGCAAAGTCAAAATCAAAACCACAAACAATAACCAGAAAGAACAAATAGATTACCCATTATTAAGCAAATTTGTGATGGCAAACATGAAGTATCCTCATTCACCAATCACATCTCTCCTAGTCACTCGCAATGCATGAAACAAATACTTCATTGTAGAAGATGATGATCCAAGTTTCTCCACAACCAATGGGCAAGTTGCAGGAATAACATCTGCAGCATTTTCCAGACCAAGTATCTCAACTGTTCGTAGTGCCTCGAAAGTTCCTCTAAACTGAAATGCACAATAAATAAATAAATAAATAAATAAATAAATAAATAAAATCAGACATTTGCTATTGCTTACCTACACAAATTCCTCCAATCGAGTAAATTCATGCTCAAACCAAACTATTATAGATGTGGAATATCAACCAACGCAAAGTTCAAAAATATGAAACAAAGCCATATCACATCGTAAATTCATGCGGTTAACATTAAGTACTCTGAAATCCTTCATGAAATTTCGAAATTTTAAAATTTAGACGGGTCGTTATCAAAATTCAAAGATCCAATATATAAATTTTATAGAATTCATATCTGAGTATAGATTGAACTAGATCAAGAACGATTAGTAGCTTTGAGAATGCGATATGAAGGGTAAAAGTGAAAAAAAATTGAACCATGCGTATGATCCATCTGCGGGAGAAAAGATCTCGAGAGCAATGGAGCAGTGAGCGTCGAAGATCGGGGGGATATCGGCAGATCCATGGGCGCATATAGACTCGCAGATCACAGCAAGAAACCCTAGAATCCATGGGAATTTCTCCATGTGTGTGGAAGTGCGGTTGAGAGAACGGAAAGTGATCGATGGAGAAGGGATCCGTGAGAGAGGGATTGAACGCCACCTCCCCAACCCATTTCAATGCCAGGAGATAGCTGAGTTTCCCCCTGCCAAATTAATGCTTCCACCCAAAGTTCAAGCTGCCCCCCAATTTCAAGTTTGCCCACCAAATAGTTTCCCCACCAAATTTGAGCTTCCCCCCAAAATTTACAATGCCACATAGGATAAAACTTGCCACATAGGATAAAACCCCTGCCACGTAGGACAAACCCCTGCCACATAGGACAAAATTCAAAATATGCTCTCTTTTATAGAATAGATATGTGTACACTAATACATAATTGCAAATGAATATCGTGAAGAAATTAAGATCATAATAAGATTATGATAATGTGTCTTAATCAATCTGTTTAAGCATAGACCAAAATGTTTCTGATCATGGGAATATCAACATGAGACATTAATATTCCGGATAGATTAGTGTGCACTGATCTTTACCATTGAGATGTTAAATGGCTAGCCACATAACCATTTAATGTGAAGATATCGCGAGACAATGCGCATATGCTTGTTGAAGAACAAGTTCACAGAACGAATCGCTGAGAAGACTCTACATGGTAGCATCCTCTTAATGTCAATAGAAGCTCTCAAGTGGCAGTTGATGCAGGTTAGTCTTATACTTCAGACGTGATTAAAAAACCTTACACATAGGAGGACTACACTTTGACTTTTACTAATCAACGATGACGTAGTCGTTGCTAGGTACTTGATCACTCCATATTTTACACCTTTTTTCTGCATGATTGCATGCCATTTTGATCGCTCAAATCGTGTTTTTCACGTTTATTCGACAATATTGCGATGCTTTTCACGATTTGTTGTTTTTGTCGTATTTCAGGAGATTTGGAGCGATTTGGAGTGATTCTGAGATGCACCCACTCCGGAGTGTCACCGACGACTCTCTTGAGGGGTATTTTGCTATTGGAGAGGAGTGGAAGGAGAAAGAACGTCGTAGGAGCGACGAGGAGGCGAAAATATGAAGTTTGGGCACTTTGAGCATTTCACTCGGCCGAGTGAAGGAGTCACTCGGCCGACCATAGGAAGCCCGCTCGGCCGGCCAGATCGGACACGCAACAGGCGTGCACTCGGCCGAGCATCGCCAAGTCACTAGGCCGAACCACGGACACCCACTCGCCCGAGTGGCATCAAGACGGCGGCAACAAAAATCACAGACTTACTGTTTCTGTACAGTCGATTTCAGAATCGCCGTCCACCCGAGTGACTGAAGGCCGTCCGCCCGAGTGACCTCCGAGGAGACGACCCCCGAGACCCCCAACTCTCTGTTTTTGTACAGGGTTCGTCACTCGACCGAGTGACATTTGTCACTCGGCCGAGTGAGCCGCGCTGCCTGTAGCGGAAACTGCAAATTTGAGGCTGCGCAGGGGCATTTTCGTCACGGTTTTTTGGGCGATTTTGGGGGGTATTTAACCCCAGTTTTTAACCTAGTTTTGAGAGAGATTTTTTAGAACTTTTTGCAGATTTTTAGATTAACTTTTTAGGGATTAGATTTAGCTTTAGGGAGGAGAGGAAAGTGAGATTTTGTTGGATTCTATCTTGTTCTTCATTGGTTTGTCTCTTTCTCCCTCAAAAACTCCATTTTTGTTGATATTTTGAATATTGCTATGAATTCCATTGATTTTATTTGTGAATTTCTATTGCATTCTATTATGAATTGTGAGTAGTTCATCGTCTTAGGGCGTAGGGATGAACCCTACGAGCCCAATTTCAAAATTGTGATGAATTGGTGAAACTATTGCTAGGATTGATTAGGGTTAGTTTGGGATTGCTATAATACGAATAGCTAGGGATTCATATCTATTGGGATTTGCAAGAGATTGGATCCCAATTCGATAGGAAGCCCTAGATATTCGAATTGGGTTGCAATTGAATTCCTCCGGAATCAGTTTGCAAGAGATTGGACCGAAACTAGGGTTTTTCGATTGCAATTCTATACCAATACCCGTTTGCAAGAGATTGGATGGGTAGGAACTATCCCAACCTTGGTCGTAGCTTGAGTTTGCACGAGAGTGGGCTCGAGATACGATTGAACGATGATGTTGTTCTTCACGCTAGTTTGCCTAGGTTAGGGTTTGCAAGAGATTGGACCCTACCCTAGGTTGGCTATAGACCGGCAATATCACGAGAGCGTGAGCTTGGTTCCACATTTAGTTGCAACTAGTTCACCCAAATTTCAAGTCTAGCAATTGTGAAACCTACGAGTCACAATGATGAGATACGGCAAGTAGCGGGGATTCCCTATCCCCTAAGCGTCTTTATTAATTTGTTAATTCTTTTATACATTTGAACGACCGTGACCGCACATTTGCGAACATTTTCCCGACTTTTCCTATAGCCAGGTGATTCGAAGAAGACACTGTTATTAGGCCTCCCTGTGTTTGATACCCGCTCGCCGCTACACCGTGTGCTTGCGATAAGACTACGATCGTCGCCGCTCCGAGACGTGTATTCGGGGCGCGATCAAGTTTTTGGCGCCGTTGCCGCGGAGGCAATAGTGTTTGATTCATATAACCTAGCTATTTTTCTTTTTGTTCTATTATTTCTATTTTTATTTTACCCTTCCGTTGTGCTAACTATTTCTTTGAAACTCTGTTTTCCCTTGCATGTACACGAGATCCTCGGCAAACCCCGAAGAGATACTATACGATCCGGAGATCGAGCGTACATTGAGGAGGATCCGAGCGGAGAGGAGACCCGATACGGAAGGAAATTTTATGACCCATCCTGAGACCTCTGAAGAATTAGCGGCGTGAATGGCGAGGATTATTTCCATAAGAGATAGGCTTCGGCCTAAGACTTCTTCCACGACCTCGTCCATAGTCATGCCGGAGTTGGCGGCCGACAAGAATTTTGAGTTGAAGACCGGATTGGTGGTCCTTATGCAACAAGATCCTTTTCATGGGAACTCCCATGAAAACCCTCATTACCACATCCAGCTCTTCCTATCAAAGTGCGCTACCTTCCAAATGCTGGGCGTCTCTGTGGATGCTATCAGACTGCTCCTCTTCCCTTTCACACTAAAAGACAAGGCATTATATTGGTTGAAGACGCAAGCTGAAGGAATCTTCACCACTTGGGATGAGTTGGCGAGTGCCTTCGTCGACAAATTTTACCTGCCCTCCAAGACGGTGAAGATTAGAAGTGCTCTCATGTCCTTCAAGCAAGGACCTCAAGATACTCTCTACGAAGCATGGGAGCGCTTCAAGGACTTGCAACATCAGTGCCCTCATCATAGCATTGAGGATTGGGAGCTTGTCCATAGCTTTTACAATGGACTCCAACCAGGGACGAAGCAGATTATTGATGCCACGGCAAATGGAGCCATTTTGTCGAAGACTCCCGATGAAGCTACGGCCTTGCTTGAGGAGATGGCCTCAAACAACCAACAATGGGGGGACGAGCGAGGACATTCTTCATCCTCCTTGAAGCCCACAAGTATCTATGAGGCCAACGCCGTGGCGGAGCTTTCTAGCAAGTTTGATTCTCTCCACAAGGTTGTGGAGAGATTAGAGAAATTCATTACGGAGCCGCAAGGAGCCACTTCCACATCCACGCCGACAAATCATATGAGCGATTGGCAAGACCAATCCCAAGCCATATATGTGGGAGGAGAGCAAGGAGAAGGAGCTTTGGAGCAAATCCAATACGTCACGAGGAATTCTGGATATTGGGCCAATCCGGCCGCTAGGAACCATCCGGGTTTCTCATATGCTAATAATGATAGAGCATTGAACCCCCCGCAACACCAACCTCCTCAAGCTCGAGCTCCACCACCACAACCAAATTATCCACCGAGGGGGCCACCGCAACAAAACTTCCCACCGAGGCAACAAGTGGGACCTTATAGGCCGTCCGGGTACAATCAAGGGTGGAGAAATCCTAACCCACCGCAAGCTCAACAACGCTCAGATTTTGAAGCAAAGGTGGATGAGTTTATGGCGGAACAACGAAAGATCAATGCCACATTGAAGGCGGGACAAGATTATCTTGCCACCGTCGTAGCTCAAATCGGGGAGCAACTTGCGTTGCTCAATAAAAACAATCAACAATTGCCGGCTCAACCCGAGCCGAATCCACGGGGCAACACCGGCCATATTAATGCGGTCGTTGCGGTTACTACAAGAGGAGGGAAGGATACCACTCCCCCCATGACTCAAGTCAAGGAGCCTGTGGTGGAGATTCTACAAGAAAGTGAGCCGGCAATTGAAGTTGAGAAAGAAAAGGAGTTGCAAGGAGAAGTGAAATCTAGAACGGAGGAGCTTATCGATGAGCGCCGATTTATGCCACCGGTGCCCTTCCCTCAACGGCTAGCTAGAGCCAAGATGGAGAAACGGCTAGCCAAGTTTCTCGAGTATTTGAGAGGGGTGAGCCTCAATATCCCCTTCCTCGACGCTTTAGTGGAAATCCCATCTTATGCCAAGTTCTTAAAAGACTTGATCACGGGAAGGAAGAGGAAGGAGAAGATAATGCTCGCGGAGGAAGGGACTTGGTTCACAAAGAGGGAAAAGGAGCCCGCCAAGCTTAAAGATCCAGGGAGTTTTCGGATTCCTTGCACTCTAGGCGGCGTCCCCCTACAAAAGGCATTAGTAGACTTGGGGGCTAGTGTTAGCCTCATGCCCCTCTCCATGTTCCGGAGGTTGAATCCCGGCACGGATCTGAAGCCTACCGACATGCGGATTCAACTAGCGGATGGGAGGATTACAAGACCGGTTGGGATAGCGGAGGACATCCCACTCCAAGTTCCGGGGGTATATGTTTGCCATGCGATTTCGTGATAATGGACATCAAGGAGGAGGGCGATACATCACTCATACTCGGACGCCCATTCCTCGCCACCGCGGTGTCATCGTCGATGTGCGGCAGGGGACCCTTACCTTGAACGTCGGCAACATCGAAGTGGAGCTTCATATACCGAAGGCAATGAAGCACATGCCGTATCACAAAGAGCTAGATTACATGGACCTCCTTGATGAGGTCATTGAAGAGGCGATACCCCATTCCATCGGCGCACCCCGCGAAGATAGCTTCGAAGAAGGCCTAGACTTGGTCGAAGAAGAGAAGATGGAGCACTCCCCCGATATCTCCATGGCAATTGATGATGGCGACGCTGATGTCACAAGAATACGGGAGCTCTGCAAGCTCTCGAAGTTGAGGACTCCAAAGAAAGCTCCACCGATACGACGATTGGTGTCACCGGCGAAGAGGAAGACCGGAGCAAGCTCTAGCCTGGGGGAGCCACCCCCCAACATTGCCCATGACGAAGGGGCACTGAGGAAGACCACACCCCACCATGATCCAAATCCGAGTGTTCTTCCAAGCAAGTTCGACGGGTGCATCTCGTATGCACCCAACATAAAGGTTAATTGAAAATCAATAGGGGTCGAGCTCAAGACCTAAAACGAGCGCTTGTCGGGAGGTAACCCGACGGTTATCGCGTTTTTCTATTTTTGGTTTTTATTTTTTGTTTTAGACTTTATTAGTGTTTTTGAGTCGTTTACCCGAAAAATTTTGCAACGGGTCCTATTTTCTTTGACAGGAGAGGAGAACGGGATATCTATCGTATGGAGGATGACTAAGGTGAAGAAGAGCGCTCCAGGAACGCGCTCGAGGCTTAGGAGAAGAAAGAAATCAACTGGAGAAAGAAAAACAGAGACTAGAGCCAAAACGGAGCATCACAGCAGAAAACAGGGCCTCACTAGGCCGAGTACCTTAGCCACTCGGCCGAGCAACCAACATCGTCCGCCCGAGTGGCGCACCAACGAGGGAAGTCTGCTGCACCCAACTCTCTGTTCTTTTTTCAATTTCAGTATAAATTCCCACTCGGCCGAGTGAAACTGATACGCTCCTAGGGCGAAAATTGCCGAGTAGCTTATGCCACTCGGCCGAATGGACTTCTTCCACTCAGCCAAGGGTGGCAAATCCACTCGGCCGAGTCGTAAGCGGAGGGAGACATTTTATAAATATTTTCGTTACGATCACTCGGCCGAGTGACTTAGTCACTCGGCCGAGTCATAACTTCACTTAAATAAGGCGCATCGGTTCGGTGCGGAATTCGAAACGTCAAAATCCCCCAAAAATCGCCCGAACCACTTGTGACCGCTGCTCCCTCGCCCGCTGCGACCTCCCACTCACCCGAACACCGCCCGACCATCGACGGTCGAGCGCCGACCGCCGACCGCCGACCATCCTCACCAACGGCGACTCCCTCGCCGTCGGCCGACCTCCGGTAACCCCAATTTCGCCCATTTTCTCCATTTTCTCCTATTTTTTGATGATCCGGTCACCTATCGAGCCCCTACCCCAAATTAATTTTATTATATATCTATTATACCCATAACCCCCCATGTATTTTGAATTTTACATGCTGATATCGTTATTTGATGTGTAGGCAATCTTGGGGAGCTTAGGGGAGCTTAGGGGAGCTTCCGGGGGGCGCTTTTGGCCTTGTGGAATAGGCGTCTTCGCACGCATCCGCTGTTTTGCTCTCGCGGCGTGTTCAGGTACCATCGTTCCATTTATTTTAGCACGCCGCACGTTTTACTTGTTGGGTGATCACTCGGGGCACACATGCCGCCCCGAACACAGCCACGCACTCGGAGAGCTTCCGCCAAGCGGAAGCGGCCGGATGAGCCTGGTCCCTCCCACGAGGTGGAGGACTCTCCCCCGCCTACACCACCCCACCCCCACACAGCCACAGCCTGCCGACCCAGTCCACCCACAGCCACTCCCACCCGAGCCCATCCACCCACAGCCACCACCGGCTCCTATCGTCGGGCCGCTGGGTATTACGTTCCGAGACGACGCACATCGCATCGCTTTTGAGCGTGTCGCCCAGCGCTCGATAGTGCCCTCCAGGTTCGCACACCTTGCTAACCTTGACCGCCTGGGGGTACTTGAGGGGATGCTCACGTTGTACAACAACGTGGGTTGGCGAGATTTTCTTTCCGTGTCGACGGACACCTACGTCCGTCCGACACTCAAGGTGCTCAGCTCGATCGCCCGGACCACTGAGGGATGCTCCTTCCGACTTATGGATCGAGAGTGTCAGATCACTCTCGATATGCTTAGGGCATTCTTTCAGTGGCCCGCTGTCCCCACACCCGACCGAGCCTACGCCCCCACACACATCCTTCCCCCATCCTTCGATTCACACGTCTTCTGGGCCAGGATCACAGGTTTACCTCAGGCCTTTGACCCTAGTAGGGCCAAGGCCTCGGCCATAGTCCACCCCTGCCTCCGCATAGCACAGCGCCTTATGGCGACCACCTTTCTGGCGAGGTATGAGCCTGGGACGATGTCGACGCCTGAGCTCCATATGCTCTACGCGATGACTCGCCCCAGAGTTCTTGATAGGGATGGTGTCACGATGGTACCCGCCATGGAGATTGACGTCGCTAGCTGGTTTTTGGACCGCATCATCGTATCGGTGGGCGCTCGCTCACTGTATATTGCGGCGGCCTGATCACCCTGCTAGCTCTGATGACCGGCGAGGACCTTCCAGCTGACCTGCGACGAGCACTGGGCCCCACTGCACTATCGATAGACGTCATGGCCTGGATGAAGATGCTTCGTCCGCACGGCCAGCGGCACTGGGTTTGGTTGCACGGTCCTTTCGGTGCTGACTACATGATCCTTCCGAGCCCCACTCGGACACACATAGGACCAACACATGATGACTGGCTTCCGGCGATGGATCTCCTGATCCCCGCCGCCTACGTACTAGAGGCCGAGGGAGCTGAGCCTGCACCACCTGCACACCCTACACCGCCAGTTGACCCTGTGTTCCCTCAGCCTGAGCCTACACTTCCTGCCGCTCCCGACACTTTTGTCCCCACTTCTTCCAGTGTCAGGAGTACACTTGCTGAGCCTACGCCCACCACGTCTACCACTACCACTACCACTACTGTGCCCCTGTCGATTGAGCCACTCACCTCTCTGCTACCCGAGCGTCCACCTACTATAATTGAGAGCGGCGAGCCTTCCTTTCCTGACGTCGTACGGTCCCTGTCTGGCTTGTTGTCCACTGGGGTATCACATTTTGGACCCCACACTTCCTCCCAGCGGTTGACCCTCATGTCTCCACTGTAGCTGTTCTATCTGAGAGCGTCGTGACGTCTGTCCCCACGTCTGTGTCACTGACCTCTCTTGCCGCCTCGTCACCGATTTTGTCTTCCACTCCCATTGCTGCTGCTTCCACCTCACACCAGCCTGGGTCCCAGCCTCGCACCGAGGCTGGGCATCCACTAGTGAGCACAACACCCTTACCACCCATGCCTGCTGTCCCGATCACCTACACTGCCCGTATTAGACAGCCCCGACCAGCTCAGCCTAGACATGTCCGTCCCACCGCTCCACCACCCCCTGACGCCTTAGTTCAGAGCGTTTACGCTCTTGAGGGGGCGTTGGGTGGACTCAGGAGCGATTTTAGGGCTTTGTCTTCCACAGTCACCGCCATGCAGCACCGCCTCGAGCTACTTCCCGGCATTCACTTTTGCCTGACACAGATCCTCGAGCGACTGCCACGACCACCACCCACCCAGCAGACTGTTCCACGTCCACCACCCCCCCCACCTCCGCCTCAGGACGGAGATGGCGCAGTACCACCAGCTTAGGCACACCCTTGATGCCACCGATTCTTTGTCATTACGCTGCCCATTCTCTGCTTGGTCCTGATGATATTTTTGACCACCCCCTCCTCCCATCACTATTTTTGTCCACATTTTGATCATATCATTCTGTATCCTTTTTCGGGAGTAAGGGAGAGTATTTTTGGTGACACACACATATCTGGATCACTCTTATCCTTGCATGCATCACATTCGCATCATATTTTTGATTTTGTTATTTTTGTTTCTTTTTATCATGCATGCATACCCACCCCCCTCCCATTACACGTCTCTCGGTGTGCCACACTTCGCACATTGAGGACACTGTGCACTTTAGCTTAGGGGAGTGAGTTCTCACGCTTTTTGCTTTTGTCACCTTTTATTTTTAGTTTTTCTCACGTTTTTCCACTTTCGCACCCATTTTTCATCGCTTTTTCATTTTTTTTTACCATGCATCACGTTTTTCTTATTTTCCTTGTGTGCCGCATTGTAAATAGTTTTTATTTCCGTTTATCTTTATTCCTTTCATCTTTTGCTAGAGATGACTTTTCTGTGATGATGATGACGTGGTGTTAGCTTTTCTCTATATGCATGCTATATTTGTCATGTCATAGTGTTTTTATTTCTGATATCATATGCTATGTCCTGCCTTGCGTTTAGAAATAGTAACCCACTCTCTTTTGGTGTATGAAAATGGATGAAATTCTATTATTAGCTGATGTCCGATGATTCATATGTATGCTATCGTAGAAAACACACCAAGATTCACGCATTGATGCTTATATCTGGAGTACTGCTTTCCTTTCTCTCATCACGTCTATATGCATGATTTGTACGTTTCACTTCAGGTTGATTGAATTGTTGCTAGTAATGATAAATCTGGATTAGTTTACTTTTTGAGATTAAACTGAGTAGATTATATTACCCTGCTGAAGTTGTCGTGCACGTCCCATAGAGTGAGCTGAGAGATACATTTATTTCTTTCTCCACATATCTTGAACATTATTTCTCTATTTTAAATTCATTGGTGAATCCCCCCTTAGCGATTCTATTATTGGCATTTCCCCCGTTATTAAAATCACATGCTCCAAATTCCCCAAAATCAAAAAAAATTACTTATATATCCTTCTCTTTGATTTGGGATTATTTGTGAAAAAAAAAGAGAAAGAAAAAGATTTGAGAATAAGTGAAGAAAGGAGAAAAGAAGTTCAAAAACGATCCCATCTCCCTCTTTGGCTTTTATTTTTGTTTTCTTTGACTTTTGGAGCTTCATAAGAAACGGGGATGTAAATATTGTTTTGTATATGCCACCACCTTATAGATAAGCTTGGGGGAGAGAATCCAATGATGTGTGAGAGAGTGACTACTTGACGGTGCATGACAACCTAGGCTAAGTAATATTTTATACTCGGTGAGATTGCTAAAGGTTTACGAAATCCGGAAATCTACGCTTAGCATTCACTTCATGAAAACCACACTTTTTCTATTCTTTCTACTCTATCGTGTGATATCTCTTATACTCCTTATAGAAAGCATTCAATTGAAAAGTGTGTGATCTACGGTATTGTATACCGCTTTAGATGCTTCAGACGATGTTAATCTTAGAATTATTCCATTTTTCATGCTATATTGATATTCTTGGGTTTTTCTATTTCGAATGCGCCATTATACTATGATATCAAAATAAAAGACTTTGACATGTGTTTTATATTCGATGCATGCTATATGAGTAAGCAAAACCCACGTCCTGAGAAAAATGATCTAGCAACTTCCCTTTTCGTTTTCTATTTTGTTTTTCGTTTTCCATTTTCCACCTTTCCGTCGTTTTCTTTATCTTTATCCACCGGGTTCGCTTTTTACTTATCTTCCTCGAGGACGAGTAAGAGGTAAGCTTGGGGGATTTTGATCACTCCATATTTTACACCTTTTTTCTGCATGATTGCATGCCATTTTGATCGCTCAAATCGTGTTTTTCACGTTTATTCGACAATATTGCGATGCTTTTCACGATTTGTTGTTTTTGTCGTATTTCAGGAGATTTAGAGCGATTTGGAGTGATTCTGAGATGCACCCACTCCGGAGTGTCACCGACGACTCTCTTGAGGGGTATTTTGCTATTGGAGAGGAGTGGAAGGAGAAAGAACGTCGTAGGAGCGATGAGGAGGCGAAAATATGAAGTTTGGGTACTTTAAGCATTTCACTCGGCCGAGTGAAGGAGTCACTCGGCCGACCAAAGGAAGCCCGCTCGGCCGGCCAGATCAAACACGCAACAGGCGTGCACTCGGCCGAGCATCGCCAAGTCACTCGGCCGAACCACGGACACCCACTCGCCTGAGTGGCATCAAGACGGCGGCAGCAAAAATCACAGACTTACTGTTTCTGTACAGTCGATATCAGAATCGTCGTCCGCCCGAGTGACAATCGTCGTCCGCCCGAGTGACAATCGCCGTCCGCCCGAGTGACTGAAGGCCGTCCGCCCGAGTGACCTCCGAGGAGACGACCCACGAGACCCCCAACTCTCTGTTTTTGTACAGGGTTCGTCACTCGGCCGAGTGAGCCGCGCTGCCTGTAGCGGAAACTGCGGATTTGAGGCTGCGCATGGGCATTTTCGTCAGAGTTTTTTGGGCGATTTTGGGGGGTATTTAAACCCAGTTTTTAACCTAGTTTAGAGAGAGCTTTTTCAGAACTTTTTGCAGCTTTTTAGATTAACTTTTTAGGGATTAGATTTAGCTTTAAGGGAGGAGAGGAAAGTGAGATTTTGTTGGATGCTATCTTGTTCTTCATTGGTTTGTCTCTTTCTCCCTCAAAAACTCCATTTTTGTTGATATTTTGAATATTGCTATGAATTCCATTGATTTTATTTGTGAATTTCTATTGCATTCTATTATGAATTGTGAGTAGTTCATCGTCTTAGGGCGTAGGGATGAACCCTACGAGCCCAATTTCGAAATTGTGATGAATTGGTGAAACTATTGCTAGGATTGATTAGGGTTAGTTTGGGATTGTTATAATACGAATAGCTAGGGATTCATATCGATTGGGATTTGCAAGAGATTGGATTCCAATTCGATAGGAAGCCCTAGATATTCAAATTGGGTTGCAATTGAATTCCTCCGGAATCGGTTTGCAAGAGATTAGACCGAAACTAGGGGTTTTCGATTGCAATTCTATACCAATATCCATTTGCTAGAGATTGGATGGGTAGGAACTATCCCAACCTTGGTCGTAGCTCGAGTTTGCACGAGAGTGGGCTCGAGATACGATTGAACGATGATGTTGTTCTTCATGCTAGTTTGCCTAGGTTAGGGTTTGCAAGAGATTGGACCCTACCCTAGGTTGGCTATAGACCGGCAATAACGCGAGAGCATGAGCTTGGTTCCACATTTAGTTGCAACTAGTTCACCCAAATTTCAAGTCTAGCAATTGTGAAACCTACGAGTCACAATGATGAGATACGGCAAGTAGCGGGGATTCCCTATCCCATAAGCGTCTTTATTAATTTGTTAATTATTTTATACATTTGAACGACCGTGACCGCACATTTGCGAACATTTTCCCGACTTTTCCTATAGCCAGGTGATTCGAAGAAGACACTGTTATTAGGCCTCCTTGTGTTCGATACCCGCTCGCCGCTACACCGTGCGCTTGCGGTAAGACTACGATCGTCGCCGCTCCGGGACGTGTATCCGGGGCGCGATCAGTACTCGTCGGGTGTAATCTAAAGTGTGTGAAGGGACGTGATGATCAATAGAAATTTATCTCCTTTGATATATAAGGTTAAATTCGTAAGAAGTAAGGATGGATCCATAATAAATCCATGACCAATATAAATTGACAAACTTATTAGAGTAAAAAGTTTGATCCGTGATAACTATAACATCACATACTCACCTTATGCTATTAAGATATTATTAAGGTTTAACAGAATTTATACATTAGACATCATAACAAAATAGTTACGATGAAAAGACCAGACTACATGGTAGATATCGCTGATAGGCCCAGATTTGTTATTG
This sequence comes from Scilla litardierei, assembly GCA_030789695.1. Taxonomy (NCBI): domain Eukaryota; kingdom Viridiplantae; phylum Streptophyta; class Magnoliopsida; order Asparagales; family Asparagaceae; genus Scilla; species Scilla litardierei. The sequence goes on along the minus strand of CM061138.1, from coordinate 95,724,504 downwards.
GAGAATCCAGTTTCATACCAACCAGATAATTACGATTCTGAAATAGATGGTCTTTATACGTAGCTAAAACCACTATTATACATGTGTCTTTATAGTAGAGTACGATTAATCACAATCAAAATAAGAATTCAGTTTTAAAGTCTCATAATGGTGATGGACTCGTCACCATACATAAGTCAAGAAATCATAAAGAGTTATGACTATTTTGACTATGAGGGAGGCACTCATTACAAAGTGTTGTGAAGTGAGCGTAAAATAATTGTAAAGATTTACGAATGATTGATTCAAAAATAAAAATAAAATAAACCAATGTCAAACCAAAAACCAATCATGTACCATCGCCAGTGACACATTAACATTGCCAAAGGTTGGAGAGCTAATTGGTGGTTGCCGGCTGGCATGCGACTCATCGCTGGCCAGCCAATCAGCCACCAATAACTATTGACATATCACTAGTTAGCCAACTAACTAGGTACTGCCAGCCAACCAGTCATGGTCAGCTTTAAACGATGACTATCGTTTTATGATAGGCAATGGTGGGAATCTACCACCTAGGTTAGGTTCAAGATGGTTGAGGGTTGGGTCTAGTTTGGTTTAATTTTGATCCAATTGTTTGATCATAAATTAAACATAAGTTAGAGCTTGACTCACACTATACTTACTAACGATAAGGGAGTTTATTAAGAATTCTTCTTTTTGTAACATATCTAATTTTGATTAGAAAACTCTAGTTTGGTATAATTTTGATCCAATTTTCTTGTGCTATCAGCATATATACCAACACTAATTTTCCCATTGATCAGAACCATTCATTGTGATATTCATGTTCTAAAACCCCAAACCACCGATTTTTAAGTGAATTCAAGGAGTTTTACTTGTTCATCCACTCGTTGCAAGTTTAATGTTTCATCGAAACAGATTTTTTGCAATGGTTAGATGAATGATCCGAATCTATAGGTTTTACCTATATATTGATAGTTGTGGGCTTTATGTTGGATATGGACGACATGTATACACCCATGAGGGGATGTATGAGGGTTTATGGACATCAGATGTCGCGTACATGAAAGCATGTGCGAAGGGAACCATTTCATGTGTGAAAAGGACCACTCGATAAGTGGAAAAAGTCACTTTATAAGTGCAAAAACGCACTTGATAAGTGCATAATGAAGAGGATAAGGAAATGTGCTAATATAGGCTAATAAGCTTATATATGGTTATTTCCTACAATAACTACCCCTAAAGCCTATAAATAGGACCCAAGGGTAAGGCTTTTAAGAGTAATCCTTCATGCCATAAGTTTGCATAAGGCAAAAATTTTCCTCTTCTCCCTTCCATTTTTGTTCTTCTTCTAAATAGAGATTTAGACGGTGGAAACTCTGCTTCGATCCTCTGTAACGAAGTATTGACCATTGTGGCGAATCCGAGGGCAAAGTTCAGAGACTACAGTGCAGCGTACGCTAACGTAAGTTCTCTTTCGATCCTCCATCCTCGCACGTCGAGTTCCTACATTGGTATCAGAGCCATACGGGTTCGCTCCGGTCTCACCGATGAATGAGGCGTTGTCTTTTTCATGAATGAGTTTCATACCATTATGGATATGGTAGGATCGCATCGTGATGGAGAGAATCGCATCAGTTGTTCTTTTCACGTTAGGGTCTTTTGTCATTACGGATATGGCAAAAACTCTCCGTGACGGGAAGAACTGACCGTTCATCTCGCCTAACTCGTACTCTTCATGGATGCTGAGTCTCCAATCAATAGAGAATGTGAACTCTCTTCATGCGGAGCGTGAAGTTTGCGGTCGTGAAGGTATGTTATTTTTTTTGGCACGGCCATTGAAGCATAACTACTTTCTCGATGAACGGGTGTCTCATCGGAGAAGATGGAGATGGCGGTTACAAAACTTCTCATCGGAGAAGATGACCTCTTTGGTGTATGATCTCTATGGCCATATGGGCCATGGAGGCTATGCACCCCCCTCCCCATGCGGAGGGGGTTGGCTACGGCCAATGACCACCAAAGCCACCACCCCTTCGGGGGGGGTGTGCAACGGGACCCCTCAAGGGGGGAGGCCGGCCATGGCCAAGAGGCCAAGGCCGGCCGGCAAGGGCCAAGGGGCCCTTGCCACGGCCAGGGCCAACCCTGGCCGTGGCCAGGCTAGGGCCAAGGGGCACTGGCTGGCCACGGCCAGGGCCAGGCTAGGCCGGCCCTGGCAGGCCCTGGCCGAGGCCAGGGCCGGCGCCCTGGCCCCAGACCAGGGCCTGGCCGGCCCTGGCCTCTGCCAGGGCCATGCCACTGCCAGCCCTGGCCGAGACCAGGGCCAGGCCACTGCCGACCATTGGCCTCGGCAAGGGCTAAGCCCCGGTCAGCCCAGTGAATGGGGTGGACTTGCATGGGTGGTGGCTTGCATGGCCGGTCTCTACGGAGCTGGCGGTAGTTGTCTGCGGCAATATTCCCCTGTAGGAGGGGAGCGCCTGGATCCATACGGGAGTCGGCGGTGGTAGCTTGCAGAAAACTCCCCTCAAGGGGTGTTCGGCCTTAGCCAAGTTGCGATGGCAACTCTCTCTTTGGAAGGGAGAAGAATCTGGCCTTGGCACGGCCACAACACGACCTCGACAATGGCCGGGGAATTGTCGAAATATTTCGACTATGTCACCCTTTAAGGGGGTGTATGCCTTGCCGAATATTTTGCAAATACAACAAGGGTATTTTTAGTACCATAAGGGTACCAAGTTGAAATTCCCTAATTTTTTTTGAAAAATACATTTTCGAAATCGCTTTTCCGCTGCAAAGTACTATAAGAGTACTGTTATTTGATAAAGTGATGGGGAAATATTGAAAGTTGTTCTAGATGGTGATTGGGATCGTAATGACTTTTCCGATTCTAGAACAACATCTTCAATATTTTTCGAAAGTAACTTATCAAATATAATAATATCATTCCAAGTGGGATTTTCCAAGTGGGAGTGATATTAAACTAGTCTGAAATTTCCACATTCGATTGATTCAGCATTTCAATGGATCATGATTCGGCCAGTGGTCTTTTGGACTAGTTTGTGGGACACCTCGGCTCTGTCTGGGGGTAGTGAACCATGGACTAGCCATTCCCCTGGTCGGTCCGCTGGCCGAGACTGCTGATTTATGAAAATGTCTAAAATAATGACTATAAATATGAAATTTATGCAATGTTTTTGATCGAACCTTCGTTTTATGTCTTTTGCAGCATTTTAAAGCTAAAATGTCTTCTGCCGCTAAGAACATCGTCGCTGAGTTGAACAAATGTGAAAAACTCAACGGTGATAATTACAAACTATGGTCCATAAAGATACAATATGTTCTAGAGGAGCAAGATGTGCTCGAAACTCTAAAGAACATAATGATTGAACCTGAGTTGGGCACTACGGCCCAACACAGAAGAGACAAGGAAGCTTTTGATGCTTGGTCTAGGAAGAACAAGATTGCTCGCATTACGTTGCTATCAAGTATGGCAGATGACATAATGCGGATCTTCCGAGAGCATGACCTAGCCATGGACATATGGTCAAAGCTAGAGGAGAAGTTTGGTGGCACATCGGTGTCCAAACTTCGTTCTTTAACTATAAGATTCGATTCGTACAAGAAATGTCCAGATCATTCCATGGGGAAGCATCTGCGACATATGGCAAATCTCATCTCAGAGTTAAAGGATGCAGGTCATGTGCTCACTGATGAGCAACAAATCCAAGCAGTCATACGTTCCCTACCAAATGGGTGGGACCAAATGAAGATGCATCTCACTCATAATGAGAGCATCAAGAACTTCAGCGATGTTTCTAAGCACCTTGAGTTAGAGGAAGAGTGGCTTGCGGCCGCCAAGCCAAGTGCAGAAGTGCACATGGTTGCTAGTTCCTCACACGAGGAAAGAAACGGAAAAATCGTTCGAAGTTTACTAACGAACGTAATAAGCAACCAGAGTCTACCAAGAAACCCAAACATAAGGGTGGGCACAAGAAGTGGCACAAGAAGAAGGACTTGAAGAAGATCAAGTGTTTCAAGTGCAACAAGTTAGGTCACTATGCTCGTTCATGTACGAGTGGAGGTGACGAGGTAACTTGTAATAATACTAGTTACATATGTGTTTCTAGTTCAATATTTCTTGTATAATCTAATCCTTTTTGGATAATTGATTCATGTGCCACCGACCACATAGCAAGGGACAGACAGTCCTTCGTGGAGTATCACCGGATACCCCAAGGAACGAAGTGGATCTATGTAGGAAACAACACACGTGTTGAAGTGAAAGGCGTTGGGACGTGCAAGCTCGTCTGGGACAACGGCCGCACTATCCTACTTCATGATGTTCTCTTCGCTCCGGATATTCGAAGGAATATTATATCTGTGGTCGTTTTAATGGGTCTTGGTTATAGTTGGTTCTTTCATAGTTGTACAGTGGACTTGTCTTGTAATAATTCTTTAATTGGTTCTTGGTTTGTTTTCAAAGGATTTGTTGTATTAAATACAATGTATGATTCCTCATTTTATAATGAAAATTTCCTTGTTGCAAATTCATCAAATTATGAGTCAGATGTAATTTGTTGGCATGCAAGGCTTGGTCACATTGGACCAACACGAATGGATAGAATTGTCAAACATGGCCTTCTATCCAATGTTTCAAAGGTCGAAATGTCGACTTGCGAACATTGCCTTGTAGGGAAATCTTGTCGCAAGCCGTTTGGAACCGGCACAAGGGCCGAGGTTCCATTACAGCTCATCCATTCGGACATATGTGGTCCGATGAATGTCAAGACAAGACGCGGGAAGTCCTATTTCATCACTTTTATTGATGACTTCACCCGATTCGGTCATATCTATTTGATATCCCACAAAAGTGAAGCGTTAACCTGCTTTAAAAACTATATGAGTTTGATGGAAAATCAATTAGATCGCAAGATTAAGGTCTTGCGAACCGATAGAGGCGGTGAAAATCAATCAGCAAGTTTTAAGGAACTTTGTGATGAAAAGGGCATAGTTCATCAGGTAACTATGCCTTATACTCCGCAGCAAAATGGTGTTGCAGAAAGGAGGAATAGGACTTTAATGGAAATGGTCCGTTCAATGATGGCGCAAGCCAAATTGCCAATCACCTTTTGGGGTGATGCATTATTGACGGCCGCTTTCATTTTAAACTGCGTACCCTCGAAATCAGTTAGCTCCACTCCTTATGAGTTGTGGAACCAAAGGTCTCCTGACTTAAGCATTTTAAAACCTTGGGGATGTGCATCCTATGCACATATTTCCTCCTATAAGTATGGCAAACTTGGGCCAAGGGGGAGGAAATGTATCTTTATACGATACGCAGAAAACTCCAAAGGTTATGTTTTCCTTGGTCAGGAAGACAATGGAGGACTAATTGAATTTGAGTCGAGGGATGTCACTTTCTTGGAAAACGAGTTTCCAAGACAGGGCGAGATAAGTCAGGACTTATCTCTATTTGAGACTTATGATCAAGAAGGATTACCTCATTCGAGTGGGAGAATTCTTGGTGAAGACGAAAATACATTTCAAACTTCACCAATGGATGATACGAATGATGTGAATCTTATTCCATATGGGAATAATGATCCAAGTGGGAGCAATTCTAACCACATTTCACGTGGGAGTGATATTAGAATTGATCCAAATTCGAGTCAACAAGGACTTGAAGAATCTCAAATACGACGTATTAGTCGTACAAGGTTAACTCCTCTAAGATTTGAGGATGAATTCCCACAAACCTTTATGACTTTACTACAAGAAGATGACGAGCCTGCTACTTTCAAACAGGCCGTATCTTGCCCTTCAAAAGACAAATGGATAGAAGCGATGAAGGAGAAATTAGAATCCATGAAAGTTAACCAAGTCTGGGACTTGGTTGACTTACCCAGAGGACGTAGAGCTATAAGGAACAAATGGGTTCTCAAGATCAAGCATAAGGCTGATGGCTCTATAGACAGATATAAAGCTCGCCTTGTCGCAAAAGGTTTTACGCAACAGGAAGGGATAGACTACGAAGAGACCTTCTCACCTGTGGTGCGTTTTACCTCGATTCACTTGATTCTGGCTATGGTAGCTTGCTTAGACCTCGAATTACATCAAATGGATGTAAAGACTACCTTTTTCAATGGAGAATTGGACGAGGAGATCTATATGGAACAACCAACAGGGTTTGTAAAAGAAGGAAACGAACATAAGGTTTGTAAACTTTGTAAGTCCATATATGGTCTTAAACAATCCTCGAGGCAATGGTATATACGATTTCAAGAAGTTGTCTTATCAAATGGTTTTTCCATGCTTGATGAAGATAACTGTGTATATACCAAGAAGATTAAGAGCAAGTATGTTATTATGTCTCTATATGTAGATGACATTTTAATAGCCGGAAATGACAAGGGCTTTGTGATGGATATCAAGGATTGGCTTTCATCAGTTTTTGAGATGAAAGACATGGGAGAAGCCGCATATATCCTTGGAGTTAAGATTTCAAGGAATCGTTCGAAGAAACTTCTCTCTCTTTCACAAGAGACTTATATAAAGACGGTTCTAAAACGTTTTAATATGCAGGACTGCAAGTCCATTGATACTCCTATAAGCAAATGCGATAATTTATGTCTGAAATCGTGTCCAAAGAACCAAAAGGAAAAGGAAATTATGGAAAAAGTTCCATATTCCAATGCAGTTGGTAGTCTTATGTACGCTATGATGTGTACTAGGCCAGACATTTGTTTTGCCGTTGGAATGGTAAGTCGTTACCAATCAAATCCAGGGAAAGTACACTGGAAAGCGGTTAAGAGGATAATGCGGTATCTTAAAGGAACTGCAGACGATGCTTTATGCTATCAAGGAGATGCCTTGAGGCTCAAAGGCTACACTGATGCTGATTGGGCGGGTGATCTCGATGAGCGACGATCGACCTCAGGATATGTTTTTCTACTCGGATCTGGTGCAATATCCTGGAGTAGCAAGAAACAATCCTGCATCGCACTTTCAACTATGGACGCCGAGTTTGTGGCATTTAGCATGGCAGTCCAAGAAGCTGTTTGGCTTAGGAAGTTCTTAGACAGGCTAATTGATGCAAATGACTCAGGTGCTGTACCAATACACAGTGACAGTCAAGCATCTATAGCATATGTCAAAGATCCAAAATTCCATTGTAAGACCAAACACATTGATATCCGCTATAAATTTGCAAAAGACTATAATAAGACCAAGAAGGTAGACAGTAGGTACATATCTATGCATGAGATGATAGTGGATCCGCTTACGAAGGCGATCCCCAGAGATGTGTTTTACAAACACTTATCATCTCAAGGATTGCGTAAGAGCTGAGTTGTACCAATGTAAATTCCCATGTCTATGAAAGATCAAATTTAATAAAAGAATAAGTTCTTTTTCAAACATTGCGTATGAGTTTCTTGAAAATGTTTATGTACATTTTTTTATCTCAGCTGTATTTTCTAGTATGTCGGACAGATTGAGGTTGGCTCTCTCACATGAGCAACCGCCTTTATTCTATCAGACGGATAAAATAAAGATGAGACCTGTTTAAAGTCAAAATCATCAGACGGATGATTTAGAGTCATGACTTGAACAAAATGGTCGTATGAAAGATCTGCATCATATGGATGCTTACAAAAGATCTAAGAAGATTTTTTGAAATCTTATCTGTCTTATGCGGGATGTGGGTCCAGGAGATCAATGAGTAGTAAAAGGGACTCAAAGTCAGACATTGTGGTGTCTGATCATCATCCTTACAACATCATTAAGACATACGCTCCCTGGGAAAGGAGTGATGTTGTAATACGTGTTCATACTACGTATGCATTTGACCATTGGGTTAGAATAGTAATTGTGTTTACTATTATGTGAGACCCAAAGACCACATGGGTCTTAACTTATTACCCTTATGGACTCTAATTGGTTCCTTTAGATTTGACTGGGTGATCGCTATCTTAGCATGTTGCTTATGGACTATGGTCAATTCAGTCTGACGGGGCATGTTAGAAAAGCGAGTCAAGTCAAGATCGAAAGGATCTCAAGAAGAGGAAGATTAATTTCAAATTCACATTTGGACTTTAGAGATTCAAAGCTGGCCAGCCAATTGTAATCCAGATGGGATTCAATTGTTGAATATAAAGTATAAGAAATGTGAAGAAATAATCTAGGGTAAAGCATGCGTTGATCTACTCAACTTTGCACCTTAAAGAGTGTTGTGTATCTCTAACAAGTGCACAACAGTGTCCTCTATGCGCATGACGGTCACACGATCTATTTCTCGGTATGATGAATAGAAGAACTAAAGGAAAAGATGTTTCCTTACAATCCCCTCAAGTGTGAGTGGGAGATGTTGGATATGGACGACATGTATACATCCATGAGGGGATGTATGAGGGTCTATGGACCTCGGATGTCGCGTACATGAAAGCATGTGCGAAGGGAACCTTTTCATGTGTGAAAAGGACCACTCGATAAGTGGAAAAAGTCACTTTATAAGTGCAAAAAGGCACTTGATAAGTGCATAATGAAGAGGATAAGGAAATGTGCTAATATAGGCTAATAAGCTTATATATAGTTATTTCCTACAATAACTACCCCTAAAGCCTATAAATAGGACCCAAGGGTAAGGCTTTTAAGAGTAATCCTTCATGCCATAAGTTTGCATAAGGCAAAACTTTTCCTCTTCTCCCTTCCATTTTTGTTCTTCTTCTAAATAGAGATTTAGATGGTGGAAACTCTGCTTCGATCCTCTGTGACGAAGTACTGACCGTTGTGGGGAATCCGAGGGCAAAGTTCAGATACTACAGCGCAACGTACGCTAACGTAAGTTCTCTTTCGATCCTCCATCCTCGTGCGTCGAGTTCCTACATTTTAGAACATGAAGAACAAACTGAATGAATCTGATTGTTTAAAAAAGGAGGGGGTAGGTGGGGTAAGCTAGCCAAGGAGGAACCAAAATTTTGAAAGAAACTAAATCTGGAGGGAATTAAATTTTGAGTAACTAAAATTTCAAAATTTGGTAGGAACTAAAGCTGGAGGGAACTAAATTTTGAGGGGGAACTAAAATTTTGGGGAACTAAAATTTTGGGGGACACTAAATTTTAATTTAAAATTTTTAGGTGGAACTAAATATGGAGGGAATTATAGTTTTAAAATTTAGGAGAATTAAATCTAGGGAATGTTATGAATGGTAGTAGGCCCATCATAGGCCCGTGTAGGGATCCTATCATATAGCATATTAGGAGTTTGTATCCTATATAAACAATGTATCCAACATTGTATGAATTTTTCCATATTTCCTTATAAATAAAGGCCTAGGGTATCTCCTAACTTGCATTTCACAACATGTTATCATGCTCTTTCCTAAGAGAGAATAACCGGCCGTTGTGAAAACTTTGACGGACGACGGAGGATCGAGGGATTGTTGTCATTTGGACATTGAAAAACGAGACTTTATTCGTGCATAGATGACCAGTCGAAATAAAGCGTTTGTCTCAATCGATCTTGAGGTATAACTAAAAACCCAGTAAATTTAATCATGATCATGATTTTTATTGCACATTGATACCCAAGATCATACAACAAAAAAATTATAGGGTTAGGGTGGCGGTTGCCGACCCTATGGTAGTGGCCAACAGGTCGCCAGCCACATCCAAAAATCCTCGGGGGAGAGGCGACGGAGGCCACAGGCCGCCGTCCCTAGGGCAACAACCAACTGACCGCCAGCCCCACTCTAGCGACCGAGAAACAAAAAAATTATTTTTACCAACCGGCCGACAGCCCCTCAGGCTGTCGGACCCCTTCGGGGGGCATCGGACTACCGACTACCCCCAGCCCATGTTGCTATAGCAGCGACCTGCTATAGCGGCGGTACATTGTTGCGGACTGCTGCGATGTCACCTATGACCAAACCCAAAATATGGTTTACCCGGAGGGCCGAAGCGTGCAGCAACTGCTGCAGGCCTCGGCCAACATGAAAAAAAATAATAATAAATAAATAAATAGTTTCCCCACGTGTGGGTCGAAGCCTACAGTGCCAGCCTGCAAGCTTCGGCATATAGGCTTGTCTGAAATTCAAACAAACGAGGCTGTGGGCTGAAGACCGCAACGCCAGGCCACGGGGCTGCGGGCGAAGACCGCAACCTAGGCCACGGGCTTCGTTTTGCGAGCATTTAAATTCAAAAAAAAGAAAAAAGAGAAAAGAAGGGGCTGCGGGCTGAAGCCCACAGCGTCGAGCCACGAGCTTTACCCTGCGAGCCTTTAATTCAAAAAATTGGGGGCGGGGTTGTGGGCTTCAAATTGGGGGGGGGGTTGTGGGCTGAAGCCCACAACCCCAGGTCGCAAGCTACGACCCGCGTGCTATTGATAAAAAGAAGAAGGAGAAATATGGGTTGCGTGCTGAAGACCGCAGCCCGAAAAAACCCTTTTTTGGGGAAAATAAATGAAACTAAAATAAAAAAGGGAAGAAGATACAAAATAAATAAAAAATAAAGGGGCATTGCTCAGTTTTTCATATTTTTTCTGAACTAGCCCATATTGCTAATGCATATATTTTTTAGCATATTCCTTAACTGTGATACCTATTTTAGGATCATGTTCGTATGGTATATATCACATATTATCTGGTATGTTTCTTCGATATATTTGACTTATTCCGATAAGCATTTGCTTAATAATTATGAGGATCCAGGGACAGATCTGCATTTGTTAACTAACTTTACGGTGGATGACGTTACCTTGTGATCCAATTAATTATTAAGCATATCGTATTTGAATTTCTCATATCAAGTGAATATTATATGTCTGATATTTGATATGTGATGAAAATGTCTTGAGCACAATTTTGCAATTATGGTTATACTGTGGCTTTGGATCTGCCTTTAAGTCCCAATTTTATTTTCCTACACTTTTCTTTTTTGAGAGAAAAATTGTAGTGAGGAATATAATGTAATGTCCAATACTGATGGCTACTTCCATGAAGGCGGAGGCCACCCATGATGAAGAAGATTTTTATGTGACCCACATGGTTTCCAAAATTTTACTTTTCATTTATGTAAAAGAGACTGTATAATTTGGGCTGTGGACAATAATTTTAGTGGTAGACTGGCCAATCCACACAATTAGCATATTTCCTCTATGCTTATTATGCATGAAATGCTTTATCATTTTCATAAATTGATATGTGGTCATGCAATTGTGCTTATAAATAATTATGAATAATGGCACATGTCGCAATTATTGTTTTCAAAAATTTGAATAATTATTATCAATATTGGCAATTGGACCCGAAGTACAAATGAAATGCCAATACCCTTCTTCCCTTATAAAATACAAATGAATGAATGCAAAGAGATGATATGAAAGTCATTGTTGTCATCTTCTAGATACAAGTCTTAAAGATGAGCATCTCATGGTAAATAGATCCCACATGATTTAATTTCTAATTACATACTAATATGTACACCAAAAGGATGCCATATAACCTCTAAGTGATCTCACCTCATGAAGCAAGATCCTTGAATCTTGCCTTGAGCAATATTTATATCTTTAAAAATAATAAATAATAAGATCACGACTATAATCGTGACTTGACAGAATAAGTGAGAGATATATGATGATACATGACAATCGCGCCCTAGTATTTGCCCCCTTGAGCCATGTTTCGTCTTCCACAGCCAAAAAAGAAAAATAAAAACCTTCAGAATAGAAGGGGGGCACACCTTAGTATCTGTCTCCTTAGTGAGTCTAATGTTTCTTCTTTCAGAAAAATTTATGGAAGATAGAAACAGTGGGAGCTTGCGCCTTTGTATCTGTCTCCTATATGAGGCTTGACCCCCTGGATCACGCGTGACTCCTCCCGTTGCTCCGGAGACTCGTGATATCTTCGTTATATGTCCCCTACACTAGCGATCTCCTGCAAATACACAAAAACACCAAAAAGTGAAAGAAAACTAAAAATCCCAAGAAAATGGGCACGAGCCGACGGAAAACAACGGAAAAACACAAAGAAGACGTGCGTGAATATTTAAAATATAAACACACGTAAAGGCTAATGTTTATTCTTTCTGAAAAATTTATAAAATTTGAAAATGGAAACATGTGGAGCACAAAAATTACAAGGAACAACAAAATAAAGTGGAAGGGAGATAAAGTATACCCCGACAAGGAATATCAATGTATAACCAAGCTCAATAAGTCCCGGTAAGATATATCTATATAGGTTATTGATTTACAATATGCCAAAAAATTGCATGATTTGTATAAAGCTAGTATGTAGACGAAAGCTTAAATAAATATAGGTATTGTATACTTAGCTATTCTTCGAGCACATAAAAATTTTGAAAACAATAATTTGCTTGCCTAGTTGCCAAAGTATAATTGTCTGGAGTACTTTTCACTACATGTTATAGGTTGCAATAAAATTATACTTCTATGCACTGATATAAATCGTAGGAAATGTTTTCCTTACATGCCATAGTTTGGATACAATGGCTATGTTTTTATGCATTGAAGTATATGTTTCAATTAAATAGGTAATGTTTGCTATAAGTATGACTTATTTCACTAAGTGAACTTGTCAAAAAAATTGTTGATAATTTTACCATCCACTTGATCTATCATGACACATAATATCAAAAAGCAACTCACCCTAATGATATTCTTGAAGTACAATCTTGGGACGTTTGACTTGAGGATCAAGCATTGCAAACATGTAAACTCCTGAACAAAACAAGAGGATGTCCACTACTCTCAGAAAACATGGAAAAAGAAACGCACCATATTTCAAGGATATTCATCGATACAAAATCCATATTGAAACCGACAGAAAAAATACCGAATATTTGTATATAACGAATCAAGAAAATAAATTGCTTGAAGACCATACTTGAGCATATGAATGTACCTTCAAAAATGTACATACCATACAAAATTCAAAGAACGGAACAAAATTAACGGAGGACACAAATGTGCTCGGACTCGTATAAGTTTATACTATGACACGAGTTGTTTAGACACCCATGATCTGTGATATTGCACTCCATCATATCCCAATCCCTTGAATATAATCTGAAGAACCTGACGATTCTTTAGCAGGGTTGTAATTCCCGTATGTGTGAAATACTGTTTTGCATGTGTGTATAGTAATTTTGTTGTGTGCGCATTAACTTCATACGTTAATGGCTGTATGGTTGAATAAGATATGACTTGGGTGTATAAGTGAGTATGTGGTCAGTATTATTATTGTGATGTTGGGTTGTTATTATTTTTATTGATTGGTTTATTAGTTGGGCTTGTAGTATTATGGTTGTGATTATGGTTGTGGTTAATGTTGTTGCGGTTGATGTTGCTATTATTATTGGTATTTGTTATTTTTATTATTGGTGATGTTGATTAATAACATCATTACTTTTGTTAATCAACGTTAAGATTAATATTGTTATTAAGATTGTGATGATGATTATTTGGAATCGCTAATATTATGATGTTGAAGATTACATTATTCTTATTGTTCTTGGGCCCTAAGTTAATTTTTGTAATTGATAGTTGAGTTGGGTAGGCTTGATATTAGACTTGAATAATTAGGAAGAGAGATGAGATTTTATTTTTAAGGGATGGCAAACTTGTAATACCCCAACTCCTTCTACATGCTTCCTCTCCATTCTCTTCTTTTCCCTTCCCCATTTTTTTCCCAGGCCATCATCTACGTTGCTTGCGGCCAAACTCCCCAGGCCGACAATCCTAGGGCCAGGCCGAGCAAGGAGATGAGAAAAGAAGAGGAAGGGAGGGAAGAAAGAAGAAGAAAGAAGAGGAAGAAGAGAAGAAGAGTAACCCTAACCCATCCTCTCTTTTCCCCTTCATCTTCTTCAAGTTTCTCCTCCTCCATGGCCGAATTTCCCCTCACCCCCATCTTTCTTGTTGGCCGAATTTTCCAGGTAAAACAAGGAAGAAGTAGTAGAGGAAGGAGGAAGAGAAGAGGAGGAAGTTAGGGTTGGGATTCTTGGGAGCTTGGAGATGGATTCATGGTAAAATTCCAAATTTAGGGCTTGGAGCTTGAAGAAGTGATCCAAGGGGGAAATCCGAATTTAGGGCTTGGAGAAGGGTTCATGGAGTTTTCATGAGGAGAGTTGGGGTTTCAGGTTGAAATAGAAATTGGAAGATGGCTTTGTTTAGGGTTGAGTTTGGATGAGAAATCAAGAGGAAGATTTGGAATTTTGGAGCTTGGAGCTTGCAACCATGGTGGAGCTCTCTTGATTTTGAGGTAGGAATTTTATCTCCTTATAGTTTATTATTCAATTTAATCCAATTTTATGTTAATAAGACTATCTTTCATTTTGTAGATGCATCTCTTCATGTTATGGAATACATGCCAACTAGGTGTTATATGTTTCATGTTAATAACAGTATCTAGATTATTGTGATAGCAAATTTTATTATTATGGTTGTTCTTGTTAGCAAAAATGAATGGGGATATGGGTTATTTGGGCTTGAGTTGCTACCTTGCCTAAGCTTTATGTTGCTTTCTATTGCATTCTAGTACATGCTATACCTGCCAACTAGGTGTTTGACAAAATGTCTACACGAAGTCACGAATGAAAGTAGAGGGAAATGCTTGCACCAAATTGGCCATGAGATAATGTTATGGTAGTATAATCCTATGGGGTGGAGTGGTAGGAGGCGGGAGTGGGAAATGATACAAGCTCAAACAACCTAAACATGGTCAAGTTATAGAGGTTAGCTTTATCTATTCCATGCTATGAAATCATATCTATACATGCTTAAGTGTTATCTTGCTTTCGGTTCTGTGCTATGAAATTAATTAAGTTGAATTGATCCTTAAGTTCAATTTTTACAAATCAAGTTGGATTGTACTCATTTGGCCTTACTCTCAAACGTTGAAATGTTAGGGCGTTGGAATTTATTAGGAAATGTTGAAATGATATCTGAATTATTTGATGCAATAGCAATAATTGTGTTCCATGTCGCCCGAATGATTTGTTTCAAGAATTATGCAAAATTGTTCTCTTTTTGAATGTTGGAAGTTTAATTAGTTAAAAATTCTTGGTATGGAAATGTGAATTGGGTTATAATGAAATGAGTTGTGTAATGTGATGCCAAGATTTAGATTCATGATGCAATTGGTTAATTAAATGAAATTACTCTCTTTTGGTTATATTGATTAACTGAAATTGTTCTCATTTCATTACATTGACCAAATGAATTGCTCTCATTTTGGCTTGTTGGAAATGATTAATTCAATTTAATTTGCATGAAATGAGGAATATGTGAACATGAATTGAGTGGGAAATTGGAAAGGTGATGTTGGAAATATGCGGATTATGAAATGTGTGACATTGTCACGTTAGGACACGAGGTGGAGTGCACGGGCATGGACAAAGTGCCGCGGTAGGAGGCGGGTGAATACGCCGTTGGCCACCTCTTGATCCATTAGGTGGCTCCACGTTGATAACGGAGTAGAAACATTTGCACATGCACGCCGGCTCATTCATGGGATCCCCATTGCATTGCAATGCATTGTTTGTGTTTCATACGCATCATGGCAACATTGATCATTATATGTGATTGGTGGTTATGTCTATGACTATATGACTTGTGGTTGTATTTATGATTTGTTGGTGTTGTTGGGGTTGAAGGGTTGGTGTTGGTGTGGTAGTTGTTGTTGGCGATGTTGTTTGTAGGGTATTTCATTGTATTGTTGTGGTTGGTAGGATGTCATCATTTTAAATGTCATCTCCTATGTAAGTTGTTGAAGATTGTAATTTAGGGACAAATCTATTTTGGTTTAAGTGCCAAGATTTTGCTCTTGTGGATGTATTTAAGCAAGTTGGGTTTATTGCCATGATTTCGTTCCTTAAGAAACCGAGGACCTAATTCCTATTAAGAACCATGCTAAAATTACTAATGTTGTTAAACCCACATCTTAGGAGCTAAGTTATGAATAGTTTACATGTTGGATACTAAGTTGCCACAATTTGTTTAAGAATAGCTTATTGGTTGGTAAAATTGCTAAGTTGCCAAGGCTTGCATGTTCTTCAAGATTTAGGAGTCATTTAAAAGGCTCTTTGGAAATGGCTATAAGCATATCAGTAAGTCATGGTTATTCTAACCAAGCTTCATGTTTAGGTGGCATAAAAATTAGAATGGCACTAGTTTTCATATTTGCGTAACACTACATTGTGTATGGGGTTGGTCTTCATGCATTTCCCATTAGATTTGTTACTTTTATGCAAACTTGCTTAAGATTGTGGGAATGGCTAAGTAGATTACTAAGGGCTTAATCCTAGTCGCATTAGATGTTTTATGGAAATTGGTTTATAGTGCAAGTGGACTTTATTGAAGTTGTGTTTGTTTTTGTGAGAATGGTTATGTTAAAGGGGGAAATTTTAAGAGAGGGTTCAAAGTTCAACATTCACATTGTCATGGCAATTAGGAGAATGGTTCATGAAGTGTAGTGTGGTATGGTTTTGTGGAGAAGTTCTTGTAGCTTGGAGAGTGGTTCATATTACATGTTATTGTCATAGTTCACAATGATGTAGTAAGGAACATGGGAAATGATTCTAGTTGCATGCCAATATTTAACTCCTAAGTCCCTACATTTAAAAGCATGTTAATGGTACTAGTATTTTAAATTCTATAGTGATTTATGATATCGACTAATCCTTTCAAATTGATGGCATGCTAGTTAACCGTTGTTTATGTGGCATTGTTGACAATTATATGGTATTGAGAATGAAACAAGGCTCGTCTCGCATGCTAACCCCTCCTTCAATGCATGCTAGTTTTATTGTTCCTTTAAGTAACTTCTATGTCATCCTAATGTTGTTAGCGTGCAATTCTAAACGTTGTAGATTGTTTCCCTTGATATTGCAAAGCATGCAACAATAAAGTTAGTATAAAATGAAGTTGTGTTTATGAATTGTGTATAGTGGAAATTGTGCTTATATGTGGATTCCCTCTCTTTCAAGTATGTGGACCTTGTGCTTTTAATGCTATATGTCTCTTGTAGTTGCCATTATATTCTGAGTTATGGCATTTCTCCTGTGATTTCTTGAGCAAGGATATGCTTTGTTATTGTTATAGTGTGTTTCCCTTGTAATAATATTTATGTTGTAATTGGAAAAAGTTGATAAATGCAAGAGAAACTCTGCCGAAATTTTTGTGGGCATTTCATAAGCATTTCCATAACATCCTAATCATTAGAAACTAAGTTAGGAACACTACTTGTGATGCCACTTGCTAAACCCCCCCTTAAAAACTCTATGCAATGTTAGGTAGTGGCCATATTATAAGATGCCCGTTTGGGTTGCTAACTTTAGTGAGCATCTATACTCAAGTTCATGTCACTAATATATTCCATCTTACTTCTAAGATTCATGTCACTTTAAGACACATGTAGCCGTGGATCATAATTCTTGTTGCTAACTAGTTTTCAATCAATAATGCAAGTTGTGATGCAAATTGCTAATTGTTGAAGTTCCTACTTTTTCTAACATGTTGAATCATATGCCTTAATGCAACTTGCCATCTTTGTAGAAGATGATGTTTACTTGTCCAATAGATACGTGTATGTTAGAGTAATGTGACATGCCATGTCTTATGATTAAAGTAATTCCATCTCTTTTAGTTGATTGCATTGGATAATAATCTATATATAGATGTATATTCCTACTGGGTCACGCTGTGACGTGTACCCATTGACATTTTCAGGTGCTGGATCGTAGAGTTGAAGGCATGTTAGTTCAACAGGTTGGAGATGAGAGTGGTGCAGGTGTGTGAGAGGTCTTGAGGGTTGTGTTTTGTATTTTGGCGACTTGTGGGTTTTATGTCATATGAGAAATGGCTTATTGTTGTATACGAGATTTGTATAAGATGTTGAACATGGACTTTTGTACTAGATATATAGTGATGTTGGAATTGGATAGTTGTATATTTATATGTATCAGTGTTTTATTTATATCAGTTTTTGTGTTATTGGTCCCTTTGTGTTTTTGTGTTGTTGGAATGCTACAGGTACTATCCCAGCAGTGTGCAGTGGGCCTGATTGTGTTTTGAAATTTTATACTTCTCTCCCGTAGCACCCGCCTCTTCGGAAATACCTGATACGGTTTCGTACTTATCGGGTATCCCGGGGAGCGGGGCGTTACAAGGGTGAACCTCCATATCTCTCTTATTATGGAGTAACACCAATTATGAAAATATATCCAATAAAAATGAAATAATGAGACTTTTTCTGTAAGAGTACTTGAGGGATATTTATGGATTTATCCACTCCCCGCGAAGAGCCGATAAACTACCTTACAGTACCTATCAATGTATCCTCTAAATGGTCATAAGTAGGCCTATTATCCAACCGCAGTCCAGCTTTTCTATAGCTATCAGGACAAATTATTAAAATTGCAGACACATTGGATAATACTGGGATATAAATAATAATTTGTAACTGTAATAAAAGTTGAACACCCTGAAGCATGTCTTCATACCCAAAATGGGTTGGGTAAGTCGATTATTAAAACGAATCCAATGGATTACACATCCGCTATTAATAAAATTCCAGTTGTTTGTGACTGCATAAGGACATGCAATCTTGCATGCTGCTTCATTAATTGCACTTAGACCCTCTGGGAGCAGAGTTACTCTTCGATGCAACTTGCATATGGAAAACCACCAAATATCTTGAGAATTTTTGGTTGTGCAGTTTACTTCCACATAGCACCACCATAGAGAATAAAATTAGGACATCAACGTCTGGAATGTATATCAGGTTTAATTCACCCTAGATATATAGATACCTTGCACCCCAAACGAGAGAGGCATTAAAATCACGTCCCAGATAATGTGCATTGATGTGTCCACATTCCCAGTATTAGGCTCTGTTGGGAGATGTGTATGCCATCAAGGCAATTTATCTATGTATATATGTACAAACATCTTATTCGAAATAATAGTAAGTTGTTTGGTATAAATTTACCTAAGTAAACAATAATGAAGTCTTCAT
The DNA here is from genome assembly GCA_030789695.1 of Scilla litardierei. NCBI lineage: Eukaryota > Viridiplantae > Streptophyta > Magnoliopsida > Asparagales > Asparagaceae > Scilla > Scilla litardierei. Next base: position 95,705,474 of record CM061138.1, on the reverse strand, counting down.
TAGAACTTAGGTAAGTCCTGAAACTTAATGCGAGGTCAAACATGTATCGAGATGGAGATCTCGATCATGGAGAAGTTATTGGCCGTTTGTAGCATAATTCTAAAATCGTTCGTGGTCGTAGATGTTTTGAGAAAAAGATATCGACATAACGGATAGACCATTGTGTCTTTGTCTTCACCTTGGAGTGGTGATGATGATCTCATGGTCGTTCGACTTGGCGAAGTTGGAGATGAGACATAGGTGCTCATTAGGGAATGAGTTCACTGAACGAACCAACGAAAGCCACTACATGGTTAGCATACACCAATCTATCTATAGTGAGCTCTCAGGGATGATATGCCAGTTGGTCCTACGACTTGAGGTCATTGAACGAACCTGTGCGTGAACAGTGTCACTTTGATTTCTGATCTAACCTCGGGGCAAGCCCTGTTGAAAGGTCCTTGGTTGGGTGACACTTGAAGCATAAAAGCAGAGTAGTGGCCTATAAATAATTCATCTCTCCAGGTGTGGGGAATTAGTGTCACAGGAGTCGGTACGGTCTTTAGCGGAAAAACTATGGCCATGGTATGTTGGATTGGATCCAACAAAGACTAGCTAAGACCGAATGATGCCGACCAAACGCGAAGCTATTAGGGGTTGACAGTTAAACCATACACTAGGCTTCGAGCGACATAGTTATGATGAAGGGACTAAAAATGCGGCATTCATCACGGAAACAATCAGGGTGGTCCCGACAACACTCATGTCAATTGGCCAACCATATAATGATGATACCAAAAAAAGGACGTCACCTCCTGCTCGTGGTCATTGCCATCTAGGGTTTCAAGCCCCACCTGTAGTAGGGTCAGGATGTAGGGTCTCACATAGAGTAGGACTTTCATCAAGTAATAAGAAGTTACATGGAGATTATGCATATGATGTATGGGAATATATATTACGTTGCAAATAGTTTGCGATATAGCCAAAAGAAATAATAATGTGGGATTATTGCATATCATGCAAAAAAATATAAAATATGTCATAAAATGTTTACAAACATATTTTATAAAGAAAAGCATAGAACAATCTCAATCCAAGGGTCCAAAAAAACCTAGGACATATTCGTTTTGGTCCAAGCCCAGTAGAGAGGTAGAATGACCGAGACAAAATTTATAAAAAAACACAAAGGCCGAAATTGGATGGCAATGCCCAGCACATGCACTGGGCATTGCCCATCACAGGTGCTGGGCAAAGCCCAGCAGAAATTGTACTGGGCAAAGCCCAGGACAATTAGCTGGGCATTGTCCAGCTTGCCAAATGCTGGCGGGCTTGGCCCGCCCGCCCGTTGTGAGCGGGCGCCCGACCCACGAGTGGGCGGGGCCTGCAAGGGGGCCCTCAACCTAGGGTTTTGTACCCATTTTTCGGCGGATGTGTTTTCCCAGAATTTGAGGTTTTTTGGCCAACTTAGAACGTTCACTTGAGGGGTCAAATGAACTTGGAATTGTGCGCCATTTGTTTCTATGCTTTCACCTTTCAATGCTCTTCGATTTGATATATGATATCGATTCTGAAGTTCAACGGTGGGAGCGGATAAATTCGTTAAAGTTCGACCTTCATAGAGGGAAAACTTGTGATTAATTTTTTCCCCGTAATTGTTTAGTCCTCCATCGGTTATTTTGAGAAGAGGAGGGGTCAGCTCTCTATATAAACAGGGGCTTACTTCCCTCCTTGAAAATTACACCAAGAATTGGATCAAGGGAGCTCTCAAAAGTTAAGAACACACCTAGATCGAATAGGCTAAAAATAAGTATTCCCTCGTTCTCCCTCTTTCTTCTATGTCCCTGATCGGGTCCTAGCAAGGCTACGAAGGAGTTCGGATCAGATCCAGAATCTTGATGGAGTATCCACTCAAGGTGAAATTTTTTGGAGTACGTGGTTGACTCGGCGACAAGGGTGTTGCTCGCCTCAAGATTCGGTCCAACTTAAGGAAAGTGGTTCAACCCTAACGCGGGGCATTGGTTCGTGAGGATTGACATTCTGCTAATGTGCGAAACAAAGGTATGTACTTTATTTTACGCATTTAATTTTTACAGTAATTAGTTAAATCTATCATTAGGGTTGGTCGGACCCACCCGAGATAGTAGAAATTATGCTTAGGGGATTTTAATTCATTGGGGCTTTACTTAAAATTGCATTAAGTTATCTTTCCGTTGCTTTTATTCTATTTCCCTGTTTACCCGACTTAGGGTAGACAAGGATTTTAGCCCTATGGATCCCTTTAAATCCCTACAGTGGTATCAGAGTCAGGTTTACTTGATCTAATTTTTACTGCATGTTTGAATGTGTTGCATGTTATTTTCTCCAAGAGATGGAGGTTTATAAATACGTAAATAAAAATTTAGAATTTTTTCCATGTGATGGGTTTATTTAAAATTTTTTCAAAAAATAGCTTTTTGATAATTAGATCTTCTTTAATTATTTGATAATTTATAGTAGATTTGGATAATTATGTGATAATTTTTGTACGATTAATGTTGCTATGATCTAAGTTAATTATGTGATGATTATTTAGATTCATAATGCCTGATTAGGATAGCCATTAATCATTAAATTGTTGTGAAATATAATTATTATGTGATAATAATTTTAATTTCCTAATACCTAATTAGGATAGTCATTAATAAATAAATTATTATGAAACATAATCGTTATATGAAAATAATTTTAATTTTCTAATGGGTGATTAATCTTGTAACTAAAACTTATTAATCATAAAATGTTAGTTTTAGGATACGCCTAGTTAATTAGGATTAACTAGGAAAATGGTAACCAAATTAAATCGAGAAGGACATGTTTTAATATTGACCATTCTTAAGTCATCCACGAAACAATGTCTTGAATTGTTTGCGCTAGGGCTCTGGATCACCCCAGCGCTGACTGGGGATAGTGGTCCTAACCTGCCAAACCTCGCTGGCCGTATTCGACTGGACCAAAATAGAATGATGATTATCATAATGTGATGTTGTTGATAATATTTAGTCAATTACCTTAAAAATCCTTTTCAGGATTAGCCGTAACCCTCCTTGTTTTTGGATTAGTTGACTAAAAGACGCATGTTATGGTTGTTGAGTCTCCTAAAGCTATGATATAGTATCTTTTGGAAGCCGACTCGAGTATCGGTATAAGTTAAGATTATACATGAAAATAAGGGTTCGACTACACTAGTCATTATGATTTGTTGAGTCTCATCAAGATCATAAGTGACTAGGGACGAAAATCTATGGGGAGTCACATGTGAGGTGACTGATAAAGAGTTTATCTACCAACTACAGAGCCGATTAGCTTGTTGAGTCTCCTCAAGATTATGAAGCTCAGGTAGTTGGGTCCCTCTCCTACTAAATGTACAAATTCATTCATTTATATGGTTTATGATGATCGCTAAAATAGTGGGAGAATATAGTTAGATAAAAACCATTCTACCTATATTAAATTGAACATATGCTAAAATAGGCTAGTTCTATGTTTTATCGCATAGAATCCAAATCATAATATCCTAAAAGAATAGCTAACTGGTCAAGATGATTGGTTAAGGAATATCAACTCAAAATACAATTTGATAGACTAAACTATGTTCTCGCTGACCCCCACCTTAAAGTGTCTTTCTTAGCACTGGCTTAAGGACAATGATTTTCTTGAGCTCTAAGGTCTAACACGATAAAAGCACCCTACTTAACACTCACCTTTATGAGCAATATGCTCCAGAGGCAGCTTGAACAAACTGATGTTCAAAGCATGTTTCTCCGTACAACTTGTTGAATCTCCTCAAGGTTGTATGGAAAACAGTTTCAATCCGCAATGTTCGAAACTTCGATCAAACTGTTTGACTCGAAGATGAGTGTGAGACGGGTGCAAGACCATGTGTTCAAATTAGATCTTGAGTCGAACAACTTGTTGAGTCTCCTCACTGTTGTAAATCTTAAGTGTTTGAATGCATGAGATGCTTGCACAGCTAATATTCGTGTTGGGACATGCATTGTCTAAATATGATTTAGAAACGAGAAGGCACTAAGGACAAGTTGGTCGAGAAAGAATGTTTTGTCTATCATGAGAAATGGCATAGTAGGAGGAACTGAAAATGGGACATATTGATGCCTCAGTTTCAGAATAATTGTTATACAAAGAAAAAGATTGTCCTACAATTGGCTAAGGAGCAAGTGTTGTTTTGGGCCATAAGGGACGTATTTCATACTTGGGCGAATGTCGTCACCTAGCTTCTTAAGCAATGTTTTGGAGTGAGCATTTTGTATAACGACATTGTATTAAGTGTTAATAAATGAATGTGCATGTTAGTAGTTAAACTTATCTATGACAAAAAGACTAGGCCAAACTGGAGAGAACAAACTTGACAAGTGACTTAAAGAGAGGTCCCTTGACCTCTCGTATTATGAGTCGAAAGTCACTTGTGAGTCTTGTTTCAAAGGTATGATGGCAAAAAATTCTTCTGTAAGACAGTGAGAAAATGAGACGAAGAACTTGTGGTCTCATACATACAGATGTATTCAGACCCAAGTCTCCATCAGCAAGGATAATGTATTCTTATTTTATTAGTTAGAATCACTCAAGGTATGAATACGTGTTCTAGATGAAACAGAAGCCTAATCCCTTTGAGCAATTCATGAAGTATAGTAATGAAATAGAGAACACAATGGCATAAGTATTTGAACAACTTTGATCAGATCAAAGAAGCAGATACTTAGCCATGTAATTCTTGCGAAATTAAATGAAAATGAGATTGTCTCTCAAGTCAAGTCTTCTAACACACCGGTGTGTTAGAGATCATGAATCGCACTCTGTAAGACCTGGTGCGATACATAGCAAATGACTCTCAGTTACAATCCTTACTCTGGGGTTAAGCCCCAGATAATAGTGCCTAGATTCTTGATAAGGTCATGACAAGGTTCGTGCCAATGACTAAAAATATGATACGGAACAGTGGGAAATCCAACCTTAAAACACATTAAGGTGTGTAGTTTTCTTGCGTACGTCAAGTGGCTTAATCCAGACTAACTAGAAGACAAATCTGTCAGAACCAGTAAATATGATATTCCTCCAATCAATCGTTAGGAAGTCACATGATTACTCGATCCCCTAAATTTTCTTGTAAGACAAAGGAGTCGAGTAAAATTTCATAGTTGATGATGGCATAGCCAACTTCCAGGATGCCATTCAGAGTAGGGACTCTGAGAAATGGCTTGATGAAATCCGAAAAGGGTCCTTGCATGTAAATAAGGTATGGACCTTAGAAGACGTATATAAGGAAAGTGTTCCCAATGGCTGCAAGTGAATCTTCAAGACATAAGATTGGTGTAGATGGAACTTAGTGAAGTGCAGGTAATGCTAATTGAGAAAGACTATCATTAGAAACCCTAAAACAGATTATGATGAAACTTTTTCGCCAACAGCCATGTACAGATCTATTCGGTTCAGACTCGTTGTCACTACTTATGATGACTATGAAATTTGGAATATGCATGTAAATTCTATTTTCTAAATATGATTTAGAAGAAAAAATTTGCCTGAATTAGCCAAAAAGTTTTCAAGGTCAGTGGGAGCGAAGGATTGTGAGGCATTAAGAAGCCGGAACATATGTTTTGACAAAGTAATCAAACAGTTTGACACTTTGTCAGAAACGATTATGAACTGTGCAGATTACCAGTACTATGTTGGATAATTCTTGTAAGGTACATGAAGGATATCGATTAAGCCTCAAGTGAGGACGATGATCTGGATGAGATCCAGGAAAAATTAATGATATGGATTCCAACAGACCAGTGAAACGATTTGGATGAGATTCAAATTCATGATCTAGCATGAACATAGGACCTCTTCAGTCTTCACAGAAGACAGTTCAGTAGATTCACTCACAAAGGCTCCGCCACATGTAACATGGAAAGAACTATGTGTAAACCCAGTATGAGATACATGAGTGGGAGAAGTTGTGAGATGTGTATGCCCTCGAGGTAATGTATCTCTGTGTATATGTATAAACATCTTGTTCGAAATAACAATAAGATGTTTGGCATAAATTTGCCAAAGTAAACAATAATGTAGTCTTTATTAGATCTTAGGCAAAGTCCTGAGACTTAATGCAAGTTCAAACACGTATCGAGATGGAGATCTCGATCATGGAGAAGTGCTTGACCGTTTGTAGCATAGTCTAAAATCATTTGTGGTCGTAGATGTTTCGAGAAAAGGATATCGACACATCGGATAGACCATCATGTCTTTGTTTTCACCTTGGAGAAATGACGATGATCTCATGGTCATTCAACTTGGCAAAGTCAGAGACGAGACACAGGTGCTCATTAGAGAATGAGTTCACTGAACGACTGATGAGTGTTTATTGTATATAGTTTTCCCCCTTTTCATACATGTCTTACATCGTTTATTTCACTGTTTTCCACCGTTTCCCCAGTTTTGTTTCCTCTTTTTCTTTTATGGTCTCTTCTATTCTTTGCAGGAAATACATGCTGATTAGGGACCATAAGGCGAGAAAAAGGGGTGAGAAGGCGAAAGTAGCAGAGCCGAGAGCTCAAACTGTGCTAATGGGGGAGATTGAAGAAGTAGTGTGATACACACGGCCGTGTCAATTCGACACGGCCGTGTGATCACAACATCCAATTGAGCTAAACTCAATTCCATGTGGTCGTGCCATGATGAACCAAACGGCCACATCAAACAAGCTCCAGAACCCAACTCCATGCAATCGCGTCATCGATGTCCAAACGGCCGCGTCGCTGAGGAGAAGAATTGAAGACATGCAATCGATGTGGTCGCATGATGAATACGACACTACAGCGTGATCCTAAGAAGCTGAAGACCAAACGATCGATCTACCATTTTGAAGAAGACACGGGCGTCGAAGATGAATTCGATGCGGCCGCATCCCTAGCAATGCAACTGTGTCGGTGTAGCCATAGCTACCACATGTTTCATACTTGGACGACGCGATCACGTCATTTTCGACACGGCTGTATCGAAAAAGGTTTCTAAGTGGATCTGGGCACCGCCAAGATAGTTGTTAGGGGTCTTTTGGTCATTTGGGATTTGTATAAAAGCTCATCTTCTTCCCTGCGCAAAACCCAAGTTTTATTCTGCCATTTTTGAGGGTTTTGGAGGGTTTGTAAGAATTTCTATTGCCTTTTAATTTAGTACTTTTATTGTTTTAGTTAGTTTTTATTTTAATAGATTAGATTTAGATAATAGAAATCTTCTTTTGTGATTCCCATTGTGTCTATTTTCCATCTCTTGTGTTTATATTGTGAATCCATAGATTTTTGCATTGCACATATGGTTAGAATTGATTCTATTGTACTGGGTAGTGAGTAGTTTTCACCTAGGGCAATGCGTTGAACCCCATTAGATTAGGGCTATGGGTTGGATGATTTAATTGATTTATTTGCTGGGTTAATTGTAGATTTGGCGTATATTGGTATGTCAATTATCATCGTAGATTCGACCCCCTCCCTTATGGGCGATCGGATTGGCCACTGGCGAGAGTCGGGCCCAATCCGGGGTTTCGATCCCCACGACGATTCATACTATTAGTGTGACCGATGAGAGTCAAGCACCGATTAGAGCCGTCCTAATATAGGTACAATTCCTGAATGCCACTGTGGTCAGGAGCCAGATTGGGGACATTCGTCGAGCGTAATGTGCCTGACGTATACCGATGTATCGGTGAGAGTCAGCATCTGTATAGGGTATGATAGGCCTATCATAGCATCGCCAGAGCGGGGGGTAGGAGATAACATAAGGAACTATCCTATCATGCACCGCGAGAGTGTGGGGGAGGCGAATGCCCTTAGGCTAGACGACCTCTCCCGAGTCCCAATGAACCCAACAATCGGTCATTTATTAATCCAACCTTAATCCTAATTTAATGGTGGGGATACCCTAAGCCCTAGAGATTTTTGTCATCTGACTTCATCTTTTATTTCTCTCATTCAACCACCATTCGATAGCGTAACTTTCAAACGAAGAACAAAAATTGGTACTCAATGTATGCCGCCTTGTGTTTTACCCATTAGCTTTACACGACACCGTGCTCTTTCGGCATAAATATTATTAGCTTCGCGAGAGCGAACAAGCTTTTTGGCGTCGTCGCTATTGAGGCACGGTTTGATATCGATTTCATTCTTTATTGATAGACTACGTATTCTTTTCTTTTTGTTTTTGTTCGTATTTCTCTTTGTTATTGATTCTTGGTGCTCTTAATGTTTTTCTTTGGTATAGCTCTCTTGTATGTCCAGGAGATTTCAAGGCATTGCAGACCTGCATCTACTAGACTGTGAGATTGAGGTCAATTCAAGAAGGTTTAACGCCGAAAGAATGAGGTGATTAGCTCTTGAATAAATTGTAGAGATACACAATCCCGAGAATGGTCCTGAGCCACCGCCGCTGTCATTGTCGCTTCCGACTCCCAGATCGATCTTGGATTTTTCTACGCCCTTTAATGGGTCCACATCTAGTATTCGAAATCTGCCGATGGAGCCTAACAACTTCAAGTTGAAGTGTCTTTGATTGACTTCGTACAACGAGATCAATTCGGAGGATCTCCCATGGAAAAACCGAATGACCATCTCAACAACTTCCTGGAGAAGATGGACACCTTGAAGATGAATGTGTCATCAACGATGCCATTAGGATATGACTATTTCCCTTTTCTCTTAGAGACAAGGCGAAGGACTGGCTTAGAAGCTGCAGTCCTAACACTTTCACATCTTGGGATAGTCGTTCTCTTGCGTTTCTGTCTAAAAATTTCTCCAGGGAAAACATCAAAAATGCGCAATGAGATCACCAACTTCAACTAGCTAGACCGGGAATTCTTGTACGATGCTTGGGAGAGGTTCAAGGATCTACAACGCAATTGTCCTCACCATGGTGAGCACGATTGGCTACTAATCCAAGCATTCTAGAACTGATTGACCCGAGAAATGAGAATGTCTATCGACACCGTCGCTAATGGAGTGATCAGGAGTAAGACTCCTGATGAGGCGAAGAAATTATTGGAGGACATGGCCGCCAACAACGACTCATGGAGAAATGAGAGAAGCACCTCCAGAAGGGGGAGGTAATTATGACTGATGAGGTATCCTTACTCTCTGCTAAATTTGATGCTCTAACCAAGCAATTATCTTTGATTGGGCTCGGTGCTATTAACCCGCCCACTATGGTGCTGGCATGTGGTGTGCATGTACACCAAGGTAATGAATGTTCCACATCTATGGTGGCACCTCCGGGCATGAGCATTGAGCAGGCCAACACTTTATATGGGAATAACCCGAGGCTGCAAAACAACCCATACTCTGGTACGTCCAATCAAGGGTGAAAGAATCATCCTAATTTCTCCTACCGGACCCCGGATTTGCAAGCTCTATCACCATACCCTCAGCAACCCCAAGATTTACATGCACCACATTCTCAAGTGCAATTCTAGAACTTCAACTAGAGGCCTCCCATAAACGTGCCTCCTACTCAAATGTCTAGCTTAGAGGTGCTATTGAAAGTCACATCCAAACACAAGGGCAAAGAAACGATTATTTTCAAACCTCAATCCATCAGCTCATGACAACGACGCAGCAGCTTGTGTCCACCACACAACAACTGGCGTCAGGGCAGAAATCTATGGAGGCCATGATGGTGCAAATGGCACAACAACTTTCCCAGCTGTCAAGAACACAAGGAAGATTACAGAGGCAAACAGAAGAAAACCCCGAGGGCATGTGAATGCAATTACCTTGAGAAGCTGGAAGCAGATGGAGAGCCCCGCCAAGCGCATTGTTGAGAAGGAAGCTGCAAGTGAAAGAGAAGCTCATGAAGAGCTTGAATCTGGAGCAAAAAAGGATGCTGAATGTAAGGTAGAACCTACACAATCCAAACCATCAAGAGAGAGGTCCATGAAGAAGGAGCGAGGGAAGCTCGCTGAAGAGCCTCCTAAAACATACACACCAATGGTCCATTTCCCGTCAAGGTTGGTGAAAGCCAAACTAGACGAGAAGTACGAGAAATTTTTTAATCTTCTCAAACAGCTGAACATCTCGATACCCTTCCTTGACGCAATATTAGATATCCCTACTTACGCCAAATTCCTGAAGGAGATTATTACAAAGGGTGGTAGGTAGGAGAAAGTTGTACACTCCGCAGAGTGCAGCACCACTATTCAGATGAAGGTGGTAGAGAAGCTTGAGGATCCAAGATGCTTCTCCATTCTGTGCACAATTGGAGATATCGAGATCAAGGGCGTACTCTGCGATCTAGGGGCAAGTGTCAGTTTGATACCGCTAGCAATATGTGAGAAGATGAAATTGGGAGAACTCCAACCAACCAACATGTCGCTTCAATTGGCTGATCATTCAGTTATGTACCCTCTGGGCGTGGAAGAAGATATGCCCGTTCACATAGGGAAAATCTTGGTCCCGTGCGACCTCTTTATAATGGACATGCCTGAGGACACTCACATCCTGATTATCCTTGGCTGACCTTTCTTAGCCACGACAGGCGTTCTTATTGATGTAAAGGGAGGAAACTCTCCCTCAACGTGTCATGAGAAAAGGTCAAATTTGACCTCAAGAAATCAATGAAGAACTTCATGGAGGACAACCAAATGAATCAAGTTGACCTCCTTGAAGACGCAATCAAGGAAACCATGTTGGAGGAGATGTTCTCGAACAACCATGAAGAGCCCCTGGACGACGATTTGCGTATGAAGGAAAATCCAATGGAAACTACGACGGAGGAGATACCAAAAGAAGCTCTTATGGAATGGCCCAAGGAAGAGCCACCGCGATGACATACGACAAACCCTAAAGAGTTGAAGGACTAAGGAGAGGACAAGCATAAGCTGATCATGGAGAAGAAGCGTGGAGACGAGGATATCCTGAACTTATCCACCCTTAAGCCACCATGAAGACATTAGGATAGGGAGTTGAGCTCACGACTTAAAAAGAGCAGTTATTGGGAGGCAACCCAAGGGTTTTTGTTTAGTTTTTAATGCTTCTATTTAGATCTTAGTTTTGGTTTGGAATAGCTTAATTTTTCAGTTTGAATAAGCCCCTAAAAATCCAAAAATTAACTAAGTGTTTTGATGTAGGAAGAAGCTTATGAGAAGCTAGAAGAACCATTCTAAACGACCGCGTGGTACCAATCCACGCGACCGTGTGGAGGAAAGAAGAAGAAGAGAAGAAGAAGTCTGAAAATGGTGAACGACGTGACTGTGTGGGGAGAGCACAAATGACCACATCGTTGGGGTAATTCCTGAGGCTCAAACTTTTCAATTTCACATGGTCGCGTCGCCCACTCGACGCGGCCGCGTAAATTTCTGTCACTTCGAGCCCAAAACCACCTTCTACAGGATCCACGCTGCCGTTTCACATCAATAGAAACGACCGTGTCGATCCTCATTTCCAAGCCACAATACGCGGTCGTCTGAACATCATTTGAAACGACCGCAACCCAACCAAAAATTCCAAAGCCAAAATATTCAATTCGACGTGACCATTTAACCAATTCGAAACGGCCACGTAACTTTCTGTATTTTCGTCTCGAAATCACTTTTCTCTAGGATCTACACAGCCATCTGAACTTAAACGACGTGACCACATCGACTTCAATTTTTGAGCTTCATATTCTCCCAATTCGACGCGGCTGTTTTATCTACTTCATGCAGCCGGGTAGCATTCTGTTTTTCGAGCCAAAATTTTACGTTTTACAGGATCGATGCGACCATTTGGTCTCGCTCGATGCAACCACGTCACCCCTCTATAAATACCCCCAAAGCCCTAAATGGCCGTTCTGTGTGAATTTTTCGAAAACCCTTCGACTTCCTCTCGTTTCCCTCAACTCGAGCTCGCTCTGATCGCTCTCAAATCCTCTTCCCACTCTCCCAAATCACTCCCAAATGCTCCTCCACCATCAGCTCTCCCCTCCGCCTCCGATTTAAACCGAGTTGAGCAAGGAAGGAAGCCCTAGAATGGCTCATTTGGGGTTTTGCGGTTCAAAATCGATGTGAGCCGCACAAGAACAGTCTGTTGGCTCAAGAAGAAGCTTGGGTGATCTCTTTTGGGCATTGGTGCCTTCCACTTCAACGAGAATCTTCGTTTTCTTGGTAACCTCTTTCCTTACTTGTTAAATTTTCACATCTTTCACTGAATTCGCTAAAATTTGCTTGAATATGCACACACTCCACTTCATACGCCCTTTGCATCACAAACATCTCTCATAATGCCTCTTCAGAATGAGCGTAAGAAGATGCCACCACCATTGGACCTTCCTAGGGCATGGGCATGCGTCAAAAAAACTCAAAATTTGACGGCTGCCCAAGCCCAAGCAACAATTGAGAGAGGAGTCACACCTCTTCCCCCCCTTAGATAGATACTCTAGAAATAGAATTCATTAACGAGAATTAACGAAGCGCATTCCTTAATGCTAGAGCCATAGTGTCGACCAAATTTCCAAGTGTCACCGCTCTTTCTGTACTAGGTCTCTTTGATGTTATCCGCACCCTCCTCCAAAATATCAGATGGGTGGAATTCCTAGTGTGTGAGGCTAGGACGTATCAGAGGCTCACTTTAGAGTTTATCTCCACTTTCAAATCCTATCTGTTGGGGTTCTTATTTTGCATAATGAATAAAGAATACGGCATGTCCATTGATTCTCTAAACCCCCTCTTTAAGTGGCCACGAGCGCTAGAGCCTCAAGAATGCCACCACAATTACCCATATCCTCCTGAGTATAATGCCAATATATTTTGGTTGAGGATCACTGGCCTTTCATCCATCCACATCTCACAGGAGAAAGCGTCTAGTATCATCCACCCTGGCCTCCGTATCGTACACCGCATCATAGCCAATTCTCTTTTCTGTCGATACGAGACTGACCAGTTCTCACATGATGAGCTCTTCTTCCTCTGGTATGCTAGCCAGCCACATGTCCTTAGTGATGGCACCACCACTGTTCCATATTATATCCTTCACGCTGGATCCTGGCTGCACTCTGGATTTCTCCACACCCTTGCCAGCCCCAATTCGCGTATCTGCTATAGAGGGTTTATCACGATCATAGCCCATCTTCCTCCCATCAATCTCAAGATCCCCAATTACATGACTCATGTCCCAAGCCCCACTTCTTTTGATCTCTTGGTGTTCATGAATATGCACATGATCAGGGCCTTTGATCCCGAGAGATATTATTGGCTTCATGGGCCCAATTCCATCCCTTACACTCGTCTCCTGAATCCTGCACGCTTTGGACACTTCCATGTAGTGGATCTTTCCAGTCGATCCCAATCTTGCCTAGGCAGCTTATGCACCACCTGCGCAGCCCTAGCCTGGGCCAAGGCCCATCATATCCAGGACCCTACTATCATATATGCTTCCACTTACAGTCTCACCATTAGGCACACCCTTCGTCAGTATAGTAGATCTCGACACCACGTCGAGGGTAGCAGCAGCACTCCTCTTCCGCCACTTTCCCACCTCATGCGTATTACTTAATTGGAGGGGGAGTTTAAAGCTTTCAAGTCTTCCACCATCACCATCCTGATTGAGTTCAGAGACACCCTCTCTGCGTTCAGGTCGTCGATTGACAGCCTCACTCTTGATGTCGTGACCTTCCAGTCACAGTTCGACCAGGTCTACCAGTACCATTATAGTCAGGGCCATTACCCTGCTGCTGCACCTTATCTCCTACCTATTCTCATCCAACCTCAGCCATCTCAGATTCCTGTGGACCCATCCACCTCTACTCCTTATGTGGACACCACCACACTACACATTTCCAGCCCACCCCAGCCATCCCAGATTCCTGTGGACACTACCATAACCACACCTCGCATCATTACCACTCCACCTCAAACTCCTACACAACCACCCTCCCCACAGGCTCCACCTTCACCACACCCCGAGACTGTGACCACACCTCCACCACTCACCTCACCCCGCCCCTGTGGTTTCACATACCCTCCTCTGGAGCACCACCTTCTCCCGCTCCATCCACACATATTCCAACCCATACACGTACTTCCACACCTCCACACCTCCATACACATCCACACCACCTGAGGTTGTCATGGTCAACCTCTCATCATCCACAGAAGACTCATCTCCATCTCCATCTCCATCTCCACTCAGCTTAGCCATCTATTCCTTCCACACCATCCACACCACCCACCCAGCCACCACCTGCCGGTGGCTCTGCATGATTGGATTTCATTTTGCACTCCCTCTCACCACATGGCCCACGTATCACACACTCACACTTTTTGGGCATGCTTTTCTTTAGCTTGGGGGAGATGCACCTGGATCTCCTCCCCCCTCATTCTTTATTTGTCCTCACGATATATTTTATGTGTTTTTCTCGCATTGAGGACAATGCTTGGTTTACTTAAGGGATGAGCATTTTCACGCTGATTTTCTATTTTTCCTCTGTTTCTTTTTTATTTTCTTGTTTTTATCGTTATTTTTCGGTTTCCTCTCGTTTTTCTTTCTCATTTTCCCATTTTCTTTTCTTTTTTCATATTGCATCATGTTTTATTCTGTATATACACTCAAAAAGCCAATAAATGAAAAAAACTCTAAAACTCAAAAAATATCTGCATTCGCATCATGCATCATGCATCATCATCCATCCATTTGTATATATTTGCATTTGCTTCGAGAATTTTTCGAGAACGAGTCTTTATATACGTGGAATCTCGAGTTGAAATTCGTTTTCCGAACTTTTATGCTCGATATCCATGATGTCGATTTGAGTGCATGAATATGACGTGTCCCTAACTATAAATCCCTCGTAATATCCTAGCTTTGGCCATCCTCATTATCTCTAAGATAGAAGTACTTGAAACCGACCTAGGTTGATACTTAGGAACCCACTTTATGCATGGACCGTAGAACCGATAGTTATGTATAATGGCTTATAATTCCATGTAACTTAGATAACTACATATCACCTAGTACTGATGATTGAATTTTCTTAGTACACCCATGCTTTCCCAAAAAAAGAAAAAAAGAAGAAAAAGAAAAAAATTGTGAATAGAAAAAAAAGTATGTACCGTTCCCCCGCGAAACTACGTAAATGGATCCCCACGATAGAAACCGGCAGGGCCTCGCTTCAAAATTTCTAGCTTGGGGGAGTGCATATGAATAAGGATCCTATATGGTTTGAGTTAGTAGGTTCGAGGGGTCCTTCTTGGCCGGGTGCCTTAAGATCGTCTGATCTGGAAGTCACTGACCCAACACTCATTGCATAAACCAACTATAGATCCCAAAAAATACAAAAAGAAAAAGAAAAAGAAAAATATGTGTGTGTGTGTGTGTGTGTGTGTCTATATATATTAGCAAGCATGAATAAAACTTAGCAATTTCAAGAAATAAGTAAGTTTGATGTGTCATGAGTGCCACTTCTTTGATCGATCATTATCCCATTATCCCATACTTATCCCTTCTTCAACCATTGTATAGCTTAGATTCCTATTCCTTCGATCTAAGGACGGGTCAGAGGAAATATCTTAGGCTTTGAGTGTAGCCATCGTCTAGTATATTACTTGACGATTTGGGGGTAGAGACGACGTCCTAGGATTATATTCTCATCAATGGAAATAAATCAAGGCGTTCAAGTATCATGAATTCGAGTTTTCAATTCGCCCATGTATATAAAATCGATTTTTGAAAATTCTCGAAGTATCATGTCATCATTTGTGTGTTTGATTGCATTCCTCCAATCTACCCTCTATCTTGTCTTCCATGAGGACACAGAACGGTTTAGCTTGGGAGACTTTAATGAGTGTTTATTGTATATAGTTTTCCCCCTTTTCATACACGTTTTACATTGTTTATTTCACTGTTTCCCCTTGTTTCCACTGTTTTTTCCCTCTTTTGCTTTTATGGTCTCTTCTATGCTTTGCAGGAAATACAAGCTGATTAGGGACCATAAGGGGTGAAAAAGGGACAAGAAGGCAAAAGGAGCAGAGCCAAGAGCTCAAACTATGCTAAAGGGGGAGATTGAAGAAGCAATGTGATACACACGACCGCGTCGATTTGACGCGGTCGCGTGATCACAATCAATTCCATGCAACAGTGCCATGATGAACCAAACAGCCGCGTCAAACAAGCTCCAGAACCCAATTCCATGCGGCCGCGTCATCGATGTCCAAACGGCCGCATCGCTGAGGAGAAGAATTGAAGACATGCAATCGACGCGGTCGCGTGACGAATACGATGAAGCCACGTGATCCTGAGAAGTCGAAGACCAAACAATCGCTCCACGCGACCGTTTTGAAAAAGACGCATGCATCAAAGCCGAATTCGACATGGCCGCATCGCTAGCAATGCTGGCGCGTCGCTGTAGCCATAGTCACCCCATGTTTTGCACTTGGACGATGCGACGAAATCATTTTCGATGCGGCATCATCATTTTCGATGCGGCGTCGTCATTTTCGATGTGGCGGCGTTGTTTTCGATGCCGCTACGTCAAAAATGGCTTCTAAGTGGATCTGGGCATCGCCAGGGTAGTTGTTATGGGTCTTTTGGTCTTTTTGGGGGTTTTATAAAATCTCATCTTCTTCACTGAGCGAAACCCAAGTTTTATTTTGCCATGTTTGAGGGTTTTAGAGGTTTTGTAAAGATTTCTATTGCCTTTTAATTTAGTACTTTCATTGTTTTAGTTAGTTTCTATTATAATAGATTAGATTTAGATAATAGAAATCTTATTTTTTGATTCCAATTGTGTCTATTTTCCATCTCTTGTGTTTATATTGTGAATCCATGGCTTTTTTCATGGCCCTTATGGTTAGAATTGATTCTATTATAATGGGTAGTAAGTAGTTTTCATTTAGGGCAATGGATTGAACCCCATTGGATTAGGGCTATGGGTTGGATGATTTAATTTATTAATTTGATGTGTTAATTGTGAATTTGGGGTATATTGGGATGCCAATTATCATCGTAGATTTGACCCCTCCCTTGTGGGCGATTGGATTGGCCGTCGGCGAGATTCGGGACAAATTCAGGGTTTTCATCCCTACGACGATTCATACTATCAGTGTGACTGGTGAGAGTCGTGCACCGAGTAGAGCCCTCCTAATATAGGTCCAATCCCCAAATGCCACTATGGTCAGGAGCAAGATTCGGAACATTTGTCGAGTGTAATGTGCCTGACGTATACCAATGTATCAATGAGAGTCGGCATCAGTATAGGTTAGGATAGGCCTATCATTGCATCGCCAGAGCAGGGGGGGGGTAGGAGATAACATAAGGGACTATCCTATCATGCATCACGAGCGTGGGGGTAGGAGAATGCCCTTAGGTTAGATGACCTCTCCCGAGTCCCAATGAACCCAACAATCAGTCATCTATTAATCCAACATTAATCCTAGTTCAATGGTGGGGATGCCCTAAGCCCTAGAGCTTTTTATCATCTGAATTCACCTTTTATTTCTCTCATTTAACCACCATTCGATAGCTTAACTTTCGAGCGAAGAAAAAAATCGGTACTCAACAAACGTCTCGATGTGTTCAACTTGTTAGCACTATACGATACCTTGTGCATGCGGCATAAATATTATCAGAGTGAGGAATATGTGGTTGATCTGCTTGAGAATACTACCAGAGGTGAAAAATGAGTGCATCGCACGAATGACATCCCCACCAACCTCTCCCCACAACTCCTGGAAGAAAAAGTGATCGCGTCCGAGTGTACACCCAGTGAACGACTTGTAGTTTTATCGCAAGCGCACGGTGTAGCGGCGAGCGGGTATCGAACTCAGGGAGGAACAAATGACCGTGTCTCTTTCCAATCACCTAGCTATCAAGAGAATCAAGAATAGTTTTGAGTATAACAACCACAATCGTTCGAATATCAAGAGAAATATCAATTTAATAAAATGTCTAGGGATAGGAAATCCCCACTACAGACATTCTCTCATCATTGTGATTCATAAGTTTCATTATTGCTAAACTTGAATATAGGTGAACTAGTCGCAACTAAATGTAGAACCAAGCTCACGCTCTCGCGCTATTGCCGGTCTATAGCAAACCTAGGATAGGGCCCACTCTCGTGCAAACCCTATCCTAAGCCGCTAGCGTGAAGACGACATCATTTTTCAATCGCATCTCGAGTCCACTCTCGTGCAGACTCGAGCTATGACCTAGGTTGTGATAGTTCCTATCTGTCCAATCTCTTGCAAACGGATATGGGTATAGAACCACAATTAAAAATCCTAGCTTTGGTCCAATCTATTGCAAACCAAGTCTATAGAAATCCAATTGTCAATCTAAATCGAATATCTAGGCCTTCCTATCAATTGGGATCCAATCTCTTGCAAATCCCAATCAATATGAATTCCTAGCTATCCGTAATTAATCAATCTCAACCTAACCCTAATCAATTCTAGCAACAATTCCACAAATTCATCACAATTTAGAAATCGGGTCCATAGGGTTCATCCCTACGCCCTAAGACGACGACACTACTCACTAGACATCATGCAAATCTCAGAAAAATCAATAATAAACTCGTCACAATTCATTGCAAAAGAGAAATAATGAATAGAAATAGAATTTTCAATAGGAATTGACAAACCAATGTAGATGCCAATGATTTCCAGCTGAGAATTCACCAAAGAGTAGCCCTCAAATCCCTAAAAGAAAGTCTAAAGTTTAATTGTTCAAAAGCTCTCTAAACTAGGGCAAAAACGGGGTTTAAATACCCTCTAAAATCGTCCAAAAATTGAGCCAAAAATGCCCCTGCGCAGCCCAGAAATCGCAACCCTAGCAGCTGGCGGAGCGGTTCACTCGGCCGAGTGACCTTGTCACTCGGCCGAGTGACAAACCCTGTAAAAATACAGTAACTTCGGATGTTTCAGGGTCTGTCTTCGGGGGATGGCTTGACCGAGTAGACTTATCCATTCGGCCGAGTGGCTTTATCGTTTGGCCGAGTGACCTTCGACAGGATCTCTGAAAATAACAGTAACTTCGGCCTTTCTCTGGACAATTTCCCTGAACCACTCGGGCGAGTGAGATTTCTCATTCGGCCGAGTAGGCTTTCTTCGTTCGGCCAAGTATACGCTGAAATTATCTCTGTGTGCGTATCTGTTCTGCTCGGTCGAGTGGGGCTTCTTGTTCGGCCGAGTGGCTGTTCTGCTCGGCCGAGTGATGTGCTGAAATGCTTGTTTCTCTTCTTTTTGCCTCCTCGTCGCTCATATTGATTTCCTTCTTCTTCCGCTCATCCTCCATCACTGATAAGCCCTCAAATGAGCCGTGGATGACACTCCTAAGCGCTTGCAAACCCCTCGATCTCAAAATCGCTCAAAATCGCTCCATATTTCCTAAAATACGACAAAAACAAGAAATAGTGAAAAGTATCGCAATATTATCGAATAATCATGAAAAACGCGATATGGGCGATCAAAATGGCATGCAAACATGCAGAAAAAAGGTATAAAATATGGAGTGATCAAAATCCCCCAAGCTTACCTCTTACTCGTCCTCGAGGAAGATAAGTAAAAGGCGAACCCGACGGGAAAAAATAATAAAAAGAGAAAACAGAAGAGATAGAAAATAAAGTAAGAAAGCAAAGAGAGAGATGCTAGATCATTTTCTCAGGACGTGGGCCTTGCTTACTCATATAGCATACGGCGAATATAAAACACATGCCAAAGATTTTTACTTCGATATCACAATCATATGGATGCATACAAAATAGAAAACCCGAGCGAAATAGTATGAAATATGGAATTGTTCTAGAATTAACATCGTCTGAAGCATCTAAAGCGGTATACATAATCATAGACCACACACTTTTCAATTGAATGCTTTCTATTTGGAGTATAAGAGATATCACACAATATGGATCAATTAGAATAGAAGGGTATGGTTTTCATGAAGTGCATGCTAAGTATCAATTCCTGGATTTCGTAAAACTTTTAGTAATCTCACCGAGTATAGAAAATTACCTAGCTTAGGTTGTCATGCACAGTCAAGTAGTCACTCTCTCACACATCATTGGATCCTCTCCTCCAAGCTTATCTACAAGCGTGGTGGCATAAGTAAATCAATAAGTACATTCCCCATTTTTGAAGCTCCAATAAAAATAAAAACAAAAGAGGGATGAATGAGAGAAAGAGTATGATATGGGATCATGTATAAGCTTCTTTTCTCTTTTCTTTTTCTTCTTCTTTTTTTGGAGTTTTCAATATAGCATATATACATCTATGATCCCAAATCAAAAGATAGAAAGATATTCATATGTTTTTCTCTTTTTGATTTTGGGGGCATTTGAGCATGGAATTTAATAGCGGGGGAAATGCCAATGATAGAATTGCTAAGGGGAGATTCACCAATGAATATAAGTATAGAAATAATGCTCAAGATATGTGGAGAAAGAAATAAATGTAACACTCGGTTCACTCTATAGGACGTGCACGACAACTTTCAGCTGAGTAATGTAATCTACTCATTTTAATCTCAGAAAGTAAACTAGTCCAGTTATATCAACCTAACATACATTCATTCAACCTGAAAGTGAGGCGTACAATTTTCATGCAATAAGAAGTGATATAAGAAAGGAAAATAGTACTCCAGATATAAGCAATCAATGCGTGAAGCTTGGTGTGTTTTCTACGAAGAGTATACATATAAATTATCAGATTCAGCTAATAAAAGAATTTCACCTATATTCGTACATGAAAGTGCGGGTTATTATCTCAAATGCATAGCAAGACATAGCATATGATATCTGAAATGAAAACTATGGCATGACAAAGTAATATGCATATAGAGATAAACTAGCACCACGTCATTATCATCACAGAAAATTCATCTCTAGCAAAAAGATGAAAGAAATAAGGATAAAAAGGAAATAAAACTACTGTACATATGCAGCACACAAAGAAAGTAAGAAAAACGTGATGCATGGTAAAAGCGAAAAAGTGAGTGAAAAAGGTGTAAAAACAAAGAAAAGGTGGGACGATAAAATATAAAAGGTGAAAAAAAAAGTGTGAGAACTCACTCCCCCAAGCTAAAGTGCACAGTGTCCTCAATGTGCAAAGTATGGCACACTGAGAGACAAAAAGTGGGTGGGGTGGGTGAGGATGCATGCATGATGTAGAAAAAAGAAAGAAAATGGTATGATAATGCAGGTAATGCATGCAGAGATCAAAATAATGCATATATGAGTGTCCCCAAAAAGTACTCTCTCTCTCCCTAAAATATTGTCATGCCCCGCTTCCCTAAAATGGAGGCGAGACGTGAGAAGGTCCGCACAGACGTGGAGCTGTGAAGCTTCGCGCCTGATACGCGTCAATAAATCATGTGCAGGTCTCTGTAACCACGACAGAACAAGATAATAACGCAAGGAGATACGGAAATAAAATCCCAAATCTCAGCAATGTCCAAACATTAAAATTAAGTTCAACATCCAGGAAAGCCACCAAGCTAAAGGAAAGAGTCTAAAGGCCCAGAACAAGGCCAACAAAGACAAACATAAACAGAGTATTGGTGCTACGCACTGACGACAGAAACAGTCTAAAACGAAGAACACAAGCAGCCTCTACGACTGATCGCCCGTGTCCTCAAACTCCTCGATGAACGCGGGTTCTGACTCAGCGTCAGCGAACACCACGTCCTCAGCAGCACCCTCAGGCTCAGGATCTAACATGTGTCACCCAAAAGAGTAAAGGGGCACATGTCAGCAAGTCTAAAAGACTTGGGCAAGGAAACTGAAAATAAGGTAAACTAACAACCTAGCAGTTATAGTATGCATGACATGGCAATTATGGTATGAGAGCACAAGTAAGGCATGTTGTAACAATAGGTGCAAGAGAACAATTATCATGGCATGACAAGAGTAGCCAAGCTACTAACAATCTTAATCTTTTCACTAGTCACGTTTCAAGTTATTTGTAGATGTTTACGCCTTGCAGCTGAACTGTTGGAAATTCACACTGATTGGCCGCTTAACACTACCCCAGAACCCAGAGTTTACGCCTTACAACTGAAGTTGCTGATCGGGCAGACTCCCAGTTGATTGGCCGCTTAACCCTTACCCCTCCCACACGCAAACAAGCCAGGGTCCCTGCACACGATGCCCAGTAAATGAGCCAGGGTTGCCCCGCATAAGAGCTTGTTTTCAGGTTCACAATCCATAAGTACTTTTGGCGTATGGTTGTGCCCGCTAAAAGCAGGTGCCTAGCCTCAATCAATTCACTAGGTGTAGCGTAGCTACGCAATCACGGGAACATTTAAAGAATGCAATGACATGACAATTAATTCGCGTACCGTTAATTGAAATGAAACATGACATGGTAGTTATACAACATGATAAATGACGGATCTAGCTTCGTTGTCAAGCTAGATCCTGAAATTGCGACTAGGCGAGTATCATTTCGTCGCCTATACTCTTTTACGCTTACAACAAGCAAATGGCCTAAGACATGGCCCAAAACCCTAAGTGGCAAGTTTCACTTGCCTAGCACCAAGGATGACGATCAACGAGGCACGTCACAAAATGTTAGCTACGGGGATGAGATTGCTGCCATGGCAAAACAATATTAGAACAACATCCAACCTAGTTTTATTAGGGTTTAACAAAAATCACAAAACGAGTTATGAGAACATTTAAAGGGTCGATTCACTACCGTATTAGAGCGGAAGAACGATACCGAGCAAGCACGGCAACGGAAGAACGATCCGGGAAACTAGGGCTAAGATCTGGAAATGGGGAGAAAATCTGGAGAAATGAGATTTTGGGGTTTTTGGGGGTTTTTCGGCGACCTAGAGGTGATGGCCGGCCTAAATGGAGAGGGGGAGGGGCTCTTGAGGAAGGAGGAAGGCTAGGGGAAGATGGATGATGATTTGAGGAAGAAGGAGGCTCAGAAGAAAATGAAAGAAGAAAGAAAAACGTTTGGGTTTTAAATAGAAAATCGTGTGGCGGCTGGGCAAACCATATGTTTACGACAGAAGTTAGTCTGTCAAAGAAGAGTGGTTGACCGACTAGTTCGAGAACTAGTCGGTCGGTCGACCAACTGTGACCGACTAAAACCAAACAGTAACTCAGGTCGACAAAATGGTCAATGAATTAGTCGGTTAAAGAACAATGGCTGACCGACTAGTTTGCAACCTAGTCGGTCGGTGGTTGTTCTTGGACCGACTAATGATAAACAGTAACTTAGGTGAAATTTATCAAAGAAACTAGTCGATCTGAGAGCAAGTTCTGACCGACTAGTTTCACATCTAGTCGGTCGGTGGTTGTTCTTAGACCGACTAAGAGTAAACAGTAACTCCTGTACAATTGATTCAATAAACTAGTCGGTTCCAGTAGAGTTCCTGACCGACTAGATCTCAATCTAGTCGATTGGTCCCCCCTTTTGAACCAACTAAGGTGCACGAAAAGTGCCGAAATGAAGCGTGAAGCTTCGGGAAGATTCATATAGCTTCTAAGATCACTCTAACTCTAAAATATGAGCGATTTGAAGTTCGTCATGAGCGAATTACTCCAAGATCAACGAATCTAAGGAAGAAGCTAGAAAATCTCGACGAAACGATCGAAAATGAAAGCTACGGAGATGAAAATCACACATAAGGAGAAAATCCACTAAAACATATATATAATATATATAATATAGATAATCCAAGTACATGAAAACCCAGTCGTTAAAAATATATATACGGATATGACCAAAATGTCAACAAAACAATGTGTGGAGGAGGGGTGCAAAAGCAGCAGGCTCACAAAAAGTATCCAGCGTATCGACAGCAAAAATGTGGAAGGCATCCAGTGTGTGCCTAAGGGGGTGGGGGTGGTAGCTGCTGGCTGGGTGCAGGTGGTAGGGGTTGACGCGCAAGAATCTGATTCAGGCAAGCCTGAATACTAGGAAGTATAGCACACTGGTCTGGACTGCACTGACGGTGGCGGAGAGAGCCCTAAAGTCTCCTCTGAGTCTACTGACTGCCCCCTCAAGAGCACGAATGCTCTGAACCAGAGTGTCGGGGGGAGGTGGAGCAGAGGGTCGAACAGGTCGAACAGTTGAAGTATGGGGCTGTCTCACACGGCCGCTGTAAAGGATGGGTGCAGCTGTGGGGTGGTGCTCGAGTGTTGTGCTGGCTAAGTGTCGCTCGACCTCTGTGTGAGGCTGAGACACAGGTAAGGAAGACGAGGAAGGAGCAGCAACAGAAGCTGAGGTGGAAACAGGCGACGAGGCGGGCAGAGAGGTCAGGGACACAGAAGTGGGGACATACGTCATGACGCTCTCAGAAAAAACAGCAGCAGTGGGGACATACGGTTCAATGGCTGGGGTGGCTGTGAACAAAAGTCAGGACAGGGCCGCCACTGCGGCGGTAAAGGAGGTCTCGCCGCTCTCTACAATGAGTGGGACGCTCAGGGCTGGCAGTGGAAATGGGATCGGCAGAAATGGGCACAGAGGTAGTGGCAGTGGTGGATGAGGACTCAGGAAAAGTGCTCCCGACACTGACAGAAGTGTGGACAGAAGTGTCGGGAGGTGCAGACGGGTCATGTGCAGGCTGAGGGATCACTGGGTCCTGGGGTGGAATGAGGGGCTCCTGTTGAGCACCCTCGGGCTCTAGTACGTAAAGGACGGGGATGAGGAGATCCATCGCTGGAATCCAATCTCCACACACAGGTCCTATATGAGTCCGAGCAGGGCTTGGAAGAATCGTGTAATCGACAGCGAAAGGACTGTGGAGCCATACCCAGTGCTGACGACCATAAGGATGCAGCATCCTCATCTGGGCCATAACGTCTATCGATAGTGAGGTGGGGCCCGGTGGTCGAGGCAAGTCAGCAGGCAGGTCAACTCCGCATAACAGAGCCAAGAGGGTAATCAGACCGTCGCAATAAATAGGCGTACGAGCGTCGACAGAAATGATAATGCGGTCGATGTACCAACTGGCGATATCAATCTCTATAGCGGGGACCAGAATGTCGGCTCCATCAAAAACCCTGGGACGTGTCATCGCATATAGCATGTAGAGCTCAGGTGTCGACAACGTACCGGGCTCGTACCTCGCAAGAAAAGTAGTCACCATAAGGCGTTGTGCAATACGGAGGCTCGGGTGGAGGACAACAGATTCCTTGGCCCTACTAGGGTCAAAGGTAAGAGGTGATCCCGTAATCCGGGTCCAGAAAGCATGGGTGTCAAACGACGGGGGTGGGATGTGCGTGGGAGAGTAAGCACGGTCTGGGTCAGGGACAGCGGGCCATTGGAAGAAAGCTCGGAGCATGTCAAGAGTGACTTGGCACTCCTGATCCATCAGGCGAACTGAGCATCCTCCAGGGATCTGCTCAATAGAGCTAAGGACCTCTAGTGTTGGGCAGATATAAGTGTCCGCCGACACCGACAAGAAATCACGCCACCCCACATTGTCGTACAACATGAGTAGCCCCTCTAGAACCCCTTGGCACTCAAAGTCGACGAGGTGTGCGAACCTAGTGGGTACGATCGAGCGATGGGAGATAAGCTTAAATCTGGCGCGCTGGGCGTCATCCTGAAATGTAATCCCCATCGCATCGAACGCGGGGGCAGGCTGTGCAGGTGGTGGAATGGGATCGGGAGGAAGCGGCTGTGTAGGTGGTGGTGGGCTAGGTGGAGGGGAGTCTGCCCTAGTGGAAGAGGAGCCAGGATCACCTGACTTCTTCCGCTTAGAAGCGGGCTCCCGCGTGCGTGGCCTAAGGCGAGGCGACATATGTACCGCGAGAAGTGCCCACTACCCAAGTAAAAATGTGAAGTGCTAGATGATGGAACGAGTATACCTGAGCACGACGTGAGAGCAAAAATCTGATGTGTGCGAAGAACGCCTCCTCTGCAGGGCTCCGAATACGTCCAAAAAGCTCCCCCAAGCTAACCTAAAATGCAAACAATAAAATCAGCAAATGATAATCAATATACATGGGGGAGATAGGGGATAACAGATATATATATGAATTAATTTGAATTTAGGGCACAATGGGCGTACGAATTGGGAGAATGGAGAAGAAAATCAAATTTGGGGTGAAATAAGGGTGACCGGCGACGAGGGAGGCGACGCCGGCGAGGAGCGGCAGCGGGGGTGACGTCGGCAAGCGGCGGGGGTCGTTGGTCGGCGGTGCAACGGCGGCTCGGGCATCGGAAGCAGAGGATCGGGCGAAGGAGTCGGAGCGATAGCGAGTGAGTGCGAAAAGGGTTTGGGGATTTTACGTTTCGAAATTCGCGCTGCCCCCGTTGGGATATATAAAGATGTAGAGACTCGACCGAGTGACGAGTTCACTCGGTCGAGTGAGACCTTGAAAAATTATTTCAAATTAACTCCCACAAGTTACGACTCGGCCAAGTGGCTTTTCCCATTCGGTCGAATGGACAAGTTCCACTCGGCCGAGTGGCACAGCTACTCATCAATTTTTAGAGCATGCAGGGTATCTGATTCACTCGGCCGAGTGACAAGTCACTCACCCGAGTGGCAAAGTATACTGTAAATCGAAAAAATAACAGAGAGTTGGTCAGAATGATCTTCCCTGATCTGTACTCCACTCGGCCGAATGGAGTCTTTGCTCGGCCAAGTGACATATGTTACTCGGCCGAGTGGCATCCTGTTTTCTGCAACGGCTCTCTGTTTTCGCTCCATTCTCTGTTTTTCTTCCTCCAGTCAGTCCCTGCCTTCTCCTGAGGCCTGAGCGTGTTCCCGAAGCGCTCTCCCTTTCCTTGGTCATCCTTGATATGAATGATCTCTCGTTCTCCATCTCCTATCATCAAAAATAAAGCACGTTGTCACGATTTTTATAGACACTAGACTCTAAACACTAAGAAAAATCTAGAATAAAAATGAAAATCAACTAAAAAATGATATGATACCGTCGGGTTGCCTCCCGACAAGCGCTCGTTTAAGATCATGAGCTCGACCCCTTATGATTTTCGTTTAGCATGTGATGTTGGGCGCATGCGAGATACTCACGTCAAATTTGCCGTGAAGGCCACTTGGATTTGGTTGTTGTGCTCGTCGGCCCTCCTCGGTGTCCCCTCATCATGGGTAGAGTCGGGGGATAAGTCCCCCCAAGCTTGAGCTAGAACCGCTCTTCTTCCTTACCGGTGACACCGATCTTCTATTCGGTGGAGCTTTCCTCGATTTGTTGGCCGTTGAGAGCTTGCAAAGCTCCCTTATCCTCAAAACATCAGCGTTGTCTTTATCATCGGCTGTAGAGCTATCCAGAGGGTCCTCCAACTTTTCTTCAATGCTAGAAATTTGGCCTTCTTCAAGGCCATCATCATGGAGAAGTGTCGATGGAGTGCGAAATTGCTTCGTCGATTACCTCATCAAGGAGGTATGAAAGATCGTTGTCCATTGAGTAGATATACACAATTCACTTCACCGGTGGGGACTCCCTCGGAATAATGCTTGAGCCGTTGTCCATTTACCTTGAATGTGGCTCCGTCTTTTCCTTCCAATTCAAAAGCTCCCCCCGGTTGTATGCGCTTAATGGTGAATGGTCCGGACCATCGCGATCTCAACTTTCTGGGAAAGAATCGGAGCCGGGAATTGAATAGGAGGACTTTGTCTCCGACCTTGAAGTCCGAAACGGTGATGCGTGAGTCATGGAGGATTCTAGTCCTTTCCTTGTAAATTCTTAATCTCTCATAAGCATCACGTCTAATCTCATCAAGCTCATTAATGTCTAAGAGTCGCCTCACCGCCTCACTCTTGTAGTCATAATTGAAGGTCTTAATAGCCCAATATGCGCGGTGCTCCAACTCTACCGACAAGTGACAAGCGTTTCCATAAACAAGTCGGTACAGTGTGGTGCCAATGGGAGGGCGAAAGGCCGTACGATAAGCCCATATTGCATCGTTCAATTTCATCGACCAAACTTTTCTAGATCTATCGACGTTCTTTTCTAGAATTTGGTTGATTTCTCGATTCGACACCCCTACTTGGCCACTCGTCTGAGGGTGGTATGCCATGCCAACTCTATGATTGACCCCATACTTTTTCAACATGGTTTCAAATTTATTTTCTATAAAGTGGCTCCCCCCATCGCTTATCAAAGTACGAGGCACTCCAAAGCGTGGGAAGATGTTTTTCTTGAAAAATTTGGACACCACCCTCGTATCATTAGTAGGGGTCGCAATGGCTTCCACCCATTTAGAGACGTAATCCATGGCTAATAAGATGTACTTGTTTCCCTTGCTCGACGGAAAAGGTCCCATGAAGTCCACTCCCCAACAATCAAATAGCTCAATTTCAAGAATGGGCTTCATTGGCATCTCGTTTCGCTTTGATATATTTCCGGTCCGTTGGCATCTATCGCATCCCTTGACGAGGTCATGTGTATCCTTGAACATGGTTGGCCAAAAGAACCCACACTGTAATATCTTAGCGGTGGTTTTAGAGGGCGCATGATGTCCCCCGCATGGCATACTATGACAATGCAAAATGATCGACGTGGCCTCCTCCTTGGAAACACACCTCCGTATAACTCCGTCCTTGCATATCTTGAAGAGATATGGATCTTCCCAGAAATAGTTTCGAACTTCGTGCATACATATCCTCTTTTGTTGCGTGGGCATTCCGTATGGTTTTATCCTACAAGCCAAATAATTAACGAAATCCGCATACCAAGGCACCTCTCCGGGTCTTACGGCGAATAGCCTCTCGTCGACAAAGGTGTCATCGATTGGCAAGCTTTCATCCTCCTTGTCGCGAACAAGCCTAGACAAGTGGTCCGCCACAACATTGTCCGTTCCCTTTTTGTCTCTAATCTCCAAGTTATATTCTTGCAACAAAAGTATCCATCTTATCAATCTTGTTTTTGCCTCTTTTTTGCTTAGAAGATACTTCAATGCCGCATGGTTGGTGTGGACAATAACTTTGGAACCAATGAGATAGGACCGAAACTTCTCGATCGAGTAGACAACCGCCAAGAGCTCTTTTTCGGTTGTGGTGTAGTTTTTCTGTGCCTCGTCCAATGTTTTTCTTGCATAGAATATTGCGTGGAGCTTTTTATCCTTCCTTTGACCTAGCACTGCTCCTATTGCTTGGTCACTTGCATCACACATGAGCTCAAAGGGGAGGCTCCAATCGGGCGGTTGTATAATGGGGGCGGAAATGAGCGCTTCCTTCAATGTATTAAACGCTTGCAGGCACTCTCCTGAAAAGACAAAGGTGGCATCTTTAGCAAGTAAGGCAGTAAGGGGTCGGGCAATTAGGGCAAAGTCCTTGATAAAGCGGCGGTAAAACCCCACATGACCAAGAAAGCCTCTAATGCCCTTAACATTAATAGGAGGAGGGAGTTTTTCGATTACCTCAATTTTCGCCTTATCGACCTCGATCCCCCTAGAAGAAACAAGATGCCCAAGTACTACCCACTCGGTGACCATAAAATGACATTTTTCCCAATTAAGAGTGAGGTTATTTTGTTGGCATCGTTTGAGGACTTTAGTAAGATTAGCCAAACAAGAATCAAACTCACTTCCATATTCAAAAAAATCATCCATGAAGACTTCCATAATATTTTCAATGTAATCAGAAAAGATTGATGTCATGTACCTTTGAAAAGTGGCGGGAGCATTGCAAAGTCCAAATGGCATTCTACGATAGGCATATGTACCATAAGGACATGTGAAAGTGGTCTTTTCTTGGTCGTCTTCATGCAAGGGGATTTGAAAGAATCCCGAATACTCATCCAAATAATAGAAGTATTTATGTTTAGCAAGACGCTCAATCATTTGATCAATAAAGGGCAATGGGTAATGGTCTTTCCGGGTGGCTTTATTTAATTCCCTATAATCAATACACATCCGCCATCCCGTGACAGTACACGTAGAAATGGGTTCTCCCTTTTCATTTTTTACAACGGTCATCCCCCCTTTTTGGGGACGACATGAACGGGGCTAACACACCGGCTATCAGAGATAGGATAGATAATGTCGGCTTCAAGTAATTTAAGAATCTCTTTCTTAACCACCTCCTTCATGTTAGGGTTCAACCACCTTTGAGGCTCTATGGAGGTGGCTTCAGTGTTTTCCAAGTGGATTCTAAGCGTGCAGAGCCTAGGGCTTATTCCCTTAAGATCAGAGATGGTGTAGCCAAGCACATCCTTGTGACTCCTAAGGACATCTAAGAGTCTTTCTAGTTGATCATGGTTGAGGTGGGCATTAACAATTACCGGATAGGTCAATTTATTACCCAAGAAAGCGTACCTTAGATTTGGTGGTAATTGTTTGCTCTACCTCAGGTGATGTTGTACCCTCTACTTCCTCTCCTTGTGAAAGCTTGACCTCCTCCGCAACATCTGGGTTTAGTTCCTGCTCTTTAAGTGGGCTTCCCCATGCCGACTCAGATTCACTTCACGGTGAGGACGGTGCATCGGAATAGACGCTGCACATCTCTGCGCGGGCATCGATGGGACTACCACTGTGCTCCGGTCCAAACCTGAGATCAAGAGATGTATCAGTGGGTTGATAAATATAAGAGTGAGGGTCGTAGAGTGTACTTCCTTGAATCTTGGCATGCCCAGTGGACTCCTCGGAAGTGTAGTACTCTTCGATGCATGCTCTACCATTTTCAAAATATAACTTGTCGTCTCTCACATCAACTCTGACGTTGCCCTCGATAGTCCCTTCCGGGGAGATTTGATCCATCACAAAAATTGAAAATTGTTGCTCAATGGGGTCCTCGATATCAATGGCGAACGCCCCTGTGGCATGGACCTCATCAACAAGTTCTTTAAGAAGGCTCGCGAAGGAGTCATCGTCTCCCAAGCTAGACTCAGTCATCAACATTGCGTCCCCCATGTTTCTGTTAAGATCTTATGGAGAATTCTGGAAGAGCAAGTAAATTGGGTAGCAAACAGAGTCAAAAAGGAAAAATAAAGAAAGAAAAGAAGATAGATGGTAAGAGATAACCGGGTGATCTCAATCGAACACCGTCAAACGCCGCTCCCCGACAACGGCGCCAAAAACTTGATCGATCCAAAATGTAACTCCGAGAACAACCAAGTATGGCACAATTTACACGGATATGAATCCCCGGCAACGGTGCCAAAAACTCGATCGCGTCCGAGTGTACACCCGGAGAACGACTTGTAGTTTTACCGCAAGCGCAAGGTGTAGCGGCGAGCGGGTATCGAACTCAGGGAGGAACAAATGACCGTGTCTCTTTCCAATCACCTAGCTATCAAGAGAATCGAGAATAGTTTGGGGTATAACAACCACATCGTTCGAATATAAAGAGAAATATCAATTTAATAAAACGTCTAGGGATATGGAATCCCCACTACGGACCTTCTCTCATCATTGTGATTCATAAGTTTCATTATTGCTAAACTTGAATATAGGTAAAATAGTCGCAACTAAATGTAGAACCAAGCTCATGCTCTTGTGCTATTGCCGGTCTATAGCAAACCTAGGATAGGGCCCACTCTCGTGCAAACCCTAGCCTAAGCCGCTAGCATGAAGAACGACATCATTGTTCAATCGTATCTCGAGTCCACTCTCGTGCTAACTCGAGCTACGACCTAGGTTGTGATAGTTCCTATCATCCAATCTCTTGCAAACGGATATGGGTATAGAATCACAATTAAAAATCCTAGCTTTGGTCCAATCTCTTGCAAACCAAGTCTAGAGAAATCCAATTGTCAATCTAAATCGAATATATAGGCCTTCCTATCAATTGGGATCCAATCTCTTGCAAATCCCAATCGATATGAATTCCTAGCTAGCCGTAATTAATCAATCTCAACCTAACCCTAATCAATTCTAGCAACAATTCCACAAATTCATCACAATTTAGAAATAGGGTCCATAGGGTTCATCCCTACGCCCTAAGACGACGGCACTACTCACTAGACATCATGCAAATCTCAGAAAAATCAACAATAATATCGGCACAATTCATTGCAAAAGAGAAATAATGCATAAAAATAGAGTTTTCAATAGGAATTGACAAACCAATGTAGAGGCCAATGATTTTCAGCTGAGAATTCACCAAAGAGTAGACCTCAATTCCCTAAAAAAGTCTAAAGTTTAATTGTTCAAAAGCTCTCTAAACTTGGGCAAAAACTGGGTTTAAATACCCTCTAAAATTGCCCAAAAAATCGTGCCAAAAATGCCCCTACGCAGCCTAGAAATCGCAACCCTAGCAGCAGGCGGAGCAGTTCACTCGGCCGAGTGACCTTGTCACTCGGCCGAGTGACAAACCCTGTAAAAATACAGTAACTTCGGATGTTTCAGGGTCTGTCTTCGGGGGATGGCTCGACCGAGTAGACTTATCCATTCGGCCGAGTGGCTTTATCATTTGGCCGAGTGACCTTCGACAGGATCTCTGAAAATTACAGTAACTTTGGCCTTTCTGTGGACAATTTCCCTGTACCACTCGGGCGAGTGAGATTTCTCATTCGGTCGAGTAGGCTTTCTTCGTTCGGCCGAGTATACGCTGAAATTATCTCTGTGTGTGTATCTGTTCTGCTCGGCCGAGTGGGGCTTCTTGTTCAGCCGAGTGGCTGTTCTGCTCGGCCGAGTGCTGTGCTGAAATGCTTGTTTCTCTTCTTTTTGCATCTTCGTCGCTCATATTGATTTCCTTCTTCTTCCGCTCATCCTCCATCACTGATAAGCCCTCAAATGAGCCGTGGATGACACTCCTGAGCGCTTGCAAACCCCTCGATCTCAAAATCACTCCAAATCGCTCCATATTTCCTAAAATACGACAAAAACAAGAAATAGTGAAAAGTATCGTAATATTGTCGAATAATCATGAAAAACGCGATATGGGCGATCAAAATGGCATGCAAACATGCAGAAAAAAG
The DNA here is from genome assembly GCA_030789695.1 of Scilla litardierei. Taxonomy (NCBI): domain Eukaryota; kingdom Viridiplantae; phylum Streptophyta; class Magnoliopsida; order Asparagales; family Asparagaceae; genus Scilla; species Scilla litardierei. The sequence continues at coordinate 95,672,654 of CM061138.1, read as the reverse complement.
GTATAAAATATGGAGTGATCAACAAGGGAGGGAAACCATCTGTGCTGGGGGACTTGTCCTTGTCTAGGGAGAAGAGAGCCTCCTTGATATCCAGATCAGAAACGCCTCGGCCCATCCAATCATAGGCATCAGGAGAGAGGATATGCTTGGGAACAACCTCAGGGATGAGGTGCAGTAAAAGTCCTGATGAAATAATGAGGAGAAGAAATCCACAACATCAGCATGTAAAGTATCAATCTTTGTGTCTGGATCGCCCCCAGGGCCAATCAAATGCATGAGGCTGTGGCTAGAAGCACGGTCATTAGTGGCCACATAGAAGAACTTGGTGTTCCTATCCCTTTGAGCAAGCCAAGTCTAGCGGCTCTTCAGTCTTGCCTGGCTCTCCTTGTAGTCAAGACTAGAAACAAGAGAGAGGTTGAGAGCATGATCCTAGTGAAGGAGGTCCAGGCAGGAATGGAAGTCAGGCCTAGCCCGCAAGATATCAATGTCCCTCCTAATAACCTCCAACGGGGGAAAGGACGACGAGAAAAATGCCAGTCTCGGATGGCACCCTTGAGGGCCTTGAGCTTGGAGACAAGTCTGAACATTGGATACCTTGAGTAACTCCCACGCCAAGTCTCAAGCAAAAGGGCATAGAAGCCAGGAACCTGGAGATAATGGCTGAAGAAGCGGAATGGCTTAGGACCCAAATCTACAGGGAGGATAATCTGGATCAACAACGGCCAGTGGTCACAGGTACCAGGGAGAGGTAAGTAGCAAAGGAATCGGGCAGAGTGGTGATCCAAGCAGTGATGACAAGGGCCCTATCAAGCCTACAGGAGATGCGAGAACCAGCAAGGGAATTGTTGCTCCAACTAAGATGATCCCCCATACAATGAATATCGTCCAACCCACATGTAACGAGAGCGGGTCGTTACACCACAACCATCAATACACCTATTGAAGTCCTCCAAGAGGTCCGTCAAGAGACTACAACCTCCCACCTTCTCCTCAATAAATCTAGTAACATTGAAGTCACCTACCACCACCCAGGTCCCCCCACCAATGAGAGAACTATCACTAAGGAGTGCATCCCACAGCCGACCCCTTTCTAATGATAGGTTGTAGGCATAGAACAACCCCCCCCCATTAATGCAAAAGAGAGTAATATGTTCGGCCGAGGAAGCAATGACGGAGCAATCCCACACCGATGACGTGCGTTTATATTTCATATATTCACGCACGTCTTCTTTTGTGTTTTCCGTTATTTTCCGCCGTCTCGTATCCGTTTTCTCGTATTTTCTCGTTTTCTTTCACTTCTCCGTGTTTTTACATGTTTGCAGGAGTTTGCCAGCATAGGGGACGTTTAACGACTATAACATAAGTCCCTGGAGCAACGGGAGGAGTCACGCGTGATCCAGGGGGTCAATCGACAAAGATTTCCATCTTTCAGCCCCCACCCGATCGGTTGGACACAGCTAACCGATCGGGTGATGCACGCGTGCACCACCCGGACAGCAACTGAAGCTACAGGAGCATCAACCGACTGGGTCGCCGACCGGTTCAACCTGACTAACTTCTCGGGAAATTGGAGTTGAAATCCAACCGATCGGGTGATCTTCACTCGATCAGTTCATCTGTAGCCGTTTTCTCGATGTGATGACCCGGAGAGCTCACCCGGCCGCCAGCAGACCGTGCCAAAACTTCCGAAGTCTCTGTCTTTTTGGGCAACGATTCCAACCGATCGGTTGGTTTATCAACCGATCGGTTCACCCGACGACGCCAAGATCCAAACGACGAGCAGCTTCCACCAACCGACCGTGTCGCCTGACCGGGTGAAATTTTGAAGATTGCTGCCGAAGTTCGCAGCAGGTCACCCAATCGAGTGATTCTTCATCCGATCGCGTGATGTCGTTTTCTATATATAGAAGCCCTAGGTTTCCAGAAAACTGGAGTTTTTATTTTTGCTGTTTTCTCTCCATTTTGTGACGGCTGAAATTTATTTGATATTTGTAAGTTGTCTGATCTTTACCAAACTTTAGTATAGTGTTATTTGCATTGCTCTTACTACTTTCCAATCGACTGATTATGTTTTTAACGGTCGATTTTCATTAAGATCGCTTTTTAGCAAATATGTGTGAGTAGTTCCCTAATCTGGGATTTTGGTGGAAACCCCTTCGTGGGTTCTCCCTAATGCGTTCATAGGACTAGGAAATAGATAGGGATTAGGAATCTATCGATTACCCGGGGTTTTTCATTGTAATCGGCGGGAAAAAGACCGCCTTTGACCGTTGGGCCAAGGGGGAATAAACTTGGCGGTTGACTCCCTAGCCATAGCTTACGCCCTTAGCGTAGACGTCGAATCCTAGCGCGCGGGAGCGGCAGGATGAGATGTTGGGAGTTATCGTTGCGAGCTTAGTGCTCCCAGAGTCGGTCAGTGTTAATGGACATGGGAATGCCCACTGACCGAACCCGGGAAGTCTGGCGTATCATCCTGGGCACCACCGGAATATCGGGCCCATGGGATGCCGGTATCACTCTTAGAGGCAACGTCTCACCACTAGACCCTAATTCCGATCGTTATCCCATCCGTCGGCCGTATTGGCGAGAATCACACAATAGGGTGGAAACCGAAGTCCCGGGTTTCCCTTTATATTGTTTATCCCTCGCATTCTATTTCCGTGACAACCCATCTACCGATTTGGGCTAGCTCACCCGTGGGTGAATCCGGTCCTTTCTGACACAAGCACAACCACGCCTCCCTGAGTTCGACCCCCAAGCCACAATACAACACCGTGCACTTGCGGTTATAAATATTTAAATCTCACGCCCCCAACCATATATTGCACACATCTGACACGCACAACGCGGGGACGTCAAGCTTTATGGCGCCGTTGCTGGGGAGGCATCGTGCTTGTTATTTTAGGATCTCATGAACCCTTGAGTCTAGCTCACATCTCTATCTCGCGATAATTTTCGCACTCTTCTTTTTCATTTTTATTTTCCTATTTTTATTTTCTATTTTTATCTGTTTCTATCACACTTTTGCTTCATGGGTGTTTGTTGCTTTTCATGCGCAGGAGTTCAAGGAGTGTCGACGACTTGATTCATATTGATCCTGAGATAAACGCCACCCTAAGGCGTCTTGCCGTAGAGAAGAGAAGAAGAGAAGAGCCTGAAGCCATGTGGGAGAACACCCCACCTCACAAGTCCCTGCTAGAGTACTCAATGCCTTCACTCGAGTCCACCTCCGCCATCCGTCCTCCTACTATTACGGCACCGAGCTTCGAGCTCAAGCCGTCCTTAGTGACGTGGATTCAGCAGGATCAATTCTCGGGGGCACCCGTGGAGAGCCCCATCAAACATTTGGATTCCTTCTTGGAGAAATGTGACACTTTTCGTATAAATGGTGTCACAACTGAGGCGATCCGTCTGAAGCTATTCCCCTTCTCTCTGCGAGATAAGGCCAAGCTGTGGCTTAGGGGGAAGGACCCAAATACGTTCAACACTTGGGAGAAGCTTTCAAACGCTTTTCTGACGAAATTCTTTCCTCCGGGGAAGACCATGAAGCTGAGGAGTGAGATCTCCTCCTTCTCCCAAGCCAGCCACGAGTCCCTGCATGAAGCTTGGACAAGATTTAAGGAGATGCAGCAAAGATGCCCTCATCACGAGCTTCCCAAGTGGCAGATAATTAATTTGTTCTACAACGGATTGAGGGATGACTTGAAGTCTTCAATGGACGTCGCGGCTGGGGGGTCCTTCATGTCCAGAAGTTAAGAAGATGCCGGGAACATACAAGAAAATATGGCATCAAACAATGAGCGATGGTGTGACGAGAGAGCCACACCTAGATCTAGGGGTATCCACAGGGTCGAGGACGTCGACAAATTATCCAGCAAGTTCTACTTGCTATCGACCCAGATCTCCGTGATAATGGTAGGAGCCGGTGGTGCCGGCACGCAACATATTGCGGCGGTGAAATCCAAAGTCATGGGAGACTTCGAGGGTGGTGACATCTCACCACCGTTGGACCAAGCGAGTGCACTATTCTACAACCCTACAGGAAATGCGTCGTATCAACAACAGACTAGTTCTAATCCGGCCTACTCTCCAAATAACCGGAACCACCCCAACCTTAGCTACCGGGCACCGTATCAGCAGCCGCCTCCTCAGCAACAGCATCAGCTAATATATCAGCCGGCTAGGCCTCAGCAGCAGCATTTTTAGCAGCAGCAGCGTCCACAACAGTATCAGCAACATGCTCCCAGGAATCAGCAGCCCATCCAGCAACAGCAGCTACAACAATATGGCCAACAGAGAGCCATCTCTCCGGTTGAGTCCCTCTTGACTCAATACATCACCAACCAGGAGAAGATTAATTTGAAGCTGGAGATGGGTCAGCGGGCTCTCACTGACCAAGTAACCCAGCTGGGGTTACAAGTGGCGAACCTTCAAAGGTCGCAAAATCTATTGCCACCACAACCAGAAGTGAACCCGAGGGGAGCAAATCAGACTTTGGCACTCACGCACGAGAATGCAAATGTGTCCGCTATCGTATTGAGAAGCGGAACACAAACCCCCACGAGAGTGCCCCCAAGGAATCGGAAGAACCGTTGGTCGTAGAGCGACCAATTGAAAAATTGAATGACGACGGTGCTTCGTCGCCAAAGCAAACGACTTCGGAGAGAGTCCCTGAAGAGGAGAAGAAGAAAACCGAGGAAGAGAGCCTCAGAGTATTGAAGCCCGTTGTGTCTTTTCCACAACGGCTTACCCAAGCCAAGATAGACGAGAAGTATGGTAAATTCTTTGCCATGGTTAAGGATCTAAGCTTGCAAATCCCCTTCCTCGAAGCTATCGAGACGATTCCCTCCTACGCAAAATTTTTAAAGGATTTGGTGACAAGAGGGTCCAGAAAGGAGAAGGTTGTATTGACGGCAGAATGCAGCGCTCTCATACAGAGAGCAAATTCGCCTAAGCTTAAAGACCCGGGAAGCTTCTCTATCCATTATGCGATCGGGGAGGTAAAGATCCATCGCACGCTCGTCGATCTTGGAGCGAGCGTCAGTTTAATGACCTTGTCGCTATATAAGAGGATAGGGATGGGTGACTTGGAGCCCACCGGTATGACCCTACAGCTTGCAGATCGATCGGTCAAATATCCAATGGGGGTTCTAGATGACCTCCATGTCAACGTAAGTGGGGTGCATGTGCCGGTGGACTTCGTCATCATGGACATGCCTGAAGATGCGCATACCCCCATCATCATTGGACGGCCTTTCATGGCCACTGTCGGCATTTTAATAGATGTGAAGAATGGGTAGCTTTCCCTTAACGTCGGCAACGAAAAAGTCGAGTTTGACTTAGGGTTGTCAATGAAGCACCCCAATCCCCCGGATGATCCAAGATGCAATATGCTGGAGTTAGAAGAAGAGAGAGTTGTGGAAGCAAGCTCCTGGAAAATTCTTTCAAGAAATCCCCCCGATAGCTTGGGAGACTTAGAAGAACCAGTCGGCCTGAAGAAATATGATGTTGCTGGGAAAGGGAATGCGGCACATACGGTCCCTCCCGGATTTCAAAATGCTCCTCCGACGAGGAGGAAAGGAAAAGAGCCCATGGGGCTCACAGGAGAGGAGATTCGGATCCTGAAGCGGGTGGCGGTAGACGCCAATATAAGGGAGAAGCCCCGGATCCCGTCAGCAAACAGAGGGTCGTCGAGCAAGTTTTCTTGTCACCGCCGACGACACCTAAAGCTGCCAACTCTGAGTCTGAAGCGATGCCGATTTTAGGGCATCACCCCCGTCCACCTTGAATATCATCTATGGGCGTCGAGCAAACGACGTTAAACAAAAGCGCTTCATGGGAGGCAACCCATGCTCTAAACTTTTATCTTCATTTTTATGATTTTTATTATCTTTATTTTTCCTATTTTAATAATTAAATTCAGCCGCGGGATCATCCATCGAGAAACTTAGGCCATTCGTGAATTTTTGCAGGAAACAAGCCCTCACCCGATCGGGCGACCAATCAACCGATCGGGTGAGATGTATCAGACGATGGCCCGCATCTACTCTCCAGTGAACCGGTCGGGTGAAGCAAAGTGTGACTGGGTGGCAGATTATTTGGGAACGGCCGAAGTCTCGGGAATTTTGGGAATTGATCAACCGATCGGTTGATACAAAGCGTGGTCGGGTGACTGACCGGGTGAGCTGGACTAAACTTTCGGGAAAAGTGTTAAGCGGCCACCCGATCGGTTGAGTTCTCAACCGATCGGGTCGCCTGTAGCCAATTTTCAGCAAAAATTTCAACTTAATTGTCAACCGATCGGGTGAAAACTCACACGATCGGTTCAACTTAAACCCTATATAAACCCCGCCTCACCCGTTCATCTCCCTCGCCCGACCCCGATTCCCTCTCGCCGTTTCGCCTTCCCCTCCCTCACCCGAACGCGTTTCTCCCTCAACCGACCACACAACCCTCTCAATCGATCTCTCCCCTCTCTTTTCCCATCTCTCCATCGATCTCTCTCTCTTTCTCTTCGATTCAACCCCATAAAAACCCTAATTTCCGCCCAAACCCCCCCATTTTCGAAATTTCGCTGAAAAGAAGTTCCGCGGCTTCACACTCCTTCCCATTACGGTGCGTTGGGACATCTACGAGCAAGGATCTTCATCTCGATTGGGTAACTTCACTCCTTAGCTTAATTTTATATTTTGCCCTAGAATTTCAATTTGCTCAATTGCTTGTGTTAGTGTGCATTCATCGCATTTCGCATTCACTCACACGTGCACACTCTCACATGGCCCGAGACCAAGATAAGGGTAAGGGTATCATGCGAGAGGAGGGGTCGTCTCACAAGAGACGCAAGACCACACGTCCACCACATGCACACCCTCCTCCCGCACAGCCCGCAGAACCCCAACCCCAACCCCAACCTATGATCCCTACTGAGGACCCACTGATGGGCCCGTGTGGCTATCGCTTTAGGAACCAGGATCATAAGGATTTCTATCATAGACTTGATGCTCAGGGGCATCTATCGACCAAATTCACCCACACCCAAACGCTTATCGATCTTGGTGTATTCACCGAGGTCGAGACTCTCTTTGCCAATTTATGTTGTTTAGCTTTCCTGAACGCCACCGCGGTATCCTACCCCTCCATCACACTCGAATTTCTATCCACACTTGTCTGTGAGTCGGGGTCGATCGTCATCTTCCACGTCCGTAAAAGAACCATTCGTACCCACCTAAATGAAATTAATAACATCTTTGGTTTCCCCATCCTTGGGGACGACGCTATCCGCCCCTACGGGTATCCCCCCGAATTTGACGTCAATCAGTGTTGGTTCTGCCTCACCCTGCACCCTGACTATACCCGAGGTAAGGCCAAGGCCAGCTCCATCATTCACCCCATCTTTCGTCTGGCCCACCGAATCATTTCTTCCACGTTTTTCCTCAGGGATGAGTTAGGTACAGTGACCATCCTTGATCTCTTCATTCTTTGGGCCATGACCTTTCCCTTCGTTTGGGGATTGACGGGATTTCTTTTAGGGTCCCCACCGTTCCCGTCCATGTAGGTGCTTGGCTTGTTTCCAAGCTTCTGGAGATTAGCCATGCCGGCAAGGGCAAGCTTTGTTGCGGGGGCCTTATCACGATCATAGCTTCGGCTCCCCAGTTCAACATTATCATCCCCCGAGACACACCCACTGCCACAGGACCCTCACGTCTAGATATAGATGTCCTGCGGCATATTCACATGATTAAGCCCCGCCCCGATGGTCGCTTCACCTTCCATTACAGACACCCTCCGGCTCCATATACCATTCTACCCAACCCCGCTCGTATGACTATTTCTTTGGCTGCAGATTGGACATTTCCTCCCGATCCTGAGTTTATGGAGGGGATCCACCTTCCATTCCTTCCCCACGGCACACCCAGACAACTTTCCCATGTTGCCCACTTGGGCGAGTAGGACATCCCTGTGCACCGTGATGACCCTGGGGCTGGGCCTAGTAGTACCCTCCCGGCTTCCCTTCCCACCACCACCGTCACTACATCTCCGATCCGTACCACCTCCACCTCCACCTTCCGTCGAGCCTCTTCTACTCGCCTCCATCTCGAGGCTGAGATAGCTTCATTGCGCGCTGCCGCATCCTCTTCGACCTCCTCAGCCCCATCCTCTTCCATGTTCACTCACCCTCGTTTCCTCGCACTTGAGAGGAACGTGGCCGCCATCCTCCGCCATCTCACACAAGTCCACGGACCTCCTCCACCCACACCACCACCTTCACCCCCTCGACGATTTTCACCTCCCCCATCACATTCCTCACCTCCACCATCACCCCCTAGGCGACCATCCCCTCCTATCACCACTTCCATCACTACTTCCATCCCCACCACCTCATCTACTCCCTCCATCTCCATTTCCTCCACTGTCGTCCCCACAGCTCCACCACCCTCCACTTCCGTCACCCCATACGTGTGCCGCAAGAAATTGCAAGTGCGATCGCGATCACTTTCCCCCACCATCCACTTCTATCGCCGTACCCACCCCATCTGTCACCGTATCCACCCCATTCACCGCCGTTTCTACCCCATCTACCTCCGTGTTGGTCGCCCTTTCACTCCCACTCACCATCACCACCATGACTCCACCCATCATCCACACATCCACACCCACCGATCCATCACCCCGACCACTTTCTCCACTTCTCCGCACACCAGTCACCTCTCCCGCCCACTCCATCGCATCCCCCACATCTTCCACCGAGGAGGACGAGGATGATTTCTCTCCTACTTTTTGATTTTCCTTTTGTTTTCAGACCTCCCTCTTGCATATCTCTGCATTTTCACGATCATATCATTTCGCTAGCATTGTCATGTCTAGCTTGGGGGAAGTCAATTTTTCTGTGTGCTGTCGTGTGCTATTTTCTGTGTGTGCTTGTTATATATGTTGTGTCATGTGATTTTCTATTTCTATTTTCCGTTTATATGTCGTGTGGTGTGATCTTTATCTTTATTTTTATTTTCAGTTTCGTATGTGTGTTTTTCTTGTTTTTCATGTCTTTTGTGTCGGTGCGTATTCCCCACATTGTCATTGCACTCCCGTATTTACTCTTATTGTATTGAGGGCAATGCAAGTTTCAGCTTTGGGGAGTCGCACTTCGTACGTCATTTGCGTCTTTTTCTTCGTTTTTGAGTCGTTTTCCATCGTGTTTTTCTTTTTCTTCTCATCTTTTTATCTCTTTCTCCTAGAGATGAACCCTATGATGAATTGCCACAAAATCACACACACACCTAGCATGGCTTTGATAATCACATTCACTAACCCTAGGCAGTCGAGTCCTCTTGCATTTCATGCATCATGGGTCCACTTAGCCTTATTGTGAGTCGTGTGTCGTGACTAGCGTTTGGTGTGCTTCTACTTTGTGATTTTATTTTATTACCTGTCCAGGACTGACCCCTAGATTATCATGCTTCGATTTGAATATGCAGTATTTGCCTCTCTTATCTGCTTTTGTATGCATGAATAAATATAGCGGGATTCCACAATTAGGACTAGGATAACCCATTTTAGCCTATGCTTTGATTAGCGAAATTTCTTCCTTGCCCAAGTGTTTAGAGTCCGATTTCTTTTTTTTATTTTACTTGGTGCAAATCCCCTCGTCGTGTACCGTTCTCCCACTTGGGAGAGTACACATGTATATATCCCAAAATCCAAAAATCCAAAAAAAGAGAGAAAAGAAAAAACCCAAAAAGAAAAGAAAAGAGAAAAGATATATATATATATATATATATATATATATATATAGACACACATATGGCTTCCGTGAATCTCGGTCAGGCGATCGACCCTGGCGGCGACCACTTCGCCGGCGGCGGATCTCAAGGCGAGTCTGAGCGGGCTGATCGCGTCAAGGGACAGCGGGTTAGATCTGTGGGCGGCTCCATAGGGGAAGGCAAACCGGATCGGGGTGCTCGCAACAAAGGTGAGGGCGGCTACATAGGGCATCCGGGTCGTCTTGATGGGGTTGCATCGCGATTCAACGGGCGGACGGTGTGGCAAAATCAGCAAGGGGAGCTACCTTCTTACGAGAAAGTGGTGACTGATCTGAGTAGATCTCGCTCAGATGCTGATGTTGGTTGGGAGATTGTAGATCGAAGGAGAAGGCGTGGTTTGGCAGGCGGAAGATTGGGTGGTGTCGGGAGTTCGCGTAGCTCTGGAAGGGTGACGGTGAGAGGTAAACCCCTTAACAATCGCAGTCCCCCTAAGGTGTTTGATAAAATGCCTTTGAGGCATGCTGGGGAGATAAAAATCGATCCTACCAAGACAAAACAATCCTGGGCAGATGTTTGCTCCTCCATCAGAAAATATGACGTTGATGTGGGTATGTCGTTTGTCGCCCCCATAGCTAAGGAAGATGGCACGCTTATGGCTATGGTGCCGAAGTCTGCGTTGGCTAGAGGAGCGAAACAGTGGAAGTCTACCCTAGTTGGGTACGTCTTGGGTGATATCCCCTTCTACGGGCAGATTTTTGCTTGGGTGGACAGGCTTTGGAACCTCAAGAGGGGGGTGAAGATCTATAGTCGGGAAAATGGTTTTTCTGCTTCAAATTTGAGGATGATGGTGAATGTGAGAGGATTTTACAGGGAGGGCCATGGATGTTTGACGGGAGGCTGGTAGTCCTACAGCGATGGAGTGCTGGGGTCAAGTTGGAGCGGGATATCCTTTCTTCTGTTCCAGTTTGGATCCAGCTTCATGGAATCCCCCTGGAAATGTGGACGCTTGAGATCTTGAATTGCATTGCGTCATTGGTGGGTAACCCTATTTGTTTGGATAAGCTTACTGCCAAAAAGGAGCGATTATCCTACGCAAGATGCCTCGTTGAAATCCATGCTAAACAGGCACCAGTGCACCATGTCTCTGTGGGTACTGAAGATGGGCCGACTCTTTCCATCGGAGTAAAGATAGAGGGAGAGCCTCAGCAATGCTCCAAATGTGTTTGCTTCGGTCACTCGGACCCCCAATGCCCTGAATCAGTTGAGCCCCCTTCACTCCAAACTAAGCAATCTTTGGGTGTCCTGTTGGAGGAAGAAGTGATGGACGGGAGTGTTATGACTTCTGGCCTAGCTCCTGGCGATGCTATTGCCCCTACTCTTGTTCAGCGGGCCATGCCTTCTGATAGTGTGATCCCATCCACACTTGATACAACGGGGCATGTTGTTAGCAACGAGGTCTGCGATCCCAAAGAGGGGCTCTCCCAGGAAGTAATCACCTCTCAAGAGGATCCTCAAACACCTCTGGCACTGGCAGTTTCAGAATCGAGCCAGGATGGGCAATGCCAAGTCACTTGCAGGGGGGATCTGCCTAACATAGCACCACTTGATGCTGAGCTTGGGAGGCTGCGTACTGGGCACTGTCAGCTCGATATTGGGGACTGTTTGGCTGGCGAAGGGACTAGCGGGGGAGGCCACAATTCATTACCATCACTAATTTCTGAAGTTCCAGAGACTGACTATGAGGTGGTTAAAGACCAAGTCCCTGAGACCGTTGCTGTAGATAACCCTGAATGGGAGGCTGAAATGGAATCGATGAAACATCAAGCCGAGATTCGAAATGCAAAAAAGAAGCAAGAGCCCCAGGCATCCTCCAGGAAAAGTTCGCGAATCCAGGAGCATAGCCAAAGCCGCAAGCCATCAGTTGATAAATGACTGTTTTCATTTGGAATGCCAGAGGGCTAAATAATTTGGTGCTGAAGAGGGACCTTCGAGACTTCTTGATGAAGATTAAGCCCTCTGTAATTATTCTGATCGAGACTAAGCTAAAGACTCTTTCTACGGTAGGGAGGTCTATTCTCCCTAAGGATTGGCTAACCTACAATAATTTTGACGTGTCGTCGGGAGGGCGGTTAGTTCTGGGATTTGATCCTATGGTTTGGAGAGTGTCTTTGATGACGTACTCTGCCCAGCACATCTCCGTATCCTGCGAGAATTTGGGAGGGATGAGGTGCGTCATTACTGGGGTCTATGGTCGCAATACAATGGAGGAGAGGAGGGACCTATGGAAAATTTTGGAGCATGATTGCCTGCGGGCAAAAAATGGGGCTTGGCTTGTGGGGGGAGATTTTAACAGTGTGTTGTACTCTTGTGACAAGATTGGAGGCAGGAAATTGGAGACGAGCATGGTTCGGGAATATGAAGAATGCATTAGCAACTGTGGACTCCAGGGCCTGAAGATCACGGGGAATAGACTTAGCTGGTGTAACAACCGGTTTGGGCAAGAGCGTATTGCGGCACAACTGGATCGGGTTTTCGCAAATGCAAATTGGATAAACTTATTGCCAGAATCTTATTTTGACTATCTGGAGGAGGGCACTAGCGACCACTATCCCATGGTTGTCCATCTTCATAGTCAGGTACTACCTAAGCCCAAGCCTTTTAAATCCTTCAACTTTTGGTCAACTTGCCCAGGATATAAGGAGGTCATTTGCTCTCATTGGAATCTCGTGGAAGTGGGCACCCCAATGTTCCGGCTTGTGCGGAAACTGCAAAATCTGAAACCGAAACTTCGGGTTTGGGCAAGAGATTTCAAGGCTGATAATTTGGTGGCGAGGAACAGGAACTCCCTTGAGATGATCAGGCACGACCCTCTAATACATGTTGACTTAGACTTGCAAAGGAAGGAATCCCTCCTTCTAAGAGAATTGTCAAAAGCGCTAAAAATGGAGGAGGACATGTTTAGGCAAAAAAGCCGCCAGAATTGGCTCACTCTCGGAGATCAAAATACCAAGTTTTTTTACACTCATATGAAGGCAAGGATATGTCGAAACAATCTGTTGCACCTGGTTGATGAGAAGGGTGCAAAGAACATGGTTTATGCAAATTTGATGGTGGACGCTCCTGATTTTTATGAAAAACTTTTCAACCAGAACAGTTACCAAACTTCCTTTCAAAATCTGATCCCCAAACGCATATTAACTAAGGATGCGGCGGCTTGGCTATGTAGAAGGGTCTCTAATGAGGAAATTAAGGAGGCTGTTTTTCAAATTGGTCCTGACAAGGCCCCAGGTCCTGACGGTTACAACGGATACTTCTTCCAACATAACTGGGAGCTTATGGGAAATGATGTCACTGCTGCTATAAAATCATTTTTCTCATCTGGATCTCTCCTCAGACAGGTGAACCACACTTTCCTTACACTAGTGCCGAAAAATTCCAACGCTAGTTGTTTGGGAGACTACCGGCCCATTGCCTGTTGCAATGTTCTCTATAAATGCATCAGCAAAATTATTTGCAACAGGCTTAAAGAGGTGATTCATGATCTGATTTCCCCTAACCAAGCTGCGTTCCTCAAAGGCAGACTTCTTTCAGACTGTTCTCTCATTGCTCATGAGCAAATAAGAGATTTTAGTAACCCTATGGGGGGAGAGCATGCCTAAAATTGGATCTTCGGAAAGCGTTTGACAGTGTTAACAGAGACTTCGTCCTCTACCTCTTGCATTTGCTGGGGTTTCCAGATAAATTTATCTCATGGATTCGGGAATGCATCTTCTCTCCCACGTTCTCAGTTATGGTTAATGGGGCTCCTTATGGCTATTTTGGTAGCAACAGAGGTCTTCGTCAAGGTGACCCTCTATCTCCGTTTCTTTTTGTTATAATCATGGAGACTTTTTCTATTCTGGTGGACAGGGCAATCATCTCACATAAGATCCAGCCTATGAGGTGAAGTGGATCCATCTCGCATCTCCTATTTGCAGACGACTTATTGGTATTTTGCAGGGCAAATAGAGAGTCATTCCTGGGCATTAAAAATTTACTTCAGGAATTTGCAGGCTATACGGGCCTTGAGGTTAACTGGGACAAGAGCTCAGGATTATTTAGCAAGGGTGTTAAAAACAAATCGGTGCTGGCAGATTATCTGGGAATATCTATTGCTACAACTATCACAACTTATCTTGGGCTACCTCTCTCTATTAAATATCCTACGACCCCTAATTACAAGCGGCTAATTGACAAGTGTAAAAAAAGAATGGGGGGCTGGTCTTCTTCGCTCCTCTCCATAGCTGGGAGAATTGAGCTTGTCAGATCTGTGATTTACGGTATGGTGGCCTTTTGGATGCATGCGTTCCAGATCCCAGTGAACGTCCTGAGAACAATTTCTGCGGCTTGCCGTCGTTTCATTCTTGGTAATACCAGATCCTGGGCTTGGGAGGATTTATGTAAGCCAAAGACTGAGGGGGGAGTTGGTATTCGGATGTTAGAGGAGCTTAACATTGCTGCGGGTGTGAAGCTCACCTGGAGGTACTTAACTTCTAAGAGTATATGGGCAAATTTCATGCGGGCAAAATATGAACCTCCAGGCGGAATCTTTGCGGCATCGGCCTCAGTTCTGGAATCCGGAAGCTGGAAAAGATTGCTTCGCTGCAGGACGGCATCTCAGACGCTTATGAGGAGGGTGGTGCGGGATGGCCGGACAACATCATTTTGGCATGATTGGTGGCTCGACTTCGGACCCCTTTCTCAGCATTTTGATATCCCCCTGGGAGCTTCGAATCATGTAGTTGCAGACTACTGGATTGTGAATGACTGGAGTAGGGATGCGGCCCTTGACCAGGTTCGTCACCTCCTTGGCAATGTCCGGCTCTCTTCAGGACCCGATTCCTGGAAATGGACTCGGGGGGACCATTTCACATTTAAAGAAGCGTGGGAGGGGATTCGTAGTAGGGGACAGGCTTTTCCTCTGCACAAATTAATTTGGTATCCTAACAACATCCCGAAGATGTCTCTCACTCTCTTAAGATCTTTTCGAGGTAAACTTCTCACTAGAGACAAGATTCGCAGGTGGTTGCCAAATACTCCTCCATATTGTGTCCTATGTGATGATAACACTGATGAGGATATCAGACATCTGTTCTTTGGTTGCAACTACTCGGGTTATATTTTTCGCAGAGCCATGCTTAAGCTTAGGGTCCCTTCTCATTTCTCTTCCTTATCCGATGTGGCGGAATTCCTCCAAGCGCACTATAGTGGAAAGGACTGTTTAAGCTTGCTTTCTAAAATCACTTTAGCCTGCGTGGTTTGGCACGTTTGGCAGGAAAGGAATAGAAGGATTTTTGAAGATGTGAAGAAATGCAAGACAACCTTATTTGAAGATATTGCTGCGGATATCAGATTTTCTCTACAGGATCAGGAACCAGCATCTGTTGAAGAATTGGAAATTTACTCAAACTGGGAGTTTAGAGATAAAGGATGATTTCTGTAAGATTATAGTAGGGAGAGAATTTGCTAGTAGGGAGTGACGACGCCTGTGTCCTCTCCTCCCTCTATCGAATCCTCTCCCGATATGTTTTACGGCTGTATGTTTCCCTATGCATATTCAATAAAATAACACGCTTACCTTTCATATATATATATATATATATATATATATATATATATATATATATATATATATATATATATATATATATATATATATTATAAAACATGGATGTTATCATGGGTTTTTGGATAAGAGTTTTTGATAAGAGATGAGAAATTGGGTATATATAAGAGATGTTGTTAAGAGAAAATTGGATAACACAAGAGATATTGGATAAGATATGAGAAATTGGATAAGTTAAGAGAAATTGAGTTTGAAATTTTAAGTTTGAAACAAAATTTTTGGGGGGAAATTAAATTTTGGGGGGAAGAAAAGTGTTTTGGGGGAACCAATACTTTAAAATACAAACTTTCTCCAAAAAAAAAGCCTCAGCTGACCCTTATCTTCCCAAAACGAAAACCAAAAAAATATGGCCGCCCAAACTTTGGGCGGGAGGAGAACTCTCTCTCTCTCTCTCTGCCTCTGCCTCCCTGCCCCCAAAAACCATGCAAGAAAAGTAGAAGCATGCAGATGAGCTAGAAGAAGAGGAGGAAGAGGAAGGGAGGAGGAAGAGGGCGATCTCATCTGCAGGTACTGCAGATTTTGTTGCGACAAAGAGAGAGGACGCCTTCAAGCAATCATCGTCGATCAAGGTCAGACTCTGATCTCCTTCATCATACGTTTAGTTTAAGATTTAGAGAGCTTCCGATTCGAACTTGATTTAGAGAGCTTCCGATTCGAATTAGGAGTACATATTTTGGGTTAGTATTTCACCGCTCTCTTTCTCCAGTAACATTGGTCCAACGAAATGCAGAGAGATGTGCTCCAATGAAGTTGCCGCTTCATCTTCACCCTCATCAGCAGGAAGAATTCGGGCTAGGGCAGAATCGAATGGGGCCGAGGGTTTCAGTGAGGATGCAGGAGATTATGGAGAGTATGATGGATCCATCGCCGGAGACAAGGGTGCTGATGGCAGGGCATTGTCGCTTGAATCAGAGAATGAACGGTGATCTCTCCTTCATTTATAACCCCTTAACGGCGTTTGAAAATTTCAGTCATGTTTTAGTCAAGTTTAAGTTTGAAATTGGTTATTGAAACTTGAAACTTAGAGAAATTTCAATAAGTTTACAGAGCATTGATATAGAAATTTCAAGTTTACGGAGCATTGATATAGAAATTTCAGAGAAAATTGATGGATATTGAACTGCTCTCAAAATATATAGTATAGTTGTTTTAAGTTTACAAAGCAAATTTCTATATCACTGCTCTCAATATACTGTTATATAAAATGACAGAGTATGGGTTGCAAAATTTAAAATGATTGCAAATTGGATAAGTATTGCAAATTGGTTGAAATTGGATAAACAGGACTCCCATTCTCCATTATCCTGTTTTTTATGGGTTGCAAAATACTTTGCAAGAACAATTTTAACAGGACTCCCACTCCCATTCTCCATTATTGCAATCATTTTAATAGGATAAGTATTGCAATCATTTTTTATGTGTTGCAAAATTTAAAATGACTCCCACTCCCATTTTTTATAAGCCATACTCTGCAACCCATAAGTATTATAAGACATACTCTGCAAACATTTTAACAGGATAAGTATTGCAAACCCATAAGCATAAGCCATACTCTGCAAGAACAATTTTAAAAGCCATAATGATAAGTACTGCAAACATTTTTTATGGGTTGCAATTTTAACAGGATAAGTATTGGAGTCATTTTAACACGACTCCCACTCCCATCCTCCATTCTCCATTATCCTGTTTTTTCTGGGTTGCACAATACAAACAGTTCTTGCAGAGTATGGCTTATATCCTGTTTTTTTCTCAATATCAATCCTGTTTTTTTCTCAATATCTACCCATACTCTGTCATTTTAAAATTGGATAAGTATTGCAAATTTCTATATCCTGTTATATTAAAAACACTAAATTTCTGTAAACTTGATATTCCATATGGGTTGGATATGGATAATAAGCATATTACATTAATATGGGTAATAAGCATATTAGAGAACTGAAATCCAGTTGCATATCCAAGTTGCATATCCAAGTTCTGGATTTCAGTTCCGAATATGGGAACACTGTTTGTAATACATTTCAGTTCTGGATTTATTATATTGAATCCATTTTAAGTCAGATCTAATTTGATATGTGATACTGTGAATTTGCTAAGTTCTGGAGTTAATTGATTAACAAATTGTTTTGATAAAGCAATGTGATAGTTGTTTTGATAACATACTGTGATAATTTCCAGTATGATAATTTCCATATGGCAAACCCAAATGATAATTTCCCGACTGAAAACCCAAATGATAATTTACAGACTGAAAACCCAAATGATAATTTCCATCTTCATTTGTGATACTTTCCATATTCATGTTTGTTTGGATGTCCATATTCAAGTTTATTGGTTTGTTTGAATGTCAATACCACTTAATAATTGCCATCCTGAATTTGTTTGGATGTCCATTTTTAGTTTTTTTAGATTGAATTTTTTGATGCTCATGTTTTGATGAATGAAAATGATTATCATTCAGTCTAAACATTCAGTCTAAAATTGTCCTTCAGTCAAAATGTACATACCACTTATTTCATTTGGGTGTATTGGTTAGAATTGCCATCCTTTTGATTGGGATGGACAAGATGAGAGTGTTTTTTGAAAAGCAATTTGGAATGTTGTAATCTGGGATGTTCAAGATATAAAGTTTAGGATATAAAGTTCAGGATGTTACTTGAATCATATCAAAAACTAATGTTAACTGCAAGCTTATATGATGTTACCTGAAACTAATTTTATCCAATAGACATACCCCTTATTAACATTATATGACGTTTCTTGAATCATTTTGGGCTGGGAGAAGTCTCATTCTGTTTGGATGTCCTGCATTTGTTTCATTCTCAACTTGAATCTATGATAATTTCCATCTTCAAGTTTGTTTAGACTGAAAACCCAAAGGATAATTTCCATCTTTATTTGTGATAATTTCCATATTCATGTTTGTTTGGATGTCCATATTCAGGTGTATTGGTTTGTTTGGATGTCAATATCACTTAATAATTGACATCCTAAATTTGTTTGGATGTCCATTTTCAGTTTTTTTTGAGATTGAATTTTTTGATTCTCAGGTTTTGATGAACTGAATGATAGGATACACTACAATAATTCTAGGAAGCACTGACCACTGAATCTAAGCCTGATATGTTCTTCTTTTTTCAGCCAAATGCTTCAAATATGTTGGGAAAATAATATATCTAAACTTATATATGATTTGTCAACGATGTTTGATTCCCATTCTAGGTGGCCGTGGAAGATTTGTCATAGAGCATAGGTGATTCCCATAAAAGAAGTCTTACATTGATGAATAAATGTGCCTTAAAATGTATGATTTGCATGTTTTTTGTAGCTGCTTTTCTAATAAAAAAAGATTACATGAATTTTTGTTTCCGATAATTAATTCAGCATCTATTCTCTAATTTGAAGAAAAGTTAGATAAATGAGACACATGGTCACTGTTAAAGTATGAATTAGGGATGAAGAACTGAGAGTAAGTCGATAGGAGTAAGCGCATATGATTTCTTCAATTAGGATTGAAGTGCACACTGGAGACTTTTTAAGTGGTGCTTACTTAGAGGGCTAATAACTCTTCCAAGGAAGTGTATTTGTATTTTTCTGATATCTACTTACTTCTGAAGGTAATTAAATTGTCAAAACAATTGTTAAGTCCAAATATCCCTAGACTGCTTTCCCAAAACATAATACCCAAGTTATGTACATGCGTTAATGCGGTACCTACATATACACAATTAGGATTCATTAGATTATGTGGTCTGTGCAGTATTGTTAAATATGACACAACCCTATAATTTTTAAAGAAATAATTAAATCAGCAGCTTTTCTCTAATTTGAAGAAAAGTTAGATAAATGAGGCACATGTTCACTGTTAAAGTAGGAAATGGGGATTAAGAACTGAAAGTAAGTCGATAGGAGTAGGCGAATATGATTTCTCCAAGTAGGATTGAAGTGCACACTGGAGACTTTTTAAGTGGTGCTTACCTAACGGCTAATAACTCTTTCAGGGTAGTGTATTTGTATTTTCTGATATCTATTTACTTCTGAAGCTAAATAAATTGTCAAAACAATTGTTAAGTTCAAATATCTACTTCCCAAAACATAATACCCAGGTTATGTACATGCATTAATGGGGTACCTCCACAAACACATTAGGATTCATGAGACATGATGTGGTTTGTGCATTTCTGTTGAATATGACAGAACCCTACAATTTGTAGGAAACTAAATCTAGGGGAATTTTAAGTGAACTAAATTCTCTTGGGATTGCATGTCTTTCTTCTTATCATATTCATGTAGGCTGAGATTTGCAATAATGTGTAGCTACCTCATGATATATTCATGTAAGTATGTTTGTTTGCTGAAAGTTCAGCAGCTTTTAATGCTTCAATTGAGAAATTAAATATGTCTGATTCTTAAAATATTTGAAGGAAAATAGAAACCTGTGAAATTTTATTAGCAGTGACAACAACTACATAGCTTACCCTAATGAATCCTGTCAAAATGTGAAGAAGAGGCTAAAAGGAGTTGTTCATTCTGTTAGGAAAGCAGATGCCAACTGTCTCTCTCTGTCTCTTAGATCTTCTTGCATGCATACAATCACAAACCTAAAAGAAATATGATGATGGAGTTACTCATGACATTACATTGGCTATGGTTCATGAAAGAGATTGAGGGTGTAATCAGGACATTAAAAGATCGATGTTAACTAAATTTTGGGAGGACTAAATTTTTTGGGTGAACTAAATAAAAATAATTGCTCTTTTATTATTGTTGTTCGTTGAAAGATAAGGATCCAAGCCTTTGAGGGGGCAATATTTTAAAGGAATAGTGTACATATGGCATAGTTTGAATCTTGAGGGAACTACATTTTACGGGTGGAACTAAAATTTTTTGGGGAACTAAATTCTCTGGTGAGAATTAAATTTTGGTAAGACCTAAAATTTTTGATGGAACTAAATAACAATTATTGTGCTTTACTTATTGTTGTTCGTTTAGAATCGGGCGATTATGATTTTGAGGGAGAATATTTTAAATGAACAGTGCCCTTAGGCACATATGTATGTTAAATCGGGAAGAAAATAATTTTTTGGGGAACTAAATTTTTTGGGGGAACTAAATTCTCTGGGTGAAGTATATTTTGGAGGAACTAAAATTTTTGGGGGAACTTAAAAACAATTATCGTGATTTAATGTTGGGGAGAACTAAGATTTTGCGGGGGGAAATCTTAAATGAACCGTGCCCTTTGGGCACGGGTATTGACTAGTATATATATATTATATAAAAGATGGATGTTATCAAGAGAATTTGGATAAGAGAATTTGGACATGAGAAATTGGATAAGAGAAGTTATATTAAAAGAGGGATAAGAGAAGTTGGATAAGAGAAGTTGGACATGAGAAATTGGATAAGAGAATTTGGATATTTATTATATTAAAGAGGGATGTTATCAAGAGAAGTTGGATAAGAGAATTTGGACATGAGAAATTGGATAAGAGAATTTGGATATCTATTATCTATTATATAAAAGAGGGATGTTATCAAGAGAAGTTAGATAAGAGAATTTGGACATGAGAAATTGGATAAGAGAATTTGGATATCTATTATATATTATATAAAAGAGGGATGTTATCAAGAGAAGTTGGATAAGAGAATTTGGACATGAGAAATTGGATAAGAGAATTTGGATATCTATTATATAAAAGAGGGATGTTATCAAGAGAAGTTGGATAAGAGAATTTGGACATGAGAAATTAGATAAGAGAATTTGGATATCTATTATATAAAAGATAGATGTTATCAAGAGAAGTTGGATAAGAGAATTTGGACATGGATAAGAGACACACACCCACACTTTTTATTCTCCCCTCCTTACGACCATTTTTTCCCAGTCCTTTGAAGATATTGAATCTTATCCTACTCGGACAAAGCTTTGTCCTACGTGCAAGTTTGTCCTAGGTGGCAATGACAATTTTGGGGGGACTTAAATTTTGGGGGGAAACTTAAATTTGGGGGGAAACTTGAAATTTTGTGGGAAAACTTGAAATTTTGGGGAACTTGATATTGGGGGGAACTCAGCCATTAAATAAACCGTGCCCAATCGGCACGGGTAATGACTAGTATATATATATGTTTAGCCAAAAATCCAAAAAATACATATATCCAAACCCCCAAAAAATATGTGTGAATATTTTCCTACCTATCGAGAATAAAGGGAAGGCGAGAATTTGCACCGAGTGTCCTACTCCACATCATCTCAACCCCCATCGCTTTCGAAAACACTTGGAATAGGGAATTTCTAGCTATTATCCAGGCGATAGTGTGGTGATGTCCGAGTCCCTAGCTGTGGAGTCCCTGACACATGATGTGTTTCTATTCTCATACTCTTCTCATGCATGCTTGAGCTATATATTCACCGGTATTTCTAAATCGAATCGATATTTGGGTCATTTCTTGGATTTGTGTATATGGAGCTTATAACACAATGTAGATAGCGACACCGTCTGCTAGCACGCGACCACACTCACTCGCGCTTCACCGCGTGGGCCCACGGCACTTGTCTAGACTCGTATTCCTTGGTTTAGTGATGTGATTTGACGTTTGTGTGCTTCGTGTGTCGTTTTTGACTTTGTTGGCCCTGACAAGCGATTTAGGATTTAGAGTTCTCTTTTTCTCTTTCTCTCTATTTTCTCCCTCCGAGGACGAGGAAGGGTTCAGCTTGGGGGATTTTGACGTGCGTTTATATTTCATATATTCATGCATGTCTTCTTTTGTGTTTTTCCGTTATTTTCCGCCGTCTCGTATCCGTTTTCTCATATTTTCTCGTTTTCTTTCACTTCTCCATGTTTTTACATGTTTGCAGGAGTTTGCCAGTGTAGGGGATGTTTAATGACGATAACATAAGTCCCCGGAGCAACGGGAGAAGTCACGCGTGATCCAGGGGGTCAATCGACAAAGATTTCCATCTTTCATGTGTGGGGGTTGAATTCTAAGGCTCGTCGTAGGGATGTCCGAAACCACATCAACAATCACCGTGCCTCTCTGGTGGGTCTTTTGGAGACCAAGGTTATGGACCCTGATGGGGATATTTGTGAGGGGGTCGGCCATCTGTAGTTTAAGTTTTTTTTGTTTTTGTGTTTTTGGAGTGCGGGGTGTATACGGGGTTTGGGATGGTGGTCGGGCACATGCATCCAGAGGGGGGCGCAGAATGAGGGGGGAGTGTTTGGGTCGGGGGGAACAATATGGGAGGGGCTAAGAACGGGGATCTCGAGTTTGCTAATGGCAAAACTCCATAACTCGCGCTCAACATAACTGCTCAGCTCATCTGAATCACCAACAACCTCCACAGCCGCATCAAATCCAATATCCAAACCCCCCCACAACAGGCAAAATCAACATTGCACGAGCACCCATAACACCCTCCACACCATATGCACCAGCATCAGCCACATCAGTAAATTTTTTAGGGGCACCCATAACACCCAACCACACCAGACACAACAGCATCAGCCACAGCATTGCACAAACCTCCCAAAACACCATCCAGACTAACAGCCAAAAGGAAATAGGAAAGAAAACAAAGAGAGAGAAGTGCTAGATTATTTTCTCAGGACGTGGGTTTTGCTTACTCATATAGCACACGATGAATATAAAACACTTACCAAAGATTTTTATCTCGATATCATAATCATATGGATGCATTCAAAATAGATACCCATGAATAGCAAAATAGTATGAAATATGGAATCAATCTAGAATTAACATCGTCTGAAGCATCTAAAGCGGTATACATAGTCGTAGACTACACACTTTTCAATTGAATGCTTTCTATTTGGAGTATAAGATGTACCACACAATGAGAATCAATAAGAATAGAAAGATATGGTTTTCATGAAATGCATGCTAAGTTTCAATTCCTGGATTTCGTAAAAACTTCTAGTAATCTCACCGAGTATAGAAAATTACCTAGCTTAGGTTGTCATGCACAGTCAAGTAGTCACTCTCTCACACATCATTGGATCCTCTCCTCCAAGCTTATCCATAAGCGTGGTGGCATTAGATAAATCAATAAGTACATTCCCCATTTTTGGAGCTCCAATAGAAATAAAAACAAAAGGAGGGAAGAAAGAGAGAAAGAGTATTAGATGGGATCCTGTATAAGCTTCTTTTCTCTTTTCTTTTTCTCATTTTTTCATAGCATATATACATCTGAGATCCCAAATCAAAAGAATAGAAAGATTTACATGTATTTATTTATTTTTTCCTTTTTGATGTTGGGGATATTGGAGCATGGACTTTAATAGCGGGGGAAATGCCAATATAAGATCCGATTAAAGGGAGATTCACTAATGAATATAAGTATAGAAATAATGCTCAAGATATGTGGAGAAAGAAATATACGTAACACTCGGTTCACTCTATAAGACGTGCACGACAACTTTCAGCATAGTAATATAATCTACTCAGTTTAATCTCAGAAAATAAACTAATCCAGTTATATTAACCTAACATACATTCATTTAACCCGGAAGTGAAGCGTACAATTTTCATGCAATAAGAAGTAATATAAGAAAGGAAAGCAGCACTCCAGATATAAACAATCAATGCGTGAAGCTTGGTGTGTTTTCTACGAAGAGTATACCGTAAAAATCACCAGATTCAGCTAATAAAAGAATTTCATCCATATTCATAAATGAAAGTGCGGGTTACTATTTCAAATGCATAGCAAGACATAACATATGATATCTGAAATAAAAACTATGGCATGACAAGATTGTATACATATAGAGATAAGCTAACACCACGTCGTCATCATCACAAAAAAATCATCTCTAGCAAAAAAGATGAAAGAAACAAGGATAAAGGAAAATGAAAAACTATTGTACAATGCAGCACACTCGTGAAATAAAAAAACGTAATGCATGATAAAAACGAAAAAGTGGGTGAAAGCAGGTGTAAAAACGAAGAAATGTGGGAAATAAGAAAATAAAAGCAAAAAGTGCGTGAGAACTCACTCCCCCAAACTAAAGTGCACAGTGTCCTCAATGTGTGAAATGTGGCACACCGAGAGGCAAAAAGTGGGTGGGGAGGGTGAGGATGCATGCATGATGGGAAAAAATGAAAGAAAATGATATGAGAATGCAGGTGATGCATGCAGAGATCAAAATAGTGCAGATATGAGTGTGTCCTCAAAAAGTACTCCATCACTCCCAAAAAGATATAGACAGATCAGACCAAAAGGGTGACAAAAACGGTGTGTGGAGGAGGGGTGCAAAATCAGCAGGCTCAGAACATCAGCAAAATAGCATCAAAAATATGAAAGGCATCCAGTGTGTGCCTAGGTGGGTGGGGGTGCACCAGCACCGTCCTATGGCGGAGGTGGTGGCAGGCGTGGTGGCTGTTGGGTGGGTGTGGATGGCAGAGGTAGACGCGCAAGAATCTGATTCAGGCAAGCCTGAATACTAGGAAGTACAGCGACGTGGGTCTGGACTGTACTGACGGTGGCGGAGAGAGCCCTAAAATCCCCTCTGAGTCCACTAACGGCCCCTCAAAAGCACAGATGCTCTGAATAAGGGTGTCAGGGGGAGGTGGAGCAGACGGTCGAACAGGTGAAGAACGGGGCTGTCTCACACGGCCACCGTAAAGGATAGGTGCAGCTATGGGGTGGTGCTGGGGTGCTGTGCTCGCTAAGTGATGCCCAGCCTCTGTGTGAGGCTGGGACGCAGAAAGAGTAGACGAGGAGGAGCGGCAGCTGAAGCGGAAGTGAAAACGGATGACGAGGCAGGCAGAGAGGTCAGTGATATAGAAGTGGGGACAGACGTCACGACGCTCTCGGAGTATACAGCGACGGTGGAGACAGTGAGGTCGACGACTGGGGAGGTCGTGAAGGGTGTAGAAAATGACTTCCCATGAGTCGAGGACAACAATGAGGAAAGGGTCTCTACCGCAGACACAAAAGAAGGCTCACCGTACTCAACTATGGTGGGGGGACGTTCGGGGCTAGCCGCAGAAATGGGATCTAACGAAATGGGCACAGTGGTGGTGGTGTGGGTGGACTCAGCTGAAGTGCTCCCAACACTAACAGAAGTGGGGACAGAGGTGTCGGGAGGTGTAGACAAATGAAGTTCAAGCTGAGGGAACACGAGGTCCTGGGGTGGAATGAGGGGCTCCTGCTGAGCACCCTCAGGCTCTAGCACGTATGCGGCAGGGATAAGGAGATCCATCGCTGGAATCCACTCTCCGCCCGTGGGTCCTATATGTGTCTAAGCAGGGCTCGGGAGAACCATGTAACCCGCAACAAAAGGACCGTGGAGCCACACCCAATGCTGACAACCATGAGGACGCAACATCCTCATCCGGGCCATAACGTCTATCGATAGTGAAGTGGGACCCGGTGGTCGAAGCAAGTCAGCAGGTAGGTCGACGCCGGTCATGAGGGCCAAGAGGGTAATCAGACCGCCACAGCAAATAGGCGTCTGAGTGCCGACAGAAATAACTATGCGGTTGATGTATCAACTGGCAATATCAATCTCGACGGTGGGGACCAGGACGTCACTACCCCTATCGAAGACCCTAGGCCATGTCATCGCATAGAGCATGTAGAGCTCTGGCGTCGACAATGTCCCAGGCTCGTACCTCGCAAGAAAAGTGGTCGCCATAAGGCGCTGTGCAATGCAGAGGCAGGGGTGGAGAATAGCAGATGCCTTGGCCCTACTAGGGTCAAAGGCGAGTGGTGATCCCATGATACGTGTCCAGAAGGCATGCGTGTCGAACGACGGGGGTGGGATGTGCGTGGGAGCATACGCGCGGTCAGGGGTCGGAACATCATGCCACTGGAAGAATGCTCTAAGCATGTCGAGAATGACCTCGCACTCTCGATCCATCAGTCGAAATGAGCATCCTCCAGGGGTCCAGGAAATGGAATTAAGGACCTCTAACGTCAGACGGATGTAGGTGTCCGCCGACACAGACATAAAGTAACACCATCCCATGTTGTCATACAATGTGAGCAGCCCCTCGAGTACCCCTAGGCGGTCAACTTCAGCTAGGTGCGTGAACCTAGAGGGTACAATCGAGCGATGGGAAATACGCTCGAATCTGGTGCGCTGGGCGTCATCTCGGAATATGATCCCCATCGTATCGAACGCGGGGGCGGGCGGTGCAGGTGGTAGAATGGGAGCGGCAGGAGGTGGCTGTGTAGGTGGGGGTGGGCTAGGTGGTGGGGAGTCTGCCCTAGAGGAAGAGGAGCCAGGGTCACCCGACTTCTTTCGCTTGGAAGCGGGCTCCCGAGTGCGCGGCCTAAGGCGTGGCGGCATGTGTGCCGCGAGTCGTGCCCACTCAAATAAAAATGAGACGCGCTATATAATAGAACGAGTGTACCTGAGCATGACGCGAGAGCAAAATCTGAAGTGTGCCAAGAAACGCCTCCTCCGCGAAGCTCCGAGTGCGTCCAGAATCTCCCCCAAGCTCCCCCAAGCTATCCTGAAAAGCAAACAATAAAATCAGCAACGAATATCAATAAATGTGGGGAGAGATGGTGATTAATAGATATATATATATAAGTTAATTTGAATTTGGGGTGCAATTGTAACGGTCGCTTTCCGACCTTATGATTTTTCTGCGTGCACGTGCTTTATCGTGCACGTATTTTATTTTGGCTATTTCTGAGATCTGGCATATGCGATGCGATATGCCATTGCGATCGTTTTGGGGTGTTGAATTTTATAGTAATTTTTGGGAACGTCTTTTCACGGCTCGTTTTCTCGTAAAACGACTTTGAATGATAGGGGCATTTTAGTCATTTGTCTCAAAACGCCGTTTCCAATTTTACGTAAATTTTCAGAAGGCGTAGCACATGATCAGGCTCCGTAGATCTGTGCGTCTCGTCTCCATGATCGCCCCGGTATTTTTCGGATTATTTTTCCGACGCCCGGATTGAGAGATATCGCTCGGAGAAACCTCGACCGTTGATTAGCCCAACCAGTTCAAATTCGAATTTGATAGCCAAATCCGGCTATATCACTAAATATTTTCATTAATATCTTCCCTAAACTGCTTCTTCTATTCTCCTCTAGTCTTTCCCCTCTTTCTACACCCTCTAACAATATATATCTCCCCCTTGTTGCTAAAACCCTAGGGTTACATATCAAATTCCATTATTATAATAACCCTATCTATTTATTTTCTCAATCACGTGAACTAGAAACCTAGGTTAAACTTTTTCTCAGCCACCACCAACTTCAAAGCCCCCCCCCCCCCCCCCGCCCGAGTATCTCACACCTCTCTCGCATCCTCCCTCCCACACTCGCCATCACCATCACTCACGGTGACTCCGGCACCCCGACGCCGCCGCAGACCCCTGCACCGACCACCGGCGGCCCACATCGCTGCCCGATCACCCGCAACCCCGCCACGGTTGCCTAAAACCCTCGCACGACACCGCCTGCACCTCCCGATCGCCACGACCACCGCACGTCACCGTCGAAGCCTCGCAGCACGCCGCCTGCACCCCCCGATCACCGTACAACCCATTCACCGCCGGTGGCCGCCCAGACCCCCCCGTTCTATAGTCTTCCTTGTGCAAGCAGCGGCAGCAGCGGCAAGATCCGCCGCTGCTGTGAGATTTCCGATCGCCGCAGCTATTCCTCACCGACTTCCGACCGCCGTCGACCTCCTCAAGGTCGCTGTCTCCGACTGCAAGCCGCCATGCGGCCGTTCTTTGACACTGCAGCAAGCACAGCCGCTAACGTGCTATTTTTCCACCGATGTCGCCTGTCTCCCGACACCGCACGTCGCCGGCGATCCCCCGGATGCTGTAGGATCCTGTCAAAACAAGGACGTTAGGATCGATTAATGAAGTAGAGACTTACGCTTGCGTATGCGGCACCGTAGTCTCGGAACTTCGCCTTCGGATTCGCCACAACTGTCGATACTTTGTCACGGAGGATCGAAGCAGAGTTTCACCGCCTAAATCTCTATTTAGAAGAGGATTTTAATGGAAGGGAGAAGAAGAACATAAGATGCCTTTTGCAAACTTATGGCATGGAAAGTGTAGTATGAATGCCTTACCCTTGGGTCCTATTTATAGGCTTTAGGGGTGGTTATTGTAGGAAATAACCAATTATAAGCTTATTAGCCTATATTAGCACATTCATTTATCCTCTTCTTCATTCACTTATCAAGTGCCTTTATGCACTTATAAAGTGACTTTTTCCACTTATCGAGTGGCTTTTTCCACTTATCGAGTGGTCCTTTTCACACGAGAAAAGGTTCCCTTCATGCACGCTTTCATGCATGCGACATCTGAGGTCCGTATACCCTCAAACATCCCCTCATGGGTGAATTCATGTCGTCCATATCCAACATCTCCCACTCACACTTGAGGGTATTGTAAGGAAACCTCTTTTCCTTTAACTCTTCTGTTTATCTTACCGAGAAATAGGCCGTGTGACCGTCATGCGCATAGAGTCCGCTGTTGTGCACTTGTTAGAGATACACAACACCCCTCGAGGTGCAAAGTTGAGTAGATCAACGCATGCTTTACCCTAGATTATTTCTTCACATTTCTTATACTTTACATTCAACAATTGAATCCCATCTGGATTACAATCGGCTGGCCAGCTTTGAATCTCTAAAGTCCAAATGTGAATATGAAATTAATCTTCCTCTTCTTGCGATCCTTTTGATCTTGACTTGACTTGCTTTTCTAACATGCCCCGCCGGACTGAATTAACCATAGTCCATAAGCAACATGCTAAGATAGCAATCACCCAGTCAAATCTAAAGGAACCAATTAGAGTTCATAAGGGTAATGAGTTAAGACCCATGTGGTCTTTGGGTCTCACATAATTGCAAACACAATTACTATTCTAACCCAATGGTCAAAATGCATACGTAGTATGACTACGTATTACAACATCACTCCTTTCCCAGGGAGCGTATATCTTAATGATGTTGCAAGGATGATAACCAGACACCACAATGTCTGACTTTGAGTCCCTTTTACTACTCAAATAATCTTCTGGACCCATATCCCGCATAAGACAGATAGGATTTCAAAACCCTCTTAGATCTTTTGAAAACATCCATATGATGCAGAGCTTTCATATGACCATTTTGTTTAAGTCATGACTCTAAATCATACGTCTGACGATTTTGACTTTAAACAGGTCTCATCTTTATTTTACCCATATGATAAAATAAAGGCGGTTGCTCATATGAGAGAGCCAACCTTAATCTGTCCGACATACTAGAATTCAGCTGAGATTTCAAAAATGTATACAAACATTTCTTAAGAAATTCATATGCAATGTTAAAAAGAACTTATTCTTTTATTAAATTTGGTCATTTACAGACATGGGAATTTACATTGGTACAACTCAGCTCTTACGCAATCCTTGAGATGATAAGTGTTTGTAAAACACATCTCTGGGGATCGCCTTCGTAAGCGGATCCGCTATCATCTCATGTGTAGATATGTACCTTATGTCTACCTTCTTGGTCTTGTCATAGTCTTTTGCAAATTTGTAGCGGATATCTATGTGTTTGGTCTTACAATGGAATTTTGGATCTTTGACATAGGCTATAGATACTTGACTGTCGTTGTGTATTGGTACAGCACCTGAGTCATTTGCATCAATAAGCCTGTCTAAGAACTTCCTAAGCCAAACAGCCTCTTGGACTGCCATGCTAAATGCTACAAACTCGGCTTCCATAGTTGAAAGTGCGATGCAGGATTGTTTTTTGCTACTCCAGGATATTGCACCGGATCCGAGTAGTAAAACATATCCTGAGGTCGATCGTCGCTCATCGAGATCACCCACCCAATCAGCATCAGTGTAGCCTTCGAGCCTCAAGGCATCTCCTTGATAGCATAAAGCATAGTCTGCAGTTCCTTTGAGATACCGCATTATCCTCTTAACCGCTTTCCAGTGTACTTGCCATGGGTTGGATTGGTAATGACTTACCATTCCAACGACAAAACAGATGTCCAGTCTTGTACACATCATAGCGTACATAAGACTACCAACTGCACTGGAATATGGAACTTTTTTCATAATTTCCTTTTCCTTTTGGTTCTTTGGACATGATTTCAGACATAAATTGTCGCACTTGCTTATAGGAGTATCAATGGACTTGCAGTCCTGCATATTAAAACGTTCTAAAACCTTCTTTATATAAGTCTCCTGTGAAAGAGAAAGAAGTTTCTTCGAACGATTCCTTGAAATCTTAACTCCAAGGATATATGCGGCTTCTCCCATGTCTTTCATCTCAAAAACTGATGAAAGCCAAGCCTTGATATCCGTCACAAAGCCCTTGTCATTTCCGGCTATTAAAATGTCATCTACATATAGAGACATAATAACGTACTTGCTCTTAATCCTCTTGATATATACGCAGTTATCTTCATCAAGCATGGAAACCCCATTTGATAAGACAACTTCTTGAAATCGTATATACCATTGCCTCGAGGATTGTTTAAGACCATATATGGACTTACGAAGTTTACAAACCTTATGTTCGTTTCCTTCTTTTACAAACCATGTTGGTTGTTCCATATAGATTTCCTCATCCAATTCTCCATTGAGAAAGGCAGTCTTTACATCCATCTGATGTAATTCGAGGTCTAAGCAAGCTACCATTGCCAGAATCAGGCGAATCGAGGTAAAACGGACAACAGGTGAGAAGGTCTCTTCGTAGTCTATCCCTTCCTGTTGCGTAAAACCTTTCGCGACAAAGCGAGCTTTATATCTGTCAATAGAGCCATCAGCCTTATTCTTGATCTTGAGAACCCATTTGTACCCAATAGCTCTACGTCCTCTGGGTAAGTCAACTAAGTCCCAGACTTGGTTAACTTTCATGGATTCCAACTCTTCCTTCATCGCTTCCATCCATTTGTCTTTCGCAGGGCATGATACGGCCTGTTTGAAAGTAGCAGGCTCGTCATCATCTTGTAGTAAAGTCATAAAGGTTTGCGGAAATTCATCCTCAAATCTTAGAGGTGCCAACCTTGTACGACTACTACGTCGTATTTGAGATTCTTCAAGTTCTTGTTGACTCGAATTTAGATCAATTCTAATATTACTCCCACTTGGAATGTCGTTAGAAATGCTCCCACTTGGATCATTATTCCCGTATGGAATAGGATTAGTGTCATTCGTATCATCCATTGGTGAAGTTTGAAACGTATTTTCTTCTTCACCAAGAATTCTTCCACTCGAATGAGGTAATCCTCCTTGATCATTAATCTCAAATAGAGATAAGTCCTGACTTATCTCGCCCTGTCTTGGAAACTCATTTTCCAAGAAGGTGACATCCCTCGACTCAAACTCAATTAGACCTCCATTGTCTTCCTGACTAACGAAAACATAACCTTTGGAGTTTTCTGTGTATCGTATAAAGATACATTTCCTTCCCCTTGGCCCAAGTTTGCCATACTTATGGGAGGAAATATGTGCGTAGGATGCACATCCCCAAGGTTTTAAAATGTTTAAGTCAGGAGACTTTTGGTTCCACAACTCATAAGGAGTGGAGCTAACTGATTTCGAGGGTACGCGGTTCAAAATGAAAGTGGCCGTTAATAATGCATCACCCCAAAAGGTGATTGGCAAGTTAGCTTGCGCCATCATTGAACGGACCATTTCCATCAAAGTCCTATTTCTCCTTTCAGCAACACCATTTTGTTGAGGAGTATATGGCATAGTTACCTGATGTACTATGCCCTTTTCATCACAAAGTTCCTTAAAACTTTTTGATTGATATTCACCGCCCCTATCGGTTCGCAAGACCTTAATCTTGCGATCTAATTGATTCTCCACTAAACTCATATAGTTTTTAAAGAATGTTAATGCTTCACTTTTGTGGGATATCAAATAGATATGTTCGAATCGGGTGAAATCATCAATAAAAGTGATGAAATAGGACTTCCCGCGTCTTGTCTTGACATTCATCGGACCACATATGTCCGAATGGATGAGCTGTAATGGAACCTCGGCCCTTGTGCCGGTTCCAAACGGCTTGCGACAAGATTTCCCCGCAAGGCAATGTTCGCAGGTCGACATTTCAACCTTTGAAACATTTGATAGAAGGCCACGTTTGGCAAGTCTATCCATTCGTTTTGGTCCAATATGACCAAGCCTTGCGTGCCAACAAATTATATTAGACTCATAAGTCGAAGAATTTGTAACAAGGAAATTTTCATTACATAATGAAGAGTCATACATTGTATTTAATACAATAAATCCTTTAAATACATACCCAGTACCAATTAAGGAATTATTACAACACAAGTCCACTTTACAATCATGAAAAAACCAGCTATAACCAAGACCCATTAACACGACCACAGATATTATATTCCTTCGAATATCTGGAGCGAAGAGAACATCATGAAGTAGGAGAGTGCGGCCGTTGTCCAAGAATAGCTTGCAAGTCCCAACGCCTTTCACTTCAACACGTGTGTTGTTTCCTACATAGATCCACTTCGTTCCTTGGGGTATCCGGTGATACTCCACGAAGGACCGTCTGTCCCTTGCTATGTGGTCGGAGGCACCTGAATCAATTATCCAAAATGGATTAAATTCCACAAGAAATATTGAACTAGAAACACATATGTAACTAGTATAATTACAAGTTACCTCGTCGCCTCCACTCGTACATGAACGAGCATAGTGACCGAGCTTGTTGCACTTGAAGCACTTGATCCTCTTCAAGTCTTTCTTCTTATGCCATTTCTTGTGCCCACCCTTATGTTTGGGTTTCTTGGTAGACTCAAGTTGCTTATTACGTTCATTGGTAGACTTCGAACGATCTTTCCTTTTCTTTCCCCTGTGTGAGGAACTAGCAACCATGTGCACTTCTACACTTGGCTTGGCAGCCGCAAGCTGCTCTTCCTCTAATTTGAGGTGCTTGGAAACATCGCTAAAGGTCTCGATGCTCTCATTGTGAGTGAGATGCATCTTCATTTGGTCCCACCCATTTGGTAGGGAACGTATAACTGCTTGGATTTGTTGCTCATCAGTGAGCACATGACCCGCATCCTTTAACTCTGAGATAAGATTCGCCATATGTCGCAGATGTTTTCCCATGGAATGATCTGGACTTTTCTTGTATGAATCAAATCTTATAGTTAAAGCGCGAAGTTTGGACACCGATGTCCATGGCTAGGTCATACTCTCGAAAGATGCGCATTATGTCATCGGCCATACTGCTCAATAACGTAATTCGAGCTATCTTATTCTTCCGAGACCAAGCATCAAAAGCTTCCTTGTCTCGTCTGTATTGGACTGTAGTGCCCAACTCGGGTTCAATCATTACGTTCTTTAGAGTTTCGAGCACTTCTTGCTCCTCTAGAACGTATTGTATCTTGATGGACCATAGTTTGTAATTATCGCCGTTGAGTTTTTCACCTCTGTTTAACTCAGCGACGATATTCTTTGAAGCGGAAGACATTTTACTTTTAAAATGCTGCAAAAAGACACAAAACCGAAGGTTTGATCAAAAACATTGCATTAAAAAATTCTTAAAATACAATTCCCACTTGAAATGATAATAGAATATCCCATTTGGATAGTTCTAATTTCAACTCCCACTTGGAATGATATTTATAATTTGATAAGTTACTTTCGAAAAATATTGAAGATGTTGTTATAGAATCGGAAAGGTTTCTATGATTCCAATCACCATCTAGAACAATCCTTCAATATTTCCACCTCACTTATCAAACGATAGTACTCTTATAGTACTTCGCAGCGGAAAAGCGTTTTTGAAAACGTATTTTTCAAAATGTATGAAAACGTATTTTTCAAAAATGTATATTTCAATCCAGTACCCTTATGATACTAGCGAAATATTCGGCACTTCTTGGCCATTTACCGGGTTGTTCCATATCCGTGCCAAGGTCGGATCCCCCTTGAGGTGATTTTTCTGCAAGCCATTGTCGTCGGTTCCCGTATGGATCCAGACGCTTCCTCCTGAATAGGAGAATTTTGCCACATATGATTGTCGTTGGCCCCGTATGGGCTAATCGGCATGTTCGTGTTACATCGACCAAGGCCTCTCGCCGAATTGGTCGATCAAAAATCCCGGATTGGTCGACCAATACCGACCAAGGATCTGGCACACCCCCCCCTCCCCGGCCAGGGCCTCTGCCCTGGCCGAGGCTGGCCAAGGGCCGGCCAGGGCCTCTGCCCTAGCCGGCCAGAGGCCCTGGCCCCTCGGCCAGGGCCTCTGCCCTAGCAGAGGCCGGCCAGGGCCGGGCCCTGGCCTCTGCCAGGGCCGGCCATGGCCATGGCCCCTGGCCAGGGCCGGCCAGGCCCTGGCCTGAGGCCAGGGCGCCAGCCATGGCCTCTACCAGGGCCGGCCGGCCCCTGGCTCTGGCCGAGGCCGGCCAAGGCCTCCTGGCCCTGGCCTGGCCTCAGCCAGGCCTGGCCCTGGCCCCAGCCAGGGCCCCCTGGCCCTGGCCGTGGCCGGCCTGGACATAGCCGGCCATGGCCAAGCCATGGCCCTTTGGCCTTGGCCGTCCTTGGCCCATATGGCCATGGCCGGCCACCCCCTTGCATGGGGTTGGCCGCACACCCCGCCGGAGGGGTGGCCGTGGTGGTTATTGGCCGTAGCCAACCCCCTCCTCATGGGGAGGGGGGGTGCATTACCTTTATAGCCCAATTGGCCATGGTGATCAAGCACCAAAAGTCATCTTCCCCGATGGGAATAACTACCATCTTCTTCCTCGATGAAGCACTCGTTCGTCGATGAAGCACCCGTTCTTCGGGAAAGTAGTTATTCTCTAATGGCCGTGTGCCAAAATGAAAAAATAACATACTTTAAAGTTCGTAAACTACACACTCCACATGAAGAGAGTTCACATTCCCTATGAATGGAGACTCACAATCCATGAAGAGTGCGAGCTTGACGATATGAACGGTCGGTTCTTCCTGTCACAGAGAGTTCCTGCCATATCTGTAATGGTTGGAGACCCTAACGTGAACGGAACAACCGCTGCGTTCTCTCCGTCACGAAGCGTTCCTACCATATCCATAATGGTAGGATACCCATTCGTGAAAAAGACAACGCCTCGTTCATCGGTTCGACGGGGCGGCGGTTTGACCGGGGCGAACCCGTATGGCTCTGATACCAATGTAGGATCCTGTCAAAACAAGGACGTTAGGATCGATTAATGAAGTAGAGACTTACGCTTGCATATGCGGCACCGTAGTCTCGGAACTTCGCCCTCGGATTCGCCACAACGGTCGATACTTCGTCACGGAGGATCGAAGCAAAGTTTCACCGCCTAAATCTCTATTTAGAAGAGGATTTTAATGGAAGGAAGAAGAAGAACATAAGATGCCTTTTGCAAACTTATGGCATGGAAAGTGTAGTATGAATGCCGTACCCTTGGGTCCTATTTATAGGCTTTAGGGGTGGTTATTGTAGGAAATAACCAATTATAAGCTTATTTGCCTATATTAGCACATTCATTTATCCTCTTCTTCATTCACTTATCAAGTGCCTTTATGCACTTATAAAGTGACTTTTTCCACTTATCGAGTGGCTTTTTCCACTTATCGACTGGTCCTTTTCACACGAGAAAAGGTTCCCTTTGTGCACGCTTTCGTGCATGCGACATCTGAGGTCCGTATACCCTCATACATCCCCTCATGGGTGTATTCATGTTGTCCATATCCAACATCGCCGCCCGATAACCCGCAACCCCGCCACGGTTGCCTGAAACCCTCGCACGACGTCGCATGCACCTCCCGATCGCTGGTGGGACCGAAAAGGTGCTCTCTCTCAAGTGCAAGAGTCCGTACAAATAGTAAAACCTGGGAGTCCAGGTGTCGAATCCACGGGAAGAAATCTGTTGCAACCACAATTCAAATCAAATAGAAATCTATCGGTAAGAAACTAAACACTTCAACAATGGTGACGGTGATGGTGATGTGAACACGTGAACAAAATAAACATAGAAAATTACGTGTACGAAAATACCTATAAAAAGTTTGCACATGGTATGGGTTCGCTAGGGTCAATGATTCGTATTAATTTGGTTGATAGGTATAACGCAATGAATTCTCCTTTTGGGAGAAATTCACCGGAAAATACCCAATATAACTCAATGAATTCTCCTTTTGGGAGCAATTCATCGGAAGATGCCCTTTTGGGGGTTCAAACAAAATATTCAAAAAGATCGTCGCTAAAGCTATAATACGATATGAAACTCTCTTTTTGAGAGATCAAAACTACGGTATGAAACTCTCTTTTGGAGAGATCAAAACTCACCCTTTTGGGGCGATCATCAACTGAATTAATTCTTTTGGAATCTAAAAAAGTCGATTTACGAACAACGATTACAATTTTAGCGACGTTTAACGGCTTAACACGAGGAATACAACCAAATAAACACGAATAATATCCCCTAACTACTCCATACCATGCACAAATAAGTTCTAGCTACTCATAATATCAGAATACACAAGATCCATAGCCAAATACATTGAATTCATAGCAAAATACGGTAGAAAAGCATCAAATACGGAGTTTAAGTTAAGAATTCATCACCAAATATCCTTGAAAATACATCAAAACTCTCTGGAAATAAGAAATTAGCCTCTGGAATTTTACAGAATTTTTCAGGGGGAGAATACGGCTCCTAGAGCCTCCAATACGCTCAAAATACGCCCCCAAACTGCTTGCATACGCCCAAAAACCCTAGAAATACCTTATATAGGCTCATTGCGGGTTTGGGTTGTGATATCGGGTTCAAGATCCGCTTAAAATCGTGCCCGGAAGCATCCACACCGTTGATCAAAGGCGGGATTGACTGTGGAGCTGCCACGTGTCCCGCTAGCGGATCCATACCCGATAACGCCCGCTTGCATCCGAGTTCAACTCGGATTCGTCTTCGACCGTCGGATCTGGAATCCAACGGTTGATATTGAGCCATGTCACCCACGCATTACGCCCGCTCGTTCTCTTCGTTGTCGCAGCAAGGGATGCTGTCCGCCGTTCGATCATCATCGGATGCTACTGATGCGTCCACGTCGCTTGCTTCGCCTCGTCGTCGATGGCCGTCCGATCTGAGCGGGCGTCGGTAGGATCATGCCGCGTGTCCGTATTAATCACGAGATCGCCTCCGCTTCGTTCGCTGCCTCGGACAGATCGCGACCGTTCGATCGCGATCGAACGGTTGTAATATCGCCCGCTTCGTTCGCGTTCAGCCCGCATCCGACCGTTCGATCTGCGATGAACGGGCGGGATTCTGCCACGTCGCCTCCACAAGTTGAGGCCGTAGGATGCGGCTGAGGAAGGCTGAGATGCGGCCACGTGTACGCCAAGATTCGTGCACATCTCATTTTTGGTATCCTGCATTCAAAAATACACAGTAATTAGCACAGATCTCAGAAAAATACAAATAAATAGTCGTTGGAATCGTGAGATCGAGACCAAGCTAGGAAAAATATAATAAGTGCAGAAATACGTCGTTAAATGCTGTTTTGTGCTCAAATAGTGTGTTTTCTCTAATAAATAAATGTGTAGAAAATACGTATGAATTAGAGAACAATGTAGTATCTCATGAGCACAAAATAGGGCTAAATGGGGGGTTAAATGTGTAATATTGAACCCGAATCACACCCCCCAACTAGCGATTTGCTAGTCTCTAGCAAAAAGAGCGATAAATACGGATGTTTAATAAAACAATAAGTTCTTTCAAATCGCTCATGGCATGGCTCAATAATACGAATTCCAACATGATCTTGACCATCAATATACACATCCATGAACAAAATCAATCATATGATATTTTCTCTAATTTAATTTGAATAAAAATCATACAAGCATCGTTTTGCGCAAGCGAAAGTATAACACGTCGTTATATACTAGTTTTCGTGTTTCCAAGGAATTTGCCTATCAAAATAATCATTCAGGATATGGGTATTGAAGTTGCTTAGTATATTCGCCATTTCTTCTCTTTTATTCGTTCCGCGTAACGCGCATCAAGCAACATTCGCAGAAAAAGGTATAACTTGGATCGCTCCATCAAATGAGTGAGTTTCCGGTCAATGGCTCCCAAATCAGACGATCATAGGGCATTAGGCCAAGAAGGACCCCTCGGACTGTACTACTCGAGCCAACCAAGTTATTTATTAGTGACATACTCATTCATTCATTTTTCATCATTCATTTTTCTTTTCATTTTCTTTCTTTCTTTTCTTTCTTTTCTTTCTTTGTAAGCAACTCAAAAACCATCAACATGAATATAAACATTAATAACAGAGGCCAAATCCCTCTTCAACTTGAAAACTATTCTAATGAATCGTGTATACTTAAGCTTTTTCATCACACTAGCATGCATGAAATATATTCAAACTATTTCGAGATATTAATCATGGAAATTGAAAATTTTCAGGTATAGCATATTAACGGCAATTCCATGAAGGAAAAATAATTAATCAAGCCATAAACAATTTTTAGAACTCAATTAACGTATAATCATCCGCATTTGAGGCATATGAAGGAGTTTTAAAAGATGAGATTTGGTGATTTATTCTTCTCAAAAAAAAATCCTAAGGTCTCATACACACCCCCCAACTAAAGATGGACATTGTCCTCAATGTCGGAAGAGGTACGAGTTTATTCAAGCAAGCAACCTAGAAAGCATATAAAAACTACACTACTGGAAAGAACACACCGTGATCAAATGGCGGATCCCGAATCTTTGATGGTGGAGGAAGTTGTTCAATTTGATCCTTGCGCTCCTCGGCGATTATTCTTCCTCCAACGACTAATTTGGACCCCAACAACGTAACTCCAAGCATCTCTATAAGCTGTTTGCCAATGTCCTGCGAGAGATGAGTTATGTCAGTCCAAATTAATTTAAGATTCTTCACAATAAAAATATTCCAAATATAGTCATCAAAATAAGTGAAAGAAATTAAAGCAAGTTGACGACTACTCCCTGAAAGATTTGCACTACTCTCTGTACGATGCTCGTTCATTGTGGAGAGGGATAAATGATTTTGGGACAAAACTGGAAGAGGGCATGGTTCTGACTCCATGGCGATAATCTCAAAACCCTTTTCCCTAGCTGTCTCCTCCTCTCGTTCATCCAAAATTGCTAGCTCGTCCTCTCTTTTGCACACACTTTCTGCCATGTGGATATTTATATTCGTGTCCTCGCTCGGTATTCCTGCAATAGAAGATGCACTCGTATTAGATTCTTGAAATCGAGTTTCAAAAGCATTACCTTCTTCTAAGCAAGCGTCAATCAAATTAAGATTTTCAATGGAATTTTGAATCTGCCGACTCCGAGCAAGGAAATTCTCTTGGAATTGAAGGGATGTGGCCTCCTGTGTCTGAATAGTCTGGTAAGCTTCCTCTTTCAAGGATTGCAAAGGTACGTCTACGCTTTGCTCTTCTTGATCAAGGCTCGAAGGCTCCGTTGAATCGCTCTCTGAAATCTCTTCCACGCTTTCTTCGTTTTCTTGCAGAGACTCCATGTATTCCCACGCCACTGTCGGCGTCATGCTTCCCAATAATTCCTGCAGCTGAGGTTGTAGTCCTTCTAGGAAGAACTCCATGAGCTCTTCATTTGTGAAACCATGCTGCGGATAGCTCGATATTAGGTCTGTGAACCTCCTCCAGGCCTGAAAGAAAGTTTCACAGTCAGTTTGATTAAAATTAACAATTTTGAGCTTTTCCATTCTATGTTTGTGTGCATTCGCATATCGTGCATCATAAAGATTGTTCGTGCAGTAGAAGTTCATATATTCCATTTTTTTTAAAAATTAAAATAAAATAATAAAAAAACGTTTATGTACAGTAAAGTGGAAAGATCTCACCGGAGGTCCTCTAAATGAAATAAACCGTAGTCACAAACCATTCCTCCCCGGCAACGGCGCCAAAAACTTGGTGGGACCGAAAAGGTGCTCTCTCTCAAGTGCAAGAGTCCGTACAAGTAGTAAAACCTGGGAGTCCAGGTGTCGAATCCACGGGAAGAAATCTGTTGCAACCACAATTCAAATCAAATAGAAATCTATCGGTAAGAAACTAAACACTTCAACAATGGTGACGGTGATGGTGATGTGAACACGTGAACAAAATAAACATAGAAAATTACGTGTACGAAAATACCTATAAAAAGTTTGCACATGGTATGGGTTCGCTAGGGTCAACGATTCGTATTAATTTGGTTGATAGGTATAACGCAATGAATTCTCCTTTTGGGAGCAATTCACCGGAAAATACCCAATATAACTCAATGAATTCTCCTTTTGGGAGCAATTCATCGGAAGATGCCCTTTTGGGGGTTCAAACAAAATATTCAAAAAGATCGTCGCTAAAGCTATAATACGATATGAAACTCTCTTTTGGAGAGATCAAAACTACGGTATGAAACTCTCTTTTGGAGAGATCAAAACTCACCCTTTTGGGGCGATCATCAACTGAATTAATTCTTTTGGAATCTAAAAAAGTCGATTTACGAACAACGATTACAATTTTAGCGACGTTTAACGGCTTAACACGAGGAATACAACCAAATAAACACGAATAATATCCCCTAACTACTCCATACCATGCACAAATAAGTTCTAGCTACTCATAATATCAGAATACACAAGATCCATAGCCAAATACATTGAATTCATAGCAAAATACGGTAGAAAAGCATCAAATACGGAGTTTAAGTTAAGAATTCATCACCAAATATCCTTGAAAATACATCAAAACTCTCTGGAAATAAGAAATTAGCCTCTGGAATTTTACAGAATTTTTCAGGGGGAGAATACGGCTCCTAGAGCCTCCAATACGCTCAAAATACGCCCCCAAACTGCTTGCATACGCCCAAAAACCCTAGAAATACCTTATATAGGCTCATTGCGGGTTTGGGTTGTGATATCGGGTTCAAGATCCGCTTAAAATCGTGCCCGGAAGCATCCACACCGTTGATCAAAGGCGGGATTGACTGTGGAGCTGCCACGTGTCCCGCTAGCGGATCCATACCCGATAACGCCCGCTTGCATCCGAGTTCGACTCGGATTCGTCTTCGACCGTCGGATCTGGAATCCAACGGTTGATATTGAGCCATGTCACCCACGCATTACGCCCGCTCGTTCTCTTCGTTGTCGCAGCAAGGGATGCTGTCCGCCGTTCGATCATCATCGGACGCTACTGATGTGTCCACGTCGCTTGCTTCGCCTCGTCGTCGATGGCCGTCCGATCTGAGCGGGCGTCGGTAGGATCATGCCGCGTGTTCGTATTAATCGCGAGATCGCCTCCGCTTCGTTCGCTGCCTCGGACAGATCGCGACCGTTCGATCGCGATCGAACGGTTGTAATATCGCCCGCTTCGTTCGCGTTCAGCCCGCATCCGACCGTTCGATCTGCGATGAACGGGCGGGATTCTACCACGTCGCCTCCGCAAGTTGAGGCCGTAGGATGCAGCTGAGGAAGGCTGAGATGCGGCCACGTGTATGCCAAGATTCGTGCACATCTCATTTTTGGTATCCTGCATTCAAAAATACACAGTAATTAGCACAGATCTCAGAAAAATACAAATAAATAGTCGTTGGAATCGTGAGATCGAGACCAAGCTAGGAAAAATATAATAAGTGCAGAAATACGTCGTTAAATGCTGTTTTGTGCTCAAATAGTGTGTTTTCTCTAATAAATAAATGTGTAGAAAATACGTATGAATTAGAGAACAATGTAGTATCTCATGAGCACAAAATAGGGCTAAATGGGGGGTTAAATGTGTAATATTGAACCCGAATCAATCGCCACGACCGCCGCACGTCGCCGCCGAAGCCTCGCAGCATACCGCCTGCACCCCCCAATCGCCGTACAGCCCATTCACCGCCGGTGGCCGCCCAGACCCCCCCCCGTTCCGCAGTCTTCCCCGTGCAAGCAGCGGCAGCAACGGCAAGATCCGCCGCTGCTGCAAGATTTTCGATTGCCGCAGCTCTTCCTCGCCGACTTCCGACCGTCGTCGACCTCCTCAAGGTCACTGTCTCCGACTGCAAGCCGCCGTGCGGCCGTTCTTTGCCACTGCAGCAAGCACAGCCGCTGACGTGCTATTTTTCCACCGATGTCGCCTGTTTCCCGACACCGCGCGTCACCGGCGATCCCCCGGAGGCCCCCTAGCACGGGCGTTTCCCCGCTGGTTGTTTTCCGAGAACAGCAAGCCCCTTGGACTAGCGTTTCAACGGACTTTCGTCGCCGTTATGTGCCGTTACTCGTTGTTTCTCTTTACTCGCTGCTCACGCACTTCGTTTGCTGCCCGGACGAGTCTCGCTACGCTACCCGTAGCCGAGACACCGTAGGCGACGCAGATCTTCTACCGTTCAGACGCACTGCTCATCCTACATCGAACACCGGAGAGGTTGGTTCCCAAAACTCGTAGCACAACCCACCCGTAGCAAAACTGAAAAACCTAACTAAAACTGGACAACAATAATTAATTTACTTTCTGCACCAGTAAAACGCTGCTCACTGTAGAAAATCGACCATCAGACAATTTTCTGTGCATATAGGGTAGTGGTCGATTTAGGCTGAACAAGAACACCAAATTGTGACTTTAACAAATAGGGTAGTCCCGATAAACTAGAAACGAACCTAAATAGGATTTGATGGAAATTGTGACCAGACACCGTCGCCATGACACTGTTTTAGACGGACTACCGCAGACGCGACACTTGGACGAGACGACCCGGACAGACGACACACTCGCCACCACAGGCAAGTGTACTCACTTGCGCTTTTGGCCGTGCCTTGGTCTTAAACTGCTAGAACTATTAGACTGTGAACAAATAGAACCAGACGTGAAATGATAGCGTCTGGGACGCCCTGACGACCTAGACTTGACGACGAAGTCTAGGCGTAACAACAACACCTGTTGACACCGTAGGGTTATTTTGCGTGTGCGTGCGTGTGGACACCCTAGAAGAACTATCCCTGTCATGTCACGTCGTGTCTTGTCTTGCACAGCCTGCGGGTAATAGGGCACTCTCCGAGTGATCCCTTGTACGGATACACAGCCTGTGGGCAATGAGGTGCTCACCTAGCAGAGTGGGTGATCTTTAATACGGAACACCTACTGGAAGCTCGACACCCACCTAGCAGAGTGAGTGTCCCAGCAGACTGAGAAGATAGAGACTCTCACCTAGCAGAGTGAGTGGTCCTATACAGTAGTACAGTTTCACCTACGAGGCGTCCGTCGCTCACCTAGCAGAGTGACAGATACGCTACCGATCGTGGGGATAGAGGCACTCACCTAGCAGAGTGAGTGGTCCTATATTGTCTTGTCTTGAGCACTTGGGTTTGGGGTAGGGTTGAGCGTGCGCACTGGGAGAGGGTCTGATCACCCTCGAACCGTAAGGCGTGAACCCTTCGAGTCACACGTGTCTCGTCTTGTCTTGTCTTGTCCTGTCTTGCTTCTCTTGTCACGTCTTGTCACGACCCGTTTAGGTTAGTCCCGTAGTCGGTAGCACACGCTACGACTACTGCTTGCTACGTTTTACTTTCCTGCTGCGTTTACTTTCTTTCGTCACTCTGTTATAACCCCAGCATGCTAATCAACCAGTAAACTGTTGTTAATAGTTCGGTACACTTGCAGTAGAGTCTGACCCTTTTTGTAGAATTTACCTGACGTACAGTTCCTTTCATTTTGGTGCTGTACGTCAGGTGTCGAGACAGAGTACGTTGACGAGGCGGACCTACCGAAGTACGTAGAGCCGGAGGACGTCGATCCTAAGTACGTGCCCGAGGAGGACCAGAGTTAGAGATCTTCACGTTGTTGATTCAGAGGTGTCACTGTAGTTTAGTTGGGTGCGTAGCACCGTTTACTTTCTGTCTAGGTTGGGTGCTTGCACCATAGTTTACTTTCAACTGTTTTGTAGCCGTGTTGACTTTTGTTTAGACTCCCCGTACTTTTCTGGATATTTGTTGAATAAAATGAATGCATCTCTTTTAGTACTTTTGTTGTTCCGTACTAACCTACATGGACCTGTTCCTTCGTCTTGGAGTACCACACATACGCTTATTGGGTCCGAGCTTCACAGCTCCGGCCTAAGCGGGCCTTGTCACGTTTCGCTTCCGTCGTTTTGGGAAGCGGGGCGTGACAGGTTTTAGTGGTGGCCCATGCAGGTCCTTTTCTGCGAAAAGTACGGAACGATAGAAGTATTAGCATTCATTTTTTCTTCTTTCT
Source organism: Scilla litardierei (assembly GCA_030789695.1). Classification (NCBI taxonomy): domain Eukaryota; kingdom Viridiplantae; phylum Streptophyta; class Magnoliopsida; order Asparagales; family Asparagaceae; genus Scilla; species Scilla litardierei. The sequence goes on along the minus strand of CM061138.1, from coordinate 95,628,038 downwards.
CTAGTAATATGTGCGAGTCTAAGTTGTGTTTTTCCTGTCGTTAGGATGGTGGGAGGACGTGAAGCTCGAGATGGACCATCAGCTGACGGGACCATGGATGGCCAAGGTGACGATTTATGCCAATTACTGGGCGTTATGAGGGAGATGCTGGATGTTCAGCACCAGTTGGTTCAACAGTCCCACCGTGCTGCCCATGCTCCTCCAGTTGCACCGCCACCGCCTCCGCCTGCCCCTCGAGCTGCTCTGGGAGTGAAGCAGTTCAATGAGCTTCAGTCGAAGACATTTTCTGTGAAGGAAGGACCATTGGCTGTCGATGAGTGGATTCTGAGTACTGAGGAGAAGCTGATTGATGTGATGATTCACGATGATACCCAGGTCGAGATAGCGAAGATGCAGCTGACCGAGAATGCTAGGAACTGGTGGCGCATAGAGGAGAGGCGCCTGCAGAAGCCAGTGGAGTGGAAGACTTTTCGATTGATGTTCAAGGAGAAGTACTTCACCAAAGCTGCTAGGAGGGAGCCGTTGAGCAGATTTGTAGATCTGAAGCAGGGGGATATGACCGTCGACGAGTACGAGGCAGAGTTCGAGATGCTGAGTCGGTTTGCCCCACATATGGTGAGAAAGGAGGAGAAATGAGCTGATCGTTTTCATCAGGGATTACGTCTGAAGATTCAGGCTTCTATGTCTTCGGCTGACTTCATGACCATGGGAGCTGTGCTGAATGCCGCGAGGAACCATGAGACCATATCGCGTCTACCTGATCTTTCTGATGATGGAGGAAAGCGACAGAATGAGCAGCATAGGCTTTCTGCTAGGTCTATAGTGGGACCAGTTCAGTCAGTGCCTTTCAAGAGGCCAGGACCACCTGCTCAGCATCAGATGAAGGGCCCATGCTTTTTCTGCGGCAAACTAGGGCATCTGCAGAACACTTGCAGGAAGAAGCTGGGTTTGTGTCTGGCATGTGGAGCTGTCACACACGCCTTTATAGATTGCCCGACGAATCGCCATACTGAGGGCGAAGCACCTGCCCCCACCCAGAGAGGAGATGTTGTCCGTGGAGCACATGTCATGACAGCAGCGGATGGCGTCGTTACAGGTAACTCCATAGTTTTAATCTTTCATAGTATAGTTTAGCTTATTTTTGGCTGCTTGCGTATGTTTCAAAACTTTTTGTTCCTTTCAAATCCAACCTTTAATGTTTTGGGATTAGCCCACAAAGATCACAACCCACCTATCTTCCCTCATCCAATATCACAACTCCACACGTTTTTCCCAATGTTTTAAAATATGGCTTAGGCCTTAAACTTTCTTTTCTTTCCCTCTTCGGGAGTGTTATTTTTATTGTTATGATGTTGTTAGTACTAGATATTTTGTTATAGGGTTATGTTTACGGGTAGGCTCAGAGTGAGATGAGATATGTTGTATCGGTGATTAGTTGGTTTTGAATAACAATGATATTAGATCAGATTTCTTTGGATGAAAAGAATGAGGTGTCCAAGACTTATTAATGATACCAATGTGTAACGGACTCGATGGGGACACTGAATGAATGAAATTATACACAATGAGATGAGTACTTAATCGATCTGAAACTTGAACGAGTGGTAGATAGGAGTAGCTATAGAGGTATGGTATGATTTAGAGTGACCATGAAATGATGAAAATATTTGAAGCATCAAGACATGATTATTAAGTTAACGTGAGAAGACATTGGAAATAACACGACGTGTTGATATGAATGGATGGTTAGGTAGGCGGACTTAATATTGGTTGGGATTAGTTATAGTAAGTAGGATGAGATGTGATTTCGATAGTTCAATTATTTGGCGGATAAATTTATGGGAAGTTATGACAAGGAATGTATTAAGGACACGGCGATTGTTGATTTGTGAAAGGTGTTATAAGATAGACAAAGTTTTTGTCTTGGATTGGTGATCGACTAGAAAATCATTTTAGCGATTGATAAATATTGGGAAGAGATTAATAAATACTGGTCTTGATGTATCTTCTAAAGCCTCTTACCATCAGCGCCTGCTCCTCATCAAGTTCTTCATCTTCATCTTCCTCAGCTTGGAAGGCTAGTGCTTTGGAAGTCTTGGTATCAGATTTCTCTCTAGTTTCAATGCTCTGTAACTCAAGCTCATGGGACATCAGGTTTCCTATCAGCTCCTCTACGCTCAGCTTTGCAAGATCCTTAGCTTCCTGAATAGCTGTGACTTTGGGACGAAATGAGCTTGGTAGTACCATCAAGATCTTTCTTACTTGCTCCAAACTTGAGTATGGCTTTCCAAGGGAGCTAGACTTGTAGAAGATGTCTGTGAACATCGCAAACATCTCTTTGATGGACTCTGTGGGAAGCAGGCAGAAGCTTTCATATTCTGTGCTCGATAAGGTGAGTCTGGACTCCTTCAGCTGCGATGTTCCCTCATGCGTCACCACCAGCGTATACCAAATTTCGTTCTCATTTAGACATTGAGAGATGCGATTAAATTCAGATTTATCCAAAGAGCATATAAGTGCATTCATAGCTCTACCATTCAGTGAATACCGTTTCCTTTCAGCATCATCCCATTTATCTTCAGGCTATAAAATTTCAGTGTCTTCAATTTTAATAGTGAGGGTTTATATCCTTTTACAACTATGTTCCACACATCATACTCAATAGACACTAAATAGATTTTCATCCTAGCATTCCAGTAAGCAAAATCAACACCATTAAATTTTGGGGGTAGAGAGATAGACTGGCCTTCAACAAAGGCTGAATCAGATATATTCATGGTTTTCTAGCCTAGATCCTCTAACATGCTTTGATACCACTTGTTGGATCTGGATCTAAGCCTAGAGGGGGGTGAATAGGCTAATAAAAATTCTCAAGATATCATTGGCAATATTCAGCACAATCAGTTAGACACGAGGTAAATAAAGCCAATCACATAGTGCATAAGAGATTTACTCCGGTTCGGTCGCCCCAACAACCTACTCCAGCCCCAAAGCAAATACTAGATTCAATAGTGTTAAGGGTACAACTATAAAGAGCTGCGAGCACCAACTCTACGCTCACCAATTTCCGTAATGCACTTACCAAAGTGCCAAACACTACTAATCTGGTAAACGCTCTCTCTTGACTAGCCCCAACTAGTCAAGTCCCCCAAAACGAATGCTTAAGTAACTACAAAGATCAAAACACCAATTACACAAATATAAAGTAATAAAGAGTTTAGAAAAGCTCAATTCGTGTCGGTTTTATAGCCTCAGTCAATCAGCGCTTGGTCAGATATGATCTGAAAAAAGTACTCCTCAATCTGAAGTCACGGCCAGCTCAAGTTAGCAACTCAATCAGCAACTCAAGTCAGCAAGGATGGATGGCACTTGAGATTCTCAGTTTGCAACCCAAAAGTACGGCTGCAAGGGTCGGTCGGTAAGTGGAATGGCATGGCTTTAGCAGTCGGTTGTCAAGGTAAGAGTGCGGGCTGCAGCTTGGTTGACAATCCCTTGGTGCATTGAATCCCTTTGGTCAGCAAAGCCTTGGCATGGGGGTTCCATGCGGTGGACACACTCCTCTATGCATTCGCTAGCAACAGTTGGCAAGCAAGATGGTTGGATGTGGTCGGTCAGCACATTGTAAATGCGGGCCAGCTTCTAGGTCAGCAAGGGTTGAATGCGACAATCAACAATGTGTTGCGTGAGCAGCTTGGTTGCGGCAGCATGCAATGGGTTGGTAAGGGAACGAGATCACGGCAGCATGATCTCCTCTGCTTGATGATTGCCTTCAAAAAGAATAGTCCTTAGAACTTGTTGCATGAATCACTTTGGAGAACTTTTGGATGAGATGTGTTGCTTGCAGCATGGAGATCTCTAGAAATGAAAGCCTAACATCACGGCTTGGCCTTTTGATTTGTATAATGTAGAATCTTTCGACAACAACCTCTTGGTTTGTTAACGGTAGTCAAAAGTTATGGCTTGGCCTTGGAACTTGTGATGGGTTGAAGGCTTGTGACTTTGTTGTTTTAGATTATCATGGATGATTGCGACTATAGGAGGATGATAATGATGCTTATTGTGCTTGCGGCAAGAGGATGGAGTTGATGTTGGCTTTGTAGCTTTCGGTAATGAAGTAGATGTTGATGCTTGCGTCGATGGGCTTCAAGACTTGAGGATGATTTCGACAAATGTATGGTTTGAAGCTAGGGCTCTTTCTTTGTGTTGGCCACATGGTTTTGATCTTGTTGTTGGAGGGGTTTTATAGATGTTGTGGAGAATCAATTAGGCTCATGTAGAATCCCATAATTATAGGAATTGGAATAGGACTAGAAGTTTGAATGTGATTGTAATGGGATTTGATTTAATCACTTTTGATTTGAATTGGATTTGCAATAATCACAAATTGATTTCGATGAGATTTGTCTTATTCCACCATCTCTTGACCCAGTCTACCATTCATTTGAATTGTAATTTTCTCCATCAGTTTGACCAAGTCTCCTTTTAAGTATTTACAAGCTTGCCACTCCTGAAAACACTTAGCACACATATCAAAACATTCACACATGTTTGTTATCATCAAACACAATGTCATCGATCGTTGTAACCAACAGACGCCAGTAATGCCAAGAAAAATCAAAGGGCACAACCCTTTTCACAGCTGGCCCGGCCCAATGGGCCGTGCAAATGTCAACTGGAAACCGTACGGATGCCAGTATTGCTCGCATGGGGCACGTGCAAGGCATGCACCCCACAGATTTGCATTTGGCTGGGATGGTGGGGCCCTGTGGTGGGCCCCACATTTACGGTTTCGAACCATGTTTCTTTGGCGGCTGAAATTTCTGTGAAGCGTGATTTTAGCCATCTTTTATTCTTCGTTTGAGGGGTCAAACAGATTCGAATTGGAGTGTTGCTTTTTCCTACGCGTTCACATTCAACCCTCTTTACAACGATGTATGACATCATTCTTGGAGCTTAACGGTGAGGGAGAAATAATTCGTCAAAGTTTAACCTTCGTGTAAGGCAGACTAAATTAATTTTTCTTCTCCAAAAAGTTTAGTACCATATCAGTGATTGAGAAATAGGCAGGGGTCCGCCGCCTATATAAATAGGGGCCTACCCCCCTCCTTGAAACTCACACCAAGCTCCAGATCTGAGTAGCTCTATTAAACGTGAGAAAGCTCGATTCTAAGCTTAAATTAATATTCATACGTATCCCTAAATTCTTCCTTGCTCCTGATCGGGCTCTAGCAAAGCTAAGAAGGAGTTCGAATCGGATCCAAAGTCTTGATGGAGGATCCACTAAATGTGAAACTTTCTTCGGCGCGTGGTTGGCTCGGCGACAAGGGTGTTGCTCGCCTCAGGATGCGGTTTGGTTCGGGACACGATTCGGCTCGGGACGCGATTCAGCTTGGGACGCAGTTTGTCTTGGGAGAAGTGGTTCGGGGCATCGCTTCCGAGTCAAAGAAATATTGCTGAAAACGATGCTTCGTGTTCTACGGAAACGAAGTGAAATGTATATAGTTTAATAACATGCATTTATAATTGCAATAGGTTGATAGATCTATCTTTGGGGTTGGTCGGACCCAACCCCGGGATAGTAGTGATTCTGGCTAGGGTTTAACTCTTTAAGGCTAGACATAAAATAGTTTTAAGTTGGTTTCTATGCTGGTTTTATGTTTTCGTCATCCGTCCGACTTAGGCCAGACGTCGATTTTAAAGCCCTATGGACTGATTCGAAGTGAAAAGTGTATATTTATACCCCCTAACTACCCCCATTTTGTGCTAAGAATTACACTTAAACTTGCTCTTTTTGGGTATATTTTCATTTCATATCATTTTAGGAGCTTACTCTCATTCTTGGCATAAAATATAGATTTTATTGTCGTTATTGGCTTCCTGATATTTTTCATGCGCTCTTGGTATTATTGTGATCATATCGCCATTTTTTGAGAATTATTTGAGTAACGGATTGTTTTATAGAATTTTGGGAGGTCAATAGTAATTTATAATAGTCATTATATTAATTTTGACTAATTTCTCCTTCTCCTATTTTTCAGGTACTCCTGGGAGTATTGGGGATTTTTCAAAATTTTATATGATTTTTCTGAGATTTCTAGGTATTTTTTTGGAATTATTTGGAGGAGAAAAGGGGGTTTAAAGCAAGAAAAAAGGAATTTAATGGGGCCACGTGGCGCGATCTGGAGGCACCACGTGGCGCCATCTGAGCCTTCAGTTGAGTGATGCGGGCCGCAGCAAATAAAAAAAGAATTAAAAAACAAAGAAGCCCAGTTCTGCGGCCCGCTCAAGGAGCGGGCCACTGGGAGCTTCTGTTTTTTTGGTTTTTTTTAGGGTTTGAGAGGTTTCTCTTCCCCAAGAGGCTAGGGAGGAACTTGGAGGCCATGGGCATGATGGAGAAGCTTGGATGAGGTGCCCAAGTGAGAGGGAAGCCTCATTTCTTGAGAGATTGGTGATCTCTTTCCTCTCTTTTGCGTAATTTTTGCAATTCTCTTGTTGTGTTGAACTCTAGATGAATTTGTCTATAAATCTCATCTTATTTAGTATGATGGAGTAGTGTGATTGGTGTGGGTTATGATTCAATTGTGGTTGGTTGTTAATTCTTGCCTTAATTTCCCATTGCCCATTCTCATTGTTGATGTTGGATGTATTATTAGGGCACATTTTCATTGGTAAAGACTCGAAAGTGCACAATTCGAGATGAATCCATGTTCCTAATTTGATTAGTGCCATGACAATACATTCATCCTTATTGCTAATTGTTGTGTTTTTAAAGCTAAACTTTTCGATTGAATGTCCTTAGCCGGATGATCAATTGAGTTATATGCGGGTAATTAGAGCTTAATTAACACCAATCTTAGTGAACCCACAACCCATACTCCTCGCCTCGCTATCCTAAATCCTCATTTGGTTCTCTAACCCTACCCACTTAGGATAAGATGTTTAGTTTCACCACACTTTTTCCCACACTTTTCCACCGTTAGCTAGGTGGTTGTTTCACACTTTAGTTTTCTTTATCGATAAATTTTGTGAATATAGAACAACTTGTCCCTGTGATCCGACCCGGTGCTCACCGGTTATTTTTATTGCATTGACACTCCTATGCTTGGGAGTGGAGGGCATGCTCCTTGTGCGTCCTCCATCACAACCAATTGGCGCCGATGCCGGGGACAACGGTTTCTATTATTAGCATTTTTTGATTGATTTTGAAAGTTTTAGTGTGATACTTCTATCTCTTAGTGTTGTGTCTTTCCATTTTATTTATTTTCCACTTATTGAGTCTTTTGCTTGTTTATTTTCATTTTCTTGGATATTTTTTTAAAAACATGGCATCATCTTCAGATTTTTCCGACGTTGATTTGGAGGATATCCCACTTTCGCAATACTTTCATGGCTCGGAGTGGGAGAATCCTCATTTACATATTAAAAAATTTGAAGAATGGATGTATTCATGTCATGGTGGGAATATCTATGATGATTGCATATACTTTAGATTTTTTCCCTCTTCTTTACAAGATAATGCTAGACTTTGGTTTGATTCATTGTCTCTCGACTCACATTTTACTTGGTTGTCATTTCAGGCTGAATTTCTCCGAGTGTTTTTGCCTTTTTTCTTGAAGCAGATACAGGGGCGGCAAGCCATGGAGCAGCATATAGCGAGCTTTGCCCAAGCTGAATGGGAGGCCTACCATCAGGTTTGGCGGAGGTTCACTGATTTGGTGCTTGCGTGCCCACACCAGAGCTTTCACAAGGATCATCTCCCGCATATCTTCTATACTGGATTATCGCCATCTGGGCAGGATTTTGTGCAGATCAGTTGTGGTGGGGAGTTCTTTGATTATCCGACCGAGGATTCATGGTGTTACCTGAGGGACCTGTCAAAGTATGAGGACACGGTCCAGCAGGTCCAGGACCAGCCTAAGGAGCCAGCTGAGGGCTCATTCCATTGCGACCCTATGGAATACCAAGAGAAACCTGTGAAGAGGGTGCATTGGGGCCAAGTAGAGGAATTCGAGCATATACATTTTGAGGAGTCAGAGGAGATGGATGATGGAGTGTGTGTCGACCACGATAGTGACATGATGCATTTTCACTTTGAGGTTGAGGATGAAGCGGATGTACATGATGGCCGAGAGCAGATTGAGGACACCATGGAGCCTGAGCCACAATCAACTTCTGAGTTAGCTTCACAGGTCGAGGCGGTTGAGTACTTAAGGAGGACGATTGAGATGAAATATTTCTGGGATGACGAGGACGATGTGTGCTTGGATTTGCCCGAGACATGTCTACCTCCAGTCCTGTCACTGATGTCACTTCCCTCGCCTCGGGATACGCACCATTCCATCATTCTTGGAGATTTTCAGGATACTCTTCATAGTCTGGGGAGGTCTGCAGAGCCTACACTTTCTGATAGCGAAGATGATTGTGAGATGGTTTATATTGAGCCTGAGCCGTCGTCTCCTCCAGATTCTCTTCTGCAGCCGCTTCCCTCTCCTCCTGAGGTAGCGTATCATGCCACACCTAGCGACATTTTTAAGGAAAGTTTCCACCATCTCATGCATTATATTTCTGAACCCAAATTTTCACTTTCATATACATTTGCTTCAGATTGTCATCCATTGCATTTACATTCTTTTATTTGTTTTGACGACCCGTTTTGGAATGCTTTTGCAGGGCAAGAGGACATGACTTGGATTGATGCAGCTCGTCTCCCACATGACACATACTATCAAAAGGGGACGCTGGAAGTTGCATTGCTAGAATCCAAAGAGGCCGGTGGAGGCCTAGCTCCAAAGACGCTCGCAGAGGGGCGTAAGGATATGATCGAGCAGTTGTCACCACCATTATACATTCGAGATCCGCCTTGTGCTAAGGTGTATTTTTTCCTTTACATAGTGTAAATAAATAAAATCGAAAGTTAGTTAGTTTGCTTTTGCATGTTTGCTTTCGTGTTCTTTTCTTTTCTTTGCTAGGATCTTTTGTGAGATCTGATACTCTCCTAACATTGCAAACAATGTTTATTTTAAGTTGGGGGAGAGTGTTAGAATCTTTAGGTTTGGTAGGATTTTGATGTTATCTCAAAAAAATTTTGAGATCCCTCCATGCTTCCATCACCCAATGAACTTCATTGCATATCTTATTTAGCCTCCTCGTCCCTACGACGTTAGATTTATGGTAGTCCCTACATGCTTAATACCAGGCAATTTCTTCGGATTATTATTTTGGTATCAAATTCTTCGATGTTTGATTGGCATGTTTTCATTTCTTTTTCATTTTTGGAGTCAAATGCTAATATGCCATGTATGAAGCTACTTTATACGTCGTGATATCTCTTTGAAATAATTTGGGGAAAGTTTGGTGTAAGTAATTGCATGATTTGGGATGAATGGTGTAGTTTTTGGTTGGATTGGGTTTGGCCAATTGTGTATGCTTTGTTTTCTTCTTAGGAGTGGGTGGATGAGTTGATAATTCATGTTTGGAATGAAAAAGAGAGCGTTAATATAAGTGAATGGTTTTCCTAATCAAATCGAGTAGCCGGTGCCCCCACGAAACATTGGGGAGGAAGCCAAAAATGAGATTTAGGTGATCATTCCATCCCTTTGCCTATATAGCGTTAACGCGTGTAAACATAAACCAAAAAAGGGGGAATACAAAAAAAGAAAAGAAAAGAAAATGAAAAAAAATTGAATGAATAAATGAGTGAATAAGTAACATGAATGATGCAATCTCATCTCCCACCACTTAGAGTAATTTCTTTTGTTTTGGCCATTTCCATTAAAGTTAGAAACTTTCCCATTTGTAATATATCCTAATGAATGTGATACGGACTTATTTCCTTACTTTTCTTTGAATTGGATTGAAGAGAATGTCATTAGTTGTTTACTTTCATACATTAGGTATATTGGCTTTGAAATCATTTGGAAATACCATTTGGAGTGTGCCATGATAACATTTTGAGTTTGGTGCATGTTTTCACTTTAATCCGAATGTATTGCATATTTTGCCAGGGACTAGCAAAAAGCTAGTTGAGGGGTGTGATTCGGAGTAAAAAGTGTATATTTATACCCCCTACCTACCCCATTTTGTGCTAAGAATTACACTTAAACTTGCGCTTTTTGGGTATATTTTCATTTCATATCATTTTAGGAGCTTACTCTCATTATTGGCACAAAATATAGATTTTATTGTCGTTATTGGTTTCCTGATATTTTTCATGTGCTCCTGGTATTATTGTGATCATATCGCCATTTTTTGAGAATTATTTGAGAAATGGATTGTTTTATATGAATTTTGGGAGGTCAATAGTAATTTATAATAGTCATTATATTAATTTTCTCATCAAACGGACTAATTTTTCCTTCTCCTATTTTTCAGGTACTCCTGGGAGTCTTGGGGATTTTCCAGAATTTTATGTGATTTTTCTGAGATTTCTAGGTATTTTTTTGGAATTATTTGGAGGAGAAAAGGGGGTTTAAAGCAAGAAATAAGGAATTTAATGGGAATCCACGTGGCGCGATCTGGAGGCGCCACGTGGCGCCATTTGAGCCTTCAGTTGAGTGATGCGGCCGCAGCAAATAAAAAAGAATTAAAAAAACAAAGAAGCATAGTTATGCAGCCCGCTCAAGGAACAGGCCGCTGGGCGTTGATATTTTTCTAAAAAAATATTACCAATGAGTTTTGCGGGCCGGCTTGCTCTTCAATTTGGCGGGCTATGAAGCCGTAACAAGCGAAGCGGGATTTCTCCGCTCGGTGCGGCGGGTCAGGCGGCTTAATGCCGACCCGACCCGAACTACTTGCAGCAGGCGCACGTGTAGTTGATTTGGGCGGGTCGGGCGGCCAGCACCCGACCCGTTACGGCTGTGCTTCGAGTTGTATTGCGAAAAATTGGGGGTTTTCAGGGAGCTTCTGTTTTTTTGGTTTTTCTAGGGTTTGAGGGGTTTCTCTTCCCCAAGAGGCTAGGGAGGAGCTTGGAGGCCATGGGGATGATGGAGAAGCTTGGAGGAGGTGCCCAAGTGAGAGGGAAGCCTCATTTCTTGAGAGATTTGTGATCTCTTTCCTCTCTTTTGTGTAATTTTTGCAATTCTCTTGTTGTATTGAACTCTAGATGAATTTGTCTATAAATCTTATCTTATTTAGTATGATGGAGTAGTGTGATTGGTGTGGGTTGTGATTCAATTGTGGTTGGTTGTTAATTCTTTCCTTAATTTCCCCTTGCCCATTCTTATTGTTGATGTTGGATGTATTATTAGGGCACATTTTCATTGGTAAAGACCCGAAAGGACACAATTCGAGATGAATCCATGTTCCTAATTTGATTAGTGCCATGATAATACATCCATCCTTATTGCTAATTGTTGTGTTTTTAAAGCTAAACTTTCCGATTGAGTGTCCTTAGCCGGATGATCAATTGACTTATATGCGGGTAATTAAAGCTTAATTAACACCAATCTTAGTGAACCCACAACCCATACTCCTCGCCACGCTATCCTAAATCCTTATGTGGTTTTCTAACCCTACCCACTTAGGGTAAGATTTTTAGTTTCGCCACACTTTTTTCCACACTTTTCCACCGTTAGCGAGGTGGTTGTTTCACACTTTATTTTTCTTTATCGATCAATTTTGTGAATATAAAATGACTTGTCCCTGTGATCCGACCCGGTACTCGCCGGTTATTTTTATTGCATTGACACTCCTACTCTTGGGAGTGGAGGGCATGCTCCTTGTGCGTCCTCCGTCACAACCACGGACCCAGAAAACCCTTCAGTGGTATCAGAGCCAGTCTACATGATCTATGTTATTTTCAATTATAAAGTGTACACGATGCAGCATGTTTCTCAATGAGATGGAGGTTTTTTTAAAAGCTATAGTCGTTCCCATGTGACGTTTTATTTTCGAAAAACAGTTTTGAAAATTAGATCTATTTTAAAATCATCTGATAATATTAAAATTAGATCGTAATTATTATATGATGATAATTAATTTTGTGTAACTTAAACTTATACGATAAATTTTATGTTGCATGTTTACCTAAATTTTATGTGATAATTTTTAGTTAATTGGTAATAATGCTAAATTATTTTGTTGACATTTTAATGGTTATATTATTTCTTGTTGATTATGGGATAATTCAAGAAAAACTCTTAGGATAGCCATTAAAAGCTTTCAGAAAATTATAAGATAATTTTTTATGGACATGCTATGATTTCAAAATGTTGCAACAAATTAAACTCATAATAAGATTAGGGTAGCCCTCTCCCATAATTATTATTTTAATTGGTATAATAATAATTTTAACAAAATGCTATGATTTAAATTGTTGCAAATTGATTTTTAAATCCCTAATACATGATTAGGATAGCACCCTAAAAATCTTTATAGTTGATAAGGACATTAATAAAAGTTATTAACCAATCTTAATAATTTCGAATTTTAGGATTCCACTAGTTGATAGGATTAACTAGTTTTAATGAAGCCATTTCAAGTCGATGTCACACATATGAATAAGTAGTATCCTTCAATGGATCATAATCCGGTCTAGTGTTTTTAAACTAGTGTTATGGATCACCCTAGATCGACTGGGGATAGTGATCTTGGCCTAGCCAAATTCTTGGCCGTGTTCTGCTGGATCGCAAGGATGCGAATTATGATTATGTGCAACCATCGATTACATCTAGTCAAAGACGTTAAAAATTTTCTTCAAGATTAGCAGTAACCGTCCTTGTTTTTGGATTAGGGGACTAAAAGACGCCTGTCATGGTTGTTGAGTCTCCTCAAGCAATGATATGTCTCTTTTAGAAACCGACTCCATCATACATGTGATGTAGTCTGGTTTTAACCCAAACCACTGCATCGGGTCTCCTCGAGTATCGGTGTAAGTTAATTTTAGATATGAAAACGAGGGTTCGACTAGACTAGTCATTGTGGTTTGTTGAGTCTCCTCAAGGTCATAAGTGATTAGGGATAAAAACCAATAGGGAGTCACATGTGATGTGATTGATAATGAGTTTATCTGGCAACTGCAGAGACGGTCAACTTGTTGAGTCTCGTCATCGTTGTGAAGCTCAGGGTGGTTGGGTCCCACTCCCTTTAAATAACTATATTTGTTCATATATATGATTAAAGATGATCGCAAAAATAGTGGGTGGATATAGTTGAATAAAAACCATTTTAACTATATTTAAAAATCATGATCATATACTAAACTAGTGTAATTCTATGTTTTGCCGAAGTGCAATCCAAAATCGTAATATACTTGAAAGAAATAAGTCAACTGGACAAAATGATTAGTTAAGGAATATTTGATAAACTAAACTATGCAAACTATGCTCTCACTGGTATTAAAGTGTCCTTCCTAGCACTGAGTTAAGGACAATGATTTCTGTTAGCTCGAAAGTCTAACACAATAAAAGCACGTTACTTAACACTTGCCTCTATGAGCAGGGGCAGCTTAAACATACTACTGTTTAAAGCACGTTTCTCTGTACAACTTGCTGAGTCTTCTCAAGGTAGTATAGCAAATAGTTTCAATCCACAAGGTTCGAAACTTAGATCAAACTATTTGGACTCGAAGATGAGTGTAAGAGCGGTGCAAGACCATGTATTCAAATTAGATCTTGAGATGAACAACTTGTTGAGTCTCCTCAAGATTGTAAAGCTCAACTGTTTGGATGCATGCGATGCTCGTAAAGCTAATATTTGTGTTAGGACGAGAAATGTCTAAATGTGATTTTGAAAGGAGAAGGCACTAAAGAAAATTCTTTGAGAAATAATATTTGGTCTATCATAAGACAAGGCATAGTAGGACGAACTGAAAATGGGACATGTTTAATGTCTAACATTTCAGAATATTTGTTATACACAGTAAAATATAGTCTCACAAATTGGCCAATGAGCAAGAGTTGCCTTTGGGCCATATGGGACGTATTTCACACTTGGCGAATGTCGTCACTTTACTTTTGAAGAAATGTTTAAGTGTGAGTATTTTGTATACTAACATTGTATTAAGAGGTAATACATGAATGCGCAAGTTAGAAAAAAATATCTATGGCAAATATTGACTAGGCCGTACCGAAAATAACATGCTTGACAATTTACATAAAGAGAGGTCTCTTAACCTCTCGTATTATGATTCGAAAGATACTTGTGAGTTTTGTCTTAAAGGTATGATGATCAAAAAACTTCTTCTATAAGACATTGGGAGAATGAGTTGGAGAACTCATGGTCTTATACATACAGATGTATATGGACCCAGGTCTAAATTAGCCAGAATATTGTGTTCTTAATTTATTACGACACGTGTTCTTGATGAAACACAAGTCTGATGAAATAGCGAACAAAATGAAAAGAGTATTTAAATCACTTCGATCGGATCAAAGAGGTGAATACTTTGCTATGTAATTCTTGCATAATTAATTGAGAATGAGATTTTCTCTCGGATCAAGTCTCACAACACATCTGTGTGTTGGAGACAATGAATTGCACTCTTTTAGACATGAGCGATACATGGCTAGTGACTCTGAGTTACAATCCTCTTTCTTGGTTAAGTCCCAGATAATAATGCCTAGGTTCTTGATAAGGTTATGTTAGAACCTTATAAATATAATGTTCCTCAAATAAATCATAAGGAAGTCACAGGGTTACTCAAGCCTTGTGAGACGAAGGATTCGAGTAAACCATCATAGTTGATGATGGCCTAGTCAACGTCTAGGATGCCATTCGAAGTAGGGAATCTGATAAATAGTTTGATGCGATCCGAAAAAGGTCATTGCATGTAAATAAGGTATGGACCTTAGAAGGCGTGCCCAAAGGAAGTGTTTCCTTTGGCTGCAAGTGAATCTTCAAGTCAGAAGATTGGTGCAGATGGAAAATAGTGAGGTACAAGTTATGCTGGTTGAGAGCTGTTATCATCAAAACTACTATAAACGGATTGTGATGAAACTTTCTCTCCAACAGCTGTGTACAGATCTATTCGAATTAGACTCAATGTCAATGCTCATGATGACCATGAATACTGGAATATGTATGTTTTCGAAATATGATTTAGAAGACAAACTTATATAGTTTTCAAGGTCCCTGGGTGCATGTGATGCATCAAGGAGCCGGAATATATGTTTCGACAAAGTGGTCAAAGAGTTTGACACTTTATCAGAAATGATTATGAACCGTGCAAATGACCAGTGACTATTTTGGGTTATTCTTATAGAAGACGATAAGCTGGATGAGATCCAGGCAAGACAAATTTTATGGATTCCAAAAGACCAAGGAAACGATTTGGATGAGATTCAAATTTGTGATCTAGTAGAAACATAGAACCCCTTAAGTCTATACTGAAGACGGTTTAGCAGATTCACTCATGAAGGCTGTACCACATGAAGTCTAGAGAGACTTATGTGTAAATGCGGTATGAGATACTGGGATAAATGGGCATGAGAGCAAGTGAGAGATGTTTACAAACATCTTGTTTGAAATAACAGTAAGCTGTTTAGTAAGAATTTACCTAAGTTAATAATTGTGTAGTCTTCATTAGAACTTAAGTATAGTCCTGAGACTTGATGCGAGGTCAAACATGTATCAAGATGGAGATCTCGATCATAGAGAAGTGTTTGACCGATAATAGCATAGGTCTAAAAACTTTCGTAGTCGTATATGTTTCGAAAAGGAGATATCGACACATCGGATAGACCATTATGTCTTAGTCTTCACCATGGAGTGGTGACGATGATCTCATGGTCGTTTGACTTGGCGAAGTCGAAGACGAGACACATGTGCTCATTGGAGAATAAGTTCACTAAATGACCAATTGATTGTTATCATATGGTTAACATTCACTATTCTGTCAGTAATAACTCTAGGTGATGATATGCAAGTTTGTCCTTAGACTTGAGGTCATTGTACGAACTTGCACGTGAACGGTATCACTTTGATCACTGATCTATCCTCAGGGCAAGCCCTGTTGAAAGGTCTTTGGTTGGGTGACACTTAAAGTGTGCGAGGAGAGTAAAGACCAAGATTGGATTATTCTCTCCTAGTCAAGGGGAGTTAGTGTCATACATGTTAGTTTGATCTTTAGTAAAAACTATGGTCAGAGTATATTAGAAGAAGTCCAACATTGCTTGACTAAAGATCGATGGAGACTAACCGGCTTCGAGCTATTGGAGTTAACAATTGACCATACCCTAGTCTTGACTTAGCGGCAGAGTTTTGATGAAGGGACTAAAACTGCGGTATTCATCACGGACACAGTCAGGGTGGTCCCGACAATGCTCATGTCGATGAGTTAACCACATAATTATGATACTGAAATAGGGACGGCACCTGCTGCTCGTGGTCACTGCCGTCTGGGGTTTCGAGCCCCATCTGTAGTAGGGTTAAGCTGTAGGGTCTCACATAGTGTGAGACCTTCCTCAAGTAATAGATAGAAATTAGTGAGAAAATTTATTTGATGCAAGAGACATAAACTGCAAAGTGGTTGCAGTTAGCTTCTGGATTCAAGATAAATGATCCTGAGTGCAAGTGGAAGAAGTTGAGAGATGTATGCCCTCAGTTTATTTGTATTTGATGCAAATGAATTTTAATATTAAATGAGAATTTAATGTGTTGCAAATTGTTTGCGATATAAGTTTTAGAATATTAAGGATATGGAAAAATTTCTTATGATGCAAAAGGTTTTGAATATGTCGTAAAGTGTTTATGCGCATATTTTATATAGAATGAACACATGAGATGAGTGCCTGGATGACAGGAACGTCTCGGTCTAAACTCAGTTTCTAAAGACATCAAAAAACGGGCTCCAAGCAAGCAAATGAGAGCCAAAACAGTTTCCAAGGGCCAAAGATATATGAACTTTAAATAAAAGGGGGCTCAGCCCCATTCACAGCTGGCCTGGTCCATTGGGCCGGGCAAATTTCAACTGGCGCTAGGCGCCAGTAATGCCAAAAAAAAAAATCAAAGAGGCGTAGCCCCTTTTCACAGCTGGCTTGGCCCATTGGTCCAGGCAAATGTCAACTAGCACCCTTGCGGGTGCCAGTATTGCCCGCATATGGGCACGTGCCAGGCATGTCCCCCAGATTTACAGTCGGCTGGGAAGGTGGGGCCTGCAGCGGGGCCCACATTTAGGATTTTGAACCATGTTTATTTGGCGACTGAAATTTCAGCGCATCATCATGTTTAGCCATCTTTGGGTCTTCGTTTGAGGGGTCAAACGAACTTGGATTGGATTTCCAATTTTTTCTACGTGTTCACCATTCAACCCTCTTCGCAACGGTGTATGACATCATTTTTGGAGCTCAACGGTAAGGGAGAGAAAATTCGTCAAAGTTTGGCCTTCGTGTAAGGCAAACTAAATTGATTTTTTATTTTCCAAAGAGTTTAGTCCCACATCGTAATTGAGAAAGAGGAGGGGTCAGTCGCCTATAAATAGGGGCCTACCCTCTCCTTGAAACTCACACCAAGCTCCAAATCTGAGTAGCTCCATTAAACGTAAGCAAGCTCGGATCTAAGCTTAAAGTAATATTCCCACTTCTCCCTAAATTCTTCATTGCTCCTGATCGGGCTCTAGCAAAGTAACGAATGAGTTTGGATCGGATTCGAAGTCTTGACGGAGGATCCACTCAAGGTGAAACTTTTTTCGACGCGTGGTTGGCTCGGCGACAAGGGTGTTGCTCACCTCGAGACGCGGTGCGATTCGGGATGCGGTTCGGCTTGGAACACAGTTCAGCTCGGGGCACGGTTTGAATTGGGAGAAGCGGCTCGGGGCATCGCTTCGGAGTCAAAGAAATATTGCTGAAAACGACGCTTTTGTGTTCTGTGGAAACGAAGTGAAAAGTATGTAGTTTAATAACATGCGTTGTTAATTGCAATATGTTGATAGATCTATCTTTAGGGGTTAGTCGGACCCAACCCCTGGATAGTAGTGATTCTGGCTAGGGTTTAACACTTTAGTGCTAGACTTAAAATAGTTTTAAGTTGGTTTTTCGCTACTTTTATGTTTTTGTTGTCCGTCTGACTTAGGCCGGACGTCGATTTTATAGCCATAAAGACCCATGAAACCCTTCAACAGGGAGCCGCATTGCAACAGGGTGTGCCCAAAGCATCAATAGTGTGAGCAGAAGGGTGGGATACGTTCAAACTCCACTGCCACAGGGACAAGGGAGCCATCAGCGAGACGAGCCATGATGGAAGAAGGGAACTCCGACTTGGAGTCCACCTCGACAAAGCACCAGGCATAGGAGAGGCGCGAGGCGGCCGTCGGTGCAGTATCACTGAATAGCGGACGGCCAATAGCACTCGCTAACTTCACCAAGATCATCGTGGACCAGAACTTGATGGGTAGGTGAGGGAACCGAATCCAAATTGGCACCACCGATAACAGGTCCCAAACCAGACCAACATATGGAGTCCATCGTCGAAGCACAAAGAGACTTCCCTCCATTAAGCACAGATCACCGTGGAGGGTCTTGTCGCAGTCGGAGCCCAACTCAAATTTGAAGAAGAAGAAGTTGTTTTCACGAGTGTGAAGATGAACCACACCCTTATTTTTCCAAACACGAGAGATCTATGACTTGAGGTGGCCGTAATAGGGATGAGATCCAACCACGTAACCAACAAGGGTATGGGACCACTTTTCTGTCGCCTCGACAATATCAAAGGGGAGGATGTCAATGATGACAACATCAGCAACCGGAGATGGGGAAGTGTAGTCGAGCCCACAATTCGGTGTAGCAGGCTTCCTGGGGACGAAGATATCGCTATAAGAGGGTGTCTTCGAATAGGATGTGCAAGAGATAGAGAGGGGAGCCCTCAGGGGCATTTTACCAAGCACATTGTAAGCATGGTGCCTCCAGGGAATAGGAGCAAGCGGAGGGCGAAGGCTGGCCCCTACAGGCTTCGTGGGGCACCAGAGAGCCCCGAGGGCCCCGTCGTATCACCACCAGTAGTCGCCAAAGAATGGTGATTGCCAGCCCTAGGGAGGGGGCCAAGATAGGACCAGGGTTACCCCGACCCTGATGCTGGCATCCCACCACAGGGACACATTGGTCCGCCACTTCACTACCACTGCCAGAAGGACCGCCTCTATCCCTGCCTAAGTCAACCAGCATAGCAACATTATCATCGCTCAATTTGGGGGAGGAATCACAGATCTTGGAGCTCGAGGAGCCCATACAAATAGAGAAGAAGGGTAGGGGAGTAAAGGGGAATGGAGGGGAGGAAGGGGATGGGAAGAGTGACCTCCGGCAGTTGCCGGGGCAGCATGGATGGAGTACAGAAATTGCCCCAAGATCGCCCAGTAAATCGTCGGAGCACATCTAGTGTGTATATATATGTATGTATATATGTATGTGTGTGTGAGGATTATGTATATATGCTGACAACAAAAGAGATTTCATCTGCTTCAACTCGGTTTTGTAAAAAAAATTGAAATTTTTTTCAGGTTGTTATACACACTATAAAACCCTAAATATGTGTTAACCCTATGGGTATTTGACCATTGATACTCCTGTTGCAAAAAAATTCTGTTCTTCCGAAATCGTTGAATTTGCAACCTATAGATGGAGGGTCAAATGGAGTTGGATTCACTTGATTTTTTGTGTGGCGATCATCCATGATTTGTAGAATAATCCCAAAAAATTCAACATATATATACCTGTGTGTGTAAGTATATATATGGTCAAAATCCTAAGTAAAAATTTCTCACATGATTTTGGTGCGAAAAGTTTTGATTTTTATTTTTAGGAAATTTTTTTTAAAAAAAGTTTCCTAATGTTTACTTCATACATATATATACCCCAGGAAAAATAATGAGTGAATATTAGTGTGATTGGATCTCGATCAGGCTGTCATAAATTTAATGATTTTACAACAATAGAACATTTTGTAGAGATCCGATCAAGGTGGGAAATATGGGTGGATTTTCTTTATTTTTGGTATGTAAGTGTATTAACATGTGTAGAGCACATTTAATGGTTTGAATAATCAAAAAAACCTCACAAAACTCTTTTCTCATACTTTTTTGCACAGAGGGGGTTTCACACATGAAAATATGTGTGTGTGGTTATGTTTGCGCACGCACATATGCATATGCATATAACCATATGCATATCCATATACACATATGCATGTGTATATGGATATGCATGTGTGTGTGTAGCGCATGAAATTTCTTACTCTGTTAGAGCTAGAAAAGCAAAAAAAAATTGAATTTTTTTTGCTAAATTTTGTACATAATCTAAAACCTCAAAAGGCTATATAGCGAATCCCAAGGGGATTTTACCACCGATCAGCTTGTTACAAAAAAATTTATTGTTTTAAAACTATTGAATTGTAACTATTGAATGAACGCGAAAGATGCTGCCAACTCATTGATCCGCGTTGCAAAACCCTGTAAAATTTCAATCCCATCTGCTGATATTTAAGGGGAAACTAATAATTATTAATGTTTGTTTAAAATTAGTGGGTCCAACATTTTTTAATGAACAGTGACCCACGTGCACGGGTTATATGTATTTCGGCTCGGGCGCCGAAGGCGCCCGCTAAATTTTTCAACGCTGATTTGTTGTTCCGCGCCTAAGGCACCCGCGTCGAAATTGTTGTTTTACGTCGAATTTGTTGTTCTGCGCCGAAGGCACCCACGTCGAATTTGGTGTTCTGTGTCGAAGGCGCATGCGCTGAATTTGTTGTTCCGTGCCGAAGGAGCCCGCGCCATTTTTTAACTTTGATTTGCTGTTCCGCGCCTAAGGCACCTGCATCGAAATTGTTGTTTTACGTCGAATTTGTTGTTCTACGCCGAAGACACACACGTTGAATTTGGTGTCCTGTGTCGAAGGCGCATGCGCTGAATTTGTTGTTCCGCACCGAAGGCACCCACGCCGAAGGCGCCTGTGCCGCTAAATATTGTAAGCTAATTTGTTTTTCTTTTAAATTTTAGCTTTGAAAAAAAATTTCGGGGAACAAATATTTCGCAAGGGAAAATCTTAAATGAACCGTGCCCGCGGGCACGGGTTATAACTAGTATATATATATGTATGTATACATGTATACATATGTATACATGTATACATATGTATACATGTATACATATAGATACATACATACATATAGATATATACATGTATACATGTATACATGTATACATGTATACATGTATACATATGTATACATATATACATATAGATATATATACATACATACATATATATACATATAGATATATATACATATATCTATATGTATATATAGATATAGCCCACGAGAGGGTGTCCTAGTGGTAAGTCATTCCGCTCCAAAGCCAACGGGTGCGGGGTTCGAGGCCTATGGCCGCCGTGACTTGGTAATTATTGTGGAATTTGTTGTGGAATTATTTACCCTGTGGCTACATCTCCCCTCTCGGACTAACCCGGGGGTCGTTGGGGGCACGGCGGTCACCCCCCAGTTTGCATAGTCTCGACCGGGCTCTCGCCTTACCCTCCTTAAAAAAAAGCCGAAGGCAAGGGGAGGGGGTTGGGGATTTTTCTGGGTTTTCAAAAAAAAAAGATATATATACATATATACACATATATACATATATATACATACATACATATATACATATATATATATATATACATACATATATATATATATATACATACATACATATATATATATACACACACAGACACACACCTGTGTGTGTAAGTATATATATGGCCAAAATCCTTAGTGAACATTTCTCACATGATTTTGGTGCGAAAAGTTTTGATTTTTATTTTTTTGAAAAAATTTTCAAAAAAAATTTCCTACTGTTTACTTCACACACACCCCCCCTCCAAGGAAAAATAATGAGTGAATATTAGTGTGATTTGACCTCGATCAAGCTGTCATAAATTTAATGATTTTAAAACAATAGAACATTTTGTAGAGATCTGATCAAGGTGGGAAATATGGGGGAAATTTCTTGATTTTTGATATGTAAGTGTATTAACATGTGAGAGCACATTTAATTGGTTGAATAATTAAAAAAACCTCACAAAACTCTTTTCTCATACCTTTTGCACAAAGGGGTTTTCACACATGAAAATGTGTGTGTGTGGGGTTATGTTCGCGCACGCACATATGCATATGCATATAACCATATGCATATCCATATACCCATATGCATGTGTGTGTAGCGCATGAAATTTCTTAGGCTGTTAGAGCTAGAAAAGCAAAAAAAAATGAATTTTTTTTTGCTAAATTGTTGTACATAATCTAAAACCTCAAAAGGCTATATAGCGAATCCCAAGGGGATTTTACCACCGATCAGCTTGTTACAAAAAAATTTATTGTTTTAAAACTATTGAATTGTAACGATTGGATCAAAGTTCAAATAGCGTTGGATTTACTTGATTTTCAGTATGGTGATCATCCATAATATGTAGACCGGATCTTTAAAAGATTTTTAAAACATTTAAAAACATAAAGTATATTTGTGCCGGCACTGGAAACTTTCCTGTGCTGTTAGCACGCACATCGTCATGTTTGTGTGAGACCTTCACGCCACCAGACCAGGCCAGACGTTGGCATTCATCATAAAACTATGAGTGAAATGTAACTTTTGCATATGGAATTACATCCAAAGAAATCAGTGACAATGAGGTGTCTTACACTAGTGTCCATGTATTCATCAGCTTGTTAATGTTAACAAGGATAACATGCCGACCAACTTCCAGTAATTGATTTTCAATGTTGATGCTTCCAACACTCTCAATATTGAAAAGAAAAATAATTACATAGGCAAGTGGTTGACATTGTGCATATAGTCAAGTTTCTCAATCATGGTAGACATAGGCAATTTAATTCGTCAAGTTAGCTATGCGAAATAAGTATAATTATCACAATTAGCACAAAGTTTTGACTTTAGTCTCTGTATATTGAGATCATGGACTCACAAAGTAACATCAATGAAGGTATGATGCCTCAGTAGGGGCCTAAATTGAAAAAATGCGTTAAAATCCGCAATCATAGAGCTCGGATTTCAGGGACCCTCGCATCTCAACGAGCAGAAACTTCGAGTTCGATTAACTAATACTAATGGCGCATTCGAAGAGATCAGTGTCACTCGATGTGTTGGACCCTCGCAAAGACAATGTCGGGCTTGTGGTGCTTTCACATTTTACCGACCAAGCACTGCAGCATTGGTACTCCCACCCCCAAAAAGTACACAATATCATCAACCAATTTTCACTGTTTGAATTATTGGAGCCCTTAGCTTCTTACCCCAATATATAACCTTACTAGAAATAATTCATGCACACAGTGCACGGCACACACAAAAACCCGACGAACAGGATGAGGTACACGCGCGCAACTGAAAAGGGACGAAAAGTGTGGATGGGCATGTTGGTATCGTCGGGGGGTAAATGGTGCAAAAGACAACATTTAAGTTATTGTATTTTAATCTTAGGGAGAATTTTAGAGGAATATTTTAATTTGTATAAACAGTATTCATCCCCCTCTAGTGTTTCTCATTGCCATCATAAGTCCCAACACATGGTAGCAGAGCCTGGTTCAAGATGGCATCAACAGACAACAAGTTTCTCGAAGGTCAATCCACCGTTTGTCCACCACTCCAAACCAGATCCAACTATGGAAACTGGAAGAATATGATGAGGATGTACTTCATATCCATATCATCTGGCCTTTAGAAGATGGTGGAGAACCCCAACATCAAGCTAGTAATAGAGGAAGAAAAATAACACATACATCGAGCCAGTAATAGAGGAAGAAAAATGGACCTAGAAGGAGAAGGACATAATTACACTAAATGCCAAAGCGATGTCAACATTTATTGTGCATTTGATACTACTCAACAGCATCTCCATGGCCACCTCCACACATCAAATCTAGATAATACTTGAGGTATTCCATGAAGGTAATAAATAAGTAAAAACTTCAAAATCTTCTCTTTATACTAGCGGGTATGAGCAATTCATAATGGAGAAAGGTGGATCCATAACAGACATGTATATACGGATCACTGAGATCATCGACATGCTTGCAGGGCTAGGAAAGACGTACACACAAGAAGATCATGTGTACAAGATCCTTCTACCTCTCATGCCTGAATGGCAATCAAAGGCATCAGCAATAGAAGATGGGAATGATCTTTGAAGCTCACCGTGCAAGAGCTCATCGGTAACCTCATGGCGTATGAGCTCCAGATGCATGAAAGGAATGACAATGAGCAAAGCAAGAAGAAGACCCTTGCTCTCAAAGAATTCCAGAGTCTGAGGATCCAAAAGATGAAGTTGAAGACCAGCTTGCTCTTGTAACAACTGACTTGAGAAAGATGCTTAAGTCAGGTAAACTCAAACTTGGTAAACAAAGATTATCTCACAAATCTCCTAAGTGTTATGAATGCAACAGGTCAGGTCATATGAAGAAGGAGTGACCCCTGAGAAGGAACAAGGGAAAGGAAACAAAACAAGTGGAAGAAGCCGAAGAGAAAATCATATGCCAATTTGGGATATGAGTCCAAAGAAATCATACAGTTCCTCGTATTCATCATCGTCATCATCAGAAGAAGTAGAAGTAGAAGTAGAAGTAGAAGTAGAAGTAGAAGTAGAAGTAGAAGAAGCAGAAAAGTGAGATGGTGCTTACATGTTATTTATGGCTTTAGAAGACAAAAAGGTAAAATCCGACCAAGACTCTAGTATCGATAGTAATGATGAGTATGATTGCGAGGAAGAGTTTCGCAAGATGTATGAGAAATATGGGACTACCTTAAAAGAGCTTCAAACTCTTAAGAAGAAGCATAAATCTTGTAAATCTAATTCTTTCAATCTTGAGTTAGAGAAGAATAATGAAGAGAATTTAAAATTAATTAGCAAGAATAATGAGTTAATTGAAAAAAAAATTAGTTATTATTAAGCATAAAGACTTAGGTGATAGGTTTAATGATCTTGAAAAGACCATGATCGCTATTAAGGCAAAGCACGATGATTTATGTAGAAATATGTATAGGTTTAACAAAGATAAGGAAAAACTAGATAATTTGATTAGTTCACAAAGACCCTCCACTAGATAATTTGGTCTAGGATATAATGTGACCAATCAAAAAGCTAAGTCACTCATCATCTTCTAGGGTTTTGATAAAAGGATAATTTTGCATGTTTTATTCTCCCATTCACGGATATTTTGTGCTTAATATTTGCTTAATTTGACTCTAATCCAAGCATTTCTTCACTATCATTCAATATTAGAGCTTATCATCAATATATATGCAAAATATTATTTTATAACCTAATTTTTGTCTTCTCTCTTATTTTTAAGTCAAAGATGGCAATCTACCAGTTCCAATAAATATTTTTATGGATATTTCAGAGCTTAGGGCTATTTTTTACATTTTCTGGAAGACAATGCAGCGGAGCTGAAAAAGTGACATGACCGTGTCGTAAACGGCACAATCGTGCCAAGTTGGAAGAAACTCCTGGTTTTGAGCAGTGCAGTCAGCACGATCGTGCCATAAACGGCACGATCGTGCCACCCCTCTAGAGGCGACCTAGAGTCGCTTTCTGATGCGAATTACAACCGAAACTTCATCCAACTCGATCAAAACCCGAAACCTAAGTTATTGAGTGAATAACGCTTGACCTTAGATCAAAGGGTGGAGCTTTTTTAAGCATTTAGGGGCAATAAATAGTCTATTCTCATGAGGGTTTTGGGGGAGATTTATAATTCCGTATTTTCTGAGCTATTGTTGCGTTCATCAATAGGAAGAAACTCCTATAGTTTTTAGAGAGGAACTTTATTATTTTGAATGTGCGATTGAAGATTGAAGAAATTCATGCATTTACTTTTGCTCATCGACTAAATTCAAGTATTTCCTTTCCTCTATATTTTGTGTTGATGATGCTCCATATTAATTGACATACTTGTTATCGTCATGAATTGTGAGTAATCTTCTTCTCTAGGGTTAGGTTGAACCCTATCATGGATTGTATTATGATTTGATCTCTATATTTCTCAATTTCATTGAACAACATGTTAGGGATTTGGCATGGTTGTGCTTAACATCTATCTTACTATTTAGTTTGCTTTTAAATATAAATTGTCAACGGAAGTTGGGTTTTGGTTTGACAAGCTTTTGAGTGCTTGATTGATTTCTACTTATTCAATATCATCAATGACTTTGAGTGCTTGATTGATTTCTGCTTATTCAATATCATCAATGACAATTGGATCTCTACTTATTCAATATCATCAATGAGAATTGGATCTCGAATTAGAGAACCTTGCCATTGATTGAAGTTCTCCCATGAAAATAGGCAAGAACATAGATCGGTAATTTATTTACTGTTGATTCTTAATGCTTCTGTCATATTTTGATTACCATGAAAATATGTATTATCTGTGATAGATGGGCCTTTTATGCTTCGATAGAAGGTTCTAGGTATTGAATTAGGAAACATTAATCTTACCCAAGCATTAGTTCAGTGATTTGATTTTGAGATCATATTTACATCCAATTCGTGATAGTGGGGATACCTAGCTCTCGCATCTTCTAATATTATTCTTCTTTGTTACTATCTTGATGCCCTAATTAGAATTCACGTAGCTAACTCATAATCTGAAATTGGCTGGTACTTGATAATTGACCTCTCTGTGATCGATCCGTTTGTGCTACTATAATCCATACACTTGCGGTAATTTATAAACATAACAAGCTTTTTGGTATCGTTATAGAGGAGGTTAACAGAATGATATTAGCTTAATTTTAGATTTGCTAGACTACATTTTTCTTTTATTCTTTCTTTTTTGCTATTCGTCTTGTTCTATCGACAATCCTCACCCAGTTCTTCTTTTCCTTGTAAGAGCAAGCAAACTCGGAGTTCAGAAGAATTAATCCCATGATGGCTGCGAATAACTACCATTAGAGTAGTAAGAGGGATGTGTCTAAGAAGGGAGGTGAGCTAGATATTGATGTTGTGACACTGCTTGCCAATAAGATGGAAGCCTTGTCACATCATATTGCTTTGTACAATAACAACCAGAGGCAGGTATAGAGGCGGCAAGTATTTGAGCAACATATGGCAAACTTTGTCTAGTTTTACGGGGATGCCTATTGTAAGACTTGTGAGAGGTTCCATAACTTAGTGCTTGGATTCCCATACCATGGCTTCCACGAGGACCATCTGCTTCAGATCTTCTACACATGGTTGTAGCTAGTTGTAGCCTTCTATGCAAGACTTTATGCAGAGGATGAGCAAATGAGAGTTCTTTGCATATATGGTTGAGGATACATCTTGTTGGATCGTGATAAGCCTACAGGTGGGTGAATAGGCTTATAGGAAATTTTTGCTAATATAAAAATTATGGCCTACTGATGTGCATTTATATTTCATATATTCACACACGTCTTCTTTTGTGTTTTTCCGTTATTTTCCGTCGTCTCGTATCCATTTTCTCGTATTTTCTAGTTTTCTTTCACTTCTCCGTGCTTTTGCGTGTTTGCAGGAGTTTGCTAGCATAGGGGACACATAACGAAGATATCATAAGCCCCGGAGCAACGGGAGGAGTCACGCGTGATCCAGGGGGTCAAACGACCAAGATTGCTATCTTTCAGCCCCCACCTGATCGGTTGGGTACAGCCAACCGATCGGGTGATGCACGCGTGCACGACCCAGACAACAGCTGAAGCAACGTGAGCGTCAACCGACCAGTTCAACGACCGGTTCAGCCCAACTGTCTTCTCTGGAAATTGAAGCTGAACTCCAACCGATCGGGTGACCTTCACCCGATCGGTTCATTTGTAGCTGTTTCCCCCCAAGACACGACCCGGAGAGCTCACCCGACGGCCAGCAGACCGTGCCAAAACATCACGAGTTACTGTCTTTTGGGCGACATTTCCAACCGATCGGTTGATTTATCAACCGATCGGTTCACCCGACGACAGCAAAATCCAAACAACGAGCTGCTTCTGCCAACCGATCATGTTGCCTGACCGGGTGAAGTTTCTGAAGACCGCTGCCGAAAATCGCAGCAACTCACCCGATCGGTTGATACTTCAACCGATCGGGTGACGTCGTATTCTATATATAGGACCCCTAGGTTTTCAGAAACGAGAACTATTTTTATTTTCTGTCTTTACTCTATTGCGACGGCTGGAATTTTTTGGTTATTTGTAAGTGTTCATATCTTTATGAAACTTTAATATATTGTTAATTGCATTGCTACTACTTCATTTCTATTGCCCGATTATGTTTTTAATGGTCGATTTTCATTTAGATCGTTTTTAGCTAAAATGTGTGAGTAGTTCCCTAATCTGGGATTTTGGTGGAAACCCCTTCGTGGGTTCTCCCTAATGCGTCCATAGGACTAGGATATCGATAGGGAATATGAATCTATTAGTTACGAGGGGTGTTTTATTGTCATCGGCGGGAAAAAGACCGCCTTTGACCGTTGGGCCAAGGGGGAATAAACTTGGCGGTTAACTCCTTATCCATAGCTCACGCCCTTAGCATAAACATCGAATCCTAATGCGCGGGAGCGACAGGATGAGATGTTGGGAGTTATCGTTGCGAGCTTAGTGCTCTCGGAGTCAGTCAGTGTTAATGGATATAGGAATGCCCACTGACCGAACCCGGGTAGTCCAGCGTATCATCCTGGGCACCGACCGGAATATCGGGCCCATGGGACGCTGGTATCACTCTTAGAGGCAACGTCTCACCACTAAACCCTAATTCCGATCGTTATCCTATCCACCGGTCGTAATGGCGAGAACACATGATGGGGTGGAAACCGAAGTCCCGGGTTTCCCTTTATATTGTTTAACCCAGTATTTACATTCCGTGACAACCCATCCATCGATTCGGGCTAGCTCACCCATAGGGTGAATTCGGTCCCTTTGACACAAGCACAACCACGCCTCCCTGTGTTCGACCCCCAAGCCACACTACAACACCGTGCGCTTGCGGTTATAAATATTTAAATCTCGCGCCCCCTATCATATTGCACGCCTTGCACATGATCACACACTAGCAGATCGGGGGGACGTCAAGCTTTATGGCGCCGTTGCCGGGGAGGCAACATGCTTATTATTTTTGGACCTTTTGAACCCTTGAGTCTAGCTCACATCTCTATCTCGCGATAATTTTCGCATTCTTCTTTTTTATTTTTATTTTCTTATTCTTATTTTTATTTTCTATTTTTATCTGTTTCTTTCCCACTTTTGCTTCACGGGTGTTCGTTGCTTTTAATCCGAAGGAACACAAGGAGTCTTGACGACTTGATTCCTGTTAATCCTGAGATAAACGCCACCCTAAGGCGTCTGGCCGCAGAGAAGAGAAGAAGAGAAGAGTCTGATGCCATGGGGAAGAATAGCCCACCGCATAAGTCCCTGCTGGAGTACTCGATGCCATCCATCGAGTCCACCTCCGCCATCAGACCTCATGCTATTACGGCACAGAGCTTCGAGCTTAAACCGTCCTTAGTGACGTGGATCCAGCATGATCAATTCTCTGGGGCACCCATGGAAAGCCCTATTGAACATCTGGACTCATTCTTAGAGAAGTGTGACACGTTCCGGATAAATGGTGTCATAGCTGAAGCAATCCGTCTGAATCTATTCCCCTTCTCTCTGCGGGATAAGGCCAAGCAGTGGCTAAGGGGAAAGGACCCAAACACTTTTAACACTTAGGAGAAGATTTCAAATGCGTTCTTGACGAAGTTCTTTCCTCCGGGGAAGACCATGAAGATGAGGAGTGTGATCTCATCCTTCTCCCAGGCCAGCCACGAGTCCCTGCATGAAGCTTGGACGAGATACAAAGAAATGCAGTGGAGATGCCCTCATCACGAGCTTCTGAAGTGGCAGATAATTAATCTTCTCTATAATGGATTGAGGGACGACTTGAAGTCCTCGATAGACGTGGCGGCTGGAGGGTCCTTTATGTCTAGGAGTGAAGAAGATGCCGGAAAAATTCTTGAAAACATGGCATCTAACAATGAGCGGTGTTATGATGAGAGAGCCACACCTAGATCTGGGGGTATCCACAGGGTCGAGGACGTCGACAAATTATCCAGCAAGTTTGACATGTTGTCGACCCAGATCTCAGCGCTGATGGTAGGAGCCGGTGGTGTCGGTACACAATAAATTGCGGCGGTGGAAGCAGAAGTCATGGGGGATTTCGAGGGTGGTGACATCTCACCATCGTTGGACCAAGCGAGTGCACTATTCTATAATCCTACGGGAAATGCGCCGTATCCACCACGGGCTACCCAATCATAGATACCGGGTGCCTTATCAGTAACTGCAACCACAAGTATATCAGCCGCCTAGGCAACAACAGCAGCAGTTTCAGCAGCAGCAGCCCCCACAATCATACCCACAGTATCCACCAAGGAACCAGCAGCCCATGCAGCATCATCATCATCATCCGTACGGCCAGCAGCGTGCTATCTCCCCGGTTGAGTCCCTCTTGACTCAGTACATTTCGAACCAGGAGAAGATAAATTTGAAGCTAGAAATGTGGCAGAGGGTACTCACTGACCAGGTGACCCAGCTGGGGTTACAGGTGGCGAACCTTCAAAGGTCGCAAAATCTATTGCCGCCACAATCGGAAGTGAACCCGAGGGGAGCGAACCAGACATTGGCACTCATGTACGAGCATGCGAATGTGTCCGCTATCGTCTTGAGAAGCAGAACACAAATCCCCACAAAAGTGCCCGCCAAGGAACCGGAAGCACCGTTGGTCGTAGAGCGACCAATTGAAAAAGCCAATGACAACGGTGCTTCGTCGCCAAAGACTATGACTCCGGAGGGAGTCCCTGAAGAGGAGAAGAAGAAGGACGAGGAAGGGAGCCTCAAAGTATTCAAGCCCTTTGTGCCTTTTACACAACGACTTGCCCAAGCAAAGATAGACGAAAAGTACGGCAAATTCTTTGCCATTGTCAAGGATCTGAGCTTGCAAATCCCCTTCCTCGAAGCTATTGAGACAATTCCCTCATACGCAAAATTTTTAAAGGATTTGGTGACAATAGGGTCCAGGAAGGAGAAGGTAATTCTAATGGCGGAATACAGCGCTCTCATTCAGAGAGCAAATCCACCCAAGCTAAAAGATCAGGGAAGTTTCTCCATCCCTTGTTCGATTGGGGAAGTGAAAATCCATAGGGCGCTCGTGGACTTAGGAGCGAGCGTCAATTTAATGCCCCTATCGCTATACAGGAGGATAGGGATGGGAGACTTGGAGCCCACGGGTATGACACTTCAATTAGCTGATAGATCGGTTAAATACCCGGTGGGAATAGTAGACGACCTACTTGTTGATGTCAGTGGAGTGCAAGTGCCGGTGGACTTCGTGGTGATGGACATGCCTGAAGACACACATACACCTATCATCCTTGGACGGCCCTTTATGGCCACCACCGGCGTGCTAATAGACGTGAAGAAAGGGAAGCTTTCCCTTAACGTTGGCAACGAAAAGGTCGAGTTCGACTTGGGGTTATCAATGAAGCACCTCAACCGCCGGACGATCCAAGTTACAATATGTTAGACTTAGAAGAAGAAAGAGTTGTGGAAGCCGCCTGGGAAATTCTTTCAAGGAATCCCCCCGACAGCTTGGGGGACTTAGAAGAACATGTCGGCCTAAAGAGAGATGATGTTGCTGGAAAAGCGGGTGCGTCACATACGGTCCCTCCCGGATTTCAAAAGGCTCCTCCAACGAGGAGAAAAGGGAAAGAGCCCATGGGGCTCACTGGTGATGAGATCCGGATCTTGAAACGAGTGGCGGTAGACACCAATATAAGGGAGAAGCCCCCAGATTCCATCAACAAAGGGAGGGTCGTCGAGCAAGTCTTCTAGTCAATGCCGACGACACCAAAGGCCACCAACTCTGAATCTGAAGAGATGCCAATCTTAAGGCATAACCCCCGTCCACCATGAAGATCATCTACGGGCGTCGAGCAAACAACGTTAAACAAAAGCGCTTCATGGGTGGCAACCCATGCTCTAAACTTTTATCTTTGTTTTTGGGATTATTTTTAGCTTTATTTTTCTTATTTTAATAAATAAATCCAGCTGCGGGAACTTCCGTCGAGAGACTTAGGCCATTTGTGAATTTTTGCAGGAAACAAGCCCTCACCCGATCGGGTGATTATTCAACCGATCGGGTGAGACGTATCAGACAATGGCTGTATCTGTTCTCCAGCAAACCGGTCGGGTGAAGCAAGCTGAGACCGGGTGGCTGACCGTGTGGGAACGGCTGAAATCTCGAAAAATTTGGGACTTGATCAACCGATCGGTTGATATGAAGCATGCTCGGTTGACCGACCGGGTGAGCTGTACTGAATTCTCGGGAAAAAACTGTGAAGCAGCCAACCGATCGGTTGAGTTCTCAACCGATCAGTTTGCATGTAGCCTCTTTTCAGAAAAGTTTTCGACCTAATAATCAACAGATCGGGTGAGTTTTCCCCCGATCGGTTCGACTTAAACCCTATAAATAACACACCCTCACCCGTTCATTTCCCCTTTCACCCGATTTCGAATTTCCTCGCCATTTTGACTTCCTCTTCCTCCAACCGGCGACGATCCTCCCTCAACTGACCACAAACCCCCTAGATCGATCCCTTCACTCCCCATCTCCTTCCCTCCATCGATCTCTCTCTCTCTCCATCTCCCATTTTCACCCCATCCAAACCCTAATTTCTGCCCAACTCTCCCCTATTTTCGAAATTTGCTGAAAAGAAACACCACGGCTTCACACTCCATCCCATTACGCTATGTTGGGTCGTCTACGAGCAAGGATCTCTACCGGGTAACTTCGCTCATTAGCTCAATTTTATATTTTGGCCTAGAATTTCTATTTGCTCGATTGCCTGTGTTAGTGTGCATTCACTACATCTTGCATACACTCACTCACTCACACCCACATGGCCCGAGATCAAGATAAGGGTAAGGGTATCATGCGAGAGTTGGGGCCGTCTTGCAAGAGACGCAAGACCACACGTCCACCACACTCACTTCCTCCTCCGGCATAGCCTGCACAACCCCAACCCCAACCCCAACCTATCATCCCAGCTGAGGACCCATTGATGGGCCCGCGTGGCTACCACTTTAGGAATCAAGAACAAAAAGATTTTTATCATAGACTTGATGCACGGGGGCACCTATCAACCAAATTTGCCCATGTCTAAACGCTTATCGATCTCGGAGTGTTCACCGAGGTCGAGACTCTCTTCACCAATTTGGGTTGGTTAGCCTTCCTAAACGCCACCGCGGTATCCTACCCCGCCCTCACACTTGAATTTTTATCCTCCCTTGTATGTGAGTCGGGGTCGATCGTCATTTTCCGCATCCGTAACAAAACCATTCGCACCACCCTGAATACCATTAATGACATTTTTTGTTTCCCCATCCTTGGGGACGACGCTATCCGTCCCTACGGGTATCCCCACGAATTTGACGTCGATCAATTTTGGTTCCGCCTCACCCTACACGCTCACTATCCCCGAGGTAAGGCCAAGGCCTCCTCGATCATTCACCCAATATTTCGTCTGGCCCACCGAATCATATCCTCCACATTCTTCCCCAGGGATGAGTCAGGTACCGTTACCATCCCTGATCTTTTCATTTTGTGGGCCATGACCTTCGCTTTCGTTCGTGGTTATGACGGGATTTCTTTTAGGGCCCATGTTGTTTCCATCCATGACGGTGCTTGGCTTGTTCAAAAGCTACTTGAGATTAGTCGCACCGGCAAGGGCAAGCTTTGTTGTGGGGGCCTTAACACTATCATAGCTTCATACTCTCAGTTTAATATCGTCATCTCCCGAGACTTACCTACTACCGCAGGACCCTCATGCCTCGATCTAGATGTCCTGTGGCATATACACATGATCAAGCCCCGCCCTGATGGTCGTTTCACTTTCCACTACGGACACCCCCTGCTCCATATACCATTCTGCCTAACCCAGCTTGCATGACTATCCAGCTTGTGGCAGATTGGACATTTCCACCTGATCCTGACTTTCTGGGGGGTAACGTCTTCCATTTATCCCGGGCGCACCCAGACCACCTTCCCCTGCCGCCCACTTAGGCAAGCAAGACATTCCTGCGTCCCGTGGAGACCCCGGGGCTGGGCCTAGTAGTGCCATCCCTACTTCTGTCCCCACCACCACTGTCACCACCCCTCCGGTCCGTACTACCTCCTCCTCCTCCTTTCGTCGGGCCACATCGACTCGCCTTGGTCTCGAGACAGAGCTGGCTTCACTACACGCTGCATTTCGTCCTCCGCCCCCTCAGAACCATCCTCTTCCATCTTCACTCACCCATGTTTCCTCGCACTTGAGAGGGACATGGCCACCATCCTCCGCATTCTCACTCACGTCCACGGACCACCTCCTCCCACACCACACCCCTCACCACCACCTTCACCCCCTCGATGATTTTCCCATCCACCATCACATTCTTCACCTCCACCATCACCCCTAGGCGACCATCCCCTCCTATCACCACTTCCATCACCATTTCCATTCCCACCACCTCATCTACTCCCACCGTTTCCATTCCCTCCACTGTCGTCCCCACAGATCCACCACCATCTACTTCTGTCACTCCATATGTGCGCCGCAAGAAATTGCAGGTGCGATCGCGATCACTTCCCCCACCATCCTCTTCCATCGCAGTATCCACCCCATCTACCGATGTTTCTACCACATCTACCACCGCGTTGGTCACCCTTTCACTCCCACTCACCATCACCACCACCACTCAACCCATCATTCACACCTCCACACCCACCAATCCATCACCTCAACCACTTCCTCCACTTCTCCGCACACCAGTCACCTCTCCCGCCCACTCCCCCGCATCCCCCACATCTTCCACCCAGGAGGATGAGCACGATTCCTCTCCTGCTTTTTGATTCCATTTTGTTTTCTGACCTCCCCCTTGCATATTTCTGCGTTTTCATGATCATATCATTTTGTTAGCATTGTCATGTCTAGCTTGGGGGAAGTCATTTTTTCTGTGTCTTGTCGTGTGATGTTTTCTATGTGTGCTTGTTTATATATGTTGTGTCTTGTGATTTTCTATCTTTTAGTTTTTGTTTCTATTTGTCGTGTGGTGTGATTTTCTTTATTTTCCTTTTTCGTATGTGTGTTTTTCTTTTTTTTCATTTCTTTTTGAGTCGGTGCGTATTTCCCCCCATTTTCATTGACCTCCCGTATTCACCTTTATTGCATTGAGGGCAATGCTAGTTTCAGCTTGGGGGAGTCGCACTTCGTGCGTCATTTGCGTCTTTTTCTTCGTTTTTATGTCGTTTTCATCGTGTTTTTATTTTTTTATTTTCTTCTTTTTATCTCTTTCTCCTAGAGATGACCCATATGATGAATTGCCACAAAAATCACACACACGCCTAGCATGGCTTCGATAATCACATTCACTAACCCTAGGAAGCTGAGTCCTCTTGCATTTCATGCATCGTGGGTCCATTTTGCTTTTGTGTGAGTCGTGTGTCTTGTCTAGCCTACTGTGTGCTTCTACTTTGTGATTTTGATTTATATACCTGTCCAGGAATGACCCCTAGATTACCATGCTTCGATTTGAATATGCGGTATTTGCTCCTCCTGTCTGCTTCTGTATGCATGAATATATATATATCGTATATTTCATTTCGCATGTGTCGAGATTCCACAATTAGGACCAGGATAGCCCATTTAGCCTATGCTCTGATTCGTGAAAAATCTCCATTGCCCAAGTGTTTAGAATCCGATTTCTTTTTTATTTTACTTGGTGCAGATCCCCTCGTCATGTACCGTTCTCCCACTTGGGAGAGTACACATGTGTATATATCCCAAAATCCAAAAATCCAAAAAAAAAGAGAAAAGAAAAACCCAAAAAAAGAGAAAATAGAAAAGAAAAGAAAAAAATACATATGTATAGCCAAAAGCCCAAAAAAATTCAACATATATCCAAAACCCAAAAAAATGTGTGTGAATATTTTCCTACCTACCGAGAATAAAGGGAAGGCGAGAATTTGCACCGAGTGGTCTACTCCACATCATCTCAACCCCACATCGCTTTCGAAAACACTTGGAATAGGGAATTTCTAGCTATTATCTAGGCGATAGTGTGGTGATGTCCAAGTCCCTAGCTGTGGAGTCCCTGACACATGATACGTTTCGATTCTTACCTTCTTCTCATGCATGCTTGAGCTATATATTCACCTCTTATTTCAAATCGAATCGATATTTGGGTCTTTTCTTGGATTTGTGTATATGGAGCTTATTGCACAATGTAGATAGTGACACCGTTTGCTAGCACACGACCACACTCACTCATGCTTCACCGCGTGGGCCCACGACTCTTGTCTGGACTCGTATTCCTTGGTTTAGTGTTGTGATTTGGCGTTTGCTTGCTTGGTGTGGCGTTTTTGATTTTGCTGGCCCGGACGGGCGATTTAGGATTTAGAGTTCTCTTTTTCTCTCTTCCCCTCTATTTTCTCCCCCCCCCCCCCGCTCCTACTCTCGCTCGTCTTCCTCAAGGACGAGGAAGGGTTCAGCTTGGGGAATTTTGACGTGCGTTTATATTTCATATATTCACGCACATCTTCTTTTGTGTTTTTCTGTTATTTTCCGCCGTCTCGTATCCGTTTTCTCGTATTTTCTAGTTTTCTTTCACTTCTCCATGTTTTTGCATGTTTGCAGGAGTTTGCCAGCATAGGAGACACATAACGAAGATATCATAAGTCCCCAGAGCAACGGGAGGAGTCACGCGTGATCCAGGGGGTCAAACGACCAAGATTGCTATCTTTCAGCCCCCACCCGATCAGTTGGGTACAGCCAACCGATTGGGTGCACGCGTGCACGACCCGGACAGCAGCTGAAGCAACGTGAGCATCAACCGACCGGTTCGACAACTGTTTCAGCAGCTGAAGCAACGTGAGTACTCAACGAGGAGCCACCGGATATACCATTGCTTGATCAAAAACCGG
Source organism: Scilla litardierei (assembly GCA_030789695.1). Taxonomy (NCBI): domain Eukaryota; kingdom Viridiplantae; phylum Streptophyta; class Magnoliopsida; order Asparagales; family Asparagaceae; genus Scilla; species Scilla litardierei. Next base: position 95,591,100 of record CM061138.1, on the reverse strand, counting down.
AGGCTACAATCTATTCGGCCACCGACGGCCAACGAGGAGAGATGCGTCAACTTCCACCGCAAGGCCTTATTGGAAAGCATGACGGCCGTATTTCATATGCGTCCAACATCGACAAGAGCAATTGAAAATCTTAAGGGAGTCGAGCTTACGATTTTAAACAAGCACTTATCAGGAGGCAACTCGAAATTTTTATCTTTTTAGTTTTATTTCTTACAGTTTGTTCTTCTTTTCATTCAAAAACCAAAATAAAAACGTTTTTAATTCATTAGTAAATCATAAAATCTAAAAATCTAAAAATTTCTGATGTGTTCTAACTTGTACATATGAGAAATAGAGAGAGCGCGTCAAACGATGAAATTGTGGAGAAAGAGCCGAGAAGAAACGACGAGGAGAGCCAAATCTAGCTTGGGAGAAAACACAATGTCACTCGACTGAGCAGCTACCCCGCTCGGTCGAGCTACAGTAAGATAGAGGAAAGAGGAAAAATATCACTCTGTTTCTAATTGGACTTGACCGAGTAGCTATCCTTCTCGGTCGAGCTACAGTAGAAGTCCAAAAGTGCTGAAAAAGTCGCTCTGGAAATCAATTGAACTCGACCGAGTAGCTACCCTGCTCAGTCGAGCTACAGTATGAGTCCAAATATGCTGAAAGGGGCGCTCTGAAATTTTAATAGACTCGACCGAGTAGCTACCCTACTCGGTCGAGCTACAGTGGAAGCAAGAAGAGCTGATAATCACTACTCTGTTTTAATTCAGCTCGACCAAGCTGAGTAAGCAACTTGGTCGAGTAGCTGGGTGCTACTTAGGGTTCAAATTTCAAATTCTTTTTCCTAACTTTTGAGCTCGACCGAGCAGCTACTTCACTTAAAACCCACAACCTAAACCAAGCCGAACTCAGCTTACTTAAAACCCAATTCCACTCGACCCAAACCCTAATCCTAATCAAACCCAGCGCCCGAGCTAACCCTTTTTGCCCAAACCGTCGCCGCTCATTCTGATCTCCCCGACAGGAGCATCGCCGCACCCGCCACCCGAGCGCCGCCATCCACCCAGCTCGGTCCGACCCCCTCTCTCCTCTCCACCCCTCATCTCTCTCTCCCCCCAGATCTCTCTCTCCTCATTTCTCCTCAATTCAAACCCTATTCCTAATATTTTCTATTTTAGAACCCCCAAACCCCATTTAGTTTCTTAATTACCTACCAATATCATCTTCATTATTCATTGCATGTATTATTGGAGCTTTTCAAGAAGAAGCTAGGGTTTGGGATAGCTTGGGGGATTTTTTTAGCTTCGAGGCTTTGCACGCGTACTATTACATTCGCTTTTGACGTGACTCTCGATATCGGTATACCCCTTCCACTTTCATTTTATATTACTGTATATCGTGTTATTGTAGCTTAGCTGCACCGCTAAGTTGCGACCTAGGAAGCTCCCGGCCAAGAAGAGGAAGGCCGGCGACCCCGGCTCCTCTTCTTGTAACTTGCGAAAATGTATTATTGATTCTCATTCATTGTAGAGTGCACCAAGTGATCGATTCGAGAAGCTCCTAATTTTTGAGCACGCTCGATCGTGAACTTAATTATCCCTATCCTCTTTTTATTCATATCCTCCCGTTGGGTCCTAGTAAGACTACGAGAAGGATTGGATCGGATCCAGACGTCTTTGACGCAGGTTTGCTCAAGTGAAACTTTCTTCGGCAAGTGATCGGCTCGGTGGCGGCTCGGGTAGATCGGTTCGAGGGCGCAAGGCGGCTTGATTACGAGGAGCGAAAGAAGGTGATGCGGTACATCTTGCCTGTCTCAAGGCCAAGATTCCAGTTATGTTAGTTAGTAGCTTTTTAGAATAATTTATAATAATGTCGCAGTAGGCTAGATACCTCTTGGGGTGGTCAGATCCACTCCAAGTTGGCATAGATCTTGGCGAGGTTCTGACTCGCCTTAAGTCTTAGCTAAAATGTTTAGCTTTATATTTTATTCGCTTTGATTTGTAATCCCTCTATTGTCCGTCCGACGTAGGAAGGGCACAGCTCTGAGCCCTAAGGGTCTGCCAAAACCCTTCAGTGGTATCAGAGCCAGGTTTGCATGATCTTAGACTGCGATGTTATTTTACAATTATTAAATTGCTTACTTTATGTCATAAAGATTTTAACTTTATTTGATAACGTTAAAATAAGTATGAACCCTTCTTTTAAATGTTTTAAAAATTGTTTTTATAGCATGGAAATTTTTTAAGAGGCATTTTAAATTTTATGTGATAAAGTTTATATAAGCCTCTTATGATTAAATGCTTTTAAAGATTATTTTATAAGATAAAATACTTTTAGTAAGCATTCAAAAATGTTTTAATGATTTTAAACACATAGGTTTAATATTAAAAATTATTTGATGATTTTTATGAAACCGACATTTTATTAGATAAAATGTTTTAAGTTTTTAAAATCATATCCTTTTAATTTAAATGTTAAATTTTAATGCGTGCATGTTAATTATTTATTTGATAGATGTTTTAACTTGCATGTTTTATTTTAATGTCACATAGTTCAACCTTTATTTTATGCGATAAAATTAGTTGGTTGTTATTAATGGCAATGATGTATAATTCTAATTTTTCGTGAACCCCTTTAGGTTAGCCATTAATTCATTAAAAATTTATAAGATGAATTTTTAAAATGTGGCATGCTATGTTTTAATGAACACTTACAACTTTTAAACCTAATAAAGATTAGGGTAGTCCTCTTTAATCGACGATTATTATTTAAATCGTTTCAATAATAATTCTCTTTTAATGATTCCTATTTTAAATATTGTAATTTATTTATTAAAATCCTAATAAAGATTAGGGTAGCACGATGAACGAACAAACCTTAAGTTGATAAGGATCTAATAAAAATTATTGAACAAATCCATAAAATTTCGAATTTTAAGGATCCACTAGTTGATAAGGATTAACTAGTATTAATAAAAGCCTTTTTAGTTGATGGATGAACATAAGATTGATAAGTCTTCTTCAATGGATCATGATGTCGGTCAATGTGCTTGGCTAAGTTTACTAGATCACCCTAGCTAGACTAGGGGTTAAGTGGTCCTGGCTTAGTCAATTCACTGGCCGCGTCCGCTGGACCGCAAGGAGTCGAATCATAACTGTGTAAGTCCATCGACTATACCTAAGTAAAATACGATAATAATCTTGTTCAAGATAAATCGTAACCCTCCTTGTTTTAGGAGTTGGTAATTGTAGGACCCATGTTCCAGTTGTTGAGCTACACTCAAGCTGTGACATGGCAACCTTATAGAAACCGACTTCTTAAATACATGTGACGAGATTTTGACTTGACCTAAACCGTCGTGTCATGAATACACCGAGCACCGGCGTAAGTTGAGCCAATGATGTAGTCTAGACTTAAACCCAAACGTCGTGTCGTGAATACACCGAGCGTCGGCGTAAGTTGAGCCATTGATGTAAGTTTAGTCCTGACCCAAACCGACGTGTCGTGAATTCACCAAGCGGTGGCGTAAGTCAGGCTAGACACGAAAACAAGGTTCTGACTAGGCTAGCCATTGTGATTTGGATGAGCACGCTCATGATCATAAATGACTAGGGGTAAAACTCATATGGAATCATATTTTATATGATTGATGAAGAGTTCATCTACCGACTGCAGAGTTGGACAACTTGTTGAGCTACGCTCAATGTTGTCAGACTCGGGGTAGTCGGATCCCTCTCCTGTTGAGTATTGATTCTACGGATTTGGTTTTGATGATGAGCAAACATAAATATCGTGAACTAACACTTTGTGAGCGCAGTTATGGAGATCGTCGCCAAAAGTCTACGTATATCAAAAGCGACGTCTCAAGACTTCTCAAAGCGCGTGATCGTGTGCCTGAAGCTTCGTTGAAGCTCTAGGAGCATTATTGAAGTCAAGAGATTCGGATTGAAGCGTTTGAAGACGGTTCATCAAGTTTTATTTATAGTCGTCTAGCTTCTTTTCGTAGAATGTTAAGCCTTGAGTAGGTCTTACGTTTTAATCTTCATAACGATCATATCTTAGAGCTAGGATCTTATTAGAAGCCCATACTAACTTTCCCGAAGCTTCGCGCTTCATTTCGCGGCTTCTTGTGCATGTTAGTTGGTTCAAGAAGAAGAACCAACCGACTAGATGGCAATCTAGTCGGTCGGCAATCCTTCTTGAACCAACTAGAATGACTTGTTCAAATTCAGCTCTTTACTGTTTACAGTTAGTCGGTCCAAGAAGGTTCACCGACCGACTAGTTGTCAAACTAGTCGGTTTGGAATCCTTCTTAGACCGACTAGTTGTGTATTCAGTTTTTTCAGACTGAGCTACTGTTTATCATTAGTCGGTCCAAGAACAATTGTCGACCGACGAGTTGTGAAACTAGTCCGTTGGAATTTGTTCTTAGACCGACTAGTTCAACTTGTATTCAGCCTATTTGATTTCATCTCTTAGTCGGTCAAAGAACACTCACCGACCGACTAGTTGTGAAACTAGTCGGTTGGCAAGTCTTCTTAGACCGACTAGTTCTCTATCTTCTGAACTTCACCTTTTGGCTGTTCTCCAGTTAGTCGGTTCATGTTGAATCACCGACCAACTAGTTGAGAAACTAGTCGGTCAGTGATCCTTCTTTGACCGACTAGTCTGCTTCAGAATAGAGCCGTTGGAGCATTAAATGCCACGATTTTTGCTCTCTCTTTCCTCTATCCTATATATACTTGAAGGGCTGCTTTCATAGCATTCAAGGCTGATATTCTAGAGGTTTAGAGAAATCAAAGAGGAGCCATTCAACTCTATTCCAAAGCTCTCTCTTCTCACAAGAATCTCTCCCTCAACTTCTTGAGCCCTAATTCCTCAAGAGAGATTCTCTCCATTGTGAGCCTCTCAAGCTAAGAGCTTGATTCGAAGTCACCATTCTCTCCCTATCCACCTATTGCTGGTTATCTTGGTGGAGCTAGGGTTTGGTGTCATCTTCTTCCTCAAAATCCTTCTTGCCCTAATATTGGTAAGTTTACTCAAGGCATAAGATTTTGTTGGTAAGTATTTCATTGTTTCATTTACTTTGTTTTTGCAAGTGTTTCTCTCGGTTGTGAGAGAAAGGGTGTGATCCCGGGTTGTGGGAGTCACATGTCATTTGTGTATGATTTGGTCTTGTAGAGCTTTTCCTACAAGAATATCATAGTGGAAATCTTGGGTTAGTGGTTTCTAACTCAAGTATCCGGAGGGGATCCGGGTGGTTGGGACGTAGGATCACCGGGAACAAGTCGGGGAGACTTGGATGGATTCGAACCCGTTACATACTTTGTTTGCATTGTTTTATTATTGTTGTTTGTAGTTATTCCGCATTGTTGTTTGTGTGTTTGCACAATAATTAGGAATAATACTCTTGATTATTTTAAAGTACCATTCATCCCCCCCTCTAGTACTTGTGCAGTAGCTAGGTAGGGCATTACATTTGGTATCAGAGCCAAGGTTCATAGCTATGAAAAACAACGACTACAGTGTTTTCAAGAACTGCGAAGGAGCTTCTTCAGTGATGGAAGGACACTCCTCAACTAGGCCTCCCTTCTTCAACGGTACCAATTATGGGTATTGGAAATGCCGGATGGAAATGTTCCTCCGGAGCACTTCAGTATAGAGAGCCACGATGACGGAGTATGTCGAGCCCACCGAACAAGATTTCACGAAGTGGACTACTGCGGAGGTCGCCGCGGAGGTGAACAATGCCAATGCAATGAATGCCTTGCAATATGCGTTGGAGCCCGAGGACTTCAACAAGATATGCACATGTAAGAGTGCATATCAAATATCGAACCAACTCCTCATCTTGCACGAAGGAACGAGTACGGTAAAAGACTCTAAACTCGTTATTGCTAACAAAGAGTTCGAATTATTTCACATGGAACAGGGTGAAAGTATGAAGGAGTACTATGCTCGCTTCATGGACATATCAAACGAGTTGGAAGCTCTTGGGAAGAACTATACCCAAAAGGAGAAAGTCGCGAAAATTATTGACGGACTTGCTTCTTGTTGGGAAAAGCGTACATTCGCCATCGAGGAAGGTAACGATATGAATAAGTATACTGTCGTACAACTAATGGGTACCTTGTTGTCTTATGAGGTACGCAAGGACAGTAAGATCAAGATGCAGGAAAAGATGAAGTCTTACTTGGAGCAAGACGTGCCAAAGAAAAAGACGATTGTGTTCAAGGCCGCTCCATCTACATCTACCGATGATGAAGAATCGGAAGACGAGTTGGACATAGAAGCTTTGGCCGAGATGGCAAAGAAGTTCAATCGATTCTTTCAAAAAGGTAAGTTTAGGAATAAATCTAAATTTAGTTCGACTAATGCCTCCACTCCTGTATGTTATAAATGCAACAAGCCAGGACACATCAAGCCGGATTGTCCTCTCAACAAACACAAGGAGAAGTGGAAGGCCCCCAAGTACGACAAGTCAAGAAAGTACAAGAAAGGGTACAAGAAAGGACTTGTCGGTTCATTCACCGACTCTGAAGAGGACTCCTCAAGTGGAAATCCGGATGATGAACAAGTGGAGAAAGCAAACATGTGCTTCATGGCGAGAGAGGACCATGATCAAGAGACCTCTTCCGATGAAAGCGAGGATGAAGGCAATGAGGTAACGATGGATGAACTTAGATTAGCTAACGAATAACTTTGGTCTAAGTTTTCTAAATTGGCTAGTAGATATATTAAGACTAAAAATGAGCTAACTAGTCTTCAAACCTCACCTAAGCCTATCATCATCAACAACGACACCGTTTTTGAAGGGTTGAGAAATGAGATCGTAAATCTCAAATCTCAACTTGAGCATGTGCATATTGAGGATTCGGATGAACACGAGATAGCGGATTGGATTTCTCGAAACTCAACTTTGAGTATTGAGAATGAGAATCTCAAGTCTCGTGTTTATGTACTCACATCGCAAGTGTCCACCTTGGATGCTTCTATGCATTCTCTCACCGAGAAGTATGAGTAAACATTAGGCCGAATTAATGAATTCAATAAAGGTAAGGGCCATTTGGATAATATCCTAAATGACTTACTTCCGGCCAATCATCACATTGGCTTGGGGTGTAAGATGGGAGGCTCATCCAAATCGGTCACGACCTTTGTTAGGCCATCTTCCGAAGCCTCAACTAGTGGGAGTAGACACCCCATGGGTAGTTCATCTACCAGTGGTGCTTCGACTAGGTACACACCCCCGTTTGGAAAGAAACCCACTTTGGGTGGACCTCCAAAGAAGGGTCATGCTTTTATGTACACCAATACCATGCCACGTAGGAACACACATCCTACTCCATATGTTCGCACATATGATGATTTTTATGCTCCACAACCACGAGCACGTGCACACCATGTGAGACACACTCATGCACGTGTTCCTCCACATGCATATGCCTATCCACGACATGCATCACGTAGAAATCAACAACATGTGCATGCTCCCAATAGGACTAGGGCTCCCAAGAAATTCGCCATTTGGGGCCCGAAGGACACAAGTGTTGAATATTGGACTCCCCGGATTTGGTTTTGATGATGAGCAAACATAAATAATCCATGAACTAACAATTTGTGAGCGCAGTTTTGGAGATCGTCGCCAAATTCACGAGAACATTCAAAGCGACATCTCAACACTTCCCAAAGCTCGTATTCATGCCTAAAGCTTCGTTGAAGCTCTTGCGCCGCTTTGGAAGTTATGAAGATTCAATCGAAGCTCTCGAAGACCGTTTATTAAGGTTTTATTTATAGTCTTTTAGCTTCGATATATAGAATGTTAAGCCTTGAGTATATCTTCCGTTTCTATCTTCATTACGCTCATTTTGTAGCTCTAGGATCCTTGCACAAGTTCATTCTAACTTCCTCGAAGCGTCGCGCTTCGATTCGGACTTGTATGTGCATGTTAGTTGGTACAAGAACAAGTACTGACCGACTAGATGGTGATCTAGTCGGTCGGCAACTGTTCTTGGACCGACTAGTTTGATTCCTTAATTTCTTGGACTTTACTGTTTACAGTTAGTCGGTCTACGTTGACTCACCGACCGACTAGTTTGTGAACTAGTCGGTCAGTGATGCTTCTTTGACCGACTAGTTGTGACTTACTGTTCATGCTAAAATTCTCTTAAGCTACTGTTTATCGTTAGTCGGTCTAAGAACGTTTGGTGACCGACTAGTTGACAATTTAGTCAGACAACCTTTGTTCTTGGACCGACTAAGTCACTTTGTACTCAGACTAATTCTTTTTGCTCTTAGTCGGTCTACGTTCATTGGCTGACCGACTAGTTGTGAAACTAGTCGGTCAGAAAGTCTTCTTGGACCGACTAGATTTCTAGGTCTGAAATTCTATCTCTTCTCAGATCCTCACTTAGTCGGTCCACGTTGTTTGACTGACCGACTAGTTGATGAACTAGTCGGTCAGTGATTGTTCTTTGACCGACTAATTCTCACAGATTTCTATCCGTTGGTGAATGACCTAACTTGTTTTTATGGGACCCTATAAATACGAACCTAGGTCATTTCTATCTAGGTTAGAGCTTCCATTCAGAGATTCATTGAGATCAAAAGAGATAGCCATTCTCACTCAAATCAAAAGCTCTCTTCCTCACAAGAAACCCATTCTCTCTCATTTCTAGATCTAGAATCCATCTAGAGAGAAGGTTGTTCTTGGTGAGCTCTTCAAGCTATTGCTTGATCCAAGTCTCCAAATCATCCCTAGGCACCGATTGCTGGTCATTTCCTTGGTGCTAGGTCTTGGTGACTTCATCTTCCTCAAATCCTTCATTTCACCATTTGGGTAAGAAAAACTCAAGGTATAGGATTTTGTGGTAAGATTGTTTATTTCATATTAAACTCTTTAATATTGCTTTGTGATTCTCTCGGTTGTGAGAGAAGGTTGTGATCCTGGGTTGTGGGATTCACGTTTGCTATTGCATGTATGATTTGATCTTGTGAAGGTTTTTCACAAGATATTCATAGTGGAAATCTTAGGTTAGGGTTTCTAACCTAAGTATCCGGAGGGGATCCGGGTGGTTGGGACGTAGGATCACCGGGAACAAGTCGGGGAGACTTGGGTGGATCCGAACCCATTAACATCGTTTGTTAGCATTGTTAATTTTGTGTTGTCATTCAATTTAAGCTTCCGCAAATTGATTTGGTAGTTGTTTGCAATTTAATTTGGAATTATACTCCTTATTATTTTAAAGTACTATTCACCCCCCCCCCCCCCTCTAGTACTTGTGCAGTAGCTGGTAGGGCATTACATTTGGTATCAGAGCCAGATACTCAGCTATGTCTGCCAACGACAACAAGACCGTGCCTCCACCTTCCAACTATGACACCTTCAGGAATCGGGAAGGAGCGTCATCGGTGATGGAAGGACATTCCTCTACGAGGCCTCCATTCTTCAACGGTACCAACTATGGGTATTGGAAATGCCGGATGGAAACCTTCCTCCGGAGTGCATCCTTATGGAGGACTACAATGAAGGAATACATCGAACCCAAAGAAGAAGACTTTGAGAAATGGACTACCGCGGAGGTCGCCGCGGAGGTAAGCAATGCCAAGGTAATGAACGCCTTGCAATGCGCATTGGAGCCCGAGGATTTCAATAAGATATGCACATGTAAGAGTGCATATCAAATTTGGAACTCCCTCCTCATTCTTCATGAAGGGACGAGTAGGGTAAGAGACTCTAAACTCGTAGTCGTAAACAAAGATTACAAAATGTTTCATATGCAACAGGGCGAGAAGATGAAAGAATATTACGCTCGTTTTGTTGACATAATAAACGAGTTAGAGGCCCTCGGCAAGTCCTACACTCAAAAGGAGAAGTGCTCAAAGCTTATTGAAGGACTTCCCTCTTCTTGGGAAAAACGTACCTTCGCCATCGAGGAAGGTAATGACATGAACAAATATACCGTAGTTCAACTAATGGGTACTTTGATGTCATACGAGGTACGCAAAGATAGCAAGGTGAAGTTACAAGAAAAGATGAAGTCCTATTTGAACCTAGATGCGCCTAAGAAAAAGGCGATTGCATTCAAGGCGGCTTCATCCACCTCTACCGATGATGAGGACTCGGAAGAAGAAATGGACATGGAATCCATTGCACTCATGGCAAAGAAGTTCAATCGCTTCTTCCGAAAGGGTAACTTCAAACAAAAATCTAAGTTTACTCCTACTAACGCCTCTCCACCTTTGTGCTTTAAATGCAATAAGCCAGGACACATCAAAGCGGATTGTCCTCAAAACAAGCAAAAGGAGAAGTGGAAGGCGCCGAAGTTCGACAAGTCAAAGAAGTACAAAAAGGGGTACAAGAAGGGACTTGTCGGAGCAACATTCACCGACTCCGAGGATTCCTCAAGCGGAGAGTCGGATGATGAGAACGTGGAGCAAGCGCACATGTGCTTCATGGCAAGAGAGGAGCATGATCAAGGATCTTCCTCCTCCGATGATAGCGATGACGAAAGCGATGAGGTAACCATGGACGATCTTAGGAATGCTAACTCTCAACTTTGGTCAAAATACACTAAATTAGTAAATAGATATACTAAAGTAAAAGATGACCTAGCTAGCATTCAAACATCGCCTAAGACTATCATCACCAACAACGACACCGTTGTTGAAGAGTTAAGAAATGAGATTGTTAATCTCAAATCTAAACTTGAACATGTTAGCATTGAGGATGTGGAAGAACATAAGATAGCGGATTTAACTTCTCAAAACTCGACTTTGAGTATTGAGAACGAGAATCTTAAATCTCGTGTTTATGTGCTCACATCGCAAATATCCACTTTGGATATTTCTTTGCGTTCTCTCAAAGAGAAATATGAGGACACATTGGGCCGAATCAACAAATTCAACAAGGGTAAGGGCCACTTGGATAATATCCTAAAAGACTTACTTCCGGCCAAACACCACATTGGCTTGGGGTATATGATGGGAAATTCATCCAAGTTGGTCACTACTTTTGTAAGGCCAACTTCCGATGCCTCAACGAGTGGGAGCAAACACTCTATTGGTAGTTCATCTACCAATGGTGCTTCCACCTCGTCCACACCCTCTTTTGGAAAGAAACCCACTTTGGGTGGACCTCCAAAGAAGGGGCATGCTTATATGTACACAAATACCATGCCACGTAGGAACGCACGTCCTACTCCACCATCTCACACATATGATGATTTCTATGCTACACGTTCACGGGCACGTGCACACCATGTGAGACACCCTCACGCACGTGTTCCCACACATGCATATGTTCACCCACCTCATCGTATGAATAATTCTCGTCATGCACCATTCCATCATGTCCCGTATGCCTATCCACGTCAACGTCGCATGCATGCACCCAATAGGATGATGGCTCCCAAAATTTTCACTATTTGGAGCCCAAAGGACACAAGCATGGACGAAAAACAAATGTATATGAATGCTTATTTTTCGAATGTTGTGCATAGTGGGAATTATGTGGGGAAGTCAAAGTCCAATTGGACTTGGCTTCCAAAGGTCTAACCTTTGAGGACCCAATGACCTTGGGTACCATGATATGAAAGTTTCTATCTTTAGGTACTCAAGGAAAAGAAAAAGAAGAGGAGCAACAAATTTAAATTTAGCTCCAAAGGGAATTGGATACTCGATAGCGGGTGTTCAAAACACATGACGGGTGACGCTCAATTGCTCTCCGGAGTGGTTCCCATTGCAAATGGAAATCGCGTCGTATTTGGAGGCAACGAGAGCGGAACCATCGTCGGTGTTGGTAAAGTGGGTAACCCTTCTAAACCATTAATTAGTGATGTTTATCTAGTTGATGGTTTAAATCATAATCTTATTTCAATAAGCCAACTTTGTGACAAAGGTTACAAAGTTAGCTTTGCGAAAGGATTGTGTCATATTTCAAATGATAATAATAAATTATTATTTTCCGGCACACGCCATAAAGATATTTATATTTTGGATCTTCCTAAGTCATATGAACAATGTCTCGTTGCCAACACAAGTGAACAACACTTATGGCATCGACGCTTTGGACATGTGAACTTTGGAACACTTTATAAACTTTCGAAATTAAATTCCATTAAAGGTTTTCCGAAGCTCGTTTTCGAAAAGAAAATTTTTTGTGATTCTTGTCAACGTGGCAAGCTTCCTAAATCTTCATTTAAACCTAAGAAAAGCATTTCTACGAAACGGCCACTAGAGCTATTACATCTAGATTTATTTGGGCCAACTAGAGTTGCTTCCTTAGGAAATGCAAGATATGGACTAGTCATCGTTGATGATTATTCAAGATTTACATGGGTATTTTTCTTATGTAATTAAAATGAAGCTTTTGAAAACTTCACAATATTTGTGAAGAAAGTACAAAATCTCATCGGAACCACCATTGTCACTATTTGTAGTGATCATGGGGGTGAATTTGAGAATGAGTCTTTCTCAAACTTTTGTGATGATCTTGGAATTACTCACACGTTTTCTTTCCCTCGCGCACCTCCTCAAAATGGTGTTGTTGAGAGGAAGAATAGAACGCTTGTGGAGTGTGCTCGCACTATGCTCGAAGATAGTCAACTTGGTTATCAATTTTGGGCGGAAGCGGTACACACCGCTTGCTATGTGTTTAATAGAATACTTTTGAGGCCCGGCACCAAACAAACTTGCTATGAATTGTTGTTTGGTAGATTGCCTCAAGTTAAACATTTTCGTGTTTTCGGCGCAAAATGTTTCATTAAAAACACATATGATAATTTGGACAAGTTTGATCCGAGATCGGATGAGGGGATATTTGTTGGGTATTCCTCACGTAGCAAAGCCTACCGGATATACAACAAAAGATCCTCTACGATCGAGGAATCACTTCATGTCTCTTTTAATGAGAATTTTACTACTTCTAGAATTTCAAATGATAATGATTCTATGGATGTTTTATGTGATTCATTTGAAAATTCTAAGTCTATTGATTCAATTGATTCTATTGAGACTAACCCGACTAATGAAGTTGTTGAGAATGTGCCTAGTGATCAAGGTATTCCCAAGCGGCTTCATACCGTTCGCGACCATCCCCATGAGCAAGTTATTGGCAATATTAATGATAGTGTCAAGACGAGATCTCAAGTCCACCACTTCGCCAATTGTGCCTTTGCCTCATCGATAGAGCCAAAGAATATCGTTGAAGCGTGCGAAGATAGTGCTTGGATCCTTGCCATGGAGGAGGAACTCATTCAATTCGAGAGGACTGAGGTATGGGAGCTTGTTCCTTTGCCATCGAAGAACCACACCGTCATAGGGACAAAGTGGATCTTCAAGAAAAAAACCGACGAAAATCAAGTCGTCGTCCGGAACAAAGCTCGGTTAGTAGCTCAAGGCTATCGCCAAGAGGAAGGTATCGATTTCGAAGAATCCTTCGCTCCGGTAGCTAGATTAGAATCGATTAGACTCTTATTGTCTTATGCATGCCATAAAAATTTTAAGTTATTTCAAATGGATGTTAAAAGTGCATTTTTAAACGGAGATGTCGTTGAGGAAGTTTACGTTTCTCAACCTCCGGGCTTCATAAATGAAAAATTTCCAAATCATGTTTTTAAACTAAAGAAAGCTCTTTATGGTTTGAGACAAGCTCCTCGAGCTTGGTATGATCGGCTAAAGAATTTTCTTTTGGATTTGAATTTTAAAATGGGCGAAGCCGATTCTACACTTTTTGTTAAGCATGCGAATAATGATATTTTATTAGTTCAAATTTATGTTGATGATATCATTTTCGGTGCTACTAACTTCACTCTTTGCGAAGAGTTTTCTAATGTTATGAAGGAACAATTTGAGATGAGCCACATGGGTGAACTCAAATATTTCTTAGGTCTCCAAATTCTCCAATTGAACGATGCAATCTTCATCCACCAAACGAAGTATACGGTGGAGTTGCTTAAGCGATTTGGAATGGAAAGTGCTTCCGGGAAAAAGACTCCAATGAGCACGACTACGCATCTTGACAAGGATACGGGCGGTAAGGATGTAGACATTCGTCTATATCGAGGTATGATAGGTAGTTTACTTTAGCTTACCGCAAGTAGGCCCGATATTATGTTTGCCCTATGCATATGTGCTCTTTATCAGTCTCAACCTAAGGAGTCTCACTTAGTAGCGGTAAAGCGTATTTTCCGTTATCTAAGTTACACTTTAGATTTTGGATTACTTTATTCGAAATCTAGCACGTATGAGTTAGTCTCATACAGTGATGCCGATTATGCGGGATGCAAATCCGACAGGAAAAGTACTAGTGGCACTTGCCATTTTCTAGGAAATTCTCTTGTCTCTTGGTTTTCCAAGAAGCAAAATTCCGTATCACTTTCAACCACCGAGGCGGAATATATTGCCGCCGGTGCCGCTTGTGCCCAGGTTCTTTGGATGAGACACACTTTGAAGGATTTTGGTATTCATTGTGATACTAGCCCTATCATGGTGGATAACCAAAGTGCTATCTGTCTTTCAAATAATCCGGTGCACCATTCCCGATCAAAACACATAGATGTCCGACACCATTTCTTAGATGATCATGTTGCTAAGAAGGACATCATTTTAGTGTACATTGAAACCCAAAAGCAAATCGCCGATATTTTCACGAAACCCCTAAAGGAGGACTCCTTTGTGCGGTTGCGTCGAGAATTGGGGATTATGGGTGAATCCGAGATATAGGATTCATATTTCATTCAATTATCTTGCATGCTATTCGATTTCGCGATATTTTGTTCATGCTAGATTAATTGAATTTTTGGGAATTTTATGTGATATATTTGAATTTATGATCGAATTCGTATTTGAAAGTCGTATTTAAGATTTCGACGTTTTATGGGGTAATTTAGATGACTAATGAGAGTTTTAAGTTGTTTCATCCAAGTGGTTTGTGAAGAAAAATCAATTATCAAATTTTGAACTCTTCTAGTCGGTCTAAGTTCATTTGTCAACCGACTAGATGCTCATCTAGTCGGTCAGCAAGTGAACTCAGACCAACTAGATCAAGCTCTCATCCATCTCCTATCATTTTCTTTCGTTAGTCGGTCATAGTACACTTTCCGACCGACTAGATTGAAAACTAGTCGGTCAGTGAATATACTGCGACCGACTAAATCTAGCCCTAAAATTTGCTGTTTGCCTCTGTTTCGACTTAGTCGGTTCAAGCTCATTGACCGACCGACTAGATCGTAATCTAGTCGGTCAGTACTTGAACTGTGACCGACTAAGTGTGTTAGGGCATTTGTGTCTTTTTGATTCCAGACCGACTTATACTCATTTTGGTTCGACTAAAATCATTCTTAGTCGGTCTTCTCCTCTTCTCCAGCCCGATAAACCCCAAAACCCATCTCGAGCCCCCTCGTATTCCGTCGACTCCAGCCATCACTCCGGCCATCCCCGCCGTCCGCCGCCGTCGCCTCCTCCTCCTAGGTATCTTCCCCCTCCTCCTAGGTCGATTTCTTGCCCTAGGGTGCGATTTCATCTTCTAGGTATTCTAGGGTTTCGGAATTTTTCATCTTAGGGCTTGTGAGTTAGGGTTTGTTTGTTGTGTGCTTAGGGTTTGTTGTTGATCCTGCGTGATTGCTTGCTTGTACTCGTCGTGCCACGACCATGGCTAAGACGAGGATTCCCATCGCCTCTTCCGGGGCTTCTCCTATGACCGTAGGGCCTTCCGACCCTAGGAATCCCCCTAAGCCTAAACGTCGTGCCAAGTCTACTCAAGCTTCCCCGTCTTCGCCTCCTCTGAAGAAACAGAGGACGGCGACCGTCAAGCCCCGCAAATCTAAATCCAAGAAGCCCATACTCCACTCACCGGCTACTCCTCCCGATTCCGACACTGAATTTATCCCTGAGGATGAGCCTACTAGGGAACCTACTCCTCCTCCGAAGACCCGTAAGGCTAAGGGTAAAGCTCCTATGCCAGTCGGCGGTGTAGACATATCGTTGTGCCGCGATGACCCTCAGTGTCTCGCAGCGTACAACCGTATAGAGCACTGTCCACTGTTGTTAGAGCATTACGTTCAGTTTTCTGATTTTCTCGGCCTTGCTGATCTTCTGTCCTATAGTGGTCTTCTTGATTATCTCCGATACGACCCCAAGGCCAATCCCAAACCGTATCCTCGCCTCGTGAAATTGTTCTATGCCAATCGCGTTCGAGGCCAGTACGATGCCAGCCACTTTATTGAGACGACTGTCTTGGGAACTCCTATAGTTCTCACGGCAGAAATCTTGGGGGAGATTCTTGGTTGTTCGTCGTGTGGTCTCCTCCCTTCGGACATTTCCGTCGATGACATTTCTTCCTTGGATCAGTCAGTTCTTTCAGATATCTTCCAGGTTATCCCCTCCGCATTCATTGGTGTTCCATCGAAATCTTTCAAGCCGAATGCGTGGGTCCTTAACCTGATCTTGAAGTCTTGCCTCCTCCCTAAATATGGATCATCTTCTCTTCCATCCCAGCCGTTCTTGAAATTGATCTACGCTCTTTTCTTGGGATGCGAGATTAATTGGGCTCGCGTGATACTCGATAAGATGGACTCTTTCGAGTGTATACGCAAGACCAATAAGTCTGTGCATATTCCATACCCTTGTCTGTTGACCCTTGTGTTTCGTCATTTCCGAGTCCCTCTCCCTCCTGACGATGAGCGTCCCTTGGGTACTCCTCTGAACGCGACGGCCGTGAAGAAATCTCTAGCGGCGCTTCATCACGTACAGAGGTCTACCACATCTGCTTCTCAGGCGACTCCCTCTGCTGCTGGTGCCCCCTCTCGTCCTGCTACTTTGGATGATGTCGTACGGATACTTCGTCGGCACGAGTCTCGCTTGGCTCGTACCGAGGAGGTAGTCTGCCGTATGGCTCGTCAGATGGGCATTGATCTTCCTCCGTCCGTGTCTGAGGACGAGGAGATGGACGATGAGGAGCTTGACGAGCTTGTCACTTCTTTAGCCCGTGGCGATGAGGCCACTGCTGCTGCTGCTACATCTTCTGCTCCTGGTGTTGGCACCTCTACCGGTGCTCCAGAGACCTCTGCTGCAGTAGTTCAGACTTCTGAGCCTGCTGCCTCTCCTGCTGACCCTCCTGATGTGCCTGCTGATGTTGAGCCTGTTGCTGTTGCTTCCACACCTACCCCGACGATCCCGTCTGTTGAGACACCTCTACTCCCTGCAGAGCCTGAGTCCACTCCGTCGACTGGACCCACGGAGACTGCAGATCCAGCCACTTCCTCGTGATCGCTGTTCCGAGGACTCTCCACTACGCTTTGGATGATATATCTTAGTGAGAGTATTTTGGGTTTGGATGGGGTTTGAGAGTTGTTTTGATGTATTTTTGAGCTTTCAGGGTTTCGGTGTTGGTTGTTTTGATACACTTTGGATGACATTGCTGATGGTTATTTTGTTGTATTTTGATGTTGACGATGATGATGTATCTTTTGATGTTTATATCCATGGTCGTTTGTATTTTGATGTACTCGTTGGGATATGTCTTTGGATGTACTCATGATGTTATCATTTATATATATACATCGTCGTTCTCTTTGTCTTAATTCGCCGTGCACATTTAATATTCGTTCAATGCATATAATGTGTGAATACGTCGTTCGACGCATGAAAACTTGGTTAAATAGATTTAAATTCTAGAATTGTATAGAATTGTTTTCCATGCACAAATTTAACCAAGAATATTGAATATTGAAGAGTATGTTTCATTATTCAAGAAATGAATAATTATTTGGTATTTTTTGATGATTTTTGATTTTTTTTGTGATAATGGACATTTTGGCACACCTTGATTTGATTTCCACATTTTTCCCTTGGTGTCAATTTGGTCCATCGTCATTGTCTACGACTCCCGATGTTGGATTTTCCATTTCCTAGTTGGTGTCGTTGTATGCCCCCCGTTTTTGGGATAATGCCAAAGGGGGAGAGATAATGATAATAAATAGCACAAATGAAAATTTAACTCAATTTCCAAGAATCTAGTTTGATATGCTAGATTCAGGGGGAGTTAAGATACATATAAGGATTTTCAAAATCCGATATTTCGAAAATTGATTCTATTTATTTATCTTACTCGTCTGCTTGATGCAATTCATATATATTCATTTTGGAATTAACGTGTCATCAATGCAGGGGGAGTAAGTATTTTACATTTGAATCATTATTTTTGATTATTATTTATGTTGGTTTGTCATCACCAAAAAGGGGGAGAATGTTGAATATTGGACTCCCCGGATTTGGTTTTGATGATGAGCAAACATAAATAATCCATGAACTAACAATTTGTGAGCGTAGTTTTGGAGATCGTCGCCAAATTCACGAGAACATTCAAAGCGACATCTCAACACTTCCCAAAGCTCGTATTCATGCCTAAAGCTTCGTTGAAGCTCTTGCGTCGCTTTGGAAGTTATGAAGATTCAATCGAAGCTCTCGAAGACCGTTTATTAAGGTTTTATTTATAGTCTTTTAGCTTCGATATATAGAATGTTAAGCCTTGAGTATATCTTCCGTTTCTATCTTCATTACGCTCATTTCGTAGCTCTAGGATCCTTGCACAAGTTCATTCTAACTTCCTCGAAGCGTCGCGCTTCGATTCGGACTTGTATGTGCATGTTAGTTGGTACAAGAACAAGTACTGACCGACTAGATGGTGATCTAGTCGGTCGGCAACTGTTCTTGGACCGACTAGTTTGATTCCTTAATTTCTTGGACTTTACTGTTTACAGTTAGTCGGTCTACGTTGACTCACCGACCGACTAGTTTGTGAACTAGTCGGTCAGTGATGCTTCTTTGACCGACTAGTTGTGACTTACTGTTCATGCTAAAATTCTCTTAAGCTACTGTTTATCGTTAGTCGTCTAAGAACGTTTGGTGACCGACTAGTTGACAATTTAGTCGGTCAACCTTTGTTCTTGGACCGACTAAGTCACTTTGTACTCAGACTAATTCTTTTTGCTCTTAGTCGGTCTACGTTCATTGGCTGACCGACTAGTTGTGAAACTAGTCGGTCAGAAAGTCTTCTTGGACCGACTAGATTTCTAGGTCTGAAATTCTATCTCTTCTCAGATCCTCACTTAGTCGGTCCACGTTGTTTGACTGACCGACTAGTTGATGAACTAGTCGGTCAGTGATTGTTCTTTGACCGACTAATTCTCACAGATTTCTATCCGTTGGTGAATGACCTAACTTGTTTTTATGGGACCCTATAAATACGAACCTAGGTCATTTCTATCTAGGTTAGAGCTTCCATTCAGAGATTCATTGAGATCAAAAGAGATAGCCATTCTCACTCAAATCAAAAGCTCTCTTCCTCACAAGAAACCCATTCTCTCTCATTTCTAGATCTAGAATCCATCTAGAGAGAAGGTTGTTCTTGGTGAGCTCTTCAAGCTATTGCTTGATCCAAGTCTCCAAATCATCCCTAGGCACCGATTGCTGGTCATTTCCTTAGTGCTAGGTCTTGGTGACTTCATCTTCCTCAAATCCTTCATTTCACCATTTGGGTAAGAAAAACTCAAGGTATAGGATTTTGTGGTAAGATTGTTTATTTCATATTAAACTCTTTAATATTGCTTTGTGATTCTCTCGGTTGTGAGAGAAGGTTGTGATCCCGGGTTGTGGGATTCACGTTTGCTATTGCATGTATGATTTGATCTTGTGAAGGTTTTTCACAAGATATTCATAGTGGAAATCTTAGGTTAGGGTTTCTAACCTAAGTATCCGGAGGGGATCCGGGTGGTTGGGACGTAGGATCACCGGGAACAAGTCGGGGAGACTTGGGTGGATCCGAACCCATTAACATCGTTTGTTAGCATTGTTAATTTTGTGTTGTCATTCAATTTAAGCTTCCGCAAATTGATTTGGTAGTTGTTTGCAATTTAATTTGGAATTATACTCCTTATTATTTTAAAGTACTATTCACCCCCCCTCTAGTACTTGTGCAGTAGCTGGTAGGGCATTACAACAAGCATGCATGAAAAACAAGCTTATATAAATTCGTATTTCATGAATGTCGTGCATAATGATGATTTCGTTGGGAAGTCTAAGTCCAATTGGACTTGGCTTTCAAAGGTCTAATCTCTTAGGACCCAATGTCCTTGGGAACCATGGAAGGATATTTTTATCTTCAGGTACTCAAGAATAAGAGAAGGAGCAACAAATCTATATCTAGCTCCAAGACTTATGTTTTCTAGGTTCAAGCCCGTGGGAAACCAACCCCACCAACTCCTTGGTTTTGCAAAGTTCTTCATTCAAATGGAGTTGATGGTGCTTTAGTGATGCACCAAAGTAGGGGGAGCTTAATGTTGTAAGTATATCCTTACATTTGGTTTCCATATGTGTTGAATGCATGTAGATGTCTCTTCGTATTTTAGACTATCTCATGCATATCTTGATGCTAGTTTTGAGCTTGTGTTATAATTCTTATCTCTCTCATGCTCATGGCATTCCATGCTTATTATTGACTCATTTAGTGAGTATCTCTTTTGGAATGCATGCTAGTACTAGATTTGTGTATGCCATAAGTTTTATATGTTACTCTCTATTTTTGGCATAACACTGTTGCATGTTATTGATTGCATATTATTCACCTTGTCACCTCACATCGCACACTTCACTTAGATTTGGAATGCTTATTCTTTGTGATTCTTTTCGATCGATCTTGTGACATTTGGTGTTGTATGATGTGTACTTCATGTTGCCATTCGTTTCTTGTGCACATTGTATTTATGTCTCTGATATTGACTTCGTCGCTCGACGATTATATTGTTTAAATAGATTTAATTTTATGAAAACATAGAATTATTTTCCATGCACTTAATTAACCAAGAATGTTGATATTGGAGAGTATGTTCCATAACTCAATTGCTTTGAGTTTTGATGATTTCGACTTTCGATTTTCGACTATGGTCTCGTTGGCACGCCTTGATTTTCTTCGGTATTTTATATTTGGTATTTTCCATTGGTGTCATTTGGACCATGGTCATATTCTTAGACTCTCGTGCTTGTATTTTTTTTAGCCATTGTTGTTGTCGTTGATCTCCTCCCGCTCTTTTTGCTAATGCCAAAGGGGGAGAGAATTAATAATGACGATGTGCTTAATGATAATTCAAAGCATTTTACCGTGAATCTAATTTGATATGTTAGATTCAAGGGGACTCAAGATATTAAAATGGATTTAGATCCTAAATTTCGATATTTGAGTTCACATTTTATACTTTCCTCGTCTGCTTGATGCTTATGATTATTATTTAATAAGGAATTAACGTGTCATCAATGCAGGGGGAGTAAGTAAATTTCATTTGAATTATTATTATTGATTAATTTATGTTGGTTTGTCATCACCAAAAAGGGGGAGAATGTTGAGTATTGATTCCCCGGATTTGGTTTTGATGATGAGCAAACATAAATATCGTGAACTAGCACTTTGTGATCGCAGTTATGGAGATCGTCGCCAAAAGTCTACGTATATCAAAAGCGAATTCTCAAGACTTCTCAAAGCGCGTGATCGTGTGCCTGAAGCTTCGTTGAAGCTCTAGGAGCATTATTGAAGTCAAGAGATTCCGATTGAAGCGTTTGAAGACGATTCGTCAAGTTTTATTTATAGTCTTCTAGCTTCTTTTCGTAGAATGTTAAGCCTTGAGTTGGTCTTACGTTTTAATCTTCATAACGATCATATCTTAGAGCTAGGATCTTATTAGAAGCCCATACAAACTTTCCCGAAGCTTCGCGCTTCATTTCACGGCTTCTTGTGCATGTTAGTTGGTTCAAGAAGAAGAACCAACCGACTAGATGGCAATCTAGTCGGTCGACAATCCTTCTTGAACCGACTAGAATGCCTTGTTCAAATTCATCTCTTTACTGTTTACAGTTAGTCGGTCCAAGAAGGTTCACCGACCGACTAGTTGTCAAACTAGTCGGTTTGGAATCCTTCTTAGACCGACTAGTTGTGTATTCAGTTTTTTCAGCCTGAGCTACTGTTTATCATTAGTCAGTCCAAGAACAATTGTCGACCGACTAGTTGTGAAACTAGTCGGTTGGAATTTGTTCTTAGACCGACTAGTTCAACTTGTATTCAGCCTATTTGATTTCATCTTTTAGTCGGTCAAAGAACACTCACCGACCGACTAGTTGTGAAACTAGTCGGTTGGCAAGTCTTCTTAGACCGACTAATTCTCTATCTTCTGAACTTCACCTTTTGGCTGTTCTCTAGTTAGTCGGTTCATGTTGAATCACCGACCGACTAGTTGAGAAACTAGTCGGTCAGTGATCCTTCTTTGACCGACTAGTCTGCTTCAGAATAGAGCCGTTGGAGCATTAAATGCCACGATATTTGCTCTCTCTTTCCTCTATCCTATATATACTTGAAGGGCTGCTTTCATAGCATTCAAGACTGATATTCTAGAGGTTTAGAGAAATCAAAGAGGAGCTATTCAACTCTATTCTAAAGCTCTCTCTTCTCACAAGAATCTCTCCCTCAACTTCTTGAGCCCTAATTCCTCAAGAGAGATTCTCTCCATTGTGAGCCTCTCAAGCTAAGAGCTTGATTCAAAGTCACCATTCTCTCCCTATCCACCTATTGCTGGTTATCTTGGTGGAGCTAGGGTTTGGTGTCATTTTCTTCCTTAAAATCCTTCTTGCCCTAATATTGGTAAGTTTACTCAAGGCATATGATTTTGTTGGTAAGTATTTCATTGTTTCATTTACTTTGTTTTTGCAAGTGTTTCTCTCGGTTTTGAGAGAAAGGGTGTGATCCCGGGTTGTGGGAGTCACATGTCATTTGTGTATGATTTGGTCTTGTAGAGGTTTTCCTACAAGAATTTCATAGTGGAAATCTTGGGTTAGTGGTTTCTAACTCAAGTATCCGGAGGGGATCCGGGTGGTTGGGACGTAGGATCACCGGGAACAAGTCGGGGAGACTTGGGTGGATCCGAAACCGTTACATACTGTGTTTGCATTGTTTTATTCTTGTTGTTTGTAGTTATTCCGCATTGTTGTTTATGTGTTTGCACAATAATTAGGAATAATACTCTTGATTATTTTAAAGTATTATTCACCCCCCCTCTAGTACTTGTGCAGTAGCTAGGCAGGGCATTACATCTCCCACAAAATTTTAGTACCATAAATTGTTTATTATTATGGCTTTAATTCTTAAAATTAGTGGGAGAATATAGTTTAATAAAAACCATTTAAACGATACAACGAACATATGCTAATTAAATATCTATTTAAATGCAGAATGGAGTCAGGTCTAAAGTACATGATTGAAAAGAACATGCTAGACGGGACCCACTATAAAGATTAGCTAAGGAATATTAAGTTAGTCCTCTCACTAGCTGGGATAGGATACGTGCTACTCGAGGACGCTCTGGACAAGCCTGACGTAGATGCAACTCACGAAGAGAAAGAAGTCTATAAGCAGTACCAGAGGGATGCCGAGAAGGCCAGGTGCCTTACTCTGGCTTCAATGAACAACGACCTACAAAGGAAGTACGAACATTTGGATGTTCAAAGCATGCTCATGAATGCAGAAGAGTTGATGGCAA
This sequence comes from Scilla litardierei, assembly GCA_030789695.1. NCBI lineage: Eukaryota > Viridiplantae > Streptophyta > Magnoliopsida > Asparagales > Asparagaceae > Scilla > Scilla litardierei. The sequence goes on along the minus strand of CM061138.1, from coordinate 95,567,536 downwards.
GCGGTCAAGAGCTGCCAAGTTTGAAGCCACGAGCAACCTCTGGGGAACTAAGATGGAGACGGGCCCCATGCAAGATCATGTCATTAAGATGATCGGGTACGTGGAAGCTGCTTGCCAATTGGATTTTGTCATTAATAATGAGATGGCCGTGGACATCATCCTAAAATATTTAACCCCAGACTTCAAACAATTCATTACTGGTTTCATCATGAACAGTATTGAAACTGATCTTCCTGGTCTCCTCAACATGCTTAGGCAGTTTGAGGAGATCGAGAAGAAACCGACTGTGTTGGTTGTTGGCTCTGCTTCTTCAGACCAGCCGCAAGGCAAAGGTAAGAAGAGGCAGTCACATAACCAGCCCAGGTAAAGAAGAGGAAGAAGACAAAGGGGCTCCGTCAAAATCCGAATGTTTTCACTGCCACAAGATAGGCCACTGGAAGAGGAACTGCAAGATGTACCTTGCAGAAAAGAAAAAGGGGCATACAGATGCCTCTACCTCAGGTACAAAATTCCTTTTTAATAAAGCATAAAATTTCCATAAATGCTTTGTTACATGGTTTGAGATACTAAGACATCTGTGTATTGTATACAGGTGGCCGATAGCGAAGCAGAGGATGGAAGAAGTTCCATGGATGGTCGGCATCGGAGTAATCGTTGCTGCTTAGACCATACAAGGACTTCAAGAGATATGATGAAGAAGCAATCGATATTTTTCTTATTTTGAATCAAATGTATCGATGCTTGGTTTAAAACAATGATTGAGTGTTAATCACTCAATGTTTATTTTTGATAAACAAGTTTGATTCAATTTTAATGAATCCATTGTTGAATGATATCTTGAAAATGTGCTTTGATAAAATTGGGATTTATTGTGAATGGCTGATTGTTGTGGATAAGACTGTCTGTGTTGTGTGCATAAATTCTTGAGTTGTCATGCAGAGCTTCTGACTCAATTTGATTGTTTTGGAGTTGACGATATATTATAGCCAATCAATAGTTACATGTAGGTTCCAAAAGCGTAAAATTGGATATGATCCAAATTACACGCAAGCTAAGATTAATTTTTAATCAAACTACATTTGTTACTTTAAAAGAAAAGGATTAAATGTAGTAAAAGAAAAGTACAGTGTAGGATGTTTGACTGAGTAAGTCAACATCAAGACTCCTATAAACGGGTCTTGATATGACTCATTCGTCAAACCCACCTGACACTGGTATATTCCTATTCAGCACTTATGAACTGGTTATATTTAATAAATAGTCTAAATATGATTTGGATACCTAAGTGAAAGTATTTAACCAGAAAGTTCTCAAAGACAGTGGGAGCTTGTAATATAACTTAGTTCCGTCTCAAACTAAGTAAAAGGTTTCCAACTTATTAAATCGTCTATATGTGACATTAAATCAAAATAGCTTTGATTGTGTCAAGCATATAGAGACTCATGATGTCACTTATGTACCAGACATAATTGACACAAAGATAATTGGAATAAGCCATGACTGACTTGTAGAAACGACTAACACTGCATCATATTGCATGAGCTAAATTGTTAGCCATACAAAAGGAAAAATTGTTGGATAGGATCCAAAGCAATTTCGAAGGATCAACCTGGTGTGATCAATTGATGTATATATAAAACTCCATTAAAAACAAAATAGATACACGTTAGCGGATCCATTCTTAGGTTTGACATATGAATTTCCAGTCTGACTGATATGTTATAGCGGTATGACATACCGAGATAAATAGCCTAAGTGCAAGTGGGAGATGTAGGAAGACGTATGCCCTTGAGGCATTTATCCTAAGATAATCATCTCGTTCTAATAATTATATGGTATTAATTATCCTAAGTATGAATTCGTAGAATCATATACTTAGATAATTTCCTTAGACTTATAGTCAGGTCATTACGTATCCAGATGTAGATCTCGATTATGAGAAGTTAGTAACCGATTAGAAACTTAAGTCTTAAACGGTTCATGGTCATAGTTTAGTCAAGAATAGGATATCGACACATCGGTTAGACCATTGTGTCTTTGTCTTACCTTAGGGTAATGATGATCTCATAGTCATTCGACTTGGCGAAGTCAGAGACGAGACACAGGTGCTCATTAGAGAATGAGTTCACTGAACGACCAACTTAGAGTTATTAAATGGTTAAGCTTTAATTAGACTGTCAATAATAACTCTAGAGTGATGATATGCAAACAGGTCCTTAAGACCTGAAGTTATCAGTACGAACCTGTGAATGGATAGTGTCACTTAGATTTATGATCTAGCTTCGAGGCTCGGCCTGCTGAAAGATCTTAGGTTGGGTGACACCTGAAGCTCATGAGTGAAGTAAATGACTAAGATGAATTCGTATCTTCTGTTAAAGGGAAGTTAGTGTCACTGGATCAGTACGGTCTTTGTGTTAATCCTTGGTCGGGGTACGTAGTAGGATGTACAACGTGAATACGACAAAGACCATTGTATACTGACCGATGCAGGCTAGTGGGTTTGACGATAAACCATACCCTAGGCCATGCAGAGACACAGTCTTAACGAAGGGACTAAAACTGCAGTATTCATCACTAACACAGTCAGAGTGATCCCAACGACATGTTTGTCAATGGGTCGATCACGTAAGTATGATTCTGAAACAGGGACAACGCCTCCTGCTCGTGGTTACCGTTGTCTAGGGGTTTCGAGTCCCAACCTGTAGTAGGGTCAGGCTGTAGGGTCTCACTCCGAGTAGTATCCACGTCTTAGTAATAGGAAGAACGTTAAGAGGAATTCATTCGATGAAATGTAATAAATAAGTCCACAATTTAGTTGTGAGTTCAAGTCTAATAGGGGACAAACTTTGCATGTGATGCAAACTAAATTAAATGTGTCGTAAATTGTTTACGACAATATTTAATAGAATAAACGTGTTGGAAAGATTGCCTAGATGACGGGATCGTCCCGTTCTAAGCACATGTTCAAACCGCGTCATAAACGGAGTCCGGATGCTCAAGATAGAGCCAAAACCGTCAAAGAACACAAAGGGATCAGACCAACTCAGATTGGACTGACCCCAGCCGCTCAAAAGGGGCACCAGCCCAAGAAGGGCGGGCGCTGACCCGCCCAGCGGGTGGGTCAGGCCTGCCCAGCGGTGCAGGCAGGCGCCCAGCACAGTGGGATGGGCGCCCGGCCGGCTGCGCAAGGAGCGGGTGGGGCCCACGCAACCTAGGGTTGCGTGGGTTCTGTGATGGCTGGCCTATGTGCGTTTTTGTGGTTTTTTGCTAAACTTTGAGAAGACGTTTGAGGGGTCAAACGACATCGGATTGACTCGCCGTTTGTTCCCACGTGTTCACCATTCAAAGCTCTTCGAAATGATAGATTGTATGGTGTCTGAAGTTTAATGGTTGAAGAGATTTAATTCGTTGAAGTTAGGCCTTTGAGAAAGGCTTACTAACTTCATTAACTTAATTAAATCCCTCTTAATTTAACTTTGTCCCACATTGCTCGTGACGAAAAGGGAAGAACCGACTCCCTATATAAATAGGGGTGCCCCCTCTTCGTAGTAGAGTGCACCGAGTGATCGAATCGAAAAGCTCCTAATTTTTGAGCACGCTTGATCGTGAACTTAAATATTCCTCTCCTCTTTTTCTTCCTATCCTCCCGTCAGGTCCTAGCAAGACTATGAGGAGGTTTGGATCGGATCTAGACGTCTTTGACGCGGGTCTGCTCAAGTGAAACTTTCTTCGGCAAGTGATCGGCTCGGAGGCGGCTCGGGTAGATCGGTTCGAGGGCGCAAGGCGGCTCGACTATGAGGAGCGAAAGAAGGTGGTGCGGTACATCTTGCGTGTCCCAAGGCCAAAATTCAGAGTATGTTAGTTAGTAGCTTTTTAGAATAATTTATAATAATGTCGCATTAGGCAAGATCCCTCTAGGGGTGGTCAGATCCACCCCAAGTGTAAGGATCGCATTACCCTTGCAATACTAACAACAACATACTAGAAGTGGGTGAATAGTGTAACGGAAATAAATTGTCGAATTAAAATTAAACTTGCAAATGCGGAATAATAAAAGCAAGAGGAAATAATTGACACAATCAATCTAAACGCAAACACAAGATTTTACACTGGTTCTCCAAACTTGGGTATGTCCAGCCACACCAATATTCACTATAATTCCCACCAAGAGAAGTGAATACAAATCCCACACAGAGATACCTCACCAAGAGGATTTTGCCCTACACAAGGACCCAACCAACCCTACACAGGGGTCAAACTCCCACCTAGAGAATTACTAACTCCCACTCAGAGAATTAGGGTTAGCCCTACACTAGGACACCAAACTCCCACTAAGAGAGTTACTCCCACAAAGAGAGTTATTCCCACTAAGAGAATATCCTAATCCCACAAAGAGATAAAACTTCCACAAAGAGAGAAAGACTAATTCCCACAAAGAGAATTAGTGTTACAAGAATCACCAAGTAAAATAAATACTCTTACCTATGCCTTGAGATGCTTACTCATAGATGAATGCAAGACATGAAAGAGGATCTCCAAATGTTGAGTTGGCTTGAAAGCACTTGAATGATTTCCCTTGAGCTTGACTTCAATGCATGAAGAGGAATGAGAGCTCAAAAGGGAAATGAGAGAGTTTGAGAGTGGCTTTTCAATCTCTAAATGATTTGCAATAGCATCAAGAAGTTCAAATCATATCAGCCCTCGCATATATATAGGAACCCTATATCAGCCCTCAAACCCCAAGGAAACAGCTAAAAACAAAAAACTGCAACGGCTAGTTTCTGGGCAAAAACGACTGACAGTCGACTGATGAACAAATGACAGTCGACTGTCCAACGGCTAGAAAATATCCAACGGCTATAATCTGAGCCAGGACAGTCGACTGATGAAGTTGATATAGTCAACTGTGAACAGGACAGGCGCCTATAAAACCTTCAGTAGGCGGCTGCTATAGGGGATGGAATAAACATAGAGCTGCACTCTTTCTCCAGATAAGCATATAGGCGACTGATGACAAGTAGACAGTCGATTGTAAAATAGCCAGGAAACTGTAAACCCTTCATCAGTCGTCTGCTGCAGGAGATGGAGAAAAACAGAGAGAGGCAATATATGCATTTACGCTACTCAGACGACTATTGTCAAAATCCCAAGCGACTGTAAATACTTAGGCGACTATAAACTGAGCATCAGTCGATTGATGCAAAAATCTCAAGTAGATTCAATAGGAATGTTGACTTGAGCTATGCATTACAGTCGACTGTAGAAGGATCGACAGGCGACTGGAAATCACCTAGTCGACTGTGTATCCTTCAGCAGGCGACTGATGGAGAACCAGAGAATCCAAATGAGTCTTTGGTCAAGATGAGCCTATTGGGTTGGATTCTATGATAATCCTAAGCCTCACTAAGATGGTTAAATGCATGTGCATGTTTGAGTAGACCACCTATCAAGGCATTACATTAACCTAGACTCAAATGAGAGAGAAAGCAATAAAGGAAATATTACACGGATTACAATGCTTTCCTTAGAGTCTATGTCTTTAATCTTTGATGCCTTGAAGCTCCCCATCATCTCCAAGCTTTGGCACCCCTTGAGTCCAAGCTTTGGCCCTTCTCCACTTGATGTCCATCCTTGCACCAAGTATTTAGTCTCTAAAGATGATATTCTTGAAATGTAACTATAAGACTAAAACAAGAGAGTCATTAGCAACAACATAATGTTGTGATCATCATCAAAATAACATTGGTATAAAACACCAATACTCAAAAATCTCCCCCTTTTTGATGATGACACACATTATGTAAAACATAAAGAAATAAAGCACAATGCTAAAGAGCTCCCCCTACTTATATGCACCAAGTGTAGAATGAGATACACAATAGTAAATACTCATCATACCAAATGAAATAATGAGACAACATGGTGACATATAATAGGTAGACATGGATTACATAAACCAATTGCATAAGACAATATCATGCAAACATGAATGGTTTATACAATCCCATATATCTCTCCCCAAAGATATATCTCTCCCTAAATGCATATGTATGAAATACAAGAATCATATTTACATAATGCATATATCTCTCCCCCTTGACATCGTTAAAAAGGTGGACATCATAAATATCCCCCTTTGTCATCTTTAATCAAAGATGTGACAATATGCAAGATATAAGGAGATGTATGATACCAAATTTGTAAAATTTAGTGTGTATCAATCACTATCCCATGCTCCCCCTAGATCATAGAAAAGGTCAAATTTTGACTTCTAGGATCTAATACCAATTGTAAAGTAGGAGATAAACAATCTCTAACAATTGAGGTAATATCAATTGTAGACAAAGAATCTTGGAAAATAATCCTCTTTACCAATTAATATACATATATTGGAGCCATGGACCTAAAATGTATCAAAGCAATAGATATGGAAAAATCAAGATTCAGTGACACACAAAGATATTGCCAAAAGAAGATATAACATGAACCATGTTGGCAATATGAAAGGGGTTTAGTTTGAGACCAAACCTAACCAATTGAGAAATGACACCAATTGTGGCAATGATCCCAAAGACACCCCAAAATGAGAGTCAAAATATGTTTTAAAATAGTTTAAACATACAACATATTAACTCCCCCATTGACATACATATAGATCAACAAATGCATGTATGCCAATGTATTCCCCAAGATTCCCATTTTCATGAAAAAAAATAAATTTGAAAACACTTTCAAAATCATGAAACACACACAAACAATGGGTATGCTAAAATAAACATTTAAACACAATACCCATGCAATATGCATATGTGTGAGGAACCTAAACATTAGTGAACCAAACCCAAGAGGAGTTTGATTTCCTAATATAATCATATGAGGTGATCACATCCCTAACTAGAGAGTTGATGTAACTATCCCTCTCTTGCACACTAACCTTAGTGGGAATCCATAAACTCAAGGATTTCCTAGGTAAGGGTTTTGCCTTTGCAAGAGGAGTGGATGTGGCATGCTTAGGTGTAGAAACGAGTTCTTGGCATGCATAGAATGAGGATTTTGCTTCTTAGCAAAAAATGAAGAGCCTTCATTCGTCCTCATCACCTTGTGATCTACATGCTTCTTGTTGGTGTTATTGTTATACAAAACGGCATAGTGATTCTTCTTGGGTGCTTTAGCAATATTTCTTGTATTAGCACCATAAGAGGAATTAGAGGTGGGGTTGGGTACCACATTTTGAATATATCCCAAACCTCCTCTATGATTTGCCGGATGTTGTTTTTTAAGAAAATCGTGGAGTGAATCCCTAGAATACACAAAGCTTTTGAGCTTACGGAATTCCTCTTCACATTTCAACGTAAGTTGTTGAATGCGAGTTTCTAAGGTAAGGTTTTGAGTAACAAGGTTATCATTAGATAAACTCAATTCTTTAACTTGAGAGAGAAGTGTGTCTCTCTCACTAGTGTCACAATCATGCATTTCATCATGGATTACACTAGTAGATTCTAAAGCATGCACCCTACTCATAGCATTCTTAAAATTAGCTTTCAATTTACCATATGAGTTGATGCACTTACTTGCCAAGTTTGAGGCCACATTGAAGCAGTATTCGAGCTCCTCATAGGATAGCTTTTCCTCCTCAACTTCCTCATCGCTTTCCTCCTTGACTTCCTCATCGCTTTCCTCCTCGCTTGAGCTTGATGAAGACTCTTCCTCATTATCCATGAAGCACATTTCTTCTTTGGAGTTAAGCCACGCCTCTATCTCTTCATCGCTTGAGCTAGAGGAGATTGATGAAGAATCATCAAAAGTTGCGAAGCACCTGTGAGCGTGCTCCTTGTCATCCTCTTCTTCATCACATAATATGTCAACATCGGAATCATCAAATGTGCCGATAAGTCACTTCTTTTGGTTCTTGAACTCGGATTTGACTTTCCAATTCTTCTTCCCTTTCCCCTTATAAGTATCTTTGGTGGGTTTGGAAGGACATTCGGTAGAAAGATGACCTTTTCCTCTACAATTGAAACAAATAGAATTGTTAGACTGGGTGGCAAACTTTGACGTAGATTTATCTTGCTTGTCCTTGAGAAATGCCTTGAAATTCTTGAATTGTTTGGCAAGCTCGATGTAATCATCATCGCTAATATCTTCTTCTTCTTCTTCTTCACTCGGAGCTTCCCGTTGAAACTTCTTTCTCCACTTGAATGACTCCTCGACATGGAGTGCAACTCCTTTTTTCTTCTCGGGCTTGGTTGGTTGAACCTCTTCCTTATGTTGAAGTAACCCTTCATGAGAAATCTCCAATGTATGCCAACTTCCATTGGCCGATTTGCACATGGAGATACGGTTGAACTCATTCGGAGTGAGGGTGCAATGGAATGCATACATAGCCCCTTGCATTGACTCTGATCGAGTCCTTCTCTGCCTTAGTTCTAGAAGCCGCGTGTGAAGTAGGCTCCTCAAATGGCAACTCCATGATGTCCCAAAGGTCTTGACCCTTCAGGTAGATCATCATCCTAATCTTCCAACTAGGATAGTTGGTTCCGTTGAAGACCGGGGGTCGATCGGTAGACAGACCTTCTTCATGAGATGCGGATGAAGTGTTGAATGCTATCGTTGCAGTATGCTATAACCTCGCTCTGATACCAATTGTAAGGATCGTCTTACCCTTACAATACTAACAACAACACACTAGAGGGGGTGTATAGTGTAATAGCAATAAATTGTCCAATTAAAATTAAACTAGCAAATGCGGAATAATAAATGCAATACAAAATAATTGACACAATCAATCCAAACACAAACACAAGATTTTACCCTGGTTTTACTAACTTGGATACGTCCAGCCACACCAATATTCACTATAATTCCCACAAAGAGAAGTGAATACAAATCCCATACAGAGATACCTCACCAAGAGGATTTTGCCCTACTGATCGGTCCATATTTTACACCTTTTTTCTGCATATTTGCATGCCATTTCGATCACCCATATCACGCTTTTCACGATTATTCGACGATATTGCGTTACTTTTCACTATTTCTTGTTTTTGTCGGATTTCAGGAAATATGGAGCGATCGGGAGCAAAAATGAGCTTAAAGGATTTGCACCCACTCTGGAGTGTCAACCATGGCTCTTTTGAGGGTTATTCTGCAATGGAAGACGAGTGGAAGAAGAAAGAACGTCGTAGGAGCGACGAGGAAGCGAAAAGAGGGAGATTGGGCATTTTCAGCATGCCACTCGGCCGAGTGAAGGAGTCACTCGGCCGAGCATTGAGACCCCGCTCGACCGACCAGATCAGACACGCAACAGAGATGTATCAGCGTGCACTCGGCCGAGCATCGCACGCCCACTCGGCCGAGTTCGGAGACTCCGTCCGCCCGAGTGGCACCCAGACGACGGCGAGCCAAAATGTCCAACTCTCTGTAATTTGTCAGTCAACTATGAGCTCCGACTCGGCCGAGTTCCAAAAGCCCCTCGGCCGAGTGACATTTGCCACTCGGCCGAGTGATGCCGAGGACACGAAGCGCCCAGATTTTCAGACATCCTCCAACTCTTTTGAAATATTCTATCATTCCAGTGGGTAAATTATTTTTCTCATATTTTTTATGGATAGTAGACTTCATGACGATTCCAACTCCGCCAAGAACGCGTAAATCGGAGGTCGTATGAAATCTGGAGAATTTCTGCAAGTCGATGCTGCAGTGCTGGAATTTGCATGTCAGTGTCACTTGGCCGAGTGACATTTCCACTCGGCCGAGTGACCAGTTTTTGACAGTTTTGGACAGTTTTGACAGAGTGCTGTTTTCTGGAGTTTTCTGCAGGAAAGCTCACTCGGCCGAGTGAGATTTCCACTCGGCCGAGTGAGATTTCCACTCGGCCGAGTCGTAACTGGCGCAGATTTCTGGGCACGCGCAGATTCAGTTTTGGGCGCGGATTTCAGGGGATTTTTAGGCAGTTTTGTTAGGGTTTTGGGGGGCTATTTAAGAGGGTTATAGCCACCATTAGAGGGGAGTCCCCATGGGTTCCCAAGATGTTTTCTTAGTGATTATTTTAGAGATTAGGCCATGCCCTAGGCCCTCTCTTGGATCTAAAGGCTTGTATTTGGATTGAAGATCTTCATCAAGCTAAGTATTTTGTTCATTTTTATTTGAATCTTTGTTTTTTCTATCTTTTGTATGCAAGCAATGATTTTTATTGATTCTCATATGCTTATTGCTATGCTAGAGTAGATTTGTTGTTCTAGGGTTTGGGGATGAACCATATGGATCTAATTTCATATTTGTGATGAATGAATGTCTAAATTGCTAGAATTGCTAGGAGTTTAGGTTGTGATTGATTTACTATGGATAGCTAGGGATTTCCATCGATTTGGGATTTGCAAGAGATTGGATTCTAATCGATGGGAAGGCCTAGATATTCGATTTAGATTTACAATTGGATTTCCCTAGATTTGGTTTGCAAGAGATTGGACCAAAGCTAGGATTTTTAATTGTAAATCTATACCAATATTCGTTTGCAAGAGATTGGACGAATACGAACTATCACAACCTAGATCGTAACTCGAGTTTGCACGAGAGTGGGCTCGAGGGGCGATTGAACAATGATGTCGATCCTAATGCTAGTGGCTTATGCTAGGGTTTGCAAGAGATTGGGCCCTATCCTAGGTTTGCTATAGACCGGCAATAGCGCGAGAGCGTGAGCTTGGTTCTCTATTCAGTTACGACTAGTTCACCTCAATGCAAGTCTAGTAATATTGAGATTCACTATTCACGATGATGCATGACGGTCCGTAGTGGGGATTCCCTAGCCCTAGACACTTTTATTATATTGTATTTGAATTGATATTTGACCGATCTCTCTATCTCTGACACCGACATCCATCACCATTGCCATTACATTATACCATAACCATCTCCACCAATAAAACCATCGTAGTCAAACCAACCTAGGATAGATTGGAGCCAACACCACCTCCTCGTGTTCGATACCCGCTCGCCACTACACCGTGCGCTTGCGGTAAAACTACAATCGTTCTCCGGGTGTATATCCGGGGCGCGACCAAGTTTTTGGCGCCGTTGCCGGGGATTTATCTCCGTGCATTTGTGCCATACTAGGTTGTGCTCTTGGGTTGCATTTTGGAGCGATCAAGTTTTTGGCGCCGTTACCGGGGAGGCTGTGCATTGGGACGTGGACACATCCATTCATGAGGATCCCGAGCATTACCCTCCTCCTTTCAAGCTACCGCAGCCGCCTCTACTTTCTACAGAGGCTGAGCATCCCTCAGAAGACCACCCTTCCACTGACACCGAGGACAATCCCACAGAGCTTATGGCTCCGCTTCAGGGGGATCTCTTTACTCCCTCGCCCTTTACATTTGATTCCCCTCCCGTATATGATGCTTGCTATGATTCAGATTTTGACGACTCATTGCACCTTTTGCAGGATTCATGTACATACGATCAAGAGGTACGATGGGACGTATACGAGGAGGAGAGCGAGGAGTTAGCACCCATGGATGCTATTAATTATGATCAGGAGGTGCGATGGGATAAGTCTGACGATGATGAGGAGCTGCCTAATGAGACTTACGCTTATATACCCGAGCTACCTGAACAACCTGAGGCGGACAATGTGGAGTTGATCGATGTGGTACACGAGAGTAGAGATTTATTTCCAGGGAAGTGTTGTCAACCGTTTTTAATTTTAAATACTTATGTTGATGACCCTCTTTGGAATATATTTATTTTAGGGAAGAATTATCCACATCAGATTGATGCGGCTTATCTCTTGCAGGGTACAGGTGGAGTCCTTGGAGAGATGCTGGGAGCCGCATTGCTGGAGTCTGATGGAGTCTGTGGACATACGCGCCTGGCGGAGCCACGGAAAGAGCAGTTGGAGCAGTTGCCTGCACCGGCAAAGATACTGGATCCGCCTTTTGCTATAGGTGATATCAATCCAGTAGTGTAGAAATTTTTATGCTTTCAATAAACCCGAATCCTCTCGACAGCGAGGGGACCGTATAGATTTGTTGAATAAATATCACCTCTTATGACAGCAACAAAAAATTTTACACCCCAAATCCATTATATATATTAATTGCCCACTTTATATTTTAATGTGTCACATCCTTTTTACTCACCACCCACCGAGCATTTCTTTCAAGTGAAACCTTACTTTCTTATTTGTTTGACTTGATATCGCTTAGTGAAGCCGTGATATTTTTGATCGTGTCATTTGAATAAGATTGTTTGGTATAAGCTTGGGGGAAGGTGCTCTCATGCATCATTGTATGTGCATGTAGTTGCATTAGGATTTCATGTCATTCATTTCATCATTTTTCATTCACCTCCCTCATATTTATCGTTGTTCCTCATATTTTTCCTTTTATGATCACATTGAGGACAATGTGAAGTTTAAGCTTGGGGGAGTGCATTTCCATGCCATTTAGATGCATTAGTTGCATTTTTACTTTATTTTAGGTTTTTTATAGAAATTTTTCAAAATTTTGCATCATCTTTTTGATTTTTCCATCTTATTTTCCTTTTATGAGCGTTCATGCATCATGTTGTGTGCTTGTTTTTTTTTCTTTCCTCTCTTTTATTTCTTTTATTTCTTTATTTTCTTTTCTCTTCTTCCGCTAGATGAATTTCGTATGATGATATCTCTTATTGCTTTAGCAAACATCACGATGCTTATTATTCCTTGCCATGCTACTTAGAGTATTCCATAGTCTTGCTATTCACATGTGCTTGCAAATCTATTTCTCTTGATGATTCCTCTATATGAATGCATGATATTAATTGAAGCTGAATGTATGGATTAGTGTTTAGTATGCTTTTTTTGGAAATGCACCAAGATTCACGCATCATTAGTATATCGGAAGCATCAGTTTTATTGTCTTATTCACCTTCTGTTGCATGCCTAATATGGTTGTAAACTTTACTGCTTGACTTCACTATTTATTGAAATGATTGAGAATATCCATGCTTATATATGAGTTTTAGTTGAAGTATTATTTTATTGAACCGTTCATGCACATCTTAGAGTGAACCGAGTGTTATATTACTTCCTTCTCCACATATATCTTTTTATTCTCTACATGTCACTTGCGTTCACCTCCTAAAGCTACTTATATCGCATCTATTTCCCAAAAATCCACACAAAAGAAAAAGTTAGCTCCAAAAAGTCCAAAAAAGCCAAAAAGGAGCCAAAAGCCAAAAATACAAATCATATAGCTCCTACAAAAATCCAAAAAGAAAAATGAGAAACAAAAATTTCAAACAGAAAAAAAAGAAAAAATGTTTCTCTATCTCATTATTGGAGCCACAAAACACTTGGGAAAACCAAGGCTAAAATCCCATTTTCCACTATCATATTCCTTTAGATGCGACGCCTCAAGCTAAGCTTGGGGGGTGAACTCGTTTGACCATATGAGTGAGTACGACATTAGAGTGGAGACGTGCATGAATGGGAATATTCGATAATGCTTAGACTTTGCAAAATATATTAGATATGGTGATTTTTCATGATTTGAAATAAATATGTGAATGCCATGACTTTTATTCTATTCTCTATTGCATGCTTGGTGTGTATCTTATATGCTTCATTTATAACTTTTGATTGAAAAGTGCATCGCCAATATTTGTATATTAAATTCTATGAAATGCGTGATGTGGATATGAATTGATTGTATGAATTTAGAGAGTCCATCTTATTGTTCTTAAAAGCTTGCAAGTACCATGTTTATGAAAGATATGAAATCCTTATAGCATGTTATTTGTATTTTCCAAGTCATCGTGATGTGTAGCTTATGGCTTGAGATCTGAGAGTATAATCTAGCGACCCCTTCCACTTCGTATTCTTTTATTTCATTTCCCTTATTTTTCATCTCCCGAGTTCGTCTTTTTACTTATCTTCCTCGAGGACGAGTAAGAGGTAAGCTTGGAGGATTTTGATCGGTCCATATTTTACACCTTTTTTCTGCATATTTGCATGCCATTTCGATCACCCATATCACGCTTTTCACGATTATTCGACGATATTGCGTTACTTTTCACTATTTCTTGTTTTTGTCGGATTTCAGGAAATATGGAGCGATCGGGAGAAAAAATGAGCTTAAAGGATTTGCACCCACTCTGGAGTGTCAACCATGGCTCTTTTGAGGGTTATTCTGCAATGGAAGACGAGTGGAAGAAGAAAGAACGTCGTAGGAGCGACGAGGAAGCGAAAAGATGGAGATTGGGCATTTTCAGCATGCCACTCGGCCGAGTGAAGGAGTCACTCGGCCGAGCATTGAGACCCCGCTCGGCCGGCCAGATCGGACACGCAACAGAGATGTATCAGCGTGCACTCGGCCGAGCATCGCACGCCCACTCGACCGAGTTCGGAGACTCCGTCCGCCCGAGTGGCACCCAGACGACGGCGAGCCAAAATGTCCAACTCTCTGTAATCCGTCAGTCGACTACGAGCTCCGACTCGGCCGAGTTCCAAAAGCCCCTCGGCCGAGTGACATTTGCCACTCGGCCGAGTGATGCCGAGGACACGAAGCGCCCATATTTTCAGACATCCTCCAACTCTTTTGAAATCTGCTATCATTCCAGTGGGTAAATTGTTTTTCTCATATTTTTTATAGATAGTATACTTCATGACGATTCCAACGCCGCCAAGAACGCGCAAATCGGAGGTCAGATGAAATCTGGGGAATTTCTACAAGTCGATGCTGCAGTGCTGGAATTTGCATGTCAGTGTCACTCGGCCGAGTGACATTTCCACTCGGCCGAGTGACCAGTTTTTGACAGTTTTGGACAGTTTTGACAGAGTGCTGTTTTCTGGAGTTTTCTACAGGAAAGCTCACTCGACCGAGTGAGATTTCCACTCGACCGAGTGAGATTTCCACTCGACCGAGTGAGATTTCCACTCGGCCGAGTCGTAACTGGCGCAGATTTCTGGGCACGCGCAGATTCAGTTTTGGGCACGGATTTCAGGGGATTTTAGGCAGTTTTGTTAGGGTTTTTTGGGGGCTATTT
This sequence comes from Scilla litardierei, assembly GCA_030789695.1. Classification (NCBI taxonomy): domain Eukaryota; kingdom Viridiplantae; phylum Streptophyta; class Magnoliopsida; order Asparagales; family Asparagaceae; genus Scilla; species Scilla litardierei. The sequence continues at coordinate 95,552,512 of CM061138.1, read as the reverse complement.
AAGAGGGTTGTAGCCACCATTAGAGGGGAGTCCCCATGGGTTCCCAAGATGTTTTCTTAGTGATTATTTTAGAGATTAGGCCATGCCCTAGGCCCTCTCTTGGATCTAAAATCTTGTATTTGGATTGAAGATCTTCATCAAGCTAAGTATTTTGTTCATTTTTATTTGAATCTTTGTTTTTTCTATCTTTTGTATGCAAGCAATGATTTTTATTGATTCTCATATGCTTATTGCTATGCTAGAGTAGATTTGTTGTTCTAGGGTTTGGGGATGAACCATATGGATCTAATTTCATATTTGTGATGAATGAATGTCTAAATTGCTAGAATTGCTAGGAGTTTAGGTTGTGATTGATTTACTACGGATAGCTAGGGATTTCCATCGATTTGGGATTTGCAAGAGATTGGATTCTAATCGATGGGAAGGCCTAGATATTCGATTTAGATTTACAATTGGATTTCCCTAGATTTGGTTTGCAAGAGATTGGACCAAAGCTAGGATTTTTAATTGTAAATCTATACCAATATTCGTTTGCAAGAGATTAGACGAATACGAACTATCACAACCTAGATCGTAACTCGAGTTTGCACGAGAGTGGGCTCGAGGGGCGATTGAACAATGATGTCGATCCTAATGCTAGTGGCTTAGGCTAGGGTTTGCAAGAGATTGGGCCCTATCCTAGGTTTGCTATAGACCGGCAATAGCGCGAGAGCGTGAGCTTGGTTCTCTATTCAGTTATGACTAGTTCACCTCAATGCAAGTCTAGTAATATTGAGATTCACTATTCACGATGATGCATGACGGTCCGTAGTGGGGATTCCCTAGCCCTAGACACTTTTATTATATTGTATTTGAATTGATATTTGACCGATCTCTCTATCTCCGACACCGACATCCATCACCATTGCCATTACATTATACCATAACCATCTCCACCAATAAAACCATCGTAGTCAAACCAACCTAGGATAGATTAGAGCCAACACCACCTCCTCGTGTTCGATACCCGCTCGCCACTACACCGTGCGCTTGCGGTAAAACTACAATCGTTCTCCGGGTGTATATCCGGGGCGCGACCAAGTTTTTGGCGCCGTTGCCGGGGATTTATCTCCGTGCATTTGTGCCATACTAGGTTGTGCTCTTGGGTTGCATTTTGGAGCGATCACCTACACAATGACCCAACCAACCCTACGCAGGGGTCAAACTCCCACCTAGAGAATTACTAACTCCCACTCAGAGAATTAGGGTTAGCCCTACACTAGGACACCAAACTCCCACTAAGAGAGTTATTCCCACAAAGAGAGTTATTCCCACTAAGAGAATATCCTAATCCCACATAGAGATAAAACTCCCACAAAGAGAGAAAGACTAATTTCCACAAAGAGAATTAGTGTTACAAGAATCACCAAGTAAACTAAATACTCTTACCTATGCCTTGAGATGCTTACTCATAGATGAATGCAAGGCATGGAAGAGAATCTCCAAGTGTTGAGATTGGCTTGAAAGCACTTGGATGATTTTCCTTGAGCTTGACTTCAATGCATGAAGAGGAATGAGAGCTCAAAAAGGGAAATGAGAGAGGTTGAGAGTGACTTTTCAATCTCTAAATGATTTGCAATAGCATCAAGAAGTTCTAATCATATTAGCCCTCTCATATATATAGGAACCCTATATCAGCCCTCAAAACCCAAGGAAACAGCTAAAAACAAAAAGCTGCAACGGCTAGTTTCTAGGCAGAAACGTCACTGACAGTCGACTGATGAACAAATGACAGTCGACTGTCCAACGGCTAGAAAATATCCAACGGCTATAATCTGAGCCACGACAGTCGACTGATGAAGTCGATACAGTCGACTGTGAACAGGAGAGGCGCATGTAAAACCTTCAGTAGGCGACTACTGCAGGGGATGGAATAAACAGAGAGCTGCAATCTTTCTCCAGATAAGCATACAGGCGACTGATGACAAGTAGACAGTCGATTATAAAATAGCCAGGCGACTGTAAACCCTTCATCAGTCGTCTGCTGCAGGAGATGGAGAAAAACAGAGAGAGGCAGTATATGCACTTACGCTACTCAGACGACTGTTGACCAATTCACAGGCGACTGTAAACTGAGCATCAGTCGACTGATGCGAAAAACTCAAGTAGAGTCAATAGGAATGTTGACTTGAGCTGTACATGACAGACGACTGTAGAAGGATCGACAGGCGACTGGAAATCACCCAGTCGACTGTGAATCCTTCAGCAGGCGACTGATGGAGAACCAGAGACTCCAAATGAGTCTTTGGTCAAGATGAGCCTATTGGGTTGGATTTTATGATAATCCTAAGGCTCACTAAGATGGTTAAATGCATGTGTATGTTTGAGTAGACCATCACCAAGGCATTACATTAACCTAGACTCAAATGAGAGAGAAAGCAATAAAGGAAATATTACATGGATTACAATGCTTTCCTTAGAGTCTATGTCTTCAATCTTGATGCCTTGAAGCTCCCCATCATCTCCAAGCTTTGGCACCCCTTGAGTCCAAGCTTTGGCCCTTCTCCACTTGATGTCCATCCTTGCACCAAGTGTTTAGTCTCCAAAGATGATATTCTTGAAATGTAACTATGAGACTAAAGTAAGAGAGTCATTAGCAACAACATAATGTTGTGATCATCATCAAAATGACATTGGTATGAAACACCAATACTCAACACCAAGTTGGCATAGATCTTGGCGAGGTTCTGGCTCGCCTTAGGGCTTAGCTAAAATGTTTGGCTTTGTGTTTTTTTCTGCGATTTTTAATCCCTCTGTTATCTGTCCGACGTAGGAAGTGCACAGATCTGAGCCCTAAGGGTTTGCCAAAATCCTTCAGGAGGCTGCATCCCTTGCCATATTTATGATCTCCTCCATCGAAAGACTCATGGTTGCACCTGAAAAAAGATGACAGATCAGGGTGAGCATATCAGAAGTTGTTTGCAAAGCTCGAAGTACATTCGAGCCAGACGTGATGGGCGATCTGCTCGTCTGTGACCAGGCCCTTAAAGTCTCTGTTCTCCATGGGGATCTCCTCCAGAATCTTGGCGCTCTCCAGGCCAGTCCCCTCCAAGACTACCTCGACATTCACTGAGGGATTCAAGGTCCCCCAGTTCGACCTCAGAGCGTGTCGTTGAGACAAAGACAAACTTCTCCTTCCAGTCCCTCACTTTTCCCGACAGACCGAGGACAAGGGGCCGAGCCTCCTCGCACAGACGTAGCAGTACGACCCCCTTCCTCTTCGCCTCATAGAAATATTGGAACAGCGGTAGCATCGGACTGATGTCGCTAGCAGAGCAGAGGACGAGAAAGCCGATCATCGAACTGATGGAGTTCGGCATCAATTGAAAGAGTGGGAGTTTGAGGAAGTGAAGGACGAGAAGGAGGAAGGGATGGAGCAGGAAGCAGAGCCCCAAAGCGAAGGTCGGGTAGTATAGGCCGACCACGTTGTCCATTGGGGAGCAAACCCACTCGTAGAGTTTGGGGAGGCGAACTGTGTAGGGCAACCGGATGAATTTGGAGCGAATCTCAGGAATGACGGAGGGCAACAGTTGGGATATCTGAGCCAGGATTTCAGCAGGAACCGGGGTCGTAACTCCGCTGCCGCTTGCAACCTTGGCGATCGACCTGGGCGCCTTTTCCTTTCTTGGTGTCCCTCTTGATCCCCGACGACGAAGCAGCGGCATGCCCGATCGCTACGTCACCCTTCTGTTGTTCCGGCCAAGACATCGATGGCGCCTCCTACGTCACCGGATCCGATATGTGGCGCCACCCCCACCAATTTCACCGAACCACTGCTTGATGAAAGAATTAGAAGCGGACGAAGCGGACGAAGGCATTGACGGATCAAGAGAGTACCTAGAACAAAGAAGATGAACGGAGCTCCGACGGATGAATGGACGACGACGGTCGACGGCGACTGCTCTCTGCAACGAAGGGGGAGTCGAAATTTTGAAAATTCGAGAGAAATCTCTCTCTGTCTCGTTTGCCCTTTCGTCCCTGTTTATAGGGAGAGTCGGGTGATCTCAGCCGTCGAATGTGGGCCACGTGTAGAGATCTGAGCGAGACTGGACTAGTGCCTCGACTTCTCCCCACAATCACATCAGCCACGCATTACTTCCTGAGCGGTTGGACGCCTCGATTTCTCCCCAACGCCGAATCTCCATCATGACATGCGAGATCTGGCGGTCAGTTCGAATTAAATGCCGCCGACCAGCCCTCATCCACTGAGAATGCGACACGTCATCCGAGTCGAGCCGGCTTGCCGTTTCGAACTCGAATGACGGGGGTAATTGTTACGGCCTTAAGGTCGGTCCATATATTTGAGGCACACAAACACTGAAACACAATCGAATAGCTCTTCGACCATCTGGAAGGGATACTAGCCAGAATGGAAAATCGCCTCTATTCAGGGAAGCTCGCCTCGTCGAGCGACAAGCTCGTCCTCAGGGCCAACTAACGAAGGTCGCCCACTCTCCCCGCATGAAGCACGGTCAAACGGTCCGAAGGCGCCGAGCTCGGTCGCCGAGCTCAACTCTCTCCAAGGGCGGCCTAGCATAAATATCTCTCATATGGTGACGTAGGGCCACCTATCTCCCATTAATGCCAGAGGTTAAGGACGAGAACTGTTGGCCGCCAGTCACATTGCCCATTAATGCATTAATGAGTCTGACACAGTCTGACACCCATTAATGCGTAAATATCTCTGACACCTCCTGCTGACCTATCACTTCTCCACTTGCGCTTCAGCTAAGCTAACTCGACAGCTGATTGGATGGCGAGCAACCGCCTCTCAACCCTATAAATGCCCCCTCCAGCCACCAAGGAGTGGGTTGGTTAGTTGAAATCATTAACTCTTTTCCTATATTCAAGGTCGGATATCTCCCATATATCTGTGCCTTTCTCTTAAGCTTGCCACGCCTCGCCGATCTAACTGAAGATCGCCGAACGTGTTCGATACACTTATTACAAGTCATCCACTGACTTGAGCATCGGAGAGGCTACGGGCTGACAGCCAGCCCCGCCTTTCTGACGAGGTGTTATTCTTGCAGGAAGCTCGCATCAGCTACCGAAAGTCGGCGACCTTCGGGCGATCTCGGATTCTTCGCCTCTGAAGCGTGCTCCGAGTCGTGCTAACCTCGCCATCAACCGCTAATTTGTAATCATTATACCCGTGATTCCCCTTTAATACAAATCTCATTGTTAGGGGACTTAACCCACAACAAGAATCATAGTGGTTGTTTGGTTATTGAAAGTGAATTGGAGATTGTTGTAGGTATGTGAAATCCGTGTATAGAAAAAATATAACTTTTTGTTTGCTGGATAGAAAGTTAGAAAGTATGTGTTGAAAAATATTGTAGGGCTCTTGATATGTTTTTATATTTGGATGGTTATAGAAAATTGGATAGAGAAAGTTAAATAGAAGGAATAGGACCCGTTTCTTGTGAGTTAGAATAAATGGCAAAATAATTTTAAAATATTTTGAGTAATTAACCGGAAGCTAAGAGAAAACTAGTAATTAACCAAAGCCGCACACGCTCCCTGACACGTGGGGCCCGCGACTGCAGCCTTCCAACCCCCGAGTCGGTCAACAGCAGGCCTGGAGCGGATAAGTGGGGCGGCGCTGGAGATGCGGGCGGTGTCGTCCACGTCGGACCAACCTCCAATCATGCGGCGGACCGCATCATTCGGGGGGTTTCTCCCCGGCGGGCCCCACAGCCCCACCTCACCGCCCCCTTTCGCGCGTGGGCCGCAAGGGGCGGTGACGCGATCCAGCAACCATAATAACTTCCCCCGGGTTGATCCGTAATTAACAAAATCTCCTTCCCTCGCTTGACCGCGAAAAAAAAAAAACATTCCCATAAAAGGCATTGCGTAAGCCCCAAAAGGCCGGGACCCTAGTGGGCCCCACATTTCTCTCTAGAAGCTGGAGAGGGTGAGTTTACAATTACATACAATGATCCGAATATTTTCGATGGAGGTTGGTGAAATATAAGAAATGGCCACAGACAGACACTTCGTCTCTACTCCTTCCCTCTACTTGTAGCGGGGTGTGATTCATAAGCTTCTCCTTTCTCACACATTCTTCATGGGAGAGGCCCACTGCCCAATACCGACAAATTATTATCCATATATTTGACATTATGAACATAATTAAGCTAGCCAACGGGGGTAAGGTCCCGTTGGTCCTTGGACACATGAAATCATTAAGTAGGGAACGCAACATGACTAACTTGTGCGTGTGTGTGCCACTTCGGGCATGGGCTTGATTGCCCTGCAGATGGAAGAGAAGGCCATCGCCATGATGAATTCAAGGCATATCGGTGGCTGCGCACATGGACCGATGCCGACGCAGCCGAAGATGGGCTGTCGATGGCCCTCTCTGGCCATCGGCAACGAGGGTCCGTTGACATGTCGCATGTTTCCGTGTTAAGCTCCCTACTTGAGCGAGTGTTAGGAGCTGGCTTTGTCCTGGGCTGCTTCTAGTTGCTTTTTGGAAAGGGCAGTGAGAGTTGATGGGAGATGTAGAGCTCATCGATGGCAGGAAGAAAGTTACCACGGAGCCATGATATGGGAGCACATGAGACCAACGAGTTAAAAGATTTTTCTTTTTTCTTTCTGTTTCTTGATGATGATTGATGAATATAACTTGATCGTTGAGATCTCTCCTGCGTATTCGCTGGTTGAGACTTGCCCAGCTTGCCCGCACTTTTTCACTGTCTGCTTTGAGTGTTCTCTTTTTTTACCCGCTGTCCTGCAGTAATATACAGTGAGAGGTGAAAGTTCATAATTAAGCAAATGACCATAATGTTTATCGCATCTAATTAATGATGATCACAAAATATGTACTAATTGATATATGATTGCATAAAGGAAATAAATAACTTAATGTACCTTTTCTGCGTAGGAATTTTAACTGGCTTATATAAACTTGCTTCTAACCCAATAGAATGGTGCTTATAAAAATGATAAACTTCACAATAATATAGTTGATGTTATGAGAGTGCCGGCTACTGAACTCGTAACCCTGTATTTATAGAAAACAATTGCATAATGGGTGGATACCCTAAACACTAGTGGGCTCCACTTGGGTCTACAAAAGACCGTTTATAACACTTCCACTTATCCATCCATTGTTGTAAGTTTGGTATATAAATGCTTCGGGATTCATAGAGCTTATATCTGATTATGAGGATATGAATACTTCTGGGTCCTAAGTTAGGAAGTCTTGCCTCGTTAAAACTTTTAGCTATGGAAAACCCAGTGTGAAAAACCAATAGCTAAGGGAAAAGAGTGTAAGTCTCCTTAACTTCCTCTGATCGGTGAATATCGTCAGGGGTGAATGCTTCTGTATCCAGAGTTGATGTGGTTGCCTCGTTAAAACCTTTGGCTATGAAAAACCCAGCGGGAAAAACCAATAGCTAATGGAAAAAAAGTCCGACACAACACTAACTCCTCTTGTTGTGTACAAGCTTCGAGCTTGTAAGTCTCTCAACTGTCTCATACCAATCCATATTACAAGTTTTCTAAAGGTACAGCGAGGTAGTGCTTTTGTAACGACCCGCTCTCGGGGGCCTGTTACTTATTTGATATTTGCGCAGGTCCTGCAGTTAACCAGTGAAACCAAAATAGCCACGATGTAGAGATGTACAAAAATACCCAAATAGTGTCCAATTATTACAATCCATACTGTACAAAATGTTTTAACAATGATATATGAAAGAAAAAAGTACATAGCGAAAATAAAACTGAAAGCTGCGGTCTCAGGGTCGAACTCTGGCGCTATCAACTCAAGAGCATCTACCTCCATATGTACGTCGTTTGCTGTGCCACGGAGATGGAGCCGTAGGTAAGTCACAACAATTCTAAATAAAAAAAGAAGCAGTGCACAATTATGACAAAAGTAACTACGTACAAGTAGACCAGAGTGAAAAGTAAAGTACTGAGCAACAACTGTACACAGCTGAGTAGTAAAAGTAAACAGAACTGTAAAGAAAGAACAAACGGTACTGTGGTAGTGCAAGTGTAAAGCAGGCAAAGCAAGTGAAGTAAAGTACTGGTAACTGCACAAGTGTGGTAGGTAAAGTAAGTGAAATGCATAAAGTAAAAGGTGGTCGTGTAAGTACAAAAAGTAACGTGCAAGAGCAAACATGGTGATAGCAATGGTGGGACTAGCAGGCATGAACTATAAGCAATTAACATGCAGAGTATTGAATAAGACATTCAATCAATGGTTATTTGCTGTTGGCATTAACTACACTATGTGATGTGACTCATGTAGGAAAGTATGATATGCAACCATGGGTCATCTCCATTTCCACGGGGAGCAAATTCCGGGTATCAACCACAACATACTTTGAAAACGAGACGAGACGAGAGAGAGTGACTCCGGTCATAGCTCCCACACTTTCTCTACAATGAGTTACCCCAAACCCCAGTGTCGTGTGTATCAATTACATGCTTTCTTGCGAGATATTCCCTTAGACATTTTACGAGATATTGATCCATAAAACCTTTTACGAGATATTACATCCAACATTCCACAAGATATACCACTTGATGCCATTAGTTCCTTGTTTACGATGATAGTTAAGCTAGGTTCACGAGTCGAATTTATTAAAGTAAAGCAAGGTAGATGCTAGCAAATTTGAGGATAAAGACAAGTCCAACAAACACGGAACACCAAAATTGTTGTTTTTAAAAGGTTCGTACGAGGACACTATCTACTTTTCTAAATCTAGAATCCATTGTGACTTACTATTTTCGAGCTCGTCGTGGCAAGACGAGGTTGGAGCTAGAGAAGCTGGTGCACGAAGATTGGTACCTGCAAACACAAGAAACAATTGGTTAAAGTACACACTATTTTCTATTTATTAAACTTGATCGTTTTGATTTTTTAAACTGATTGAAACGTTGTCGAAAAACGTTCTAAATTTTTCTATAGGCTAGATATGTTAAAAGTAATTTTACTGCAAGAGAAAATATTTTTCAGAAGTCTTTGTTAATTTTTATAATTTTCAGAAGCTCAAAATAACTATAAAAACCCAATTTATTCAAGTAACGTAAAACTTCCGTAATTTCTTCTGTGTGCAATACAAGTCGGAAATACTTGAATAAGCAGTCAAAACGACCATCTCGATGATTACTTAACATATATTTTTATCACATTTTAGTGTACGTGAAAATTAGAATTTATATAATTTTAAAAGAAAATAATGTATTTAAAATTTAGGCTTAAAATTAATTCTGGAAAAACTAAGTATCTAATTGAGATGAAGCTAGTGCCATTGGATCCATAATATTATTTTGATTTTTTGGAGCTAGTCTCACATTTTTCGGAGGCTTATATTTCAAGTTATGAATTTAAAACCATAAACACCTATTTATCAATTAATAATATACGAAAATACGAAATTAAATTTCGTAATTACGGTTTTGCCATCGAAAAATACCCGCTCCTTCGTTATACGTGTGCAGCGACGGGGGCTGTTTTCTTCGGCGCTCGGCGGACGGCGGGGCGACGGTCGTGAAAGTCGACGAGGGGCGGTGACCGGCGACTGAGGCGACAGCGGAGGCAGCGGCGACGACAGCGGCGTCGGAGGCGGCAGAGACGGTGAGGATCGAGCGGCGGTGGCGGTAGTCCGCTGGGGTGAGGGGAATGAAGCGGTCGTGGGCTGAGCAGCTGCGGAGGACGATCGCTCGGAGGCGAGGTTGGCTTTGGACTCGTCGGGAAAGAGGCGAGCGGTAGGGCGTGGTTGCTCCGGGGGTAGTGTCATGGCGATGGTGAAGTGGGGAGCGGTGGTGCAGTCGGACGGAGCGGTGGGATGTTGGGCGAAGACGAGGGCGGGGGCATGGGGTTTGATGATGAACGGAGGGGCGGCGTGGGTCGGAGCTCGCCGACGCTCAGGCGGGTGCGTTCGTGAGTAAGAGAAGAGAGGGTGAGGGTTCGAACGAAACTAGAGAGAGATGTGATGTGTTTGGGTAGATTCGAAATTGAAGAGGAGAATGTGTGATGCCTGGGTTGCTGTTGTGGTTGAGCGAAAGGGGGGTAGGGTTGCTAATTATATAAGGTAGTTGGGGGGATGCGTGGGTTAGCTGAGGGAAATGTGGGTGGGGTAGGTAATTAGGTTAGGTAGGTGATTAGATCGAGGTAAAATGTAATTAAGGGGTAATAATAATAGTTAGCCTAGTAATTTGTAAAAATACTTAGAAACACGAAATTACAATTTTGCCCCTACTAGTAAACGTGTCCGAAAAATTACGAAAACATATCCACGGGATCGTATCGTCGCGAGGATCGCAAATACAAGATCCGTTTTGGGATTTGGGCTACGGGATGCTAGTTTTAGGCCAAAATGTTTAGAAAGCGGGTTTGCGGGTTCTAAGTTGAAATGATATCAGAAAATTACGAAATTAATCTGGAGAGCCCTAAATGACCATATGATGCTACTGTAGAAGTTTGAAATCGTTTTGAAAACGTTCGTATAGAAAATAAATTCGTTAAGCCAAAACGGTAATAAATTGAAAATGAATTTTATCAAGATCGTTTTGAGGTACTTGATGAAATCCGAACTTACTAAAATACTTCATAACTAGTCTGATACTTCAAAATATTTTTATAAGATTTTTTTTGAAATCATAAAACTCCTGACAAACCATTACAAAACAATTTGAAAATAGGTTAAATACGTAATAGCTGAGCTGATGAAAACATGTCGTTACATCCTACCCTCCTTAAAATAATTCCGTCCTCGGAATTTAAAAATCTTTTTGAAACAAATAATTGATGTTATGAAGAAGCTTTAAAAATAATTGATGTTATGAAGAAGTTCAAACAAATAAATGATAGAAACGATAGTAATCTAGTAAAACATGAAATATAATGTGATATCACAACATCAAGAAAACAAGGGATATTATATATGAATACATACTATTGACATCACCATAGCTTCTATGGCTAGTCTCAAGTCAAAATAGGTTCAGATAGAGACAAGTCCAAGAAGATGAAGAAGTACCGGCATGGCATCTGATTACACATCTCGGTTTGGATCGTCTTCGAGTCTCTAACACCATTCTCAAATACTTCTGAGCGTCCTTCGATTCGCTTCCGTTTGTCGAACTCGAACTTCTGGTGATCGAAAAGTCGAATGCTACCCTCCTTAAAATAAACGTAGCTAGAGTACAGGCAAAATAAATGCGATTAGGAAGAATTATAAGAATTAGTAGATTGATCAGAAGGCCATCACTCGCTAAAGAAAGGGTGATAGTGATGAAGATCGATGGCGTTACATACTCATGATTCACGTCCTTGCGGTCCAGCGGACACGGCCAGGGAAGTGACTAAGCCATGATCACTTACCCCCGGTCTAGCTAGGGTGATCCAACAAACTTAGCCAAGCACATTGACCGGATCATGGTCCATTGAAGGAAGCTTATCATTTATATGCGTGCCATCATCAACTGAAGGAAAGGTGATGAAGTGGGTAGATAGTTCAACCTATGAAAAATCACTAAGACTGCTAGCAAAAGAGGTTAATAGGGAGGGTATAACCAAGAATGAAACACGAGTTCCTAAGCAAGGGTTAAGAGTTCAAAGGAAGTGATGAGGATCAAGGAAGACCTAATGAAGATGGTAATAAGGACGCTTCACCCGTATATCCAATACAGATAAACACTCGAGACATCCCGTACTCGAGGTTAATTTGAGTATTTTATATTTTACATCTGGATCTTGCTATATTGTTCATGAGGTAGTTAGCACGGACCTACGTGGGCTACCAAACTTGTAACGACCCGCTCTCGAGGCCAGTTACTTATTTGATATTTGCGCAGGTCCTGCAGTTAACCAGTGAAATCAAAATAGCCACGATGCAGAGATGTACAAAAATACCCAAATAGTGTCCAATTATTACAATCCAGACTGTAAAAAATTTTCCAACAATGATACATGAAAGAAAGAAAGTGCATATCGAAAATAAAACTGAAAGCTGCGGTCTCAGGGTCAAACTCTGGCGCTATCAACTCAAGAGCATCTACCTCCATATGTACGTCGTCTGCGGTGCCACAGAGATGGAGCCATACGTAAGTCACAACAATTCTAAGTAAAGAAAAGAAGCAGTACACAAGTATGACAAAAGTAACTACGTACAAGAAGACTAGAGTGAAAAGTAAAGTACTGAGCAACAACTGTACACAGCTGAGTAGTAAAAGTAAACAGAACTATAAAGAAAGAAAAATCGGTACTGTGGTAGTGCAAGTGTAAAGCAGGCAAAGCAAGTGAAGTAAAGTACTGGTAACTGCACAAGTGTGGTAGGTAACGTACGTGTAATGCATAAAGTAAAAGGTGGTCGTGTAAGTACAAAAAGTAACGTGCAAGAGCAAACATGGTGATAGCAATGGTGGGACTAGCAGGCATGAATTATAAGCAATTAACATGCAGAGTATTGAACATGACATTCAATCAATGGTTATTTGCTGTTGGCATTAACTACACTATGTGATGTGACCCATGTAGGAAAGTAGATATGCAACCAAGGGTCATCTCCATTGCCACGGGGAGCAAATCCCGGGTATCAAACACAACATATTTTGAAAACGAGACGAGACGAGAGAGAGTGACTCCGGTCATAGCTCCCACACTTTCTCTACAATGAGTTACCCCAAACCCCAGTGTCGTGTGTATCAATTACATGCTTTCTTACGAGATATTCCCTTAGACATTTTACGAGATATTCCACGAGATATTCCACAAAACCTTTTACGAGATATTCCATCCAACATTCCACAAGATGTACCACTTGATGCCATTATTTCCTTGTTTACGATGATAGTTAAGCTAGGTTCACGAGTCGACTTTCTTAAAGTAAAGCAAGGTAGATGCTAGCAAATTTGAGGATAAAGACAAGTCCAACAAACATGGAACACCAAAATTATTGTTTTTAAAAGGTTCGTACGAGGACACTATCTACTTTTCTAAATCTAGAATCCATTGTGACTTACTAATTTCGAGCTCGTCGTGGAAAGACGAGGTTGGAGCTAGAGAAGCTGGTGCATGAGGATTGGTACCTGCAAACACAAGAAACGATTGGTTAAATTACACACTATTTTCTATTTATTAAACTTGATCGTTTTGTTTTTTTAAACTGATTGAAACGTTGTAGAAAAATGTTCTAAATTTTTCTATAGGCTAGATATGTTAAAAATAATTTTACTGCAAGAGAAAATATTTTTCAGAAGTCTCTGTTAATTTTTATAATTTTCAGAAGCTCAAAATAACTATAGAAACCCAATTTATTTAAGTAACGTAAAACTTCCGTAATTTCTTCTGTGTGCAATACAAGTAGGAAATACTTGAATGAGCAGTCAAAACGACCATCTCGAAGATTACTTAACATATATTTTTATCATATATTAGTGAACGTGAAAATTAGAATTTATATATTTTTAAAAGAAAATAATGTATTTAAAATTTAGGCTTAAAAATTAATTCTGGAAAAACTAAGCATCTAATTGAGATGAAACTAGTGCCATTGAATCCAGAATATTATTTTGATTTTCTGAAGCTAGTCTCACATTTTTCTGATGCTTATATTTCAAGTTATGAATTTAAAACCATAAACACCTATTTATCAATTAATAAAATACAAAAATACGAAATTAAATTTCGTAATTACGGTTTTGCCATCGAAAAATACCCGCTCCTTCGTTATACGTGTGCAGCGGCAGGGGCTGTTTGCTTCGGCGCTCGGCGGACGGCGAGGCGACGGTCGCAGCAGTCGACGAGGGGTGGTGACCGGCGGCTGAGGCAATTGCGGAGGCAGCGGAGACGACAGCGGCGTCGGAGGTGGCAGAGACGGCGAGGATCGAGTGGTGGCAGCGGCAGTCTGCTGTGGTGAGGGGAATGAAGCGGTCGTGGGCTGAGCAGCTATGGGGGACGATCGCTCGGAGGCGAGGTTGGCTTTGGACTCGTCGGGGAAGAGGCGAGTGGTAGGGCGTGGTTGCTCCGGGGGTAGTGTCATGGCGGTGGTGAAGTGGGGAGCGTTGGTGCAGTCGGACGGAGCGGCAGGATGTTGGGCAGAGACGAAGGCGGGGTTGTGGGGTTTGATGATGAACGAAGGGGCGGCGTGGGTCGGAGCTCGCCGACGCTCAGGCGGGTGCGTTCGTGAGTAAGAAAAGAGAGGGTGAGGGCTCGAACGAAAATAGAGAGAGATGGGCTGTGTTTGGGTTGATTCGAAATTGAAGAGGAGAGTGTGTGATGCCTGGGCTGCGGTTGTGGTTGAGAGAAAGGGGGGTAGGGTTGTTAGTTGTATAAGGTAGTTGGGGGGATGCGTGGGTTAGCAGAGGGAAATGTGGGTGGGGTAGGTAATTAGGTTAGGTAGGTGATTAGGGCGGGATAAAATGTAATTAAGGGGTAATAATAATAGTTAGCCTGTTAATTAGTAATTAGAAACACGAAATTACAATTTTGCCCCTACTTGTAAACGTGTCCGAAAAATTACGAAAACATATCCACGTGATCGTATCGTCGCGAGGATCGCAAATACAAGATCTGTTTTGGGATTTGGGCTACGGGGATACTAGTTTTAGGCCAAAACGTTTAGAAAGCGGGTTTGCGGGTTCTAAGTTGAAATGATATCAGAAAATTACGAAATTAATCTGAAGAGCCCTAAATGACCAAATGATGCTACTGTAGAAGTTTGAAATCGTTTTGAAGACGTTCGTATAGAAAATAAATTCGTTAAGCCAAAACGGTAATAAATTGAAAATGAATTTTATCAAGATCATTTGGAGGTATTTGATGAAATCCGAACTTACTACAATACTTCATAACTAGTCTGATACTTCAAAATATTTTTCAAAGATTTTTTTTTGAAATTGTAAAACTCCTGACAAACCATTACAAAACAATTTGAAAATAGGTTAATTACATAATAGCTGTGCTGATGAAAACAGGCCGTTACATCCCACCCTCCTTAAAATAATTCCGTCCTCGGAATTTAAAAATCTTTTTGAAACAAATAATTGATGTTATGAAGAAGCTTTAAAAATAATTGATGTTATGAAGAAGTTCAAACAAATAAATGATAGAAAAGATAGTAATCTAGTAAAACATGAAATATAATGTGATATCACAACATCAAGAAAACAAGGGATGTTATATATGAATACATACTATTGACATTACCGTAGCTTCTATGGCTAGTCTCAAGTCAAAATAGGTTCAGATAGAGACAAGTCCAAGAAAGATGAAGAAGTACCGGCATCAGCTTACACATCTCGGTTTGGATCGTCTTCGAGTCTCTAACACCATTCTCAAATACTTCTGAGCGTCCTTCGATTCGCTTCCGTTTGTCGAACTCGAACTTCTGGTGATCGAAAAGTCGAATGCTACCCTCCCTAAAATAAACGTAGCTAGAGTTCAGGCGAAATAAATGCGATTAGGAAGAATTATAAGAATTATTAGATTGATCAGAAGGCCATCACTATCTAAAGAAAGGGTGATAGTGATGAAGATCGATGGCGTTACATAATCATGATTCACGTCCTTGTGGTCCAGGGGACACGGCCAGGGAAGTGACTAAGCCAGGATCACTTACCCCCGGTCTAGCTAGGGTGATCCAACAAACTTAGACAAGCACATTGACCAGATCATGGTCCATTGAAGGAAGCTTATCATTTATATGCGTGCCATCATCAACTGAAGGAAAGGTGATGAAGTGGGTAGATAGTTCAACATATGAAAAATCACTAAGACTGCTAGCAAAAGAGGTTACTAGGGAGGGTATAACCAAGAATGAAACACGAGTTCCTAAGCAAGGGTTAAGAGTTCAAAGGAAGTGATGAGGATCAAGGAAGACCTAATGAAGATGGTAATAAGGACGCTTCACCCGTATATCCAATACAGATGAACACTCGAGACATCCCGTACTCGAGGTTAATTTGAGTATTTTATATTGTACATCCGGATCTTGCTATATTGTTCACGAGGTAATTAGCACGGACCTGCGTGGGCCACCAAACTTGTAACGACCCGTTCTCGGGGCCAGTTACTTATTTGATATTTGCGCAGGTCCTGTGTGGGCCACCAAACTTGTAATGACCCGCTCTCGGGGCCAGTTACTTATTTGATATTTGCGCAGGTCCTGTAGTTAACCAGTGAAACCAAAATAGTCACGATGCATAGATGTACAAAAATACCCAAATAGTGTCCAATTATTACAATCCATACTGTACAAAATGTTCCAACAATGATACATAAAAGAAAGAAAGTACATAGCAAAAATAAAACTGAAAGTTGCAGTCTCAGGGTCGAACTCTGGCGTTATCAACTCAAGAGCATCTACCCCCATATGTACGTCGTCTGCGGTGCCACTGAGATGGAGCCGTAGGTAAGTCACAACAATTCTAAATAAAGAAAAGAAGCAGTGCACAAGTATGACAAAAGTAACTACGTACAAGCAGACCAGAGTGAAAAGTAAAGTAATGAGCAACAACTGTACACAGCTGAGTAGTAAAAGTAAACAGAACTGTAAAGAAAGAACAAACAGCACTATGGTAGTGCAAGTGTAAAGCAGGCAAAGCAAGTGAAGTAAAGTACTGGTAACTGCACAAGTGTGATCGGTAAAGTACGTGTAATGCATAAAGTAAAAGGTGGTCGTGTAAGTACAAAAAGTAACGTGCAAGAGCAAACATGGTGATAGCAATGATGGGACTAGCAGGCATGAACTATAAGCAATAAACATGCAGAGTATTGAATAAGACATTCAATCAATGGTTATTTGCTGTTGGCATTAACTACACTATGTGATGTGACTCATGTAGGAAAGTATGATATGCAACCATGGGTCATCTCCATTTCCACGAGGAGCAAATCCCGGGTATCAACCACAACATACTTTGAAAACGAGATGAGACGAGACGAGAGAGAGTGACTCCGGTCATAGCTCCCACACTTTCTCTACAATGAGTTACCCCAAACCCCAGTGTCGTGTGTATCAATTACATGCTTTCTTACGAGATATTCCCTTAGACATTTTACGAGATATTCCACGAGATATTCCACAAAACCTTTTACGAGATATTCCATCCAACATTCCACAAGATGTACCACTTGATGCCATTATTTCCTTGTTTACGATGATAGTTAAGCTAGGTTCACGAGTCGACTTTCTTAAAGTAAAGCAAGGTAGATGCTAGCAAATTTGAGGATAAAGACAAGTCCAACAAACATGGAACACCAAAATTATTGTTTTTAAAAGGTTCGTACGAGGACACTATCTACTTTTCTAAATCTAGAATCCATTGTGACTTACTAATTTCGAGCTCGTCGTGGAAAGACGAGGTTGGAGCTAGAGAAGCTGGTGCATGAGGATTGGTACCTGCAAACACAAGAAACGATTGGTTAAATTACACACTATTTTCTATTTATTAAACTTGATCGTTTTGTTTTTTTAAACTGATTGAAACGTTGTAGAAAAACGTTCTAAATTTTTCTATAGGCTAGATATGTTAAAAATAATTTTACTGCAAGAGAAAATATTTTTCAGAAGTCTCAGTTAATTTTTATAATTTTCAGAAACTTAAAATAACTTTAACAACCCAATTTATTTAAGTAACGTAAAACTTCCGTAATTTCTTCTGGGTGCAATACAAGTCGGAAATACTTGAATAAGAAGTCAAAACGATCGTCTCGAAGAATACTATAACATATATTTTTATCACATATTAGTGTACGTGAAAATTAGAAGTTATGTATTTCTAAAAGAAAATAATGTATTTAAAATTTAGGCTTAAAAATTAATTCTGAAAAAACTAAGCATCTACTTGAGATGAAACTAGAGCCATTGAATCCAGAATATTATTTCTGATTTTCTGGAGCTAGTCTCACATTTTTCTGAGGCCTATATTTCAAGTTATGAATTTAAAACCATAAACACCTATTTATCAATTAATAAAATACGAAATTACGAAATTAAATTTTGTAATTATGGTTTTGCCATCGAGAAATACCCGCTCCTTCGTTATACGTGTGCAACGGCGGTGGTTGTTTGCTTCGACGCTCGACGGACGTCGGGGTGACGGTCGCGGTAGTCGACAAGGGGCCGTGACCGGCGGCTGAGGCAACGGCTGAGGCAGCGGCGACGACAGCGGCGTCGAGGGCGGCAGCGACGACGAGCGTCGAGCGACGGTGGCGACAGTCTGCTGGGGTGAGGGGAATGAAGCGGTCGTGGGCTGAGCAGCTGCGGGGGATGATCGCTCGGAGGCGAAGTTGGCTTGGGACTCGTCGGGAAGAGGCGAGCGGGAGGGCGTGGTTGCTCTGGGGGTAGTGTCACGGCGGTGGTGAAGTGGGGAGCGGTGGTGTAGTCAGACAGAGCGACGTGATGTTGGGCGGAGACGAGGGCGGGGGTGTGCGGTTTGATGATGAACGGAGGGGCGGCGTGGGTCGGAGCTCGCCAGCGCTTAGGCGGGTGCATTCGTGAGTAAGAGAAGAGAGGATAAGGGTTCGAATGAAACTAGAGAGAGATGGGCGGTGTTTGGGTTGATTCGAAATTGAAGAGGAGAGTGTGTGATGCCTGGGTTGCTGTTGTGGTTGAGAGAAAGGGGGGTAGGGTTGTTAGTTATATAAGGTAGTTGGGGGGGATGCGTGGGTTAGCTGAGGGAAATGTGGGTGGGGTAGGTAATTAGGTTAGGTAGTTGATTAGGTCGGGGTAAAATGTAATTAAGGGGTAATAATAATAGTTAGCCTGTTAATTAGTAAAAATATTTAGAAACTCGAAATTACAATTTTGCCCCTCCTAGTAAACGTGTCCGAAAAATTACGAAAACATACCCACGGGATCATATCGTCGCGAGGATCGTAAATACAGGATCCATTTTGGGATTTGGGCTACGAGGATACTAGTTTTAGGTCAAAACGTTTAGAAAGTTGGTTTGCGGGTTCTAAGTTGAAATGATATCAGAAAATTACAAAATTAATCTGGAGAGCCCTAAATGACCATATGATGCTACTGTAGAAGTTTGAAATCGTTTTGAAGACGTTTGTATAGAAAATAAATTCGTTAAGCCAAAACAGTTATAAATTGAAAATGAGTTTTATCAAGATCGTTTTGAGGTATTTGATAAATCCGAACTTACTAAAATACTTCATAACTAGTCTGATACTTCAAAATATTTTTATAAGATTTTTTTGAAATCGTAAAACTCCTGACAAACCATTACAAAACAATTTGAAAATAGGTTAAATATGTAATAGCTGTGCTGATGAAAACATGCCGTTACAGCTTTAGTAAATAGATCTGCCAGATTGTTGCAAGACTAGATCTGCTGGATGTCGATCTGTTTGTCTTCTTGTAGTTCGTGCGTCTAGAAAAGCTTTTGGGGGAAATGTGCTTCGTCGTGTCACCTTTGATGTAACCATCTCGTAGTTGAGCTATGCAGGCTGCATTTTCTTCGTACATGGTGGTTGGTTCAAAGTCGCACGTCATCAGGTCGGTCGTTACCAGTATGTGGTGAATGACTGAATGTAGCCAAAAGCATTCTCTGCTAGCTTCATGTATCGCAATAGTTTGGAATGGTTGAATGAGTTTGGTGTCGAGGTCTGCTTTACAGATCTCCATGAAATGGTTGTTCCACTGTAGGTGAATACGAAACTAGTCTGGGACTTTGCGGTGTGGGGATCTGATCTGTATCCTGCATCTGCAAAACCAACTAAGTTGGAAGATACGCCTTTATGGTAGTATAGTCCCAGGTCTACTGACCCTTGGAGGTAGCGCAGAAGGTGCTTCACTCCGTTCCTGTGGCGCTTTGTGGGCGATGAACTATATCTGGCTAGTAGATTGACTGCGAACGCTATATCGGGATGCGTGCAGTTTTGCCAGATAGAGGAGTGCTCCAATGGCACTTAGGTTAGGTACTTCAGGACCAAATGTTTCATCCCCCTCTTCCAGCAGACGGAATGGGTCTTTATCAACATCCAATGATCTGACAACCTTTGGTGTTCTTAGCGGATGACATTTGTCCATTTGGAAAATTTTCAGCAATTTCCTTGTGTAAGTGGATTGATGTAACAGGATTCCTCTGCTGATGTGTTCAATTTGTAAGCCAAGGCAGTATTTGGTTTTGCCTAGGTCTTTCATCTCAAAAGTCTGTGTAAGGCTTTTGTATATCTCAGCTATCTCTTCAGGAGATCTAATAAGATTTAAATCGTCTACGTAGACGGCAATTATTACGAATCATGTTCCCGTTGCTCTTATAATATTTAAGGGCAGACTTCATTATTGGTGAATTCTTGTTACACGAGGAATTCACCGAGTCTGTTATACCACATTCTTCCTGATTGTTTTAGACCATACAATGATTTTTGGAGTTTGACAGAATAAACGTCCCGAGGTCTATCTGACATTTTTGTTGGTAGTTTATAACCGTCTGGAAGTCTCATATAGATGTCCTTATCTATATTATCATATAGGTATGCAGTCAAAATGTTCATGAGCTGCATATACAGGCCTTTCGTAGCTGTTAAGCTAATTATAAATCATAAAGTGATCGCATCCATGACCGGAGAGTATGTATCATCATAATCTGTTCCTGGTCGTAAGGAAAAACCATGTGCAACAATGCACGCTTTGTAGTGTACGATCTTATTATTTTCGTTTCTCTTTCTTACGAATAGCCATTTCTATCCCACAGGTTTTACACCCTTTGGTGTTGGGACTACAGGTCCAAAAACTTTGCGTTTTGAGAGTAAGTCCAGCTCTACTCCTATTGCATCATTCCATTTTGGCCAATCCTCTCTGTGTTTACATTCTCCTAGAGAGCATGGATCGATATCATCGTCATATTCAGTGACATGATCGGCAATAACGAACGCAAAATCATCATCGATGATTGTGCTTTTTCTGTCTAGTACCTCCCCAGTACGTACATAATTTAATGATATTTCTCCTATATTTTCCTCTTCAGGGGTTTTTAAAAGTGGAGAGGTGTCTAGGCTGAGCTCAACATCCTGTGGTGGTATCGTTATGGTTTCTTCAGGAGTTTTCCTCTTTCGAGGAAGTTTATCCTTGGAGCTTGGGGATCGTTCTCTCTTTTATTGAGGTACGGCCGCTTCTGCTGCATGTGGATTGCATCCATCTTTGGGTATACCAATCCTAGCTGGCGTGTTTGTAGCAGGGACGTATGATCTGACAATCTTCTGGTTGTCAGTAAATTTATCCGGTAGTATGTGAACTGTATTTTGTATTTGGAGGATCTTTAGGATCTCATCTTCACATTGGTTTGTACGCTGATCAAAGTGGGATAAAGTTTTGGTATCCCATGAAATGGTCTTTGAAGCTTCAGGCTTTTTAGCGTTCATGCCTAGTTTGGGAAAGTTTATTTTCGTCAAACTCACAGTCTTCTAGACGTGTCTTAAAAGCATTCCCGTTAGGGGTTCCAGGTATCAAATGATCGATGGTGAGTCTAACCCTTAATAGATACGTAGGCAATGTTGAGGATCCATCTTGGTCCTCTGTGGTGGTGTGATGGGGACATAGACTGCGCATCCAAATATCCTCAAGTGAGAGATATTTGGTGGAGTTCCATATGCAAGTTGCAACGGGGAATAAGTTTGACTACCAGATGGTCGTAATCTTATTAGCAATGCAGCATGCAAGATTGCATGTCCCCATGCAGTCACAAGCAACTGGGATTGCATTAGCAATGGACGAGCGATCCATTGTAGTCTCTTTATAAGATATTCAGCTAACTCGTTCTTGGTGTGAACATGTGCTACATGATGTTCAACTTCAATGCCAGTTGCTTGGTAGTAGTCTAGAAAGACATGGTGTAAATTCCCCATTGTTATCCAGACGTAATTTCTTAATCTGGTTGTCTGAGAAATGTGTCCGCAACTTAATGATTTGTTCCAGTAGCTTTGCAAAGGCTATGTTGCAAGAGGACAATAGGCATACATATAACCATTTGGAAGATGCTTCTATCGGTACCATAAAGTACCGGAATGGATCACTTAAGGTGTGAATAGGCCCACAAATGTCTCCATGTATTCTCTCCAGGAAGTTGGGAGACTCTGAGTCCACTTTAGGTGGAGATGGTCTCAATTTACCTTTGTAACAAGGGGGGACAAGGAAAATCACCCTTTCGAAGTAACTTCAGGTTCTTTAAATTAATTCCACTGGACTGGGATATGATGCGGTGCATCATTGTCGATCCAGGGTGTCCAAATCTGTTATGCCAGAGTTGGAATTCTGATTGATTTTTGCACTTCTGGTGACTTCCATTGCTCATATCGTTGTATGGTAGAGACCTAACGGGAGTCCCTAGAAATGCTCAACGATGGTTTTAGCACCGTTTTAAGAGCAGTTACATACAAGTATTCTTTGTCATGTTTTTTCACTGTTTCTAGGTGGTATCTGTTTAAATGGATGTCTCTAAAACTTAGTAAGTTTCTGTGCGAGCTTGGAGAGAAAAGTGCATCTTTTATTAAAATTTGTGTTTTATTGGGGAGCAAAAAGTTTGCTTCCCGTGATCCTTCTATTATACTTGATGGACCGGAAATAGTATTTACGGTGCCATCGTATTGGTTGATGCTTTGAAAAAAGCAAATATCTTGAAGGATCGTGTGCGTAGAAGCACTATCCACTAGGCATTTATTATCCATCTATAGCAAGAAAGAAAAGCATAGCAGTATAATGCACAAAATAAGTAAATGTCATTCAAAGTCTGAAAATTGAACTAACATGCTTGAAAGAAATAAAAAACTAGAAAGGAAATTGTTTTTCAACTACAATAGATTGCAAAAATAGATAAGGCATCAGTCTAGCAGGTCATCAATCGAGAAGTCCTCGGTGATGTACCGGATTGGAGCCATGTCTTCATTTTCCACCAGGATTGTTTCAGTAGACTTCTGGCTGGCTTTGTACAAATCCTGGAAGTGGCATGGAGTACGATAGTTTCTGGACCAGTGTCCAGTTATGCCACATCTGTGGCATTTTACTTCCCAGTCTTTCCTGGGGGCAGATGTCTGGCCGTCGTCTTTCCTCTTCCACACATTTTCCTCTTCCCCTCCTTGTTGTTCTTTGGAAGGGGTCCTCTAGCCTGCTTCGTCATTGCCTTTCCATTCTGGGGTTTGCCTTTGAAATTCTTCTTCGTCTTCTGGGAGGAGATATTGTGCGCTTCAGGCAGAGGTGCAGTGCTAGCATGGCACAAGTTATGGGTAGCCAGCAAGAGGTCTCTATTCTGTTCTGCCCTAAGAAGGCATGAGAGAAGTTTAGAGTATTTCGTGAATTTCCGTTCACGATACCGTTGCTTGAGGATACATCCTTCTCGTGGAAAGATGTATAAGTTTTCTCCAGCATACGTTCATCCGTCACTTTTTCACCACACAACTTCAGGTGTGAGGTGATACTGAATAATACCGAGTTGTACTCGGCAATGGACTTGAAGTCCTATAGACGGAGGTTCTCCTATTCATACGCGTTTGAGGATGGATTAAAGCTTTTTGATGTTTCTATCGATCCTCGAGGGCGGTCCATAACTCGTATGAGTCTTCCACTGTGAGGTACTCGGCCTTCAGGTTTCGATCGATAGATAATTGATTTCGACTTATCAATGTCAGAAACCTATCACCAACAGCAATGGCATGACTCAATCCCTGTGAGCGCAGATGGAATTTGATATCCAACTGCCAGCTCAAATAGTTCTTGCCTGTTGCATCCAATACGTCGAAGTCGATGCTCGCTATCTTTGCCATTTATCAAAGCATGTCAAACAAGCAATAATTAAATATTTGATAATAAATAATCATGCATTTCAGACAGATATATGTTGTGTGGATCAGTTAGTCACCATTTTAAGTTACAAAATAAAGTCCATATACAGTCCCATTAAATAGAAAATACAACTCGGGAACCCACATGAGGCCCATATTCTTCTGTAAGTATATCTTCATCTTCATGGGACGTGCGCCAGTCTTGGAATTTATACAATTTAATCCTCACTACAATTTCTCTCAAGAGGAAAAAAGTGCGAGAAAAATAAATGGTGACAGATAGCCGATCCAAAACCACAACAAGATATCAACATTCGTCGCAGAAACATCAATTACGCAGCAGGCATTCATTTATTCATCACATGCATGGAATATGTTTAAGCGCAAATTCATGCTACGGGTAATGAAAATATGCAACATCACAAGCATTTATTATGGAATAAAATATTTTTGTTTAATAATTAATTAGACCACGTGGAAACGTCATTACACATTAGGTTAGTTGACTAACGACAGAGCGGTCTCAGGATACTCATAATTATTAAACGTAAAAATAATCAAATAGTCCAATATGAAAAATGCGATGATGATTTACACATATAATTAATCAGAATTTAAAAAGAAAATCCTAATTAATATCTGAAAATAGTTTTCGTTAAAAATCGGGAAAACCCCGAGTTCGGGTTTTTAGGCGATATATCGTGCGGGCCCGTGCGGGGGCGGTTAGGGCACGCCGCTGCGGGCAGCTAGGGTTTGCGCCACTACGAAGCAGTGGCGAGGGGGGATTGCCGCTTCAGGCGGCGTCAGCGGGATGCCCTGGGGGCCGCCGCTTCAGGTGGCAGCGGGAGGCCTCCGTTTCAGGCAGTGAGGCGGCGGGGGCTGCCGCTTCAGGTGGCAGCAGGAGGCCGCTGCTTTAGGCGGCTTGAAGCCGCCGCTATGGTCGGCGGTACGGAGGCGGCTGCGGGTCGCCTGGGGGGTTGCACATGCTCGCGGCTGCAGGCCGCGGGGCAGCGAAAACCCCTCTATGGTTTAAAAAAATTGGAGGGAAGACGAAAAAACAGATTTTTATTATAAAAATACTATTTTTAATCTTTCAATCAACATTTTTTCTTGTAAAAATTCGATCTTTAACATTAAAACGTTGAGTTTTTATCCAAAAATTGATTTATCATATATATCTAAGTTAAAAAGTAGATCTAATATAAACTAACATAGATCCAATCTTATGCGCATTAAAATATAGATCTAGGGAATATCGATGATTGCCTCTAGATCCTACCCGCCGGATCTAGCGAAGTTTGGTGAAGAAAGCCCTTTCGTGTCGCGATTCGTCTATCGGCAGAGGTTCGGATCAGCTGACGAGCGTGCTGATAACGTGTTATGAGAGTGCCGGCTACTGAACTCGTAGCCATGTATTTATAGAAAACAATTACATAATGTGTGGATACCCTAAACACTAGTGGGCTCCACTTGGGCCTACAAAAGCCCGTTCATAACAGTTGATAAAATTATTTTAAAAATAAAGCTTTACGATTTGTTGAAAATATAAACTATAAAAATTAAGTTTTTCACATAATAAAATAGAATTTTTTCTTCTGAAAAATTTCAATTAGGCTTGCACAAGTTTAGTTTAAACTGATTGTTCTTCACATAATAAAAATAGAATTTTCATTTTAGAAATAAAAAATTCGATTATTACCATCATGCGTACAGTTTAAACCCAATCTGATCCTAAGCCGATATGAAAGAAAATGTCCCAATCCCGAACTATGCCTGAATCTAATTAATTCTTTATTCGGAACGGTCTTAGATCTTACATGAATCCACAATGAGTCCGTCCCGTTTACACCCCTGGTGCATCACATATTTGGAGAATCAATTATCTCATTAGCTCTGAACAAATAAAGAGAAACTGAAGTAATACCCAACATTCCAAATCACATTTTCTCAATGACACATCATGCTTATCGCCAACTGCTAAATGTCTCCAAATTTTGGCTATAAAATCTGTTTCGGGGTGTTTTCTCACTGCTGATTGATAGGTTGGAGGTCCGTGTTGGAAACATAAAGTTTCCTTCCCATAAAGTTTTTGATGATACAATTATTTTGAATATATATGTGTATACTAACTCTTTGGATGCAGATTATCAAGCTCAACTTCTTCACATATGACAATCATTAAGTTACTTTGCAAGATAAAGTATGAAAATGCAAGACGAAGCTCAAGCGATAAATTATAATATCTTAAGATGATGTAATTTTACTTTTTATTCTTGCATAACTTTAGATTGTTAAAACCTTGATAATACTCTATCTTAGATCTTTAGGACTCAGCCTCAAAATACAAACTTCAAAACATTAGCAGACCGGCACTTTCCCCTAGTTGACTAATACAGTTTTTCTTATTTTATTAAAAAAAATAATTTGTGGTCAAAATATATTTTCCAGTCATAATGATTAATTTCCGAAAATTTCTTAAATTTTTTTTCTAGTCGACTATTAATTTTTCTTGGTCTACCAGACAGTTTTTCAAATAGTTATAACAGCAGTTATTTTAACTGTTTTTTATTAATTAATTTTTATTTAATTAATAGAAGTTATAACTTCCAATAAACGGATAGATTTGGACAGTTTATAGCCGTTTATAGCAGTTTATAGCCGTTTATTAACCATCTCCTTTCAAAAGACACTTCAACAGTCATTTTCTGACATGACAACATTATTAGTCGACTAATACTTTTGCCTAGTCGACTAATTTTTGGAAAAAAAGGCTCAGAATTTTTTGAAAATTTAGGCAGTTGTCCAACATTCGAAAACTAACTTTTTGGAAAATAGACCCCCAGACCCCTACCTAAAATTCACGAAAATTCACTCACTCTCTCTTCTTAAGTTTTCTTTCTCTCTCTAGAAAGTGTGTGATTTTCATATTTCCATAGGGGAATCTCTGCAAAAATTCTGCCCCTTTAGGAAGTCCAATTTCCAAGAGTGTTCTACCACAATTCATATCTTGAACCTTGGAGATTTCATCACCAACTTTACGCTATAATTCTGATATTATCAAGGGTATATGTGATATTGTTTCGTACTCTTTCTTTTACTTTATTGGTGAATCTCTTGTTGAAGAGATTGTACAAGTTTGCAACACTGGGAGTGTTGGCATCTTTGTATGTTGATTACTTACGAGGTGCAAGTGTTTTAGTGGATTGAAATCTCTACGTGCTAGAGGACTGGACGTAGGATCACAAGGATCCGAACCAGGATAAATCTCTGTGTTTGCGTTTAGAATATTCTTGATTGTGTTCATTTATTTCCGCATTCTTATTGCAATTTTTATTAACTTTTAATTTTGCAATATCGTCGTGATTTACACTATTCACCGTCCTCTAGTGTATTTGGTGTGCCAGGAGATCCAACATTTGGTATCGGAGCCTCATGATTAAGATGGCCTACACCTATCCGACGAACAATTCAACGTCTTCTTCATAATTTCCAGAAGGGCACTCTACTACAAGGCCTCCACTGTTCAATGGTTCCAACTACTCTTATTAGAAGACAAGGATGACGATCTATCTACAAAGCATCGACTACGAACTTTGGAACATGTTGGAAACTCAATACGAGAAGCCTACAACTCCTTATGCCCAATGGACCGCTATTGACAAATCCGCTGCAACCCACAACTCTAAAGCAATAAATGCACTATTCTGTGCCATGGACAAGAATGAATTCAATCGTGTCTCTCAGGCCAAATCAACATATGATATCTGGCATACACTCCAGGTAACACATGAAGAAACTAATAAAGTTAAGAAAAATAAAATCTTTGTTCTTATTCACAGGTTTAAGTTATTTAGAATGAAGGAGAATGAACCAATTGGAGAAACGATCACTCGGTTCACTGACATTGTCAACTCCTTAATAGCTCTTGGGAAGACCTATTCTCAAACGGAAGAAGTAAGGAAGATTCTTCGTGCCTTAACATCAGAATGGGAGTAGAAGACTACAGCCATAGAAGAAGACAATGACTTGTCAACTCTCACCATTGAAAGCTTGGTTGGTATCTGATGGCCTACGAAGTACAACTTCAAGATCCAGAGAACAAGCAGATACAAAGAAGAAAACTTTTGCCTTCGCCGCTTCATCAGAAATCGATAGTTCAGACATGGACGATGAAGACATGGCACTAATAACTGGAAACTTTAAGAAGTTTCTTAGAAGAGGTAAATTTAAAAGTTTTAAGCCCAAAACTACTGATGCTTCTTTGTGTTTTCAATGTAACAGGCCAGGACATATGAAAAAGGATTGTCCACTTCTTAAGCCAAAAGAAAGGACATTTAACAACTTCAAAAAGGATAAGAAGTTCGAAAATAAAAAGAAGGCACTAGCAGTAACATGGGACTCTTCATCTTCAGATGATGATGAAGAAGTCAACGACCAATCTAATGAAGAGAATGCACATATGTGTTTTATGGCACAAAGTGATAATGAGGTAAGTAGTTTAGATAATGAAGAATTACTTGATGCTTTTAATGAATTATATATGAGATTCCAGAAATTGAATTCTCAACATGAGGCATTAGTTCTTTCTCATCAAGAACTAACATCTTCTTCTTCTTCATTAGATAGTCTAAAAATTGAGAAGGAAACATTATCTTCTCAAAATGATAAACTTCTTCCTGAAAATGAGATTCTCAAATTTGAGAATCATAATATGGTTTCACGCATTTCCATTTTAGATAAAGATATCTATTCTCTAAAATTGAAATATGATGATATGTCTTCTAACATTAGTAAGTTTAATAAAGGAAAGAATAATCTTGATGCTTTACTTAGAGTACAACATCCTGCTAATCATAGACAAGATTTGGGGTATACGAATACTCCCAAATCCAATATTCTTGGTAATGTTATTTTAGAAAAGAAAAAGCATGTATTTATTAATGCTAAGAAAATTGGTTCTTCTAATAATATGAAAAGGGGTACTATACATATTCCAAAGAAGACTAATGTTCTTACATCTTCTAAGAAAACAATTATGCATAATATTTGGATTCCCAAAGACATTTGTTTATATGACAAGGATATGTATGTTTCTAACTTTATGAAAAATGTTATTCTTTCTTCTAATTATTTGAAGAAACCAAATTCCACTTGGGTTTGGTTTCCTAAGGACTAATCCTAAGGACCCGTATCAAAATATTTATTGTCTATCTTTCAGGTACCCATAAAAGAAAGATGGATACTAGATAGTGGATGTTCTAAACACATGACCGGGAACATCAAACTTCTATCAACCGTTCAATTCAAAGATGGTGGCACCGTTACTTTTGGTGATAACAACAAAGGTAAATTTATTGGCATTAGAACAATTGGTGATCCAACTAAGCCAATCATCGAAAACGTGCTCCTCGTTGACGGTTTGAAACATAATCTCTTATCCATTTCTCAATTATGCAATAAAGAATTTAAAATAGTTTTCGAAAAGAATGCATGCATTATATATGATTTTTATTTGACCAATATATTATTTCAAGGTAATCGTAAGAATAATATATATGTCTTATGCATGAAAGTATCTACAAATGATCATTGTTTACTAGCATCCACCGATAACACTTTATTATGGCATAAACGTTTTGGTCATACTAACTTTAAGCATTTGGCACGTATTTCAAAACAATAGTTAGTTTCTGGAATGCCTAATATATCTTTCACTCATACATAATTTTGTGATGCAAGTCAACATGGTAAGATGCATAAATCCTCTAAATTGAAAGATACTATTTCTACTAAAAGACCACTTGAACTTTTACATTTAGATTTTTTTTGTCCTTCTAGAATAGTTTCTTTAAATGGAAATAAATATGTATTTGTAATTGTTGATGATTATTCAAGATATACTTAGATATTATTTTTGAAACATAAAAATGATGCATTTGAAGAATTTACAATATTTTGTAAAAGAATTCAAAATTTAAAATCTTCATCCAGTATTACTATTCGTAGTGATCATGGAGGAGAGTTTGAAAATGAATTATTTACAAAATTTTGTAATAAACATGGTATAACACATAACTTCTCTTTTCCTCGAGCCGCACCACAAAATGGTGTAGTTGAAAGGAAAAATAGAACATTACAAGAATGTGCTAGAACCATGTTATGCAATAGTAATCTTCCAAAATATTTTTGGTCAGAAGCCGTCGCTACTGCATGTTATGTTTTGAATAGAATTCTGGTAAAACCAAAAATGAATAAAACTTGCTTTGAATTGTTTTATGATCGTATACCTCGTGTGTCTTATTTTAAAGTATTTGGTTGTAAGAGTTTTATTCTTAATACTAAGGATCCACTAGATAAGTTTGATTCTAAATCAGACGAAGGTATTTTTGTAGGATATTCTACACGTAGTAAAGCATATAAGATTTATAATAAAAGAAACTTATGTATTGAGGATTCTCTTCATGTAAATTTTGATGAGAATTTTACACCTATCACACATTTAGATGAAGAAGACTCTATACCTATCACTAGTTCTTTAGAAAACACTAAGTTAGTTGACAATGATTCTACTAATTCCATTCCTGATATTATCCTTGAAAATACAAGTCTTCCTAAAGCATTTGTTGAAGTTCCTAATCATCCACATGATCTAGTTATTGGAGATATTTCTGACAAAGTAAGAACTAGATCTCAAATAGAACAAATGACTAATTGTGCATTTATATCATCCATCAAACCAAGAAATGTTATTGAAGCATGTAAAGATAGTTCATGGATTATAGCAATGCAGGAAGAACTTAATCAAATCAAAAGGAATGATGTATGTGAATTATTATCTAGACCTTCAGATCATCCTATTATTGGAACTAAGTGTGTATTTAAAAATAAATTTGATGAATCTGGTCAAGTGATTAGAAATAAGGCTAGATTAGTTGCACAAGTTTATAATCAGGATGAAGGCATAGATTATGATGAAACCTATGCTCCTGTAGCAAGATTAGAATCTATTAGAATGCTTTTATCATATGCATGTTATAAGAATTTTAAGTTATATCAAATGGATGTTAAAAGCGCATTTCTTAATGGTATTATAAAGGAAGAAGTCTATGTAGAACAACCACAAGGATTTTAACATGAAAGTTTGGATAATCATGTTTTCAAGTTAAAGAAAGCATTATATGGATTAAAACAAGCACCTCGTGCGTGGCATGATAGATTGAAGAACTTTCTGTTAAAATCCGGTTATTCTATTGGAAAGATAGATTCTACTTTATGTACTAAACATATAGATTCCGATGTTATCATTATATAAATATATGTTGATGACATAATTTTTGGTTCTACTAATGATTCTCTTTGTCAGGAATTTTCTAAGGAAATGCAGAATGAATTTGAGATGAGTCACATGGGTGAATTAACCTATTTCCATGGACTTCAAATCAAGCAAATGAAGGAAGGTATATTTATACACCAAAGTAAATATACAAAGGAACTCATCAAAAGTTTGAATTAGAGAATTCTGCAGAAAAGCATACTCCCATGGTACATCATCAAATCTTGATAAAGATCCAAATGGTAAGAGTGTTGACCAAACACTATATCGAAGTATGATTGGATCATTACTTTATCTTACCGCAAGTAGACCAGATATTATGTTTTTTGTTTGTATAAGTGCTAGATATCAGTCTGATCCTAAGTTATCACATTTGACTGCTGTCAAAAGGATACTTAGGTATATCAAACACACATCTGATTTTGGTTTATATTACCCAAAATCAAATTCATTTGATTTAGTTTCATTTAGTGACGCAGATTTTGCTGGTTATAAAACTGATCGTAAAAGTACAAGTGGAACTTATCACTTTTTAGGTTATGCATTAGTATCATGGTTTAGTAAGAAACAAAACTATGTTTCTTTATTTACTACTGAAGCGGAATATATTGTCGCTGGTTTAGCATGTGCACAGATTTTATGGATGAAACAAACGATACTAGATTATGGCATTAAATGTAACATATGTCCAATCATGTGTGCTAATACTAGTGCTATAAATTTATCCAAAAATCTGGTACATCATGCACGTACTAAGCACATAGATATACGTCATCATTTCTTGGATGATCATGTCCAAAAAGGTGATATTATTCTTAAGTATATAGATACTAAGAATCAAAATGCCGATATACTGACTAAGCCTATTAAAAAGAGACTTTTTCTAAAACTTAGAAGAGAACTTGGTATATTTAATTAATCGGAATTTTAACTATAGATTATAGGTACATATTATGTTATTATCAATATAGAATTTTTCTGGAATTTTCAGAAATATTTTATATTTTTATTAGTCGACTAGCAGATAGTTCTAGACAACTAGGCCGCTAGATATTCTTATATCTCAGTTATAAATATATATATTATCTATTATTATATTAAAATTTATTGATCTGATCGGTCAAATCATTTTTGAATCCACCAGAAACAAAAAGAACCAATTTTTGTTTTTACCTCCAAATAGGACCAAAGTACAAAGCTCCTTGGAAATGGGCATGGACTAAGTCCAATCCAAGGTCATATACTCCCTAGGCACAGTAATAGGACATGTACTTGTCTCCTTCTTGTTGACCGGGTTGTTTTTTCATTAATAAAATATCCTCACTTTTTTCGCATCTTCTCCATACGAATATATTCTGGGTCTCGATTAGTCGACTAGGAGATTCAACTAGTCGACCAGAAAATTACAGTTTTCCGAAAAACTACGATTTCGACCGTTTTCTTCCACCATTTTCTACACCAATCGGTTCTTCAACGTCTAGAACAGTTAAGGGAAGTTCCATTGTTTTTCTTTCAGTTTTTGATGATTGAAAATTTCAAATTTCCCTCCTCCAATCCTTATTTAAACACAATGGATCTTCATTTCTTCATGAGAAGACCCAAATCTCAATATTTTGAAAAACTATTCCATGGCAGAGAAAGAGACCACAAATTCCCCATAGGTACTCTTCATACTTCTCTAATGATCCCCTTCTCAAATCCTTGTTCATCTCATCGATTCACTCCGACCGAAGAAGCCCGCGCAAAATATGCCTCCATGGAATTCACTCCATTCTATCCCGAATAATCAATCGATTTTAGTGATCTGAAAATTCAGAACTTCAATCTCCATCATCTTCTACATATTGTTTCTCTCTTCCACCTTTGATGTGAAGACATTCCATATTATCCTCTCCTTGTGAAACAATTTTACTCTAATATGGTTGTTTATCAAGATGACGGAAACATCTATTTTGACACCAAAGTTCATGGTATAGATATGCATCTCACCTTTGGAACTCTTACCGAATGTCTTGGCTTCCGTCGATCAAATGATCACCATCTCGGATTTCCCATGGATCATCAACCCACTCTTGATTTACTTTGTCCAAATTTTTGTTCTTTCGGCATGATCGCCATGAACTTACATCCAACTCCTCGCCTTCTCCTAAAGATCATAACTTACAACTTTCTTCCAAAGGTTGGTTCTTTACGTTACATTGATGAAACTCACATCCGCTAACTATATGCCATCATGCATGGCATAAAAGTAGATTGGTTCATCTCTCTCATGTTAGCCTTAGTGAACCCCCTTTCAAACCACATCTTCCTACCTTGCACGATCACTCATATTCTTCAACATTTTGAAGTTCCACTTGATGATGAAGTGGCCGTTTACAATCCACTATGCTTTGATCACTCCATCTTGAGGCACATGGAACTTCAACCACCTCCACATGTTGAAGAAGACCAACCAATCGACTCCTCCCCTCGTCGTCGCAAGGTTCCCAAGTCTTCACATGTTCGCCCTCAATCATCTCGACTCTCTCTCTAAGAACAAGTTGATCGTCTTCAAGATGATATGAATGTCGGTTTCGCAGGAGTCCAAGAACATTTGAGTGGTTTTGAGACTAGTATTGCACAAGTTAGGAATGACATGAATGCAAGCACTAAAAGCATGCAAGGCACTCAAGCCCAGATTATGTGTAACGCCCCGCTTCCCAAAATACGATGGAAGCGAGAACGTTACAAAGGTCCGCATGAACTGGAGCGATGAAGCTCGAGTTCATTAAGCGTCTGTAACAACATCATTACAGGTTCTTGCATGCATTTCAGAACAATAATAACTTCATTTATTTAAAAGCCACATCCAGAAATATTCATACACGAAATAAAACAACAAGGCATCAGCATGGCCCAAGGAACTACAACAAGGCGCATACTCTAAAACAAAGTACTAAAGCAAAACTAAAAGAAAAGCAGCAACAACACAAGTCTCTAGTCCTCCACAGGGAGCGACTCAGCGTCAACGGCAAACTCCTGGCTCTCTGGGTCAAGCGTCTCAAACAGGTCCTCTTGGTACTCTGGCTTATGATCTGACATACATTCCAAAACACAAATGTATGTCAGCAAGGGTCTGCAAGTAAATGTAAGACGACCCAAGGCAAGGTGTACGAATAGTAACAAATTATGAAGCATTAATTATTTGCACCAGATGTCAGCAGCATGGTTATAAACATGGCAATTTAAAGTAACGTAAAGTACTTCTAAACATGGCAGTTCTAGAGAATTTAAAGATGAGCATTAATGAACATGGCATTTCTATAAATGTTATTAACATGGCAATTCTAGTGTTCAGCTGAGATAACATTAATGAGTTCAAGTTCTGTGTCAATGTTTTCTATCACTCCTAGGGTTCTCGCCTTTAAGACGTGATGAGTGAATCGTTCTTCTCACAGTGGTACAACCATGATTGACGCTACCCACAACATGCGAGTGGTGCTCTTGAAGAGAGGATCTTTTCATACGCTTAATGGCCGCTCAACCTTATCCCCACCCAAAAGTTGTGCTGGAACACAAGCCAGCCTAATCGACTCACACGACATCACGAAATCAAGATTTCTCCTTTGAGGTGCACGAATTCATGAATTCAAGCATGTTTGCCCACGAGGGCACGAGTTCACGAATTCACGATTTTGTCGTTAAGGCATGTTATGATGGAACACGAGCCAGCCTAATCTTGTGTACAAGAGAATGTGTAGCATATGACCAACATTTTCATGAATTACAGTATTCTAAAGCAAGTTAAACGATGACATTAATTGGTTGATTATCACACATGCTGTTTTACGATATTTAATGAAAGTGTACTAGAAACATTAACAACTTCAATAATTAGTAACAACTCGTACACTTGCTAGTTTTGACGATTTCGAGTCCAGGTGACCTTAGGGAAAGAAATGATGTATCTGCGTCATGGATTAACATTAAGTCGAAGAAAAAATAAAATTCACCTATAAAACATTGTTCAGCTGATATGATATACTGATCCTATATTCTAACTTACCGTTAGATATATTATAACATATTTTAATATATGAACTATTATATATATATATATATATATATATATATATATATATATATATATATTACAATTAAGGGAAGATTTTGAATTTGTCCTATGTGGCAGTGTCATGTCAAGTTTTGGGGGGAAACTTCTTGGATTGAGAAAATATGTTGGGAATACACAAAAGCATTGAAGAGTAATTTGTTGGGAGAATACAAAAGCTTTTCTTTTTTGAAATTGGTAGCATTAGCACTTAATACCCTTCATTCAAAAATGAACCAAAAAAATGAGACCCAAAAAAAATGAAACAAAAAAAAACACACACAAAATGAAACTCAAAAAATATGCAACTTAAATTACAAGTACACAAAAGAGAACTTTATTTCGGCTGAGCTTATTTCGGCCGACTCAAAAAAATTGAAACCCAAAAAAACACAGGGAATGTGCATTCAAAGAGGCGGGCTGAGCTTTTTGGTCGTCAAGCAGAGGTCTGATTAACCAATTCGCGCCGAAGGCGCCCGCTAAATTTTTAGACGCTAATTTGTGGTTCTGCATCGAATGCGTCCTCACATGATTTATTGTTCCTCGCCAAAGACGGCCGTGCCTCTAAATTTTTTTCGCTAATTTGTTGTTCTTGTAAATTTTGGCTGTAGAAATATTTTTTCGGGATAAAGATTTTGCTTAGAAAAAATCTTAAATGCACCGTGCCTGCAGGCACGGATCATGGCTAGTATATATATATATATATATATATATATATATATATATATATATATATATAGGGATCTTCGGTTGCGAAAAAAGGTGTTTTTGCACGGCGCGAAAACATTTTTTTTATTTTTTTGAAATTTTTTTTTCAAATTTTTTTTTGATGTTTAATCCATAAAAATATATACCCCAGGAAAAATAATGGGTGAACCCGTTGGGCATTAGAGCACCCATCCACCCGTTACAAATTCAACGGTCTCAAAACGTGCGAATTTGATGAAATGCCTTGATCGAAGGCCAAATGACATTTTTTCTCAACCATTATTTTTTGAGGGGGGGTATAACAACATATAATGAGGGTGGAAAAAAAAATTTTGAAAAAAAATTTCAAAAAAAAACTAAAAACATTTTCGCACGGTGCGAAGTGTTCTCATTTGAAAATTTTCCTATATATATATATATATATATATATATATATATATATATATATATATATATATATATATATATATATATATATATATATATATATATATATATATATCCTATAACAACATCGTATTAATACAATGTTCATATACCATTCTTAAAAAATTACTGTTTAATATAACTTCATCCAATAGGGAACTGTTCATGCCTAAAAGTTACTGTTCCCTCATTTTGTGTACACATCTTACTAACAAAACTAAAGTAGCATATATCTTATTATTCTGTATTCGTACTAGCATTAATAACCTATATCTTGGTATAACATGGTGTTGGTTTGCATGAACTTTATTATTAGCATGGGAGGTACTGTTCATACTCAAAGGAGTAACTTACAGGTTGATTGGTGTTGCCTTGCAGGTTGACGGTGCCGAGAGCAAGTTTCGACGGCGGCTCACATTCGTCGGAGTGCTGGTGTTGGGCAGAGCAGGGCAGGTGAGGGCGTGGGCATCGGGGTGGTGGTCTCCGGATAGTCCTGCGGCCGTCGGGATCTGGGCATCGGCGGAGGGACTTGCGACTTCGTGAGAAAGGCGAGGTGTCGGGTTCGGCGAGGTGGCTGAAAGGGTTGAAAGGTCGGGCTGGCGATGACTTTGGGTTGTCGGAGAGGGGTTGGTGTTGGTGTTTGAGAGGAGATGTTGGAGAGGTGATGGCTTGGGGAAGAGCGGCTGTCGGGGTTACCGGAAGGAGGTTCCGTCGGAGGTCGAGGATGGCAGGTGGATGGATGAGAGGAGAGGGCCGAGGGTTGGTCTGGCTCGGGATGGAGGGAGGTGGTGCCTGGTTCTCTGAGTACAGAAGAGGCTTTAGTGCGTCTGTGAGTTGAGGCTAGGGTTTATAGGAATAGGGCAGCTGCTAGGTTAGATTTTAGGGTAGGGTTAGCCTAGGTTTTCTTTTGATTTCCTTTGGTAGGCTGTGTGCGTGAGTGTCATAGGCCTATGGTTATTATTTTAAAAATAGAAAGATTTTGAAACCTAGGGTAAAATGGAAGGAACATGGAATTGATTGAAATTAAAGAATGGGATTAAATAGCTAATAAGAATGGGTAGAAGTCTCGCATAATAAAAAGGAAAGAATTTGAATTAAAAACAATTATTTAGAGAGATTAATAGCTAAAGGAATTAAGGAAAGTGGGATAAAAGTGATAATTGAGGAGTGATCAGGGGGAATTTATTTAGAGAGAAAAATACTAAATTAGTCTGGCTTTTAATAGGATCGGAAATGGAAAGTTTATGAAAGGGTTTGAATTTTGAATGTTTAAACATTTGAATTTGAGTACTTATTCACATGGAATCATATAATAATAGATTCACATGTATATAGCTAATTAAAAGGAAGTAAAAAGTCTCCTATGCTGATATGGAAGTAGATTTGAATTCAAATTTGAATTATTTATTAATGAAATTATATGGTAATTGATTTAAAAGTTAAGGTAATTAGGAAAGTTGAATCATACTAATAATTGCGGAGAAAATAATGGGTTTACAGAGTGAGTATTTCTAAAATAGTTATAGTCTTAATTAGGATCTAAATAGGAAAGTTTTTTTTAAAGAATTTGATTTTTAAAAACATTTGAATTTGAAATTTTAAAAACAATAAGAGCAAGACTTAACAAGCTAACTAATGTAAGTATATTAATTAGATCTATATATCAAAAGTATACTAATGAAAGACATTCATAAATAGAACTAACTCCAACATATCAGAAGATACCGGTCGTTACATTCTACCCATATTAAGAAAAACTCCGTCCTCAAAATTCTTATCAACCAAGATGCAGGGAATAAGTGAGGATGGTGCTCGCTGATCGGTTCCAAGTGTACACCCGAAAAACGACTTTTAGTTTTACCGCAAGCGCACGGTGTAGCTGCGAGCGGGTATTGAACTCAGGGAGGAACAAATGACCGTGTCTCTTTCCAATCACCTAGCTATCAAGAAAATCGAGAATAGTTTGGGGTATAACAACCACAATCGTTCAAATATCAAGAGAAATGTCGATTTAATAAAACGTCTAGGGATAGGGAATCCCCACTACGGACCTTCTCTCATCATTGTGATTCATGAGTTTCATTATTGCTAAACTTGAATATAGGTGAACTAGTCACAACTAAATGTAGAACCAAGCTCACGCTCTCGCGCTATTGCCGGTCTATAGCTAACCTGTCACGACCCGCTTCCCTAAAATGGAGGCGAGACGTGAAAAGGTCCGCACGGGAGTGGAGCTATGAAGCCCCAAACCCGATAAGCGTCAATAATACATAAGCAGGTCCCTGTAACCACAGCAGAATAACAATAATAACATAAGTAGAGACTGAAATAAAATCTCACTTCTCATACATTGTCCAACAAGGAAATAAGTTCAACATCCAGAAAAGCCACCAGGCTAAAGGAAAAGAGTCTAAAGGCCCAGAACAAGGCCAACAAAAGAGACGACATAACAAAGTATGGGTGCTACGCACCGATAACAAAACAACTGTCTAACAAAAGTAAAACACACGAATACACTAGGACTGGTCCCCAGTGTCCACGTACTCCCCGTCAAACACAAGCTCGGGCTCGGCGTCAGCAAACATCTCGTCCTCAACAAGGTACTCGGGCTCAGGATCTAACATGTGTCACCCAAAAGAGTAAAGGGGGCACATGTCAGCAAGTCTAAAAGACTTGGGCAAGGAAACTGAAAGTAAGGCAACTAGCAACCTAGAAGTTTAGTATGCATGACATGGTAGTTATAACATGAGTGCACAATTAAAACATGGCAAGACGATTTGTACAAGAGAACCATCATCGGGACAAGACAAGACAAGACAAGAGTAGCCACGCTACTATCAATCTCAATCAATTCACATCGTTGTAGGTGTTTACGCCCTTCGCTGAATGGTACAACATTCAGACCGATCGGCACTAAACACAATTCACATTTCACGGTTGTTTTGTATATGTTTACGCCCTTCGCTGAATGATACAACATTCAGACCGATCGGCACTAAACACTACCCCACCCCAAAGAGTTTACGCCTTACAACTGCAGTTGTTGATCAAACAGACCCCCAGTTGCCTGGCCGCTTAACCCTTACCCCATCCCGCACTAAACAAGCCAGGGTCCCTGCACATGAGCCCAGCAAGTGAGCCAGGGTTGCCCCGCACGGGAGCTTGTTTCTTAGTCCACAATTCAATATATCGAGCGTTGGGGTTAGCAACTCATTATGCTCGCTTCTGGTCACGAGCCAGGAACACAAGTAGTGTAGCGATGCTACGAAATCACGGGATCACCAAAAGAATGCAATGACATGACATTTAATTTGCGTACCGTTAATGGAAAGTAAACATGACATGGTAATTGTGCAACATGCTAAATGTCGGAACTAGCTTCGTTGTCAAGCTAGTTCCCCAATTTGCGCCTAGGCGAGTATCATTTCGTCGCCTAGCCTCTTTTACGCCTACAACAAGCAAATGGCCTAAAACATGGCCTAAACCCTAAGTGGCAAGTTTCACTTGCCTAGCACCGGGGATGACGACCACTTCGTCACACGGGTGCCAATCTACGGGGAAATCGCTGTTTTGGGGGAACAATCAACAAACAACATGAAATTTATTAGGGTTTCATAAAAAATATAAATAGGTTATGAAAACAACGGTAGATCGATTTCTTACCGAGAGGAGGCGGAAGAAACACTCCGGGGAACCCTAGGATCAGATCTGGAAAAGATTGGAGAAGTTTGGGAGAATTAGGGTTTTGGGGGATTTGGGGATTTTGATGGATTTGGTGAGATTTTGGGGAAGATGAGAGGTAGATAGAGTGGATGGATGGTTTGGATGATGGATTTAGGGCTTGGAATGAAGGATTGAAGCTTGGAGGAAGATGGGGGCTCAAGGGGGGAGATTTTAGGGTTTTGGGTCGTGTTGGGGAAGAAGAAAACATTTGGGTTGGGTTTAAATAGGATGGGCTGGCGGCTGCCCAGAAATTAGGGTTTCAACACTGGTTAGTCGGTCAAAGAGCAACCACTGACCGACTAGTTTGGCAACTAGTCGGTCGGTTGACCAACGCAGACCGACTAAGTGCAAACAGTAACTCCTGAACGAAAATAGGATTCTAGAGTTAGTCGGTCCATGAACAAATACTTACCGACTAGTTTAGCATCTAGTCGGTCGATGAACGTTCTTAGACCGACTAAGAGTAAACAGTAACTCAACTAAAATTAAGATGATGTGTTAGTCGGTTAAAGAAGCATTGCTGACCGACTAGTTTGCAACCTAGTCGGTCAACCAACGTTCTTAGACCGACTAACGATAAACAGTAACTCCTGAATAATTTAGAAAGCCAACTAGTCGGTCCAAGAAGGATTGCCGACCGACTGGATCGTCATCTAGTCGGTCGGTGCCCCTTCTTATACCGGCTAATGAGCACAAAAAGTTCCGATACGGAGCGCGGAGCTCCGGGACCGATTCCTAAGACTCCTAGGCTTGATCTAATAGTAAGATACGACCGTTATGAAGTCCGTCACGAATGACTTACTTCGAAATCGACAATCCTAAGGAAGAAACGAGAAAATACGACGAATCGATCGAAAAT
This sequence comes from Scilla litardierei, assembly GCA_030789695.1. Classification (NCBI taxonomy): domain Eukaryota; kingdom Viridiplantae; phylum Streptophyta; class Magnoliopsida; order Asparagales; family Asparagaceae; genus Scilla; species Scilla litardierei. Next base: position 95,511,585 of record CM061138.1, on the reverse strand, counting down.
GAAAGCTACGGAGACGAAAACCACACGTGAGGAGAAAATCCACCAAAACATAAATTATATTATAATAAATCCAGATACATGAAAAGCAGTCGTTACATAACCTATGACAGGGCCCACTCCGTGCAAACCCTAGCCTAAGCCGCTAGCATGAAGAACGACATCATTGTTCAATTGTATCTCGAGTCCACTCTCGTGCAAACTCGAACTACGACCTAGGTTGTGATAGTTCCTATCCGTCCAATCTCTTGCAAACGGATATGGGTATAGAATTACAATTAAAAATCCTAGCTTTGGTCCAATCTCTTGCAAACCAAGTCTAGAGAAATCCAATTGTCAATCTAAATCGAATATCTAGGCCTTCCTATCAATTGGGATCCAATCTCTTGCAAATCCCAATCGATATGAATTCCTAGCTATCCGTAATTAATCAATCACAACCTAACCCTAATCAATTCTGGCAACAATTCCACAAATTCATCACAATTTAGAAATAGGGTCCATAGGGTTCATCCTTACGCCCTAAGACGACGGCACTACTCGCTAGACATCATGCAAATCTCAGAAAAATCAACAATAATATCGGCACAATTCATTGCAAAAGAGAAATAATGCATAAAAATAGAGTTTTCAATAGGAATAGACAAACCAATGTAGATGCCAATGATTTCCAGCTGAGAAATCACCAAAGAGTAGCACTCAAATCCCTAAAAGAAAGTCTAAAAATTAATTGTTCAAAAGCACCCTAAACTAGGGCAAAAACTGGGTTTAAATACACTCTAAAATCGCCCCAAAAATCGTGCCAAAAATGCCCCTGCGTAGCCCAGAAATCGCAACCCTAGCATCAGGCGGAGCGGTTCACTCGACCGAGTGACCATGTCACTCGGCCGAGTGACAAACCCTGTAAAAATACAGTAACTTCGGATGTTTCAAGGTCTGTCTTCGGGGGATAGCTCGGCCGAGTAGACTTATCCATTCGGCCGAGTGGCTTTATCATTCGGCCGAGTGGGCTTCGACAGGATCTCTGAAAATTACAGTAACTTCGGCCTTTCTCTGGACAATTTCCCTGTACCACTTGGGCGAGTGAGGACCACTCGGGCGAGTGAGATTTCTCATTTGGCCGAGTAGGTTTTCTTCGTTCGGCCGAGTATACGCTGAAATTAACTTTGTGTGCGTATCCGTTGTAGTCGGTCGAGCTGGACTTCTTGTTCGACCGAGTGGCTGTTCTGCTCGGCCGAGTGATGTGCTGAAATGGTTGTTGCTTCTTCTTTTTGCCTCCTCGTCGCTCCTATTGATTTCCTTCTTCTTCCGCTCATCCTCCATTGCTGATAAGCCCTCAAATGAGCCGTGGGTAACACTCCCAAGTGCTCGCAAATCCATTGATCTCAAATTCACCCCAAATCGCTCCATATTTCCTGAAATACGACAAAAACAAGAAATAGTGGAAAGTATCGCAATGTTGTCGAATAATCATGAAAAACGCGATATGGGCGATCAAAACGGCATGCAATCATGCAGAAAAAAGGTGTAAAATATGGAGCGATCAAAATCCCCCAAGCTTACCTCTTACTCGTCCTTGAGGAAGATAAGTAAAAGGCAAACCCGACGGGAAAAATAATAAAAAGAAAAGACAGAAGAGATAGAAAATAAAGAAAGAAAGCAAAGAGAGAGGTGCTAGATCATTTTCTCAGGACGTGGACTTTGCTTACTCATATAGCATACAGCGAATATAAAACTCATGCCAAAGATTTTTATCTCGATATCATGATATATGGATGCATTCAAATTAGAAAACCCGAGAATAGAAAAATAATATGAAATATGGAATCGTTCTAGGATTAACATCGTCTGAAGCATCTAAAGCGGTATACATACTCATAGACCATACACTTTTCAATTGAATGCTTTCTATAAGGAGTATAAGAGACATCACACATCATGGATCAATAAGAATAGAAAGGTATGGTTTTCATGAAATGCATGCTAAGTTTCAAATCCTGGATTTCGTAAAACTTTTAGTAATCTCACCGAGTATAGAAAATTACCTAGCCTAGGTTGTCATGCATAGTCAAGTAGTCACACTCTCACACATCATTGGATCCTCTCCCCCAAGCTTATCTATAAGCATGGTGCCATAAATAAATCAATAAGTACATTCCCCATTTTTGGAGCTCCAATAAAAATAAAAACAAAAGAGGGAAGAAAGGGAGAAAGAGTGTGATATGGGATCATGTATAAGCTTCTTTTCTCTTTTCTTTTCTTTTTCCACTTTTTTTTGCAAATATAGCACATATACATCTGAGATCCCAAATCAAAAGACAGAAAGATATTCATATATTTTTTCTTCTTTTTGATTTTAAGGAATTGGAGCATAGAATTTAATAGCGAGGGAAATTCCAATGATAGAATCGCTAAAGGGAGATTCACCAATGAATATAAGTGTAGAAATAATGCTCAAGATATGTGGAGAAAGAAATAAATGTAACACTTGGTTCACTCTATTGGACGTGCACGACAACTTTCAGCAGCGAATGTAATCTACTCAGTTTAATCTCAGAAAGTAAACTAGTCCAGTTATATCAACCTAACATACATTCATTCAACCTTAAAGTGAGGCGTATAATTTTCATGCAATAAGAAGTGATATAAGAAAGGAAAGCAGTACTCCAGATATAAGCAATCAATACGTGAAGCTTGGTGTGTTTTCTACGAAGAGTATACATATAAAGCATCAGATTCAGCTAATAAAAAGAATTTCATCCATATTCATACATGAAAGTGCGGGTTACTATCTCAAATGCATAGCAAGACACAGCATATGATATCTGAAATAAAAAACTATGGCATGACAAAGTAATATGCATATAGAGATAAGCTAGCACCACGTCATCATCATCACAGAAAATTCATCTCTAGCAAAAAGATGAAAGAAATAAGGATAAAAAGAAAATGAGAACTACTACTGTACAATGCAGCACACTCAAGAAATAGAAAAAACGTGATGCATGATAAAAACGAAAAAGTGAGTGAAAAAGGGTGTAAAACAAAGAAAAGGTGGAAAAATAAAAATAAAAGGTGACAAAAAACAAAAAGTGTGAGAACTCACTCCCCCAAGCTAAAGTGCACAGTGTCCTCAATGTGCAAAGTGTGGCACACCGAGAGACAAAAAGTGGTGGGGTGGGTGAGGAGGCATGCATGATGGGAAAAAAAGTAAAATGATATGAGAATGCGGGTGATGCATGCAGAGATCAAAATAATGCAGATATGAGTGTCCCCAAAAAGTACTCCCTCTCTCCCAAAAAGATATATACGGATATGACCAAAATATGAACAAAACAATGTGTGGAGGAGGGTGCAAAATAAGCAGGCTCACAAAAACTATCCAGCGTATCGACAGCAAAAATGTGGAAGGCATCCAGTGTGTGCCTAAGGGGGTGGGGGTGCACCAACACCGTCCTGTGGCGGAGGTGGTGGCGGGGGTGGTGGCTGTTGGGTGGGTGTAGGTGGTAGGGGCAGACGCGCAAGAATCTGATTAAGGCAAGCCTGAATACTAGGAAGTATGGTGACGCGGGTCTGTACTGCACTGACGGTGGCGGAGAGAGCCCTAAAGTCTCCTCTGAGTCCACTGACTGCCCCATCAAGAGCACGAATGCTCTGAACTAGAGTGTCGGGGGGGCGGTGGAGCAGAGGGTCGAACAGGGGAAGTACGGGGTTGTCTCACACGGCCGTCGTAAAAGATGTGTGCAGCTATGTGGTAGTGCTTGAGTGCTGTGCTCGCTAAGTGTCGCTCAGCCTCTATGTGAGGCTGAGACGCAGGTAAGGAAAACGAGGAAGGAGCAGAAGAAGAAGTGGAAGTGGTCGCTAAAGACGAGGCAGGCAGAGAGGTCAGTGACACAACAGTGGGGACAGACGTCACGACGCTCTCAGAGAAAACATCAGCAGTGTGGACAGACGAGCCAATGGCCGGGGTGGCCGTGAACAAAAGTGAGGACAGGGCCGCCACTGCGGCGGTAAAGGAGGTCTCGCTGCTCTCTAAAATGGTAGTGGGACGCTAAGGGCTGGCAGCGGAAATGGGATCGACAGAAATGGGCACAGAGGTGTGTTGGATCTGGATCCTAGCCTAGAGGGGGGTGAATATGCTTATAAAAATAATTCGTGCAACCCACGAATAAGCACACGCAGTTATAGCAGCAACAGGGTAAATAAAAAGCAGACACAGAGTACACATCAGATTTACCCTGGTTCGGTCGACCCTTCGACCTACTCCAGCCCCCAAAGTAGATACTAGTATTGAATAGCGCAATAGGTACAAAATCACAAGTTAGAGTACGCTCAGAGCACCATCTACGTCTCTACACTCGCCAGGCTCTCAGTACCCACACACACAGTGTTTCCTCTCACTATCAATCCTAGTAAAGCTTTCTACCAGCTAGTCCCAAACTAGCTGGGTCCCACATGTCTAGCCCCAACCAGACAAGTCCCAAAATAGTCACAAAATATTGGTAAAGTTTTCCCTACAGAGATCGTTACACTAAGACACGAATAAAAGAGTTAAGGGTTTAGAAATGCTCAGTTCGTATCCGTGTAGGCGTCTCTGTCAATCAGCACGTCGTCAGCTCCAATTTGACGCAAACTGTGTCTCGATCCGACTCCTGGATTGCAAATAGCACACTGGTCTATGCGTAAGGAAATTTCAGTTCAAATCAAAATAGTAGCGGTCTGTGCGCTGAGCAACTCCCTTAACAAAACTCAATTCCACGTCAGCAAGGCAAATTCGCTTTTGTTTTCTCCTTCCGCGTGCATGGATGCTCTGCCACATCAGCAAGGAATCAATTTCGCTTCTCGTCGTATTCTCGCAAGGATAGCTTACGTCATCACGAAGATCTCGCCGTCTCCGTCTTTCTTTAGGGAATGCAGGCCTCGATTCTTCGAGCGGCGCTGATCTTCGGCAATGGCAGCTTCTCTTCTTCGACTTCGGCGATCTTCTATGAGAGCAGCAGCGGCGACTGCGTTTCCTCCGTCCGACTTCGCTTCAGCAATAGGCGGTGACGATCGACTTACGATCTTCGGCAGCGACGAGGATTTGTGCACGGTGAGAGGCTGGCCTGAGTTTGATCGGAGGTACTCGTTACGGCGGAGAGCTTTGAACGGCGACGGCGGGTTCGTCGACTGCAGCGATATCTCCTCCTACGTGTGGGCTTTGACAGCGACACAGCAACGGCGGTTTCTTCAACACAGCTGGCAGCGACAATCTCTGCGGCGACTTGAGGCTTCACGAGGGGCAACTCTCGTAGCGTCCTCTCTGATGATGAGTACGGCGGCAAGGTTCTTGGAGTTTGCATCAACGAGAGCACTTACAAGCCTTGAGGATGGATAATAGGTTTGATTCGTTTGGCTTGGAGGAAGTCGACCTGAAGCTTGAAGTTCTCTTCACGAAAAAATGTGTCAGCTTTGATTAATAATAGAGTAAACAACTCACCTCTTCAATATGGCCGGCTCTATTGTTTTTGTTGATAATTTTTCTTCAATATGGCCGGCTCTATTGTTGTTGTTGATAATTTTTGTTGCTGCACTCAAATATTTTGTAGCCCCCTACTTTTGTGATTGCCGCTTGGAGATGTTGTAAGCCGCAACTTCTTTTGTAGCCCCCTCTCAAATTTTTGATGCCACGCACCCTAGATACTTGTATCAGCCCCCCCCCCATTTTTTTTTCTCTTGATACGAGACCTTATATATGATTTGGACTATGGTTTTGGGATTTGTAGAATGATTAGGAGGAATCCCAAGAATCAAGGGATTTGAAGCACCATAGGGATAAGAATGTGAATAGATTAGGTGTTTGAAAAGGAGTAGGATAAAGGACAATCTTTCTAATTTATTTGGCCAAATCTCTCCTCCATTGACCAAGTCCAAATTTGCTCTCCATTGACCAAGTCCAACTTTTCTCTCCATTGACCAAGTCCAAATTTGCTCTCCATTGACCAAGTCCAACTTTTCTCTCCATTGACCAAGTCCAACTTCTTTGTGCACACACTTCCTTCCTTTCCTAAGATGCTATATGAATAGCAATTCCTCCAAATAGTGAGAGACGTAGTCCTGAAACACACTAAGCACACACGTCAGATATAACGACACGTTTGTCATCATCAAACCAAGATCCTAGATCGTTGCTTCCAACAATCTCCCCCTTTTGGTGATGACAAACCCATAAAAGATTTGAGCAATAAGTATGGGTGTATGAAGTGTGTTGAAGGGTGTAATGCAATATGATGTATAGATGAGTCATTCAAGCATTACAAAGCATGCACAATAAATAGTAAATAAAAGAGCATGCTCCCCCTTCTCTCAAGCTCCCCCTTCAACATTATTTTTCATGCTCCCCCTTCAACAAATACCGACATCAAATCTCGACATCAAATCTGTCAAATCATTTCTTTCTCCCCTTTGTAATCACCAAAAGTGGATTAATGAAGTCACAAAAATATTCCATGCAAAAATAGACCATTATTAAATGTAGCGTGCAATTTGCATGAGTTTTCCAAGGAATAGACCATTCAAGCTCATAGAATTTCATAACAAGATTTCTCCACCTTTGTGTAAGTGTAGTGATATAGACAATAAAGTACAAAGGGAGATTCAATTTTAGAAAATCAACCAAAGCAATCCACATTTTCCAATTTTCATGAATATCACTAGGATTGATTTTTCCCACCTCATCAAAGATGAGTTCAAGTTACCAAACCCCAAAACATGGCCTAAAAGGACTTTTAAATGTGGGGTGACATTGCTTGACGAGTTATATACACCAACGCTAATGATTACCCATGTAGTACAAGTTGGATACTCGTGGGTTGTGTATTAGCCATGAAGTGTATCCATTTTTCATACGGAGCAATTTTCATTTTTTTATATATGCAATTCTTTTGTGCTCAATGTTAATTCCTGGCTAAACACTTCATATCCCTTAAAAAATTCAGAAATTAATCATTCCTACATTCACTTTCCATTATTCTTCAAAAGAATCTCCAATAGCACTAAAAGGTCAATTATCGTGAAAGTGCAAATATAGGTGCAGAAATCAAATTTGAAATTTTTGAGACATGTCATGGCTACAAAAAGGATAACATCATGTTCATGTAGCTACAACAATAATGCATTAACTTCTACAAGGGATAGATTTGATCATTCATACAATACCACTTAAGATAAATCATAAAGGGTATTCTTTTAAGCTCGATTTTTTTATAAATTTTTTTTCAGAAATAAAAACATTAAAAACATGCAAACAAGCACACAAACAAAAATAAATCAAGCACACACAAAAAACTATGAAGGTATGCAATGAAATACAAAGAGGGATAAAAAATATACCTTCTCTTCGCTATTTGACGAAGGAGCTAAAAGAATGAGACATTGAAAAATTTGCTCCTCGCCAAATCTCCACCTTACCTACATGAAAGGTGTTAAGTGTGACCTTGGAATCCAATAAGGTCCACTAGTGTTAGCCATTATTGTTTTAGGAATCCACACTTGTTTAAACTTGATATTTGTGTTCATTTACAATAATATGAAGTTTGGCCTGCACTATCACAAGTAAAGCACTTTGCATATTTGTTCTTTGCAATAGAGGGTACATTGTGGAATTTCTTGAATTTTTACTTTTCAACGTTTTTCAGACCAAAACCAAGTCCTCTTCTATTATTGCCATATAATTGATTCTCTAAAATATTGTCCAACGATTGTTTTCCCATAGAGAATTTCTTAATGGCCACTTCAAGATGAGAGACTTTGATTTTTAATTGTTTATTTTCTTCCACAAGCATCGTGTATTTACTAACGAAAGCCAACTTGTTTTCTTTTTCCTTCTTTTCATATTCAATTGTTTTCTTTTTAAGATCGTTATCTAGCATGCAAAATTTATCCTTAAGCTCTCTTATTTCATATTCTTTTTTAGCTTCGAGCTTCATTAAATCTTGTTTAAGCATGTTATTTTGGTTTAATAATGAGGAACAAGAAATACAAGGAGCAGTTTCATCAAAGCTAGCTTTTTCCTTCTTCATGATTTCAATAGTAGACTTACAAGCATTAAGTTCAATTTTAAGCTTTTCATTCTCTTTAAACACCTTATCATCTCTAACTTGCATGTCATAGTTCTAATTTTGGAGACATTCAATAGTGAACTCATGATCTACTATTTGATTTTGCATTTCTTCACAAATTTTAAGAAGTTCAGCTTTGCAACCTGATGGTGTCTCATCTTGGATCCACATCAAAGCCATGCAAGAATGGGCTTCATGTTCCTCCTCGCTTTCAGCTTCGCTATCCATATTCCATGTTAATACCTTCACTTTTCTTTTTCCTTTAGCGAGCTGAGCAGTTTCATTTGGACAATCCTTCATCAGATGTCCTCTTCCCTTACATTTAAAACATTGCATTCTATCAGTAGAATTCTGATCATTAAATTGCTTGGAAGAATTATTAAAGTTAGAACGATTAAACCTGGGTGCCATTTTGTTTCTCCCATGCTTGGTCTTGATGAACTTTCTGAAGTTTCTTACCATTAGCGCTATGTCGTCGTCGTCATCCTCTTCTTCGCTAACTTGCAAAGCAAGGGGCTTTATGGCTTTCTCTTTCTCCTCAGGTTTCTCTCTTGCTTCAACATTTTGCAGTTCCAACTCATGGGACATCAAATTACCAATAAGGTCCTCCACCTTCAATTGAGACAATACCTTTGCTTCCTGGATGGCAGTGACCTTTGGTCTGAAAGAGCTTGGCAATGCTATTAGGATCTTCCTCACTTGATCGAGGCTATCATATGGCTTTCCAAGCGAGCTAGACTTGTAGACTATGTCGGTGAACCTCGTATACATCTCTGATATGCTCTCTGATGGTAGCATGCGAAATCCCTCGAACTTTGCACTCAAAAGAGACAGTCTAGACTCCTTTACCTGTGACGTTCCCTCGTGCGTCACCTCCAAAGTATGCCATATCTCCTGCGCAGTTAAATAATGTGAGATTCAATTATATTCAGATTTATCAAGTGCATAAATGAGAGCATTCATAGCTTTAGCATTTAAAGAATAAGATTTCCAATCATTATCATTCCATTTGTCATTTGGTTTTTCAATCTCAACATTATCTACTTTAATTACAGGCAGTTTATATCCTTTTTCAATTATTTGCCAGGCCTTGTAATCAACAAAGATAAGGTAGATTTTCATTCGATTTTTCCAATAAGCATAATCACCTCCATTAAACCTAGGGGGACGGGAAACAGACTGACCCTTAGCAAAAGCACTATCAATGTAATCCATGGTCAATCCTAGGCTAGATCCTAAAACCTGCTCTGATACCACTTGTTTGATCTGGATCCTAGCCTAGAGGAGGGTGAATAGGCTTATAAAAATAATTCGTGCAACCCACGAATAAGCACACGCAGTTATAGCAACAACAGTGTAAATAAAAAGCAGACACAGAGTACACAGCAGATTTACCCTGGTTTGGTCGACCCTTCAACCTACTCTAGCCCCCAAAGCAGATACAAGTATTGAATAGCGCAATATGTACAAAACCACAAGTTAGAGCACGCTCAGAGTACCCTCTACGTCTCTACACTCGCCAGGCTCACAGTACCCCACACACAGTGTTCACTTTCACTATCAATCCTAGTAAAGCTTTCTACGAGCTAGTCCCAAACTAGCTGGGTCCCACTTGTCTAGCCCCAACCAGACAAGTCCCAAAATAGTCACAAAATATTGGTAAAGTTTCCCCTACAGAGATCGTTACACTAAGACACGAATAAAAGAGTTAAGGGTTTAGAAATGCTCAGTTCGTGTCCGTGTAGGCATCTCTGTCAATCAGCACGTCGTCAGCTCCAATATGACGCAAACTGTGTCTCGATCCGACTCCTGGATTGCAAATAGCACACTGGTCTGTGCGTAAGGAAATTTCAGTTCAAATCAAAATAGTAGCGGTCTGTGCGCTCAGCAACTCCCTTAACTAAACTCAATTCCACGTCAGCAAGGCAAATTCACTTTCGTTTTCTCCTTCCACGTGCATGGATGCTCCGCCACGTCAGCAAGGAATCAATTTCGCTTCTCGTCGTATTCTTGCAAGGATAGCTTACGTCAGCATGAAGATCTCGCCGTCTTCGTCTTTCTTTAGGGCATGCAGGCTTCGATTCTTCGAGCGGCACTGATCTTCGGTAACGGCAGCTTCTCTTCTCCGACTTCGACGATCTTCGATGAGAGCAGCAGCGGCGACTGCGTTTCCTCCGTCCGACTTCGCTTCAGCAACAGGCGGTGACGATCGACTTACGATCTTCAGCAGCGACGAGGATTTGTGCACGGCGAGAGGCTGGCCTGAGTTCGATCGGAGGTACTCGTTATGACGGCGAGCTTTGAACGAAAATGGCGGGTTTGTCGACTGCAGTGATATCTCCTCCTACGTGTGGGCTTTGACAGCGACACAGCAACGGCGGTTTCTTCAACATAGCTGGCAGCGACAATCTCTGCAGCGACTTGAGGCTTCACGAGGGGCAACTCCCGTAGCGTCCTCTCTGATGATGAGCACGGCGGCAAGGTTCTTGGAGTTTGCAGCAACGAGAGCACTTACAAGCCTTGAGGATGGATAATAGGTTTGATGCGTTTGGCTTGGAGGAAGTCGACTTGAAGCTTGAAGTTCTCTTCACGAAAAAATGTGTCAGCGTTGATTAATAATAGAGTAAACGACTCACCTCTTCAATATGGCCGGCTCTATTGTTGTTGTTGATAATTTTTGTTGCTACACTCAAATATTTCGTAGCCCCCTACTTTTGTGATTGCCGCTTGGAGATGTTGTAAGCCGCAACTTCTTTTGTAGCCCCCTCTCAAATTTTTGATGCCATGCACCCTAGATACTTGTATCAGCCCCCCCCCCATTTTTTTTCTCTTGATACGAAACCTTATATAGGATTTGGACTAGGGTTGTGGGGGTTGTAGAATGATTAGGAGGAATCCCAAAAATCAAGGGATTTGAAGCACCATAGGGATAAGAATGTGAATAGATTAGGTGTTTGAAAAGGAGTAGGATAGAGGACAATCTTTCTAATTTATTTGACCAAATCTCTCCTCCATTGACCAAGTCCAACTTTGCTCTCCATTGACCAAGTCCAACTTTGCTCTCCATTGACCAAGTCCAACTTCTTTGTGCACACACTTCCTTCCTTTCCTAAGATGCTATATGAATAGCAATTCCTCCAAATAGTGAGAGATGTAGTCCTGAAACACACTAAGCACACACGTCAGATATAACGACACGTTTGTCATCATCAAACCAAGATCCTAGATCGTTGCTTCCAATAAGGTGGTGGCAGTGGTGGACGAGGACTCAGCAAAAGTGCTCCCGACACTGACAGAAGTGTGGACAGAAGTGTCGGGAGGTGCAGACAGGTCATGTGCAGGTTGAGGGATCACGGGGTCCTGGGGTGGAATGAGGGGCTCCTGCTGAGCACCCTCGGGCTCTAGTATGTAAGGGGCGGGGATGAGGAGATCCATCGCTGGAATCCAATCTCTGCCCGCGGGTCCTATATGAGTCTGAGCAGGGCTCGGATGAATCATGTAATCGGCAGCGAAAGGACCGTGGAGCCACACCCAGTCCTGACAACCATGAGGACATATCATCCTCATCCGGGCCATAACGTCTATCGATAGTGAAGTGGGGCCCGGTGGTCAAGGCAAGTCAGCAGGCAGGTCACCTCTGCATAACAGAGCCAAGAGGGTAATCAGACCGCCGCAACAAATGGGCGTACGAGCGCCGACAGAATGATGATGCGGTCGATGTACCAACTGGCGATATCAATCTCTACAGCGGGGACCAGAACGTCGACTCCATCAAAAACCCTGGGACGTGTCATCGCATATAGCATGTAGAGCTCAGGTGTCGACAACGTCCCGGACTCGTACCTCGCAAGAAAAGTAGTCGCTATAAGGCGCTGTGCAATGCGGAGGCACGGGTGGAGGACGGCAGAGGCCTTGGCTCTACTAGGGTCAAAGACAAGAGGTGACCTGTAATCCGGGTCCAGAAAGCGTGGGTGTCGAACGACGGGGGTGGGATGTGCGTGGGAGCGTAAGCATGGTGGGACCGAAAAGGTGCTCTCTCTCAAGTGCAAGAGTCCGTACAAGTAGTAAAACCTGGGAGTCCAGGTGTCGAATCCACGGGAAGAAATCTGCTGCAACCAGAATTCAAATCAAATAGAAATCTATCGGAAAGAAACTAAACACTTTAGGTGGTGATGTGAAAGGTGATGAACGAAGAAATACGTATAAGAAAATATATATAAAAAGTATGCACATGGTATGGGTTCGCTAGGGTCAACGATTCGTATTAATTTGGTTGATGAATATATCACAATGAATTCTCTTTTTGAGAGCAATTCACCGGGAAAAATATCCAATATAACTCAATGAATTCTCCTTTTGGGAGCAATTCATCGGAAGATGCCCTTTTGGGGGTTCAAACAAAATATTCAAAAAGATCGTCGCTAAAACTATAATACGATATGAAACTCTCTTTTGGAGAGATCAAAACTACGGTATGAAACTCCCTTTTGGGGAGATCAAAACTCACCCTTTTGGGGCGATCATCAACTGAATTAATTCTTTTGGAATCTAAAAAAGTCGATTTACGAACAACGATTACAATTTTAGCGACGTTTAACGATTAAGCACATGGAATTTCAACCAAACTAACACAAATCATAGCCACTAACTACTCCAAACCATGCACAATAACAATTTAGCTACTCATGGCGCAGAAATAAACAATTTTCAGATCAGAATTCATAGGTTTAATAGCAAAATACGGAAGTTTAGAGGCAAAATACAAACTAAAACACCCAAATACAAGCTAAAGTTGAAGAGAATATCACCAAATCTCTCTGAAAAGTCTTCAAAACTCTCTGGAAATTAGAAACAAGCCTCTGGAATTTTACAGAATTTTTCAGGGGGAAAATACGGCTTCTAGAGCCTCCAATACGCCCAAAATACGCCCAAAAACCCTAGAATACGCTTAAATAATAAGATTGCGGGTTTATTGGGCTTAACGGGTTCAAACCCGCACAGTAATCGCGCCCGAAATGATCTCAGCCGTAGATCCAGAGCGGATCAATTCTCCGCCGTCCATCGCAGCGGGATCTAACGCAGAGACGCCACGTGGCTTCCAAGATTCGCGCCCAGCTCTTCGCGGATCCGAATTCGCTTCGGGGTCGATCGCAGCCGTCCGATCTCGCGTCAATGGCCACGATTCGGCCGCGTCGACCGCTCCGAAATCTCGAAGCGGGTTGAAAGCTGGCCGTCGGATGAAGATCGCGTGGTCGGTGCTTGGCCACGTCGCCCTTAATCGAAACGAAATCGCTCGCCGTCTTGGGCAGATCGTGACCGTTCGATTGCGATCGAACGGTCGTAATATCGCCCGCTTCGTTCGCCTAAAGCGTCGTTCCCAGCCGTGCGATCGTAATCCAACGACGCTGATGTTGCCACGTGGCCGGAGGAAAGCCTTGGCTCCGCTGAACGAGCTCTCGATGCGGGCCGTTGGATTCAGCGGGAGCGGCCTGGATGGCGCCACGTGTCGGCCTGTGATTGGCTGCCGACCGTATTTCGCGTATTTTCAGTGTATTTCTTCATTTAAATGGTATTCTGCATTCAATAAATCATAGAAATTAGCACAGATCTCAGAAAAATACAAATAAATATTCGTTGGAATCGTGAGATCGAGACGGTGCTAGGAAAAATATAAAAAGTGCAGAAATTCGTTGTTAATTGCTGTTTTGTGCTCAAATAGTGTGTTTTCTCTAATAAATAAATGTGTAGAAAATACGTATGTACTAGAGACCAATATAGCATCACATGAGCACAAAATAGGGCCAAATGGGGGGTTAAATACGCAATATTGAACCCAAATCACACCCCCCCCAACTAGCGTTTTGCTAGTCTCTAGCAAAAAGGAGCGATTAAAAATACGCCTAGATCACCTTATCAGATCTCAAATCTTTCACCACCATACTACAACGACAAAAGAGATAACCAAACACTAATATCAATATTTCAAACTCATCAAGTAATGGTACTTGTGGGTTTTCAAAAATAAAAGTCAAGCATCTCAAAGGGTTATAAAATAGACTCAAATTCACTATCAATTACTTCATAGCTCATAGTACACAAAATCAATGGCCCACACCGTTCAATCAAATATTTTAACTTGGAGCGTAGATGGTTCATGCAAAGCAAGCATCAAAAGTAGGATGGTATCAAGACATACACACGTCAATCTCTATTCATAGGAACTCACACCACATCTTGTGTTTCCTTTAAGCTTTGGGAGTTTTCTTGCCTCGCTAATCATGCACACTTATTCTCTATGTTCTTTCACTTTTCTCCATAGTTCCGCGTAACGCGCATCAAGCAACATTCGCAGAAAAGTATATAACTTGGATCGCTCCATCAAATAATTGAGGTTCCGGTCAATGGCTCCCAAATCGGACGATAATATGGCATTAGGCCAAGAAGGACCCCTCGGACTGTACTACTCAAGCCAACCAAGTTATTTCTTTAATAGCACATTTATTCATCATTTTTTTTCTCATTCATCTCATTTTTTCTTCTTTTGTGTGTGCATAAACAACTTGGCAAGATAACTTCCTATTCTTTAATTGTTCACAAGAATGGGTATCCTAATCATTTCAAATGACGTGGTATGTTTTTCTACCCAAAATCACACCAAGCATGCAAATGGCAATGAATACGAGATAAAGAACAATGCTCCAGTTAATTTATGAATTATTGGCACATGAATTTTGGTGTGTTCCAATGAAAGCATACCACTTGCTAATCCATAATTTCTAGATTCATTAAGTCATCAATTAATCTTGCCATTGAGATGTATAAAAAGAAACTCACCACAAGCACTCAAATTCATGTAAAATGAGATTGAAATGTTGAACAATAGTGGTGGAGGAAAATAAATCACGAGTGTACGGTGGTGAATAAATAACGAGAAATTTCATCACATGAGGTTCATTTCTAGGTAGAGATAGATTTTGGTGATATTTCTTAACTCAAAATTTTTTTTTTCAATGCAAAAATGGAACTAAAAAAATAAAATCCTAAAAGAAAAGAAAAAGAAAATAAAAATCCTAAAAGTTATTTCCCTCCCCCCAACTTAAAATAGACATTGTCCTCAATGTTAGAAAGAGGGAATCATGGAAAGAACACACCTGATTAGTTCCCACCCGAAGGTGGGTCTGTGAGATCCATGGTGCTCGCTTCCTTGGTCCAAGGCTCGTGAAAATGTTTCAATCTCTGGCCATTCACCTTGAACTCGCTTCCATCTTTTTCATTTAGTAAGAGCACATCGCCATGTGGGAAAACTTCTTTGACGACGAAAGGTCCATACCACCTAGAGCGAAGCTTCCCAGGAAAGATGTGCAGCCTGGAATTGTATAGGAGTACTTTTTGGCCTGGGGTGAACTCCCTCCTCAAGATCATCATGTCGTGGACGGATTTCATCCTCTCTTTTGAAATTTTAGCGTTGTCGTACGCATTTCTCCTCAATTCCTCCAGCTCCAACAATTGCAACCTGCGAGAAGAAAAAGAGACATCAGTATCAAAATTCATTTTCTTTATAGCCCAATAACTTCTATGCTCTATCTCAACAGGTAGGTGACAAGACTTCCCAAATACTAAACGGTACGGTGACATCCCCAAAATTGTTTTGTAGGCCGTCCTGTAGGCCCACAACGCTTCAGGTAAGCGCAAGCTCCAATCTTTCCTTGATGGATTCACCGTTTTCTGTAGAATTCCTTTGATCTCTCTATTTGCCAACTCTGCTTGGCCATTGGTTTGGGGGTGATACGGAGTAGAAACTTTATGTGTGACCCCAAACCTCTTCATTAAAGTAGCGAACATGCGGTTGCAAAAATGAGACCCTCCATCACTGATCAAGGCCTTGGGCACTCCAAACCTAGAGAAAATGTTCTCTTTTAGGAACTTAAGCACAACGGAAGTGTCGTTCGACCTGCAAGGAATAGCTTCCACCCATTTAGAAACATAATCAATACAAACCAAAATATAGGCATATCCAAATGAAGGTGGGAAAGGTCCCATGAAGTCTATGCCCCAACAATCAAATATTTCAATCTCTAAAATGGGGTTCAGAGGCATCATGTTACGTTTAGTAATACCCCCTAATTGTTGGCATGCAGCACAAGTCTTGCAATAATGAAATGTGTCTTTAAACATAGATGGCCAATAAAAGCCACATTGCGAGATTTTTGCTACAGTTTTGTTCGCTGAAAAGTGTCCACCACATACTCCATCATGGCAAAATTGTATCACACTGGTTATTTCATGATCAGGAATGCATCTCCTAACAATTTGGTCACTACAATATTTATATAAGTACGGATCATCAAAGAAGAAATATTTTACCTCGTACTTGAACCGTTTAAAGTCTTGAAGAGACCAAGTGTCAGGGGTCTTACCAGTTACCAGATAATTAACGATATCAGCATACCATGGAGAGGTGGAGACGCTAAAAAGATGCTCGTCGGGAAAGGAGTCTTTCAAAGGCACATCTGCTGAATCAAGGCCTACTGTCAAACGTGATAAATGGTCAGCTACTAGATTCTCCACGCCTTTCTTGTCCTTGATTGTGACATTGAACTCCTGCAACAATAAAATCCATCGTATCAATCGAGGCTTAGCATCTTTTTTAGATAATAAATATTTTAAAGCAGAGTGATCAGTATATATCAAAATTGGTGATCCTAAAATATAGCTCCTGAATTTTTCCAACGCAAAGACTACTGCCAGCAACTCCTTCTCTGTTGTTGTATAATTCCTTTGAGCGTCATTTAATGTCTTGCTGGCGTAGTAAATCACTACTGGAACTTTGTCTTTTCTTTGGCCTAGGACTGCACCAACTGCGTAATTGCTTGCATCACACATTATTTCAAATGGTAGGGACCAGTCTGGCACCTGCAAAATAGGAGCAGAAATCAGCAACTTCTTTAAAGTTTCAAAAGAAAGTTGACACTCAGGTGTCCAAATAAAGTCCACATTTAAAGTAAGTAAGTTGCAAAGAGGGCGAGATATAGCGCTAAAATCTTTGATGAACCGCCTATAAAATCCTGCATGTCCCAAAAATGATCTGATGTCCTTCACGCATTTAGGACTTGGTAGCTTCTCAATTACTGCTACCTTGGCTCTGTCTACCTGTATACCATCTTTAGAAACCAGGTGACCTAGGACAAGTCCCTCTGTGGTCATAAAATGACACTTCTCCCAATTCAATAGGAGGTTCTTTTCAATGCACCTGTCAAGAACAAGAGCCAAGTTAGCCAAACAATCATGAAAAGAGCTACCATATACTGAAAAATCATCCATAAATACCTCAACGATTTTCTCAACCATGTCATCAAAAATACTGAGCATGCATCGCTGAAAAGTAGCTGGAGCATTACATAAACCAAACGGCATTCTTTTAAATGCAAAAGTACCAAAGGGACAGGTAAAAGTGGTCTTTTCCTGGTCCTCAGGTGCAATCTCAATCTGGTAATAACCTGAATAACCGTCTAGAAAGCAATAATATTCATGTCCAGCTACCCTCTCTAAAATTTGGTCAAGAAATGGAAGAGGGAAATGATCTTTTCTAGTTCTAGAATTCAACTTCCTATAGTCTATGCACATCCTCCAACCTGTGGTGGCTCTAACTGGGATAAGCTCATTATTCTCATTTTTAACCACGGTGAGGCCAGACTTTTTAGGAACAACCTGTGTAGGGCTAACCCACTTGCTGTCAGAAATAGGATAAATAATGCCTGCATCCAATAATTTTAGTACCTCGCCTTTAACCACTTCTTTTAATGTTGGATTTAACCTACGTTGCATTTCTCTAGTGGGTTTGGCGTCATCCTCTAAATAAATGTGATGCATGCATACAATAGGGCTTATACCTTTAATGTCAGCAATGGACCAACCAATAGCACCTCTATGTTTCCTCAGCACATCAAGTAATGAGCTTTCCTGCTCTAAAGAAAGTTTAGAAGATATTACCACAGGGAAGCTGTTTTCATCGCCAAGAAAAGCATACTTAAGATAGTCAGGAAGTGGCTTCAACTCTGGCTTTGGATCCTCCACCTCAGATGAAATTTGAATTGATGCATTAGGTGGCAACGCCTCGAACCTAGGCTCCCATACCGCATTGAGCTCCTTCACGTTCTCCTGCACAAAAGATGTGTCATCAGAATCACCAATAAAAGTCTCAACAATAGAAGCATCATCACAAAATTCAGAACAAATATAATCATCCACCAACGAATCAATCATATGCACCCTCTCAATCTCATCATCCACATGTGGCAAATTGCAAGTATTAAAGATATTCAAATCTAAAGTCATGTTGCCAAAAGTAATTTTCAGTTGACCATCCCTACAATTTATCAAAGCATTACATGTAGCTAGAAATGGTCTACCTAGGATGATAGGAGTAGCATTGGCAGTTTGGGGTCCCTGGATGTCTAGAACTATAAAGTCCGCAGGGTAGTAAAATTTGTCCACCTGAACGAGGACATCCTCAATGCATCCCTTAGGAACTTTAATAGATCTATCAGCTAGTTGTAATATAACAGATGTAGGCTTTAGCTGTCCTAACCCAAGCTGCACAAAAATAGGATATGGCAATATATTGACACTAGATCCTAAATCCAATAAAGCATTTCCAATTTTCTTAGTGCCAATGGTGCAAGTGATGGTGGGTGATCCAGGGTCTCTAAATTTAGGTGGTGTATTTTGTTGCACAATAGAGCTAACCTGTTCAGTCAAGAATGCTTTCTTTTTCACATTTAACTTTCTTTTAACAGTGCACAAATCTTTTAGAAATTTAGCATAGGCAGGTATTTGATTAATAGCATCGAGCAATGGAATGTTGATCTGGCACTTCTGAAAAATTTCACGAATTTCATTTTGATACTTATCTTTATTTTTCTGAAGTAGCCGCTGAGGGAAAGGCGCTGCAGGTACGTATGCTGCGGGTTCCTTCTCTTTAATGACATTTTTGCTCAAACCCACTTCCGTGCTCTTTTCCTGCAGCTCCTCTTGCTCTTGAATTTCCTCTTGCTGGATCTGAATTTCCTCTTCCTGCTCAGCTTGTTTGCTCGGTGGATCAGGCTTTTGAATCTCTTTTCCACTCCTCAAAGTGGACACCGCTTGGCAAGGCTTCATATTATTTCCTGCAGAAGAAGATGAGCCCATATTAGGATTTAGAATTGACTGAGATGGAAGCTTACCTTTTTCTAATGTCGCTGTAAGCCTCGCCAAGCTCTCACTCATCTGCTGATTCTGAGTCTGCTGAGCCTGAAATTGAGCCTGCTGCTGCTGCATCTGGGCTTGTTGCAATTGGATAAGCTGCTGAAGCGCATCGCCAAATGGTTGCATCTGCTGTTGTTGCACTGGCTCAGGGTCCCTCCTCTGGTTCCCACCTTGATAGTTGTTGTTGTTGTATTGAGGTTGTCGGAACGGAGGGGGAGCCTGCTGCTGCTGAGTCTGCTGATTGGGGCCCCAGTTCAAGTTTGGATTGTTGCGCCACCCCTTGTTGGAATTGAAGTTCTGGTAGTTCGAAGAAACTTGATTCACCCCAGTAGGATTTCCTAGCATGCTCTTCAAAGCTGGAAGCGTAGGACAAGCACTAGTGTCGTGGCCACCAACGTCGCAAAGTGCGCAAATCTGCTCTATCTCGACTGCCTTGGCCTCTTTCAGATTCATGGCGTGAAGCTTGTTTGAGATCATGGCCTCCATCTTTGCCTCCAACGCATCCTCTTGCTTCAAATTATAAACTAGTCCTCGCGTAGGCTGGGATGGTGCAGAATGGCCTCCTCTCTCGTAGTCTGAAGTGGTGTCCCATGTCTGCGCATTTTCTGCTATATCCTCCAGGTACGTCCAAGCTTCGTCTGGCTCTTTATCAAAGAATCCTCCATTGCACATCATCTCTACAAATTGCTTCATTTGCGGCTGCAGTCCATCGTAGAAGAAGCCAATAATCCTGCTTTTGTCGAAGCCATTGTGCGGACATGCGAGCAGCAACTCATTGAACCTTTCAAATGCCTGGTAGAATGTTTCTTCGCTTTTCTGGGCAAAGTTCATAATCTGCCGCTTCAGTCCCTGTGTCCTGTGAATAGGAAAAAACTTCTTTAGAAATTCAGCCTGCAAATCAATCCATGTAGTAATAGAGCGTGATGGCAATGCATTCAACCAATTCTTAGCTTTGTCTTTCAATGAAAATGGGAACAGTTTAAGATATATCGTATCCTCGCTAGTTTTCCCATCAAAGCATGTCAAGCAAACCTCCTCAAATCCTTTAATATGAAGATATGGATTTTCCTTGTCTAACCCATGAAAGGTGGGTAAGAGTTGGATCACCCCAGGTTTAAAATTGAAAGAATTTGCATCGGCAGGTAAAACAAAGCATGAAGCAGTGCTAGTCCTAGTGGGTCGAAGTAAATCTTTTAAAGTCCTAGGTACTCCAGGTTGCACATTATTCTCGTTATTGTTGCTAAAATTTTCATCCATATTATTATTAGCCATATCAAAACGTCGAGTCAACCTATGTGTCCTAGGAGTCCTATGCCACATAAACTAGCACAAATATATTTTTTTTATATGAAAGCAAACAAAAGTTTATATACAATAAAGTGGAAGGATCTCACCGAAGGTCCTCTGAATGAATTAAACCGTAGTAACAAACCGTTCTCCCCGGCAACGGCGCCAAAAACTTGGTGGGACCGAAAAGGTGCTCTCTCTCAAGTGCAAGAGTCCGTACAAGTAGTAAAACCTGGGAGTCCAGGTGTCGAATCCACGGGAAGAAATCTGCTGTAACCACAATTCAAATCAAATAGAAATCTATCGGAAAGAAACTAAACACTTTAGGTGGTGATGTGAAAGGTGATGAACGAAGAAATACGTATAAGAAAATATATATAAAAAGTATGCACATGGTATGGGTTCGCTAGGGTCAACGATTCGTATTAATTTGGTTGATGAATATATCACAATGAATTCTCTTTTTGAGAGCAATTCACCGGGAAAAATATCCAATATAACTCAATGAATTCTCCTTTTGGGAGCAATTCATCGGAAGATGCCCTTTTGGGGGTTCAAACAAAATATTCAAAAAGATCGTCGCTAAAGCTATAATACGATATGAAACTCTCTTTTGGAGAGATCAAAACTACGGTATGAAACTCCCTTTTGGGGAGATCAAAACTCACCCTTTTGGGGCGATCATCAACTGAATTAATTCTTTTGGAATCTAAAAAAGTCGATTTACGAACAACGATTACAATTTTAGCGACGTTTAACGATTAAGCACATGGAATTTCAACCAAACTAACACAAATCATAGCCCCTAACTACTCCAAACCATGCACAATAACAATTTAGCTACTCATGGTGCAGAAATAAACAATTTTCAGATCAGAATTCATAGGTTTAATAGCAAAATACGGAAGTTTAGAGGCAAAATACAAGCTAAAACACCCAAATACAAGCTAAAGTTGAAGAGAATATCACCAAATCTCTCTGAAAAGTCTTCAAAACTCTCTGGAAATTAGAAACAAGCCTCTGGAATTTTACAAAATTTTTCAGGGGGAAAATACGGCTTCTAGAGCCTCCAATACGCCCAAAATACGCCCAAAAACCCTAGAATACGCTTAAATAATAAGATTGCGGGTTTATTGGGCTTAACGGGTTCAAACCCGCACAGTAATCGCGCCCGAAATGATCTCAGCCGTAGATCCAGAGCGGATCAATTCTCCGCCGTCCATCGCAGCGGGATCTAACGCAGAGACGCCACGTGGCTTCCAAGATTCGCGCCCAGCTCTTCGCGGATCCGAATTCGCTTCGGGGTCGATCGCAGCCGTCCGATCTCGCGTCAATGGCCACGATTCGGCCGCGTCGACCGCTCCGAAATCTCGAAGCGGGTTGAAAGCTGGCCGTCGGATGAAGATCGCGTGGTCGGTGCTTGGCCACGTCGCCCTTAATCGAAACGAAATCGCTCGCCGTCTTGGGCAGATCGTGACCGTTCGATTGCGATCGAACGGTCGTAATATCGCCCGCTTCGTTCGCCTAAAGCGTCGTTCCCAGCCGTGCGATCGTAATCCAACGACGCTGATGTTGCCACGTGGCCGGAGGAAAGCCTTGGCTCCGCTGAACGAGCTCTCGATGCGGGCCGTTGGATTCAGCGGGAGCGGCCTGGATGGCGCCACGTGTCGGCCTGTGATTGGCTGCCGACCGTATTTCGCGTATTTTCAGTGTATTTCTTCATTTAAATGGTATTCTGCATTCAATAAATCATAGAAATTAGCACAGATCTCAGAAAAATACAAATAAATATTCGTTGGAATCGTGAGATCGAGACGGTGCTAGGAAAAATATAAAAAGTGCAGAAATTCGTCGTTAATTGCTGTTTTGTGCTCAAATAGTGTGTTTTCTCTAATAAATAAATGTGTAGAAAATACGTATATACTAGAGACCAATATAGCATCACATGAGCACAAAATAGGGCCAAATGGGGGGTTAAATACGCAATATTGAACCCAAATCAAAGCGCGGTCTGGGTCAGGGACATCGGGCAACTGGAAGAAAGCTCGAAGCATGTCCAGAGTGACCTGGCACTCCTGATCCATCAGGCGAAATGAGCATCCTCCAGGGGTCCGCTCAATAGAGCTAAGGACCTCTAGTGTCGGGTGGATATAAGTGTCCGCCGACACCGACAAGAAATCACGCCACCCCACGTTGTCGTACAACGTGAGTAGCCCCTCAAGAACCCATAGGCGCTCAAAGTCGGCGAGATGTGCGAACCTAGTGGGTACGATCGAGCAATGGGAGATACGCTCGAATCTGGCGCACTGGGCGTCATCCCGAAACGTAATCCACATCGCATCGAACGTGGGGGCAGGCTGTGCAGGTGGTGGAATGGGAACGGGAGGAAGGCTGTGTAGGTGGTGGTGGGCTAGGTGGAGGGGAGTCCGCCCTAGTGGAAGAGGAGCCAGGATCACCTGACTTCTTCTGCTTCGAAGCGGGCTCCCGCGTGCGTGGCCTACGGCGAGGCGGCAAATGTGCCGCGAGAAGTGCCCACTACCCAAGTAAAAATGCGAAGTGCTAGATGATGGAATGAGTATACCTGAGCACAACACGAGAGCAAAACCTGATGTGGCGAAGAACGCCTCCTCCGCGGGGCTCTGAATGCGTCCAAAAAGCTCCCCCAAGCTCCCCCATGCTAACCTGAAACGCAAACAATAAAATCAGCAAATTATAATCAATATACATGGGGGAGATAGGGGATAACAGATATATATATGAATAAATTTGAATTTAGGGCACAATAGGCGTACGAATTGGGAGAATGGAGAAGAAAATCAAATTTGGGGCGAAATGAGGGTGACCGGGGAGAGGGAGGCGGCGCCGGCGAGGAGCGGCGTCGGGGCGGCGTCGACGACCGGTGGGGGTAGTCGGTCGGCGGCGTAGCGGTGGTTCGGTCGTCGGAAGCGGTGGATCGGGCGAAGGAGTCAGAGCGACCGCGGGCGAGTGCGAAAAGAATTTGGGGATTTTGTGTTTCGAAATTCGCGCTGCGCCCGTTGGGATATATAAAGATGTAGCGACTCGGCCGAGTGACGAGTTCACTCGACTGAGTGGGACCTTGAAAAATTATTTCGAATTAACTCCAACAAGTTACGCCTCGGCTGAGTGGCTTTCCCCATTCGGCCGAATGGACAAGTTCCACTCGGCCGAGTGGCACAGCCATTCATCAATTTGTAGAGCGTGCAGGGTATCTGATTCACTCGGCCGAGTGACAAGTCACTCGCCCGAGTGGCAAATTATACTGTAAATCGAAAAAATAACAGAGAGTTGGTCAGAACGATCTTTCCTGATCTGTACTCCACTCGGCCGAATGGAGTCTTTGCACGGCCGAGTAACATATGTTACTCGGCCGAGTGGCATCCTGTTTACTGCAACGGCTCTCTGTTTTCGATCCATTCTCTGTTTTTCTTCCTCCAGTCAGTCCATGCCTTCTCCTGAGGCCTGAGCACGTTCCTGAAGAGCTCGTTTAAGGTCATGAGCTCGACCCCTTATGATTTTCGTTTAGCGTGTGATGTTGGACGCATGCGAGATACGCCCGTCAAATTTGCCGGGAAGGCCACTTGGATTTGGTTGTTGGTGCTCGTCGGCCCTCCTTGGCATCCCCTCATCATGGGTAGAGTTGGGGGATAAGTCCCCCAAGCTTGAGCTAGAACCAATCTTCTTCCTCACCGGTGACACCGATCTTCTATTCGGTGGAGCTTTCTTCGAATTGTTGCCCGTTGAGAGCTTGCAAAGCTCACTTATCCTTGCGACATCAGCGTCGTCTGCATCATCGGCTGTAGAGCTATCCGAAGGGTCCTCCAACTTTTCTTCAATGCTAGAAGTTTGGCCTTCTTCAAGGCCATCATCATGGAAAGCGCCGATGGAGTGCGGAATGGCTTCGTCGATTACCTCATCAAGGAGGTCCACATAGTCCAACTCCTCTTGGTAGGGCATATGCTTCATGGCTTTGGGTATGTGGAACTCAACCTCCATGTTCCCGACATTCAAGGATAATGTACCTTCTCTCACGTCGACTATAACGCCGGCGGTGGCTAAGAACGGGCGTCCAAGTATAAGTGAAGTGTCGCCCTCCTCCTTAATGTCCATAACGACAAAGTCGCAAGGCAAACATATCCCTCCTGGAACTTGAAGCAGGATGTCCTCCGCAATCCCCACCGGCCTAGTAACCTGACCATCCGCTAGTTGTATTCTCATGTCGGTTGGCTTCAAGTTGGTCCACGTATTCAATTTCTGGAACATGCTAAGGGGCATTAGGCTCACACTTGCTCCCAAGTCAACTAAGGCCTTTTGCAATGGGACTCCTCCAAGTGCGCATGGGATGCGAAAGCTTTCAGGATCCTTGAACTTTGCGGGCTCCTTTTCCCTCCGGGTGAACCAAGTTCCTTGTCCGGCAAGCATTATTTTCTCCTTCCTCCTCTTTCCCGATATTAAGTCCTTCAAGAACTTTGCATACGACTGGATCTCCACTATAGCATCCAAGAAAGGAATGTTGAGGCTTACTCCCCTCAAATATTCAAGGAACTTGGCGAGCCTCTTCTCAATTTTGGCTCTCGCCAACCGTTGTGGAAAGGGCACCGGCGGCATGTAGGTGCGCTCCTCATTAGACTTCTTCATTTCAGAATTTCCTACTTCTTGCGGCTCTTTTATGCTCTCCTCTTCAATAGACGGCTCCTTGTCGTTCAAAATCTCTTCCACGGGCTTCTTGGTTTGGACCATGGCAGGAGTAGTATCCTTCCCGTCCCTAGTTGTGACCGCCACTACCGCAGTTATGTGGCCATTATTGCTCCGTGGATTGGGCTCCGGTTGAGCCGGCAATTGTTGAGTATTTTTGTTTAGCAACGCAAGTTGCTCACCAAGTTGTGCAACGACAGTATTTAGCGAATCTTGTTGCGCCGTCAACCTAGCATTGATTTTTCTTTGCTCCACCATGAATTTCTCCACCCTAGCTTCATGATCTGATCGTGGTTGAGCTTGTGGTGGGTTCGGAGCTCTCCAACCTTGGTTATAACCTTGCGGCCTATACGGTCCCGCTTGTTGCTTAGGCGGGTAATTTTGTTGCGGTGGCCCCCTTGGTTGGTATTGGGGTTATGGAGGTGGAGGCCTAGCTTGAGTTTGTTGCAACGATGGTGGGTTTAGAGCCCCTTCATTGTTTGCATACAAAAATCCCGGATGGTTCCTTGCGACCGGGTTGGCCCAATAACCGGAGTTCCCCGCAACATATTGCACTTGTTCCAAGGCTCCCTCTCCTTGCTCTCCTCCTACGAACATAACTTGAGATTGGTCTTGCCACTCACTCATATTGCTTCCCGTCGTAGGTATGGAGGGAGCTCCATGTGGCTCAGTGATGTACTTCTCCAATCTCTCCACCACCTTGTGGAGAGAGTCGAACTTATTGGAAAGCTCTGCTACGGCCTTGGCCTCATATATGCTCGTTGGCTTCAAGGAGGTAGAAGATTGCCCTCGCTCGTCGCTCCATTATTGATTATTAGAGGCCATCTCCTCTAATAGGGCCGTAGCTTCATCCGGTGTTTTGGAAAGAATGGCTCCGTTAGCGGTTGCATCTATGATTTGCTTAGTGCTCGGTTGGAGTCCATTATAAAAACTGTGAACTAGCTCCCATGCTTCTATGCTGTGATGGGGGCACTGATGCTGCAGATCCTTAAAGCGCTCCCATGCCTCGTATAGGGTCTCCTGCGGTCCTTGCTTGAAGGACATGAGTGCACTTCTAATCTTCACCGTCTTAGATGGCGGGTAGAATTTATCAACAAAAGCTGTAGCCATCTCATCCCAAGTAGTGAATATACCTTCTGCCTGCGTCCTCAGCCAATATAGAGCTTTGTCTCTGAGGGTGAAGGGGAAGAGTCTCAAACGGATCGCATCGGCGGAGACACCTGACATTTGAAAGGTGGCGCACTTGGACAAGAATAGCTGGATGTGATAATGTGGATTCTCATGGGAGTTCCCATGGAATGGGTCTTGTTGCATTAAGACGACCAATCCCGTCTTAAGCTCAAAATTCTTATCCGCTGCCAACTCTGGCATAGCGATGGAAGAGGTAGTGGAGGAAGTCTTAGGCCGAACCCTATCTCCGATGGATATAATCCTCGCCATACGTACCGCTAGTTCCTCCGGTGTCTCCGGGCAGTTCATACAATTATCCTCTATATTGAGCCTTTTCTCGGCTCTGATCCTCCTCTCAGTACGCTCGATCTCCGGATCAAATATGATATCCTCTGGATCCGCCGTCGATCTCGTGTACATGCAAAGAAAAACAGAGTTCGATGGAATTGTTAGCAAGATAGAGGAGTAAAATAAAAAAAATAAAACAAAAAAGAAATAGCTAAGTAGAGAAAATAAAACACTGTCGCCTCCCCAGCAACGGCGCCAAAAACTTGATCGGTTCTGAGTGTACACCCGAAAAACGACTTGTAGTTTTACCGCAAGCGCACAGTGTAGCAACGAGTGGGTATCGAACTCAGGGAGGAACAAATGACCGTGTCTCTTTCCAATCACCTAGCTATCAAGAAAATCGAGAATAGTATGGGGTATAACAACCACAATCGTTCAAATATCAAGAGAAATATCGATTTAATAAAATGTCTAGGGATAGGGAATCCCCACTACGGACCTTCTCTCATCATTGTGATTCATGAGTTTCATTATTGCTAAACTTGAATATAGGTGAACTAGTCGCAACTAAATGTAGAACCAAGCTCACTCTCTCGCGCTATTGCCGGTCTATAGCAAACCTAGGACAGGGCCCACTCTCGTGCAAACCCTAGCCTAAGCCGCTAGCGTGAAGAACGACATTATTGTTCAATCGTATCTCGAGTCCACTCTCGTGCAAACTCGAACTACGACCTAGGTTGTGATAGTTCCTATCAGTCCAATCTCTTGCAAACGGATATGTGTATAGAATCACAATTAAAAATCCTAGCTTTGGTCCAATCTCTTGCAAACCAAGTCTAGAGAAATCCAATTGTCAATCTAAATTGAATATCTAGGCCTTACTATCAATTGGGATCCAATCTCTTGCAAATCCCAATCGATATGAATTCCTAGCTATCCGTAATTAATCAATCACAACCTAACCCTAATCAATTCTAGCAACAATTCCACAAATTCATCACAATTTAGAAATAGGGTCCATAGGGTTCATCCCTACGTCCTAAGACGACGGCACTACTCGCTAGACATCATGCAAATCTCAGAAAAATCAACAATAATATCGGCACAATTCATTGCAAAAGAGAAATAATGCATAAAAAATAGAGTTTTCAATAGGAATAGACAAACCAATGTAGATGGCAATGATTTCATGCTGAGAATTCACCAAAGAGTAGCCCTCAAATCCCTAAAAGAAAGTCTAAAAATTAATTGTTCAAAAGCTCCCTAAACTAGGGCAAAAACTGGGTTTAAATACCCTCTAAAATCGCCCAAAATTCGTGCCAAAAATGCCCCTGCGTAGCCCAGAAATCGCAACCCTAGCATCAGGCGGAGTGGTTCACTCGGCCGAGTGACAAACCCTATAAAAATACAGTAACTTCGGATGTTTCAGGGTCTGTCTTCGGGGGATGGCTCGCCCAAGTAGACTTATCCATTCGGCCGAGTGGCTTTATCCTTCGGCCGAGTGGGCTTCGACAGGATCTCTGAAAATTACAGTAACTTCGGCCTTTCTCTGGACAATTTTCATGTACCACTCGGGCGAGTGAGATTTCTCATTCGGCCGAGTAGGCTTTCTTCGTTCGGCCGAGTAGGCTTTCTTTGTTCGGCTGAGTATACACTGAAATTAACCCTGTGTGTGTATCCGTTCCGGTCGGCCGAGCGGGACTTCTTGTTCGGCCGAGTGGATGTTCTGCTCGGCCGAGTGATGTGCTGAAATGGCTGTTTCTTCTTCTTTTTGCCTCCTCGTCGCTCCTATTGATTTCCTTCTTCTTCCGCTCATCCTCCATTGCTGATAAGCCCTCAAATGAGCCGTGGGTAACACTCCTAAGCGCTCACAAATCCCTTGATCTCAAATTTTCCCCAAATCGCTCCATATTTCCTGAAATACGACAAAAACAAGAAATAGTGAAAAGTATCGCAATATTGTTGAATAATCATGAAAAACGCGATATGGGAGATCAAAACGGCATGCAATCATGCATAAAAAATGTGTAAAATATGGAGTGATCACTCGCGCACTTCATCTACCATTATACACGCACCACACTTTCTACTATGCTCATACACTACCCATAAATAACAATCATGCCATTACACATAAACGGTCAATTATAATAATAGCAATAGTAATACTACTATTAACCCTAGTTAACAATCATACTTATAATAATATCAAAACTCACGCATGCATCACTAATTATATATCAATAATAATACTAATATATCACCGCTAAGCATAACACCATTCATATAATACAATTATACAATACAATTAAAATCAATATTATAATTAAAACCAATAGTAGTACTTTACTATACACACATCAACTTACTAACTGCAAGTGTGCCATCATCTTGCACACTCATATTATTACTAATACATAATGCACTACCATATTTACACAATCAGAATTCTCAATCATATTGTTTTACACGTCATATAAACACATCACTCAATACTAGCACATTCATATACAACCAAATAATACCACAATAGTATAATCACTCTACACCTTACGTAATATACTATACACACCACATAATACGTATCATTACACCATATATTACACCATAAAAAAAATGGACATGTCCTACTTATACGGCACTAGGGCCACTACAATCTACCTACCTTAAAATCAAGTTCGTCCTCTGACTTCCTTGTGTATGGCCAACTTAAGGATGACCAGACCTAGACGTTGAGAGCACTCTACTCCAGGCAAACATATATTATAAAAGCAATGTATCACTCATATTCATACTCTTACACATACATCATATGGTCATATACATATAAATACACACATACGCATTACATACATATCCGTACTTACATTATTATACACCTATCTTATATCTACACGAAAACTTAGACATGCATACTATATGTTCACACAAGTATACACAACCATTGTAATTTACATAGAGCTAGTATACTATTACATATACCCATCCATACGTAGTTACAATCATACAATTATGTATATCTCTTGGTATACACATGTACACACATCATCCCATAGAGAAAGTAATACAACATTATTATTCTACTACTATACGTAAATCATACATATTCATACAATATGTACATATATACCTATAGCTAGGCACATACCTATCCACGCATGAGTACACGTCCATATGCACTAATATATAGATCATACAGTAGATACGTACACCCAACTATAAGCACACCTATTATCATGTACATTACATCCAACATGTACATAACCTTATTAGCATACAATTACAAACATTGACAAGTACATTCAAAAGACATACACCCCTTATAGGTAGTCAAACACCAATTTTAATACACACAGATATCCCTATAGTGATATAGCTATTCACACATATGTATAAACATAACACTTGCTACCCTTCACACGACTATATTTATCACGTATATCACTGCAAATTTATATTCAACACAATAGGCAACCATAATCTATTAATATACAAATGGTATGCACACTCATACATGAGTGGGACACCGAGATCCACACACATGGGTCCACACACACTATCTATATATACACTACGATCATCTCAATAATATCAATGGATCTACTATACCTATACCATAAGTACTATAAAGGAAAGGTCAGGCATTACTTGAAATCCCTTGTTCATCAGTCTCAACTTCTGTAGTCGTCATGATGAATGCCTGACACCTCGGCTGGTCCTGCCTCACTTACTCAAAACCTTTTGTTGTGGAGTAGCAGGGTGGTCCACGTTGAGTAGATCCAGAAAGGTTCAACAGTCATCGGCTTGTTGTTACGGTGAGGGTAGTCACTGATAACATGTGCAGATTCTCTACATGCTCCTCCTCGCGCTTCGAATAGACCTAACATATTATCTATAAATATCATTACGGATTTATCTGGAAACTTGCAGAATATGATACTCATGTGATTCATGGATACTGTAGAGCTGTTGGTCGCACCAGTCGCCATGACAACGAACTCGCGGTGTCCATACCTTGCCCAAATAGCTGTCTTGGAACCATCTTCATTTCTGACCCTCACATGATAATATCCACTCCTGAGATCCAACTTTGGGAAAACTCATGATCCACCGAGTCGATCGAAGATATAATTGATACGAGGTAACGTGTACTTATTCCTTACAGTGACTTTGTCCAGCTCCCAATAATACACGCATATTCTTCTCGATCTGTCCTTCTTCTTGACTAACAGAACAAGTGCACTCCAGGGAGATACACTGGGATGGATGAATCCTTTCTGTAACAGGTTGTCCCATTGCTTTCGTAGCTCTTCAAGTTCTGTAGGAGCCATGCGGTAAGGCGCCTTCAAGGCCGGTTGAGTATTTGACTCAAGGTCGACGTTGAATTCCAGAGCTCGGTCAGGAGACAATCCAGAAATGTCTTCAGGTAAGACGTCTTCAAAGTCTCTCACTACTGCAAGCTTCTCCGGTTCGACTTGCACGGATGCAACGATCACTACGTTCAGCTGGGCCCGAAATTCGATAGGTCCGAGCGGACGACTAAATCGAACTCAAAAATCTAATATGGTCAGAGTTGGGTGGGAAGTCCCTAAGGTAACTCCTAGGATGATAATACTAAGTCTTCGCAAGGGTATCTAACTAACAAGCATGTGTGTCTAACTAAATCTTCTTATAATCCTTGTGTTGGGTATCCCTATTATGCTGAGGCAAGATACTTGGGAAAATTTCGTGCACGAGGTAATTCTATATGTTTTGGCTAATGATAGTATTTCTTTTGTTCTGAAGTTGCAAATGCACGACCTGCATGGGCCACCACTAAAACCTGTAACGCTCCGCTTCCCAAAATACGATGGAAGTGAGAACTTTACGAAGGTCCGTATGAACCAGAGCGGTGAAGCTCGAGTTCATTAAGCGTCTATGACAACATCATTACAAGTTCTTGCATGCATTTCAGAACAATAATAACTTTCATTTATTTAAAAGACACATCCAGAAATATTCATACACGAAATAAAACAACAATGCCTCTTAATGGCCCAAGAAACTACAACAAGGCGCATACTCTAAAACAAAGTACTAAAGCAAAACTAAAAGAAAAGCAGCAGCAACACAAGTCTCTAGTCCTCCATAGGGAGTAACTCAGCGTCAACGGCGAACTCCTGGCTCTCTAGGTCAAGCGCCTCAAACAGGTCCTCCTGGTACTCTGGCTTGTGATCAGACATACATTCCAAAACACGAATGTATGTCAGCAAGGGTCTGCAAGTAAATGTAAGACGACCCAAGGTAAGGTGTACGAATAGTAACAAATTATGAAGCATTAATTGTTTGCACCAGATGTCAGCAGCATAGTTATAAACATGGCAATTTAAAGTAAGGTAAAGTACTTCTAAACATGGTAGTTTTAGAGAATTTAAAGACGGGCATTAATGAACATGGCAATTCTATAAATGTTATTAACATGGCAATTCTATCTCATTAATGAGTTCAAGTTCTGTGTCAATATTTTCTATCACTCCTAGGGTTCTCGCCTTTAAGACGTGATGAGTGAATCGTTCTTCTCACTGGGGTACAACTGTGATTGATGCTACCCACCACATGCGGGTGGTGCTCTTGAAGAGAGGATCCCTTCATACCCTTAGTGGCCGATCAACCCTAACCCCACCCAAAAGTTGTGCTGGAACACGAGTCAGCCTAGTCGACTGACACGACATCACGAAATCAAGATTTCGCCTTTGAGGAGCACGAATTCACGAATTCAAGCATGTTTGCCCACGAGGGCACGAGTTCACGAATTCACGAGTTTGTCGTTAAGGCATTTTATGCTGGAACACGAGCCACCCTAATCTTGTGTACAAGAGGATGTGTAGCATATGACCAACATTATCATGAATTACAGCATTCTAAAGCAAGTTAAACGATGACATTAATTGGTTGATTATTACATGCTATTTTATGACATTTAATGAAAGTGTAATAGAAACATTAAAAACTTCAATAATTAGTAACAACTCGCAGAATTGCCTGTTTTGACGATTTCGAGTCCAAATGATCGTAGGGAAAGAAACGACGTATCTGCGTCAAGGATTAATATTAAGTCGAGGAAAATATATAATTCACCTATAAAACATTGTTCATCTGATATGATATACTGATCCTATATTCTAACTTACGGTTACATATATTATAACATATTTTAATATATGAACTATTACATATATATATATCCTATAACAACATCGTATTAATACAATGTTCATATATCATTCTTAAAAAATTACTGTTTAACATAACTTCATCCAATAGGGTACTGTTCATGCCTAAAAGTTACTGTTCGCTCATTTTTTGTACACATCTTACTAACAAAACTAAAGTAGCATATATCTTATTATTCTGTATTCGTACTAGCATCAATAACATATATCTTGGTAATTAACATGGTGTTGGTTTGCATGAACTTTGTTATTAGCATGGGAGGTACTGTACATACTCAAAGGAGTAACTTACGGGTTGCTTGGTGTTGCCTTACAGGTTGACGGTGCCGAGAGCGGGTGCTGTCGGCGGCAGCAAGTTCCGATGGCGGCTCACATTCGTTGGAGTGCCGGTATTGGGAGGAGCATGGTAGGTGAGGCCATGGGCTTCGGTGTGGTGGTCGCCGGCTAGTCCTGCGGCCGTCAAGATCTGGGCGTCGGTTGAGGGACTTGCGACTTCGGGAGGAAGGGCAGGTGTCGGGTTCGACGAGGTGGCTGAAAGGATTGAGAGGTCGGGCTGGCGGTGACTGTGGGTCGTCGAAGAGGGGTTGGCGTTGGTGTTTGAGAGGAGATGTTAGAGAGGTGGTGGCTTGGGGAAAAGCGACTGTTGGGGTTGCCGAAAGGAGGTTTCGTCGGAGGTCGAGGATGGCAGGTGGAGGGATGAGAGGAGAGGGCCGAGGGTTGGTATGGCTCAGGATGGAGGGAGGTGGCGTCGGGTTCTCTGAGTAGGGGAGAGGCTTTAGTGCGTATGTGAGTTGAGGCCAGGGTTTATAGGAATAGGGCGGCTGCTAGGTTAGATTTTAGGGTAGGGTTAGCCTAGGTTTTCTTATGATTTCCTTTGGTAGGCTGTGTGTGAGAGTGTCATAGGTCTAGGGTTATTATTTTAAAAATAGAAATATTTTGAAACCTAGGGTAAAATGGAAGGAACATGGAATTGATTGAAATTAAAGAATGGGATTAAATAGCTAATAAGAATGGGTAGAAGTCTCACATGATAAAAAGGAAAGAATTTGAATTAAAAACAATTATTTAGAGAGATTACTAGCTAAAGGAATTAATGAAAGTTGGATAAAAGTAATAATTGAGGAGTGATCAGGGGGAATTTATGTAGAGAAAAAAATACTAAATTAGTCTGGCTTTTAATAAGATCGAAAATGGAAAGTTTATGAAAGGGTTTGAATTTTGAATATTTAAACATTTGAATTTGAGTACTTATTCACATGGAATCATATAATAATAGATTCACATATATTTATAGCTAATTAAAAGGAAATAAAAAGTCTCCCATGCTGATATGGAAGTAGATTTGAATTCAAATTTGAATTATTTATTAATGAAATTATATAGTAATTGATTTAAATGTTAAGGTAATTAGGAAATTTGAATTCATACTAATAATTGGGGAGAAAATAATGGGTTTAATGAGTGAGTATTTCTAAAATAGTTATATTCTTAATTAGGATCTAAATAGGAAATTTTTTTTAAAAAGAATTTGAATTTTAAAAACATTTGAATATGAAATTTTAAAAACAATAAGAACAAGACTTATAAGCTAACTAATGTAAGTATATTAATTAGATCTACATATCAAAAGTATACTACTGAAAGATATTCATAAATAGAATTCACTCTAGCGTATCAGAAGATACATGTCGTTACATCATGAGTCTCCTTAAACAATTGGCACCATATTCTCCTTCAACCTCTCAGCGACCACCTAGACCTCCTCCATCATATTGAGTAATTTCGGGCAAAGTTCGGTTATTAGTCGACTAGGACTATTAGTTAGTCGACTAATACTTAGTTATCACTTGTTGTTTTCTGTTGTGTTATTTGGTGCTTATGTTTAAGTTGTGTAATTTGACTAGGACTATCAGTCTGTATGTCCTCTGATACTTTGTGTTCAGTTGCGTTAGGTTGTTGTTATTAGGTTGATTGTTGACTCACTAGTTCGCAGTCTCCTATGTACGACTTTATCCTTGTACTACTTCTGTTGCGTTAATGAAGTTCAGTTTGTTTTGGTTCATATTCTTCACTGTTTTTCAGAATTCTGCACAGCTTAGTTGACTAGGACAATTCTTTAGTCAACTAATTTGCTGAAATTCATCACATTTTTGATAATTTCAAAGGTGGAGAAAAATATGAAATGAAATGTATAAACATTATTAAATATGCACAAGCAATTTTTACTATCATTCCCAAACGATCTAAAAATCTAAAGCTCTTTTTACTTACATTCATTTTTTATTTGCATTTTCTAATTGATATTAAATTGTTACACAATCATTCACATTGGCAAATTGTTTATTCATTCTATCAAGCATATATTTAGGGGGAGCTTTACTATTAACAAATATTTTTTACATATAAACATATATTTCATATTATCTTTAGATATATTGTAATCATCAAAAAAGGGGAGAATGTTGGAAACATAAAGTTTTCTTCCCATAAAGTTTTTGATGATACAATCATTTTGAATATATATGTGTATACTAACTCTTTGGATGCAGATTATCAAGCTCAACTTCTTCACGTATGACAATCATCAAGTTACTTTGCAAGATAAAGTATCAAAATGCATGACGAAGCTCAAGCGATAAATTCTAATATCTTGAGAAAGATGATGTAATTTTACTTTTTATTCTTGCATAACTTTAGATTGTTAAAGCCTTGATAATACTCTATCTTAGTTTTTTAGGACTCGGCCTCAAAATCCAAACTTCAAAAAATTAGTAAACCAGCACTTTCCCCTAGTCGACTAATACAGTTTTTCTTATTTTATTAAGAAAAACAAAATAATTTTTGGTCAAAATATATTTTCCAATCATAAGGATCAATTTTTAAAAATTTCTTAAATTTTTGTTCGTAGTCGACTAATAAGTTTTCGTGGTCTACCAGACAGTTTTTCAAATAGTTATAACAACAGTTATTTTAAATCTTTTCTATTAATTAATTTTTAATTAATTAATGGAAGTTATAACTTCACATAAATGGATAGATTTGGATAGTTTCTAGCCGTTTATAGTAGTTTATAACCGTTTATTAACCATCTCATTTCAAAGGACACTTGAACGGCCATTTTCTGACCTGGCAGCATTATTATTATTTTTTTACGGGTAAAAGAGTAAAATTTTATTAAAGACTGAATAATACAAAATTTTACAAAGAGGGCATTAGAAGGCCTTGAGAGGATAAAGAGAGAGTGGGGATAGGGCACACGCGCTGTCACCCACTACTATCTAGACCCTAACAAGATCAACTAAGCCAAATGTACAGGAAAGGGAAACAAAACAAGGTCAATCACTCCTGAACCCCCAATTGTCAAATGGAATAGTTGCCAATGCTTGATCATGATCAATGTCTCGAAGAGCGATGAGGATATCCCCATTAATAGCTCCATAGAGGGTGGTTTTCCCCACCCCTTTGCCCTCAAAAATTTTGTTGTTACGTTCCTTCCAAATATGCCACACCATGGAAGCAAGAGCGGTTTTAGCAAGAACTCCAACGCAATCCTTCTTGTTGTACAGCTTAAGGAATAGGTCCCCTACCCCAGTAAGGGAGAGTGAGGCTGGAGCAGTAACATTCAGCTTAAGGAGACTCCTGGTTAAAATATAACGACTATAGTTGCATTCAAAGAATAAATGGTTCAAATCTTCATCAATATTTGCATCGCAAAGCACACATTTTGGTACATAGTTGTTGCCCCATTTACAGAGGACGTCCTTGGTTAATAGCTTGCCATGAAAAGCACGCAAGAGTGTAAGGGACCATTTTGGGATATGCATGGGGTACCAGACCACCTGAAAATAATGAAAGGGACTACCTCTGGTGCGAGCTTCACTCCAAGCATCCCGAAATTTACTAGTGCCATGGGATAGCCAATCCCAACTATCGGAACCAGGAGTAATGCGAAAATGAGAGATAAGAGGGAGGACCGGTCTAATGTTGGGATCATCAGCCCGCCCATGCGAAGACCAATATTGACAGACAAGGCGCTTTTCATCACTAGCAGGGACATAGTGTTAGAGAGCAAGCGGACCACATGGCAACCAGTTATCAAACCAGAAGGAAGTGGAGGCCCCATCCCTAACAACGCACCTGATAAGTCTCTGAGAAGTGCTGCGATGGTGAAGAAGGAACTTACAGGTGCCAGAGGAAGATGGCGTTGATGTTGCACCAAAGAAGTCAATCTGAGCAGAGAAGTAACGACGTCTCATAAACTGTGCCCAAGGCCCAACTGAAGTAAGGAGTCTTCAAGTGAGCCTAACTCCTGAGGCAACATTAAGGTCAGATAGGATTATTAGTCGACTAATACTTTTGCCTAGTTAACTAATTTTTGGAAATATGGCTTAGAATTTTTTGAAAATTTAGGCAGTTGTCCAACATTCAAAAACTAACTTTTTGGGCTATAAATAGACCCCCAGACCCCAGCTTAAAATTCACTCACTCTCTCTTTTCTTAAGTTTTCTTTCTCTCTCTAGAAAGTGTGTGATTTTCAGATTTCGATGGGGGAACCTCTGCAGAAATTCTGCCCCTTTAGGAAAGTCCAATTTCCAAGAGTGTTCTACCACAATTCATACCTTTAACCTTGGAAATTTCATCACCAACATTGCGCTGTAATTCCGATATTATCAAGGCTATATGTGATATTGTTTCATACTCTTTCTTTTAATTTATTTGGTAAATCTCTTGTTGAAGAGATTGTACAAGTTTGCAACACGGGGAGTGTTGGCATCTTTGTATGTTGATTACTTGCAGGGAGCAAGTGTTTTAGTGGATTGAAATCTCTATGTGGCAGAGGACTGGACGTAGGATCACAAGGATCCGAACCAGGATAAATCTCTGAGTTTGCATTTGTAATATTCTGGATTGTGTTCATTTATTTCCGCATTCTTATTGCAATTTTTATTAACTTTTAATTTTGCAATATCGTCGTGATTTACACTATTCAGCCCCCAGTGTATTTGGTGTGCCAGGAGATCCAACAGTGCGGGGGTCGTCGCGGTCACGTGGGACGCGTGCAGCCTCGGGGTCGACTTTCCAAGCGTTCGTTGGGGCGAAAATTCACGTGTCCGTGCAGTGGTTTGCCGAAGGGTAGCTTCGGTAGAGCGATGGCTTTCTAGGGCGATCGATCGATCGGGCCTGGGGCTGGAGAGCGTTTGGACCCGAGCGACAGAGCGCCGAAGGGTGGCTTCGGCTGGTTGACAGCTCCTTGGATCTGCACAGATGAGAGAGCTCGTCCGGGGATTGCACCTTGGTTTCGACCAAGTCCCCTCTGATGCCTACAGCAGCACTTGTCTGAAAGATGCTCGGTGGGATCGCGTATGGTTCACAGAGAGACCAATACACGAATACTCAGGCCAAGCTATGGAGGAGAAATATAAGGTGGAAGGAGAAGGTCTCGAGAGATGGAGTACCTGAGATCTGAGTATTCAGGATTCGATCCTTTGGCATTTCATCTTTCGGCCTCTTATAGGAGTTTGCGTGTTAACACCTTTATGGCGCCCCGTCATCTCACCCCTCCTGCCCGCCCGCTTTAATGGTCTCTTTAAGGGGCTTGAAGGCGGTCGTGATGGTGCATTGACTGGTGTTCAAGATGATCACGATCTGGGGAGTGGTTTCCTCAATCGTGGAGGGTCAGTGGTTTCCCTGACATGGGCTTTGGGATGCCGCGATTCGATATGCTTACGGGGTCTTAAGGCTTGGGCCCAACCTCCACCTAGGCCGTGGGCTTGGCCCGTTCCGTTTTGGGGGGTTGTATCAATTGCCCCCCATCACTCGGGCCGTTTGACCATTGACGGTTCGGTCCAAGAGATGTGATTTGTGTGGATTTGCCAGGCGCGTCAGTCGAGGCGATGCATTAAATGAAAGCCATTATGGCGCTGTGAGCCAAGAATTCTCTCGCCTTTTGGAAGTGGGATTCGGAGGGCCGCTTTCAGGAAGATGTTGACGCGTGTCCTTCTTTGGACGGTCTAGATTTGGGATTGCTCCCCATATAAAAAGTCGGGGTCTTAGGGTTCATTCCATGCTTCTTGATTTCTCATTACGATTCCTCTCATTTTTGCTGAGTTTCTCTTTGCCTCTTCTTTGACATCCCCTTCTCCTGCTCTCGCAAGGTAACCCCCCTTTCCTACTTCTGTCTTTTGTCTTACTTGATGGCGAGGGTGCTGAGAATAGGAGCTTCGCCATTTGATGCTGATTATTTTGACGCGACCGCCGGGGTGTCCTCGTCCCGTGAGAAGGGAAAGGGTTTGTTATTCGAGGATCTTAGCCAGCGGGGGGACCCTTTTGAAGCTGAGGGATCTAAGGTCACACACGTGATTCTTGAGGCGGCCTCTACCGTCTCATATTCCACCGTCGAGCGAATCAGAGCAGAATAGCTCCCTTACCAATATGGGGTTCGGGTCCCATTTTGTGATGAAAGGATTTGTTTTCCCATGGCTCGTGAGGTAGGGGTATATGTCGAGATGTTTCGGATGGGGCTTCGCTTCCCTCTTCACTCCTTCATCATCCAGGTGTTAGAGTTTCTGCAAGTGTCTATTGTTGAGTATTGATTCCCCTGATTTGGTACTATTCACCCCCCTCTAGTACTTGTGCATCAGCTATCAGGGTATTACATCTATGTGACAGCTGACCCTGTATTCGGTTCCGGTCTTGGTTGGCTTCATTGTAATCTGTCATCTACTTGGGTTGGAGCTGTCCTTGCCGTTCTTCTTTTATTTCTACAAGATCAGGCATGTTTCCTCGGTGAGATCGCTTAATATTGATGTTAGGAGTGGAAGAGAGTGTATGTTGTACCTGCCTCGTTGGGTCGGTCATTAGAAGAACGATTTTGTTTTTTTTTTCACTTTCCCCGGGATGCCACAATTTTGACAGGTTGGGGAAGTTCAGGTGTCTACGAGTTGGCATTGGACTTATCGCAGGTCGACTGAGACGCGGTTACGTTCCTGTCGGCCTTGCCTCGGGAGGAGAGATTGGTCTGGCCCTTACTGGATGGTCTACTCCCCAAGAACATCCTGTGGTCCCCTGGTAAAGGCACTTTTTAGACTCCATCCTTCTACTTGGCTTACCTGGATTCTCCTTTCTTTTGTAGGAATGGCGGGCCAGGAGTTCAACCACACTTATGACGTGCATCAACTCATCCATCAGGGTGCTCGTGGCTCTCGAGGAAGCTCCTCTGGCCATGTGCAACACTGCACGGAGGCGACGGCGGCCCATGCAGCCGAGCTACCGGTTGGGACGCTGAAGATGGTGGATGTGCTCTTGACCACAGGCCTTTCTGCCGTGGTGACGGGTTCAGTCGATGTTCCCCTAAGTTAGGCTCCAATCCCGGCCGCCATGGGTTCTTCCCCTACCGTAGCGGTCCTGGTTGACTCTCTCGCCAACCCAGTCCTCGTCAAAGGGGCCTTGACTGGCCTAGGGCAGGACCCTATCGCCCCGATCGGAGGTCAAGGGTCGCCGAAGAAGCATTCTTGTCCGGGTTCTGAGAGGCCCGAGAAGAAGAAAAAAAAGGGAACAGTGCCTCTCTGGTGGCACGTCCTACGTTGGCCGCCTCTCAGGGAAGCCCCCAAGCCTTGGGGGAGGCTTCTCCCACCCTCCAGGTTGAGCATACTCTGGTCAGGGTAAGGCACGCGTTGTCTGTGTTCAGGCCTGGACTAGAGGCCCCATCCGGAGGGGTCGATTTTTACCGACCTTGACGTAGCTGTCCGGGTGGCGCAGAGCTCCGCCCTGCCGGGGGACCGCTCTCTCCTTGAAATGGTCCACTCTAAGAGCCTGGTGGACTGCATGGTATGGCAGATTCAGTAGGTAAGTCTCTTCCTTCTCTCGCTCCCATCTTGTTTAGCCTGATCCTCATCCTTTTCATCTCGCAGGCGTCCTCGATGGCCGTGGAGGTGCAGCGATGCATGGATCGGGTCGCCGAGATTGAGGCGGCCCTCGAGCGATAGCACCTGAGGGCAG
The DNA here is from genome assembly GCA_030789695.1 of Scilla litardierei. Lineage (NCBI taxonomy): Eukaryota > Viridiplantae > Streptophyta > Magnoliopsida > Asparagales > Asparagaceae > Scilla > Scilla litardierei. The sequence continues at coordinate 95,470,577 of CM061138.1, read as the reverse complement.
AGGCGACCGAGCGAGTGGTTGAAGAGGTTTGCAAAGGGTTACAGTCCTCACTCCAGAAGGTCTCCAAGCTCACGTTGGAGGTGGAGAAGTTGAAGGAGGTGTTGGCGGCCGCCGACGTATCTCGGGTCGCTACCGAGGGGTCCACTGAGGAGGCCAAGGGGGCATTGTCCCTCGCCCAGTAAGCACACAGGAAGGAGAGGGCCAAGCTTTGGTCCGAGATCGGTTCCATGTGGCAGGTGACGTGCGTTTATATTTCATATATTCACGCACATTTTCTTCTGTGTTTTTCCGCTATTTTCCGCCGTCTTGTATTCGTTTTCTCGTGTTTTCTTGTTTTCTTTCACTTTTCTGTGTTTTTGTATGTTTGCAGGAGTTTGCCGGCGTAGGGGACATAAAACGACGATATCATGAGTCCCCGGAGCAATGGGAGGAGTCACGCGTGATCCAGGGGGCCAAACGACAAAGATCGCCATCTTTCAGCCCCCCACCCGATCGGTTGGATAGGCCAACTGATCGGGTGATGCACGCGTGCACAACCCGGTAAGCCGCTGAAGCAACGAAAGTGTCAACCGACCGGGTCGCCGACCGGTTCAAACCGACCTCTCTCTCTGAAAATTGGAGCTGAATTCCAACCGATCGGGTGACATTTCACCCGATCGGTTCATCTGTAGCCGCAATTCCTCGAACGAGACCCGGTCATACCACCCGCTCGCCTCAGCGCCCGGTTGACGATCTTCATGGCTCTCACCTGATCGGTTGACTTATCAACCGATCGGGTGATGATTTTTCTGTGGGTTTGGGACCCGAACCATTAGGGTTTCGAAGGGGGGCTATAAATACACGAGGTTGGCCGACTCAAAGGGGATCCTCTTCTATTTTTAGGGCTTTTTCAGCCCCTTTGCTGGGGGGCTTAGGTTAGCTTAGATTAGGTCTTTTGATCAATAAATCTTGTATTGGATTGAAGATTCAGACTCAAGATAAGTATTTCTTCCTCTTATTTTCCATTGTTTTGTATTGGTTTCATTTTGCTCAATGGTGAATGTGTGTTTGTCATTTTTATTGCTTTCTTTTATGTTCTTCACCATTGAGTAGCTCTTGATGAACCCTAATACGGGTTAGGGTAGGATTGATGCTTGGAAAACTAGGTTTGACTTGATTGCATGGCATGTGTTTGATGAATTGTGTCAATGTGGATTTCTAGCAATCTGGGTCCAATTCGTACGGCAACACACTAGTTGTGTTGGGGATTGGGTTCCGATGTCTTGTCCAGTCAAGACCCGCTTTGATGTATTGCTAGAAATCACATTCGACCTATTTGGCCATTAGGGTTATGCGGGGGTGTTTCATTGTCATTGGCAGGAAAAATACCGCCGCTGACCGTCGGGCCAAGGGGGAATAAACTTGGCGGTTGACTCCCTAGCCACAGCTCACACCCCTAGTGTAGACATTGAGTCCTCGCGTGTGGGAACTGCTTGGACGAAGTGTTGGGAGTTATCATTGTGGCCTTAATGCTCCCGATTGCGGAAGGTGTTAATGGACATGAGAATGTCCACCGTCCGAAACCGGGTAGACCTAGCGTACTGGGCATCGACCGGAATATTGGGCCCATGGACACTAGGTACCACCTTTTGGGGCGATGTCTCACCCTGGGTCAAGTCGAATGCCAAGTGTCATGAATGCTCTAACCCGTGTTAGCGGAGATTCATTTCTTGTCTTTTTTTATTTTCTTTCTTTTATTTCTACACTTCCACCCACATTGTCCGCGTAGCTAGCACACAACCTAGGCGAGGCTAGTAGCCATTCAAGCCATCCACCTCCCTGAGTTCGATAAACCCGCACCCTACACTAACCGTGCACTTGCGGTAAAACGACACCGCGCCCAAACCGTAAACGGGGCGTCGGTTAGTAAGAGGACCCAAGCGTCTTGTTAGTGAAGTTGTGAGGGGTTACGACGACATCCTGGCCCTGCGGATCGCTCAGTCCTTCTTGGAGAGATTCTTGGCATACGAGGAGCAGGTTCGGCATTCGCTTCTCTGCCCCTCCACTAAGGGACGTCGTTGAAGCAACAGAGGAGAGTTCTTACCGAGTGCCCACATCATAGGCGGTCATAGTGGTCTTCTTTCTATTTTTCTCTTCTTTTTTGTAACAAACGGGATAGATAATAAAATTTTTCACCTTTGGGCATGTTTGCTCGTTTTGGCATGTTCACTGTATTGTCTTTGTTTTTGACCTAGCCCCCCTTCCTGATGTTCGTGTCGCAGCTGGTCGGTGGCTCGAGCTATGTGAAGGGTTGCTTGGGATGCTTTTGGATTGGTTTGGACCGAGGGTGCAATCCGCTCTCCGGAGGGGTCGTTCATCGGCCCACGTTCGATCGCGTAGTCGTCCCGTCGGGGGAAACGCCCCTGCCTTCGTGGTCGCTTTGCAGTCGGCTTGCAGGGGGGATGCCTTAAGGCTCACGATAGATCGAGTGATCGGCCAGCTGGGGGAGTTATCCCGGCCTTATAGTCGATCGAATGATCGGCCTACTGGAGGAGTTGCACCCAGCCTTATGGGCGATCAAGGGGTCGGCCCGCGGGGGGAGTTTCCCTCAGAGTTACGGTCGACGGGTCGGTCAACCAGCTGGGGGAGCTATCCCCAGTCTTATGGTCGATCGAATGATCGGCCTGCTTGGAGAGTTGACCCCAGCCTTACCGTCGAAATGTGGCCGGGCCTGTTGGGGGGTTGCCCCAACCTTACGGTTGACGGGTCGGTCTGCCAGCTGGGGGAGCTACCCCCAGTCTTATGGTTGATCGAATGATTGGCCTGCTGGGGGAGTTACCACCAGCCTTACGGCCAAAATGTGGCCGGCCTACTGGGGGAGTTGCCCCCAGCCTTACGGTCGACGGGTCAGTCAGCCAGCTGGGAAAGCTACCTCCAGTCTTATGGTCGATCAAATGACCGGCTTGCTGGGGGAGTTTCCCCTAGCCTTACATCTGAAATGTGGCCAACCTGCTGGGGGATTTGCCCCAGCCTTACGGTTGACGGGTCGGTTGGCCAGTTGGGGGATCCACCCCCAATTTTACGGTCGATCGACTGATCGGCCTGCTTGGGGAGTTGCCCCAGCCTTACTGTCGATCATAAGGTACAATCGGTCCTGCTGGGGAGTTTCCCCCAGCCTTACGACGAATCGGGAATTCGATCGGTCCTGCTGGGGGAGTTGCCCCAGCCTTATAGCCAATCAAGGGTTCTATAGGCCTTGCTGGGGGAATTGCCACTAGTGGTCTCAGTGTTAGATCCGACAAGTGATTTACCAAATTTCGAAGGATGCGTAGTCGTAAGCAAGAACTCAAGTACGTGTCTTTATTTTAGCGAGAGAAAAACTGGGGGTACATTTAGAGCTGAGATGCGCAAAGCGGGGAAGATATGGGTTGACGAGTCGCTCGCCCGGGGCCGTGAGATGCGATCGATAGACTGACTCCTCATTCAATTATGTGCACGGGGGTGTGAACGATGTTTACCTTCTTCCCCTTATCTGCCTGCCTCGAAGTGCCCTCCCCGGAGCCTGCCTTCAAAGCTTCGACGAAGTTCTTCAAATATCCTTGGCTAATCAGCTGGTCAATGTCCTTCTTTAGGTGCCAGCAGTCGTCGATGTCATGACCGTTATCCTTGTGATACTTGCAGTACTTTTCTTCATCCCTTCGTCCCCTCGTCCCCATTACATCCTTGGAGAGGCTTTTTGATGTGGCCCTATTTTTGGGCATGTGTCAGGACGACGCCATGGGTTACATTCTGCCTGGTAGGTGCTGCTTCTCCTCTGTGCGGCTTCCCCCTGGTCCTTCTCTCCTGCTTACGGTCTTCCAGCTCGCGACGTTTGTCTTCGTCGCATTTCAAACTCCTCCTGCCCCCTACGGGGGGCTCCTTCCTCCATGGCCAAAGCTTCTTCCATCTGCATGAATCGCTCTGCCCAAGTTAGTACCTATACGAGGCCCTTAGGGGGGGTCTTGATGGAGCGATTTCTTAGGCCTCTATGTCGGAGCCCTTTTTTCAGGGCTATCATGGTGACCAGTTCGGGGTAGCTCTCGACATTTAGTCTCTGAGCGTTGAAGCGCTTCATGTAACCCCTCAGAGTCTCGCCTGGCCTCTGGATTATGTTGAACAGGAGGTCCGAGCCTGGCTTCCTCTGTCGCCTGGCCATGAATTGTTGGCAGAACTTCTAGGACAAGTCCCAAAAGTTACCGATGGATTGGTCGGAGATGCTGTTATACCACTCCCAGGCGGATTTCTTGAGGGTGGTATAGAAGCCTTGACAGAGCAAGGCGTCGTCGGCCCTTGGAACCTCATGACTCCTTGGTAGTCTTGCACGTGCTCCTGGGGATCTCCCGTGTCGTCGTACTTCTCCAAGGTTGGTACCTTGAACCTGGAGAGTTTCCATGCATCGATGATGCTCCTCATCAACGGGCACTGGTCGTCCCCTGGGGCTTCCAGGTCGATTTGACCTGTCGGCGCTTCCCCTTAGTGCTCGGACGGTTTCGACGAATCAGTGGGAACGAGCAAAGGGCCTCTTCTGCGGTCCTCTCAGCTGGGGACCAGTGTCGGTTGCCAGGCACATTCCTTGCAGTGGCGGTCTTCGCGGCTCATGGGCCTCTTTCGATGTAGACTTCCGCTTCGCCCCCGGTGCTTCTCGATGGTTGTGTGGCTGGACGATTGTCGCTCGTCCGAACGGGGGCACTTGGACGAGGATGCTGTTGATTCATCCCTGGTCCATTCAATTCTCCCTCCTCCCTCCTCCCTCCGCTTGAAGAGAGGTGGGGGTAAACAATTGCTGCCGGTTCATGCCCTCAACAACACGATCTGTGACTATGGTTGAGCGCAATGGGGGCGTGCCTCTGAGCAGTCGGGAAACCCCACCTGGTTTCCCCCCAAACGGTGTTGTGGGCCCGCGAGGTACTGAATGGCTTCTGCCAGGGCTTGAAAGTTAGCGTTCATCTCCTGAGTGAGATGGTTAAGTTGT